>OY821788.1:8750000-10000000 GCA_963682175.1 Triglochin maritima | reverse complement strand
CTAAATCATGCTTCGACTTCCTAAAAAACTCATCTTCGAAAACATATAAAGATGAACCCTCCACCTTTACAATAACACAAGAAACACGATCTAATAATCTTCCATGTACTACCACTAAAAAATTTAGATGCAGTAAAAAGAAGGAAAAACAAACTGAAGATATTGGAGAAGTACATTTGTGAACAAGGTGACCTCCTGTACAAATCTTCATTCTAGCAATCGACAATATGTTACAAGTTACTATAGCTCGCACAAGAATAGCAGTACAATACATGGAATGGGAAAAATTTGTCTCTATCACCAACATAGTTAACTTTGTCGTTTTTTGTCAACCTAATGAAAAATTATCTAGATTCTACTGAATTTCTAAACGAACTCAAACTACACCAAAAATAAACCAAAATTAACATTAACACAAAAACTAATTGTCAACCCTTTGATTCAACTTTTAATTATTTTCCACACACTTTCTATTTAGAACAACTCCACCACAACCCCAGGACAAAACAAATAAAACAACACACATATAAGGACAACCAGTGTTTCAGTTGTATGGAAATAATTATGCAACAATATAATGACGAAAAAAATTAGAATTTTCAGAACATGAACACATAGTTAAGGGAAGAAAGGAGTGGAAAAGGTTCAATATCTTTAACCACCAAAAAACCGAGTCCTAATTTCAACCCATGATTTGACAATAACAGATTTCTAGAATGGAGATTTGTATAGGAGGTCACCTTGTACACGAGTGGGCCATGAGAGCTGAGCGGTGGCCGACAAGGGGACTGGGAGTCAAACAAGGGTTAGGGTTAGGAGGGATTTGGTATTTAGGTTCGG
This sequence comes from Triglochin maritima, assembly GCA_963682175.1. Taxonomy (NCBI): domain Eukaryota; kingdom Viridiplantae; phylum Streptophyta; class Magnoliopsida; order Alismatales; family Juncaginaceae; genus Triglochin; species Triglochin maritima. The sequence continues at coordinate 9,999,160 of OY821788.1, read as the reverse complement.
GTTAGGATGGAATAAGGACTAAGAGTTTGGGACCTTGTAAATTTGTTATTCGGGTAATTGGGTTTGGGTATTTGGAGTTCGGGTCAGGCGATTATGCGGATCTCAGGTTATCGTGTCAATCGCGTATGTCGTGTATCGTATCCTAACATGTCCAATCGTATCCTAATCATGTTCATTGAGTATATTGTGTATCGTGTACAACCGTGTAATCGTGCATCGCGTATAACTGATACACGATACATTATCGTGTATCGTGTATATCTGATACACAACACCTTATCGTGTATGTTATCGTGTATGAACCCTTATACATGAACCTGACATGATATGGGTGAAGAGAATGTGTTCTAAAAGTTTACTTTTATATGTCAATTATTATGAATTGAATGTGCAAACATTTTGTTCATTGATTAATGTATTCGTCTTTTAGAAGTGTTAAGGAAGAGACTTTTGGTCATTAATAGTAGAGCTCTAAAAGATAATGATTTCATAAATCAAATGTAATTCACAATCATGGTAATTGACATGGAACATTAATTACCAAGATAAGATTGTTGTGTTGGTTAAAGAGTATTGTAGGTCTACAAATATTTAACGACACGAGTATATTAAAGAGGAAAATTGTTACTTTTATATATTGAATAAACCTAGCAAGTGAAACGTTATGGAATCGTGTTATGTGTCATTAATGTTTCACTGTGTCTTGAATCCTAAGATATGAGACTTATGTTTTTTTTCCACACAGGAAGTGTTTAATTTGATTATTGTCAAAAACTATCAATGAGCATAGTGATAAAGACAACAATGGTTGAACACAACTTGTGCCGGAAAAGATAATTCGTCAAAAGATTATCATTGTCCATCTTTACTTGAGTAGTGATATTAGTGGGCCCCTTGATAAAACGAAATTATAATGTGCACAATGTGACTTGTGTTAAGTTACATATTTATAATTAGCTTAAGAGATCAAGAAATGAATATATAACACAAATATGACACATTTCTACTTTGTATAATATTCTTAATATAATGAGGCAATGGATAGACACAAGTGATGTTCCTTTAATACCACTAAATGGACTGTGTTTAGTTCGAGCGAATAAGACATCGTTGCTAATTGGGTAACTATAATGTATAGCTAGATACCACTTATAGTTTGTGATATTAAGTGTTTAATATCACTGCCAATATAACTAAGATCCTCCTATAGGTCACTACACAAAATTGGGAAAGAAGAGGTTTGATTTTATTTTCATATGATGTATCGAGTTTCACGTGAAATAATATATGTAGTGAATCGATAAAATCAATATGTTGTGAAAGTGAATAGTTAGAATCATAAATGAATTCATATGAGATCTGTGTATTATCGGGGGTAATGTTTTGACATTACATATGATAATATGTTACATGGTATATGAAAATGCTAAAAACCCCAAATATCGAATTTTGTTGGATATAAATCCAAAATTCGCTAAAGGCAAAAATCGGACAAAATGGTCAAACGTTTTTGGAGACCGATCGACCGAAAATTCACAGCAGCTGTTGCGTATGTGAACGATCGACCGGAAGGACACATGGGTCAATTGAAAAATTCCAGGAGCTATTTTTGGGATTGATCGGTCAACCGGTAAAAGTCGTGGTTCGACCAAAAACTTCCAATAGGTTCCGCAGTAGTTCGACAAAAAAATCACAGTAGTTTCGGTAGCGTGTTATGGGTCGACCGTCCGCAATTAACAGCCTATCGGTCGATCGGTAGGCAAGTTTCGGTCGACCGGTGAGCACGATTTTGCTAGAATTATTTAGAGATTATTCTTGATCATGAGTTGGATTTATTCCAATTATGGTCAAACGTTTTTAAGGATATGATTACGTGTCAATTTCTGATTAGTTTAAGGAAGAGAAAAGCAAGAGATCATGGGTTAGTAGATAACCCATAATGTGTGTGTTGGGAGAGCCTATAAATAGGTCTCCTCTCCCTACTTGTTTCATGGAATGCAAAAATTCTCTCTCTCTCTCCCTAACAACCCACTAATCCATCTGAAAATTCTCTTAATTATTCAAGTTTTTGGAGATTAAATTCTTAGGAGCTTTAGATAGGTTATTAGCTAGATTCTAACATTGATTTAGAGATTGATTGACTAGCTACTTTCTCTCGAATCTTGTTTAGAGTTTGGTGAACACTTAGAGGCGAATCGACGAGCGATTCAACGAGCAACGCAACTCAGAATCTTCATAAAGGTTTTAGAGAACCTTTGAGTATGATCATTTTCTATTTATTTTAATATATATGTGAATTACTAGGTATTAAAATAATATATAGAATATTGTACATAAAATCATCGAAAATATGATAATCGATCCTGCATGCATGTATAAAATTCGAAAAACATATACATACATAGGGACACGAAATCCTCCTAAGGGTTCGTGTACCATGTTTTGTATGCTTATCGTGTACAGGTTCCTGTACCTATATACTAAATTATTGTGTCATGTTCGTGTCGTGTTATTGTGCCGTGTCTGATTTTGACAGGTCTACCACAAAGCCATGATTACACCGACATTTTGGTATAATAACAACAAACTTGTCAGAAAGCTAACAATGTTAAAGCGTGTACGTGGCTTACCACTTTGTCCGATGATCATGATGACTTACTTGCAATTGAATAAATTTTTTCTGAGTAGAAGGGATGAATGTGAGACTATGATATTGGTCTATCCTAAAAGATCAACGATGAAATCACAAGCCAACGACACTTGGCTGCACAGTTTTCTGTGACAAGGCATAGTCATAATATATTTAGTGTAAAAAGCAACCAATCACGTAGCTATCACGTTATATCACTAGTGCAGTATAGGGAATATACGTCGGATCTACGACTTCTATACGTTGGGTATTGGTGTTCCATAAACCAACGTCTATCTATGGGTCGTCTATACCTAGACATCGGTCACTAAAGGCCGCCAACTATTCTAGGGGAATACGCGTCAGTTATCCCCACAACCGACGTCTATTCTAAGGGAATACATATTGGTTATACTCACAGATGATGTCTATTCTAGGTGAATACACGTCGATTATCCCCACAATCGCCGTCTATTCTAAGGAAATAAGTGTCGGTTATCGTTACAACCGAAGTCTATTCTAGGTGAATACGCATTGGCCATTCACACAACCGACGTCTATATCCTTCAAAAAAGATTTGGCGTCGGTGTCTAACCCTTCACAAATTAAAAAAATAAATGCCGAATGCAATCAACACTAGTGCAGAATAGGCTTTACTCATCGCCCCATAGACGTCGGCCATTGTAACGGCCGACGTCTACTAAGGACAGGACCGAATAGACGTCGGGTGTAGGAATACCGAGTTTAGCCGACGTCTATAGGGTATAGACGTCGACCTATAGACGTCGACCTATAGACATTGTATGTTATATAAGACCGACGTCTATACTCCATGCATATAGACGTCGACGTTATATAACATCCGACGTCTATATGTCTTAAAGAAATCGAACAGATGCGTTTTCTTTCATTCATTTCAGACGAAACCCACCCAAACCCTAGCCGTCCCGCGACCGAACTCTCCTCCGCGACCGATCTCTCACCGATCCGCACCGTCTCCGGCACCGCAGCGAGGTCCCAAACTCTCCTCCACTTCTCCGATCCTCTTCTCCTTCTTCCTCCGTCTTCCTCCGTCTTTCTCCACATGTAAGTTTTAAGTTCGTTTTTGGTTATTTATTTTCGGATTTTTCTTGTAGTAACGATTCTTTTCTATGTTAGTATACTTCTCGTGTCGTTTACAACGACATCCTCCGCTGCCACAACTGTGTGACATCCTCCGCTACCACAGCCGTCACCGCACCACCTCCGCGACGTCTTCCGGAACCACAAAGACCTCCTCTGGCATCACAACTTTCCCCTCCTCCTCTGGTTCGTGCTTAACCACCTGTAGAAAAATCATATTGTTTGATTAGGTTCTAATATTTGATATGTTTAGATTGTGGTGTTCGGATACGTTTAGATATGTTTAGATTGTGGTGTTTAGAAATATTCTTAAATCTGTAAAAATATTTGATATGTTTAGATATGTTAATAAAGAGTGATCAAAGTGGTGGTCTGTAGAGGTGTGAAGATCCCATGAAAACATACACTACTTATATAGAGATATTGGTGAAGAATTTTCAACAAAGTTTATTACGTTTTAGTTTATGTCATTTTCATGTTGGATGTGTTTGGTTGACTAGAATGGAGTGTGATTGTGTGAATGTTTAATTCATTTGATTTCACTCATTCATTGGATTGATTTGGTTTGGATTGAGTTGGGTTGGTTGGATGATTTAAATGAGTATATATGACTTGGATTGGTTTGGTTTGCTATCTTAGGTCTTGAGTTGGGTTGGTTAGATGATTTAAGTAATGATGTTATGTTGTTTGGGATACATTATTGAGTAAATTTGAATGCAAATAAACTAACGTTCTTCATGGATCTCATACATGTCTATTTCAACATGAGTAGAATTGTAATGTGAATGTGATGTAGTAGAGAAATACATGATGTGAATGTTCGTTTAGTCGTGAAAAAAATAATTTGTGGATTTTATTAGTATTATTGAATGATATTTTAACTTGTGCTACTCAGGGCAATTAAGGTTTACAGAGCTTTAGGTGGTAGGAGAACAACCACAAAAGCAGGCATAACATGACATGGAATGAGAGTACGTTCTATCTCATTTTTGTTAATTAACTTAGGAACATATATTTAGCGAATTTCTATGTTTGTAGTACCGGAAGCAGGTTGGAAATAAGGAATGTGGTTACTACGTGATGAGATACATGGAGGAAATCCTCGATGTGGCAACTCAAGACGTATGTCTAACCGAGGTAATGTAGATCGTTATTCAATTGTATATTCAATTGTAGTTTCAATATTTAGTTATTAATATTCAACACACTTGTATTTTTTTATAGGTCTTCCCAAAAAGTAATGATTCCTTTGTCGCAATAGGAGCTCAATGAAACTCACGACCGATGGGCTCGCTATTTTATCAGAAACATGTTGACGAACTAAGAGGTTCTCCTGCCACTAGCATTTTTTGTAATTTAGTTAACAAGTGCACTTGTATTACAAACCTACACTTTAGGCCTTAATATAATAGCCTTAATTTTAGAATGAATTAATTGCAAGTGTGTTGAATGTCAATTGTGTATGCTTGTATGTTTGTGCATGTATGGTTGTATGTTTGTGTTTGTGCATGTATGCTTGTGTGTTTGTGCTTGTATGTACATGTGGATGAAATTCTGAGTATTTGTGAACAAATTTATAGGTGAACGAATTTGGTGTAGTTGTATGTACACGAATACGATGACTAAAAATAATTTCGTCAGATGCTATTTTTTGTCCAGGTTTAGGAATAGACGTCGACTGTTTGTACTAGCCGACGTTTATTCCTCTGAAGAAAGGAATAGACATCGACTTTACTATGAATCCGACGTATATGCTTTAGGAATAGACGTCGTCTCTTATTGAACCGACATATATGCTTTAGGAATAGACGTCGTCGCTTATTGAACCGGCGTCTATACCTAACAAATAGACGTCGGTCTATATAACGACCAACGTCTATTCGTTAAAGAATAGACGTCGGCTTATACATACAGACGGCGTATATTCTTTAGGTATAGACGTCAGTCTATATGAAGGCCGACGTCTATGTATAGACGACGCACACATAGACGTCGGATCTGGGAGTGCTTATATCCGACGTATATAGCCCCGTACATCCGACGTATATTCCATTTTCTGTAGTAGTGCAACATCATCATCCTGCACAAATTTCATTCACAATTCATCCTGCACAACAACACATTCATTCTGCACAAATTTCATTTACAATCATTCATCCTGCACAATCATGCACAAATTCAACTAATTTCATTCACTCACATTTATATTTCACAAATTCATAAACACAATTATTCACAAAGAAGTTTGATCGTATTAAAATAAAATTGTGGTCAAGTAATGTTAGTTCAGTAACATGTTGGTAATACAAATAATGTGGTTCAATAAAAGTGCTAAATTCCCTTGGTGTAATCGACCCCAAAGGATCAAACCAATATGTAGAATTAGCATGGGGGCATAGAACGACAAGCTTCCAATAAGCTCTAATTATATATATAATTAGAGGTTTATTACAAAATTAAATTCTAATTACTTTCAATTAACAAAGTTACCTCTCATAATAAGGGGCCATATAATATTTTTTGCCTTGTCCTTTGATAATATCCACAAGCTCACACGATTTATTGTTATTCCCATATATAATAAAAGTAGATGGACTCAGAAATCCAAATACTTTATCATCAGGAAAGACTGGCCTTCTAGCGTCATAAAGGTGTCTACAAGAGTAAAAATTACATTATGTTATAATTACGATAAAATTATTCCAAACATTTCATCATATACACAATAAAATACTTAACTGCACGACGATAATTTATATGCAAAAATGATCCATTGCCAAGAATTGCATAACATCCTCTTTGGTGACATTTAAATCTGACGACAAACCTTTAACCTCCTCCTCCAAATGCCAGGTAGTTAAGGATTGTGATTCCCTAACTAGCATTAATCAATACAACACTTTGCACCTATTTGGTTGCAAATTAATGTCGCTCGAGGTTGGTTGTTTGATTCAATATTCTCAAAATAATGAAAAATTAAATTTTAGCATCTACTAATTCACATAAAAAATACAAAAAATTGAGCATTCATTAAACTAAATCATAAACTAAAACGTGGATTAGATAAAATGTGGGTTGAATACCAATATTGGTCGAATGTACCTCTGAAGTCACGGTTTGAAAGAATCCAATCTCGATTGAGGCTGCGGTGCCGGGGGTCGTGGTTGTCGTGGAGAAGGGTGGTCGAGGTCACGGAGGTGGTTGCGGTGGCGAAGGAGGTCAAAGGTTGTTGTTGTCGTGGAGGAGGGTGATCAAGGTCATAGAGGTGGTTGCGGTGGCGGAGGAGGTCATCCGAGTTTGTTGAGGTGGCTAGGGTGATCGATGCTGCGAGGGTGGTGGTCGGGGATTGTGGTTGTCGTGGGAGAGGGTGATCAAGGTCACGGAGGTGGGTTCAGTGGAGGAGGAGGCTGGGGATCGTTGTTGTCGTGGAGGCGTGTGATCGAGGTCACAGAGGTGGTTCCGGTGGAGGAGGAGGTCGGCCAAGGTTGCGGATGTGGCTAGGGTTTGGTTGGAAATTGGTCGTGGCAACTAGGGTTTGGTTCGAGTTATCGAAACTATTCTAGATGACGTTCTAGTATATTCCCATTTTCCAGTCCTATAGACGTAAGTTATGAAGACCACGTGACGTCTATACCCCTTTATGGGGGTTTACGTGCTACACTTTTTGATACACCCGACACATATACCCCTATAATATATATTTAATATGTGGACATATGCGTCGGCCTTTTATAAATAACCGACGCTTATAGCCTTATTTTTATTATTCTAATATTTTATTTTGAAACCTGAGGAGCAAGTGTCGTTCGTTCATTACAACCGACGCCTATAACGTTACTTTTATTATTTAAATATTTTATTTTGAAACATGGGGTGTAGACGTCGTTCTTTCATTATAACCGATGCCTATTTTGTTACTTTTATTAATAAATTTTGGATTGGTGTTTCAATTATGAGTTATGTTAGTTTAAATAAGTTTTAATTTGTTTGAATCACAAAACACGAACACTTTGTACTGAGCGAACTTGATCAGATGGAATTTCACGCAGATTCATTTTTGAAAGTTTGCGAGTTTAAAATATTGGTTACATTTTTAAAGGAGAGATGGTTCCATTTTTAACTTTTATAGGTATAGATGTCGGTTATCCAACTTAACCGATGTCCATACAAACCTATAGACGTCGGTTATATAACCACCGACGTCCATACAAACCTATAGATGTTGATTGTCGTATAACCATCATCTGTATGTTTCTATAGACGTTGCCCTCCCTTAAACAAGACGTATATTCCTAGAGACGTCACATTTATGGGAGACCGACGTGTATTGGGCGACGCTTATTCCCTATTCTGCACTTGTGTATTGTCGGAGACAGGCCCAACATGCTCATGCGGGTTCATAGATGCACACCACATTCCATGCCTACATGTGTTGGCATTCTGCAGTTACTGCCACGTGAATATTCATACTTCGTGAATTGTGTCAGAATTCTTAATGTACTACTGAAGCGTACAAGAGAACATATGCACATGTTTTCTTTCCAATGCTAAACAAAAGGTTTTGGCCTTCAGAAAGACTTGTTCAACTAATAACGCCTTATGTCGTAAGATGAAGTGGACAACTGAGAAGAAAAAGAATAAAAAACAACATGGACGAACAAAGTGGTCGAAGAATACGATGTGCGCGACGTCACAAGTTGCGCCACAGCAAGAAGACATGTAAAGAGGTCATTTAATATGTTCATTTTGTAGTGTTTAAATCATACTTGTAATTTTTGAAATGACTAATTATTTTGTTAGGTGTGTAGTATGTAATGTATTTGAACGAGTACAAGAAGACATGTAAAGAGGTCTTTAAATATGTTCATTTTGTAGTGTTTAAATCATACTTGTAATTTTTGAAATGACTAATTATTTTGTTAGGTGTGTAGTATGTAATGTATTTGAACCAGTACTCCTGTTACTAAGGGAGTCGTAGAATTGCAAACGGTCAATTAATTAATTAATTAATTATGTGGATCATTTGATGAGTTGTCGAAGTTGAAAGAAAATTGGAAGAATAATGCCAAACAGAATTTGATTGGGTATGTCTTCTGCTAAATCAGAAACACTAGTGCCCTTTTTCATTGAACAAAAATGTCACTGCTTTAATAAAAATGACATCACCAATGTTGTTTTTGTTATACGCAAAACTGCAACACCAATGCCTTTTTTCATTGAACAAAAACAACATTGTTGATGCCATTTTCGTTAAACAGAAATGGCATCACCACTCTCATTCTCTTATATGCAAAATGACATTGCTGATGTCATTTTCATTAAATGAAAATGGCATCACCAGTGTCGTTTCTGTTATACACAAAACGACATTGGTGTTGTCCTTTTAGCAGAAGATAGATCCAATTGAATATGTTTTCGTCCCAATCTCTTGGATTTTAAACATGTCTGCTACACTTGTGGGAATAAAAACTCATACCATTCTATCGCACAATATCAATTAGCATGCAAACTAGCTACAAACATTAGAATTTGTTCCAAACATGTATTTAACATTAATTCAATCAACTACTTATAATATGAAAACCCAATTTTTTCTAAACATTAGAATTTCCTTCAAAACTAAGGTTGGGAAAATACTTTGCTCAGTCTTTTGGTCCACCCACCTCATCGTGGAACCTTTGAAGGCCGACGATGCATTTTTTCTTGAGTAATCCCACCATCTTCGTCTTCATCAATCTCACCGTCATCACTTCTTTCAACATGACTAACTTGAAATAAGAAACCTTCACCTTTAAAGAACGTTGTCCCGCGTGCCTCTTGAGTCACAATTCCTCCGTTGGAAGCATACACACTCATGAAAATGAAATTGTCTTCATCATCCAATGACACTCCTATTTCTGAGAGTTTTTTGCTAGAACCTTGATGAACCTGTTACGAGCTTACGTCTTTCGACAAATTCAACGATGGATCCACATTCTTGAAACACTCGATCATATACTTAATTTATTTCTTCAGTTTTTGAGTTATTGACTACACGAGGTTATGTGTAGAATGCATCCCTTCAAGTTGGTGAATATCTTCATGCAAACCATGTAAGTCGTAAAGCTGCAAACAAATACCACAAGTATGGTTACAATGAGCAAGTGAAATTTTAAATTTAAAGCGTAGAAACAAATTTATTACAAAGTGACGATCTCTAGTAGCTTGAGGCCTATAAGTCGGTGGTTCTTCAACTTCAACTGTTTTCATCAGCAATCGAATGGTAATCTGTCAATATCACTCCATATAATTAAAGACGTCTACAAGTAACTAGGTCCTCTGACAATAAATGTGCCTCGATATGCACAAACTCTCACCGAAGTGACCAAGCTTGAATGTATGACTGTTGTTCTTGTAACCAAGTTATTTTAGGCTTCCCTTGAGCCTTCTTTATTTTGAAAATCTTAATTATTTCTGGAATATGTTGCTGCATCCAAATTAATGCATGACCTTGTCTGGTACGTGCATAACAGCTACTCCAAAACAAATCAGCCATGTTCTCGTCATCCATATATCTTCATCCAAAACAAAGCAATGGTAACAACAACATATTGAAATTCTTGTAAGGGGTCCAATCGACTTGGTCTTCCCCTTGAACTTCCGACTCATTTATGTAAAAATCCACCTGAGACCTCTTCATATTGTTCATCCATTATCTAGGAGTCCTCCAACGTGAACCTAAAGGACGCAAAACATCTTTTGGAAGTCGCAGACTTGGACTTGCTGATGGCCGCCCAATGTGAAGATGTTCTCAACACCAAATTTGTAATAATGTCAGGAAACCAGGTACTTGTTTCCCATTTCTAAATAGGTCTGATCCAAATAGTTGTACAAAACGGCTAAAGACGCAACTCTCCAACTGCAGTTACGACATTCAACCAAATCCTATAGCAGAAGCAAGTATCTAAGATGAATTGTGTTCCCACTTTTATCTCCTACTATCCCGGAACATAGCTGAAGCAATATATACACTTGAGTAGAAAAGACCATATACGTCGAATATACATGGGTATATATGATGGATTTTGACGGTATATATGATCATTGTATATTTCCCCGACGCCTATGCCATGCTGTATAAGTGTCGATCATGTATAATCGACGTCTATTATACCATTAAATAACCCAAAATGCACATTACAATCTATAACGGACATTTAGCCTGTACAGTAATCAAGCCCAAGATGCCCAAGTGCCCGAAGTGGCAATCTTTTGACCATTAACAAGAACATAAAACCCAAGATACCCTAACTCGATATCATTCAGAAGTAAAGGAGTAGTGGAGAACATCAACCACACCAACAAATTCCCCCATCCCCCGATGTGGGACTAAACTGGATAGCCATATAGACGTCGGATGTCCAAACACTAGTGCAGAAAAGTCCATATACGTCGGATATATGGTGGTATAGACGTCGGATTTCGATGGTCCAAGTACCCGACGTCTATTTCCCCGTCGTCTATTCCTTGTTGTATAGACGTCGGCTATATACGACCGACGTCTATACAGTGTATACACGTCGGCTTTATACGACCGACGTCTATTATATGTTAATTAACAACAAAAAAATACATTGCAACCTATATCGGGCATTCTGCACTCACATTAATCAAGCCCAAGTCGCCCAAGTGCCCCAAGTGCCAATCTTTTGACAAATAACCACGTATATCAAGCCAAACATGCCCAGGTGCCTCAAGTCGTTCGCGTTCAGCAGTAGAGGAGTGGTGGAGTACATCAACCACACCAACAAAACTAAATTCTCCGATGTGGGACTAAACTATTACACCAAATAGACGTCGGATATATAGCTTGACCGACGTCTATTCATACGGCACGACCTATAGACGTCGGTCGTGCTATACATCCGACGTCTATACATTGATATATCAATAATTAATAAAAAATACACCCTATAGACGTCGGCCATGCTATACATCCGACGTCTATACATGGGTTAATAGTAAAAAAGAAACGTTGCAACCATTTTGAGCCCAAGATGCCCAAGTGCCCCAAGTGCCAATCTTTTGACCATTAAATATATATATGTATCTCACTTGCATTTTGTAGTGTGGTACCAAACTACCATTTAGAAGTAAAGGAGTGGTGGAGTACTTCAACTCCACCAATAAAAAACTTTCTCCAATGTGGGACTAAACATGTCACCATACACACACATGTGTACAACACAACACACATGTGATTGTAATTATTTTTAAATCCACATTATTCTTATACAAAATAATACACATAAATTCTTACACGAAATAAATCCTAAAAATTGCATTATTTCTTATACAAAATAAATTCCAAAAAAATATGTTAATTTTTACACTAAATAAATCCCAAAAAATTGCGTTATTTCTGATACGAAAGAAATCCACATAAATTCTTATACGGAATAAATCCAAAAAAATAAACAAAAAATATTTTCTTCTTTCAGGAGGTATAGACGTCGGTTATACTAAACAACCGACGTTTCTACAAACCTATAGACGTCGGATGTCCAAATATCCGACGTCTATACCTATAGACGTCGGTTGTTTGGACATCCGACGTCTATTTGGTGACGTCTATCGAGCATTCTGCACTAGTGAAACAACCAACAGCTATACCAATAGACGTCAGATGTTTGGATATCTGACGTCTATTGTGGACGCCTATTGTGCATTCTGCAGTAGGGGTAGGCTCTAGTGTGCTGCAACACTTCCTCATATGTTGCATCTGGCGCAATGACACGGTAATTATGATGCAACCACTACAACGACACATATTCCCCATTCACTATAGTCATCACCTCCTCTTTATGAACACCCAACAAGTTCGTGCAAACCTCAAGCCAATGATGATATAAGGTCGCACACATAGCTAAGCCGTCAATTCGAAGAACAGTAAGAATAGTAACGTCTTGCAGTGTGATCACCATGTTTAAAATGGAAAGTGTGAGTCTCCAACCTTCACCTCTCAACCACAACCTGGATCAAAGTCAAATAAAGTTGGAATCATGGTAAATGTAAGACTATATCAAATCCAGGAACATTCAGCAACCCCCATACCCTATCATCCTGCACAGTCCACGTGTTGAACCAAATATGCATAACTATTTATTTGCTAATTAACACACTTACATTTTAGTGAATCGAAGATGACCTATGGTTCTTCTGTAATACTAGCAATGAAGGGTCCACAAGACCGTGAGAATCATGTGTAGACATTTGCAACTGTACAAAAAATCAAACGATTCCATGATTTGTTTATAGATATGCACTATTATATCCTAACCCTTCCTTAAAGGGTGCTAATTGGGTTTAAGTGTAGGTTTGACCAGGTGGTTGGAGAAGGCGTGGGTGGGATGGATGGTATGGTGAGGTGAGGTGATGGAAGTATGGTGTGGAGTGTTGTAGGGTGATGGTGTAGGGTTATGGCTTGGTTGTTTGGTTGGTTTAAAGGAGCAAAACTCACCTCTCCTCTTCCACTTCCATTTCCTTACATTTCTTCTCCTCACCACTCTTCTCCTCTCACTCACACTCTCTCCCTCTTTCAGTTCCACGACGACCAACTTCGGAGGAGGTTGCCGAAGTTTAGACAAAGGCGGAGGAGACGACTAGGCGTGTGATTGTGACGTGAAGAGGAGCGACATTCGTGTTGTTGACCGGAGGAGGTTGAAGGCTAGCTCCAAAGACCTCGAAAGAGAAGGTATGCCAAGTTCAATGCTTTAGATTTTACTCACATTAAGGTGTGTGGGAGGTTTTGCTTGTCATCGGAGGCCGCACTGACGACAATGGGCAGCAAGCTAGACCTAGCATGGCTAGGTAGTCGCCGACTAATGGTCGACCAACGCCTTTAGGTGGTCGACCAATTGTAGTGTAATTGTGACTGTTCTAGGTGGATGCAGGCGTTCATGATGTGGGTGCCCCTTTTAAGTAGAGACTTTTCCCTTTTTATTACACTGCGACTCTGTCATTTTTAAGTAGAGACTTTGTCCTTTTTATTACACAGTGACTCCATCCTTTTTAAGTAGAGACTTTGTCTTTTTTATTACATTGTGACTCTGTCCTTTTTAAGTAAAGACTTTGTCCTTTTTATTACAACAAGACTCTGTAATTTTTGGTCGAACGAGTCCCTTTGCTGTTCGACTGGTTGCCTATTAGTTTCGACCGTTTGGACCCAGAACTGAACCCTACTCCTTGTGGAGTGTCAACTCTATCCACGAAAACCCGTGTCCTCTCCTAGAGCGTGAGACGGGAGGTGAAGATGGGTGCGTTGATTGTGCCTGCCCAGGGACCGCTGAGTGGTAGAGTGTGGATACTTGGGACGTGCCACCTTTGTTTTATAGACAGTGGCGTAATGTATGTTTTACTTGACTCATAGTAGAGTAGTAGACCTGAGGGATCGTGGATCCCATGTCACGATGTTGCACGGCTCTACAGAGCAAGATGACCCCGCAGATTCTGGTCCGGATGAGTCGATTGGCCAACCTATAGATACCTTCAACTGACCTTGACGACGATGTTGTAACCCGCGCGACCTTGATGGCGGTGGTGTTGGTAGTCTAGGCTGAGAGATAGTCAGGTGAGGATTCCTTCGCGTGACCTAGATGACGGTAGTGACTGTCCGACGATGAATTCTGGTGGGTAGCTTGGCTGTGGCACAACCAGGTGAAATGGTCCGACTTGAGCGACGACTCCTTTAGTGAGGTGTTGACCTCGAGATTCAGCTGATTCTACTGACGCGGACCTGCGGACGCCCTCACCGAACCCGATGATTAGTGTAGCCACATGTGGGGTGCGTCTTGTACTTTTCATAAGACCCTAGCTATGTCCCTGCTGTAGGTCCGTACCGGTGACCTGATGATGGTTTTGTGGACATATGTCCATTTTTACCATTGGAGGGAGATGTTTACTATTTGCATTGCATATTTCAATACTATACTAGTATGATAGGTTCATTTCTATATTTATGAGCATGCATATAACTGAGCTTGGTATACGTGGTTTCCTTATGGAAACTCAGGTATTGTGATTTTATTTGCATTTCAGGACCACAGTAGGTTTTGGCGGGTGGTGACTGAGGTCGATGACACTTTGGGATCGGATCCTCCTATCTCATTTCCTAGGTTGTATGATTACTTGTATTTATCATTTCATGTACCTTGATGTAGGCATACCTTTTGACAACTCTGATTTAATATGGTGTACATCTTGGATATTTTATGAGTAGCGTTTCCGCTCTTTTGGGGTCTTAATCTTTGTGATGATTGTGTTTTAAAATTTAAATGTTTTCGTTGTTTCGGGACATTACATGCATAATTCTGATCAAAATATTACAAATTAACATAAGTAACATGTTTGTATCACTATATCTCCAATATGATATGGATATTAAATTTCATATAAGATGGATACTAATATGTATATTAATTTTTCAAAAAAAACGGACAGATGCTATTATGGATAAACACTATTTTTCCTGGACAAGAACACAAATATATGCAAATGTTAAAAAAACTACAATATATATTAGCAACCGGTCAAATTACACCATTGAATAAAAAAAATATGAAAAATCACTACCTATACATATAAGATATCAAAACAACAAAATAAATAACCCCCCCCCCCCCCCCCCCCCCTTCAATCTCATCTCAAACAAGCTAACCTAACATATTGTTAAAATTGGACGTAAAAAGTTAGCATATAACGTTAATTCAAGTAAGCAACAAATGCTATTACTCCCCCACAACGTAAAGAGTAGTATGCGACCATTAAAACTCCCACTACTGTTAGCAACAAAATAAGAATAAATTGATAAAAAGTAAAAACCAAACAATACTTATGAATCACCATAAAACAATTGTTACTAATTACTATTTTGCTTCCTTATGACATAAGTTAACTATACATTTTTCTTTTACTTATATTTTTTTTAATTATCAAGCTTTCCCTTACTACAAATGAAAATTTGCATTTTTAAAACTGCAAACCATTGCACTCCATAAATATGTTTCCAAGATAACCCATGCGTTGCACCAATATTTTATATTTTGGTTTATCATTTGCTCATTTTTTGTAAACAAATTGGAGACAAGTTTATGATGTATTAATATAAATTCATTATAATAATGTACTTCATTTTTGTTAATGATGTTCTTAATCTAGAAAAGTACAATCAAGTGTTTTGGTAGAATAGAACTACTAATTTAGAAGCTTTTGTAAATAAAAAATTCAATAAACATCAGCGATTTGGTACGAAATTTGGTGGGTTTAAACATTAGCAATTTGGTACGAACTGAGGCCACAATCAACAACCAAACACCAACAATCGTGTCCACACATACAATGATTTCAATTTGTTCTTATCGTTCTGCCAACCTCTATTGAGCCAAATTTAGATTGAAAAAACACAACTAATACAAATGAACAACCCAAAGATAAAGACATATATACACATGCACATCTAATACATATCAAAATATATATTAATACTTTCAATACACATACCAGAAGACGGGAGCGGCAGCAAGAGGACGGGATCACCAAAAAGGGTGAAAACCATGGTCGATGGTTAGGACTAGTGAGGGAGAGGTGGGGTAAGAGCGGCGGCGACCATTTTCTCACCCTAGGTGAAAACGGTATATCAGATACCGTTTTCAGTATAAAATGGTATTCGAGATGCGGTTTTCATTAAAGATATTTAATAAAAACAACATATGTGATGCCCTTTTCAGTAAAGGTATAAAAATTTGCCAAATAAGTTTTCCATCCTTATATTCTCCAAATTATTTTTTAATGATTATTTCCAAAAATAAATTATGTCTACCTACACTTCCAAGCAAAAGTCACTCATCCACAACTTGATAATTTGATAACATATCCATAATTATTTTCCTCAAGTAATCATTAATGGGTGAATATATCAACCAACACAAGATAACTTCTTCTTGGATTTTACCCACTCACATCAAAATTTGTATTTCACCCACATATTGTCAGTTTTCTATTTTCAACCAACCACACAAAGAAGTATTTTATCACAAGTCTATGCAAATCCTTGAGATTTTCCAGCTACAATAATTTATTTTACTTTACTGGCCACCTAAATAATTTTTTGTAATTTTCTTTCATGGTCAATTTTTTAATTTTTTACCCAACCATCTAATTTCTTCTCTTTTACCAAGACAAGTGGTTTTTTTAATTATTTTGTACAAATTCTAATCAATTTCTTTTATTTTACCCAACTACATTAATTTCTTGGACACATCTAACTTATGTTTTTTGTTTGAACAATAGGCAACCTAAGTTATTATGTTTACAAGGAAACAATTAGAGGTACAGTACGTGGTCATCTTGATAACAAAATTCAAAACACAAACAAAAATACTAAATCATCCAAATAGACTTGACTTTTTTAAGAACTATTTTTGAAACTACCGCACAAAACTCAACCCACCAACTTCTACACGACTGCTGCCAAATGTGTTCGCCAAAACTTAACCATACAAAACGCGTCCACAAATGGAACTTCTTATGTTTAAACGAATTACAAGTTTTCATTAGGACGAATTGACGTAATTGAATGACGGAGTGAATAATGTTCACTTCCACCAGTCAGGCACATAACACAATTTTGTCAATGCATGCTTGTAAAGATATACTTAATCGGTCTAAATATATCGACAGATTGATTCAACGCCAACCTCCAACTAAGACTGTGCATGACGTATATGAAAGGTGATGTTACTCATATCAATTATTCTTTGGATGTGAATGCCTTCTAACATCAACTCTACTTAGTGTTAATTATAATTTGGTTTATGTAGATATTATACTTGATAAACTTTTTTTTCGTCTGTACCATATTTTTTTGCAGCTTATGTGCAAATTCTAAAATTCTAAATTTGATGTAACATTACGAATATATGTCTGCATTTTATTAGTAACAATAATAACAAAGTCCAATATATTTTTAGTAAGTTTCTAATCTCAGATTATAGAAATGAAAGACTCTCACCAAACCATTTTCAATATTTTCAATCGTATGAAAGAAAATTTTCGAAACCATAACAAATATATATAGTAAGGCCTATATAGTAGGTACCCACCACAGAAATAGATAACAAGGACCCACCAAACGACAACTGCCAATAGGATTCAAAGCAATCCCGCCTTATCCACATTCCCACCACACTCTCCAATTATCCTCATCACCACATCCCCTCTCAAAAGCCCACCACATTCCTTGTCCAACCCACAACCAATCCCAATCTCAGCAACTATGGCAGCCATGAACTCCAGCGTGCTGGCTTGCAGCTATGCCGTCTCTGGCACGGCCGATGCTAACTGGAAGCTTGGGGGGTCACCATTGGTTACACCTGTGGCGGTCGGTTCACCGAAGCTTCCTGTGATCCGGGCTCAGCAGGTGAGGAATGTGGGAGACAAAGATGGGGGTGCAAGCGATGGGAGGAGGGCTGCGCTTATCTGCCTTGGGGCCGCGTTGTTTGCGTCTGCTTCACAGGCGAAGGCCGGAGTTATAGATGACTACTTGGAGAAGAGCAAAGCCAACAAGGTTGGATAATTTTGTTTTTGTAGTGTTCAGATTTTTATGTTGTACTTTTACTTGTTATAACAAAAATCGATTAATGCAATCATGTTTGATGTTCAAAAGTATTGTAAAGATAACTGAAAATGTCATCAATAACTTGTAATTTCATAGACCAAATTGTCTTGTGCTTACTGTGAGCTTGAAATAGTAAATCATATGTCGATTCCAAAAAAAATGACCCTAAGTAAAATTGAAACTGTCAATAATTTTGTGGCGTACGGAATTGAAAATTGTGGCCTAACTTGAAGATAACTGAGATGTTGAAAACAATATTACAGGCCATTTGTGATAGTTAGACTTATATAGAGCATATTGACCAAGTTTTTCCAATTTTTTTCAAATTTTAAATATTTCATAGAGGATTGGAAAAACGAGTCTTTCGTTCTTGTGTCTCAAGTGTGACTTACGTGATGACTTTGTGAAACCTACTAAGCATGAATTTTGCTTTACATTTTCCATATTTCCCAAATTACCTCCAATTCTTTGACCTGACTATATAGCATGATGTGGATGATATAGGAATTGAACGACAAGAAGAGGTTGGCCACAAGTGGAGCAAACTTTGCTCGTGCATACACTGTTGAGTTCGGCTCATGCAAGTTCCCAGAGAACTTCACTGGTTGCCAAGATCTTGCAAAACAAAAGGTTTGACATATTACTTATTCCAACTTAATTCTCTTGTGGTCAACTACAACATTTATGGGATATTATTATGACTGTAATATCTAATTATTTTGTAAAATTATTCAGAAAGTGCCATTCATCAGTGAGGATTTGGAGGTAGAGTGTGAAGGCAAAGACAAGTACAAGTGTGGATCCAACGTTTTCTGGAAGTGGTGATTGTTTACCCAATGTTGAATTCCTCCTGTCTATGACCTTTGTATTTATAGAACCATTAGTGGAATCTGAGATCTCATTTGTATGTTCATTTTTTCCCATCTTGTAATCACTCGGGTAATTGACTTGGAATTATCCCACTGATTTTTTTTACTGATTAATAAGGGGTTCATGTCACGCCAAAAAATATAGCGCATGAACTTAGAAGATTGAAAGCGAGTACTCCAACGTAATTTTATCTAAGGGTGTGACTGGATGGCGTAGTTTAATAAGAAACTGAACATCAACGATTCGGCGCTACTTGTTAAGTATAAGTGTTCCAGGTGTTTTGAAGTAGATTTTCGAACAAAGGCCCTTTAAAGGAAATCTCACGTGAAAAGAGGGAATCTAATTTAATTTGCACTAATTTTAAATACGCGGTAAAATGAATTTTTCACGGAAAAAATACCACGATGGGTGTGTTAACCTCCACCGACGGATATATGCATTGGTGACTTACTCAAAGTCTCCGACGGATAAACTCCGTCGGTGAAGAATTCAAATCCACGGTTGAATGTATTTTTTGTGGAAAACCAAGAACCGAGGGCTAGGGAAACCTACACCGACGGATATAGTCGTCAATGAATGTTAAAGGCACCGACGGAGAGCATCCATTGGTGTAGATTTTGAAAAATGTCTGTTGAACTTAATATGATTACATACGTCAACGAATAGCAGATTTAGCACCGACGGATATCATCCGTCGGTCTAGGGTTTTATTAGAAGCTGTTTCTAGCTTCCCCCTCCACTTTCCCAAACCTATCCCAACCAATTGTAATCTCTCTGCCGCTTCCCCGAGTCCTCACCGCCGCTTCCGCGATCCCTCACCGTGGCTTCCCCGACCTCTCGTCGCCACTTCCCCCACCCCTCGTTGTCGCTTCTCCTACCCCTCATCGTTGCTTCCCCGACCCCTCCCTGCATCCCCCCAAACCCAACCCTAGTTGGTATCCCTTCCTTCACAAACCCGACCCCTCCCTCCACGACCCCAGACCCCCTCCCGGAATCCCAACCCCAACCCGGACCCCAAACCCGACCCTTGCCACAATCCCAACCCCAAACCTGAACCTTAGCCGCGAGTAAAGCCCCAAACTGACCCCCAAACGCGACCTCAGACCCGTCTAGATTTTTTTATCTATATTGTTGTTAAGATTATTTGTTTTTTTTTATAAATTTAGATTGTTTTTAGTTTAGATTATAGTTTGAATGTTATAATTTTAGCTTGTTTTGATAAATTTATCTATGTTTTTAGATTAACAATAAGATGTTATTGTTAAGATTATAGTTTATATTTTTTTTAGTTTGAATGTGATTAATTGAATGTAGTTTGAACGTATTTTAAGTATAGTTTCAATATATATGACTTTTGTGTTTAGATTTGTATGAATTATTGTTGAATGAGTTGGATGTGTATGAATGCTTGTTGAATGATGATTAAATTGGATGTGTATGATTGTTTGATGAATGAACAAGGAAACCTGGAAGAGAAAACAAGCTCTTTTGGGTTCTGGACAAGACATACACCGATGGACTTTATCTGTCGGACATAGTATTAATGTTTGTAGACTTACACCGATGGTACATATCTGTCGGTTTATGCAACCGATATTTATCTTCGAGAGAACTATCAGTCGGCATAGGTCTACAACCGACGGAGAATGTTTTTGTCTGTGTAATCGACACTGACAGATACGTTTGTCAGTGTTCTACATTGCAATGAAAGCAAACGAAAAATTTTGACGGGAATTTTTGCACCTAAAATGACACTCACGGGGTCTATCTGTCGGAACATTCGTCAGAGTAGACATACACCAATGTATGTTACACCAACGGAAATGGCTCTGTCAGTGTTGCCCTCCAAAGCACCACACCCTACGTATTTTCCAGGGGCAAGTGGATGGGAAGAAATGGTCATTACCATCCTAGCAACTGCAAAGAGGTTGTTCAAGTCCTAATCTTAGATGATGGGAACTTCGAGCCCATCTGCATGTCGATAACAATGGCCTTGAATTGGGGGTTGGATGAAGCTTTTGTGTATTACTACCTACAACCTTCAGAATCAAGGAAGATGGTTTATTTGAAGCTCCAATTTGACAAGGATGTGAGAGATGTCTTAACAGTCAGTAACCTAGAGAACGAGGTGGAGATTTATGTATGCTCAGTTAAGGAGGGGGATTACCAGTTGACGAGCCAATCGTGGATGAATCAGGAACCACAGCTAAATTCACAAATGGGAAAGCAGAGACACCAATCCAAAGTACAATCACTAAGCCACTTAAGAGTGGAGGTTCAAAGAGAAAGTTCTAAGATGATGTTGTTGCTTAGGGAAGTAGAGGGAAGGAGAAGAAAGAGGACCATGTCCTTTCTCATAGAAGTAGCCCAATGCTCAGAAGTCCTTTAGTTTTAATCCCCAACGGTCCAATTACGAGATCACAAAGCAAAGTGAAGGAAATCTATGTCTCCACAAAGCCCAATCTTCAACACAAGAGGGAGGATAAAATGCAACCCATTAGAAGGCATACAACCTCATCAACGACATCTCCCCTATCCCAATTTTCAGTTGAAGTACCACCACCAATGTGGTACCCTCCAAACTCAACAGCAACCCCACCATTACCACCTCTAGCAACATATCCAAATGATGAGCCTGAAGATGAAGGCTGGTTAGATGAGTCAAATGATGAAAAGAATAGTGAAGAAGAACTTGTCTCTGGACTTGAGGATGAGGAAGACTTGGATACCTATGTGAAGAAGGATGAAGTTCCAACCACAAATTTGAATTGCAAGAGTCCACAAATGATCATAGGTTTTCATTTCCCCAACTACTGCCCTTTTAATTTGCCTTAAGACAATATTCTATTGTTGGTGAAAACTCTTACAAAAATGACAAGACTAGTGTAATAGCAAAATGGCAGGGTGAAACTTGTAAATGGAGACTCCATGCATCTAGAGTTAAGGATGCTCCTACATATGTAGTCAAGACATTAGTTGGCCCTCATACATGCAGTTGGGTGAATTAAGTAGCTAGTAAAATGGCCACTAAAGGTTGCATTGCTAGGCAGTGCTTTAAATGTCTAGTACTAGATAAGATCCTAAAAGTGAAGGACTTAACATATTGGGTTATGATTACCCACTACTGCCACCTTATCATAGAATTTGGAGAGGTAGAAAGATAGCTTTAAAAAATCATTGCTCAGATGAAGAACAATTTCAGTTGTTGCCTGATTAACTTAGTAGGGGAGTTGAGGAGAAGGAACCCAGGTAGCACAATTAAGGTGGCACTAGATAAGGATAGCAAGTTCTTAAGGTGTTTGTATGCTTCAAAGCTTGCAAAGATGGATTTCACATAGGCTGTAGGCCATATATATGTTTGATAGATGCCACCCTAAGCATAGATACAAGGGGACATGCTTGATTGCTGTAGACATGGATGAGAACAATTACTTGTTCCCTATTGTATTCTCTGTGGTTCATGTTGATGATTCAAATAATTGGACTTGGTTCTTTAGATGCCTGCAGGAGGGACTAGGACATGTTTAGGGTTTGACACTAATAAGTGATAAATCCAAGGGTCTTGAGAAGGTAGTGGTAGATGAATACCCTGTGGTAGAGCATAGAACTTGTGTTAGACACCTTTTAAAAGAACTTGAAGGGCTACTTTCCTGTTTTTAATTTGCAGCTAGTGTGGGGTGTAGTTACGGCATACGCAAAGGAAGAATTTGAGAAATTAATGTGGGAAGTACAACTTGTTAACCCTGAAGCATATGACTGTCTGATGAAAATTGAGTTGAAGGACAAGTGTTAGAGTAGATGGCAATTCAGAGTTACTACTAAATGTCAGGGGGTGACTAACAAAACATTAAAGAGCTTCAACCACTACATTAGTGACCCAAGACAAAAGCCATTGATTTTTTTCATTGATATAGTTAGACAAAAAAATCATGAAAGCTTTCTACATAAGGTAGAAGAAAGGGAGAAGAATAGAAGGACCAATGGTGAAGGTGACAGATGATTGGTGTAAGGCTCTGTCAAGAGAACTTGGTGGTTATCAAATCATTTCAGGTACTAAATGATGCTGAAGTGATTTGTCTTTATGAAAGGTGTATCTACATAGATGTGGGGGCATGTCACTAGTGCAGAACAGTGCATACTTGTTGCCTAATAGACGTCAGTTGTATTACGAGCCGACGTCTATACATATAAACGTCGGCCCTTAATACAGTCGACGTCTATTGTGTACTCTAAATGTCGGTTGTTGGAACAAGCATTGAAACCGATGTATATACCCCTTAAACGTTGACCTATAGACATTGGATATTTGTTACAGCCAATGTCTATTCCCCATCCGTATAGACGTCGGGTGTGTGTTGCATCCGATGTCTATAGGTCTAATAAGTCCAAGAATCCCTTCAGTTTTTACCTTTTATCTGAGCAAAACCCGACCAAAGCCCTAGCCGTCTTCCTCCACTTCGACAACTCTGACCAAAACTCGACCAAAACCATAGCCTCCACAACCCCGACCGTCTTCCTCCACTTCCCCAACCACCGCAGCCTCTGCGACCACCGTCACCGCACCCTCCTCCTCCACGACCACCGTCACTGTAGCTGCGACCTCCTCCTCCTCTGGTTCGTGCTTATACGATTAGGTTATCTTAGCTTGTCATTTGGGGTGATAATATTAGACATAAAATTAATGTGACTTAATCGGGATTTTTGTGTGTGATAATATTAGACATAATATTAATGATTTCATTGTGGTGGTTTGTGTTTTGGTGTTGAAATGAGATCAGTTTGGTGGATTTTGTTCAAAAATGAATTTTTGGGATCACCAAAACCCCAAACCTCATATATTTCCTTCAAAACCATGTTTTTGTGTTATTTCTGTTGGTGAAAGTAACATTTTGATGTGATTAACATTTATTTCATCAGGAGTTTTGCCTTTTTGTTCGACTTTGTTTGATTCCAAACCTTTGTAATACTCTTCTGCAAATGGAGTTTTGGTTTTATGTGGCTTAATCCTTTTTGTTTTGACAAATGATAAATGACAATGGGTTAAAAGTGAAAGATAGTCTTGTTTTATTAAATTGTGTTGTTATACATTTTTCTTGTTAATTCCAGGATTTGAAGATTTTTTACATATTAAATTTTAGGGGGGGTTCTGCCAAAATTTCCCAAAAGTTAAATCCCAATTGTTATTAATAACATGATATTTTATGTTTAACATATTTTTTCGTCTTAAAACTATAATCCAAGTAATTGTATTAAATTATAACTTAGATTTTATATTAAAAAGACTATAACCTAGAACATGTAAATAACTTATGTTTAATTTAGTGAGTTCATACATTTATTTATGTTTATTAATGTTTAGCTTAGTTAAATGTTTATTTATTTATGTTTATTTATGCTGAAAACAAATTATTTTGTTTAGTTAAATGTTTATTTATGTTTAGTTTCTAATAACTCATTGACCCCCTTAAGGAACTTGGCCTTAATAAGCTAAAGCAAGATTAGACAATATTTGCTAAGTCATTCATCATATAAGACTTTCCATTCATCGTATTTATTATTTCTTTTACGATTTCTGTCGTAGATTGCTGGCATAAGGTACGTAATCTCTTACACTCATCATTTACTAGAAAGCACACATTAGTTAGTAGGACTTGCATTAGAGCAAGAGTGAAGTGAGTGTTTGTTTGGTGTATTGTTTGTTAGATTAAGGTATAAAAACACTTAGGGGCAGTCACCTATAGGAGATGAGTTGGGAAATTTCATCACCATTTCCTTGGCCCAAAAACCACTTAATAAAAGTGCCTTAATAAAATCAATTTAGACGTTGACCCCTAGGATTTCCAGACGCGTTAAGGAGAGGAAACAATTTAAGACCGTTATGGCCTGAACGTCTTTGCCCATCCAGTCTCCCTGAGATTTTAGGAACCTCTGGGTTCTTGATTTCCTATAGACTAGTGGTCCTCGCTGTTTAAAACCGTTTTGGCCTGAATATTGTTGCCCATCTAGTCTCCTTGAGATTTTAGGAACCTCTGAGTACTTGATTTCCTACAAACTAGTGATCCTTGGTGGGACCTCGAAGTTAGGCGTCGTCTAGTGCTAAGGACCTATAGTGGACTTGAGGCTTGCTTTGGCCTTGATTACTTAGTTAGGTTTCTCACATTCCTTATTCCCACGCTAGATTAAGGACTTCATCTTCTCTCCTCCGAGGCATTCTTTTCTCATCTTCATGTCTTCGGATCTTCTCATCTACGAAAATCTTCTTTTAAATTGAAATTTTATTTATAATCTTCAATAATAACTATCATTTTTCTTAATGTTTAGATTGAAATGGATCGAGAGTGGATTCTTTCAAACTGATTGGGTGATGAGTATGAGAATGAATTGAATATGTTCTTAGAGGTTGCCAAAAATCATTAAAAAAACAAATGATAGAGGCATGGCGTATTGTCCATGCAGTAAGTGTCATAATATGTCAGTGTTGACTTTTCGGAAAATAAAAGATCATTTGTTTGAGAAAGGTTTCGACCCAAGTTACATACAGTGGACATGACACGATGAAAATGAATCATTTAGTTGTTCCAAGAATGACAGGGACAATGTTAGTGTGAGAGATCACTTAGAGGAAATGGTTCAAGATATAGCTGAAAAGTTTTCGTCCAACCCCGATTTACTTGGTAGTTTGTTAAGTGAAAATAAGAAGCCGTTGTATAAGGGTTACATAGCTGAAACGTTTTCGTCCAACCCTGATTTACTGGGAAAAATCCGAAGCCACGGATCCACAAGGGAGTGGCGTTTCCGCCGCACATTACATGTGATGTGCGGCGGATTCGCCACAAGAATGTGTCTGATTCGATCCGGATTTTTCCTGCGTGTTTATGGTATGATTTAAATGTCCTTTGCGCATCCAGATGATTTCTTTCCTTTCTTTTGAGCTACGAATTAATTCCTTGTATATTTTGAGATCCAAATTGATTTTTTAGAACTTCTCCAAAATAATATTTTGGTCCTTGCAGTCGGGTCCTTGGCTTTTTGCAATTAAGTCCCTGACTACTTTTGTGCTTAAGTCCTTGGCCTTTTTGTAATTAGGTCTTTGAATGCTTTTATGCTTGGATGGACTTCCATTTGAATCTCGATAATCTTGAACTTGGTCTTTATGACAGGAATGAGTCTCTTGCACACATTTATGCTCGGGATATGGGTAATTTGCATTCAGGTCCTTGTATTCTGTAAATAAGACTAAACACATACCTTAGTAGCATTTATTGATATAAAATTAATCTAAATGAAAGACCTATGATGCAATGTATGCAATGCATCAAATACCCCCACACCTAGATTTTGCTAGTCCCTAGCAAAACAGAATATAAGGAAAATAAAAACAGGGAAATCCTAACTCACTTTCGTAGGAATCACGGTTGCACCTAGCCTTTGCAACAAGCCTTTAAACCCCCAAGCTTCCTTAGAGGACGAGTTTTGTCTCGTGAGGGTTTTCAGTTGACACACCCACAAAGTCTTAATTCAACATTTCATTAATAACTCTCAATATCTCCACCTCAACCTTATACATCTCACTTAGAATTCTTGCATGCTCATTATACAAATCTAACTTATAAAAAGTCTGACTTGGTCTTTGTTCCACCAACATTCACACCACTAACCCTTCTACACATGTTATTACTTAAATTATTTTGCACGCCTGCTCTGGTGGTGAAGTATCATTCGGATCAACCATGGCATGAATCATTTTTTTAACTTTGGGCCTTGAGTATCTTAAAGTATATTTTTTTCCCGTGATTCAACACATTTGCTTTTTCTGACACTTTTACCCTTTTTGCATTCGTGTAGCGAGTTTGGTCGATAATCCCGAGCTGGTAGACTCAAGTTACCGGGTTTTAAGATACCCCTACGGACCAGTGACTCAAAGACTTGGGCTTTTGTAATCATTTTGCAAAATGTGCTTTCCTCACTTGATTCCTTTATTATTTTTTTACTTTTATTTTCCTCAAGGCTTAATTGCTATTAGAAGTTCACACTTCCCGGTATATCTTCCTCAACCTCTGCTTTTTATCAACCACTTCAAAGATTTGATTCATCCAATTTAAGTGTATACATGTCTTAAAGGGTAATGGGTTATTTCTTTGGAACTTAGATTTATGTCATAATTTCTACAAGCATAATTATATAATAAGGAACAAAAACTTAATGCATTTTGTACACGGGTTTTGACAGTTCAATCTTAAGCTATATCATGGAACATTGATTTTTTTAAGAATATATATAGATAGATAGATAGATAGATAGATAGATACATAAACATCCCCCCACACCTAAATCATGCATTGTCCTCAATGTATGCAAAGATAAAGGAAATGCAATTATTACCTGATTCAACTGTGGTGGAGGGATTGAATTTGCTTAGAGTCAACCATAGTCAGAACTGGATTGAATGACACCATGTTGGTGCATGTATCCAGTTGAATTGTTCCACATGTTGCCCTGAGGTAAAGGTTCCACACCTCTCACATGTATTGATTCTCTTATTTGCTCGAGTGATGGTGGGCGTGTTGAAGAATTACTCCCCTTTTTATCACTTCCTTTTTGATTTTGCGATGATTTATTTGATTCAGAAACCTTATAGATACGTGCTCTCATCACAACATCACTTTGATTGCATATTATTTCTGGCTCACTCTCAACATGAAAGATATTAAATTCAGCTTTTAAGTTCCCAAAAGATAATTGCATGAGCCAATGTCGACAGTTTATCAATGCTTCAGAAGTGGCTAAAAAGGGTCTGCCTAGTATTACAGGGATTTGTCTATTAGGATTCACCCACCTTGATCAAAACATCCTCGACTACACCTCTTGGTTTTTTAATAGAGCAGTCAACAAATTGAAGAGTTGTCTTAGAGGGTTTTAGTGGACCAAGGTTGAGTTGCTCGTAGACAGAGAACAGGAGTAGGTTAACACTAGCACCAAGGTCTAGAAGGGCTTTGTTGATAAAAGTATCTCCTATTGCACATGAAATTGTGGGACACCCAGGGTCCTTATATTTTATAGGAGATGAGTTGGACAGAATAAAGCTTATGTTTGCAGTTAAGAAAGCATTCTTTGGTACGTTTGTTTTTCTCTTTTTAGTGCACAGATCTTTTAAGAATTTAGCATAAGCAGGTATTTGTTGAATCATATCCAGGAGTGCCATATTCACCTTAACTTGCTTAAATACTTCCAAGATTTTCTCCATTTGTGCACTTGAGTTCTTCTTGAGTCTATTGGGGAATGGGGATTTAGGAACATAGACTCGCTCAGGTTGAGCTATAGGTTCAGGTTGAGTAGGTGGGTTGGGCTCTTCAATTTGGACTTCAGGTTCAATGGTCAAGTCATATGTGGGTGCTTGATGGCTAGATTGACTAGGAGTTCTAGGATTTACCACATTGTTATCAACTTGTTTTCCAGACCGTAATGGTACAACTGCATTTATTTGTTGGAACGGTCCTTCCTCATTAACCATTTGAACTGGTCTCGAGTTGTTACTTCCTAGAGGTGGTTGATAGGGCTGATATTGATTATTAGATCAAGGATTCACCTCAGGTTGACTTGGAAACTGACCCTTTTCTCTTGCACCTACAATTTGTGCGAGTTGGCTGACTTGTGTCTCTAGCCTTTGGAAGGACTGGTTGGTTGTTTGACCAGTCTGACCACATCTCGAGTAAGGAATAGACGAGGCTTGATTCACTCGGGGTCGGGTTTGTAGCTCTAGACTTTCCATTCTGCGCATAAGGGTAGCTAGTTTTGCTTCAGCCGCTACATTGACATCTACAGCTAAGACACCTGGTTTGGGTTGACTTGCTATTCTAGATCCAATACTTGTGTTAATCGGTGCTCTAGCATTGTCCCATTGCATGCTGTTTCCGGCTAAATCCTCAAGAAAAATCCAAGCATCATTCTCATTTTTGGACATAAAGCTTCCTTGGCTTACAGATTCTAGCATAACCCTAGATGTGGGTGTCAATCCCTCATAGATAATTTGGCACAATTGCCATCTTGGAATTCCGTGATGAGGCCATTGGGTCAGCACACTTTTAAATCTTTCTAAATAGGAATAGAACGACTCGCTCTCAGATTGAACGAATGCAACAATTTCATTCCTAATCCTAATAGTCTTATGGTTGGGGAAATATTTCTTTAAGAAAACTTGAACAAACTCGGCCCAACTCCTAATAGATCTTTCGGCTAGACTATATAGCCATTTCTTAGCGTCGTCTTTCAATGCTAGAGGCACGAATTTCAGACGCACTGCCTCCTCAGAGATATGCTGGTATTGCATAAGAGAGCATATTTC
Source organism: Triglochin maritima (assembly GCA_963682175.1). Lineage (NCBI taxonomy): Eukaryota > Viridiplantae > Streptophyta > Magnoliopsida > Alismatales > Juncaginaceae > Triglochin > Triglochin maritima. The sequence continues at coordinate 9,969,544 of OY821788.1, read as the reverse complement.
CTCAAATTCTCTAAGGAAGAGATAAGGGTCTTCCTTAGAGGTGAACTTGGGCAATATACTCATGTATTGTGCCTTCAGTTCGAAGTCGCGACCCGGTATGGTGGGCATCACGATGCACGATGGCTGAGCAGCCATCGTTGGGTAGCACCGATCCCTCAGAGTCATAGGTTGTGCAACAGGTGGGTCCACTACATTCTCACCCATTGGATTCGGGTGAGGTGGTGCAACAGGTGGATTGGGGCTAAGCTCCAGACTGGAATCTAGATGAACTCGTGAGAGTCGATTGCTCAAGTCCCGAACCCAAATCTGAGTGCACCGGTTTGAATCAATTTTTGAATTCAAATTCGAAATTTAAATTCCCAATTCAAATTCAAGAATCAATTTTTTTTAATTTTTTTTTCAAAAAGATGGAAACAAACAATAGAGGTGGAAATATGAGAAAGGAATCCTAATCTAGAGAATAGAGGTGAGAAGAGAAAGAAGACTCAGATGAGAAGGGAAACTTAACTCTAAAGATAGAAAAGAGGGTCGGTCAGAAATTTCCTAAGCAAGCACGGTTCAAACAATCCTAGACCTAGTGTTGCTTAAATCTAGACGACTCCTAACTGGTTGAGTCAAATTGATTTGCTTGATTCACCTCCTTCACTAATCAAACCAAATTGGCCAGGCAGTGTATAGCTAGTGGGGGCGCTTCCGACAGAGTCGGTGCCAATTAGACAACCACTTCGCTTGGAAGACTTACGTCAAGAATGGCAAGACTAGGGTAATTGCAAAATGGCAGGGTGAAACTTGTAAATGGAGACTCCATGCATCTAGAGTTAAGGATGCTCCTACATATGTAGTGAAGAATTTAATAAAACTTTTGGGAAATTTTGGGATTTCTTAATAACAATTGGGATTTCTTAATAACAATTGGGATTTAACTTTTGGGAAATTTTGGCAGAACCCCCCCTAAAATTTAATATGTAAAAAATCTTCAAATCCTGGAATTAACAAGAAAAATGTATAACAACACAATTTAATAAAACAAGACTATCTTTCACTTTTAACCCATTGTCATTTGTCATTTGTCAAAACAAAAAGGATTAAGCCACATAAAACCAAAACTCCATTTGCAGAAGAGTATTACAAAGGTCTGGAATCAAACAAAGTCGAACAAAAAGGCAAAACTCCTGATGAAATAAATGTTAATCACATCAAAATGTTACTTTCACCAACAGAAATAACACAAAAACATGGTTTTGAAGGAAATATATGAGGTTTGGGGTTTTGGTGATCCCAAAAATTCATTTTTGAACAAAATCCACCAAACTGATCTCATTTCAACACCAAAACACAAACCACCACAATGAAATCATTAATATTATGTCTAATATTATCACACACAAAAATCCCGATTAAATCACATTAATTTTATGTCTAATATTATCACCCCAAATGACAAGCTAAGATAGCCTAATCGTATAAGCACGAACCAGAGGAGGAGGAGGTCGCGGCTACAGTGACGGTGGTCGTGGAGGAGGAGGGTGCGGTGACGGTGGTCGCGGAGGCTGCGGTGGTTGGGGAAGTGGAGGAAGACGGTCGGGGTTGTGGAGGCTAGGGTTTTGGTCGAGTTTTGGTCAGAGTTGTCGAAGTGGAGGAAGACAGCTAGGGTTTTGGTCGGGTTTTGCTCGGATAAAAGGTAAAAACTGAAGGGATTCTTGGACTTATTAGACCTATAGACGTCGGATGTAACACACACCTGACGTCTATACGGATGGGGAATAGACATTGGCTGTAAGAAATATCCAATGTCTATAGGTCAACGTCTAAGGGGTATATACATCGGTTTCAATACTTGTTCCAACAACCGACATTTAGAGTACACAATAGATGTCGACTGTATTAAGGGCCGACGTTTATATGTATAGACGTCGGCTCGTAATACAACTGACGTCTATTAGGCAACAAGTATGCATTGTTCTGCACTAGTGACATGCCCCCACATCTATGTAGATACACCTTTCATCAAGACAAATCACTTCAGCATCATTTAGTACCCGAAATGATTTGATAACCACCAAGTTCCCTTGACAGAGACTTACACCAATCATCTGTCACCTTCACCATTGGTCCTTCTATTCTTCTCCCTTTCTTCTACCTTATGTAGAAAGCTTTCATGATTTTTTGTCTAACTATATCAATGAAAAAAATCAATGGCTTTTGTCTTGGGTCACTAATGTAGTGGTTGAAGCTCTTTGATGTTTTGTTAGTCACCCCCTGACATTTAGTAGTAACTCTGAATTGCCATCTACTCTAACACTTGTCCTTCAACTCAATTTTCATGAGACAGTCATATGCTTCAGGGTTAACAAGTTGTACTTCCCACATTAATTTCTCAAATTCTTCCTTTTGCGTATGCCGTAACTACACCCCACACTAGCTGCAAATTAAAAACAGGAAAGTGGCCCTTCAAGTTCTTTTAAAAGGTGTCTAACACAAGTTCTATGCTCTTCCACAGGGTATTCATCTACCACTACCTTCTCAAGACCCTTGCATTTATCACTTATTAGTGTCAAACCCTAAACATGTCCTAGTCCCTCCTGCAGGCATCTAAAGAACCAAGCCCAATTATTTGAATCATCAACATGAACCACAAAGAATACAATAGGGAACAAGTAATTGTTCTCATCCATGTCTACAGCAATCAAGCATGTCCCCTTGTATCTATGCTTAGGGTGGCATCTATCAAACATATATATGGCCTACAACCTATGAGAAATCCATCTTTGCAAACTTTGAAGCATACAAACACCTTAAGAACTTGCTATCCTTATCTAGTGCCACCTTAATTGTGCTACCTGGGTTCCTTCTCCTCAACTCACCTACTAAGTTAAACAGGCAACAACTGAAATTGTTCTTCATCTGAGCAATGATTTTTTAAAGCTATCTTTCTACCTCTCCAAATTCTATGATAAGGTAGCAGTAGTGGGTAATCATAACCCAATATGTTACTCAAGTCCTTCACTTTTAGGATCTTATCTAGTACTAGACATTTAAAGCACTGCCTTGCAATGCAACCTTTAGTGGCCATTTTACTAGCTACTTAATTCACCCAACTGCATGTATGAGGGCCAACTATTGTCTTCACTACATATGTAGGAGCATCCTTAACTCTAGATGCATGGAGTCTCCATTTACAAGTTTCACCCTGCCATTTTGCTATTACCTTAGTCTTGTCATAAGTCTTCCAAGCGAAGTCTTCCAAGCGAAGTGGTTGTCATTCTTGACATTAATATGTCAGTCCTTAATGTTCAGATTGAAATGGATCGAGAGTGGATTCTTTCAAACTGATTGGGTGATGAGTATGAGCATGAATTGAATATGTTCTTAGAGGTTGCCAAAAATCATTAAAAAAACAAATGATAGAGGCATGGCGTATTGTCCATGCAGTAAGTGTCATAATATGTCAGTGTTGACTTTTCGGAAAATAAAAGATCATTTGTTTGAGAAAGGTTTCGACCCAAGTTACATACAGTGGACATGACACGATGAAAATGAATCATTTAGTTGTTCCAAGAATGACAGGGACAATATCAGTGTGAGAGATCACTTAGAGGAAATGGTTTAGGATATAGCTGAAAAGTTTTCGTCCAACCCCGATTTACTTGGTAGTTTGTTAAGTGAAAATAAGAAGTCGTTGTATAAGGGTTACATAGCTGAAAAGTTTTCGTCCAACCCCGATTTACTGGGAAAAATCCAAAGCCACGGATCCACAAGGGGCGGAGTTTCCGCCGCACATTACATGTGATGTGCGGCGGATTCGCCTCAAGAATGTGTCTGATTCGATCCGGATTTTTCCTGCGTGTTTATGGTATGATTTAAATGTCCTTTGCGCATCCAGATGATTTCTTTCCTTTCTTTTGAGCTCCGAATTAATTCCTTGTATATTTGGAGATCCAAATTGATTTTTTAGAACTTCTCCAAAATAATATTTTGGTCCTTGCAGTCGGGTCCTTGGCTTTTTGCAATTAAGTCCCTGACTACTTTTGTGCTTAAGTCATTGGCCTTTTTGTAATTAGGTCTTTGAATGCTTTTATGCTTGGATGGACTTCCATTTGAATCTCGATAATCTTGAACTTGGTCTTTATGACAGGAATGAGTCTCTTGCACACATTTATGCTCGGGATATGGGTAATTTGCATTCAGGTCCATGTATTCTGTAAATAAGACTAAACACATACCTTAGTAGCATTTATTGATATAAAATTAATCTAAATGAAAGACCTATGATGCAATGTATGCAATGCATCAAATACCCCCACACCTAGGTTTTGCTAGTCCCTAGCAAAACAGAATATAAGGAAAATGAAAACAGGGAAATCCTAACTCACTTTCGTAGGAATCACGGTTGCACTTAGCCTGTGCAACAAGCCTTTAAACCCCCAAGCTTCCTTAGAGGACGAGTTTTGTCTCGTGAGGGTTTTCAGTTGACACACCCACAAAGTCTTAATTCAACATTTCATTAATAACTCTCAATATCTCCACCTCAACCTTATACATCTCACTTAGAATTCTTGCATGCTCATTATACAAATCTAACTTATAAAAAGTCTGACTTGGTCTTTGTTCCTCCAACATTCACACTACTAACCCTTCTACACATGTTATTACTTAAATTATTTTGCACGCCTCCTCTGGTGGTGAAGTATCATTCGAATCAACCGTGACATGGATCATTCTTTTAACTTTGGGCCTTGAGTATCTTAAAGTATATTTTTTCCCGTGATTCAACACATTTGCTTTTTCTGACACTTTTACCCTTTTTGCATTCGTGTATCGAGTTTGGTCGATAATCCCGAGCTGGTAGACTCAAGTTACTGGGTTTTAAGATACCCCTACGGACCAGTGACTCAAAGGCTTGGGCTTTTGTAATCATTTTGCAAAATGTGCTTTCCTCACTTGATTCCTTTATTATTTTTTTACTTTTATTTTCCTCAAGGCTTAATTGCTATTAGAAGTCCACACTTCCCGGTATATTTTCCTCAACCTCTGCTTTTTATCAACCACTTCAAAGATTTGATTTATCCAATTTAAGTGCATACATGTCTTAAAGGGTAATGGGTTATTTCTTTGGAACTTAGATTTATGACATAATTTCTACAAGCAGAATTATATAATAAGGAACAAAAACTTAATGCATTTTGTACACGGGTTTTGGCAGTTTAATCTTAAGCTATATCATGGAACATTGATTTTTTTTAAGAATATATATCGATAGATAGATAGATAGATACATAAACATCCCCCCACACCTAAATCATGCATTGTCCTCAATGTATGCAAAGATAAAGCAAATGCACTTATTACCTGAGTCAACTGTGGTGGAGGGATTGAATTTGCTTAGAGTCAACCATAGTCAGAACTGGATTGAATGACACCATGTTGGTGCATATATCCAGTTGAATTGTTCCACATGTTGCCCTGAGGTAAAGGTTCCACACCTCTCACATGTATCGATTCTCTTATTTGCTCGAGTGATGGTGGGCGTGTTGAAGAATTACTCCCCTTTTTATCACTTCCTTTTTGATTTTGCGATGATTTATTTGATTCAGAAACCTTATAAATACGTGCTCTCATCACAACATCACTTTGATTGCATATTATTTCTGGCTCACTCTCAACATGAAAGATATTAAATTCAGTTTTTAAGTTCCCAAAAGATAATTGCATGAGCCCATTTCGACAGTTTATCAATGCTTCAGAAGTGGCTAAAAAGGGTCTGCCTAGTATTACAGGGATTTGTCTATTAGGATTTACAACAGGTGCAGTATCTAGTACGACAAAATCCACTGGGTAAATGAAGTCACCCACCTTGATCAAAACGTCATCGACTACACCTCTTGGTTTCTTAATAGAGCAGTCAGCAAATTGAAGAGTTGTCTTAGAGGGTTTTAGTGGACCAAGGTTGAGTTGCTCGTAGACAGAGAACGGGAGTAGGTTAACACTAGCACCAAGGTCTAGAAGGGCTTTGTTGATAAAAGTATCTCCTATTGCACATGAAATTGTGGGACACCCAGGGTCCATATATTTTATAGGAGATGAGTTGGACAGAATAGAGCTTATGTTTGCAGTTAAGAAAGCCTTCTTTGGTACGTTTGTTTTTCTCTTTTTAGTGCACAGATCTTTTAAGAATTTAGCATAAGCAGGTATTTGTTGAATCATATCCAGGAGTGCCATATTCACCTTAACTTGCTTAAATACTTCCAAGATTTTCTCCATTTGTGCACTTGAGTTCTTCTTGAGTCTATTGGGTAATGGGGCTTTAGGAAAATAGACTCGCTCAAGTTGAGCTATAGGTTCAGGTTGAGTAGGTGGGTTGGGCTCTTCAATTTGGACTTCAGGTTCAATGGTCAGGTCATATGTGGGTGCTTGATGGCTAGATTGACTAGGAGTTCTAGGATTTACCACATTGTTATCAACTTGTTTTCCAGACCGTAATGATACAACTGTATTTATTTGTTGGAACGGTCCTTCCTCATTGATTGACATCATTTCATGCTTATATTTGTACCTTATATCCATTATCTTACACCTAAGCAATGCTACGTGACGAGTTTTATGTTTAGTTTTCAGAAATAAAGAGGTTTGAAGAGAAGAGCCATGAAAGGACCCAAAAGCAGGAAAAAAGGACCTAATTGTGAGACCTGGGGACCAAGATGCAAGGGAGAAGGACCTGATCGTAAGACAGAAGGACCTAAGAGCAAAACAGGAAACCCCACACCATCATGAGGAGTATTTTGTCAATTCGATTCGGGTCGGAGCTCCACTAAACACGTTAGATGCATCCAAGACCAAGAAACACACCAAGGAAAGCCCACCAGAAGATCCAGACGGATCTAAAGTTTATAGGCCGCCAATTGGCGGTCTGGAACCGCCAATTGGCGGTCTGGTTAAGCCCAAATCAGCCAAGATTCTTCCTGGACTTGTATTATCATGTGTTTAGGCTATTTTTGGTATTGGTTTAGTCCCACATCGGGGGATTGTCCCGGATTAGTTTTTTCCATGCTTATAAATAGAACTCTTCACCTCCCATTGTATCCATCTCTCTCTTGGTGGCCATCTTCCCTACTAAGAGTGAAGCCTTGAAGCAAAACTCTAGTGGAGGAAGAGCTACTTGTAATTGAGTGAGTTAATAATAGAAGTTTTCTTTTAATGATGTTGTTTCTCTCTTAGTTTAATTTCCTGTCATTTGCATGCTTGTTTGTTTGTTTAGTTTTATGCTTCTTTAATATTTCTTGCTTAAGTAGTATAAATTTCATTTCAGTATTATGCTTTCCTTTGCTAAATTAGTTAGTGTAATGAGTAGTGAGTAGTTCCATCCCCATTTGGGGGGTGGAGAAATATGTGATATAATAATGTAGTGTATTAAGTGTGTGTTATTTTTATCCCTTGAGCTTTATATGATTTCCATAACCATCTAATGGGTCTCCACTCTTATCTTTGATATGCTAATGCTCTTGAATGAAGCTTAGCTTATGCTTTGATTAGTGAACCTATTTTATGGGGAATGATAAGGTTAGGATATGGATGAAGTTAATGTTGGAAACACAATTTGTAGTGTATGTACTCTTGTTGCCTTTTCCTTAGCTAATGTCTTGTATGTTTTAATGATGTAGTCATCTTAATTCATGTGGAGGCATAGTAGGGTCTAGTCTTTATACTTGAGTTCATGTAGCTTCATTCCAATCATTGTCTTGTATGTTTTAATGATGTAGTCTTATCTTAATTCATGTAGAGGCAAGATTGGATGTGGTTTTATGATTTCATGCACTACATGTTGTGAGGAGCTTAATTGAACAGACACGCACACACATCTTTATGTTCACATCAGTTCTCTACCCCCTTTGGGGTTTAGTTTTATTGCTTATCTTCATTTCCTTTTCGATTCTAGTTTAGCATTGTAGTGTAGGTTAGTGTAACCAATCCTTTTCTCCTTTCTTTACCCCTTGCCTTCGCACGAACCAAGTATCGACACACCTCCCAGTGGACGACCCGTATTTGCCACCGCTTCAACGCGGCCGTGCACTTGCGGTAGAAATATAAAACGATCAATCAAGTTTTTGGCGCCGTTGCCGGGGAGGTGCTCTGTCCAGACCTTGGTTTGGACGATTCGAGGGGTTTTTAATTTCTTGTTTCCAGTTTGTCTTAGTTTCAGGAAACCATCAGATCACGGGGAGGCCACTGGAGAAGTTTGAGGAAGCGAATCCAACAACAGACCGCCAATCAGCGGTTTGGAACCGCCAATTGGCGGCCTGGTAAGGGATTCTGTCTTCCAATTTTTTTGTGGTCGTTTGTGTTGTAATTTGTGTTATCTGGGAGCCCAATTTTGCATGTTGTGACTTCTTATTTGCTCCCAGATCATTAATCACTCCCCCTTTAATCAACTTGGACCATAAAACTCAAAGCAAAAGATTAGACTTCTTGCCATCTAGGTCATGCACCATTGGTAGATCTTGCATGCATTTGTCTTTTCTTTGCTTTACATTTTGTCGTTGATTGCTGGCGTGAGGTACGTGCACCCACATCCCTCATTCATGCATGTTTCGTTCATGCATTAGTTAGTAAGGTGCATCGGGACAAGAGTGAGAGAGCGTTTGATTGGAGCGATTGATTGCTAGATCTAGGATCAAATCGCTACTAAGGAGGGGCTGTCCCATAAAAGATAAGGTGGGGGATTTCATCACCCTTTCCTTGGCCCCAAAAACCACTCTTAATAAGCCTTAACTAAAAGCAAGTAGACATTGGCCCTAAGGAATTCGGACGCACTAGGAGAGTAATCTAGTCGAGACCGTCATGACCTGATCGGCGTTGCCTACCTTGTCGATAGTAGGAGGTACTGGATCTCCGGATCTGGTATCACTTGCTGGGCATTGTGGTCCTCATTGTAGGGAGGTGAGGCGTGTCGAGGCTAGTGACCTCGAAGTTAGGCGTCGTCTAGCTTAAGGACCCATTGCCTTACTTTGTTTGAGCCGTGCTTGCTAGTTAGGCTTCTTCCTGATCCCACTACCCACGCTAGCTCTAGGGATTCTTCTCTCCTCACCTGAGTCATCTCCTCATCTATTCTCTACGTTTAGTCTCCTCCTCTAGTACACCTTCTGTTGTGTGTTTGTTAGAGTCGAGTCGAGCATTTTTATGCGAGGTTGGGCTCGTTCTGGTGAGAGCGCTCGACTCGAGAGAGTGCTTATTTCTGAGATGGAAGATCTTGGTGATCGACCATCTCCGCCTCGTGCTCCTTTGGAGCAAGAAGGCGAGTCGTCTCGTGGTGGCGAGGGAGACCCGGTTCCATACATGGACTACCTCGGTCCATTCCCACCACCACGTAGACCTCCTTCTCCTCCTCCTCTGACTCGAGAGGAAGGGAGATTCGGTCAGGATCGAGTTCTTGGTGCACCACCACCTTTAGCTCGACATGATAGACCGATGACTTTGTGGGAGCGGACCCATCCTGTTCGGGCCGCGCAGCCTTCTTGCATAGTTGTTCCCCCTGCTCGCGGGAACAACTATGAGCTGAAACCTCAGTATGTGAGCATGCTTCCAACCTTTACTGCCAATAAGGAGGATCCGTATATTTTTATACGCGAATTCGAGGAAGTATGCTCCATGTTCAAGCTTCAACAGCTTGACGAGGATTCTGTCCGGTTGAGGATGATTTCGTTCGCATTGAAGGATAATTCGAAGAAATGGATGTATAGCCTCCCGGCGAGCTCGATTCGGTCATGGGATGACTTTGTGACCGTCTTTCTGAAGAGATTTTTCCCTCAAAGGAAAACTCAACAGATACGGCACCAGATACATCAAATGTATCAGACCGAGACCGAATCGTTTCATGGTTTCTTTGAGAGGTTCAAGGACCTTCTCCAGCAGTGCCCTCATCATGGATTTGAGTTATGGCAGCTGTGCCAAATTGTTTATGAGGGCATCAACTACAACACCCGCACATTGTTGGAGTCGATGTGTCAGGGTGACTTCCAAATGAAACCCATCAAGGAGGCATGGGACACTTTTGAATCCATGGCTGAGCGCACCTTCGAGTGGGACACCATGAGAGAGCCACCAGCCGCCAGGTCTTCTGGTCGAGCTGGATCATATCAAGTTGACTCATCGATCGCGTCTGAAGCGAAAATGGCTGCTCTCATGCGTAGGATAGAGAGTTTGGAGATGGACCGAGCTCCTGTAGCTCAGGTCGCTACTCCCGGGTGCACTAGGTGTGGACTGTCGGGACATGATGACTTGGAGTGCACTTACTCTCCAAGGGATACTGAGCATGCAAATGCGATGTATCAACAAAGGCCCCGAAACGAACCGTACAGTCATTCCTATAACCCGGGATGGCGTAACCATCCTAACTTCTCTTGGGGGTCTAGTGGAGGCCACGGTCAGAGCTCGCACGCTCAACCTCAACCTCCACCTTATCAACCTCCACGCCCATCGGCGACCTACCAACCCCCACATCAAAGGTCGCAGCACCAAAATTACCAACATGCTCATGCCTCATCGTCGGGTTATTCCAACCAGACTCCACCACCCCAGCGGGTTGACCCTAAGGACCCTTCTTGTGATCCGACCTTTCAAGCGTTGCAAAGTACAGTCAAGGCTTTGGAAATGCAGGTTAGCCAGTTGGCTCATCAACTCCATGAACGCGAGAAAGGTCAGTTCCCGAGTCAACCTGAGGTGAATCCTCGGGGTACCCATTCTCAAGGAAGGACACCTTTACCTCATGCCACCTCTGAACCGACCCATCATATTAATGTGATTCACACTTTGAGGTTTGGTAAGGAGGTGGATAACCACATTGGGGTACCTTCTTTGTCATCACCAACTTTGAGGGAGCCGGATCCTGAGGCTCCCTCCACAAATACTTCCAGGAAGGAGCCAGATCCTGAGGTTCTTTCTACATTTCCTTCGACAAAGGGGCCGAACCCTGAGGTCCCCTTGTCTCCTCTTGTGTCGAAGGAACCAGATTCTGAGGTCCCCACTCATGTTTCTTTGGACCTAAATTCTGGGGTGCCTTCACATCCTTATGCCCCTAAGGCGCCATTCCCTGAGCGCCTTAAAAAGAAATCCTCTGATCAGCATGATAAGATGCTTGAGATGTTTCGGCAGGTTAAGGTGAATATCCCTCTTTTGGAGGTGATTCAGCAAATGCCACCTTATGCCAAGGTTCTCAAGGACTTATGCACTAAGAAGAGAAAAACTCATGTTCCCAAGAAAGCTTTTCTTGCGGCTAACGTGAGTTCCTTGTTGGCACAACCCATGCAAGTCAAGTACAAGGACCCTGGCTGTCCTACTATCTCTTGTGTGATTGGTGATGTGCCCATACACCGAGCCTTATTGGACCTTGGTGCATCTGTTAATCTTCTACCATATTCTGTCTACGTCCACCTCGGTCTTGGAGACCTCAAACAAACAAAGGCCACTCTTCAATTGGCTGATAGGTCTATGAAGAAACCGAGGGGTGTGGTGGAAGATGTGCTGATCAAAGTGGGAGAGTTCATTTATCCAGTCGACTTCTTTGTCTTGGATACTGAACCTGTGCCAAACCCACTTGGACAAATTCCTGTCATTCTGGGGCGACCATTTCTTGCGACTTCCAATGCCTTGATCAATTGTCGCAATGGTCTGATGCGCTTGACTTATGGTAGTCAATGCGCTGATTTCAACATCTTCACCATTGGCAAGAAGACAGATGCCTTCAATGACCCTGTTGGGGTTAACCTTATCCAGGGCATGGATGAGAGTGAAGTTGAGGGCACCTTCAAGTACTTCAGAGAATTGTTCGATGAAGATCCTGAAGGTGGTGAAGATGTTTCACCTGGGCTGGCACAAGAAGGTGCCTTATGTTCTGATCACGTGGCCCTTGAGCCACATTCTTCTGATCATGTGGCCCTTGAGCCACTTCTTTTTGACCACGTGGCCCTTGAGCCACATCCTTTTGAGCACGTGGCTTTTGAGCCACAAGATACTATTTTTATGGCCTCTCGGCCACATGCTCTTCATTCTGTATCTGCTGAGGACCCCATGTGGGTTAAGATTCAACCACCTGATACCCTTATACCAGATAGAGGTTCACCTCTCGTTCACGCCTCCTCTTTTGCTAATTCTAAAGAGGCATCAACCGACCACAATGCTTATAAGGGTGTCAGGTGGTCGAGCAATTCTGTTGTGTATGTTGCGAGCCCATGCATGCGCATTTCTGGCTCGAGAGATGGTGGGTTCCCATTTGATGTCCCTTGACATATGAAGATGGAAGCCTATTGTTGTACATAGTTAAAAAAAAAAAAAAAGAGACTCCCTGAGTGAGCATCGGTTGTTGTGGGCCCCAACCCTTGAGTATTTGGGCCACATTTCTTTCACGTATTTGTATCCCTTCTTTAGCATCTCACAGGTTTTGAGGGAAGTTGGGTTGTGTCCATCAACATAGCCATGAACTTCCTTGTGTACTTCACGTTGGTGAGATCTCTTCTGTTTCATGCATACATCCATATAGTATTTTGCTCACAATCATTGAGGACAATGCATGAAGTAGGTGTGGGGGGGTATTTTACGTGTGTACATAGTCGAGTCTTTTCTTTTGATTTTGTTTTCTTTTGTTTGCATTTTTAGGGTCATGATAGTGTGCTGCATTTAATATCGATATATCTGCTTGCCATGATCCTTGGGTGACTTGTCTTCTTTTGCTTGCCTAGTGCTTTAAAATTTTCACATTTCTTTCAAAATCTTCATGTGTTTTCGAAAGAAAATGTTTTGTGGGTTTTGCGTGTGTTTAGCATGTGCAAAACCGTTGAGAGGCAAAGTAAAAAGAAAGCTCCCAAAATTGTCTTGAACTTGATGCATTAGGATATCTAGTACGTGGCTTTAGGATTTATCGAGTCGTTAGGATGCACCCCAGTTTTCCTTTGGGGGTGAGTAATCATAGGGTTTCAGTGCTCAAACATTCAAAGAAGTCCACCCTGAACCTAGTGAGTCAATAATTCGTGTTTGTTAATTTAGGAAGTTTGTTGTAGTCAAGGACCCTCTTAATCTTGTTGTGAGACATTAGTGTAGGGGTTTTGGTTCATGTGTAGATAAGAAATAAGTGAGTAGATGTTCTCTCTTCTCGCACGGCTCCTATCACTCGGGAAAGTAGGTCTGAGGGGACTTTGTGCCTGGTGCTTTCGAGTCATCTGACTTGGGATGCGCCGACCGAACTCCCGTTACACGGGTGGTAGGGATTGCCCTATGTGGAGATTTGGGGAAAGGTGTACGTGATAGTGTAAGTCCTCATGGGCAATGATGCACGAAACCTGACCCTGGGAGAATGAAGCTCCAACTAATAAAAAAAAATGTGTGAAAAGAAAAAAAAAAGAAAAAAAAATGGTAATGCAAATAAGAACCTTAATGGACCTTACACTTTGTATCACTTGAGGATCTTGAGGTTGCCCATGTCTTTCACTTAATTCCTTAGTTAACTCTCACGAATAACTCATTAGGCTAGGTGTGTGGACTGATTACATATATAGAGTCGACCCGTAGTATTACCGCATTCCATGATCGACAAAATAAGTCCAACGAGTCGTGTAGCTAGATTGATTAATGCATCTTGTTCGGATTTTGTGGGTATATCCGCTGAAAACCCTCAGGAGACACCACTCCTCCTCCTTGGCAATAAGGAGGTTTAACGGCTTGTTGCACGTGCTAAGTGCAACCGTGATTCCTACGAAAGTGAGTTAGGATTTCTTGTTTTTCGTATGCTTTTTCCTTTCTTTGTTTTGCTCGAGACTAGCAAAAACTTAGGTGTGGGGGTATTTGATTGACATCATTTCATGCTTATATTTGTACCTTATATCCATTATCTTACACCTAAGCAATGCTACGTGACGAGTTTTATGTTTAGTTTTCAGAAATAAAGAGGTTTGAAGAGAAGAGCCATGAAAGGACCCAAAAGCAGGAAAAAAAGGACCTAATTGTGAGACCTGGGGACCAAGATGCAAGGGAGAAGGACCTGATCGTAAGACAGAAGGACCTAAGAGCAAAACAGGAAACTCCACACCATCATGAGGAGTATTTTGTCAATTCGATTCGGGTCGGAGCTCCACTAAACAAGTTAGATGCATCCAAGACCAAGAAACACACCAAGGAAAGCCCACCAGAAGATCCAGACGGATCTGAAGTTTATAGGCCGCCAATTGGCGGTCTGGAACCGCCAATTGGCGGTCTGGTTAAGCCCAAATCAGCCAAGATTCTTCCTGGACTTGTATTATCATGTGTTTAGGCTATTTTTGGTATTGGTTTAGTCCCACATCGGGGGATTGTCCCGGATTAGCTTTTTCCATGCTTATAAATAGAACTCTTCACCTCCCATTGTATCCATCTCTCTCTTGGTGGTCATCTTCCCTACTAAGAGTGAAGCCTTGAAGCAAAACTCTAGTGGAGGAAGAGCTACTTGTAATTGAGTGAGTTAATAATAGAAGTTTTCTTTTAGTGATGTTGTTTCTCTCTTAGTTTAATTTCCTTTCATTTGCATGCTTGTTTGTTTGTTTAGTTTTATGCTTCTTTAATATTTCTTGCTTAAGTAGTATAAATTTCATTTCAGTATTATGCTTTCCTTTGCTAAATTAGTTAGTGTAATGAGTAGTGAGTAGTTCCATCCCCATTTGGGGGGTGGAGAAATATGTGATATAATAATGTAGTGTATTAAGTGTGTGTTATTTTTATCCCTTGAGCTTTATATGATTTCCATAACCATCTAATGGGTCTCCACTCTTATCTTTGATATGCTAATGCTCTTGAATGAAGCTTAGCTTATGCTTTGATTAGTGGACCTATTTTATGGGGAATGATAAGGTTAGGATATGGATGAAGTTAATGTTGGAAACACAATTTGTAGTGTATGTACTCTTGTTGCCTTTTCCTTAGCTAATGTCTTGTATGTTTTAATGATGTAGTCATCTTAATTCATGTGGAGGCATAGTAGGGTCTAGTCTTTATACTTGAGTTCATGTAGCTTCATTCCAATCATTGTCTTGTATGTTTTAATGATGTAGTCTTATCTTAATTCATGTAGAGGCAAGATTGGATGTGGTTTTATGATTTCATGCACTACATGTTGTGAGGAGCTTAATTGAACACACACGCACACACATCTTTATGTTCACATCAGTTCTCTACCCCCTTTGGGGTTTAGTTTTATTGCTTATCTTCATTTCCTTTTGCATTCTAGTTTAGCATTGTAGTGTAGGTTAGTGTAACCAATCCTTTTCTCCTTTCTTTACCCCTTGCCTTCGCACGAACCAAGTGTCGACACACCTCCCAGTGGACGACCCGTATTTGCCACCGCTTCAACGCGGCCGTGCACTTGCGGTAGAAATATAAAACGATCAATCACTCATTAACCATTTGAACTGGTCTCGAGTTGTTACTTCCTAGAGGTGGTTGATAGGGCTGATATTGATTATTAGATCTAGGATTCACCTCAGGTTGACTTGGAAACTGACCCTTTTCTCTTGCACCTACAATTTGTGCGAGTTGGCTGACTTGTGTCTCTAGCCTTTGGAAGGACTGGTTGATTGTTTGTATAAAAGTCTTCATCAAATTTTCCAAGCTTGTCAACCTAACATCATAATCTCCATTGTTAGTAAACCCAGATGATGTATTATTTTGGTTATACGGGTTTGGTTGTTGTCTAGGAGGTTGACCTTGTTGGCTTGATGAGAAATTGAAATTATTACGCCCACCCGAGTTATTGGTTGATGCGTATGGATCATTTCTAGCATGGTTAAAAGTGGCATTAACTTGTTCCCAGTCCGCACAATCCTCCATTAAATGACCAGTCTGACCACATCTAGAGTAAGGGATAGACGAGGCTTGATTCACTCGGGGTCGGGTTTGTAGCTCTAGACTTTCCATTCTACGCATAAGGGTTGCTAGTTTTGCTTCAGCCGCTACATTGGCATCTACAGCTAAGACACCTGGTTTGGGTTGACTTGCTATTCTAGATCCAATACTTGTGTTAATCGGTGCTCTAGCATTGTCCCATTGCATGCTGTTTCCGGCTAAATCCTCAAGAAAAATCCAAGCATCATTCTCATTTTTGGACATAAAGCTTCATTGGCTTACAGATTCTAGCATAACCCTAGATGTGGGTGTCAATCCCTCATAGATAATTTGGCACAATTGCCATCTTGGAATTCCGTGATGAGGGCATTGGGTCAGCACACTTTTAAATCTTTCTAAATAGGAATAGAACGACTCGCTCTCAGATTGAACGAATGCAACAATTTCATTCCTAATCCTAATAGTCTTATGGTTGGGGAAATATTTCTTTAAGAAAACTTGAAAAAACTCGGCCCAACTCCTAATAGATCTTTCGGCTAGACTATATAGCCATTTCTTAGCGTCGTCTTTCAATGCTAGAGGCACGAATTTCAGACGCACTGCCTCCTCAGAGATATGCTGGTATTGCATAAGAGAGCATATTTCCTCAAATTCTCTAAGGAAGAGATAAGGGTCTTCCTTAGAGGTGAACTTGGGCAACATACTCATGTATTGTGCCTTCAGTTCGAAGTCGCCACCCGGTATGGTGGGCATCACGATGCACGATGGCTGAGCAGCCATCGTTGGGTAGTACCGATCCCTCAGAGTCATAGGTTGTACAACAGGTGGGTCCACTACATTCTCACCCATTGGATTCGGGTGAGGTGGCGCAACAGGTGGATTGGGGCTAAGCTCCAGACTGGAATCTAGATGAACTCGTGAGAGTCGATTGCTCATGTCCCGAACCCAAATCTGAGTGCACCGGTTTGAATCAATTTTTGAATTCAAATTCGAAATTTAAATTCCCAATTCAAATTCAAGAATCAATTATATTATGTTTTTTTTTTAATTTTTTTTTTCAAAAAAATGGAAACACACAATTGAAGGGGAAATATGAGAAAGAAATCCTAATCTAGAGAATAGAGGTGAGAAGAGAAAGAAGACTCAGATGAGAAGGGAAACTTAACTCTAAAGATAGAAAAGAGGGTCGGTCAGAAATTTCCTAAGCAAGCACGGTTCAAACAATCCTAGACCTAGCGTCACTTAAATCTAGACGACTCCTAACTGGTTGAGTCAAATTGATTTGCTTGATTCACCTCCCTCACTAATCAAACCAAATTGGCCAGGCAGTGTATAGCTAGTGGGGGCACTTCCGACAGAGTCGGTGCCAATTAGACAACCACTTCGCTTGGAAGACTTACGTCAAGATTGGCAAGACTAGGGTAATAGAAAAATGGCAGGGTGAAACTTGTAAATGGAGACTCCATGCATCTAGAGTTAAGGATGCTCCTACATATGTAGTGAAGAATTTAATAAAACTTTTGGGAAATTTTGGGATTTCTTAATAACAATTGGGATTTCTTAATAACAATTAGGATTTAACTTGCTAAAACTTGTATTAGATGGGATAATGGTCACACTAGGTACTTGTCTCATTCTATGTCTAGAGTTTATCTTGTTGCTTGCAAATGAACATCTTGTTACGGTAAATGGCTTGTTATGTATGAATGCTTGATTAGTAGAGAATACATGAAGGTATTGAGTTGTATGGATGGTTAATTGATGTCCTAATGGCCACACTAGGTACTTAGTTCATTCTTGAGAACCCAAAGTACATGTTAACTTCATGTCCAACTATATTATTCATGTAATCATGTAAATCTAGTTGATGTTAATTAGACTCCACACTAGTTTCTAGTTGATTTCACCTACTTTACACACTTGTGCCTCATGTTATCAAGAACCACTCTCTTAGACACACATACCTACACACCTTCACTCCATGGGGGTTTTGTTTAATTGTTGATTAATTCATCGTTTAGTGTAGTTAGTTTAGCATAATTCCCTCATACTCCTCTCCTTTCTCACTCGAGTATGATAGTCACAACAACACTCACAACTCCTTGAGGTTCGACCCGTATTTGTCACGTCTTCACCGACGTCGTGGACATGCAGTTATTTTAAACGATCAATCAATTATTTTGAGGGTGATGCCCTGCACTTCCAACACCCTCTACATATTCCTTGCCCAGCTAAGGAACGCCAACGGTTCATTACTGGGAAGCACAGTGGCATCTCATTCTCTATTTTATCATCGCATAGAGTCATACCTACATCAACATGTAGATATCTTGTTTTGAGGAAAACTATTGGTCTCATAAAATGAGGAAAATTGATTGAAACTGTTATTTTTTTACTTAAAGTTTGGCCATACATCCATCCACGTTACCCTTACCACGGGTAACTTTGCCGGTAAATTTCCTTCTCTTTAGATCTCTACTGGCCTTTTTTATGCCAACAGTCAGGTCCTTGAAAACTACCTCCACCCAGGCGTACGTTCTCATTTCCTCCAGATTTTCATTCGCAGACATGTACCATATCTTCTCTCTATGTGAATAATCGTAGAAAAGGAAGGTACTGAAAAGAAGATAAAATAGAAGTTTAACACACTCTTTGTCGTCTCTACTCACCCTGTTCTATTCCAAACTCTGATTTCTCCAGTCGTCGACCTTGTCAGTGCATCGACGACTTCTCAATCATGTATACTAGCACTCCGTCTTGAAGCAATCCCAATATTGCAGCGACATCAGAGGCCTTCAGATTCATCACTTCTCAAATCTGAAGCCTCCCCCCTCATGGTAATTCACCATCATGAACTCCACAATTTCATTTTTCACCGTGATACTTTTTATCCACTACCATTTCTTGGATTTGGTTTTTGGGGTCGACTTGGCAGATTTGGGATTGAAGATTTTTTGGGTTTAAGGCGAAATGAGACCGTGGTTCAGTTTTCCTTTCCAAATGTCTGTCAGTTTATCAAAAATCACATTTTATAATCTCTTTAATAGAATAAAATTAAAACCGCAAAAGATGACTTGAAAGGTGACATGGAGCACGTCATTTTGATGATTGTGATTTTTGACCCATTGCAGATGATCGTGATTGATTGATCGTTTATATTACCGCAAGTGCGCGACGTGCGTGAAGACGTGGCAAATGCGGGTTGTGTCCACGAGGAGGTGTGTCAACTCTGGTTCGTTCCAAGGCAAGTGGGAAAAGAGGGGAGAATGTATTGATTACACTAAACTAAACTACACTACACGAGTAAGCAACAAACAAGATGAAAGTGCAAGAAGAAATGAAACTAAACTACGTAACTTGAAAAACAAGCTGGAAATTAGGAATGGAAACCCCTAATGGTTGGAGTGTGTGTACACATGAAATAAGAGGTGAAGAATGAATTCAATAAAGCACAAATGTAGATAGTGTTGCTATGCATAAGAAGTACCTCATGACAAGACCTATCATCCAAATCACTAACCTAATTGATTAATATGAGCATGGAATGTACGTAAAGATTATGGAAGAAACCATCAAGTTAAGTATTCTCTTTAATTCAAACAAGCATAGTTACATTTCTCACATACAACAACATATAGCATTCATTCCATACTACATGACATGTATAAACATCAACTACTCACTACTCATTAAACTACAAACTACATTAAGAAAAGGAAACATTCTAATTACTTCTACTAAGATAAAACAATATTAAGCTAAGCAAGCAAGAATTAAAAGAGAAGACAATATAAAAACAAATCAAAAAATTATTTTATTTACATTACTCACATTACAAGTAGCATTATTCTCCACTTGAGTTTTTCTCCAAGGCTTTACTCCAAGTAGAGAGAATGCCACCAAGCAATGAGTAATTACAAAGGGGGAAGAAGAGTTCTATTTATAGTCATGGAAAAAGGTAATCGGGGACAATCCCCAAATGTTGGACTAATGAAACTTCTACAAATGAATACACACAACATATTACACAACCACGAGAAGCCGGGTCGGATCCTAAGCATTATGGACCCGAATCCACTTGGTCAGCTTCGACCCGTTTTCTGGTCTTCTTTATTTCTTCGATTCTCCACATGTGGTGCACCCGAATCAGCTATTTGAGTTTAGGCCCAAATCTAATTGCCAAAATACTACTCATGATGGTGTGGAGTTTCTCAATTTACTTATTGGGCATTTTGGTTTATATCCGGGTCCTTCTCTCTTGCATATCAATCCATAAGTCTCACAATTCAGTCTTTTTTCTTGTATTCAAATCCTTTTTGTGTCTCTTCTTCTCAAACTTGTTTATTCCTGAAACTTAAACATAAAACTCGTTATGTAGCATTGCTTAGGCTAAAAATAAAGGATATAAGACACAAATATAAGCATTATTTGATGTCAATCAGTGATTCACTCAAATGATCATGATTTTATTGGATTTCCTGGCTAAACCAGTAAAGTTATATATGTTATTTAATAATAAATTTTCATATATCCAAAAACCAAAAAAAAAATCAATTTTTTTCCTTCGCTAAAAATTAAATATTTTTTAAAGCACATATGTGTCCTTAAAGAACAAACTCGTGCTTTATGGAACACATTTAAAAGACACATTCGAGTTCCAAGGATGAATTCATGCTATAAAGAATAGACTCGTGCCCTTCAAAGAACATACGTCTCCTTTAGACGACATCCTTTTGTAGTTCTGGATGGTAGAGGGAAATTGAGGGAAAATATTTGTGTTTTCCATGGATGACACAAACATAATGAAACATTATGTTCAAAGGGAAATTGTTTTCTTTATGTTGATAGTGAGAACCAACAAACAAAATGAAACTGCATATATTAAATACACAAACAAAAACACAAACACAAAAATATTAATCTCTTCCAAATAAATTAAGGGAAGAGACGTTTCTAATCAGGCATCGCCTGAATGCCCAGAAGATAGTGCGGTGCAACTCTACTGTTTGACTCAACTTCCTGATCAACCAGAGCATTTTACACAACCCTTGGTACGTTACTCTCTGGCCAAGTTCCTCCACTGGTGGTGCTGGTGTGCCATCGTCCCAGACGAAGTATCGGTAATAGATAGATGGTTGGGATCTCTGAGTCGTAGATGTAGAACTTGTGGCTAACGGTGTTGGGGGTGTCAGACCACAACTCTGTGGCCTTGAAACTAGACCTACAAGTGCAATACAGTAGTCATGGGACCCCCGGTATATCAACAAGGGGATACCCTACCCATATAGGTCCACCAGGTAGGTCCTCGTCATTATCAGAGTAGTCAGAAATGAATTTTGTTAGAAGCAATTTCTTCACTGGAGTAGTGGTAGTTGGAATTGTGTTGAAAGGGTTTAGGATTTAGTATTGAAGTATGAATGGAATACATGCAATACAACCAATGATTTTATAGAAGGAATGGAAGGTTGAGAGTCTTGGAAATGCAACACAATTATGCAACACAATAAAGGAAATACGATTACATCAATTTTGTGTGCAACAATCACATAGTCAATCAGGAAGTCAATAAGCCATAAAATGGAACATTGGACGGTGTAGTACGTTTGGTAAGAGATTTTATTTTGTGGATTCGTGATCAGTATATTCATCTAGCTATCTAGACATTTAGTTAGTTTTTTCGAGGGAGACTCTATTGACTTATAGATTCGGTTTGACTCCGTGGATTGTTTCTACACTCGGAATTCATGTCCAGTGTTCTTTCTCCTCTCTCAACGTTTGACATGGACCGTGGGAATGCAACGCAAACCCATGTGCTAAACAGACGACCGAACACATGTCGGTCCACGGAATGAACAAATGTGCTAGTTCTCCGGATTGTGTATATTGCGAAGGAAATCCATGATCTCATTTTGAGAATCGATGAACGCTTAGCAAGAATCTCCAACCACACAAATTTGGTTGTTGATTTCGTTGAGCGAATTCGATGTCGTCAATTGGAAAGCATGAAAATCATCAATCCTCTCTTCTATTCCTTGGCAGTTGCGATCGACTTGCCCACGAACTTCTTAGATCTCATGACAATTCTTGTTCATACTCCTCTCGTTATCATAAGCCCACGAGGGTAGTCTTGGGTCAATCAGGTTTGGTTAGAGTGGAAGACAAAGATTAAGTATCAACTATTTCTTCGTCGTTAGAGGACTGGTCATCATTGGTGAAATCTTCTTCATTTCCGCAAGGTGCTTCACCAGTGCCTTTTTGTTCCTCAATTTCATCTGTTTGAGTGTGTATTGGTCAATGAAGGTTCAGGATGATTTGAACGAATCAGAGTTGGAGCCTCTTTTGAAGTGTTCGCCAATGAGGGAGATGATCATTAGAAAAGTAAGAAAATTAAGCTTGCGGCAAGAGACAAAGCACATGTGATTGGTGATGAAGAGTGCATGGCCAATTTATGCGAGTCTCAGTGCAATGATTGAATAAGCATTTCATAATTTGATGACTGAGTTCATCTTGATGACATCTGCGAATGAAAAGTTTGTAGGAGATGAATCAGCAAATGACTTTACCAATGATTGGTAGCTGATTGATGGAGGGATTTTGTTGTCATGACACCATTGGTTTGGTAACATCAACAAATTGATCAATGGAGCCACAAACCTCCTCCCAAACCAACTCATAGATGTCATCTCCGACGCTTGGTAGACTGGTGATCTCTCCAAGTAGTGAGATGGTGAGAGTGAAAGAAACACCATTGATTTTGGATATGAGGGCCTTTTGAGTGCCATTTTGACCCATGAAATAGGCATTTCATATGTTCTTTCTACACTTGTGTTCATATGCTCATTTCATCACAATAAAAAATTAGCATGTCTATTTTGATAGCGAAATGTAAAGTTTACTATTGTATAAAATATTTTCTTTGTTCTTGCTTGTTCTCATATGTGATCGACTATAACAAAAATAATTTCTATTAGGTGGTTCCAACTTGTGATTCCATGTATGATTCGAAATCGAGAAATCTCTTTTTGTCCATTTGTCTGATTTAATATATATTATTTTTTTTGCATTTGTCATTTGAGTTTCGTAGAATGAGAGTAACTCCATTCTTTTATTGACATTGCAAGCGACAGGAAGAGAACTCTACTTGAAGGAGTAAACTGACAATTTTTTTATTGAATTGTATTTTTAATTTTTGTTACATTCGACTGGATTAAAACATTATCCTTAATTATTTATGTTTGTATTCTTATATTATTTATTTGTATTTTGTTTAATGTTCATTTATCTCCTCCACTATTTGTAAATATAAATAACAAAAATACATTATCTTTTCATTTTATAGTAAATTCCAGTGATATGCACACACAATGAAATTTGAATTCCATCATATTCCAGTTACAAACACAAATGGTAGAATTTTGTTAAATAGAATTTAAATTCTACGGGATTCTGCTTTCCCTTCCTTTCCTTTTGACTACCAGAATCCACTTTCCACTTGTTTCTTGTGCACAAACACTCCTTATTAGGGTATGGTCCGTCCTTTTAAGTCATTTTGCACTAATGAATGAAAATGTTTATATTACAGATTTTCAATTACTTTTAACTGTCGAAATGTACGTTGGCATCATTCGAGAAGGAGATTCCACTCATTATTGACAACCAACAGGTGATGTTTCGGAAGACACAATTTGCTCAAGTCTTGAGTAGACAAAGAATCACTGTAGACAATGACATCCTCGACTTTATGATTGGAAATTTTGAGGTGGAAGAAGGAGAGTTCTCGATAGGGAATGAACTTATGAATTTCAACACCACCTATGTGAAAGTCATATTAGGACTTTAAAAGGGAGGAATGACAGTCAAAATGAGTAAAAAGCAATCGACCAAATGAGCTTGTCAGAGACAGGAGAAGAAGAAATTAAAGAGACAAGTGAAGGAGGCCAGGGAAAGAGGAGATGACATTGAATACGTCAAACTACTGATATGTCTGGTTTTACTACATTCATGTTTTGTAAGGGTACAAATAGAGCGAAGGAATGATATTTGTCTTCTGTTTAAAGACTGGAAGACATGTGAACGTAAGCTTGGGCAGAGGCGGTTTTTGAGTACTTGGATGTTGGCAAAAACGGAGCCAATATAGAATTGAAGAAAAGGAAATTTCCAGGCAACCTTACCCCCAAAGAAGGGGAACGTTAATGGATGAGTAGCTATACTTCAGGTTAAAAAATTCAGAATTGAAATATTTGCAAAACATTTTATGTTTTTAATAGGTTTTCGTGACACCAAATATCAACATATTGCTGAAGGTAGGGGCTGTGTGAGAAGCTAACAATTGAGAATGCAAATCCACTGATTAGTATTCTCAAACTAAGCAAAAGAGCTCTGGGAATCCATCGAGGTGATTTATGGTAAACAACAATACTTTGCTCATATTTTCAAAATCAAACAAGAAATCTCGCAGACAAAACAAGGAACAAGCATGGTAAAAAAATATCTCAGATCAGTAAAAAGTAAATGGTATGAGCTCAGGGCCTATGAATCACAGAGAACCAATCTCAAAATCATCCAGAAAAGAATCCAACAGGACCGAGTGTCCCAATTTCTGGTCGGACTCAATTCAGGCTTTGAGTCGGTCAATCCCAGATCCATCTGGCACCCAAGCTCTCATCATTC
The DNA here is from genome assembly GCA_963682175.1 of Triglochin maritima. Taxonomy (NCBI): domain Eukaryota; kingdom Viridiplantae; phylum Streptophyta; class Magnoliopsida; order Alismatales; family Juncaginaceae; genus Triglochin; species Triglochin maritima. Next base: position 9,945,019 of record OY821788.1, on the reverse strand, counting down.
CCCAACATTGTAGTGATGGTTCATCATGAGGAAACCAGATGCAACACGATGCATAACCAACTTGCGGAGAAAGAAAGCCAAGCATACGCTACAACCCAAGGGACAAACCAAAAACCATTGAAAATAAAACTACGGGAACCGGAAGGAAGAGTTTTGTGATAACTGCAAGAAGCAGGGACACAACCGAAACCGGTGTTGGTTCCTTTTTCTGCAACTTCAGCCCACCAAAAACAAAAACCCTAGATCGAGAGGAGATAAATGGGATCTGATGGACCCGACCCAAATAAGCAGGGTCTTATGAGTACGATTGAAGGAAATCTGGATACAAGATCCGACTGACCCAACCAGCACACTCCATGAATCGCTACTGCTCCAGACCGAACAAGTCCACAACTGAACCAGATTCTGGCCCAACTCAACCACATATTGCAAAATCAGAATATAAGTGTTGCTTCAGGTATGGTCTCCACCTCAGTTTTTGTTAATTCCACCGAACCTAATATATGGATAATCGAATTCGGTGCCACTGATCACATGACATGTAACTTCGATTTTGCATATAATATTAAAACAAATTCAAATAAATCAGTAATTGAAGCTAATGGACACCACGTTAATATAAAAGGAGTTATGCATATATGTTTGCTAAAAAGGGTCGATCAAGATGTGTTATATGTTCCTTATTTCAATTTAAATTTGTTATCGGATACAAAAATTACAAAAAACTGAAATTGTAATGTGATTTTCTCACCATATAATGTTATCTTTTTGGATCGAATAATAGGGAAGACGATTGGTAGTGGCTCCCTCGTCAATGGACTTTACGTCCACAATAATGAAACCATTAATGCTAATAAGGTCTCCCTTGAGGATCAAAATCTCTGGCACAAATGGATGGGCATCCATCTAATTTACTTTGTTTAACAATTATTCCCAGACATTACTCCAAATTTCTTGTGTAGTGATGTATGTCGTTTAGCAAAACAAACCAGGTTACCATTTCCGTCTTGTAACAATAGAACATGTTACCCCCTTGAAATGGTCAATTCAGACATTTGGAGATCGGATCCCATCGAATCCTACAATGGGTTCAAATATGTTATTTCGTTTATTGATGATTTTTCCAGTACAACTTGGCTATATCTCCTTAAATCTAACTCTGATGCTTTTTCCGCATTCTCGAATACGTTAACTTGGTAGAGAGTATGTATAATTCAAAATTAAAATCTTTAAGCCTCATAATGGTTTAGAATATACAAGTCATAGTTTTCAAATTGTTTTGAAACAAAAAGGAATTTGTCACCAAACCACATGCATAAACACTCCTGAACAAAATTGCATTTCAGAAAGGAAAAATTGTCATCCTTCAAATGCTACTTGTTCCTTGATGTTTCAAAACAACGTTCCAAAAATCATCTGGTCTCATGCAATCTTAACTGCTTTTTACCTCATTAATCAGCTTCCTCGCACCTCAATTCATAATCAATAACCTCTAGAAATAATGTACAAAAGGAAAATAGGCCTACATCACCTTCGTATATTTGGTTGTACGTGCTTTGTTCATAAAAAAATGAACTAATAAACTTGATCCTTGTTCGGTTGAAACTGGCTTTCTTGGCTACTCTGCTTAGAAGAAAGGATACAAACATTATGATCCCAAGAATCATAAACTCTACATTTCTAGAGATGTTACCTCCTTTGAAAATGAATTATATTTCAAAACACCATGTACTGATATATCTTCTACGTGTCAGATTATACCTCTTCGATAGGTAGACTTCCTCCAGGAAAGTCTCGATCGTCAAGAAGAAGGGGGGGGGTGAGGAATAACATAGGGGGAGAATACACAGGGGGAGAAGATCATAATGATCAAAAACAACAGAACGAGGATCAACCAAGGAGAAGTTCATGTAGAAATAGTTGACTTTTGGTCAGACTAAAGGATTACATTACATACAATGTAATGTACCCCATTCAAAATCTTGTGAGCTATGGTAATATCTCTCCTAAACATCATATCTTTCTTACTAGTACAAAAAACCATAATGAGCCAAATAGTTTTTATGAAGCTATCAACATCACCGAATGGGCACAAGCTCTGAAAGACGATAAATGGATTAAAAATAATAAAACATGGATGTTAGTTCCAAAAAACCCAGAACAAACCCGTAGGATACAAATAGATCTACAAAATAAAATATAATAGCAATGGCACTATCAAATGATATAAATCTAGGTTAGTAGCTAAGGGGTATACTCAAACATATGGCTTAGACTATTAGGATACCTTCGCCCCAGTAGAAAAAATTAACTTTGTTCGTGTATTATTATTTGTGGTTGTTAACCATGGTTGGAACCTATTTCAAATGGATGTCAACAATGGTTTTCTTCAGGGTAATCTAGAATAAGAGGTATATATGACACCTTCTCCTGGATACTAAGGGGATCATATCCAAAACTAGGTTCATAAACTAAAAAAAACTATCAATGGATTAAACAATCTCCAAGAGCATGGTATGCAAAACTTAGTACTCTCTTCTCCTCTATGGTTTTTTAAAATGCTCCGTTGATGCATTTATATTTATGAAACACCATACTCATGCAACTATCATCATTCTTCTATATATAGACGACATCATAATCACTAGTAATAATTGTTGGCTTTTTGGCCTTAATCTATATTAATTTTGATGATTAATCAAACTAACCTTAATCAATCAACCTTATCAATCAAAGTGAACAAACACGATTACATGCATTGCATACATGTATACTTGTAATCATCTTAATAGGTTGATCAAGACAATCAAGGAAAAGAGCATTGGGACAAAGACATCAAGACTCAAGACTTGTAATCAAAGCTTTGGACCAAGATATGTAATTTTGTATTTATTGAGTCCATAAGGTTTAATATAAACTTGAGCACTAGGACTCTGTCTCGTCCAGATTCGGTAAACCAAACCCCTCCCGGTCAACTGAAACCTTTCTAGTTCGGTCCACCAAACACCTATCGGTTACCTGAATACTTCCCATCAGTAAACCTTTGGTGTAAATATGTAATTGCCCCGACGTCAGACCGAATCACCTTTGGTCGACCGAATAGCCCTGGACCGCTTTTGGACTTTGCTCCAACGATTGCTTTTAAATCAAGTCCCTAAGAGCCCAATTGACTTGCCCCCATTCGGACGACCGAATACCTATCGGTCAACCGTGTCCTTCTTGTCTTTAGGCGCCCAACGACTATTTACACGTGGTACTTGACCGTTGTACCATACAACTATTTGAGCTATAACTATCAGCGCAAAACCCGCGTTAACTTTGGTCTACCAAAGTGTACACGGTCAACTGAACTTGAGTAGATCAGAGCCCTACCAATCCTACTATCCACCTTGGAATGGTGAACCAAATGGAATTTGGTTAACCATCAATTAGGGCTAAATTGTTAAAAGCTACTGGAAGTTGGTGAACGGTGATCCAAACCCTAGTCGGTCAACCGTATGCTTAGTTTAGACCAATCAATCCCTTGTGTCTCGGACTACCGTTACTCGAACGGTCGACCAAATCTGGTCTAAAATCTGCCCGAGCTTAAGTCACTTCTTGCTTCTCATTTGTCCATTTCCCCACCAACTCCCAAACGGCTAGTAGATCTTGAACACTTATAAATAGGACCCCATTTGTTGGTTTTGAGACTCTTGAACACTCTCTATCAACCCAATACTCAAAGCCAAATCATCTTCATCTTCAAGCTCTCAATCCTTAACACTCAAGCCAAAACTTCATCACTTGCATATCCAACTTTACATCAATATCCAAGTGGGCTCAAGTATAGAGTGTTAGTTAGATTGTGATTCAACCTCCATATTCAAGAATCACCAAAGAGTTGTAAAGTTTCAAGGAAGCTCCTTCCCAGGTTGTGAGAGGAGACACGAGCGAGGCGAGGTTGTTCGCGAAGCTCGGTGGTTGTAAATGAAAGGAATGTGTTCTAAAAGTTTTACTTTTATATGTCAATTATTATGAATTGAATGTGCAACATTTTGTTCCTTGATTATGGTATTCGTCTTTTGGAAGTGTTAAGGAAGAGGCGCTTGGTCCTTAACTGTAGAGCTCTAAAAGATAAGGGTTTACATAAATCAAAAGTTATTCACAATCATGGTAATTAACATGGAACATTAATTACCGAGATAAGATTGTCGTGTTGGTCATCGATTGTTGTAGCTCTACAAATAATTGACGACACGAGTATATAAAAGAGGAAAAGATTACTTTTATATATTGAATAGACCTAACAAGTAAAACATTATGGAATTGTGTTTCGTGTCATTAATGTTTTTATTGTGTCTTGGATCCTAAGATATGAGACTTATATATTTTCACTCAAGAAGTGCTTAATTTGATTATTGTCAACAATTATCAATTAGTGTAGTGATAAAGACAATAGTTGGTTGAGCATGACTTGTGCTGGAAAAGATAGCTAGTCAAACGATTATCATTGCCCCTCTTAATTGAGTGATGATATTAGTTGGCCCATTGATAAAGCAAAATTATAATGTGCACATTGTAACTTGAGTTAAGTTACATATTTATAATTAGCTTAGAGAGATCAAGAAATGAATATAATACAAAGATGACACATTTCTACTTTGTATATATTCTTAATATCATGAGGCAAGGGACGGACACAAGTGATGCACTTACATTACTAAATGGATCGTGTTTTGGTTTGGGTGGAACAAAGACATCTATGCTAATTGGGTAACTATAATGTGTAGCTAGATATCGCTTATAGTTTGAGATATTAAGTGTTTAATACCTCTGCCAATTTGGGTTGGATCCTCCTATAGTCACACCACAAAACTGGGAAACAAGAGGCTTGATTTTAAGTTCATATGATGTGTCGGGTTTCACATGAAAATGGGACACATGTGGTGAATGAATAAAATCAATATGTCATGAGAATTGACCTAATTAGAATCATAATAAATTCATATGAGGTGTATATATTATGGGGTGTAATAATTTAATATTACATATGATAATATATTACATAAGATGTGAATTTGCTAAAAACCCCAAAATATCAAATTTTGTTGGAAATAAATCCAAAATTTGAGGAAGGCAAAATCGGGGTCAAACACGGTGAACTGTTCAGGGTTCGGTCGACCGGGGTATCTTCGGATCGGTGAACCGAATGGGTAATGGGTAATCACAATTGGTTGACCGAAATTGTCTAGAGTGCCTGGACAATCAGGTTCAGTTAACCGAGCATGAGAGGTCAACCGAGAAAGAATATTTTCGGTAGACCGAAGGTGACACGGTCATCCAATGACTATGCTCCAGGAGAAATTTGTGAGTCAACGGTCGACCGAAGAGAAGACATGGTTCGTCCGAATTTTTTCAGACAATTTTTCTCATGCGGATTCGGTCGACCGTCTAGCTCACGGTGCACCGAACACGTGTTAAAACCGAATGGTTCGGTTAACCGAGAAAAATATTCGGTCAACCGAACAATGCGATTTCTGCTTGAATTATTAAGAGATTAGTTAGATCATGGGTGGATTAGTTCCAGATTTAATTAAAACATTTTAGAGGATGCTTATGTGGCAATTAGAGACTAATTTTAGGAGAGAATAAGCAAGAGATCATGACTAAGGAATAATTTTTGATAACGATGTTTTGGGAGCCTATAAAAGGACCCCTCCTCCTACTTGTTTATATGAATGCAAAATTTCTCTCTCATTAATCTCTCCTTTAATCACCATGAAAATCTCTTAATTAATTTAAGTTTTAGAGATAGAAATCTCAGAAGCTTAGAGAGGGGTTATTAGCTAGATTCTAAGCCTAATTAGAGATTGATTGGCTAGCTCCTTTCTCTCTAATCTTGTTTAGAGTTTAATGAACACTTGGAGGCGAATCGGCAGGCGATTCAACGACCAACATGACTCCAGATCTTCGAATAGTTTTAGAGAACCTTTGGGTATGATTCTCTTTTTGCGGTTTATTTTAATATATGTAGGATTGCATGATATTACAATAAACACAAAGTAATGTACATAAAATTGTTGAAAGTATGAAATCGATCTTGTATGTTGTATTAATATTTTTAAAATATATACATACATAGGAACACGAAATCCTACAGTAAATGGCGTTGATCTCGGCCTGGAACGGAGATCAGTTAGTGGAACCGTAAGTGAGGCTCGGGACATCGAGCGAGGCTTGCGAGGAGGACTAGGTCTAGGTGTGGTGCCGAACCTCTAAACTATTGAGAATTGAACTTAATCCTAGGTGACATACTAGTCACTAGCCACATCATCTATGGAGGGTGAGTCATCTAGGAGTTGATGACTCAACAAGTTGGACGATGAAAGGTTGAAGGAAAGGAAGAGACAAAGAGTCTCTCCATTTATCCATGATTTTCGTCCTTATTTTATGATGCAATTTAAGTAGAGGTTGTAATGATCTTGAATGATCATCTTTATGTAATGTATGTTATGTTTATGTTTAGGCTAAGTTGAAAAGTCATTGTAAGTGCCTTTTTAAGCACAAGAATTCTCCATTTGTAACAAGTCATAGAATGAGTGAAAAGGAGAAAAAGAAAGGAGAATGTAAGTGAGAAAGAAGAAAGAAAAGATGAGTTAGTTGCAAATTCCGTTTTGCTTATGAGTAATAAGTAGTTAGTTTTTCCTTTCATTCGTGCCCACCAATTGGGTAGATCAAAGTATGGTTATAGTGATGGCAATAGAAGGCCCTTACCATGGAGAATAAGGCAAGCCAAAGCCGCACACCAGGCACGACTGCTGAACCGCCAATTGGCGGTTTGGGACCGCTGATTGGCGGTCCATGTGCGCCTCGTGGAGGGCGTGTTTCTGGGGTGGTTTCGTCTGATGCTCCCTGATTGGCATCATTTCATGTTTATATTTGTATCTTATATCCATTATCTTTCACCTAAACAATACTATGTTACGAGTTTTATGTTTAGTTTTCAGGAATAAATAGGTTTGAAGAGATGAAGCATAAAAGGACCCAAAAGCTGGGAAAAAGGACTGAATTGTGAGATCTGGGGACTAAGATGCAAGGGAGAAGGACCTGAATGTAAAACAGAAGGACCTAAGAGCAAAACAGATTACTCCACACCATCATGGGCAGTATTTTACCAATTCCATTCGGGTCGGAGCTCCAACAAGTCAAGTAACCGCATCAAAGATCAACAATACCAGAACGAAAATCCCAAAACAAATTCCAACGCGATCTGAAGTTTTTGGACCGCCAATTAGCGGTCCATATTACTCAGGATCCGCCCAAATTTCTCCTGGACTTGTATTATTGTTCGTTTAGGCTATTTTTGGTATTGGTTTAGTCCCACATCGGGGGATTGTCCCCGATTAGTTTTTTCTATGCTTATAAATAGAACTCTTCACCTTCCATTGTAATTACCCATTGCTTGGTGGCATTCTCTCTACTAAGGAGTGAGCCTTGAAGCAAAAACTCAAGGTGGAGAAGAATGCTACCTTCAATGTGAGTCATTTGTTAATAAAATAATTCTTCTAGTTTCTTTTAATCTTGTCTTTTAATTTGTGCATGTTTGTTTAGTCTTTCCTTTCTTTTTATGTTTCTTTAATGCTTCTTGCCTTCTTAGTTAACTTTCATTTCAGTATTATGCTTTCTTTTGCTAATATAGTTAGTGTAATGAGTAGTGAGTAATTCCATCCCCATTTGGGGGTGGAGAAATATGTGATATAATCATGTAGTGTATTAAGTGTGTGTTATCTTTATCCCTTGAGCTTTATATGATTTCCATAACCATCTAATGGGTTTTCACTCTTATCTTTGATATGCTAATGCTCTTGAATGAAGCTTAGCTTATGCTTTGATTAGTGGACCTATTTTATGGGGAATGATATTGTTAGGATATGGATGAAGTTAATATTGGAAACACAATTTGTAGTGTATGTGTTGTTGTTGCCTTTACCTTAGCTAATGGCTTGTATGTTTTAATGATGTAGTCTTATCTTAATTCATGTGGAGGCATAGTAGGGTATAGTCTTTATACTTGAGTTCATTTAGCTTTATTCCAATTATTGTCTTGTATGTTTTAATGATGTAGTCTTATCTTAATTCATGTGGAGGCAAAGTTGGATGTAGTTTTATGATTTCATGCACTACATGTTGTGAGGAGCTTAATTGAACACACACACACACACACATCTTCATATTCACATTATTTCTCTACCCCCTATGGGGCTTAGTTTTATTGCTTATCTTCATTTCCTTTTTGCATCTTAGTGTAGTTTAGTGTAACCAACCTTTCTCTCCTTCTTTTTACCTTTCGCATTCGAACGAACCAATCGTCGACACACCTCCCAGTGGACGACCCGTATTTGCCACCGCTTCAACACGGGCGTGCACTTGCGGTTAATATAAAACGATCAATCAAGTTTTTGGCGCCGTTGGTTTGGACGATTGGAGGAGTTTTTGATTTTTTGTTTCCAGTTTTTCTTAGTTTCAGGGAACCATCGGATCAAGGGGAGGCTACTGGACAAGTTTGAGGACCAGAAGCTCCAAACGGTCCGCCAATCAGCGGTTGGAGACCGCAAATTGGCGGCCTGGTGAGGGTTTCCTGCTTCAAAAGTTGTTCTGGTAGTTAGTGCTGTAATTATTGTTATCTGGGAGCCCTATTTTGCATGCTATGGCATCTATTTTGCTCCCAGATCATTAAACCAATCCCCTTTAATCAACTTGGACCATAAAACTCAAAGCAAAAGATTAGACTTCTTGCCATCTAGGTCATGCATCATGTGTAGACCTTACATGCATTTGTCTTTTCTTTGCTTTACATTTTGTTGTTGATTGCTGGCGTGAGGTACGTGCACCCAAATCTCTCATTCATGCATGTTTCGATCATGCATTAGTTAGTAAGGTGCATCGGGACAAGAGTGAGTTGAGCGTTTGATTGGAGTGATTGATTGCTAGATTTAAGCTCAAAACGCTACTAAGGAGGGGTTGTCCCATACAAGATAAGGTGGGGGATTTCATCACCCTTTCCTTGGCCCCAAAAATCACTCTTAATCAAGCCTTAACTAAAAGCAAGTATACATTGGCCCTAAGGATTGCGGACGCACTAGGAGAGTAACTTAGTTGAGACCGTCATGGCCTGATCGACGTTGCCTACCATGTCGATAGTAGGAGGTACTGGATCTCCAGATCTGGTATCACTTGCTGGGCATTGTGGCCCTCGTTGTAGGGAGGTGAGGCGTGTCGAGGCTAGTGACCTCGAAGTTAGGCGTCGTCTAGCCTAAGGACCCATTGCCTGACATTGTATGAGCCGTGCTTGCTAGATTAGGCTTCTACCCTCTTCCATTACCCACGCTAGCTTTAGGGATTCTTCTCTTCTCCTCTGAGTCATCTTCTTCTCACCTTCTTCTACGTTATAGTCTCCTCCCCTTTACACTCTCTGCTAGCGTTTTTAGGGTCGAGTCGAGCACTTTTTGCGAGCTTAGCCTCGTGGTGGTGAGAGTGGTCGACTAGAGTTCTTTGTGGAGATGGATGGTTACATGGGCGACCATCCATATCATAGTTGGGACCAGGACAATTCGTCCTGGTATTCCGGACCCATGCAACCTGGGGTGGCTCAGACGAACACCTCGTATGGTTGGGACAATCTTCATTGTGTGACTGAGCAATCTTCATATTGGGGTAGTATGAGAGAGGCACCGACTGCTAGACCACCATCTAGTTACGTCGGATCATATGTTGGTCATCAATCTGAGACATTACAAGAACCTTTGGCCTCTTTCATGCATGTGGTAGATGACATGGGTGCACCGGTGGCTCCAGTAGCCGTACCATGTGACTGTTGTGGGTTGAGTGGTCATGTTATAGGGGAATGTCCTTATATTGCCCCTGAGCCTGAGTATGAGCACACATTTTCCCAAAATGCTCATTATGACCATTACGCATCCCCGTACAACCCGAGGGGGATGGATTCGTGGGGAGACAATTCGTATTCAAATTCTTATACATCATTTCCACCCCAGTATCCTCCTCCCGAATACCCAGAATTCTACCAACACCCCCACTTCAAATCATTGGACTCATTCTCAGCCCATCAACACCCAACCCCAAAATTTCCCAAGCTCTGACTTGGACCTCATAGTTGACCGCATACCTGATTCCGTGAAACAAATTTTCCTTACGTTCATGGAAACCACTCAACAGTCCATACAAAATATGGCATTGCAAGTGAGTCAAATGTCGCAACAATTACGTGAACGTGAGGAAAGTAACTTTTCTTGTCAACATGAGGATTCATCTTTTGATATCAAACCGCCACCACCACATCCACAAATTCAAAGCATAATCTTTCAAAGTCAAACTCCTAGTCAGTCTGAGGGACTTGGGGTTTCAATTCACGATCACTTGGTGGACGATTCGATCGCAATTGAGAATAACATGGACCAACTTCATTACGAGTCAGCACATGATTGTGCCTTATCTTCTTGTCCCATGGCCCTTGAGCCACATGACCTTATTGTTGTACCTCCTAAGGACTCTCCTCTAGTGGAGCAAGAGCTCCCTAGTCCCCTCAATTTCAAACAACCTGATGAGAGTTTGCCTCTCACTATTGTTCCTGATCATCTTAGAAATGATGGAACATCAAACAACTACATTGCTCATGAGGGTATTAGGATTTCCTTGGAGGATACCTTGGGTATGAGACCCACTTTTTGTTCGCCATGTGTGTCGGACATGCCTAATGAGGTTCTTGACCTCGTTCCGACGCACCAACCTGTTTGTTGGAGAGTTTGGATTGACGATCATAACTTCAGCAGCGCAACGGGAGAAACTCTTCTTCCGTTGCCCGTCATTTCCCAAACTCTTGAGAGGTTCAAGCTCTTTCAGTTTGATCCTTTGAATGAGACGCCTTTGTGTCCAATTCATGAACCTCTCATTTCATCTGGTACTCTTTGTGAAGGGGGGCCACACATGCGTATTCTGGCCCCGCGTGGTGTCATGTTCCCTTTCCAAGTGCATTGACCCACTCTTGAGGTTCCCATTTGATGTCTTTTGACAAATGAAGATGGGAACTTATGTTTGTACATAGTTATATAAAAAAAAGAAAAAAGAAAAAAAAGTACAATAAAAGACTCCTTCAGTGAGCATCGATTGTTGTGAGCCCCAACCCTTGTGTATTTGGGCTCCATTTCTTTCACGTATTTGTATCCTTTCTTTAGCATCTCACAGGTTTTGAGGGAATTCGGGTTTGTGTCCATCTACATGACCTTGAACTTCCCTTTGTACTTTATGTTGGTGAGATCTCTCCTTTTTCATGCATAAATCCATGTAGTATCTTGCTCACATTCATTGAGGACAATGCATGAAGTAGGTGTGGGGGGGGGGGTGTTTTACGTGTGTACATAGTCGAGTCTTTTCTTTTGATTTTGTTTTCTTTTGTTTGCATTTTTAGGGTCATGTTAGTGTGCTGCATTTAATAACGATATATCTGCTTGCCATGATCCTTGGGTGACTTGTCTTCTTTTGCTTGCCTAGTGCTTTAAAATTTCCACATTTCTTTCAAAATCTTCATGTGTTTGCGAAAGAAAATGTTTTGTGGGTTTTGCGTGTGTTTAGCATGTGCAAAACCGTTGAGAGGCAAAGTAAAAAGAAAGCTCCCAAAATTGTCTTGAACTTGATGCATTAGGATATCTAGTACAGTGGTTTAGGATTTATCGAGTCGTGAGGATGCACCCCAGTTTCCCTTGGGGGTGAGTAATCATTGGGTTTCAGTGCTCAAACATTTAAAGAAGTCCACCCTGAACCTAGTGGATCAATAATTCGTGTCTGTTAACTTAAGGAAGTTTGTTGTAGTCAATGACCCTCTAAATCTTGTTGTGAGACATTAGTGTAGGGGTTTTGGTTCATGTGTAGATAAGAAATAAGTGAGTAGGTGTTCTCTCTTCTCACACGACTCCTATCACTCGGGAAAGTAGGTCTGAGGGGACTTTGTGCCTGGTGCTTTCGAGTCATCTGACTTGGGATGCGCCGACCGAACTCTTGTTACACGGGTGGTAGGGATTGCCCTATGTGGAGATTTGGGGAAAGGTGTACGTGATAGTGTAAGTCCTCATGGGCAATGATGCACGAAACCTGACCCTGGGAGAATGAAGCTCCAACTAATAAAAAGAAAAAGAAGAAAAAAATGTGAAAAGAAACAAAAAAAATGGTAATGCAAATAGGAACCCTAATGGACTTTACACTTTGTAGCACTTGAGAATGTTGAGGTTGTCCATGTCTTTCACTTAATTCCTTATTTAACTTGCACGAATGGTTCATTAGGTTAGGTGTGTGGACTGATTTCCTATATAGAGTCGGCCCGTAGGATTACCGCGTCCAATGATCGACAAAATATTTCCAACGAGTCGAGTGTCTAGATTGAATAATGCATCTTGTTCGGATTTTGTGGGTATATCCGCTTAAAACCCTCAGGAGACAACACTCCTCCTCCTTGGCAACAAGGAGGTTTAACGGCTTGTTGCACGTGCTAAGTGCAACCGTGATTCCTACGAAAGTGAGTTAGGATTTCTTGTTTTTTGTATGCTTTTTCCTTTCTTTGTTTTGCTCGGGGCTAGCAAAAGTTAGGTGTGGGGGTATTTGATTGGCATCATTTCATGTTTATATTTGTATCTTATATCCATTATCTTTCACCTAAACAATGCTATATTACGAGTTTTATGTTTAGTTTTCAGGAATAAATATGTTTGAAGAGATAAAGCATAAAAGGACCCAAAAGCTGGGAAAAAGGACTGAATTGTGAGATCTGGGGACTAAGATGCAAGGGAGAATGACCTGAATGTAAGACAGAAGGACCTAAATGTAAGACAGAAGGACCTAAGAGCAAAACAGAATACTCCACACCATCATGGGGAGTATTTTACCAATTCCATTCGGGTCGGAGCTCCAACAAGTCAAGTAACCGCATCAAAGACCAACAACACCAGAAAGAAAAGCCCAAAACAAATTCCAACGCGATCCGAAGTTTTTGGACCGCCAATTGGCGGTCCATATTACTCAGGATCCGCCCAAATTTCTCCTGGACTTGTATTATTGTTCGTTTAGGCTATTTTTGGTATTGGTTTAGTCCCACATCGGGGGATTGTCCCCGATTAGCTTTTTCTATGCTTATAAATAGAACTCTTCACCTTCCATTGTAATTACCCATTGCTTGGTGGCATTCTCTCTACTAAGGAGTGAGCCTTGAAGCAAAAACTCAAGGTGGAGAAGAATGCTACCTTCAATGTGAGTCATTTGTTAATAAAATAATTCTTCTAGTTTCTTTTAATCTTGTCTTTTAATTTGTGCATGTTTGTTTAGTCTTTCCTTTCCTTTTATGTTTCTTTAATGCTTCTTGCCTTCTTAGTTAACTTTCATTTCAGTATTATTTTTTCTTTTGCTAATATAGTTAGTGTAATGAGTAGTGAGTAGTTCCATCCCCATTTGGGGGGTGGAAAAATATGTGATATAATCATGTAGTGTATTAAGTGTGTGTTATCTTTATCCCTTGAGCTTTATATGATTTCCATAACCATCTAATGGGTTTTCACTCTTATCTTTGATATGCTAATGCTCTTGAATGAAGCTTAGCTTATGCTTTGATTAGTGGACCTATTTTATGGGGAATGATAAGGTTAGGATATGAATGAAGTTAATATTGGAAACACAATTTGTAGTGTATGTGCTCTTGTTGCTTTTACCTTAGAAAATGTCTTGTATGTTTTAATGATGTAGTCTTATCTTAATTCATGTGGAGGCATAGTAGGGTATAGTCTTTATACTTGAGTTCATTTAGCTTCATTCCAATTATTGTCTTGTATGTTTTAATGATGTAGTCTTATCTTAATTCATGTGGAGGCAAAGTTGGATGTAGTTTTATGATTTCATGCACTACATGTTGTGAGGAGCTTAATTGAACACACACACACACACACACATCTTCATATTCACATTATTTCTCTACCCCCTATGGGGCTTAGTGTTATTGCTTATCTTCATTTCCTTTTTGTATCTTAGTGTAGTTTAGTGTAACCAACCTTTCTCTCCTTTTTATCTCTCGCCTTCGAACGAACCAATCGTCGACACACCTCCCAGTGGACGACCCGTATTTGCCACCGCTTCAACGCGGCCGTGCACTTGCGGTTAATATAAAACGATCAATCACTCCCCGTCTTTCTCCCGTATCTAACATAAACTCCGGTGTCGACGAATTTGTGGTTTGCACTTGTCTCTTCCCATAATCCTTCAATTAGTATTTTTAATTCCGTAATTATCTAGTGATTAGAGTGTCATAGGTCCTAACAATAATGACCATGAAATCAATATAGGTAAAACCTATTTGAAAAGGAAATTTATAATTAAGGACGTACGTTTTCTAAAATATTTCTTAGGTATAGAAATTGCATATTCCTTGAAAGGCTTATACATGTCCCAGCGTAAGTATGTCTTAGACCCACTTCAAGAAACAGGAAAGCTAAGAGCCAAACCTGTCATCACTTCTATGGAACCAAACCGAAAGGTTGGTCCCACAAATGGTACACCTCTAGAAGACATAGGACAGTTTCAGAGACTAGTAGGGAAGCTCATATATCTCAAAGTCGCACGTCATGATATCACATATGTTGTAAGTACCAATAGTCAATTTATGCATGCACCCCTGATTGACATCATTTTATGCATTCATTTGTGTCTTATATCCATTATCTTGAACGTAAACAAGGCTACATAACGAGTTTTATGTTTGAGTTTCAGGAATAAACATGTTTGAGGAGAAGAGGCATAAAAGGACCTAAAAGTAAGAAAAATGACTGAGTTGTGAGACTTGGGGACTGAGATGCAAGGGAGAAGGACCCGAATGTAATCCCAAAGGACCAATGAGAAAATGAAGAAACTCCATACCATCATGATGAGTATTTTGGCAATTTGATTCAGGTCTTAATTCCAACAACCGGGTTGGGCATCAAACAATGAGGAATCAAGCCACACAACAACATATGAAATCCAGACCGGATTCAGACTCCATAGACCGCCAATTGGCTGTCTGAGACCGCTGATTGGCGGTCGGGTTAGCTCTGAATCCGATAATCTTCATACAGATCATATATTAGTGTGTTTTATGTCCATTTTTGGTATTGTATTAGTCCCATATCGGGGGATTGTCCCTCATTACGTTTTTCAATGACTATAAATAGAAATCCTAATCTTCCCTTGTAATGTACTACATGCTTAGTGGCTATTCTCTCTACTTGAAGTGAAGCCTTGGAGCAAATACTCAAGTAGGGAGATGTTACTTACATTGTGTGTCTGAAATTAATAAAATTTTGCTTGTTATGTTGTTTCTTTCATGTTGCTTGCATGCTTAGTTTAATTTCGTTTCAATAATCTTAGTAGATTTAGTTAATATTGTTTCCTTTCTTAAGATAATAGTTAGTTTAACGAGTAGTGAGTAGTTTCATCCCCTTTGGGGGTGGAGTTGATATTTTATACATGCAATAAAGAATGAAAATGAATGCCTTATTTTTGAAACGTGTTGATAAACATGAATGTATGCTTGCTTGTTTAAAATAGAACACTTTACTTGATGGGTTTTGCCACAACTCTTAGACACCTCCCATTCTTGTTTAGGTTCTGAAATAACCAAACTTATGTATGTGAATGTTAATCAAATAGGTTAGTGATTGGATTGATAGGTTTTGCCATGACCATTAGACACCTCCTATACATGAAAGCACTACCTACATTTGTTCCTATTTTAATGCATTCTTCACCATCTCTTTGCATGTGTGCACTCACTCCACCCCCTAAGGGTCTCTCCCTTCCTGATTTACAGCTTTGTATTAAGTTTTCTTTTGATTTAGTTTGTCAGTAGTTGTTGCTTTCCTTCGCATTTCTTCTTACTAGTTTAGTGTAGATTGGATTAACATACCCAAATCTCTTCTCCCTTTATTCGCCATTTGATTTTGGTCAAAGCAGAGGCTACTCACCTCCCTGCGGATAAACCTATACTTGCCCGTATTTACCCACGGTTGTGCACTTGCGGTCTAAATTTAAAACGTTCAATCAACCCCACACACATCATTTAGACATTGTAGATTGAATCCTTTGATACCTAAAGAATTCCTCAGGTTAAGGATTATGGATGGAACCAAACAAGTCTATCGATATAGTTGGTTATTCTGATGCATACTGGGCATGCAGTTGTGACAGGAAATCCACCCCCAGATTCTTTAAGTTTGTTAGGGGAACTCTTATCACATGGAGAAATAAGAGCAGAAATAACAGTGCCTGGGCTACCCCCGGGCGCCCTGCACTCTCTCTCCGTCACGTCAACTTCTCTCTCTGCCACATCAGCTCACCTAACCCACCCAAAAAACACTCTTACCCATGCCTGGGCTACCCCCACCCACCCTACACTCTCTTTCCTCCACATCATTTCTTAATTAAACATTTTAATTTTCACACAACATTCAACAAATTACATTTTATATAATTCTAATAACATTACAATTCTATTTTAACTCGAAATATTGTTAATAATTACTGCTAAATCACGAAATTATTATTAAATATTACGGAGCCACCTCAATGGAAGCATGATTAAAGTGCACGCATGATATTAGACCATACTATTAAACCACATCGATAGGTCGTTCGGGGATCTCGCTCACCGGTGAGCGAACGACATTCCACCTCGCCGGTGAGGTAGTCGCATGGTCAAGCACCTAGGCAGAATATCGTGACATGGTTTCCACCACAAGCGATCTAGTATTGCGCAAGCAACTTCTTAGCGAGATGAAAATTCCTCACCAAGAACCTGTGCAAATGTTCTTCTAATCCAATTTTTCATGAGCAAACAAAGCACACAAATTGACTGTCACTTCATCTGAGAGAAAATACAAGGAAAAGAAATTGAAGTTCCCTATGTTAACAGCAAGGACCAACTCGCCGACATATTCACCATTCATTAGACAACAAACACTTCCAAAACACCCTTCACACGTTGGGATCTTTCAATCTCTTCCAAACCCAACTTGAGGGGGTCTTAAAATACAGCTAAAAATCCTCTCAGAGATCCTTGCCTAACCCAGATATCATCATCAATCAAGGATCATTGCCTTCATCACAGAAGCATTAGGATCGCACATTCCAAACCAAGGAACCAACCAAGACCGAGCGAAAACCACCGATCAACATATAAGCAAACAAGTTTTACATGAAGAAGATTTTCACCACGGAACTCATACTTCTGTTCGACTCCTGACTAGTCCTCTTCGTTCGCACCTTTTCAAGGAAGTCAACTAGTTGCTTTGCTTAGCCTACTGTGTAGCCTTCTTTCGGCTGAGCGTTATGGTAGTCGTTGATTGATTCGTTTTATATAAAACCGCAAGTGCATGGCCGCGTTGAAGCGGTGGCAAATATTGGTCGATCCACATGGAGGTGTGTCGACTTTTGGTTTGTGCGAAGGCGAGTGGGAAAGAAAGGAGAGAAATGTTGGTTACACTAAACTACACTACAATGCAAAAAGGAAATGGAAGATAAGCAATAAAACTAAACCCCATAGGGGGTAGAGAAATAATGTGAATATAAAGATGTGTGTGTTTGTTCAATTATGCTCCTCACAACATGTAGTGCATGAAATCATAAAACTAAATCCAACTTTGCCTCCACATGAAATAAGATAAGACTATATCGTTAAAACATACAAGACAATAATTGGAATGAAGTTAAATGAACTCATGTATAAAGACTAGACCGTACTATGCCTCCACATGAAATAAGATAACCCAATATCATTAAAACATACAAGGCATTAACCAAGGTAAAGGCAACAAGAGTACATACACTACAAATTGTGTTTCCAATATTAATTCCATCCATATCCTCACCTTATCATTCCCCATAAAATAGGTCCACTAATCTAAGCATAAGCTAAGATTCATTCAAGAGCATTAGCATATCAAAGATAAGAGTGAAATCCCATTAGATGGTTATGGAAATCATATAAGGCTCAAGGGATTAAGATAACACACACCTAATACACTACATGATCATATCACATATTTCTCCACCCCGCAAATGGGGATGGAACTACTCACTAATCATTACACTACAACCTACATTAAAATGAAACATTCTACTGAAATGAAATTCAACTAAGCAAGAAAGGAACATTAAAGAAGCTAATTGAAAGAAACATAAACTAAAGAAACACGCAAGAATTAAAAGACAAGATTAAAAGAAACTAATACAATTATTTTATTAACAATGACTCACATTGAAGGTAGCACTTTCTCCACCTTGAGTTTTGCTTCAAGGCTTACTCCTTAGTAGAGAGAATGCCACCAAGCAATGGGTAGTTTACAATAGAAGGTGAAGAGTTCTATTTATAGCCATAGAAAAAGATAATCCGGGACAATCCCCCGATGTGGGACTAAACAAAAACAAAAATAGCCTAAACATCCTCTAATACACGCGCTCCAGAAGTTTCCTAGGATCCGAGAAGATCCAGACCGCCAATTGACGGTTCCAGACCACCAATTGGCGGTCTACAGGATCCAGATCGAGTTGAAATTTGTTTTGGGCTTGCCTTGATATATTTGTTGGACTTGGATGCATCTACTTCGTTTGTTGGAGCTCCGACCCGAATCGAATTGCCAAAATACTCCTCATGATGGTGTGGAGTTTCCTGTTTTGCTCTTAGGTCCTTTGGTCTTACGTTCAGGTCCTTCTCCCTTGCATCTTAGTCCCCATGTCTCACAATTAAGTCTTTTTTCCTGCTTTTGGGTCCTTTCATGCCTCTTCTCTTCAAACCTCTTTATTTCTGAAATTCAAACAAAAAACTCGTCACGTAGCATTGCTTAGGTGTAAGATAATGGATATAAGATACAAATATAAGCATGAAATGATGTCAATCAAATACCCCACACCTATGTTTTTGCTAGTCCCGAGTAAAACAAATAAAGAGAAACATAAAAGAAAGGAAAAAGCGTACAACAAACAGGGAAATCCTTACTCACTTTCGTAGGAATCACGGTTGCACTTAGCACGTGCAACAAGCCATTAAACCTCATTGTTGCCAAGGAGTAGGAGTGTTGTCTCCTGAGGGTTTTCAGCGGATATACCCACAAAATCCGAACAAGATGCATTATTCAATCTAAACACTCGACTCGTTGGACATATTTTGTTGATCATTGGACACGGTAATTCTACAGGCCGACTCTATAAAGGTAATCAGTCGACACACCTAGCCTAACGAACCATTAGTGCAAGTTAAATAAGGAATTAAGTGAAAGACATGGACAACCTCAACATCCTCAAGTAATACAAAGTGTAAGGTCCATTAAGGTTCTTATTTACATTACCATTTTTTTCTCATTTTTTTTCTTTTCTTTTTATTAGTTGAGCTTCATTCTCCCAGGGTCTGGTTTCGTGCATCATTGCCCATGAGGACTTACACTGTCACGTACACCTTTCCCCAAATCTCCACATAGGGCAATCCCTACCACCCGTGTAACGAGAGTTCGGTCGGCGCATCACAAGTCAGATGACTCGAAATCAACAGGCTCAAAGTCCCCTCAGACCTACTTTCCCGAGTGATAGGAGCCGTGCGAGAAGAGAGAACACCTACTCACTTATTTGTTATCTACACATGAACCAAAACCCCTACACTTAATGTCTCACAACAAGATTTAAAGGGTCCTTGACTACAACAAACTCCCTTAATTTAACAAACACGAATTATTGACTCACTAGGTTCATGGTGGACTTCTTTAAATGTTTGAGTACTGAAACCCTATGATTACTCACCTCCAAGGGAAAACTAGGGTGCATCCTAACGACTCGATAAATCCTAAAGCCACTGTATTAGATATCCTAATGCATCAAGTTCAAGACAATTTTGGGAGCTTTCTTTTTACTTTGCCTCTCAACGGTTTTGCACATGCTAAACACACACAAAACCCACGAAACATTTTCTTTCGCAAACACATGAAGATTTTGAAAAAAATGTGAAAATTTTGAAGCACTAGGCAAACAAAAGAAGACAAGTCACCCAAGGATCATGGCAAACAGATATATCGATATTAAATGCAGCACACTAACATGACCCTAACAATGCACACAAAAGAAAACAAAAATCAAAGGAAAAGACTTGACTATGTACACACGTAAAAACACCCCCCAACTACTTCATGCATTGTCCTCAATGAATGTGAGCATGAAACTACATGGTTTTATGCATGAAAAAGGAAAGATCTAACCAACATAAAGCGCAAAAGGAAGTTCGTGGTTATGTTGATGGACACAACCCAAATTCACCTCAAAACCTGTGAGATACTTAAAAAAGGAGACAAAATACGTGAAAGAAAAGGGGCCCAAATACACAAGGGTTGGAGCCCACAACAATCGATGCTCACTGAAGGAGTCTTTTATTGTACTTTTTTTGAATATAACTATGTACAAACATAAGTTCCCATCTTAATTTGTCAAAAGACATCAAATGAGAACCTCAAAAGTGGGTCAATGCACTTGGAAAAGGAACATGACACCACGCGGGGCCAGAATACTCATGCGTGGGCCCCCTTCACAAAGAGCAGAAGATGAAATAAGAGGTTCATGAATTGTACGCAAAGACATCTCATTCAAAGGAGCAAACTGAAAGAGCTTGAACCTCTCAAGAGTTTGGGAAATAAGGGGCAACGGAAGAAGAGTTTCTCCCGTTGCGCTGCTGAAGTTATGACCGTCAATCCAAACTCTCCAACCAACAGGTTGGTTCGTCGGAACGAGGTCAAGAACCTCGTTAGGCATGTCCGACACACCAGGTGAACAAAACGTGGGTCTCATACCCAAGGTATCCTCCAAGCAACTCCTAATACCCTTATTAGCAATGTAGTTGTTTGATGTTCCATCATTTCCAAGATGATCAGGAACAATAGTGAGAGGCAAACTCTCATCAGGTTGTTTGAAATTGAGGGTACTAGGGAGCTCTTGCTCCACCAGAGGTGAGTCTTTAAGAGGCACAACATGAAGATCATGTGGCTCAAGGGCCACGGGACAAAAAGATAAGGCACAATCCTGTGCCGACTCATAATGAAATTGGTCCATGTTTCTCTCAATTGGAATTGAATCCTCCACCAAGTGATCGTGAATTGAAACCCCAAGTCCCACAGACTGACTAGGAGTTTGCTTTGAAAGATTGTGCTTTGAATTTGTGGATGTGGTGGTGGTTCGATATCAAAAGATGAATCCTCATGTTGACAAGAAAAGTTACTCTCCTCACGTTCACGTAATTGCTGCGACATTTGACTCACTTGCAGTGCCATATTTTGTATGGACTGTTGAGTGGTTTCCATGAATGTAAGGAAAGTTTGTTTCAAGGAATCAGGTATGTGGTCAACTATGAGGTCCAAGTCAGAGCTTGGGAAATTTTGGGGTTGGGTGTTTATGGGCTGAGAATGAGCCCAATGATTTGAAGTGGGGTGTTGGTAGAATTCTAGGTATTCAGGAGGAGGATACTGGGGTGAAAATGAAGTATAAGAATTTGTATATGAATTGTCTCCCCCACGAAAACATCCCTATTGGGTTGTACGTGGATACGTAATGGTCATATTGAGCGTTTTGGGAAAATGTATGCTCATACTCAGGCTCTGGGGGAACATAAGGACATTCCCCGATAACATGACCACTCAACCCACAACAGTCGCACGGTACGACTACTGGAGACACCGGTGCACTCATGTCGTCTACCGTACGCATGAAACAGGTCAAAGTTTCTTGCAATGTCTCAGTTTGATGACAAACATATGATCCGACGTAACTAGATGGAGATCTAGCAGTCGGTGTCTCTCTCATATTACCCCAATTTGAAGATTGCTCAGTCACACAATTAAGATTGTCCCAACCATACGGGGTGTTAGTCTGAGACACCCCAGGTTGCGTGGGTCCAGAATACCAGGAAGAATTGTCCTGGTCCCAACAATGATATGGATGGTCGCCCATGTAACCATCCAACTCAACAAAAAACTCTCGAGTCGACCACTCTCACCACCACGAGGCTAAACTCGCAAAAAGTGCTCGACTCGACCCTAAAACGCTACCAGAGAGTGTAAAGGGGAGGAGACTATAACGTAGAAGAAGGAGAGAAGAAGATGACTCAGAGGAGAAGGGAAGAATCCTAGAGCTAGCGGGGGTAATGGGATCAGGTAGAAGCCTAACTAGTAAGCACGACTCAAACAATGTAAGGCAATGGGTCCTTAGGTTAGACGACGCCTAACTTCGATGTCACTAGCCTCGACACGCCACACCTCCCTACAACGAAGACCACAATGCCCAGCAAGTGATACCAGATCCGGATCCAGTACCTCCTACTATCGACAAGGTAGGCAACGCCGATCAGGTCATGATGGTCTCAACTAGATTACTCTCCTAGTGCGTCCGAAATCCTAGGGCCAATGTCTACTTGCTTTTAGTTAAGGCTTGATAAAGAGTGATTTTTGGGGCGAAGGAAAGGGTGATGAAATCCCCCACCTTATCTTTTATGGGACAACCTCTCCTTAGTAGCGTTTTGATCCTAAATTCAGCAATCAATCGCTCTAATCAAATGCTCAGCTCACTCTTGTCCTGATGCAATTCCTACTAACTAATGCATGGGAATACAAGATGCATGAAGGAGTGTAGGAAATGCGTACCTCACACCAACGCTCAACAACTGAAAATAAAGCTAAAAGAAAACTACGTGCCTAAGTCAAGTACATGATGCGTGACCTAAACAAGTAAGAATGTCTAGTCTTTTGCTTTGGATTTTAAGGCCAAGTTGATTAATGGGGATTGATTTAATGATCTGGGAGAAAACTAGAAGTCACAGCAAGCAAAATAGGGCTCCCAGATAACTACAATGACAGAATCAACTACCAGAAGAAAATTGAGAGCAAGAAACGCTCACCAGGCCGCCAATTGGCGGTCCCAGACCGCTGATTGGCGGTCCCTGTTGAAGCTTTTGTGTGCCAACTACTCCAGTAGCCTCCTCGTGAGCTCTAGGATCCCTGAAACTAAGAAAACACTACAAACAAAAAATTAAAACCACTCGAATCGTCCAAACCAAGGTCTTGACAGAGCACCTCCCCGGCAACGGCGCCAAAAACTTGATTGATTCGTTTTATATTAAACCGCAAGTGCACGACCGCGTTGAAGTGGTGGCAAATACGGGTCGATCCACATGGAAGTGTGTCGACTTTTGGTTTGTGCGAAGGCGAGTGGGAAAGAAAGGAGAGAAATGTTGGTTACACTAAACTACACTACAATGCAAAAAGGAAATGGAAGATAAGCAATAAACTAAACCCCATAGGGGGTAGAGAAATAATGTGAATATAAAGATGTGTGTGTTTGTTCAATTATGCTCCTCACAACATGTAGTGCATGAAATCATAAAACTAAATCCAACTTTGCCTCCACATGAAATAAGATAAGACTATATCGTTAAAACATACAAGACAATAATTGGAATGAAGCTAAATGAACTCATGTATAAAGACTAGACCCTACTATGCCTCCACATGAAATAAGATAACCCAATATCATTAAAACATACAAGGCATTAACCAAGGTAAAGGCAACAAGAGTACATACACTACAAATTGTGTTTCCAATATTAATTCCATCCATATCCTCACTTTATCATTCCCCATAAAATAGATCCACTAATCTAAGCATAAGCTAAGATTCATTCAAGAGCATTAGCATATCAAAGATAAGAGTGAAATCCCATTAGATGGTTATGGAAATCATATAAGGCTCAAGGGATTAAGATAACACACACCTCGTACACTACATGATCATATCACATATTTCTCCACCCCCGCAAATGGGGATGGAACTACTCACTAATCATTACACTACAACCTACATTAAAATGAAATATTCTACTGAAATGAAATTCAACTAAGCAAGAAAGGAACATTAAAGAAGCTAATTGAAAGAAACATAAACTAAAGAAACATGCAAGAATTAAAAGACAAGATTAAAAGAAACTAAAACAATTATTTTATTAACAATGACTCACATTGAAGGTAGCATTTTCTCCACCTTGAGTTTTGCTTCAAGGCTTACTCTTTAGTAGAGAGAATACCACCAAGCAATGGGTAGTTTACAATAGAAGGTGAAGAATTCTATTTATAGTCATAGAAAAGGTAATCCGGGACAATCCTCCAATGTGGGACTAAACAAATACAAAAAATAGCCCAAACATCCTCTAATACACGCGCTCCAGAAGTTTCCTCGGATCCGAGAAGATCCGAACCGCCAATTGGCGGTTCCAAACCACCAATTGGCGGTCTACAGGATCCAGATCGAGTTGAAACTTGTTTTGGGCTTGTCTTGATATATTTGTTGGTCTTGGATGCATCTGCTTCGCTTGTTGGAGCTCCGACCCGAATCGAATTGCCAAAATACTCCCCATGATGGTGTGGAGTTTTCTGTTTTGCTCTTAGGTCATTCGGTCTTACGTTCAGGTCCTTCTCCCTTGCATCTTAGTCCAAAGGTCTCACAGTTAAGTCTTTTTTCCTTCTTTTGGGTCCTTTCATGCCTCTTCTCTTCAAATCTCTTTATTTCTGAAATTCAAACATAAAACTCGTCACGTAGCATTGCTTAGGTGTAAGATAATGTATATAAGATACAAATATAAACATGAAATGATGTCAATCGGCCGTCAAGGAAGAACCTTAGGAACTCTATAACGACTAGATTTCTAGTCTTCTATTTATATACATTTGTGTAACCTTATCAAGAATAATAAGAACTAACACCAAAATCATATTCTATTATCAATCTCGATTTATACTTTCCAATATTGATCAAATCCAATAAGTCAATTTTTTAGAGTTTTCACACTCTAGAATTCCATCTTTCGAATTATATATTCTTATTCTCCAACACATAAGAAATTCTATTAACTTAAATTTTTAGAAATTTTCTGTAACAACTTCGAACAGCGGAAAATTTAAAATTTTAATGATAAAGGATCACCAAGATTAAGACCATCAAGAGTGGGTCATTACTCATAAAAATACCCAAATATAACAAGTGCACCATATTACATAAGAGTTTGTCAAAAATATGATTACAACTGCGAACAGGAAGATACAAAGGATATAGATACAAGTAATCATAACGACCTAGAAGTAGACTCGAGGATCCGGTGCCAAAGTGCAATCTCCCTCGGTCACCACCCGCTAGAACCTACCACGGTCCTAAAACATAAACATAACAACAATGCCTGAGTTTCCATAAGGAAACCCCGTATGCCCAACTCATCTATATGCACCTATCATACTAGAATAGAATGGCATGATACAAAGCAATAAAACAACGTTCCCTCCAAGGGTAAAACCGGACATCCGTCCCACAATCGTCACTGCCACCAAACAGGCCGCACGGTCCACAATCTCCACCACCACCACACAGGCCACACGGTCCACAATCACCACCGCCGCCACACTGGCCGCACGGTCCGCAATCATCATTGGGTCTCCATGGAGACCTACCATAGACACATACGGTCTTACGGATAGTAAGCAACGCACCCCAAATGCGGCTACACTAGCCAAAGGGATTAGTGAGAAGCATTCACACTGACTCGCCAGTAGAATCAGATCTGAACACATCGTGGTCCACCACCACACCGACGGAGCCATCGCTTAGGTTGATCCATCTCACTCAGTAGGTGCCAAACTGAGCTACCCTGCCGGAAAACATCGTTGGCGGTCCACCACCACAACCATACATTGGTTGTGCAGTCCTCTCTGCCGCCGTACGGGCTCATGAAATCACAACCTATCAAGGCCAGTCGAAGATATACGCCACCCAGAAGGCGAGACAATCGACAGATCTAGACCGAAGTCTGTAGGGTCATCATGCTCCACGAGCAGACATCAACTTCGCCACTATAAAAGTAGGGCAGCAACCTCCGTAGCCATCAAGGCTGGTAGTCACTTCACGCAATGGAAGTTACATGCCCACTCAAAGCATTCAGATCCGTAATCCAACAAGCATGCTATTCTAATATGAGTCAAGTAAAGCACATACTACGCCACAGTCCATAACACAGATGTGGTACACCCCAAGTATCTACACTCTTCCACATGGCGGTCACTGGGCAGGCAAGAGCAACGCACCCACCGTCACCTCTCGGCTCATGCGTAAGGCGGACACAAGTTTCCGTGGACATAGTTGACATTAAAGAAGGGCAGGAACCAAGCGTGATACTTGCAACCAAGTCCAGCAGATCTGCCAAGAAATCCATATAGAAACTCTGTCCAGAAATCTGTCCACATTGTCAACAAACTCTGTCCAGAAATATGCCCATGATGTCGACAAATTTGTCCACGCTGTCCAGAAACTCTATCTAGAAATCTGTCCACATCTAGCAGTCCACGTCCAGCAGTGTTGTCTCTTCTTCCAACACTCCTCACAAACCCTGGTCACCCTTGAACAGACCGTTGGCTAGCCCAACGTCCGGCAGGGACCGACCACTTCGACGGCCCACTGATCTCCACTCATAGCCGACGAGGTCTCCAACCTCCGGCGACAAGCCAAATCCCACACACCACGGTGTGAGCAAAACTAATGCAACTATTGAACTTGGCATACCTCAACACGAAATCGACGAACTTCATCGGAGCTCCAAACGCCTCCTTGCACTGCCGGTTACCTCCTTGCGCCTTGCTCCTCCTTGTGTCGATGGCTCAACTCCACCCTCGACGTCTCCGACAATAGTTTCGACGACGAAAAAGAAGAAGAGGAAGTTGTGGAGTTCGAAGAAGAAGGAGAAGAAGACGAAGAAGAAGGAGAAGAAGAGTTGCTTCCTCTCTTAAATCCACAACACCCCAACCTCCAAGCAACCCCACCCACTCCTTATGCGAATCTCCTCCATGCTTCCAGCCACTACCACCATACCTCCCCATCACATCACCTATCACTCCACCATACCTCCAAGTCAAACCTCCTTTAGCCTCCACCTAATCTCCCATTAAGTCCTAATCTAGGTTTAAGTCTTCACATTTTCACTCTCTCCACACACTTTCATTTACCACTATAAATGGGGATTTCCATCACCGCTCAAAGTATCTCAAACAAGAGTTAGTCATGGCCGTCATTACGAAAATTGTATTACGTAGAAAAGGGTAAATATTGTAGTCATATCGTAGAGAAAGTGTAAGCATTGTAGTGAGAAATAAAGTTTAAGTAATAGTTGTATTTTTGTAAAACAAATTATTAAGTAATACCTTGTTTTGGTATTGTTGGAGCGGATGCCAATGTCCTTTTAAAGTTTTATCCCAAAATCATGAATTGAAATTGTGCAAATGGTGCGTATAAGGCACGTCTTCCATTAGAAATATATGTTCTTAATTATCTAAGTTAATTGTTTATGTTATTCTTAGTTGCTAACTTTTTTAAAAAAAATAAAACTCCATGTCTTTAACTATAGACATTGTCATTTGTGTTATAGTGTCGAATAAGCATGAATATGCAATATTTATTTTCTAATCATTCTAAACCTTGTGGTAAGTAGTCTCGAACAAGATGTTAAAAAGTCAATCGAAAATACAATGATTATATTAATAAGATAACAAATTCACAAGTAAGAAAATAACAAACATTATGTGAGAACTTATCTGTTTAATTTAGTTGTCAGAGTTCAGTTAAAGCTTATCTAAAATTCATTACGTAAATATTATCTTAAATCCAAAACATTGATTATTTAAAACCAATGCAATTTTCAATAATTTCAATGAAAGCTTATCTACCTTACGGAGAGAGGTTCTAATATGTCTATTAAGTATGAAAAAAAATTAACTTTTATATAAATATTGTTTAATCAACTGTAGTCACCTACAATAGGATTTGGTATAACTTTGCATTACTTAAAGTAGACATTCATTGCACCTATAAACTATGTTATCTAAGATTGTAGTTCTTCTCTGTTTTTGCTCTCTCCACAAATTTTTTGATCGTTACGTAGAATAGTATTTTATTAACTTATTTGACAGTAGAGCAGTACCGGTGGCTTTGCACGGTGTACTTGTTCGTGTGATGTTTTATCGTCTGTTATTCTCAAATAACATGCAACACATTAGATTGATAGTTATTATACTTGGTTGTATGAGAAAACCGATATTGTGAACACATAATTACTTGTGTTAGATTTCAATATTCAAAAACAAAGTTAGAGCACAAATCAAATAGATCCTCCTTTTAAGAACTATATTTAGTTATTTTTCGGTAAAATACAGTTGCTTACTTCAATTTTGGCCGAGTAACATTTTGACCCATGAACTTTAAAACACCACACACACATTTTAAACTTTAAATTGTGTAACCCTTTTTTCATCGTAAAATTGTAAATTTTCAATATATTCATCTTTTTTTCAAAACAATTTGTGTTGTTTTACTCCTAAATCTATCCTTAAGGTAATATAATTTAAATCAGAGGTCATATTTTGTTCGAATTCGGGATTGCTTGGCACCAAATACGACCCAAATTTAAGCAAATCTAGCATCTATATGAATCAAACTTTAGCATAAAAATATATTATAAGTATATTTGGTAAATACAAAATAAGAGAGAAAAACAACGAATATGTTGAAAAACAAAAATAAATAATAAATACAATGAATGAAAATCCTATATGATGAATGACTTAGAAAATATTGTTTAATCTTTTGCTTTATGTTATTAAAGGTCAAGTTGGTTAAGGGAGTCAATGAGTTATTAGAAACTAAACATTTAACTAAACAAAATAAGTTTTCTCAACATAAATAAATATTTAACTAAACATAATAAACTTTTAACATAAATAAATATTTAACTAAAATAAATATTTAACTAAACTAAAATAAAAATTTAATTAAATAAGAGAAATTTATATTCTTATATTTTCTCTCAATTTCTCTCGTATTCAAGCACACGATAAAGGATTTTGCATTTTCATAAAACTCAAAAAAAAATCCTTTAGATAAGCAATTAATCAAGACCTTAATTTGGATTTATCTCGTAGAAATTATCCTTGTAAATCATCACTCACCACTTACTTATTACATATATAACTACATATATACTCATTTAAATCATCCAACCAACCCAACTCAATCCAAACCAAACCAATCCAATGAAAGAGTGAAATCAAATGATATCTCATTAATAAAGGTTGCATCCATCATCATAACATATAAAAAATGAATTAAACAGTCACACAACATGTCAAGAAGTAGAGCAGAAATCACACTTTGGCAACCAAACCAATCTCCATTCACACTCCATTCTCGTCAACCAAACAATTCCAAAATTCACAATCTCCACATCCAACTAAACAATCCAAATTCAAACACCATAATCTAAAATCCAAACCCAAACACTACAATCTAAACATATTAAATATGAGAACCTAATCAAAGAAATACAAGACAAGGGTGCGACATCGCGGTGGTTAAGCACGAACCAGAGGAGGTGGGAAAGCTGTTGCCGACATCGCGAAGGAGGTCGAAGGTCGCGGGTGCGGTGACGGTGGTCGCGAAGGCTGCTGTGGTTGGGGAAGCGGAGGAAGACGGTCGGGGTCGTGGAGGCTGTGCTGGTCGGAGATTGGTCGGAGTTGTCGAAGTGGAGAAAGACGCGCGGCTAGGGTTTTGCTCGGGTTTTGGTTGGGACAAAGATAAAATCTGAAGTTCTGTTGGAATTATAAGACCAATAGACGTCGGCTATATAATATAGCCGACGTCTATAGGTCGTCGTTGTCGTGGTATAGACGTCGGCTATAGCATATATCCGACGTCTATAGGTCATGAAGGATAACTTCGGGGTTTAGATGTCGAGTTCAATGCATATTCCAATAGACTGGCGTCTATATCCCGACCTCTCACACATTAGACGTCGGTCGAATTAACAGCCGACGTCTATACCTATACGCGTCGGTTGTTATTACGGCCGATGTCTATTTGGCGACGAGTATGCACTATTTTGCACTAGTGTGGATCAAATTGAAGGTTATAAGCTACAACACACTTTGCATTTGACGTCTTGGCATATAGAACAAAATACGTTATCTCTTGATAAACGTAAACGAATTTTCATTAATTGAATTCATTGTTTTCTTTCGAGCCTAAATCAATTTGAATTACGTAAGTGGAAAAATATAGACGTACTTGCCGAAAAATTCTACCAATATACCCATTTACAGAAGGTTTCCATAACAGCATATATTCAACTTCTTCGTATTTAATCTAGACAATGTAGAATGGAAAGTAAATCTGAAACGTAAAAAAATATTCTTACTTGAGTTTAATATTTTGATGGAGACAAAACTACATTGTTGAAAGTTATTCATTTGAAATTATTTTAATATGTATAAAACACATGAATTATTTTGTGAGAAACGTGAAACATAAAATTATTTTTCTTTTTGGAAATTTGTATTTTTTTATTTAATTTTGATGAACCTAGCTCAACTTTAAACACTCTAATAACTATAATAAATAGATTCTAAAAAAGTTATTCGACCAAAAATATCCAATTATCCAACTTAGTTATATTAAAATATTTTCCAACTCAATAATTTTTTTCAATGTTTTAAGGATCCAACAACAAATTACTCAAAATCTGACTTGTCAAATTATCATTGGAGGTGATGTTGAGGAAGAGGACAAATTTCCTCCCATTTACGCTGAACCGGGATTTCATACTACAAGAGATTTTGTATTTTGTATAAATGGCATATGCTTCATGTCATCCTTGATGACTTTTACCAATCTAAATATATAGTTGCTTACTCCTCTTTAGTTTGATTACACAGCACGTTAACTGAAAGCTCGTCTCAAATCGAAAAACATAAATTTAAACCATCGCACCCCTCTCCTCCTGAATTACTGTTACACACCATAATTTTGTAAAAGGGTTGTGTTGCGTCGTTTTTGTGTTGTTTTACATATAGTACGCTGTTATATTAAACAAACTTAAGTGTGGTATGTCTTTTTTTACGAAACAGTTCAAAGGTTGTCAACACTGAAGACTGCTGTTGAAAAACTTAACTTTCTATGCCCAAATTTTCCATTCTCAAAAAAGAAACTTCTACTTTGATGTTCTCTGAAAAATATGTTTATCTTTCTATTTTTTCCAAAATATCACTGCTTAAATCGTGAAATCACTCCATTTGACTTAACAACAACAACCTCTTTCTCTCTCAGTCTTTATCTCTTTCAGGCGCATCCGGCTCAGATTTTCCAGTTGAGAGTCAAGACCACCGCCAGCACAAAGTAACCATCTGTGATTGTCCCCCATTGAGTCCGTCGAACCACCCACAGGACTGCACAAGTTTTTTAATGTTCTTGTATGAGAAACCAGGCGTCCAAGAGAATGGGTCAGTGAGATTATTAAAAATTGATGAGAGTGTTACTTTCTTGCATTTTCTTTCCATTCTCGAACTGGCTTGAGGTGTTTTGTTGGTTTGTGCAAGTTGTGTTTGAATATGCCTTTTGTGGTGTAATTGTGCTCGATTCCGCTCGATTGTGCTGGATGACTGACAATTGAATGACGGCAGATAGCACGCGATGGTACTCGACTCGATTTTTTTATTTGTTTTAGAGTTCGATTGTGTTCGACGATAAACGATAGATGGTGCAGGTTGATGTGTATGCTTGATAGTTCGAATTCTAGTGAACTCCATATGCGTTCAAATGAAACGTGATAGAGCTCGATAGGTTATGATTATTATTCTTGTTTCCACTGTTTTGACTATTTTTCCTTCTGCCATATCAGCTTCATCCATTAACGTATTGGTTGCGTACAATGATGTTTGGGAATGGATGGTTGATTGAATCAGTTTAATTACCGTAAGTGCACGACCACGTTGAAGCGGTGACAAGCACGGGTCGATCCACAAGGAGCGTGTGTGAGTTGGATTCGCGATACTCGAGTGGATAAAGAAAAAGAGATGAAGGTCGAAAGTACACTACAATGCGAAAGAAATCGGGAAAATAAGCAATAAAACTAGACCCCTTAGGGGGGTAAAGAAAGAACATGGAAATGAAGATGTGCGTTTATTTGTGCTCATCAAAACATGTCATACATGAAATCCATAAAACTCAAATTTAACTTGCCTCCACATGAAATAAGATAAAACATTATCATTAAAACATACAAGATAATAATTGAAATGAAGCTAATATGTTCACATGCATAATGACTCAAATCCAACTATGTCTCCACATGAAATAAGATTTATCACAATCATTAAAACATACAAGACATTAATTTGGATAAAGCCAACATGAGCACATGCATGCACATGCCTTGTTCCCCTATGTCACTCCATCTTTATCCTATCATCATCATTCCCCATAAAGTAGGCATGTTATGATGAGCACATTTGAACACACACTACACCACACATTTTTATATTCACATTCTTTCTCTACCCCCCGAGGGGTTTAGTTTTATTGTTTGTTTTCAATTTCTTAAGTGTTGTAGTTAAATTCCGATCGCATCTCTCTCCCTTTGTTTTCCCACTCGAGTAACGCGAATCTGACTCGTGCACACTCCTTGTTGATCAACCCATGCTTGCCACCGCATCAACGCAGTCGTGCACTTGCGGTTATTAAACTGATTCAATCAGTAGCAAATGGAGCAACACTTCCCAAGCACACACACACAATTCGATCGTTTCCTTTTAATAGGTTTTTGGTTGAATTTATTTGTGTAGTTTGGGTAGGATATCCGGTTTTCCCTTGCAAAATGCAAGGTTTGTTTTACTGGACTCCAAGAAGCCCAAAAGGTGTGTGATGGTCAGGGTCCAATGGGAAAAGCTCGAATCAATGTATTAAGGAGAAAACGCTCCTGTTGGAAATTAAATTTATACCGCATGTGCACGGCGTCAATGGAGACGTGGCAAATACGGGTCGAACACAAGGAGGGAGAGATCTCGTTGTTAGTGTGATTTCGATTTAGGGGAAGAAGGGAGAAGAAATAAGTTGGGTTTTTTGGTATTTTTGATTTAATTATCTAAAGTACGAAACAAAAGCAATTAGAACTAAAACAAGAAATAAGAAGAGAAATCCGTTGGGTGGAGGTTTAGATTTAGGTTTAGATCAGAGAATTACTGAAACTTATTGTAAATCATGTTAGTTATGAAGCATTACAAGATAAATGACTTAACATAAACTCAAGTAATCAAAATATACTAATCATGAACTTAAAATAATAACATGCAATTCATCTTCTCTAACCCTCATTCCATCACCTCCACCCTTTGGAAAGAGTTAGAAACTCATAGAGGGAGGAAGAAGGGGTCCTAGAGGCATTACAAAAGAAAAGTAAAAACAAGAAATAAAAGACAGAATTTTATTAATCCAAAGAAAAGATTACAACTAAAAACAACAACTAAAAACTAGGTCTAAGGCCAAGGACCTTTCTAACATCGTTCTCGGGGCTATTTATAGCCGATACAAGGGATTCCAATATATAAATGGAATGTACACGCGTCAATACAGCATTGGTAAAAATTTGAGCACACGGATCGACTTTTGTGCGGCTAAATCGCCGCAATTTGTACATGTGGTGCGGCGGAATCGCCACCTTTTTGGCTCGGATTCGATCCAGATTTTTCCTGTGTGTTTATGGTATGATTTGATCCTCCTTTGCGCGTCTGGATTAATTCTTTCCATTCTTTTGAGCTCCGGATTAATTCCTTCATATATTTGGAGATCCACATTGATTTTTCTTTATATTTTCTCCAAGATAATAAAAGCTACTCGTGATTTGCAATTAGGTCCTTGTCTTTTTGTAATTAAGTCCCCGGCTACTTTTGTGCTCAAGTCCTTGTTCTTTTTTGTAATTAGGTCTTGAATGCTTTTATGCTTGGATACATTTCCATTTGAAACCCGATAATCTTGATCTTGGTCTTTATGATGGGAATGAGTCTTTTGCACGCGTTTATGCTCGGGATGTGGGTAAATTGCATTCAGGTCCCTGTCTTCTGTAAATAAGACTAAACACATACCTTAGTAGCATTTATTAATGTAAAAGTGATCTAAATGAAAGACATACGATGCAATGTATGCAATGCATCAGCTCCCCAACAATGTGTGAACATTTTGATACTCACTTGAGGTTGGAATGGGTGTTGGGGAAGCACATGTTGCCAATGAATCTGCCTCGTTTCCGAAGTCCTAATCTTAGGTGCTTATGATTAAAAAATCAAGCGTGGCTTAGTATGTTTTTCTAATTCAAGATTACCAATCTCGTAAATTTCCAATCCTGTTACATTCCAACATTCTTAGATTGTAGTTACAAATTAAGTCACTCCTAACCTTAATTCTGACCCTTCTAGCATCACCCTTGGGTGTCAAGGATTTGGCGGCGGGAGAGGAAATGGAAGTCAGATTTCTAAGTGCATATTGGTTATGAAATGTAATTAGTACTTTCTATTTAATTAGTATGAATTTAATTTTCTTTTCTTTCACATTTGTTTATTTAATATGATGCATGATATGCTACTAATCAACAATAGAGATTGGCATTTCAAGGATGGCAAGAGTAAAGGGATCACGATAGAAAAGAATGTAATGTACTTGCAGCTGTTTGAAATTTTGTATGAGATGTTTGATGTTGATAAGTTAAAGTATGAGCTCACACTGGAGGCTCCTTACAAAACACATGACCAGCCACTTAGAACTGTTGAAATTACAAACAATTCTAACATTTGTTTCTTCGTCTCCGAAATATTATAGGGCCGGATCCCATTATGTGTGACGTCGGTAGAGAAGAATATACTTGTAGAATCATTACCTTATTCCAACTTTAATAAAGAAGTTAGGAATCAGGTTGAGACTTTGTTCCCCAAACAGATCCCCAAACACTTGTTGTTGAAGTTGATGCCCCCACCAATTGAATGAGTATGAACTCCATGTGAACTTATGTGAAGATTTGCCACTCCCTTACTCATAGCACCCAACGGAAAGGCACCCACAGTTCAAAACTCCAGGAATCCAAAAACCTAGGACAAGTAGCAGTCGTCTAAGTAGAACAGAAAATAAAATAGGACGGTATTCTCATTTATTTTCATTAGAAAATCACAGAAGATGGATTGCTCCAATGCTAACAAGAGAAGATATATTGGATTCTTGCCGGACTCATACGTGTTGTGCTGACGAATCATCTTCCTAATTCCACCTTGGCAAGACTTTCGAAAGCAATGTTGAATTGAAAACCAAAGCTATCGTTTTTGCAATGAAGAATAATTTTGAGTTTGTAGTGCACATTGGAACTCTGACAGAAAGACCACCGACAAGTAGCACCTCAGGTAGTTCGCCACCTAATCTAGAACAAATATGCCACTGATAGTACTAACTACTTGGCAAAAAGCATAACAGATGATATGATGGAACAATACGACATAAATGTGAGCTACAAAAAGGTATGGAGATGCAGAGAGAATGCACTTACATATGTGAGGGGGACAGTTGAGGAATCATATTCAAAGTTATGTGCGTACGTGTACATGTTGGAGCAAAAGAATCCAAGCACAATCACTCATTGTCTCACAAAAGATGGCTACTTCCTATATTGCTTCTTCTCTCTTGGAACTTCAAGAAAGGGATTTAGATGGTGTCATCCTGTGATATGTGTCGATGGCACATTCTTCAAAATGCGTTTAAACAAAATTGTGTGATTTCAACGTCCACAACATTAACATCGATTGAGCGCGAAAGACGCTCGATAGTGCTCAATGCCCTATGACTTAATATTGAGCTTGCTTCTCCTTCCCAAAAAGGAAAGGACGGTTCACATACCAAAAAAGATCTTGTGGACAAAAAAAGGAATTGTCTTGGACCATTTCAAGACAAACTGGACGAAGTCGTGAACTACTTAAATATAGACATGCGTCTGGACAAATCTGAACAATGCCTTTACATTTATGGACCAAAATGCTAGACGAAGTTCTGAACTAATTGAATCGGGACACGTGTCTGGACAAATCTGGACCATGCCTCCACACTTATGGACAATGGCAAGATGTAGTCCGAAACTAATTGACTATGGATCAGCATTCTGGACTAACGGGTGGACAAATCTGGACCACGCATGTACATTTATGGACCAAGAAGGTGGACGAAGTCCTAAACAAATTGAGACCAACACGGACATGCGTCTGGACCATGTCTTTACATTTATGGACCAAAATGCTGGACGAATTTCTGAACTTATTGAATCGGGACACGAGTCTGGACAAATCTGAACCATGCCTCTGCATTTATGGACAGATGTTGGACAATGTCTGGAAATAATTGACTATGGACCAGTATCCTGGACTACTGGTTCGGCGAGTCCACGTAATGTCTGGACTGGTCCTGAGTATGTCCAGTACAGTCCAGGAAAAGGTTCCCCTACAAGAGCGGGGAAACAGTTCGCATTTCAGAAGAACCAATACAAAATCAGAAGTAATGTCTCACGACGAAGGATGCGCCAGAAAGCAGTTCGGAGAAGGTGTATTTCACGACGACATTGTGTTTCTTGTGTTTTTCAGTAATGGTGTCTTACTTACGTTTTGTTGTGTTGTTGCGGGATTTAAACGTCTTCCAACCGTCCATGTTCTCATTTTCCTCAATATGCACGTTTGAAAAGGGTTTTGGATCGTTTACATTCAACCAGCGGGCTTTGCTAATGAGGACTCCTTTCGCGCACTTCAAGGAAGGCCAGAAGTTGAGCGTGGACAATGACATCCTTGACTATTTGGTTGGGAGATATGAGGTGGGAGAAAGAGGCTTTCGGATCGGAAATGAAGTTGTGGAATTGAAGCTGACCCATGTTCCTGTGATATTAGGACTGAAACCAGGATAACTGATTCCTCTTCTCTGGCATCAACTTCAAAAATGTTTGCCTCTACAGCAAACTTAGCCAATCTCTCAGCTAGCTCATCATCACCATCATCAACATGGTCCTCGTGCCTGGGTGGCAGGGGGTCATCACCCTCTGTCAGGTTATTGTAGTATTCACCTCTGATGTACGCGGTGCCAAAACAGGGAACACAGTAAATTGCGACGAATATGAGACATTATGTTAGATTTCAATAAAAAGTCTAAACCGTCGAGGTAATCTCGAATTCAAATTGAGCAAAGTAAGCACTTCACTAAATAATAAAAAACTAAACAATCTACGTACTCGATCGAGAGCAATCTAAGCTCGACTGTCATCAATAATATTAAATGTCTGAAGCATAGACCAATATCATCACTACCATAACAAAATTAGGTTAACTAGTAAGCAACTGAAAAATGAAGATCTTAAAAATTGCTCAAGATAGTAAAATGTAGCACTCAAACGAAACAACTTGATGATAGGAACCCAAATCTATATTTACATCTCTAAAAAATGTCTTGCAGTTCTCATGATATTAAGACAACGTTGAGAAGATATGACCTGTAATTGGATTCATACAATTGCGTTGAACGGCAAAAGACATAGTAAACTATAAAAAAATCTGAATTACTATTTATTGTCATAAAACTACTTAAATCGTCCGTGTGAATTACCATTTTACCCTTTTGTCATTTCTACTTATATAACTTTTCATTTTACTCTCGTAACACTACTCACTCTTTATATTACTCTCATACTCATCAAAAAGAATGTCTCGGAGGCTAGCAGACGCCCTGACGTACTCGAATATGGTAAAATGTCTCGTTTAGTTTTTTTTAAATAATTTTTTTGGGTCGGGCGTCCGCGGGAGCACCCCCCCCCCTCGCCCCAACGGGCGGGCACCCGCCGGAGCCGCCTCCCACCACTTTCCACACTTCAAATTGTCTGCAAGCTTCTGGTTATTGCCGAATACGTGGTATGCGTAATTGTACACGTCTTTGTTGATATGCCAGGTGCAAAGTAAATGAGCAGATTCAGGAAAACCTCTCCCACTGGTCGCATCAGGCCTAACTCCCAGTTCGTTATTATTGCAGTCGGGCTGACAATATCCAATAACAGATCTCGCAACTTCTCCAGCACCCACTGGTAACTAGACTCGGTCTCATCCTTCATAATGGCATAGCCGACGAGGAAGTTCATGTTTGTTGGAGTCACCCCAACCATGTCGAACAAATGCATCTTGTACTTGTTCGTTTTGTATGTCGAATCCATGCAAATTACCAAAGGATATGTGCGCAACAACTGAACTGACGTCGGATGTGCCCAAAAATGTGAGTGACAACATTAGTTTCTTCATCCGCCATAATCCAATGTAAGTACTGATACTGCACTGCCCGATTCAGAAATTACTGAGCGGGATTCCTATCTTCAGATTTTGTCATCCTCATGTACTCTCTGAAGTTATAAATGTGTCTCTGATTGGGACTATCATCTGAGAATTTCTCCTTTACTGCAAACAAGATGTTACGTGGTCTCGATTGTGCATCAGCCATATCACGAACAATTTTCTTGGCCCTAGAACTAAGATCGCTGATCTGTCGATGACCCTCTGGATAAACTGCAAGTCTGTGGTTGTGCTGCCCATGAGTACTGTTAGAAACCACGACTCACCCATCACGATCCCGTCGCTCGACTACCTTTATAAAAAACGACAACCGCAACCATTTTTTTCGTGTTCTTCCGTAGTGCAATATCCATATCACGAGAACTCATTTCATTTCTACAATTGCATCTCAGATAACAATCCTTCCGATTATCTTATTTTGATTTGTAGGATGATATTATCAAAAAAATTCGGCTCCGATGGCAACTTGTTACGCCCATTTACACGCATCCTCGATTGTTGGAAATCCTTGTTTTTATTGAAAAGCTCACTGTAATCTACTACATCACCACCGAAATCTTGCAACGGAACCCGAAATCATTTAAAATAACACAACATAAATAAATTTAAAATCAAGAATAAAAATTAGGGCATCTGGCTGGGACGCCCCCACCTTGGAGGGGGTGTCTGGCTTGGACACCCCCACCTTCGGCACGACGGCTTAAAGAGGTGCCACCCCCAAGGATAGGGCGTCTGGCTAAGCCGCCGCCCCCAATGACAGGGCCTCTAGCTAGGACGCCCTCTCCTTGGAGTAGGTGTCACAACCAAACGCCCCATCCTTGGGGGCGGCGACTTAGCTAGATCCCCAAACACTTGTTGCTGAAGTTGATGACCCCACCAATTGAATTAGTATGAACTCCATGTGAACTTATGTGAAGATTTGCCACTCCCTTACTCATAGCACCCAACGGAAAGACACCCACAGTTCAAAACTCCAGGAATCCAAACACCTGGGACAAGCAACAATCGTGTAAGTATAACAGAAAATAAAACAGGACAGAATTCTCATTTATTTTCATTAGAAAATCACAGAAGATGGATTGCCCCAATGCTAACAAGAGAACATATATTGGATTCTTGCCGGACTCATACGAGTTGTGCTGACGAATCATCTTCCGAATTCTACCTTGGCAAGACTTTCGAAAGCAATGTTGAATTGAAAACCAAAGCTATCATTTTTGCAATGAAGAATAATTTTGAGTTTGTAGTGAAGAAGTCTAGTGAAGGGGTATGGTATATCACTTGCAATGAAAAATTGTGTTCACGCATGTTTGAGCTTACTGTCTTCCACAAGGTACAAAATTGCACATTGGAACTCTGACAGAAAGACCACCGACAAGTCCCACCTCAGGTAGTTGGCCACCTAATCTAGAACAAATATGCCACTGATGGTACTAACTAATTGGCAAAAAGCATAACGGATGATATGAAGGAACGATACGACATAAATGTGAGCTACAAAAAGGCATGGAGATGCAGAGAGAATGCACTTACATATGTGAGGGGGACAGTTGAGGAATCATATTCAAAGTTACGTGCGTACGTGTACATGTTGGAGAAAAAGAATCCAAGCACAATCACTCATTGTCTAACAAAAGATGGCTACTTCCTATATTGCTTCTTCTCTCTTGGAACTTCAAGAAAAGGATTTAGATGGTGTCATCCTATGATATGTGTCGATGACACATTCTTGAAGACCAGATACGGTGGGCACATGTTATGTGTCGGTGCATTGGATAGAGATGACCACTTGTTCCTATTGCATTTGCACTGGTGGACAGCGAGAATAACAACTCTTGGACCTATTTCATGAATAAATTGAAGGAAGCCATTGGGGACGTCAAGACTTGCATGCCAGTATTGTGATATAAAAGCCTAGCTTTTATATCGTACTTGCATGCCAGCATTGTTTATGCTTTGGAGATGGTATTTCTAGATGTCCATCACAGTGCATGCTACCACCACATCTGTATGAATGTGGTTGCAAAGTTCAAGATGGACCACTGTCTTAAAAAGATATGGTGTGCGACAAACGCCTTTCAGAAGTCAAATTTCCACCAGCATTTTGCCACGATAAAAGAAATTGATCCTCCCCTAGCAGATATCTTGAAGACATCAGTTTTGATAAGTGGGCTCATTCTTACTTTCCTGAGAATTGGTACAATTTAATGACAAGTTATTACGCTAAAAGCCTGAACAACAAAACCAGGGAGGCAATGACATGGCCAGTCACCACTTTTGTGGAGTACATTTGGTTCACACTCCATACATGGTTTTGTGAATGACGAGATGTTGCCGAGGCGAGCACAACCAAATTGTCAACTCTCATGGAGCGTGATATAGCTGGAATGGCTATCAAAGCAGGGTTTTTGAAAGTCTACAGACTTCATCAGTTTGAATTTCATTTGTTCTGTCGGGATGGCGACGGTGAGGTTAATTTGATGACATACGAGTGTTTTATGGCATGTTTCGAATTACTGGAATATATTGTGTTCATGCGGTTGTTGCAACTCTTGATCGTGGGGTCAATGTGTACAAATTGTGTTCCCCATTTTATGCCAATGAGCCGTGGAGGGAGACATATAAAGAAAGAATTTATCCTTGTGGCAACGCGGATGTTTGGACAACTCCTGATCACATAAAAATATATGGAAGTGAAAGTGCATGTTGAAAGAAAACCAGTTGGTCGACCAAAGAAGATGAAAGTAGGAAGGATAAAAAGAAAATGTCTACTATCTCTAAGGGAAGTTTTGGTCAAATCGCGTAGGTGCAGTAGATGCGGTGGAAGTGGACACAATAGGAGGGGATGTAAAGTAAGACTGTAAAGTTATTGTTTAAATCTATTATAAAGTTGCACTCTACCATGTTCGGTGGCCGCTAGACTTAGCTCGATGGACATTCTCCTATAACATTGAGTTTGTTATTCTCTATTTTGTTTGTGTACTTGATCGAGGGCAATAGACTACTGCTCGATCGAGTACACCAACAAGTTCTCGACTAGTGCTCGTCAAGTGCTCGAAGGTCGTTTTCTTTTGAGGTTGGCTTCGTCTGGATATGTTTCATCCTTCTACTCGATCGAGCAATCTAAGCTCGACTGTCATTGAGAGCGATCCTCGACAATGCTCGATGCTTTGACATAACATGGAACAATCTTAACTTTCCTTTTTTAAAACTGTGTGCTCGATTTAGATTCGATGAGTGCTCCATGTAGATTGATAGTTCATGTTAAGTTCGAATTCTTCAAAATGCGTTTAAACAAAATTGTGTGATTTCAACGTCCACAACATTAACATCGATTGAGCGCGAAAGACGCTCGATAGTGCTCAATGTCCTATGACTTAATATTGAGCTTGCTTCTCCTTCCCAAAAAGGAAAGGACGGTTCACATACCAAAAAAGATCTTGTGGACAAAAAAAGGAATTGTCTTGGACCATTTCAAGACAAACTGGACGAAGTCGTGAACTACTTAAATATAGACATGCGTCTGGACAAATCTGAACAATGCCTTTACATTTATGGACCAAAATGCTAGACGAAGTTCTGAACTAATTGAATCGGGACACGTGTCTGGACAAATCTGGACCATGCCTCCACACTTATGGACAATGGCAAGATGTAGTCCGAAACTAATTGACTGTGGATCAGCATTCTGGGCTAACGGATGGACAAATCTGGACCACGCATGTACATTTATGGACCAAGAAGCTGGACGAAGTCCTAAACAAATTGAGACCAACACGGACATGCGTCTGGACCATGTCTTTACATTTATGGACCAAAATGCTGGACGAAGTTCTGAACTTGTTGAATTGAGACACGAGTCTGGACAAATCTGAACCATGCCTCTACATTTATGGACAGATGTTGGACAAAGTCTGGAAATAATTGACTATGGACCAGTATCCTGGACTAATGGTTCGGCGAGTCCACGTAGTGTCTGGACTGGTCCTGAGTATGTCCAGTACAGTCCAGGAAAAGGTTCCCCTACAAGAGCGGGGAAACAGTTCGCATTTCAGAAGAACCAATACAAAATCAGAAGTATTGTCTCACGACGAAGGATGCGCCAGAAAGCGGTTCGGAGAAGCTGTACTTCACGACGACATTGTGTTTCTTGTGTTTTTCAGTAATGGTGTCTTACTTACATTTTGTTGTGTTGTTGCGGGATTTAAACTTCTTCCAACCGTCCATGTTCTCATTGTCCTCAATATGCACGTTTGAAAACGGTTTCGGATCGTTTACATCCAACCAGCGGGCTTTGCTAATGAGGACTCCTTTCACGCACTTCAAGGATGGCCAGAAGTTGATCGTGGACAATGACATCCTTGACTATTTGGTT
This sequence comes from Triglochin maritima, assembly GCA_963682175.1. Lineage (NCBI taxonomy): Eukaryota > Viridiplantae > Streptophyta > Magnoliopsida > Alismatales > Juncaginaceae > Triglochin > Triglochin maritima. The sequence continues at coordinate 9,902,296 of OY821788.1, read as the reverse complement.
GGGAGATATGAGGTGGGAGAAAGAGGCTTTCGGATCGGTAATGAAGTTGTGGAATTGAAGCTGACCCATGTTCCTGTGATATTAGGACTGAAACCAGGATAACTGATTCCTCTTCTCAGGCATCAACTTCAAAAATGTTTGCCTCTACAGCAAACTTAGCCAATCTCTCAGCTAGCTCATCATCACCATCATCAACATGGTCCTCGTGCCTGGGTGGTAGGGGGTCATCACCCTCTGTCAGACTATTGTAGTATTCACCTCTGATGTACGCGGTGCCAAAACAGGGAACACAGTAAACTGCGACGAATATGAGACATTATGTTAGATTTCAATAAAAAGTCTAAACCGTCGAGGTAGTCTCGAATTCATATTGAGCAAAGTAAGCACTTCACTAAATAATAAAAAAACTAAACAATCTACGTACTCGATCGAGAGCAATCTAAGCTCGACTGTCATCAATAATATTAAATGTCTGAAGCATAGACCAATATCATCACTACCATAACAAAATTAGGTTAACTAGTAAGCAACTGAAAAATGAAGATCTTAAAAATTGCTCAAGATAGTAAAATGTAGCACTCAAACGAAACAACTTGATGATAGGAACCCAAATCTATATTTACATCTCTAAAAAATGTCTTGCAGTTCTCATGATATTAAGACAACGTTGAGAAGATATGACCTGTAATTGGATTCATACAAATGCGTTGAACGGCAAAAGACATAGTAAACTATAAAAAAATCTGAATTACTATTTATTGTCAGAAAACTACTTAAATCGTCCGTGCGAATTACCATTTTACCCTTTTGTCATTTCTACTTATATAACTTTTCATTTTACTCTCGTAACACTACTCACTCTTTATATTACTCTCATACTCATCAAAAAGAATGTCTCGGAGGCTAGCAGACGCCCCGACGTACTCGAATATGGAAAAATGTCTCCTTTATTTTTTTTTAAATAATTTTTTTGGGTCGGGCGTCCGCGGGAGCACCCCCCCCCCCCCCCCCCCCCCCCCGCCCCAACGGGCGGGCACCCGCCGGAGCCGCCTCCCACCACTTTCCACACTTCAAATTGTCTGCAAGCTTCTTTTTATTGCCGAATACGTGGTATGCGTAATTGTACACGTCTTTGTTGATATACCAGGTTCAAAGTAAAAATGAGCAGACTCAGGAAAACCTCTCCCACTGGTCGCATCAGGCCTAACTCCCAGTTCGTTATTATTGCAGTCGGGCTGACAATATCCAATAGCAGATCTCGCAACTTCTCCAGCACCCACTGGTAACTAGACTCGGTCTCATCCTTCATAATTGCATAGCCGACGAGGAAGTTCATGTTTGCTGGAGTCACCCCAACCATGTCGAACAAATGCATCTTGTACTTGTTCGTTTTGTATGTCGAATCCATGCAAATTACTAAAGGATATGTGCGCAACAACTGAACTGACGTCGGATGTGCCCAAAAATGTGAGTGACGACATTAGTTTCTTCATCCGCCATAATCCAATGTAAGTACTGATACTGCACTGCCCGATTCAGAAATTACTGAGCGGGATTCCTATCTTCAGATTTTGTCATCCTCATGTACTCTCTGAAGTTATAAATGTGTCTCTGATTGGGACTATCATCTAAGAATTTCTCCTTTACTGCAAACAAGATGTTACGTGGTCTCGATTGTGTATCAGCCATATCACGAACAATTTTCTTGGCCCTAGAACTAAGATCGCTGATCTGTCGATGACCCTCTGGATAAACTGCAAGTCTGTGGTTGTGTTGCCCATGAGTACTGTTAGAAACCACGACTCATCCATCACGATCCCGTCGCTCGACTACCTTTATAAAAAACGACAACCGCAACCATTTTTTTCGTGTTCTTCCGTAGTGCAATATCCATATCACGAGAACTCATTTCATTTCTACAATTGCATCTCAGATAACAATCCTTCTGATTATCTTATTTTGATTTGTTGGATGATATTATCAAAAAAATTCGGATCCGATGGCAACTTGTGACGACCATTTACACGCATCCTCGATTGTTGGAAATACTTGTTTTTATTGAAAAGCTCACTGTAATCTACTACATCACCACCGAAATCTTGCAACGGAACCTGAAATCATTTAAAATAACACAACATAAATAAATTTAAAATCAAGAATAAAAATTAGGGCATCTGGCTGGGACGCCCCCACCTTGGAGGGGGTGTCTGGCTTGGACGCCCCCACCTTCGGCACGACGGCTTAAAGAGGTGCCACCCCCAAGGATGGGGTGTCTGGCTAAGCCGCCGCCCCCAATGACAGGGCCTCTAGCTAGGACGCCCTCTCCTTGGAGTAGGCGTCGCAACCAAACGCCCCATCCTTGGGGGCGGCGACTTAGCTAGATCCCCAAACACTTGTTGCTGAAGTTGATGACCCCACCAATTGAATTAGTATGAACTCCATGTGAACTTATGTGAAGATTTGCCACTCCCTTACTCATAACACCCAACGGAAAGACACCCACAGTTCAAAACTCCAGGAATCCAAACACCTGGGACAAGCAGCAGTCGTGTAAGTATAACAGAAAATAAAACAGGACGGAATTCTCATTTATTTTCATTAGAAAATCACAGAAGATGGATTGCCCCAATGCTACCCAATGCTAAAAAGAGAAGATATATTGGATTCTTGCCGGACTCATACGTGTTGTGCTGACGAATCATCTTCCGAATTCTACCTTGGCAAGACTTTCGAAAGCAATGTTGAATTGAAAACCAAAGCTATCATTTTTGCAATCAAGAATAATTTTGAGTTTGTAGTGAAGAAGTCTAGTGAAGGGGTATGGTATATCACTTGCAATGAACAATTGTGTTCACGCATGTTTGAGCTTACTGTCTTCCACAAGGTACAGAATTGCACATTGGAGCTCTGACAGAAAGACCACCGACAAGTCCCACCTCAGGTAGTTGGCCACCTAATCTAGAACAAATATGCCACTGATGGTACTAACTAATTGGCAAAAAGCATAACGGATGATATGAAGGAACGATACGACATAAATGTGAGCTACAAAAAGGCATGGAGATGCAGAGAGAATGCACTTACATATGTGAGGGGGACAGTTGAGGAATCATATTCAAAGTTACGTGCGTACGTGTACATGTTGGAGAAAAAGAATCCAAGCACAATCACTCATTGTCTAACAAAAGATGGCTACTTCCTATATTGCTTCTTCTCTCTTGGAACTTCAAGAAAGGGATTTAGATGGTATCATCCTATGATATGTGTCGATGACACATTCTTGAAGACCAGATACGGTGGGCACATGTTATGTGTCGGTGCATTGGATAGCGATGACCACTTGTTCCTATTGCATTTGCACTGGTGGACAGCGAGAATAACAACTCTTGGACCTATTTCATGAATAAATTGAAGGAAGCCATTGGGGACGTCAAGACTTGCATGCCAGCATTGTGATATAAAAGCCTAGCTTTTATATCGTACTTGCATGCCAACATTGTTTATGCTTTGGAGATGGTATTTCCAGATGTCCGTCACAGTGCATGCTACCACCACATCTGTATGAATGTGGTTGCAAAGTTCAAGATGGACCACTGTCTTAAAAAGATATGGTGTGCGACAAACGCCTTTCAGAAGTCAAATTTCCACCAGCATTTTGCCACGATAAAAGAAATTGATCCTCCCCTAGCAGATATCTTGAAGACATCAGTTTTGATAAGTGGGCTCGTTCTTACTTTCCTGAGAATTGGTACAATTTAATGACAAGTTATTACGCTGAAGGCCTGAACAACAAAACCAGGGAGGCAATGACATGGCCAGTCACCACTTTTGTGGAGTACATTTGGTTCACACTCCATACATGGTTTTGTGAATGACGAGATGTTGCCGAGGCGAGCACAACCAAATTGTCAACTCTCATGGAGCGTGATATAGCTGGAATGGCTATCAAAGCAGGGTTTTTGAAAGTCTATAGACTTAATCAGTTTGAATTTCATTTGTTATGTCGGGATGGCGACGGTGAGGTTAATTTGATGACATACGAGTGTAATATCCTAACCTTGCTTATGGTGCTAATGGTGTTTAGGAGAGGATTAGTGGTGGATTGAGATGGACGGCTGAGATCGAATGTGGGTTTTGTATATAAGGTTAGATCTTTCTCTCTCCTCCTCACTCTTCACTCTCTCCCTCTCTCACGATCTCTCTCTCACTCGTCCCTCTCTCTCCCTAGAGTTTCTTCGGTGCCGGTGGAGGCGAGGGTCGCTGTTGGAGTCGCCGGAGGAGCGAAGATCGTCGCTCGTAGTGTTTGCCGGAGGAGAGGAGGTTTCACGAGGAGGCGCTCACCGTGGTTTCTTCCAAGGCTTCTTCAAGCCTTAAGGTATGTCAAACTTGCTTTCAAGCTCACCTATCTTTAGTGTGGGAGTGGGAGCGGTCGACGGTAGGCCGTTTTGGCTCGTCGGACCTGCACAGCGGTTTCTGCACTAAAATCGGTCGACCGGTGTATGGGTTTGGTCGACCGGTCGTAGTGTATTTTTGGGCGATTCACTTGCACCGGTCGAACGATGCCCCTTGGGCGGTCGACCGGTTGTGCAATTTTAACAAGAGGAAGACGTCCTGGTGCTTTTCGGTCGACCGGGACCCCTTTGCCGGTCAACCGCAAGTACTGTTGTAAGTCGGTTGGGGGCGTTGACCATCTAAACGGTCGACCGCTCGTTGACTTCGTCCGACCGACGTTTAAGTTAACTTATTGTCCGGTCGACCGGTAGTGTTGTTTCGGTCGACCGTGAAGATCGTTTGTTTGGAGGTTTGTACTGGTGGTTTTCGGTCTACCGTGAGTGTTGGGTCGGTCGACCGTTGGTGTTTGGTTTGCGAAAACGTTTTCTTACTAGGGCTTTTCGGTCGACCGGGCCCCCTTTGCCGGTTGACCGATTGGCGGGTTTTTCGGTTGGGCCAGTTCTCTAGGTGAGAATCGGTCGACCGATTAACAGTTTTCGTTCGACCGTTTCTGCTGTTTTTGGCGGATTCGTGGTTTTATGAGTACACTTGACGGCGCCTCGTCTCGCCGGCCTCACGGGGGGGCAACGGCACGGACTGGCGCCCGATGGTTGGGTGCTCGTACGCTTGAAAGCGGCTCGTCTCTCCGGCCTTTTGGGCAACGGCACGGACTGTCGCCCGATGGTGGTGCGAGTGTTGTGGGGTTGGGGTGAGAGGACCCTTGAGACCCGGTTGTGGGCCGTGACTGTACCGGCGGTGCCATGTGTGCACGTGTGTGTTGTGGGGTTGGGGTGAGAGGACCCTTGAGACCCGTGGCCGATGATTTTCAGGCGGTGCCGTGTGTGCACGTGTGTGTTGTGGGGTTGGGGTGAGAGGACCCTTGAGACCCGTGGCCGATGATTTTCCGGCGGTGCCGTGTGTGCACGTGTGTGTTGTGGGGTTGGGGTGAGAGGACCCTTGAGACCCGGTTGTGTGGCCGTGACTGTACCGGCGGTGCCGTGTGTGCACGTGTGTTGGTGGGTTGGGGTGAGAGGACCCCTGCGGCCGGATCGTGTATGTTGTGCTATTCATTATTCATTACATATTTCATTCTTGTTCATATATGTGTTAGGGTTTGGCATACTGGGTTTCCTTCTGGAAACTCAGGCATTTATTGTCTGCTTTCAGGCCGTGAGCAGCGTTAGGGGGGTGGTGACTGTGGAGGAGAGCTTCTGGGACAGATCCTGCTTCCCCCTCCTTTTGAGGTCGTTGTGATTACGTTGTAAACTCAGATCTGTATATATATATATACGTTGGTGCACCTAGTGTATTTCTTGGTAATGTCCTCCGTTGTTTGTATGTTTTAAATTTAAAATTTTCTGTTGTTCAAGGACGTTACAATTTGGTATCAGAGCGGTCGGTTCCTGAGTCTTTGTCCAAAGAAACCACCCTTAGGAGTTGAGTCTGCATTTTAGTAGGTCATGCATGCATGTATATTTCATTTCTGAGTCGAGCTCTCTTGTTCTGCAGATGGCTCTGAGACGTGTGAGACCTCCCACGCGCTATCGCAGTTCCAGTGAGGAGTCTGTTGGGGCTGCTGAGGCGGAGGAGAGGTCGTCTGAGCCAGTGACGCTGAAGATGTTGGGCGAGCTTCTGGAGAGCCGCGCCGACCAGACTGGCGTTATGCATGATCGTTTTATGCGTTAGCATCCGCCGATTTTCAGTGGCAGAGGTGACCCTGAGGCAGCAGAGGACTGGGTCTTCAGGATCCAGAAGATCTTCCGGGCTATTGGAGTGACACCAGAGAGGATGGTGGGCCTGGCCACCTATGTTTTGGACGGGGAGGCGTCCAACTGGTGGAGGACCACTTTGACAGTCGTGTTCGACGACAGTGAGGACGTGAGTTGGGAGGACTTCCTGGTGGAGTTCAACCAACAGTACTTTCCGCAGCACCTTCGTGATCGGAAGAGAGAGCAGTTTCTGGCCGTCGAGCAGAGGGATATGACTTTGGCTGCTTATATTAGCAGGTTCCATGCTTTGGAACGATACTGCCCGAAGATTTATGTGACCCAGGAGCAGAGAGCTCGGAAGTTTGTGCGGGGTCTGAGGCCGCAGTTCAGAGCTCGTGTCATGACCAGTATGCCGCAGACTTTAGCAGATGCTGTGAAGTTTGCGACCATCATGGACCAGGATAGTCAGGAGATCCTGGAGGATGCTAGGAGGTTGCAGGTGAAGCCTGCAGGACGTCCAGGAGGACAGTTACAGGGGAATCCGGGCAAGAGGCCCAGGATAGACGGAGGTGGAGCCTCGCAGAGCGGGCCGTGTAGGCAGTGTCGCAGAGTTCATCCGGGACGGGGGTGCGGACACCGCCCCGGCGCTTGTCACGGTTGTGGTCAGATGGGACACTTCGTCCGTTCTTGTCCGAGCGCGCCTGGTGGGCCTAGCGGACGACCGGGATCTTCCGCGTCTGGTGGAGCAGGACCGAGCAGACCTGCAGCACCACCTCAGCAGGGGAGGAGAACTGGTAGAGTCTTCACTATCAGGGCTGATGAGGCCAGGGATGCCAGCACGGTAGTGGAAGGTACGCTTCTAGTTGATGATTTGGTTGCTAGGGTGTTGTTCGACTCTGGGGCCACGCACTCATTTATCTCTGAGCAGTTTGCGAGTGTGTTGGGCCGTACCCCTGCGATGTTGACTACCACTTTGGAGGTCAGCACACCCCTGGATTTGGTGGGCACTGTGGGGAGATTTCTTCCTGGCGCCACGATTGCTTCGGGAGACCAGGAATTCCCGGCTGACCTGGTCTTGCTACCGATGGTGGACTTTGATGTTATACTGGGGATGGATTGGTTGTCCCAGTATGACGTTCGAGGCTGTGATAAGAGGATATTGATTCCGAGACAGGGTTTGCCTGATCTTCTGATCAGAGGATTGAAGGACCGCGGAGGTCGGTTGGTTGTTTCTTCTGTTAGATCTCAGAAGTTGATTCAGCAGGGTTGCAGGGCTTTTGTAGCCACCTTGGTAGTTCCAGATCCGGAGTTGAGGAGGCTGGAGGAAATTGAGATTGTTCAGGATTTTCCCGAGGTGTTTGCTGATGATGTCTCCGGTCTGCCACCTCACAGAGAGATAGAGTTCGGCATTGATTTGGTAGCTGGGGCTACACCGCAGTCGAAGGCTCCGTACAGGATGGCGCCTACAGAGTTGTCGGAGCTGAAGAAGCAGTTACAGGTTCTGATGGATACAGGGTTTATCCGACCGAGCGTCTCGCTGTGGGGTGCGCCGATTCTTTTCGTGAAGAAGAAGGACGGCTCGTTGTGGATGTGTATAGATTACCGGATGATGAATAAGGTTACCGTGAGGAATCGGTATTCTTTGCCCAGGATCGAGGACCTGTTTGACCAGTTGCAGTCAGCGAAGGTGTTTTCGAAGATTGATCTGCGATCCGGGTATCATCAGTTGAGGATCAGAGAGGCAGATGTTCAGAAGACAGCTTTTCGGACGAGGTACGGGCACTTTGAGTTTCTGGTGATGACGTTCGGGTTGACGAACGTCCTTCAGCATTTATGGATCTGATGAATAGGACTTTCAGTCAGTATCTCGACCGTTTCGTGATTGTCTTCGTAGACGATATCTTGGTCTATTCACCAGATATGGAGCAGCACCGGGAGCATCTGAGGATCGTGCTTGGCATTCTGAGAGATCAGCAGTTGTATGCCAAGTTCTCGAAGTGCAAGTTCTGGCTTCGCAGTGTAGCATTTTTGGGGCACATAGTATCTGGAGCTGGGATATCAGTGGACCCAGCGAAGGTCGAGGCAGTGACACAGTGGAGAGCCCCGACGAGTGTGACTGAGATTAGGAGTTTTGTTGGATTGGCGGGATATTACCGTCGGTTCATCAAAGACTTCTCGAGACTTGCTTCACCCCTGACAGCGTTGACGAAGAAAGGAGTGAAGTTTGTTTGGTCCCAGAAGTGCGAGGACAGTTTTTGGGAACTGAAGAGTCGGTTGACGACTGCTCCAGTTCTGACGCTTCCCAGTGGTAGTGGCGGTTTTGTGATCTACAGCGACGCCTCAGGTGTTGGTTTGGGTTGTGTACTGATGCAGCACGGGCAGGTAGTAGCGTATGCTTCGAGGCAGCTGAAGGTGCACGAGAAGAATTACCCCACTCACGATTTAGAGTTGGCAGCCGTGGTTCATCTGAAGATTTGGCGTCACTATTTGTATGGCAAGCGGTTCGAAGTCTTCACTGATCATCAGAGTCTGAAATATCTGTTTTCACAGAAGGAGCTGAACATGAGACAACGCAGATGGCTTGAGCTGATTAAGGATTTTGATTTCACCATCTACTATCATCCGGGGAAGGCGAATTCAGTTGCGGACGCGCTGAGCAGAAAAGTAGAGGTGTCAGCTGCGAGTCTGTGCATTCAGGAGTGGAGGTTACTCGAGACATTGTCTGAGTGGAGGCCTTTCGCCGAGAGCTCGGAGGGGCAGTGATTGCTGGACTTCGAGTGGAGCCGCAGACCGTCAGTCGAGTTGTTCAGGCTCAGCACAGGGATGAGGAGTTGACTAGTCTGCTACGGTCAGCTGCCAGAAATGGATCAGACTTCACCGTGGGAGTGGATGGAGGTCTGAGGTTCAGGAGTCGGATCTGGGTGCCGAGGGTCGATGGATTGAGGGATGATATCATGGAGGAGGCACACCGAGCGAGATATTCCATTCACCCGGGGAGTACGAAGATGTATAAGGATCTGCAGAGGAACTTCTGGTGGAGAGGGATGAAGCGTGACGTGGCCGATTTTGTGGCTAGATGCTTGGTTTGCCAGCGGGTGAAGATCGAGCACCATAGACCAGCGGGACCGATGCAGAGTATAGAGCTACCTGAGTGGAAGTGGGAGCACGTGACGATGGATTTTGTCACCGGGTTGCCGAAGACGAGGAGACATCACGACGCGATTTGGGTTATAGTCGATCGACTGACCAAGTCGGCACACTTTCTGGCCATCCGGACTACTTTACCTTTGGAGAGCCTGACGAGGTTGTATGTAGAGGAGATCGTCAGACTACATGGGGTGCCAGTGAGTATCATTTCAGATCGAGATCCGAGGTTCACTTCCAGATTCTGGGGGAGTTTGCAGCAGGCTTTGGGGACTCGTCTGAAGTTCAGTACAGCATTTCATCCGCAGACCGACGGTCAGTCCGAGAGGACTATTCAGACGTTAAAGGACATGCTGACAGCGTGCACTCTGGATTGGGCAGGGCACTGGGATGAGCACCTGCCGTTGATTGAGTTCGCCTACAACAACAGCTACCATGTGAGTATTGGGATGGCGCCGTACGAGGCTTTGTACGGGAGACCCTGCAGATCACCGGTGTGCTGGAGTGAGGTAGGCGAGAGACAGTTAGTCGGGCCTGAGATTATACAGATGTATGCTGAGAAGGTTGATGTGATCAGGCGGCGACTAGCGACAGCTCAGAGCAGGCAGAAGAGTTACGCGGATCGGCGTAGGCGAGTGCTGATTTTTGAGGTTGGCGATAATGTCTTTCTGAAGATCTCACCGTCGCGCGGGGTGATGAGATTCGGGAAGAAGGGGAAGCTCAGTCCGAGGTATATTGGACCGTTTGAGATTTTAGACCGAGTTGGAGAGGTCGCCTACCGGATTGCACTGCCGCCACAGTTCTCTGGACTTCACGACGTCTTCCACGTGTCGATGTTGAGGAAGTACGTGTCAGATCCTTCACATGTGATTCAGATTGAGGTTCCAGAGATTCAGCAGGATTTGTCTCTTGAGGAGAGACCGGTGGAGATTGTGGATCGGATGGATCACCAGCTCAGGAGGAGGACCATTCCTATAGTTAAGGTCAGGTGGCAGCATCACTCTGAGCGAGAGGCTACTTGGGAGGTTGAGGAGGAAGTCCGGAAGTCGTATCCGGAGTTGTTTGGTAAGTGCTGGATTTAATTTCGTGGGCGAAATTCTTTTAAGGAGGGTGGACTGTAATATCCTAACCTTGCTTATGGTGCTAATGGTGTTTAGGAGAGGATTAGTGGTGGATTGAGATGGACGGCTGAGATCGAATGTGGGTTTTGTATATAAGGTTAGATCTTTCTCTCTCCTCCTCACTCTTCACTCTCTCCCTCTCTCACGATCTCTCTCTCACTCGTCCCTCACTCTCCCTAGAGTTTCTTCGGTGTCGGTGGAGGCGAGGGTCGCTGTTGGAGTCGCCGGAGGAGCGAAGATCGTCGCTCGTAGTGTTCGCCGGAGGAGAGGAGGTTTCGCGAGGAGGCGCTCACCGTGGTTTCTTCCAAGGCTTCTTCAAGCCTTAAGGTATGTCAAACTTGCTTTCAAGCTCACCTATCTTTAGTGTGGGAGTGGGAGCGGTCGACGGTAGGCCGGTTTGGCTTCTTGGACCTGCACAGCGGTTTCTGCACTAAAATCGGTCGACCGGTGTATGGGTTCGGTCGACCGGTCGTAGTGTATTTTTGGGCGATTCCCTTGCACCGGTCGAACGATGCCCCTTGGGCGGTCGACCGGTTGTGCAATTTTAACAAGAGGAAGACGTCCTGGTGCTTTTCGGTCGACCGGGACCCCTTTGCCGGTCGACCGCAAGTACTGTTGCAAGTCGGTTGGGGGCGTTGACCATCTAAACGGTCGACCGCTCGTTGACTTCGTCCGATCGATGTTTAAGTTAACTTATTGTCCGATCGACCGGTAGTGTTGTTTCGGTCGACCGTGAAGATCGTTTGTTTGGAGGTTTGTACTGGTGGTTTTCGGTCGACGGTGAGTGTTGGGTCGGTCGACCGTTGGTGTTTGGTTTGCGAAAACGTTTTCTTACTGGGGCTTTTCGGTCGACCGGGCCCCCTTTGCCGGTCGACCGATTGGCGGGTTTTTCGGTTGGGCCAGTTCTCTAGGTGAGAATCGGTCGACCGATTAACAGTTTTCGTTCGACCATTTCTGCTGTTTTTGGCGGATTCATGGTTTTATGAGTACACTTGACGGCGCCTCGTCTCTCCGGCCTCACGGGGGGGGGGGGGGGGGCAACGGCACGGACTGGCGCCCGATGGTTGGGTGCTCGTACGCTTGAAAGCGGCTCGTCTCTCCGGCCTTTTGGGCAACGGCACGGACTGTCGCCCGATGGTGGTGCGAGTGTTGTGGGGTTGGGGTGAGAGGACCCTTGAGACCCGGTTGTGTGGACGTGACTGTACCGGCGGTGCCATGTGTGCACGTGTGTGTTGTGGGGTTGGGGTGAGAGGACCCTTGAGACCCGTGGCCGATGATTTTCCGGCGGTGCCGTGTGTGCACGTGTGTGTTGTGGGGTTGGGGTGAGAGGACCCTTGAGACCCGTGGCCGATGATTTTCCGGCGGTGCCGTGTGTGCACGTGTGTGTTGTAGGGTTGGGGTGAGAGGACCCTTGAGACCCGGTTGTGTGGCCATGACTGTACCGGCGGTGTCGTGTGTGCACGTGTGTTGGTGGGTTGGGGTGAGAGGACCCCTGTGGCCGGATCGTGTCTGTTGTGCTATTCATTATTCATTACATATTTCATTCTTGTTCATATATGTGTTAGGGTTTGGCATACTGGATTTCCTTCTGGAAACTCAGGCATTTATTGTCTGCTTTCAGGCCGTGAGCAACGTTAGGGGGGTGGTGACTGCGGAGGAGAGCTTCTGGGACAGATCCTGCTTCCCCCTCCTTTTGAGGTCGTTGTGATTACGTTGTACTTATTATCTTATAGCTTTTGATGTAATCACCTCTTGTTGTAAACTCAGATCTGTATATATATATATATATATATATATATATATATATATATATATATATATATATATATATATATATATACGTTGGTGCACCTAGTGTATTTCTTGGTAATGTCCTCCGTTGTTTGTATGTTTTAAATTTAAAATTTTCCGCTGTTCGAGGACGTTACAACGAGTGTTTTATGGCATGTTTCGAATTACTGGAATATATTGTGTTCATGCGGTTGTTGCAACTCTTGGTCGTGGGGTCAATGTGTACAAATTGTGTTCCCCATTTTATGCCAATGAGCCGTGGAGGGAGACATATAAAGAAAGAATTTATCCTTGTGGCAACGCGGATGTTTGGACAACTCCTGATCACATAAAAATATATGGAAGTGAAAGTGCATGTTGAAAGAAAACCAGTTGGTCGACCAAAGAAGATGAAAGTAGGAAGGATAAAAAGAAAATGTCTACTATCTCTAAGGGAAGTTTTGGTCAAATCGCGTAGGTGCAGTAGATGCGGTGGAAGTGGACACAATAGGAGGGGATGTAAAGTTAGACTGTAAAGTTATTGTTTAAATCTATTATAAAGTTGCACTCTACCATGTTCGGTGGCCGCTAGACTTAGCTCGATGGACATTCTCCTATAACATTGAGTTTGTTATTCTCTATTTTGTTTGTGTACTTGATCGAGGGCAATAGACTACTGCTCGATCGAGTACACCAACAAGTTCTCGACTAGTGCTCGTCAAGTGCTCGAAGGTCGTTTTCTTTTGAGGTTGGCTTCGTCTGGATATGTTTCATCCTTCTACTCGATCGAGCAATCTAAGCTCGACTGTCATCGAGAGCGATCCTCGACAATGCTCGATGCTTTGACATAACATGGAACAATCTTAACTTTCCTTTTTTAAAACTGTGTGCTCGATTTAGATTCGATGAGTGCTCCATGTAGATTGATAGTTCATGTTAAGTTCGAATTCTTCAAAATGCGTTTAAACAAAATTGTGTGATTTCAACGTCCACAACATTAACATCGATTGAGCGCGAAAGACGCTCGATAGTGCTCAATGCCCTATGACTTAATATTGAGCTTGCTTCTCCTTCCCAAAAAGGAAAGGACGGTTCACATACCAAAAAAAATCTTGTGGACAAAAAAAGGAATTGTCTTGGACCATTTCAAGACAAACTGGACGAAGTCGTGAACTACTTAAATATAGACATGCGTTTGGACAAATCTGAACAATGCCTTTACATTTATGGACCAAAATGCTAGACGAAGTTCTGAACTAATTGAATCGGGACACGTGTCTGGACAAATCTGGACCATGCCTCCACACTTATGGACAATGGCAAGATGTAGTCCGAAACTAATTGACTATGGATCAGCATTCTGGACTAATGGGTGGACAAATCTGGACCACGCATGTACATTTATGGACCAAGAAGCTGGACGAAGTCCTAAACAAATTGAGACCAACACGGACATGCGTCTGGACCATGTCTTTACATTTATGGACCAAAATGCTGGACGAAGTTCTGAACTTATTGAATCGGGACACGAGTCTGGACAAATCTGAACCATGCCTCTACATTTATGGACAGATGTTGGACAAAGTCTGGAAATAATTGACTATGGAGCAAAGTAAGCACTTCACTAAATAATAAAAAAACTAAACAATCTACGTATCTCGAATTACTATCGAACCCATCGAGAAAACTACATATCAGAATTTTTGCCTGTCGAAAAAAAGAAAAGTTAACTACCGACTCCAAACTCCTATCGAACCCATCGAGAAAACTAAATAATCTGTGGACGGAAAATACATCTAACATATCGAGGACTACCGAACTATTATCAAACTCATTGAGCAAATTAAGTACTCCAGCAAATAACAACATCAACTGACAACAGTGACGTCAGACTACTTACGTTTCTTTTTGGAAAAAAAATGTGTGCAACATCACCATTCTGCGGGACGTTTTTCTCATTGCTCGTCCAGCTGAGCATCCTGGGGACTTGGTGTGCATGGTTCACAGAATATTGGGTGGCAAACTACAGAAGGGCCTCGTATGCCCAATACTGTAATGCAGGGGCATAATCGTATATGCTATATTTGACCTCTTTTTATTGCCCCGACTGTCACTTCCTTATTCTCATACAAATCTTTTTGCTTAATCATGTATTTTTGACATGATGTTAGCAGCTTCTAGTAAGATGACTTTCCCCGTGGATACTTAAAAAGTAGTCTAGGTCGTCAACCGCCTTGACCATATCCGCCCATACGAATAGCTTGCCCTCTCGGGCATATAGAACACCCTCCCAACTTGAAGATGTCTTCAGCATTTATAGAGCTTCTGAATGCAGCCTCTAACATCAATATTGGAATTTTCGTCTGTCCATTGAAATAATTCATTATTAGGCGGTCACCGGTACAGTGCTCCTGCAACTCAGCCTCCGACGATACAGTATTAGAGTTCAAATCGGTGATCAGTGCAAACTCATATCTACAGGTCTTAGGGCCCGAATGGAAATAAACCTTATCATCTCTTTTACTCCGGGTTTTGTGCAATAGTAACTGATGGGCAAGAACACCGGAGAACCGTAATTCGTTTGCCCACCTCGAACAATTGTCGGAACGGGGATTCCTTTGCCTTGTCGAGCAACTCGTGTTGTCGAAACTTCTCTTCAATGACATTCATACACTTACTGCCCTTGTATGTCACACGACCGGGGAAATGATCCTTTGTTGGAACTATTAACTTCACCATCTGCACACACAAAAAGGAAAAAACCACAACCACTGAAAAACATGGGTAAAAAAATTCAAAGGAAAAGGAATCAATATCATATCAACCTCTTAGTTCTTCACAATCAAACTAAGCATGTCGAACTAATATTGAACTATCGATCTCGTAGGAAAAGGTCCCACTACAAAGGAGCAGAGCCATCGAACCTATCGATGAGCTGGCAGGAATAAATGTCTGATTCCCATTGATCCAACAATCGAGTACCTATCGATCTACGTCCGAACCTACCGAGCAACATCTGCAAACACGGGAAAACGGTTCCACTTCCAACCTAGGCAACATACCTCAGATCAATACCAATAAATGGAGGAAATGAACTACATTTTTTATAGAAACAATAACCTAACCTCATAAAAAATATCAAGAAATTAAAACCATAAACATGCTTACGTTCCTCAAAACCAGTAAATGCAGGAAATTAACTACATTTATGATAGAAACAATAACCTAACATTCAAGAACAAATAACTAAACAAAAAAACCTACCCTAAAACTGACATTCGTTGGCGGACAACTTCAATAGAGGAATTCTTCGATGTGGGTTCGTCTATGACAGGGAACCTTCGATAGGGCAGGAGGCACTGAGTTCGAGTCGACTCGATCTGGTTTCGATTGAGGGGTCGAGTGCGACAGAGAAATAGAAGGGATGCACATTACCTTTTGAAAGAGAGTTCAAATAAATGCGTGAGAGAGAGAGAGAAAAAAATGTTTTTGGGTTATTTAAATGGTAGAGGTGTTTTGAGGAGAAGTGGAAAGATAAGTACATTTTCAGAGGACATCAAAGTGGGAACTTCTTTTTCGAGAGTTGGGAATTTTAGATAGAAAGTCAAATTTTCCTTGTAGTTTTAATTCATTTTCGAGACTTACATGTATTTACATTCTCTGCATTACATGATACTAAAAAAGAAACGTTATACCTCAAGAAGTTTTGAATCGACAAACTCATATATAGAACTTACGTAACTAAAAGGCAAAGTGATCGTCAACTCTATTATATCATTTCCTTCGACAAAATTCCAAGATTATCTCATTTACCTTTTAAAGGTCAGATTTCATTATGACAAGGTAGTGCGTATGAACCGTTGGATATTATGTCCTTACGGTGAAACACATAAAATTAAAACGTAATCAGTACAAATGTCAAATCAGGGAGTACTTTGACTTTAACATACAAATATGAAAAATGATTCGTCGCGGTGCGTCCGGGACGGATGTGGTTAATTCAGTCAGCAAAAACCAAAGATTAATTAAATAATATATTATTTATTTATTTTGTGTCACATCACAAGCACGCTAAACTATGCAACATTTGGTTTCCACCATACATATCTCATCAAAACCTTACATTATCCCCCAAAACCTTTCATTATCCATCATTTTCTCCTGGTGGAAGGCAAGATCGGTAAAAGAGATGCCGAGGGAGACGACGCGGGAGTGAGTCTGAAGGAGGTGGGACGCCGACGATGTTGGTTAGGACGTCACGACGTAGTTGGTTGGCGAGAAGGAGGAGGAGGAAGTGGTCGGCGTTGGAGTCTGTCTCAAGGCGAGGATGAGGATGAGGACGAATGTGGTTCTTTGTAACTGATTTGAGTTTTTTGTGTGGTGTTTTTTCGGGAAAGTTTGGTTTTCGGGGTTGATTTGAAGTTTTTGGTTTTGTTCTATGATTGATTGGTCTTAATTTTGTTTGGAAGTGTGATTCTTTGTATCTGATTTGGGTTTATTGTGTTGAGTTTTTACGGAAAAGTTTGTTTCTTTGTGGTTGATTTGAAGTTGTTGGTTTTTTTATATGATAGATTAATCTTGGTTTTTCGATGTTATTTTGAAAAGTTTGTTTCTTTGTGGTGTTCTTGTTTATAGTTGGTTTGTCTTTGATATTAGTTTTTTGGGCTTTTTGATTTATTTTCGCGGTATTAAGTTCGATTTCGTGTTCTTGAAAAGGATAAACGCAGGTGATAAAAAAGACAAACTTAGAAAGGAAAAACAGGAACTTAAAAAGAAGAAAAACAACTTAAAAAACAAACATAACTTAAAAAAGATAAACAATACCCATAAAGGAACAAACATAGCTTAAAATGACGAAGCAAAACTTAAAAATGAAGAAACAACAACTTAAAAATGAACAAACATAACTTAAAAAAGATGAAGCAATACTTAAAAATGAAAAACAACAACTGTTATGTTAAAAATGATAAAACCATTCTTAAAAAGTACAAACCGGTACTTAAAAAAGATAAACTCTTATGTTAAAAAAGACAGACGTGGATATTAAAAGGAACAAACTTATATGTTTAAAATGACAAAAAATGAACTCTTCATTTTACCTTTGTATCCGAAAGTTGCATGGAGAAACCAAAGTTGCGTTGGGAAACGGAAAAGTTGCGTTTAAAATGACAGAAAATGAACTCTTCATTTTACCTTATCATATGTGAAGTAAATGTGTATAGACTATAGAGATCAAATATATATAGTTCAAACAGAAAGGTGACCCCAATATAAAGACTCAAACTCATAAAAATAAAAGTTTAAAGAAGTCGAAACTATAACTCTATGTGACACATTAGGATAAAACCTCTATAACCAAGAGAAAGAAATAAGAAGGTAAAACATGTGATCCCGTATGTTAAATCAGTGAACGAGAATATTAGAAAATCTCGTTAATAGAAATTGAAAGCACAAGGTCATCAATAATATTAAATGTCTGAAGCATAGACCAATATCATCACTACCATAACAAAATTAGGTTAACTAGTAAGCAACTGAAAAATGAAGATCTTAAAAATTGCTCATGATCGTAAAATGTAGCACTCAAACGAAACAACTTGATGATAGGAACCCAAATCTATATTTACATCTCTAAAAAATGTCTTGCAGTTCTCATGCTATTAAGACAACGCTGACAAGATATGACTTGTAATTGGATTCATACAAATGCGCTGAACCGCAAAAGACATAGTAAACTAAAAAAAATCTGAATTACTATTCATCGTCAGAAGACTACTTAAATTGTCCGTGCGAATTACCATTTTACCATTTTCTCATTTCTACTTATATAACGTTTCATTTTACTCTCCTAACACTACTCACTCTTTATATTACTCTCATACTCATCAAAAAGAATGTCTCGGAGGCCAGCGGACGCCCCGACGTACTCGAATATGGTAAAATGTCTCGTTTAGTTTTTTTTAAATAATCTTTTTGGGTCGGGCGTCCGCGGGAGCGACCCCCCCCCCCTCCGACGTACTCCCGCCGGAGTCGCCTCCCTCCACTTTCCACACTTCAAATTGTCTGCAAGCTTCTGGTTATTGCTGAATACGTGGTATGCGTAGTTGTACACGTCTTTGTTGAAATGTCAGGTGCAAAGTAAATGAGCAGACTCAGGAAAACCTCTCACACTGGTCGCATCAGGCCTAACTCCCGGTTCGTTATTATTGCAGTCGGGCTGACAATATCCAATAACAGATCTCACAACTTCTCCAGCACCCACCGGTAACTAGACTCGGTCTCATCCTTCATAATTGCATAGCCGACAAGGCAGTTCATGTTTGTTGGAGTCACCCCAACCATTTCGAACAAATGCATCTTGTACTTGTTCGTTTTGTAGGTCGAATCCATGCAAATTACCAAAGGATTTGTGCGCAACAACTGAACTGACGTCGGATGTGCCAAAAAATGTGAGTGAGGACATTAGTTTCTTCATCCGCCATAATCCAATGTAAGTATTGATACTGCACTGCCCGATTCAGAAATTGCTGAGCGAGATTCTTGTCTTCATATTTCGTCATCCTCATGTACTCTCTGAAGTTATAAATGTGTCTCTGATTGGGATTATCATCCAAGAATTTCTCATTTACTGCAAACAAGATGTTACGTGGTCTCGATTGTGCCTCAGTCATATCACGAACAATTTTCTTTGCCCTAGAACTAAGATCGCTGATCTGTCGATGACCCTCTGGATAAACTGCAAGTTTGTGGTTGTGCTGCGCATGAGTACTATTAGAAACTACGACTCATCCATCACGATCCCGTCGCTCGACTACCTTTATGAAAAAACGACAATCGTAACCATTTTTTTCGTGTTCTTCCGTAGTGCAATATCCATATCACGAGAACTCATTTCATTTCTACAATTGCATCTCAGATAACAATCCTTCTGGTTATGTGCTTTTGATTTGTAGGATGATATTATCCAAAAAAATCCGGCACTGATGACAACTTGTTTCGCCCATTTACACGCATCCTCGATTGTTGGAAATACTTGTTTCTTATTAAAAAACTCACTGTAATCTACTCCATCACCACCGAAATCTTGTAACAGAAGCTGAAATAATTTAAAATAACACAACATAAATAAATTTAAAATCAAGAAAAATTATGGCATCTGGCTGGGACGCCCCGACCTTGGAGGGGGCGTCTGGATAGGATGCCCCCACCTCTGAGGGGGTGTCTGGCTTGGACGCCCCCACCTTGGGCACGACGGCTTAAAGAGGTGCCACCCCCAAGGATGGGGCGTCTGGCTAAGCCGCCGCCCCCAATGACAGGGCCTCTAGCTAGGACGCCCTCTCCTTGGAGTAGGCGTCACAACCAAACGCCCCATCCTTGGGGGCGGCGACTTAGCTAGATCCCCAAACACTTGTTGCTGAAGTTGATGACCCCGGCAATTGAATGAGTATGAACTCCATGTGAACTTATGTGAAGATTTGCCACTCCCTTAGTCATAGCACCCAACGGAAAGACACCCACAGTTCAAAACTCCAGGAATCCAAACACCTGGGACAAGCAGCAGTCGTCTAAGTATAACAGAAAATAAAACAGGACGGAATTCTCATTTATTTTCATTAGAAAATCACAGAAGATGGATTCCCCCAATGCTAACAAGAGAAGATATATTGGATTCTTGCCGGACTCATACGTGTTGTGCTGACGAATCATCTTCCAAATTCCACCTTGGCAAGACTTTCGAAAGCAATGTTGAATTGAAAACCAAAGCTATCATTTTGCAATGATG
Source organism: Triglochin maritima (assembly GCA_963682175.1). Classification (NCBI taxonomy): domain Eukaryota; kingdom Viridiplantae; phylum Streptophyta; class Magnoliopsida; order Alismatales; family Juncaginaceae; genus Triglochin; species Triglochin maritima. Next base: position 9,882,278 of record OY821788.1, on the reverse strand, counting down.
AATAATTTTGAGTTTGTAGTGAAGAAGTCTAGTAAAGGGGTATGGTATATCACTTGCAATGAACAATTGTGTTCACCCATGTTTGAGCTTACTGTCTTCCACAATGAATAGAATTGCACATTGGAACTCTGACAGAAAGACCACCGACAAGTCGCACCTCAGGTAGTTGGCCACCTAATCTAGAACAAATATGCCACAAGCATAACAGATGATATGAAGGAACAATACGACATAAATGTGAGCTACAAAAAGGCATGGAGATGCAGAGAGAATGCACTTACATATGTGAGGGGGACAGTTGAGGAATCATATTCAAAGTTACGTGCGTACGTGTACATGTTGGAGCAAAAGAATCCAAATACAATCACTCATTGTCTCACAAAAGATGGCTACTTCATATATTGCTTCTTCTCTCTTGGAACTTCAAGAAAGGGATTTAGATGGTGTCATCCTGTGATATGTGTCGATGGCACATTCTTGAAGACCAGATACGGTGGGCACATGTTATGTGTCGGTGCATTGGATACATATGACCACTTGCTCCTATTGCATTTGCACTGGTGGACAGCGAGAATAACAACTCTTGGACCTATTTCACGAATAAATTGAAGGAAGCCATTGGGGACGTCAAGAACCTAGCTTTTATATCGGACTTGCATGCGAGCATTGTTTATGCTTTGGAGACGGTATTTCCAGATGTCCATCACAGTGCATGTTACCACCACATCTGTATGAATGTGGTTGCAAAGTTCCAGATGGACCACTGTCTTAAAAAGATATGGTGTGCGACATACGCATTTCGGAAGTCAAATTTCCACCAGCATTTTGCCATGATAGAAGAAATTGATCCTCCCCTAGCAGATATCTTGAAGAAATCAGTTTTGATAAGTGGGCTCGTTCCTACTTTCCTGAGAATTGGTACAATTTAATGACAAGTTATTACGCTGAAAGCCTGAACAACAAAACCAGGGAGGCAATGACATGGCCAGTCACCACTTTTGTGGAGTACATTTGGTTCACACTCCATACATGGTTTTGTGAATGACGAGCTGTTGCCAAGGCGAGCACAACCAAATTGTCACCTCTCATAGAGCGTGATATAGCTGGAATGGCTATCAAAGCAATGTTGAATTGAAAACCAAAGATATCATTTTTGCAATGAAGAATAATTTTGAGTTTGTAGTCAAGAAGTCTAGTAAAGGGGTATGGTATATCACTTGCAATGAACAATTGTGTTCACCCATGTTTGAGCTTACTGTCTTCCACAATGTACAAAATTGCACATTGGAACTCTGACAGAAAGACCATCGACAAGTCGCACCTCAAGTAGTTGGCCACCTAATCTAGAACAAATATGTCACTGATGGTACTAACTACTTGGCAAAAAACATAACGAATGATATGAAGGAACAATACGACATAAATGTTAGCTACAAAAAGGCATGGAGATGCAGAGAGAATGCACTTACATATATGAGGGGGACAGTTGAGGAATCATATTCAAAGTTACGTGCGAACATGTACATGTTGGAGCAAAAGAATCCAAGCACAATCACTCATTGTCTCACAAAAGATGGCTACTTCCTATATTTCTTCTTCTCTCTTGGAACTTCAAGAGTACACGTCCTAGGCATCGTCGAAGGAGAACAACGAACCAAGATAGAGATAGTGAACTTAGTTACAGACGCCTTACAGAAGATTATTTTTCTGACAACCCTTTGTATTTTGATTCTCTTTTCAGGAAAAGATTTTGGATTTGAAAACATGTCTTTCTGCGCATTCACAATGTCGTTGAAGCATCTGATGTCTTCTTCCAACGAACACTAGATGCAACTGGTAGAATGAGCATTTCCATATTACAAAAAACAACGGAAGCAATGCAATGCTAGCCTATGGCGTGACAGCTGATGGGATCGATGAGTGCTTACGAATGAGTGCAACAACATCAAGTAATGCCATCCTCAAATATGCGAAGGTGTTATTAACAACTTCGGCCCTGACTATTGATTGACATAATTTCATGCTTATATTTGTATCTTATATCCATTATCTTTCACCTAAACAATGCTACGTAACGAGTTTTATGTTTGAATTTCAGAAATAAATAGGTTTGAAGAGAAGAGGCATAAAAGGACCTAAAAGCATGAAAAATGACTGAGTTGAGAGACTCAAGGACTAAGATGCAAGATCGAAGGACCTGAATGTAAGATCGAATGACCAATGAGCAAAAAAGAATACTTCACACCATCATGGGGAGTATTTTGGCAATTCTATTCGGGTCGGAGCTCCAACAAGTGAAGTAGATGCATCAAAGACAAACTAAGCCATTCAGAAAAGCCCAGAAGAAAATCCAGAGCGATCCGAACACTGTAGACCGCTAATTGGCGGTCTCTTTTGGTTCAGATCCACTAAGATTTATGTGGGGCATGTATTAGTGTGTATTTAGTCTATTACTGGTATTGGTTTAGTCCCATACTGGGGGATTGTCCCAGATTAGCTTTTTCCATGCCTATAAATAGAACTCTTCACCTTCCTTTATATTCACTCATTGCTTGGTGGTATTCTCTCTACTTGGAGTAAAAGCCTTGAAGCAAAAACTTTAGGTGGAGAAGAATGTCACTTGTAATGTGAGTCATATAAATAAAATAATTTTTCTTAGTTTCTTTTAATATTGTCTTGTCTTTTAATTCTTGCATGCTTCTTTAGTTTAGTTTCCTTTCATTTAGGTTTTTAATATTTCTTGTTTGCTTAGTTTAATTGCCTTTCATTAGAATGTTTTGTTTCGTTAATGTAGTTTGTAGTGTAATGATTAGAGAGTAGTTCCATCCCCCTTTGGGGGTGGAGATGATGTTCATACATGCATTAAAGAATGGATATGAATGCTTTATATTTTGATTGTGTTGATAAATGTGAATGTATGCTTGCTTGTTAGAGTAGAATACTACACTTGATGGGTTTTGCCACAAATCTTAGACACATCCCATGCTTGTTTAGGTTCTGAAATAACCAGCTTGTGTATATGAATGTTAATCAACTAGGTTAGTGAATGGATTGATAAGTTTTGTCATAACCTTTAGACACTTCCTATACATGAAAACACTACCAACCTTTGGGCCTATAGGATGCATTCTTCACCATTTTTTACATGTGTGCACACCCTCCATTCTTTAGGGGTTTTCCATTTCTGATTTCCAACTTTCAATTTTCCACGCTTTCGTTTTCCTTGTTTGATGCTTACTCGTTTAGTGTAGTTAGTCTAGCTTAGTGTACTCACAACTTCTTCCCCTCTTTTCCCACTTGCCTTCAAAAAAAAACAGAGTCGACACACCTCCCTGTGGATCGACCCGTATTTGCCACCAGTTCAACGCGGTCATGCACTTGCGGTTATTTTAAAACGTTCAATCAAATATTTACGCCGAGCAACTGCAAATGACTTGGATGACTACTTTACGTTGGTGAGAAACGTGGGCTCCCAGGTATGATGGAGAGTATCGATTGTATGCACTTGGTTCGGAAAAATTGGCCGGCTGCTTGGAAGGGACAACATCAAGGTCGTTCTTGGATAGCAACCCTGATACTTGAGGCGATGACATCGTACGACTTATGGATCTGACATTCCTTCTTCAGAATATAGGGTTCGGCCAATGACTTGAACATCCTGCAACAATCTCCAGTTTTCGACGACATACTAGTAGGCCGAGCTCCACCTGTCAATTATGAGGTAAATGGCGTTCAATATGATATGTGATACTATTTTACTGATGATATTTATCCACAGTAGGCCGCCTTCAACCAATCCATCATTTACCCTTAAACCCCGAAGCACAAGTTGTTTGCTGAAATGCAGGAGGAAGCGCGTAAAATTGTAGAACACACTTTCGGAGTGTTGGAAGCAAGGTGTGCGATTATCAAAAACCCGGCTCTTGCCTGGAGTAAGGACGTACTATCCAAAATAATGACAGCTTACATCATCATGCATAACATGATTGTGGAGGACAAACGCGACTCTTACGCCAATTTTTGAGATATTCCCGAATTTATGGAAGATCGATATGGAACTTCAGTTGAGTAAATAGCATATTCGACCGCTCGTATAGCGGATATTCACGAGTTTTTTGCCAATCAAGATCAGGTGCATGACAGGAATCAACATTTGGATCTGAATGACGACTTAATCGGGCATATATGGCAATGCTACAGACGAGGAGCGGTTTAAAAATGGGTTGACGCAATTTTTAATGTACTATTTCGAAGTCCGGTTTATGTAATATGTATTGTCGTTTATTAACTTTAAATGTAATATTTTCGATTTCAGTTTATGTAATATGTAATGTGGTTTCGTAATATTTAATAATAATTTCGTGATTTAATAGTAAAAGTTAAATATTTTCGAGTTAAAGTAATTAGAATTAGAATTATATAAAATGTAATTTGTTAAATGTTGTGTAAGAATTAAAATTATTTAATTAAAAATGATGTGGAGGAAAGAGAGTGTAGGGTGGGTGAGGTGACCTAACGTGGCGAAGAGAATGAGCAGGGCCCGGGGGTAGCCCGGGCGCTGTTATTTATGGTCTGAGTAAGCGACACACTATCCTAAATGTACACGTAAAACAAAGTAACATTTGATTATGTTTCTCAACCACAAAAATATAAGTTAATAATCTTAACCTTTCTGTTGGTAAATTCACAATCTTGAATGAGTCAGGATCAGAAATCAATTCTTAACATATGAGTTATATCTGTAAGATTTAGTTGGGAAAATGCGTAATGCTTCCAAAAAATTGTTAATATTTTGGTTTTATGGACATTTTAACATATTATATTGTGAATATGTTTATATTAACCTCTAATGTCGTTGCCTACTTGTAAAAGCATAGTTAACGATTCGGGCACATAAGGGTGCCCTACCACGTAGGCAAATTTCCGCCTAAAACACTACCACCTCTACTGCAAGATACCCGCCCGAGCGTCGGATTTGGCGGTGGGCGTCGCGATTTCCCGTCCCGGTGGTTGGTGAATTTGGTTGGGTGGGGAAGTCCCTCCCATTCGTTGAATTGTTTTTTTATTTGTTAAAAGAGTGATAAAATTAATTTTAAATTCGTTTTAAATTATTTTATCATTTTTTATGAAAATATGTTTTTTATTTGTTTTGATTTTATAGAATTTTTTATGAATTTATTTTTGTTTTACCTCGGATTGATCTCCAAATGACGTGGATGGGAGAGACTGTAGGGTGTTTGAGGTGTTTCTGGGCATGATTAAGGAGAATTTTTAAGTGGGCTGAGTGAGCTTAGGTGGTAGAAATAGAAGTTGACGGTAGAGAGAGAAAATGAGGTAGCAGGTAAAAAAACTTGATCCCTAATTATGCTCTAAGATCAACTCCCACGAGTCCACCCTTCATTAAAATCATGTTATCATGCACAACAAAATATAATAAGAAACTCAACTCATCTCGTAAAAGTCCAAGAAGAGAAGTTCTCATTCCTAAGCTCCGGGCACGCCTGCGGGAACACATCAAACGACCATCCTTTAACAAACTCGCACCGCCACCTCGCCGGCGGTGGTATCCCTCTCAAGCTCACATTCCTAATCACAACCTTGTCGAACCCGGCCCCCTCGATCCCCTCCAACACTGGCGGTCTCCTAACCTCCTCCCCGATGACATTCTCTATCACAATGTTGCTCACCCTCGGTAACGCCTTCGGGTCCCACTTGTCGTCCGAGTGGTCATTGGCGCCCCGGCTGAAACGTATCGGAATCTTGATTCTCTCCATTGTGATGTCACGTATGGTGATGTTGGTTACGTAACCGCCTCGGCCCCTGTCCGTTTTTACCCGGACGGCGGCGGCAGAGTCCCAGACGTGAAGGTGTTCGATTGTGATGTTGTGCACGCCACCTGACATCTCGCTGCCAATGCCGATGCCGGAGCAAGTTGGTGTGGTGCCTGAGATTCTTCTAATGATGATGTTGGAGCTCGGACGGGCCGTGGCTATGCCGTACTGGTCCCAGCCGCTCTTGACGGCGACGAGGTCGTCGCCACTCTCTATGTAGCAGTCTTCTATGCATACGTTGGTGCTTGAATCTGTGTTTGGTGAGCGTTAGAGGTACATAGCATTGTTACCAACTTATGAAACTAAGTGTGTGTTGAGTTGCATCACTTTGATTTGGGATTGGGAGTTAATTTTAAGTTAGAATTTAAAAATTTGTAGCTCACAAAGTTATTACATGTTTGCCGAGACACTTTGGAAAGATTACTTTTATACAAAATTTGTTAAGAGCGAATACGAAGTTTAGAGGTGCAATTTTGATATCTAACGTGACTCATTTTTACTTTGTTGTTAAATTTATTAAAAGTTAATTTTTTATTTCCTACGCAGAATAGTATATGTTTATTGGATTTGGATTGAAGAACTGGAGTACTGTACAATCTCCAATTCAGTACCTCTGCAAGTGACATGTGGATTGCTGCAAATCCAAAGGTCGGTAAGAGTTATGCACAAGAGTAACAAAAATGTGAGATCATGTAGTTATTCGAGTTTCCTATTCTGAGAAATCAGCTGCGGTTTCTATTCTGGACAATCTTCTTTGGTTATTTCTATTCCAGAAACTTACCTTCCAAAAACGTGTAACACAACAATGCGACACCCAATTACGTTTGATGATTTTGGACAACCATGATACTTCTTCCTCAAGATCAACAAAGTTCTTTTTCTTGCTTTAGGATCTATTGTGGCCCACGGCTTTTTTTAAAATAAAAAAAAGTTGCTGGAAGGGGATGTCTAATTGTAAGGAAATATGCAGGTTTGTTAGGGTACATTTTAACAAAAATCTGCATTTTATTTGGGGACCTCACTCACACTTACAAACCAGCGATTTTTCTTCTTTTTTATTTTATTATGGTACAAAGTTCATACAAGAATTTTAGATTTATCCTTAAATCAAATGTGTTTAGTCATTGATTATTTTTTCATTCTATCTGTGTTAGGATGTTTCGTACGAAAAATCATTTCTCCATTTTTTTATTACATATATGCTTGCATGATAGTCGTACATGATTAAGTTAATATTTACACATTTTACAACTTCTCAAGAGTGATCACTAATCTTTGTTATATTTTTTGCAGAATGACAGGCCGTGGAAGTAAATCTCTTGTCCAGCGTAGGTGTTATTGGAAGCCATGCTAGAAACAATACAAGAATTAAAATTACATGATGGACACAAACATAAGATATCTAACTCTAAGACTGGACATTTGCTTCGTTCGTAAATGTGAGGGAAACAATAGTTTGTAAATTGTTGCTTGCAGTTTACAGTTTTCATTATACACATAACCAGTTTTCTTCTTCAGGACATGATTGTTTAAGTTTTACAATTACTGATTCGGTAATTGTATTTCATAATTTCTCTAAATAATGATGTTTAAATTTCCACTTACAATTTACATTTTACGATTTCCAGTTCACACCATAGATTTTTTTAAGGTTTAGGGTTAGGGTCTTAGGGAGGAGAGGGGGAGTTCACACCTAGCCGTTTCGGGATAAATTTATATTGGATCCAAAACTAATTTTATTATTATTGATTCTTATGTTCACGTGGAGATAAGTCATAACAGTCGCCATATGAGTTATAGAATGCAAATGCTTCCTTTTCACTTTTAAGTTTTAACTATTTTTGGTGTAAGGTCAAAACAGGTCGGTGAACTACCCATGACGGATTTGTTGTTAGTTAAATATAAATATTAGATTGTAAATTCCTATGAAATTTCAAGTTACTAGAATGTGACAACCAAAAAGGGTAAAGTTTAGTTTCACAAAAAAAACGATAAAAAAATGCATCGTACAGTCACTGACAAATGCTATTCAAATCACTTTTACTCTAATTAAATTAGCATCAGTAAAGTATTTGTTACAAAATACTATTTCCAATTGGTAAAATATGGGCTTTGATTTTCACAATACCACAGAGAGTGTAAACCATCAGTTTCATGTGTTGTGTAACTGTAATACTACATTCAAATTTCTGGGCAAGATGTATAAAAAATGTAAAATAAAACATACAATCAGACATGTTAAAAAGGCTTCAGTTTTAAAGCACCAACCTCAATGTCCTCGTGTTTTCTTTATTGTTCAGAAAGAATTCCCTCATTGCTTAGAAAAAGTCTGTTGTAGAAGTGGGAGACATTTCTTTTTGAAATTGGACGAAAATTCTTTTTTTCTTAGCAATTTTGGTTACTTTAGTTTACTTCCTAATGCAGATAACCAATCCACAAAGAATTCGTTGCTACTTTGCATATTTCCATCTAAACAATAGATGCCTTTTTTAGAAGCTAACAGTGTAAAATAGATGTCGTTTAAATATGAATCAAAATTCCAAATGGATCATTCAACTGCGACTTACAAATAATTGTCATTTTGAAATCTGTATAAAAATAAAGTCATTACAAATTACTTCATTTATAAGTTCTCCACTTCTAAACTTCATCAGTGAAAGTCTCAATTGATTTACAAATGCCAAACCCTAACACTTTTTTTTGAAGTAACTAAAGTTAATTAGGTGTCGGAAGGGGGGGAAGCACATAACATTTATATTCATCAAAGTTGGTTCTCCAGCGTGATAATGGTCCAATTGAATAAAGTTACAGTCTAAAATTTTGTTAAGAGGTTGTTCTAAAAGTTGTTCATTGTTTATATAGTTACTTAAAGATTTTCTCTAAATATAATACTGCAAAAATCATCTTCCTCGTCATTCCTTCTTAATTTTTTATACACACGGAAAAATCAATTTGTGAAAAAATGTCACCTGGATCTATGCCATCCGTGTTAGGCGTATTGGTAGGAGCCAGCACAGTCATGTCTTTGACAACTACATTACTGCATGACATAAACTTAATTACTATCTTAATCATGTGCCACATCACAACATTACATTTCACTAAAAAAAAGGTGAGTGAAGAAAAATGTTGAATATTTACCTACAATAGACAGGATGTATGGTCCAGAAAGGGGAGTTTTGGAACGTGAGATTGGAGATCAACACGTTATGAGAGTTGACCAGCTCTAGAATGTGGCCTCTGGTTTGCACCAAAGTTCTATTCCACCACATTTCCCACCACATTCTTCCCTGTCCATCAATAGTGCCATTATGCCCTGCAATGTGTTGTTAATTGTATACTTAACTAATTAATTTTGCAAACACAAATAGCATAATATATCTATATAGGACAATGCACCCTTATGACTTTTTTATTGGAAAAGTGGCCGGCCGGCACTCAATGGCTCAATTTGCTTATCTTTCCAAATCAACAATAAAATGAGTGCAGGTATGGATGGTTTTATGATGAGAAATATGACTAACTACTAAAAAAATTATTTAATATTGATAAAGTTAAGATATCCAACTCAAGTAAAAATGGGAGCACTTATATCCTTTAAATATCTTTATATCCAAAATATTCTCCTAAAATTTAGTTATTTCTTCAATTGCATCACTTATTATTCTAAATTAGAGTTGTTAGAACCCTAACCCTTGATTGGGGTTAATCTTGGATTAAGGGTTGGCTTTGCATGGGGAAGCGTGGTGTGCATGGGGAAGAGAAGGGGGTGAGCACTGTGGACGTGATGGGAAGGTGATGGGTTGAGTGCGTAGGGCACTGTAGCGGGGAGAGTGTGTTGGGTTTAAAACGTGTTTTCTTCTCTCTCTCTCTTATTCTCTCCATTCACTCACTTGCTCTCTCTCATTTCTTGTCTTCCTGGCGTCCAGAGGAGGCAGCACACGCGGAGGCTTCGGCGTGAGGACGACGTTGCGAGGAGGAGGTCGCGCGTGAGGAGGTGACGGAGGGGTGAGCGTTGCTCCGGCGTTTCTCCGTTTTCGTTGAGGTATGCCGCTCTCTAGTGTGGTTTTATCGTTAACCCTCATGAGAGGGTTGTGTTGGTCGGTCGGAGGAGGTCGGAGACCTCTCCGACGTTGAGTTTTGGTGAAGAAACCTCGGCTGGCGCGAGGTTGAAGACGACCAACGGTCGACCGGACCCTTCGGGCGGTCGACCGAATGCATGTATTTTGTCTGTCTGTTGTGTTTCGGTCGACCGTGTCCTTGGGTTCGGTCGACCGGAACTTAAGTTTATTGGTTTATTATGCATGCTGTTCAGACGTTGGTTTTATTTCGGTCGACCGTTATATGACGTAGAATAATAGGTTGACCCTATCTGTTATCGGTCGACCGAGACCCCTGAGTCCGTCGATCGTTAGTTTAAATTGATGTAGAAATGCCATGTTAGTTTTCGGTCGACCGGGACCCCTGAGTCGGTCGACCGATAGTTTGATTTTGACCTCGTTCGGTCGACCGGTTTTAGACCTTCGGTAGACCGTTGGGGATTGTGTTTTGAGCGCAGCGGTAGACCGTGTTAGGTGTACGGTCGACCGATTCCTTTCTGGAACCGGTCGACCGAATCACCTCTTCCGATCGACCGTTTGGGCCCAGGACAGAATTCCTGGTTCCCTTTGTGAATGTCAACTTTGTCCACGGAAACCCGTGTCCTCGCCTTGTGCGTGAGCTGGGAGGTGACGGTAGGCGCGTTCCGCGTGCCTGCCCAGGGACCGCCGTTGGAAGAGTGTGGGTGTTCGAGACGCGTCACCTCCATGTATGGAGCGTGACTAATGTGTTGGATGGATTGGACTCATTGTAGTATAGCAGGCCTGAGGGATCGCGGATCCCAATGTTGATGTTTGTGCGGGCACGCAACTGGTGTTGGGTGAGGTGACTACCGGCGTTCGGGCTACGGAAGTCGCTGCCCTGCTTTTATAGCGGCGCGGTTGGTGTTTGCGGCTCGTGGAGCTTGATGACCTGACAGACTTCGGTTGGACCGTCCGATGTTGTGCCGGACGTTGTGATGGACCACCGATGCTGTGCCGGTGATGCCGCCGAGGTTGTGCTGGGGATGATGATTGTTGGGCCGAGGTTGTTCCGGCTATGTTGATTCCTCGACTGGGCACCTATCGAGATGATGTTGTTATACCTTCCGGGCGACGGCCCCGTTGGTCCCAGTGGCTCCGACCACAGAGATTTGCAGATCTGTATTCTATCGGCGCGCAGGCGTGACAGAGGCTCCCTGCCGAACCCTTGAGTAGTGTAGCTGCGTGTGGGGGGTGCGATGTCGCGTGTTGTAAGGCTGCATGTGCCTGCAGTAGGTCTCCGCGGGAGACCCGATGTTGATTGTCGGACTGATGTCCTGTTTTACCCTTCGGGGGAACTGTTTTCCTTGCTGTTGATGTCATGACATGCTACTAGTATGATAGGTTCACTTGTGTCATGCATGCATATAGGTGAGTTGGCATACGAGGTTTCCTTCTGGAAACTCAAGCATTGTTGTTATATATTTTTCAGGACCGCAGTAGGTCCAGTTGGGTGGTGATCGGCGGGCACACGCATTTTGGAGTTGGATCCTCTTCTCGGACCGCTGAGGTCGACATGATTATGTTTTATCTTCTGTTGTCGTTTTGTTGTAATCATGTATCATTTTGACAAACTCTGATGTAATTTTGGTGCACCGCTATTTGTTTTATGAGAAGTAACAGTCCCGTCTTTGATTATTGAGTTCCTGTGTCTGGATTATAAATTTTTAAATTTCCGTTGTTTTGGGATGTTACAATTTGGTATCAGAGTCGTCGATTCCTATGCGGTTCCCAATGAAATCACCCTTGTAGTAATAGGACTCATGCATTTTATATTTTGGCATGCATTCATGGCTGAAGTTGGTGATTGTTTCTTCTGTCAGATGGCACCTAGGCGCGTGAGGAGTTCTCCACGCGATCGCGACCCCAGTGACGACACTTCCGGTGTTCATTGGGACAGGTTGGGCGAGTTTCTGGAGCGTCAGGCAGCCCAGAGTACGCAGGGCGAGGTGGGAGCTGAGCACGATCGGTTCATGCGTCAGCACCCACCGACTTTTGATGGCAGGAGGCTCCGTAGATTGCGGAGGACTGGGTCATCAGGATGGAGAAAATCTTCCGCGCGATTGGAGTAGCACCAGAGAGGATGGTGGAGCTGGCCACCTATGTGTTCGATGGCGAGGCCGCCAACTGGTGGAGGTACACGTCCACGGTTTTGTTTGATGACCGTGTGGATGTCAGCTGGGAGGAGTTCTTAGAGGTGTTCCATGAGCAGTACTTTCCCCAGCACGTCAGGGATCAGAAGCGGGAGGAGTTCATGTCGCTCGAGCAGAAGGAGATGACTCTGGCGAGCTACATCAGCAGGTTCAACGCCTTAGAGCGTTATTGCCCAGAGATTTATGTGACCCTAGAGCAGCGGGCAAGGAAGTTCGTGAAGGGACTGAGGCAGCCGCTTCGATCTTGGGTGATCAACAGCATGCCGCGGACCCTTGCAGATGCGGTGAAGCATGCTACGATCATAGAGCAGGACCAGAGGGAGTGTCTTCAGGAGGCGAGGAAGGCACCAGTGAGCACCGGTAGCCGTGTAGCCGGTCGTGGAGCGGGAAACCCGGGCAAGAGGCCCAGGTTTGATGGAGGAGGAGCACGTCAGTCTGGAGCGTGCACTTACTGCGGGAGGTTTCATCCAGGACAGGAGTGTCCCCGTCGGACTGGAGCATGTATGGGTTGCGGTCAGATGGGACATTTCGTCCGTGATTGTCCTCAGAGGCAGGGAGAGCCGAGCAGGAGGCCAGGACCACCAGTAGTAGGCAGAGGCGGAGGCAGTCGATCAGTTGTTTCACCAGGACAGGGCAGGAAGACTGGGCGGGTCTTCACTATTCAGGCTGAGGAGGCGAGGGACTCCAACATCGTCGTGGAAGGTACACTTTCTGTTTCTGGCTTAGTTGCGCGTGTGTTGTTTGATTGCGGCGCCACTCACTCCTTCATTTCGGAGAAGTTTGCTGGCGAGTTGGGTCAGACCCCTGTGCTGCTGACTGATGTTTTGGAGGTCAGCACGCCCATGGGTGAGGTGGGCACTGTGGGGAGCTTTTTCCCCGGCACCACAGTGTAGGATTTCATCTTTAATTGCACATATATATTTTCGAAATTTTTATGCACAATAAGGATCAATTTACAATTTTCTAAGATTTATTTCATGCATGCATCAATTTGTTTCAATATCTTGTTTCAAAACTTTATTAAAACAAATATGGGCTCTGAAATTTATACCTAGAAGTTCTCTAAAACTTCTTGAAGATTCGGAGACGTTGGGGATGCTTCTCGCCGCGCCAGATGCCTCCGAGTATTCACCAAACTCTAAACAAGATCGGAGAGAGGGAAGCTAGTCTCTCAATCTCCGATAGGGTTTAGAATCTAACTACTAACCCCTCTTTAATTCCCTTGAGAAGATGATCTCTTAAGAACTAAAACTAAACTTAAGAATTACTAGAATTTCGTGGAGAATTATGGAGAGAGAATTTTGCTCAAGAAAATAATGAATTAATTAAGGAGGTAATGAGATAACCTTGTATTTATAGGTTATCTCCAAATTACCTATTCATGTGCAACCTCTTGCCCATGATCCCATGCAAAATTCCATCTAACCATCCATTATTTATTAATAAATAATATTAACCACGAATTAAATCAATTATGGACCAATTCCATGCATGATCTAATTAATTCTTAAATTAATTCTGCAGAAAACCGTCTGGACCGGTCGACCGTTACTGTTCATCGGTCGACCGGTTACTGTTCATCGGTTGACCAGTACTATTCATCGGTTGACTTTTGCACAGTACTGCAGACTGGTCAAATTTTGGTTTAACCCCTACAAAATTTGACATTTCGGGATTAGTAGTAAATTCACAACTTATGTAATATATTATCCTATGTAATGTCAACTCATTACACCCCATAATATTTACATCACATATGAATTTAATTTAGATTCTAATTATGTTATTAATAACAACATAATCTTGATTTTGTTTGTTCACCCCATGTGTCATATTTTCTACATGAAACCCGACACATCCTTATGAACTCAAAATCCCCATTTCTTGTTTCCCAGTTTTGTGGTGTGACCTATGGGAGGATCTAGACTAAGTTGGCAGTGATATTAAGAGCTTAATATCACAAGCTATAAGCGGTATCTAGCTACACGTTATAGCTCCCAATTAGTTAGATGTCTTAATTCCACTCGAACCAAAACCCGATCCATTTAGTGATGGAGTGCACCACTTGTGTCCGTCCCTTGCCTCATGATATTAAGAATACACACAAAGTAGTATTGTGTCATCTTTGTCTTAGTATTCATTTCTTGATCTCTTTAAGCTAGTTATAAATATGTGACTTAACTCAAATCACATTGTGCACATTATAACTTTGCTTTATCAAGGGGCCCACTAATATCATCACTCAATTAAGAGGGGCAATGATAATCTTTTGACTAACTATCTTCTCCAACGAAAGTTATACTTAACCAACCAATGCCTTTACACTACACTTATCGATAGCTCAAGACACTAGTCTAATTAAGCATTCCTTAAGTGATCGGATATAAGTCTCATATCAAAGGACCAAAGACACAGTAAAATATTAATGACACAGAAACACATTTCTATAATATTTTACTTATTAGGTCTATTCAGTATACAAAAGTAATATTTTCCTCTTTTGCATACCCGTGTCGTCACTCACTTGTAGAGCTACAATGATCTATGACCAACACGACAATCTTAACTCGGTAATTAATGTCCCATGTTAATTACCATGATTGCGAATATCTTTTGTTTTATGTAAACCAATATCTTTTAGAGCTCTACGGTTAAGGACCAAGAGCCTCTTCCTTAACACTTCTAAAAGACGAATAACATAAACAAGGAACAAAATGATTTATCATTCAATTCATAATAATTGACATTTAAAAGTAAAACTTTTAGAACACATTCCCTTCACACAGTTGCTTCGGGAGACCATGATTTTCTGGCAGATCTGGTCTTGTTACCGATGGAGGATTTCGACGTCATACTGGGAATGGACTGGCTGTCACAGTACGACGTGCGAGTCTTTTGCCATGAGAAGAAGATCCTGATTCCGATGGAGGGCTTGCCAGATGTTCTGATCATAGGCGCGAGGAGCAGAGGGGGTCGTCTGATTGTGTCTGCGGTTAAGGCACAGAGACTGATACAGCAGGGATGCAGAGCGTTTGTGGCCACGCTGGTAGTTCCTGATCCTGAGACGAGGAGGCTGGAGGATATAGAGGTAGTGCAGGAGTTTCCAGATGTGTTTCCAGCAGAGATTCCAACATTACCGCCGCACCGAGAGACCGAGTTCAGCATCAAGTTGGTTGCGGGTACGACACCTCAGTCGAAGGCACCTTATCGTATGGCACCTGCTGAGTTGACAGAGCTGAAAAAGAAGTTGCAGGAGTTGAGGGAGTCCGGGTTCATTCGACCGAGTGTTTCTCCATGGGGAGCGCCTGTGCTCTTCGTGAAGAAGAAGGATGGATTGTTACGGATGTGCATTGACTACAGGATGCTGAATACGGTTACCGTTCGGAACCGGTACCCTTTGCCCATGATTGATGACTTGTTTGATCAGTTGCAGATGGCAAGAGTGTTCTCGAAGATCGATCTGCGTTCGGGTTATCACCAGTTGCGGATCAGGGAGGCAGATGTTCAGAAGACAGCCTTCAGGACGCGGTACGGCCACTACGAGTTCTTGGTGATGCCATTTGGACTGACGAATTCACCTGCAACATTCATGGATTTGATGAATAGGACCTTCCAGCCGTGCCTTGATAGATTTGTCGTGGTGTTCGTGGATGACATCTTGGTATACTCGCCTGACAGGGAGCAGCATCGAGAGCACCTGAGGATTGTCCTTGGCATCTTGAGGGATCAACAACTTTATGCCAAGTACACGAAATGTTAGTTTTGGTTGGATCAGGTGGCTTTTCTGGGGCATATTATGTCAGCGGATGGGATATCAGTAGATCCGGCGAAGGTCGAGGCTGTGACTCAGTGGAGAGCCCAGACGAGCGTGACGGAGATCAGGAGTTTTGTGGGACTGGCAGGGTATTACAGACTGTTCAATCAGGATTTCTCCAGACTTGCGTCGCCGCTGACAGCGTTGACGCAGAAGGGCGTCAAGTTCGTCTGGTCGCAGAAGTGCGAGGACAGCTTTCAGGAGCTGAAGAGGTGATTGACGACGGCACCTATTCTGACTCTACTGAGTGGCAGTGGAGGCTACGTGATTTACAGCGATGCATCAGGGATAGGCTTGGGTTGTGTTCTGATGCAGCACGGGAAGGTGGTCGCGTACGCTTTGAGGCAGCTGAAGGTGCACGAGAAGAACTACCCTACTCATCATCTGGAGTTGGCAGCGGCAGTTCACGCGTTGAAGACCTGACGACACTATCTGTATGGCGAGCAGTTCGAAGTCTTCACAGATCATCAGAGCCTGAAGTATTTGTTCTCGCAGAAGGAGCTGAATATGAGGCAGCGCAGATGGCTTGAGTTCATTAAGGACTACGACTTCACCATTTCCTATCATCCGGGGAAGGCGAATTCGGTTGCAGACGCGCTGAGCAGGAAGGTGGAGGTGTCAGTTGCGAGTCTGTGCATCCAGGAGTGGAGGCTACTCGAGGCATTGTCAGAGTGGAGACCATTCACAGAGGGTTCAGAGGGAGCAGTGATTGCTGGGCTTCGGGTGGAGCCACAGACGGTCTCACGGGTGGTTCAGGCTCAGCAGGGGGATGATGAGTTAGTTGGTCTGCTACAGTTAGCTTTCAGGGATGGATCAGACTTCAGTGTAGGGGTCGATGGTGGTTTGAGGTTCAGGAGTCGGATCTGGGTGCCGAAGTTCGATGGGCTGAGAGATGACATCATGGAGGAGGCACACAGAACGAGATGCACCATTCACCCAGGGAGCACGAAGATGTATAAGGACCTGCAGCGGAACTTCTGGTGGAAGGGCATGAAGAGGGACATCGCAGAGTTTGTGGAGCGGTGCTTGGTCTGTCAGCAGGTGAAGATTGAGCTTCAGAGGCCAGCAGGACCGATGCAGTGTATTGAGCTTCCTGAGTGGAAGTGGGAGCACGTGACGATGGATTTCGTCACAGGATTGCCGAAGACGAGGAGATTCCACGACGCGATTTGGGTGATAATCGATCGACTGACCAAGTCAGCGCATTTCTTAGCGATCAGGACCACGTTGCCTTTGGAGGGTCTAGCTAAGTTCTATGTGGAGGAGATAGTCAGGTTGCATGGAGTACCAGTGAGCATCATCTCCGATCGAGATCCTCGATTCACTTCCAGATTTTGGGGGAGTCTGCAGCAGGCTTTGGGGACGCGTCTGAGATTCAGTACGGTGTTCCATCCGCAGACGGATGGTCAGTCAGAGAGGACGATACAGACCTTGGAGGATATGCGGAGAGCTTGCACACTGGATTGGGCAGGGCACTGGGATGAGCACCTGCCGCTGATAGAGTTCGCCTACAACAACAGCTACCACTCGAGTATTGGGATGGCACCGTATGAGGCATTGTACGGGAGGCCTTGCAGATCATCGGTATGCTGGAGTGATGTGGGCAAGAGGCAGTTAGTGGGGCCAGAGATTGTGCAGATGTACTCAGAGAAGGTTGATGTGATCAGGAGGAGGCTGACCACAGCACAGAGCAGGCAGAAGAGTTATGTTGATCGACGCAGACGAGTGCTGAGTTTCGAGGTGGGCGACCACGTCTTTCTGAAGATCTCCCCTGCCCGAGGTGTGATGAGGTTTTGGAAGAAGGGGAAGCTCAGTCCGAGATATGTTGGGCCGTTTGAGATCCTCGACCGAGTAGGAGAGGTTGCCTACCGGATTGCATTTCCGCAGCAGTTTTCGGGTCTTCACAACGTCTTCCATGTGTCGATGTTGAGGAAGTACGTTGCAGATCCAGCTCACGTTATTGAGATAGCAGTGCCAGAGATCCAGCAGGACTTGTCGCTCGAGGAGAGACCAATCGAGATAGTCGATCGCATGGATCATCAGCTCAGGAGGAGGACCATTCCGATGGTGAAGATCAGGTGGCAGCATCACAGTGAGCGCGAGGCCACTTAGGAGATCGAGGAGGAAGTCAGAAGGCAGTATCCAGAGCTTTTCGGTGAGTAGTTTGCTTTGATTTCGGGACGTAATCCCTTTAAGTTGGGAGGATTGTTAGAACCCTAACCTTGATTGGGGTTAATCTTGGATTAAGGGTTGGCTTTGCATGGGGAAGCGTGGTGTGCATGGGGAAGAGAAGGGGGCGAGCACTGTGGACGTGAGGGGAAGGTGATGGGTTGCGTGCGTAGGGCACTGTAGCGGGGAGAGTGTGTTGGGTTTAAAACATGTTTTCTTCTCTCTCTCTCTTATTCTCTCCATTCACTCACTTGCTCTCTCTCATTTCTTGTCTTCCCGGCGTCCAGAGGAGGCAGCAGAAGCGGAGTCTTCGGCGTGAGGACGACATTGCGAGGAGGAGGTCGCGCGTGAGGAGGTGACGGAGGCGTGAGCATTGCTCTGGCGTTTCTCCGTTTTCGTTGAGGTATGCCGCTCTCTAGTGTGGTTTTATCGTTAACCCTCATGAGAGGGTTGTGTTGGTCGGTCGGAGGAGGTCGGAGACCTCTCCGACGTTGAGTTTTGGTGAAGAAACCTCGGTTGGCGCGAGGTTGAAGACGACCAACGGTCGACCGGACCCTTCGGGCGGTCGACCGAATGCATGTATTTTGTCTGTCTGTTGTGTTTCGGTCGACCGTGTCCTTGGGTTCGGTCGACCGGAACTTCAGTTTATTGGTTTATTATGCATGTTGTTCGGACGTTTGTTTTATTTCGGTCGACCGTTATATGACGCAGAATAATAGGTTGACCCTATCTGTTATCGGTCGACCGAGACTCCTGAGTCGGTCGACCGTTAGTTTAAATTGATGTAGAAATGCCATGTTAGTTTTCGGTCGACCGGGACCCCTGAGTCGGTCGACCGATAGTTTGATTTTGATGTTGACCAGACTCCGGATTTTGACCTCGTTCGGTCGACCGGTTTTAGACCTTCGGTAGACCGTTGGGGATTGTGTTTTGAGCGTAGCGGTAGACCGTGTTAGGTGTACGGTCGACCGATTCTTTTCTGGAACCGGTCGACCGAATCACCTCTTCCGGTCGACCGTTTGGGCCCAGGACAGAATTCCTGGTTCCCTTTGTGAATGCCAACTTTGTCCACGGGAACCCGTGTCCTCGCCTTGTGCGTGAGCCAGGAGGTGATGGTAGGCGTGTTCCGCGTGCCTGCCCAGGGACCGCCGTTGAGAAGAGTGTGGGTGTTCGGGACGCGTCACCTCCATGTATGGAGCGTGACTAATGTGTTGGAAGGATTGGACTCATTGTAGTATAGCAGGCCTGAGGGATCGCGGATCCCAATGTTGATGTTTGTGCGGGCACGCAACTGGCGTTGGGTGAGGTGACTACCGGCCTTCGGGCTACGGAGGTCGCTGCCCTACTTTTATAGCGGCGCGGTTGGTGTTTGCGGCTCGTGGAGCCTGATGACCTGACAGACTTCGGTCTGGACTGTCCGATGCTGTGCCGGACGTTGTGATGGACCACCGATGTTGTGCCGGTGATGCCGCCGAGGTTGTGCTGGCGATGATGATTGTTGGGCCGAGGCTGTTCCGGCTATGTTGATTCCTCGACTGGGCACCTATCGAGATGATGTTGTTATACCTTCCGGGCGACGGCCCCGTTGGTCCCAGTGGCTCCGACCACAGAGATTTGCAGATCTGTATTCTATCGGCGCGCAGGCGTGACAGAGGCTCCCTGCCGAACCCTTGAGTAGTGTAGCTGCGTGTGGGGGGTGCGATGTCGCGTGCTGTAAGGTTGCATGTGCCTGCAGTAGGTCTCCGCGGGAGACCCGATGTTGATTGTCGGACTGATGTCCTGTTTTACCCTTCGGGGGAACTGTTTTCTTTGTTGTTGATGTCATGACATGCTACTAGTATGATAGGTTCACTTGTGTAATGCATGCATATAGGTGAGTTGGCATACGGGGTTTCCTTCTGGAAACTCAGGCATTGTTGTTATATATTTTTCAGGACCGCAGTAGGTCCAGTTGGGTGGTGATCGGCGGGCACGCGCATTTTGGAGTTGGATCCTCTTCTCGGACCGCTGAGGTCGACATGATTACGTTTTATCTTCTGTTGTCGTTTTGTTGTAATCATGTATCATTTTGACAAACTCTGATGTAATTTTGGTGCACCGCTATTTGTTTTATGAGAAGTAACAGTCACGTCTTTGATTATTGAGTTCCTGTGTCGGGATTATAAATTTTTAAATTTCCGCTGTTTCGGGATGTTACAAGAGTACTTGGATTGTAGTTGGAAAACGATCATATGGTCATCAATCATTTAAGTTGGATTAAGTAGTGCTGATTCTAAGTGATAAATTTAGAGAGCCAAAGTATAAAGCGAAGGTTACCTGTTATAACAACGTTAGAAACCCCATTAGCATGAAGGAGACTAATGTGTCGCCCTCCTTGCCTCTCTCTTCCTCTCCCATAAGAAGGCAACGCCTCTATTATCGGCCATTCCTTCGGGTCCTGTCCAGTGCACCACATCCATCAATTCTTTCATCATTACAACCAGCGAAAATTTGCTAGTTTATATGAAGCTGTAGTTAGGTTGGTATATTATGGAATTAAAATGAGCCAAATATAATAGATGCACGATACAAACCAGCAAAATGTTATTTCAGTGAAATTTAGATGGTTCATCACCTCTCTCAACGATAAATACTCAAATGGAAGGTAGTGAACATGAAAGCTATAATAAAGTGTCATGATTGACTTTATGTACCACATAATCTACACCTATAAATGACTTCATTAGTTAAGAGATTCTTGGTGTTTATATAGTCAAGACCAGAGAAATCCTGGCATACGCATTTGCATGCTTAAGATTTAAAATGACATTGAGTTGAATCTGGAATATAGAAAAATGTGGGACTATTTTTAATTTTGTGACGGGTCTGCCTGACGGCCTGAGTAAAACTGCACTTCATGTTTTTGTGTTGAAGGTTAAATTTTGTGGGACATTTTGAGGGTAACCACTACGGCCGGGTGCCCAAACATTAGGCGCCCGATATCCCACACACTTAACGGGGATGCCCCGCCCCGGGTGGTGGTCCTGGGGACACGTAGGTCATTGGTTTTTTATTTATTATTTTACATCTTTTTTATTTTTTACATTTTTTACATTTTTCTAATATTTTTTTAAAAATTAGGTTTTCTATTTTTTTTCTTTTTAATTTGTTTTAATAAATATACGGTAAATGATACATAAATTAGAAATACATTTATTTACTAGAAATTGGAGTACGACACTAATATAGTACGACGTACAAACTTAATGAAATTATAAAACACAGAATGTAGAAAATACAACATATTTCAACAGTGATAAGAGCTAACCTACATTAACCCATTAGTGTCCGCACAATTTACCAATTTTGCGAGCATTCGATTTTCAAGCTTTGTTCGGTTTAGATTCTTCAACAAAAAAATTATTATATCCAACTTACGGTTTTCTTACTTCATTTTCAACTTCCTCTTTGAACGTTCTGCTCGTTTACCTCGAGTTTCATATCTTCTTCTCTAACTTTTAAACCATATTTAATTTTAGCACATAATTCGGAAATCTGCTCATCTACCTGAGTTTGCATAAGAGTTTTTCCCTTTTTCTTGACTTTTTTGACACCTTCAGGTCGACCAAAGGGTTGTGATGACCCTACGTTTGTTGGTGTCGTATAACCTGTAGGATCATCTGTGTTTTTTCTCTTGCAATGGATTCCGGTTTGTGGACTACCATCCTCTTCCTCCCATTGACATGTCGGTGGTAGTCCACGTGGTACAATACCAGGTTGAACGATTGACTCCCACTTTGGGAACCTGCGTAACAATACCCAAGCATGAAGGAATACAAACTTGGTTCGAACAGTGCGCTCGTAGATATTTTGAGCTTCTCGGATGACATCTTCGTAGTTGTATCCATTCCTTTTTTGCCGAAGAGTTTTATCGTAACAAGTAGTCCACTTCATAACTGATGGTGCGATTCTTCGCCAAGGACCTTTCAAGGAGTCTGCGACTCGTATGACCATGTCTGTGTTGGTTTGGCATGAGTCGTTGTACAGTCGCTTGATCCTACTCCTTAATGCTCTGGCCCATTGGTTGGGGTCAACAATTGAATTAGTGCTTCGTCCTCCAATACAGACCATGACTTTGGCTTTATGGATTGTTGGGCTCCTTTAAGTGGTCGTGATGACGTATTTTGTGAGAGATGAGTGGGGAAATAGTCGACATCATCTTGGTCTTCGTTGTCAGCCGTATTACCATCTACATTTGCATTTGTTTCCCTATTGAGCATTGAGTATACATTATGTATTGGTTTGGTGGATTTTATGGGTACGTCGGGAAACTATTGATGTCATAATTACGATTATTGTGGGTACGCTAAGAAGGGAGTTCTTGAAGGGAGTTCACTAACAAACTTTGTCTTTCCTTATGGATTCTTTTGGTGAAGAGAGTTCTTACATTTCTTCTGGCTCCAATTCATCCTCGTCATCATGTGAGGAGAATACCTTCTATGAGAGATACGTTGCACTGGACCATGCACTTGAAATGGCTCATCGGTTAATTCCTCAGCTCAGTGCAATTAATGCTCCAAAGAAGAGGAGGAGGAGAACTCGTAACCCGGACAGAGATCGTATGGTTAGTTATAACCGTTTATTTTCAGATTATTTTACTAATAACCTTGTGTATTCATATCATATTTTCATAAAAAATGTTTCGAATGCAGAAGAATGTATTCCTTCGAATTTCCTCTGCCGTTGAGGCATCTGATGTCTTCTTCCAACAAAGGGCAAACGTCGTAGGTAGACTTGGCATGTCAGACTTACAAAAAAGTACTACAACATTACGAATACTAGCATATGACGTAGCAGCTGATGTGGTTGATGAATACTTACGACTTAGCAAAACAACAATAACAACGGCCATCCAAATTTTTTGTGAAGGTGTCATTAGCAACTTCGGTGCTGAATATCTACGAAGGCCTACTCTGATGGACTTACCAAGTCTACTCCAAGTTGGTGAGCAAAAGAGGGTTTCAGGCATGCTATGGAGCATTGATTGTATGCATTGGGAATGGAAAAATTGCCCAGCTGCTTGGAAGGGAAAATATCATGGACGAAGTGGTAAGGCACCACTTGTTCTTGAAACTGTTGCATCTTATGACCTATGGATCTGACATTCGTTTTTTGGTATCCCATGTTCGTGTAATGATCTGAATGTCCTTCAATGATCTCCGATTTTCAATGATATTCTGGAAGGTCGAGCATCACCTGTAACTTATGAGGTTAATGGTTCTTGGTATGATATGAGCTAGTATCTTACAAATGATATTTATCCAAAATATGCTGCATTATTCAATCAATCACTCCTCCTCAAACCCCGAAATAAAGATTATTCGCTCAAGTTCAGAAAGCAACGTGAAAGCATGTGGAACGCGCCTTCAGAGTTTTTCAAGCTAGATTTGAGATCGTGAAAATATCATCTCTTGCATGAAATCCTCAAATGATAAATAAAATAATGACTACATGCATCATCATGCATAATATGATCGTGAATGATGAACACAACTCTTACAATCATTTGACTGATATAACTGAAATTATCTAGGATTGGCCTCAAAATATCAACGGAAGTTCGAAGAGGAACATTTTTAGTATTCCGCCAATTGCATCGTGGAATTATTAACATATATCTAGATAATAGAGACTGAGTTCGTGATAGACAGAAACATTTGGCTTTGAGATCCGATTGAAAATATATGGCAACGCCCGGGGATGCAAATTAACTATATTTTTTGTAATATATATTTTAATATTTTAAGCTTAATTATTGTAATATGTAGTTGTCAATTATTAATTATCAATAATTTTTTGTGATTTTAATCGTAATACTTATTATTTACTTGGATCAAGTAATTGCAAAAAAAAAATATTATGTACTTTGTGGATTGTTGTGAAAGAATAAAAAAAGAAGTAAAAAAATTATTCGGAAGAAAGAAAGTGTTCAAAAATTGAGGAGGGTAGTGGATAGTTTTTGGTGTGGGGGAGGAGTGTTGACAGCTGGTGGCCCGGACAAAGTAATTTTTTTAAATGTAATTCGAAAACATATTTTCAAAAACCATTTATGTCAAGTTGAGATTCCCGATCACTGGTCCAGATAAATTCAAAATTAATAATTTACCAATCGAGCTGATCCTACTTTGTACATGTGATATAATTCCAACTATGTTTTGTTTGAGCCACCTTTTGATGCCATGTTACCTTTAATAACACTGGAACAAGTTCATCACGTCACTATTATTTTAAGACGGCAGCTATTCAAGGTTTTAACCGAAACAAGGATATCTTTTCAATCTTAACAAAATAAAGATTTAATTAGGAATGCTTCCTTTCCTTATTGTTATTCTTCCTAACATGGAATAATATTCAATGTCTGGTGGCCGTCCTTATTCTTTGGTATGGAAAACAGAATACCACACAAAAGTTCTAATCGGTTTGGAGGTTGAAAAGTTGAACAAGAAATAATAAAAAAAACAAAAGGGTATAGAGTAACATCAAATGTCAAGGGTGTCGTTGTTCGGTTAAGAAAGAAAGCATGTTTGTTGGTTGTTTTTTTATTTCATTCTAGATTGTTATACAAATTCAACCAACTTTATATTATTATCAGTGAAGAAGATAACAGTTTGCTGAGAATCACAATTGATGGTGTTCAAGAGATCTCAACGACCCATCAAAAAGTTCAAGAAAGAAAACTGATTTGCATGTGATCCTACTAAAAACATACATGATTGATATATCTACATACAAACATACGTACATGTGATAGAAGATCTGAGGTTAGCAAAATTGTTATATTCCTGATTTTGAATTAGCCAAAATTAGAATTAACGAATTAAAGTAGAAGAACATAGAAAATCAATTACCTGCGATCCCAAGATAACTGCACCCTCTTCAAGGAAAAGCGTAAAATCACTTGTAAGATTGAAACTCCCGGTAAGCCACCTTCCTTTAGGAACCACCAGCATAGACCCACCCTTCCCTCCAAGTCCCTTCAAATGCTCTACCGCCCTCCTGAACGCCCCGGTATTCGACGTCACACCGTCACCAACCCCGCCAAATTCCGTTATCAACCGCCTCACCTTTCGCGGCCCATCGTGCCTATAAAACTCCGAACAACTCCTCGGATCGATGTACGATGTGTTGTTGTCTAGGTTGGATTGCGAGAAAGGCGAGAGGAGAGATATCGGGGAGTTGGTGACGTGGACGAAGATCAAGAGGAGGAGTGGGATGGTGAGGAGGAGGATTGGGCGTGGAGGGCGTTTGAAGGCTTGCCATGATGTGAGAATGAAAGTTGGGCATGTTGGGGGCTTGTCTTGTTCCATAAATGGTTTCTTGATGTTCCATGCAAGGGTGTGATTTATATGCGGTTCCGTGATGGGTGGAGTGCCCCTTGGAATTGGGGTCTGTTTTTATGGAAGCCCTTGAGGAATGAGTGTTTGTAAACGTTTTCTTTAATATTTTGTTATCATTCGAATTTGAGTATTGGTTTTGATTGAAATTTGTGTAGATGTTCTCTTTTCGCAACAATTAAATGTTTAGGTAAATTTGATTTAATTGGAAAATGAGCACATAGTATTAGAGATACTGATATAATGTTTTATTGGTTTAATTGAACTTCTAGAATTGGAGTTAACTTCGTTTGGGGGGATTTCTTGAATGTCTTTCAAATTTGTCACAACTTTTCACCAATAATCTTCCTATAAAAAGTATATGATGTGTATTTCTCAATTCCCACCATCTTTTCACTCGCACCCTTTTGATACCGGTTTTAGAACTAGGCAGGCCATTTGAACCTGTTGGTGAACTACTGAACTGGCTAAACCCCTTGTTGGGTTGGGTTTTGTTTGCATGGATGCCCTTGAGTACGAGACGTGTACCTTTTTTCGGTTTTGTTTAGGTAATATTTATGAGACTACGAGTATCCTTTAAAAATTGACAATCTATATTATTAATGTTATACCATCGGTTGAGCTCTACAAGTGCTACTACGAGTCTAGGTAGGATATTGATTGATTCGTAGGAAAATGTTCAAACGGTTATGGACTTTCATATTATTTTGATTACTCTAATAGAACTTCTAGAATTTTACTTCTTATCTTTGTTTGGAGAAACTTCTTGGATTCATGCCTTTTGAATTTGTCTCAATATCACCGATAGCCGTCCAGCAAATAGCCTTTTAAATCCCTCTAAATTATTTTTTGTGTTTTTTTTTCATTACCTCAAATCTCAATCCCAATTTTATAGCTTGTTTGACAAATTAAAATCATAGCATTCTTCCTCTCTCCGTCCCTCTAACCACTTGTGGACTCCTACTAGAAAAACAAGAAACATTTTTTTTCCAAATCGCAAGTATTTATATCTTCATCCTATATGCACTACAACAAATATGGTTTCACTGACGGTATTTATCCAACAATGTACTTCATCTTCCGTAAGTGGTTTGAACCATCGATGGATAGCCTATTGTCGGTGTACCTTTCGTCGGTGTTTAGTTACTATGAAGGATGTATCGACAGATAACCACCACCGCTGTTAATTTTGGCCTGAATTTTCCTACCAAAATATCTCGCCTTCTTTCGTTAGAACGGAGATCACCGCGTAATTTTTTTTACTAGTATTGCTGATGGATGTAAAACTTACATCCACCGATTCGTACCGTCGGTCTAAGTCCTATCCAACTATACTTCAACTCAAAACAAAGAGATACAACACAATACGAAACGTAGTTCCATCATCTACCAAAGTAGACAAAACCTCTGCAACATCTTCCCCATCTTTGGTTAGCAAACAACTTTCCTGAATTATACATGAAAATGATTAAGTCATCAACCTATTATGAAATAAGAACTTGTAATTCAACAAGCATAATTTCACCCAAAAAAACTAACCTTGGTGAGTTCAACCTTGCACCTCATCCACGGCCACCCACGGTTGGGCTCCCATTGTCACCGGAGTGGGGACCAAAGGGTGAGGGTCGAGTAGGAGAAGGTGAGGAGAGGGGAGGGGCGAGGGAGCGGACGAGTGGGGACGGGTGGAGGAGGGAAGGGTGGAAGAGGGAGGTGGAAGAAGGGAGGAGGTGGGCAGGTGATTGAGTTGTGGTGGAGAGGTGGTGGGTGTTGGCTTTTTGGCTAATAATCGCTAATCTATTTTGATGATTAATCAACATATCAATAAATACATGTAATGCTTTAATATTGTCACATGCATATATTGTATCTCTAACATTTCAGGAGACAAGTGTGGCTCAAGACAAGAAATCAAGTTGAAGAGTGGATAGATTTTATATTTCTTGCTCTTAGGATTATCATGTAACTTGAGCACTAGAATCCCTAATGTATTGCATTGCTTGACCCTTAGGAAACTTATAGAAGTCTCACACTTAATTCTGTTGGCTTTTAGGCCATAATCCATGTTTTGATGATTTAACTAACCTAATCTTAATAATAATCAATGTAGAGTATCACACATATTGCATAACATATATATTGCTTTGTGCTAACATCTACAGGTGATCAAGACTCAAGGAAGAAATGAACTCAAGTTAAGACATGTAATCAAGCTATTAAAGACATGTAATTTTTCATTTCTTTTGAGTCCTAGAAACTTTGTGTACTTGAGTATACTAGAGTTAAATAACTACTCACAGGTACACTAGGTTCCTTATAGAAGTCACACACAAAATCTCAAATCATTTGGACTTCAATAGGTCACCCAAACTTAGACCGGAAATTGCTAAACCAAACTTAAACTCTCTCTGCCAATTCAGTCAACCGAACGACCTTCGTTCAACCGATTGATCTTTTAACCGATAGTGATTTTAACTGCTCAACCGGTCGACCGTGAGACCTTTTCGGTCGACTGTCAACATGTGTCATTTGGCAGTTACAATTGTCGTATTATACCAACGGTCGTATTCACATTTTTATCCACACCCCAGAAGTACATTTGACCACCGGTCGACCGTGGACCTAGGTTCGGTCGACCGAACTTAGACATCTCTTGAACCTCGTACCGCCAGTTTTTATCGGTCGACCGAATAAACTTTTTTGTTCGACTGTTTGTCCCTGGACTTTCCTGGACAATAATTCTGGACTGCCTAATCGGTCGACCGTCGCACCTTTGGTTTAACCGTTCACTTAAGTTATAGCCATGCTCGTTCCACCACCCCTTGTTCGGTTGACTATTTGTTTCTGGAACTGTCAGGATGCCTCTTCTGGACATAATCCGGTGGACCGTTTTACCCATTTCGGTCGACCGAACTTAACCAGAACAGTGACATGTGATTCTCTGTTTTGTGTTTCTCACACATTCCTCTATCACTTTTGTCACAACGGCTATAACCTCTTAGGAGCTTATAAATAGATGTTACCAAGACATAATTCAACAACTCTTACACTTCATATTGTCAATAAACATCTAAGTTAAACTCCCAAGCTTTCAATTCCCCAATCCTACTCTCCAAGCCTAAATTCCACACCTTTGCTCAATTCCAGTATCTACTCAAAGTGTGCTCAAGTTTAGATAGTGTGTTCCACTCAAATTGCCTGTCAAAAAAGCAAGTTACTACGAGTATGCCACAGACGTTAGCTGATTCTATAAAGTTTGTGACGATTATTGATCATGACTATCAAGAAACGGTAGAGGCCAGGAAGATGCAGACGAAGACGGGTGCACGTCGTGGAGGTCAATCTTCAAGGAATCCGGGCAAGAGGCCCCAGATTGACAAAGGTGGGGCATCACAGTTTGGGCAGTGTAGGCGGTGTGGTGGGAGCGAGGCTGCGGGCCCCATCCAGGCGCTTGTCATGGTTGTGGCTAGCTGGGTCACTTCATTCGTTCTTGCTCGAGCAGATCAGGCGGAACTAGTAGTCGACCGGGATCATCCTCAGCCAGTGGAGAGGGACCGAGTCGACCAATTGCACCATCCAGGCGGAGAAGGCTAGAGACGTCAGTGCGGTGGTGGAAGGTACGCTTTATGTTGATGATTTGATAGCTAGAGTGCTTTTCGATTGCGGGGCCACACACTCGTTCATCTCTGAGCAGTTTGCGAGCGTGTTAGGTTGTACCCCTGCGATGTTGGTTGCCACTTTGGAAGTCAGCACACCCCTGGGTTTGGTGGGCATTGTGGGGAGCTTTCTTCCCGGTGCCACGATTGTTTCGGGAGACCAGGAGTTCCCGGTAGATCTGGTCTTGTTACCGATGGTAGACTTTGATGTCGTACTTGGGATGGATTGGTTGTCCCATTACGATGTTCGAGTCTTATGCCGAGAAAAGAAGATTTTGATTCTAAGGAAGGGTCTACCTGATTTGCTGATTAAGGGACGGAAGACAGAGGAAGCCGAGTTGTGATGTCAGCAATGAGGGCACAAACGTTGATGCAGCAGAGTTGCAGAGCTTTTGTGGCCACTTTAGTAGTTCCAGATCCTGAGCTGCGGAGATTGGAGGACATCGAGGCATTCTGGGATTTTTCATATATGTTTATGGACATGTCGTTGGTCTGCTGCCTTACAGGGAGATATAGTTCGACATAGATTTGGTAGTCGGGACTACACCGCAGTCGAAAGCGCCGTATAGGATGGAACCTGCTGAGTTAGCTAAGCTGAAGAAAAAGTTGCAGGATTTGATGGATACTGGGTTTATCTGGCCTAGTGTCTCACATTGGGTAACACCAGTACACTTCGTGAAGAAGAATGATGACTCATTGCGGATCTGTATTGATTACAAGATGCTGAATAAGGTTACCGTTACGAATCAATATCCTTTACTCAGGATCGAGGACCTTTTCGACCAGTTGCAGTCAACAAAATTATTCGAAGATTGATATGCGATCCAATTATCATCAGTTGAGGATCAGAGAGGCAGATGTCCAGAAGACAACATCCGGGATGAGATACAGACACTAAAAAGTTCTGGTGATGCCGTTTGGGTTGACGAATGCGCCGACAGATACCTGGACGTTCAGTCAATAATACCTTGACAGATATCTGATGAACAGGACATTCAGTCAATACCTTGACAGATTTGTTATTGTCTTCGTGGACGATATCTTGGTGTACTCTCCAGACTTAGAGCAACACAGAGAGCATTTGAGGATCATACTTGGCCTCTTCAGGGATCAATAGTTATATGCCAAGTACTCGAAGTGTGAGTTCTGCTTCTTCAGGGATCATACTGGGCACATAGTATCCGGAGTTAGGATATCAGTGGATTCAGGGAAGGTCGAGGTAGTGACTCAGTGGAGAGCCCCGACGAGTGTGACTGAGATTAGGAGTTTTGTTGGATTGGCGAGTTATTACAGTCGGTTCATCAAGGACTTTTCGAGACTTGCTTTGCCTTTGACAGCACTGACGCAGAAAGGTGTGAAGTTTGTATGGTCCCAAAAGTGGGAGGACAACTTTCAGGAATTGAAGAGTCGATTGACGACTGCTCCGATTCTGACTCTCCACAGTGGCAGTGGAGGACTTGTGATTTACAGCGATGTGTCAGGGATTGGTCTGGGTTGTGTGCTTATGCAGCACGGGAAGGTGCTTGCGTACGCCTCGAGGCAATTGAAGGTACATGAGAAGAACTACCATACTCATGATTTGGAGTTAGCAGCAGTGGTTCACACCTTGAAGACTTGGAGACATTATCTTTATGGAGAGCAGTTAGAGGTCTTCACAGATCATTGAAGTCTGAAGTATCTGTTTTCACAGAAGGAGCTGAATATGAGGCAGCGTAGATGGCTCGAGTTCATAAAGGATACGACTTCACCATTTTATATCACCCAGTGAAGGCGAATTCAGTTGCAGATGCCCTGAGTAGGAAGGTGGAGATGTCAGTTGCTAGTTTGTGCATTCAAGAGTGGAGGCTACTCGAGACCTAGTCAGAGTGGAAGTCGTTCACTGAAAAATTCCGGGGTGCAGTGATTGTAGGTCTGAGGGTGGAGCCTCAGATGGTCACGAGTATTGTTCAGGCTCAGCGTTCTGATGGTAAGGGCAAGTCTGTTACTGTTAACTGCCAGAGATGGATCCGATTTCAGCATAGGAGTTGATCGAGGTCTGAGATTCAGAGCTTGGGTTTGGGTTTGGGTGCCGAAAGGAGATCTGAGGAAGGAAATCATAGAGGAGGCACACATGTCCCGTTACTCGATACACCCAGGCAGAACGAAGATATACAAGGATCTTCAGAGGAATTTTTGGTGAAAGAGGATGAAGGCTGAGATAGCTGAGTTTGTTGACAAATGTCTGGCAGATTATCAGAGACTAGCAGAGCTGATGCAAAGGAAAGAGCTTCCAGAGTGGAAGTGGGAACACGTGACTATGGATTTTGTCTCTAGGCTGCCAAAGATGAGGAGACTCCACGACGCGATTTGAGTTATAGTCGATCGACTAACTAAGTCATGGCACTTTCTGGCTATCAGGACCACTTTACCTTTGGAGGGTCTTGCGAGGTTGTACGTTGAAGAGTTAGTCCAACTATACGGAGTTCCAATGAGCATTATTTCTGATAGAGATTTGAGGTTCACATCCCGATTTTGGGGTAGTTTGCAGAAGGTTTTGGGGACTCAGTTGAAGTTGAGCACGACTTTCCACCCACAAACAGACGGTCAATCCGAGAGGACCATCTAGACGTTAGAGGATATGCTGAGAGCTTGCACTCTGGATTGGACAGGACATTGGGATGAGCACTTGTCGCTGATCGAGTTCACCTACAACAACAGGTACCATTCGAGTAATGGGATGACATCGTACGAGGCTTTGTACGAAAGGCCTTGCAGATCACCGGTATGCTGGAGTGAGGTAGGCGAAAGACAGTTAGTTAGGCCTGAGATTGTTCAGATGTATGCTGAGAAGGTCGGTGTAATCAGCCAGATATTGGCGACTGCTTAGAGCAGGCAGAAGAGCTACGCAGATAGGTGTTGGCGAGAGTTGAGATTTGAGGTAGGTGATCATGTTTTCCGAAAAATCTCCCCAGCTAGAGGAGTGATGAGATTTGGGAAGAAGGGGAAGCTCAGTCCGAGGTATGTTGGGCCATTTGAGATCCTTGATCGTGTAGGAGATGTTGCCTACAGAGTTGTTTTTTCGCCATAGTTTTCGGATCTTCACAACGTCATCCATGTCTCGATGTTGAGGAAGTACGTGTCAGATCCAGCTCATGTGATTCAGTTAGAGGTGCCAGAGATCCATCAGGATTTGTCTTTTGTGGAGAGATCGGTAGAGATTGTGGATCATATGGAGCACCAGCTCAGGAGGAGGACCATTCCTATGGTGAAGGTCAGATGGCAGCATCACAGTGAGCGCGAGGCCGCATGGAAAATTGAGGAGGAGGTTCGGAAGAAGTATCCAGAGTTGTTTGGTAAACAGCTTGTCCTTAATTTCGTGGACGAAATTCTTTTAAGGATGGTGGATTGTGAGATCATAATCCCTTTTTAGTGGCTTAATTGGTGTTTAGGTGGCTGATTAGAGGGTTTTGGTTTGGACGACTGAGATGTATTTGGAGAATAGTATAAAGGTTTTGAGTTCTCTCTCTCTATTCTCACTCGTTTCTTTCTCTCTCTCCCGCTCGTGCTCTCTCTTAAATCTCTTTCTCTTAGCCCTGTGTTTGGTGGAGAGGTGTCTCGGAGAAGAAGAAGGAGGTTCGCTATTGAGTCGACGAGGTGGTGAGATCGTCGATCGAAAGAAGTTCACTGGAGAAACGTGTGTTGGAGACGAAGTCTCGTGGAAACAAACATCGTTGGTTCTTCTAAGGCTTCTTCAAGCCTTAAAGGTATGTCAAGCTTTACTTTTATGCTCACCTAAGCTAAAGTGGGTGTTGGAGTAGTCGACGGTAGGCCGAAAGGCTCGTCAGAGTTATGCAGCAGAGTTTCTGCTCTGTTTTGGTCGACCGATGCTCGATTCGGTCGACCGGTTGTAGTGTTTTTGAGCGTTGATCTCTCGCATCGGTCGAACGATACCCTTGGGTACTTGACTGGTTATGCATTTTGAGCGAGAAGATGGAGGCTCTGGGAGTTTTCGGTCGAACGACATCACGTTCGACCAAAAGCACTATTTAAGTCGGTTGGGGGTGTAGACCACAAAACGGTCAACCGCTCTGAGATATTGTTTGACCGATGACTTAAGTTAGCTTCATGTTTGTTCGACCGTTTATTGTTCCAGTCGACCAGTATATTTTGATACAGAATCTGAATTTATTGCCTTTTTCCGGTCGACCGTGGTTTCTAGTTTGTTTGACCATTTGTGCTTTTTGGGGCGAAACATGGATTTTACTGGATATTTTCGGTCGAACAGTTCCCTTTTGCCGTTCAACCGGTTGGTTGTTGTTTTGGTTGGAACCGGTTTTGGTGGTGGGGTTTGGTCGACCGGTTGTGGATTTCGGTCGACCATTTCTGCCCAGTTCTGCATATGTTGCTTGCGATGTTGTGGTTTTGATATGCCTCAAGGGTAATGGGTCCCCTGCCTTTTTGGGGCGACAGTACGAACATTCCAGGCTGAGAGAGATCGTGGTTGTGACTCTAAGGAGCGGGTGTCTTGTGTACACGTGTGGTTTGTTGTCCGATGATTTTCCGGCAATGTCTTATGTGCACGTGTGTTGTTGTGCGGCAGTTGTGTTTTATTGCATTTTCATATCATGTCATGTTGTTTTAATTCATATATTTAGGAGTTTGGCATACATGATTTCCTTATGGTAAACTCAGACATAATTTTATGGTGTCATTTCAGGTCGTAACCGTCTTTAGGAGGTGGTGACTAAGGGCGGGAGCACCCAGACCGGATCCTGCTTTTCTTGCTTTTGGGGTTGTCATGATTACGCATGTATATGTTGTATATCTTTTGTTGATGTAATCATACATTTGACATCCTGTATTATACGGTACACCACCGGATATATATACATATATATATATATACATATATTTGTGTTTTTCGTAGTTTCCTGGTGTTTGTTATCTATCTTTAAAAGTTTTAAATTTTTCACTGTTTCGGGACATTACACTTTCATTGCGAAGCTATTAGCTATTAATCACCTCTGCAGATCACTTGTTAATCTGTAAACTCAAAATCCCAAAATAGTATTGAACAGAATCAAACCATTAGAGTTGGTCATCTGTGGACATTCAGGTAATACAGGATGAACTATCTTAATAGGAACTTGTCTGGCAATGTCGGAATGATCCATCCCCTCATTAACCGACACCTTCCCTTTATGTTTGTAAGACCATGATATCTACATAAACTTTGTGTTACTTGGACAAAATGGAGCTTTTCTTAGAGCAAGTTCAGTCGTGTCTTTCAAATTAATATCTGCCCGGCTCTATTTTTCTTGACGTTTCAAACAATTGAGGTTTGTTGTTTTTTCTCGTTTTTATTTCTTACGTAATTCGTGTTTCATTCCCAGCAAAAACTCAAACAGAAAACCATGAAAGGTTTGTTGTTGCGAGAATTACTTGTTTTGCAGGGTTGTTTCCTTTGAATTTCTTGCAGGGTTTAAAAAAGGAAGTATAGCATATTGTTGATTGATAACTTCAACACTTGGCAAAAGGTAGTAGCAGCATCAAAATACTTCCTATCAAAGTTTTTTAGATGTCTAAAATTGTTGAATTTTATTCTTAATTTTTTTTTTCCTTTTACGTTTAGGCTTCGGTTTGTTCACATGACCTTCCATTTAGTTGATTGACTTGTGCTAAGATATCAATTGATATTGATATCACAATCTGATAATTTTTCACAATCTGATCTCAATCTGACTTCTGAA
Organism: Triglochin maritima; assembly: GCA_963682175.1. NCBI lineage: Eukaryota > Viridiplantae > Streptophyta > Magnoliopsida > Alismatales > Juncaginaceae > Triglochin > Triglochin maritima. The sequence continues at coordinate 9,847,438 of OY821788.1, read as the reverse complement.
AAGGATTTAATTCTAAACCTTAATTTTTTTACCACAGTTCCACATTTCTCTGCTCTAAGGTATGTGTCCATTTATCGTTTCTAAATTTCCTGCTACATATTGTTTTCTTACCTCAGTTACTTTTCTTTCCTGGTTCTTATAGTTCGAATGTTTAATTTTTCGATCTCGGGTATATATACTTTTTCCACGATTGGAACTTTAATTTTAACTTCAGAAATTTAATATAAAATGGAACCTTGAGTAGAGACTTGAATTCAGTGAGGATTTGTAAATATTTCTCAATATAAGGGTTGATTCGAAACTTTAATTGCAAATAACACGGCATTTAAGATTTTGTGAATATATGTGTACTAGATTAAAATTAAGAAATTTTATACGTGTGGTAATTAGGATTACTAACCCTAATTTATCTATCAGTGGAAAAGTAGAGTATCAGTTGGAAAAAAAATGATTCCAAATTTAAAGTAATTTGAGAAAAGTTCCAAATTACAAGTAAAGATGAACCATCCGTAATAAAAAAAGGTGATGTTACTATCCGTTGAAAGCTCCAAATTTAAATAAAGGTAATTCAGTTTGAAGTGAATTTTATGTATTTAAAATGTGATCTTAGCATTATTATGCTCTGCTCATCTGAATCTGTTTTTCAGCGTTATGATCACCGAGAAGGGTATCATTTGCTGGAGTTGATACAATTGCTAACTTACTCGACCCCGGTCGGAAACTGATTTGTTATATGCTTCCCAGGATTTGCAGGATAGGGAATTGGTTGTTCATCTTATATTTTGGTCATCCTCTGGCACTGTTGTTTGTATTCTGCACTAATAAATGCGGTTCTAATGTTTCCGGGGTTATTACATCTCTTCTTTCGATTTCATTTTGCTTGCTGTATCGTTGCTGCCGGTTTTTCACTGTACCATGCTTATTCTGCAGATTGAGAGGGTGTTTCCCTTTTCACTATGGAATCTTCATCGGTCTGAACTCTTTTTTTGGTTCTCCTTGTAGAGATCGGCTGTTCTCATACTTTGCCGTATCGTTTCGTTCTAGTCTTCTTGTTTGTATTTTGCCATCAAAACCAGTGTTTCATAGGTTTCAGGATGATTAGACCACCTGTGATATTCTTCGACTCCGGCCACCAACCACGGTTGCGATGTCAACGGATTAAATTTATTCTCTTAATTCTGTTTTCCTGATTCTATTATTCTCCGTCTCTTGGAGGCATTATGAATTTCGTGCGCTGAACACTTACGTTTTGCCATCTTTGGAGGAATATCATCGAAACACGCTTGTCTTATTTTTGTATAGTGGAATTTATCTTTATCCTATGTGTAAGATCCTAAGCCTTAGTTTGGGCTAAACCTGGGTGAGAGCAGGTTTAGGGTTGCACATGGAATGGAGGAGAGAGAAGTGATGGGTGAGGGGTGTAGGGTTGTCTGGTTACTGTTTGGGTTGGTTTTGTTTTTGGTTTTAAAGGAAATCAACCATCTCCTTCATCTTCTTCTTCTTTCATTTCTTCACACACCAACCTCTCTCTAGTGGTTGTTGGAGGACTCGACTAGTTGGGAGGCTACGGCCAGGGAGCTCTGGCAATCTTCGGCAACCTCGGCAGAAGGTATGCCGGTTCAATAATATCTTTTATTGCTCACACAAGTCGTGTGATGGGTTCGCTAGTCGGTGTAGGTCGGAGATGTTGGCGTCGTACGAAGATAGACCTAGCTCGGCTAGGTAGCTGTCGGCCAACCGTTGACCAGTTTCTTCGGACAGTCGGTTGTAGTGTTTTGCCCCACTTTAACCAACACCGATTGACGTGCTAGCATGTGGCGGTCGACCGATTGTGCATGTGCTGGTGGGTCGGGCGAATGCTTGTTAATTTCGGTCAACTACTCGTGACTTTTGTCCGACCGGTAGTTTATGTAACTTATAACCTGTTCGACCGTTTTAGTGTTTGTACGACCGATAGATGACTAGAACTGTTAGGATGCCCCTGGTAGTTTCGGTGGACCAGGACCCTGAGTCGGTCGACCGTTTGACTTGTATGTTGTTGACCAGACTCTGGATTTTGACCACGTATCGTTCGACCGGTTTTAGACTTTTGTTCGACCGTTGGGACTTAGGTTATGCGCAGAGAGTTCGACCGTTGCAGACATTCGTTCGACCGGATTGACTATTTCGGTCGACTGTTTGTGCGCAGATCCAAATTCCCGGTCCTAGTGAAATGTAAACTCTGTTCACGAAAACCTATGTCCTCGCCTAGTGCGTGAGCCAGGAGGTGACAGTGGGTGCGTGATCGTGCCCGCCCAGGGACTACCGAGTGGAAGAGTGTGAGTGCTTGGGACGAGCCACCTCTGTTGATAGACTGTGTCATGATGTTTTGTTGTCTTCACTCGCTGTAGAGTAGTAGACCTGAGGGATCGTCCACGATATTACATGGATCTTGGAGAATGATTTACTGATTAACATCATATCATGCATACATTTGTGTCTTATATCCATTATATTTCACCTAAACAATGCTACGTAATGAGTTTTATGTTTAAGTTTCAGAAATAAACATGTTGAGGAGAAGAGACACAAAAATGACCTAAAAGCAAGAAAAATGACTGAGTTGTAAGACTTATGGACTGAGATGCAAGAGAGAATAACCCGGATGTAAACCAAAAGGATCAAGGAGCAAATCAAGAAACTCCACACCATCATGAGGAGTATTTTGGTAATTTGATTCGGGCCTAAACGCCAATAACCAACGCATCACACACAAAGAAATCAAGCCATACAAACCCACTCCAAATGCAGACCCGATCTAGAGTCCATAGACCGCCAATTAGCGGTCCAAGACCGTTGATTGGTGGTCAAGTTGTCTCTAGATCCGACAAGATTTTGGCGGGTCATGTATTAGAGTGTTTTATGTCTATTTTTAGTAATGCATTAGTCCCACATCGGGGAATTGTCGCAAATCACCTTTTTCTACAACTATAAATAGAACTCTTCATCTTCCCTTGTATGAAACTACATGCTCGGTGGCTAAGTCCTCTACTTAGAGTCAAGTCTTGAAGCAAAAACTCAAGGGGAGAGTTGCTACTTGTATTGTGAGTCTGAAATTAAATTAATTTTTCTTTGTTACGTTTTCTATTTTGTGTTTATTGCATGCTTAGCTTAATTACCTTTCATTAAATTTAGTAGGCTTAGTTAACATAGGTTTCCCTCTTAGTATAATAGTTAGTTTAATGAATAGTGAGTAGTTTCATCCCCCTTTGGGGGTGGAGATGATGTTCATACATGCATTAAAGAATGGGAATGAATGTTTTGTTTTGACATGCGTTTATAAATGTGAATATATGCTTGTTTGTTTAGAGTAGAAACTTCACTTGATAGGTCTTGCCACAACTATTAGACACCTCCCATACTCGTTTAGGTTCTTAAATAATCAACTTGTGTATGTGAATGTTAATCAACTATGTAGTGATTGGATTGCTAGATTTTTCCATAATGATTAAACACTTCCTATACATGAAAACACTACTTACATTTGTGTCTATTGAATGCATTCTTCCCCATCTTATTGCATGTGTGCAAGCACTCCACCCCTTAGGGGTCTCTCTTCCTAATTTGTAGCTTTGCATTAAGTTCTCTTAGTTTAGTTTGAATTACTCGTTGTTGCTTTTTTTCGCATTTCTTCTTCTTAGTTTAGTGTAGCTTACATTAGCATAATCAAACATCTTTCCCTCTTTTTCCGCCACTTGATTTCGTTCAAGCCAGAATCTACCTACCTCCCCACGGATCGACCCGTATTTTCCGTGTCTTCACCGACACCATGCACTTGCGGTATTTTAAACGATTAAACAATGACTTTGTGGACTACGGTTCGGAACCATCAGATGTTGTGCCGAACGTATGTTGTACCGCCAATGTTGTGTCGGCGATGATGTTGCGGACGATGTTCCGGCTTGTTGCCGTCCAATGTTGTGTCAGACGTATGTTGTACCGCTGATGTTGTTCCGGCGATGCCGCTGATGTTGTTCCGACGATGATACCTTAGCTAAGCACCTACTGAGTGATTGTTGGACCGACCGGGCGACGACTCCGTCAGTGTGGTGTAGACCACGATGTTTCAGATCTGATTCCCTTGGCGTGGAAGTGCGGACGCTCCTCATCGATCCCTTGGCTAGAGTAGTCGCGTATGGTAGTGTGTTGCATACTGTTCGTAAGAGCGTATGTGCCTATGGTAGGTCTCCGAGGGAGACACGTTGTTGTTTGTGGGACAAATGTCCTTGTTGACCCTTAGAGGGTGATGGTTGATGATTGTAGGACTGAGATCATGTTTTACCCTTGGAGGGGATCTGTTTTCCTTACTATTGATGACATGACATGCTACTAGTATGATAGGTTCATTACCGTACTGTTGCATTCATATAGTTGAGCTTGGCATATGGGGTTTCCTAATGGGAAACTCAGGCATTTTGTTTCATTCATGTTTCAGGACCGTAGTAGGTTCTGTGGGGGTAGTGACAGCGGACGCAAACATTTTGGGACCAAGATCCTCTTCGGACTATTCGAGGTCGTCATGATTACATGTACTTGTCTTTCGTTGTATTGATGTAATCATATATTTTGTCAAACTCTGTTGTATTATGGTGCACCGACTGGTTATTTTTATGAGTAACATACCTGCTTGAATATCGTTATCTTGAGATCTCTTTATTGATAAATTTCAAATTTTTCCACTGTTCCGGGATGTTACACTATGCTTTTCTAGGTTTCAATTTCTTGTCTGCCTATTTTTCGCCACAGACATACAGAGACAGCTGCCCCTAAAGATGTTCTGAGCATTATTTTTTGAATAATCTTATGTATTGTTTCATGTCTTTCATTTGACATGGTGGTTTTCGCATGCTGATCTTTATCTGCATATCCTCTTCGCAACAAAACAGCAACTACGGCCGACGTAATCAAACTCTGCTAGATTTTTCGCTTGACTGGTTCCTATAAATTATCATCCTCTATTTTTGTCCATATCGATATAATCTCTGATGACACTTTTATGACACAAATAGGAGGGTTTCAGTATAAATGTTCAAATAAATTTGATACGCTCTTCAGTACATAGTTCAGTCATGTTTAGCTCCAAAATCTTGGTGTTCGTGTTTTAAAGTATTTCTTGTCCCTCCTTTTTTTCTTGACATTACTTGATACATATTCCCTAGTGTCTCACATGACTACTATCTAAATGCTTTTAGCATTGACTCCATATATGATTTTAAGATCTATCAAATGGACGTAAAAATTGTTTTTCTTTATGTTGATCTTGAAGAAGAAATTAATATGGATCAACCTGAGGGATGTGTAGCTTCTGAAAGGGAGAGTAAAGTTTGTAAACTTGTTAAGTCACTTTATGGACTCAACAAGCTCCTAAAGCATGAAATGAATATTTTGACAGTCATTATCTTTTCGATTTCAGGTCATTATTTCTAACAAGTGTGTCTAATGCAAAATTAAAGGTGTTGTCTTCTGCATTCATTTTGTTTATATATCGATACATATTACTGTTTGGCTCAAACCATGATATAATACATGAAACATGTTCCTTCTTGTGCTCTAAGTTTGAAATAAAGGATATAACACATAAATGTATTGCAAATGTGATATTGGGCCTTAACCTGACAACGATAGTTGAAGGTATTTACAAATCTTAATCTCACTATGTTGAGAATGTTCTAAAGAGATTTGGCTATACAAACTGTGTTGACTTTTTGGCATTAGTCTATGTTTTGATGATTTAATCAACCTAATCTTAATTATAATCAATGTAGAGTAGCACATATTGCGTAACATATATATCGTATTGTGCTAACCTCTACAAGTGATCAAGACTCAAGAAAGAAGGAAATGAAGTCAAGACATGTAATTAAAGCTATATTAAAGACATGTAAACTGTTGGCTTTTTGGCCTTAATCTATATTAATTTTGATGATTAATTAAACTAATCTTAATGTCCATTTCCACTGTGTCAAAGATTACGTTGTTTTTGGACATTTGGAGCATCATGGACTATATCAAAGGACTATTTAAATGATCTGCATTTCTTTTATTGTGGAATCGCAGATGGTCAGTTGCATTTGCATCATTTGGGTCAATTGGAAACAACCTCACTGTTTTACAGTGGTAGGGTTGCGTACATTCGACCCCCTTACCTCGCTTAGGCGGGAGCCTCTTCTGAGGCATTGGGGTTATATTGATGATGAATTAAACTAATCTTAATCAATCAAACTAATCAATCAATGTGAGCAAACACGATTACATGCATAGCATACATATTTGTATACTTGCAATCATATTAATAGGTTGATTAAGATAATCAACAAAAGGAGCATTGGGACAAAGACATCAAGACTCAAAACTCAAGAGTTGTAATCAAAGCTTTGGACCAAGACATGTAATGTTGTATTTATTGAGTCCATAACGTTTAATGTAAACTTAAGCACTAGGATTCTGTCTCGTCGCTCATCGGTAAATCGAACAACCTTCGGTCAATCAAATCCTATCTAGTTTGGTCTACCGAACACCTTTCGAATATCCAAATACTTCCCACCAGTAAAACTTAGGTGTTCTCTGGAATTGCCCCAACGGAAGACCGAACCACCTTCGGTCGACCGAATAGCCCGGGACCGGTTTTGGACTTTGCTCCAACGGTCGCATTCGAATCGAGTCCCTAGAGCCCAATTGACTTGACCTACTTTGGACGACTGAATACCTATCGGTCTATTGATTCCTTATTGGCTTTAGGTGCACAATGACTATTTACACGTGACACTTGACAGTTGTACCCAATGACTATTTGAGCTATAACTGTCAACGCAAAACCCACGCTAACTTCGGTCTACCGAAGTGTACACGGTCAACCGAACTTGAGTAGATTAGAGCCCAACTAATCTTACTGTCCACCTTGGAATGGTGAACCGAATGGAATTCGGTTAACCGAACTTAATTAGGGCTAAATTGATAAAAGCTACTTGAGGTTCGTAAATGGTGATCCGATATATAATCGGTCAACCGAATCCGTAAATCAGACCAATTCTTTGGACTACCGTGCTATTAACGGTCGACAGAATATGCATAAAAAATAGCCCAAACTTAAGTCACATCTTGCATTCCTATTGGTTCATTTCCCCACCAACTCCCAAACGGCTAGTTGAGCTTGAAGGCTTATAAATAGGACCTCATTTGTTGGTTTTGGATCTCTTGAACACTCTATCAATCCAATACTCAAAGCCAAATCCTCTCCATGTTCAAGCTCTCAATCCTCAACACTCAAGCCAAAACTTCACCACTTACATATCCAATTCCATATCCATATCCATGTGTGCTCATGTATAGATTGTTAGATTGTGATTCAACTTCCACATCAAAGAATCATCAAGTTGTAAAGCTTCGAGAAAGCTCCCTCTCGGATTGTGAGAGGAGACACAAGCGAGGCGAGGTTGTTTGCGAGGCTCGGAGTTGTAAACGACGTTGATCTCGGCCCGAAATGGAGATCGATTAGTGGAATCATAAGCGAGGCTCAGGTGATCGAGTGAGGCTTGCGAGGAGGACTACGACCCGGGTGTGGGTGTCGAACTAGAACTCTAGTGTCATCGATTTTGTGGTTTGCACGTCTTATCTCTTAATCCTTCGATTAATATTTTTTAATTCCGCATTTATCTAGCAATTAGAGGGCCATAGATCCTAACATAATCTTGATTTCTTTGAGTCTTAGGAACTATGTTTAATTGAGCATACTTGAGATAAAATCAACTCAAATACACATTAGGTTCCCTATAGAAGTCACACACAAATTTTCACATCAATTGGACTTCAATAGATCACCCAAACTAGAACCGGAAAACACTTGAACCAAACTTGAATTGCCAAGACCAAATCGGTCGACTAAAACCAGTTCATCATTCGACAAATTAGGTTAGTTTATTCTATTACAAACTCAAGTGTTAAACCGGTCGACTGCTTAGATCCTTTTGTTCGTCCGTCTACATGTGTCACATGACCGTTAAACTTGTGGTCAACCGAAACTTACCTAGCAGTCGACCGATCGAACAAAACTTGGTCGCCCTGGACACTCTGGAAGTTTCTGGTTGAACATCTCCTAGACCTTGGTCAACCGAAACTCAATTTCTTCCCAATCCCAAAAGTGCCTGGAAATTTCCGGTCGAACCAACCATTTTCTTAGTTCGCCCAATCCATCATTTACCACACCAAAACCCCCGAATGGTCGACCCATACAAAAGCTTAGTTTGACCGTTTACTTAACTGAGCTTATGTTATAGCCAGATTTGACCAACCGGTCGACCGGTATGTCCGATTTGGTCGACCGAACTTATCCTGGAATGTGACCTACACTTTTCTATTTTGTGTATCTTACACAAACACTTACCCATTGAAATCAAACGGCTATAACTCACTCAGAGCTTATAGATAGGTGTTACCTTGACACAATCACATATCTCTTACACGTCCTATTGTCATATACATCTAAGAGAAAGCTCCATGTCTCTCATTCCTCAAATAATACTCTCCAAGCTAAACTTCCACATCTTAGATTTATTCCATATCATAAGCTAAGTGTGCTCAAGTTAGAGAGTGAGTGATCCATTCAACCCACTTTTGTAAAGAAGCAAGAACTTTGGTGAAAGCCCGAAATGTCCCTTTCGGATTGTGAGAGGAAGAAAGTCAAGCAAGCGAAGGTGTTCACGGTGCTTGTGGTGAAAAGGCTTAATCTCGGCCCAGAACGAGGTTGATAGTGAAGACGTAGGTGGAGCACGATGGAGATCAAGCGGAGCTTACAAGAGAGGAAGTAGGCGGGAGGTCGAACCTCTATAAAAATCGTCTGGTGCCTTTGTGGTTTGCCATATTTACTTTACTTGCTTGTTTGTTTTGTTTTAATTCCACTGTGCATTCTTTGATTGTTAAACAAGTAGGTAATTAGCTTAAAAGTGATTAGAACTAAGCCATAAACACGATCCTACAATTGGTATCAGAGCTTTGTGAGCTAAATAACAAACTTAGTCTTATTTTTAGCATGACATCTACATCATCTAATCATATAGAAGGATTATGCACAACTAGGTTTACTTTGATTAATGGGTCTAATTATGATTATTGGAACAATATGATGAAAATATTCCTAATTTCTAGTGACCTAAAGTATTAGATCTTTGTTCTAACCCCATACACCCCTCCTAAGGAAGAGATTTAGACACATTGTCTAGGGCTAAAATGAAAGAGGTAGAAATGAATTCAAAGATAATGAACATTCTATATTGTGGTCTTAATGATAGAGAATACAGTAGAATTGGGGTTGTGAAAGTGCACATGAAATTTGGCATAGATTGCAAATGCATCATGAGGGTGATAGCAAAACTAAGGAAACTCGCATTAGTCTCCTCGTGTATAAATATGAGATTTTTTCTATGCAAATCGGTGAAAACATAAACGAAATGAACACTCACTTCACTGATATCACTAACTCTCTTTTGCTTCTTGGAAGAAAACTCAATGAAGGAGAGATGACAAGGAAATTCCTCCTGTCGTTAAGCAACGAATGGGAAGATAAGGTGGTTGCTATTGAAGAAGTTCACGACCTATCCAAACTAAAGATGGAGGAATTAATTGGAAATTTGATGTCTTATGAACTTCAATAAACCATGGAAAGGAGAAGGAAGCCTCCAAGAACAAACCTACCTTGGCATTACATGCATATCTCGATGAACCAAGGAAGAGGGTAGAAGATGAGGACATTGAGGTCCTAGTCGAAGACTTCTTCAAATACCTCAAGAAGAATAAGGAAGAAAAGAAGGAAAGAAGTGGTAGAAGGAGTGAGAAAAGAGAAGAAGAAAAGAAGAAGGAGGATAGTGAAAATTAGAGAAATGAAAAAGGGGAAGAAAATGGAGAGAAAGGAGAGAAGAAGAGAAAAAGAGAGGAGGAAGAGAAAACAAGATGGAAGCTCACAAAGCTACATGAGATGATTCTTCATCACCATCATCATCATCATCTTCCTTGCAAAGTAGAAGGAAGGTTGCCCACTCATGCTTCAAGGCTATTGAAGATGAACAAAGTGAGGTAGACTCTAACTCTTTCTCTACTAGATCACATTCATGCTCAACTAAGTCATATTGTAGTGATAGTCTGTTGGGCGACGAGTAAAGCCTATTCTGCACTAGTAATATACACATGATGAGCTTCAAAATGTATTTCATGACTTAGTTAAACAATATGAGATCTTTTGTGAAAAGAACAAAAGTGCTAGAAAATTGATAAATGATCTCCAAAGTCAAATTGAAATATGCATGAATGAGAAAAATGAGGTGCTTGCTAGACTTGAAACTAATGCATCAACTCTTGATAGTTTAAATGAAATACCTATTGATAGTGAACAACTAGATCTTAAGGCATCAAATGTGCAATTAAGAAAAGATCTAGAAAGATTCACTAATGGAACTAAGATGCGTAACATGCTGTTAGGAAGTCAAAGACAATCCTTGTAAAAACATGGTTTAGGATATAACGATTCATATGTTAAAAACCATGTAATTCATACAAGTTTTAATGGAAAGCACTTAGTTGTAAAGCATAGTTCTTCAAGTGTGTGGGCTCCTAAAACCAAAATGGTTTGAGTTCTCAAAGCTAACATTCAAGGACCCAAACTGGTTTGGGTACCTAAATCTACACTTGTAGGTGCTTGAAGAGGAGATCGGTGGTGACTGGGCATGCTTGAGAGTCGAATTCAAAGCCCGTTGCATCACCGAATGGAGATTGGAACCAATTCAAAGCTTCAAAGTTGGGTATAATTTACTATCCTCTTAAATTTTCAATAAATTGTTTCTAGTCTAGGTTATAATATGCTTAATTGACATGTCATAGTGTTTATTCATTGTATATCTTATAAGTTGAATCACATCCATTGCTTAAGTGTCATATGTGTAAATAGATAAAACATCACATGCCTATTGTTAATATTTGTTTGATGTTAAAAAAGGAGAATAAAAATGAACTTAATTGATATATCATATTCACATTGATAGGGGAGCTTAATGGTTATCTTTTACATAGGGTAATGAAGTGCAAAATTTAGGGGAAGCATATTCATTACAAGACATCCAAAATTACATGTTTAAACTTATGTTTTTTGATGGATGTCAAAAGGGGAGAGATATAGATAAAGGAGTAACTTGAAATTTGATAATAATTGAACAAAAACTATGCACATCCACAGGGAGAGCATGTTTATGTATAGTGTACATGTAGAGATTTCAAGTATTAAGATATAGGTTGCCATCATCAAAAAAGGGAGATTATTGGCATTTTGGCCTTAATCTATGTTTTAATGATTTAATCAACCTAATCTTAATTATAATCAATGTAGAGTAGCACACATATTGCATAACATATATATTGTATTGTGCTAACCTCTACAGGTGACCAGGACTCAAGAAAGAGGGAAATGAAGTCAAGACATGTAATTAAAGCTATATTGAAGACATGTAATCTTGATACGTTTGAGTCTTAGGAGTTATGTGTAATTGAGCATACGTGAGCTAAAATCAACTCAAACACACACTAGGATCCCTATAGAAGTCACACAAATTTTCACATCAATTGGACTTCATTAGATCACCCACACTAGAACCGGAAAACACTTAAACCAAACTTGAATTGCCAGGACCAAATCGGTCGACTGAAACCAGTTCATCGTTCGACAAATTAGGTTTGTTTATTCTATTACAAACTCAAGTGTTAAACTGGTCGACTGCTTAGATCATTTTGTTCGACCGTCTACACGTGTCACATTGTAACGTCCTTAATCCGCACTCGGGACATAGTTGTCAAAACAAATTAAAACTAAACGAAAAAGGAACATTAACTATATATAAACAATAGTTAAGTCGAGACCTCAATAAAATATAACAAAGTGACAATGTCAGATTACAATACGGAAAGGAAATACAAGAAGCTCTGAACTCCTACTACATGACTACTACGACGAGTAGAAAAGTACATGACAACCGAGCTCTACCGAACCAGTCCACGTGTCCCAAGCCTAAGTCATCTCCTGCTGCCTACCGCGTCCCACCTAACACCACCAGTCACGCCTGAGTCTGAAAACAAGACTCAATACACCACCCCAACCCGACACCATACAATGTCTAGCCGTCCCTGACGGCTCACACTGGTCTTAAGTCCCAAGGCGACCATGCATACGGTTTCGCCAAGTGTGCACCTCAATCCCACTACGCATCTGATCCACAAGACAAAATCAACCCGCTCTCATGGTAAAACTGTCACACGTCACAGAACGACCACGCACCCAGCCAGGCCAAATGTGCACCATTGACAAGACCGCGCAGCCAACCCACAACGCAACGCTCTCTAACAGCACCACTCCCGCACACATGTGTCACACAAAGCCCCCACCATCTGCTGACCCGCGCGGCTGCTGCCACGAGGCGAGTTCCTACACCCGAACCCCCTTGCTTGAACCACGTGGCGTCGCACCGCACCACTCCTACCTATGGGCAAGTGAGCAAAGCTCCACAGCTGCCACTCCCAAGCATGGATGCACAGATAGGTCCCACCAACCTGACCCAAGGAAAACCGACCTGATCCCAGGACATATGTCGACACATCTGCCGTGCTGGGAACCCCAGGATGGGCGACCACCCAATGTACCACTCTCCAACTAAGAGGGGTCGTACGGGTAAATAATAATTTACCAAACTCACGATAAACACGTGGTCAACACAACCAAAAGCATGATAAAAGAAAAGTACATCCCGAAGACTGATAACCAACAATTAAAAGACTATCCACACCAATAACATATGATTTCAACTCACGTATCACTATTATATTATCAACACAAAAGCCTTGAATTGTCAACATAAAGCACATGCTCTTGAAAACATGAATAAATCTACCTAATCTACATGACTTAAAAGGCACAAATACGTCTTACTACTTTATCAAGCATATGACCATGACATTATTCTTGTCAACATAACGCATGCCCTATCTATCCCTTTCAAGGCATATTATAGATCCAAAATCACCATTTATTCAATTTAATAACCAACACATGTTAAGCATGCATACCAAAAGAAGAAATCATGATTTAACCATCACCACAAGTGATTAAATATGGATATGAGCACATTAAGGACTGATTTCGAAAATCAAACATCAACTAACATGTGAGACTATTCCAAGACCTTAATTATATAAACAACGTTTTAAGGTCTTCACTAATCCTGATTTTCCAACAAGGAGTAGAAGTGGTCCAAAATCAGCATTCAATGTTGTGAGAAAACATGACATACAACCAAAATTTAGTAACAACTTCAATACAAAATATGATGCGAAACAACGTCTGAATTGAAGTGGGAAACAACCCCAAATCGGTCATCATGTCAACCAACTCCGACGAGACAACGATCAACAACCCCAGCCCTATCGTTGCACTACGAAGGCCACCACCAACCAGCCACGAAGTGGCATGGTCTTGGTCTGCCTCGACCAAAAACTTGGCTACCCAGGCTGATCCAGCCCCAGCCACCGCACCGGTCACCAACGTGACCAGTCCAGCTGACGTTGGTCACCTCCGTGACCGGCCAGACGTGCTACACGCGGCACCAGCTCGCGTGCTCGCCTCCCGCCCCGGTGCTACCAAGACCACACGACCTCCATGATACAAGAAGAAAGGGACACATGTGGCGTACCTTCCAAAAGAGCTCGCCGGAGAAGGGGAAGCCTTCCCCTCTGCACTCACGTGCGGATCGCGCCACCATCGGAGCTGCTCGCCGTCACCTTTGCCGTCGTCGGAGTGTAGTGAGAGGGAAGAGAGGAGGATGAGGGAGAGAGAAATCTGGGTTTGGGGAACAAGGGTTAGGGTTTTGGGGTAGCTTAGGGAGGAGGTTAACACACATGACCGTTAAACTTGTCGTATTCTTCAATGGTCGGATTTCCCAAAATCCCAATTTTACCAAACTTCCGGTCGACCGATCAAACAAAACTTGATCTCCCTAAACACTCTGGAAGTTTCCAGTCAAACGCCTCCTAGACCTTGGTCGACCGAAACTCAATTTCTTCCCAATCCCAAAAGTGCCTGGAAATTTCCGGTCAAACCGACCATTTGCTTAGTTCGTTTGATCCATCATTTACCAGACCAAAACCTCCGAACGGTCGACCCATCCAAAAGCTTAGTTCGACCGTTCACTTAAGTGAACTTAAGTTATAGCCAGATTTGACCAACCGGTCGACCGGTATGTCCGATTCGGTCGACCAAACTTATCCTAGAATGTGACCCGCACCTTTCTATTTTGTGTATCTTACACAAACACTTAACCATTTAATCCCAATGGCTATAACTCACTTAGTGCTTATAAATAGGTGTTACCTTGACACAATCACATATCTCTTACACTTCCTATTGTCATATACATCTAGGAGAAAGCTTCAAGTCTCTCATTCCCCAAATCCTTCTCTTCAAGCTAAACTTCCACATCTTAGATCAATATCATAGCATAAGCAAAGTGTGCTCAAGTTAGAGAGTGAGTGATCCACTCAACCAACTGTTGTAAAGAAGTAAGGACTTTGGTGAAAGCCCGAAGTGTCCCTCTTGGATTGTGAGAGGAAGAAAATCAAGCAAGTGAGGGTGTCGGGGTGCTTGAGGTGTAAAGGATTAATCTTGGCCCAGAACGTGGTTGATAGTCAAGACGTAGGCGGAACTTGAGGAAGATCAAGCGGATCTTACAAGAGAGGAAGTAGGCGGGAGGCCCAACCTCTATAAAAATCGTCCGGTGCCTTTGTGGTTTGCCATATTTACTTTACTTGCTTGTTTGTTTTGTTTTAATTCCGTTGTGCATTCTTTGATTGTTAAACAAGTAGGTTATTAGCTTAAAAGTGATTAAAACTAAGCCATAAACACGATCCTACAAACTGTAGATCTGTGAAAACATCATATGATTCTTCAAAACCTTTGTACAAGAACAAGAGTGGTGTACCAGTTTCACAGTTGAGATATTCTGAATTTGATGTATCTTGCAAATTGCACACGACCAGATATTTCTTTCTCGGTAAGCAAGCTAGGTAGATACACAAGTTGTCCTCATTGTACTCAGTGGGAGTCTTTGATAATGTACTAAGATACTTGAAAGATACTTCTACCATTGAGTTTCATTATGGAAAATTCCTAGTTGTACTAGAAGGGTATAGGGATGCAAGCTGAATAACTAAAAATTTCAAGAGTAATGTTGTTACAGTGTATGTTTTTACTCTAGGTGGAGGTGCAGTCACATGGAGGTCTACAAAACATACCTTATTGTCTCGATATACGTTTGAGGTTGAGCTTTGTGCTTTGGACAAAAGTGGAATCGAAGTCGAATGGTCTAAAAGACTCTTTTCTGAATTATCAATGATTAGCAAAACAATTCCTGCAATATCTTTGCATTTTGATAGTAATACAACTATCATTGCAAAGTTGAGAAGTTCAAAGTATAATTAAAAGCAAATACGTCACATCCAAGTCAGATGAAGTTTGTATAGGAGTTGGTCTTGGAAAGGGTGATGATAGTTGTTAATTTTGTTGGTACCAAAAACAATATAGCTGATCCTTTCACTAAAGGACTTGATTTGGCTCAAGTTTAGAAATCTAAGTTGGTACTGAAACTGGGACACATACTATGATTCATCTAGAATGACAACCCAACCAATCTGAGTGGAGATCCCACGAAGTTGGTTCAATGTGGTAATAACAAGTTCTTGAGTGAGTTGAATGCAACAACCTGGTGATACATTTTATTTGTGTCATTTCCCTAAAGAATGGATATGTTGTTGAAACTTAAACTTAAGTAAAATTGTAGACTTTGAAAGAGTTTGGACAAGATGTTAGTTGTGTATCTTTGGAGAAATCCTAGTATGTGAATGCAACTATATGGTCGCAATTAAAGCATTCAACCCTGTAGATTGAAGTATGACTTGCTTGGGTGTTGTTGTCAACCGCCACAACAAAGTTTTCAATACTTCGTTTCATTTAGTTCTTGGGGTAAAGTTGAAGAACTCAGGCAGTGATTCAACCTTAAGGATTAACGTGGTAGTCAAAAATTGATCCATCCTGATAGATACTCAATGTGCTTCAAGAGTGAAGTGAAGTATGATTGGGAGCACCTAAAAGAGCCCACGTAGCATTTTCCTTTTGTAAGTAAGCATATAATCTTTTATCATTTGCATATAGCATAACATCTATTTAGATGCTTTCCAATATATTTTTCCTAGATTTACACAGTAGCATGCCAATTTCAAATGTGAAATTAGGACGTCTACAAACCACCCAGCAAAGGGAATCGACTTCATTTAGACACGTTCTATTACAACTTTAGAACACTTTGGTTGACTAAGTATATCATTCATTAAACTGAGGCAACGGTTAGGGAATAATTGTCTTATATATTTTACAGCATTTTCACAATATATGCCTAATGAGATAATCATAAGATCCTATGACACCAATCTTGATGAATTTAAATGCTTATAAAATAAGTGGCTTCACCAAAAAAATCATTTCGAATTTATTTGAAAGATATTATATTATTTGTCTCCTATAAGATGTCCAAACCATTATTGGTTGCAAAATATCATCCACTTGTAAAACGAGATCATTGATGTTAGAACCCTAACCCTAGATTAGGATTAAACTTGGATTAGAGGAGGATTAGGGTTGGCTTGCATGGGAATGTGTGGTTGCTTGGGGAAGTGGAGTTGCAGGTGTCTGCATGGGAAGGGGAAGAGGCGGGGTTACTGTAGCATCCGAGTTAAATAGGGTTTTTCTTCTTCTTTCTTCTCCTTTCTCATTTCTCCTTCCTCATTTCTTCCTTCCCTTCCTTGCTGGTGCGTGTGGTGGCAAGCAGCTGAGGAGGAGACCGGAGATCGCGCGGCGTGAGGCGTGCGGAGTCGAGCGCGCGGGGAGATCACCGGAGGCGACGTGCGGGAGCGGAGCTCCGGCGTTTCGTCGTCGTGGTTGAGGTATGCCGCTCCTTAGTGTGGTTTGTTTATTACCCTCATGTGAGGGATGCGTTGGTCGAGTCGGGGGAGGTCGGAGACCTCTCCGGCGACGCGTTTCTTCTAAAAACCTCGGCTGGCGCGAGGTTGAAGACGACCAACGGTCGACCGGATCCTTCGGGCGGTCGACCGTTTTAGCACTGTTTGCCCGACTTTAACCTTCACCGGTCGAACGATGCCTTGTGGCGGTCGACCGGTAGTGCATTATTGCTGGTGAGTTGGGATTTTCTGCCTGTTATCGGTCGACCGGTCCTTGTTGTGTTCGACCGGAACTTAAGTGTACCTGTTATTATTGTATGAATTGTTCGACCGATTTATATTGCGTTCGACCGATTGCATGTTTGTTCGACCGGTAGTATGTTTACGTTCGACCGTTTGATGACGTAGAATACTAGGTTGACCCTGTCTGTTTTCGGTCGACCGAGACCCCTGAGTCGGTCGACCGATAGAGTGGAATTTAATGTTGACCAGACTCCGGATTTTGACCTCGTTCGGTCGACCGGTTTTAGACCCTTGTTCGACCGTTAGGGGTTCTGTTTTGAGCGCAACGGTAGACCGTTTTAGGAGTACGGTCGACCGATTCCTTCCTGGAACCGGTCGACCGAATCACCTCTTCCGGTCGACCGTTTGGGCCCAGGACAGAATTCCTGGTTCCCTTTTGAACGCCAACTTTGTCCACGGAAACCCGTGTCCTCGCCTTGGGCGTGAGCCGGGAGGTGACGGTGGGCGCGTGATGCGTGCCTGCCCAGGGACCGCCGTTGGGAAGAGTGTGGGTGTTCGGGACGCGTCACCTCCATGTATGGACCGTGACCTTGAGTTGATTGTTGGCACCTTGTAGTATAGCAGGCCTGAGGGATCACGGATCCCAGTGTTGATGTTGTGCGGGCACGCAACTGGCGTTGGGTGAGGTGACTACCGGCCCACGGGCTACGGAGGTCGCTGCCCTGCTTTTATAGCGGCGCGGTTGGTGTTCGCGGCTCGAGGAGCCTGATGACCTGGCAGACTTCGGTCTGGTTTTGTCCGATGCTGTGCCGGACTGTTGTGATGGACCACCGATGCTGTGCCGGTGATGTCGCCGAGGTTGT
Organism: Triglochin maritima; assembly: GCA_963682175.1. Lineage (NCBI taxonomy): Eukaryota > Viridiplantae > Streptophyta > Magnoliopsida > Alismatales > Juncaginaceae > Triglochin > Triglochin maritima. The sequence continues at coordinate 9,829,259 of OY821788.1, read as the reverse complement.
GCCGGCGATGGTGATTGTTGAGCCGAGGCTGTTCCGGCTATGTTGTTTTCCTCGGCTGGGCACCTACCGAGATGATGTTGTTATACCTTCCGGGCGACGGCCCCGTTGGTCCCTGTGGCCCCGACCACTGAGATTTACAGATCTGTTTCTATCGGCGCGTAGACGTGACAGAGGCTCCCTGCCGAACCCTTGAGTAGTGTAGCTGCGTGTGGGGGGTGCGATGTTGCGGGCTACTAGACTGCATGTGCCTGCAGTAGGTCTCCTCGGGAGACCCGATGATTGATTGTCGGACTGATGTCCTGTTTTACCCTTCGGGGGAACTGTTTTACTTTCTGTTGATGCCATGACATGCCACTAGTATGATAGGTTCATTATGTCATGCATGCATATAGGTGAGTTGGCATACGGGGTTTCCTTCTGGAAACTCAGGCATCGTTGTTATATATTTTTCAGGACCGCAGTAGGTCCAGTTGGGTGGTGATCGGCGGGGACGCGCATTTTGGAGTTGGATCCTCTCCTCGGGCCGCTGAGGTCGACATGATTACTTTTTATCCTCTGTTGTCGTTTTGCTGTAATCATGTATCTTTTGATAAACTCTGATGTATTTTGGTGCACCACTTTTATGATTTATGAGAAGTAACAGTCCCGCCTTTGATTATTGAGTTGATTGTCTTGATTATTATTTTTTTTAAAATTTCTGCTGTTTCGGGATGTTACAACTTGGTATCAGAGCGGTCGATTCCTATGCGGTTCCCAATGAAATCACCCTTGTAGTAATAGGACTCATGCATTTTATCTTTAGCATGCATACATGGCTGAAGTGGTGTTTGTTTCTTCTGTCAGATGACACCTAGGCGCGTGAGGAGTTCTACACGCGATCGTACTTCCAGTGACGACACATCTGGTGCTCATTGGGACAGGTTGGGTGAGTTTCTGGAGCGTCAGGCAGCTCAGAGCGCCCAGGGCGGAGTGGGAGCTGAGCACGATCGGTTCATGCGTCAGCACCCGCCGACTTTCGATGGCAGGAGGGCCCCAGAGGTCGCAGAGGACTGGATCTTCCGTATGGAGAAGATCTTCCGTGCTATTGGAGTAGCACCTGAGAGGATGGTGGAGCTGGCCACCTATGTGTTTGACGGCGAGGCCGCCAACTGGTGGAGGTCTACGTCCACAGTTCTGTTTGAGGACCGTGTGGATATCAGCTGGGAGGAGTTCTTAGAGGTGTTTCATGAGCAGTACTTCCCCCAGCATGTCAGGGATCAGAAGAGAGAGGAGTTCATGTCGCTGGAGCAGAAGGACATGACACTGACGAGCTACATCAGCAGGTTCAACGCCTTGGAGCGCTACTGCCCAGAGATTTGTGTGACCCCAGAGCAGCGGGCGAGGAAGTTTGTGAAGGGGCTGAGGCAGCCGCTTCGTTCTCGGGTGATCAACAGCATGCCACGGACCCTTGCAGATGCGGTGAAGCATGCTACGATCATCGAGCAGGACCAGAGGGAGTGTAATCAGGAGGCGCGGAAGGCGCCAGTGAGCACCGTTAGCAGAGTAGCTGATCGTGGGGCAGGAAGACCGGGCAAGAGGCCCAGGTTCGATGGAGGAGGAGCACGTCAGTCAGGAGCGTGCACTTACTGCGGGAGGTTCCATCCAGGGCAGGAGTGTCCCCGTCGGACTGGAGCGTGCATGGGTTGTGGTCAGATGGGACACTTTGTCCGTGACTGTCCTCAGAGGCAGGGCGAGCCGAGCAGGAGGCCAGGACCATCAGTGGTAGGCAGAGGCGGAGGCAGCCGGTCAGTTGTTCCACCAGGCCAGAGCAGGAGGACCGGGCGGGTCTTCACTATCCAGGCGGAGGAGGCGAGGGACTCCAACACCGTCGTGGAAGGTACGCTTTCAGTTTCTGGTTCTGTAGCGCGCGTGTTGTTTGATTGTGGCGCCACTCACTCCTTCATTTCGGAGAAGTTTGCTGGCGAGTTGGGTCGGACCCCTGTGCGGCTGACTGATGTTTTGGAGGTCAGCACGCCCATGGGAGAGGTGGGCACTGTGGGGAGCTATTTCCCCGGCACCACAGTTGCTTCGGGAGACCATGATTTTCCGGTAGATCTGGTCTTGTTACCGATGGTGGACTTCGACGTCATACTGGGGATGGACTGGCTGTCACAGTACGACGTGCGAGTCTTTTGCCGTGAGAAGAAGATCCTAATTCCGATGGAGGGCGTGCCAGATGTTCTGATCAGAGGTGCGAGGAGCAGAGGGGGTCGTCTGATTGTGTCTGCGGTTAAGGCACAGAGACTGTTACAGCAGGGATGCAGAGCGTTTGTGGCCACGCTGGTAGTCCCTGATCCTGAGACAAGGAGGATGGAGGATATAGAGGTAGTGCAGGAATTTCCAGACGTTTTTCCAGCAGAGATTCCAGCGTTACCACCGCACCGAGAGATTGAGTTCAGCATCGAGTTGGTTGCGGGTACGACACCTCAGTCGAAGGCACCCTATCGGATGGCACCTGCTGAGTTGACGGAGCTGAAGAAGCAGTTGCAGGAGTTGATGGAGTCCGGGTTCATTCGACCGAGTGTTTCTCCATGGGGAGCGCCTGTGCTCTTCGTGAAGAAGAAGGATGGATCGTTGCGGATGTGCATCGACTACAGGATGTTGAATAAGGTTACCGTTCGGAACCGGTACCCTTTGCCCAGGATTGATGATTTGTTCGATCAGTTGCAGACGGCGAAAGTGTTCTCGAAGATCGATCTGCGTTCGGGCTATCATCAGCTGCGGATCAGGGAGGCAGATGTTCAGAAGACAGCCTTCAGGACGCGGTACGGCCACTACGAGTTCTTGGTGATGCCATTTGGACTGACGAATGCGCCTGCAGCATTCATGGATCTGATGAATAGGACCTTCCAGCCGTACCTCGACAGATTTGTCGTTGTATTCGTAGACGACATTTTGATATACTCGCCTGACAGGGAGCAGCATCGAGAGCACCTGAGGATTGTGCTTGGCATCTTGAGGGATCAGCAGCTATATGCCAAGTACACGAAGTGCGAGTTTTGGTTGGATCAGGTGGCTTTTCTGGGGCATATTGTGTCAGCAGATGGGATTTCAGTGGATCCGGCGAAGGTCGAGGCAGTGACTCAGTGGAGAGCCCCGACGAGCGTGACGGAGATCAGGAGTTTCGTAGGTCTGGCAGGGTATTACAGACGGTTTATCCAGGATTTCTCCAGACTTGCATCGCCGCTGACAGCATTGACGCAGAAAGGCGTCAAGTTCGTTTGGTCCCAGAAGTGCGAGGACAGCTTTCAGGAGCTGAAGAGGCGATTGACGACAGCACCTATTCTGACGCTACCGAGTGGCAGTGGAGGCTACGTGATTTACAGCGATGCATCCGGGATAGGCTTGGGTTGTGTCCTGATGCAGCATGGGAAGGTGGTCGCGTACGCTTCGAGGCAGCTGAAGGTGCACGAGAAGAACTACCCGACTCACGATCTGGAGTTAGCAGCAGTAGTTCATGCGTTGAAGACCTGGCGGCACTATCTGTATGGCGAGCAGTTCGAGGTCTTCACCGATCATCAGAGTCTGAAGTACTTGTTCTCGCAGAAGGAGCTGAATATGAGGCAGCGCAGATGGCTCGAGTTCATTAAGGACTACGACTTCACCATTTCCTATCATCCGGGGAAGGCGAATTCGGTTGCAGATGCGCTGAGCCGGAAGGTGGAGGTTTCTGTTGCGAGTCTGTGCATTCAGGAGTGGAGGCTACTCGAGGCTTTGTCAGAGTGGAGACCGTTCACAGAGGGTACAGAGGGAGCAGTGATTGCTGGGCTTCGGGTGGAGCCGCAGACTGTCTCACGGTTGGTTCAGGCTCAGCAGGGGGATGAGGAGCTAGCTGGTCTGCTACAGTTGGCTTCCAGAGAGGGGTCAGATTTCAGCATAGGGGTTGATGGTGGTTTGAGGTTCAGGAGTCGGATCTGGGTGCCGAAGGTTGATGGGCTGAGAGATGACATCATGGAGGAGGCACACAGAGCTAGATACACCATTCATCCGGGGAGCACGAAGATGTATAAGGACCTGCAGCGGAACTTCTGGTGGAAGGGCATGAAGAAGGACATTGCAGAGTTTGTGGAGCGATGCTTAGTCTGCCAGCAGGTGAAGATTGAGCATCAGAGGCCGGCAGGACCAATGCAGAGTATCGAGCTTCCTGAGTGGAAGTGGGAGCATGTGACGATGGATTTTGTCACGGGTTTGCCGAAGACGAGGAGGTTCCACGACGCGATTTGGGTGATAGTCGATCGACTAACCAAGTCGGCGCATTTCTTAGCGATCAGGACCACGTTGCCTTTGGAGGGTCTAGCTAAGTTGTACGTGGAGGAGATAGTCAGGTTGCATGGAGTGCCGGTGAGCATCATCTCAGATCGAGATCCTCGTTTCACTTCCAGATTTTGGGGGAGTCTGCAGCAGGCTTTGGGGACGCGTCTGAGGTTCAGTACAGCGTTCCATCCGCAGACAGATGGTCAGTCAGAGAGGACGATTCAGACCTTGGAGGATATGCTGAGAGCATGCACGTTGGATTGGGCAGGGCACTGGGATGAGCACCTGCCACTGATAGAGTTCGCCTACAACAACAGCTACCACTCGAGTATTGGGATGGCACCGTACGAGGCGTTGTACGGGAGGCCTTGCAGATCACCGGTATGCTGGACTGATGTGGGCGAGAGGCAGTTAGTGGGGCCAGAGCTTGTGCAGATGTACTCAGAGAAGGTGGATGTGATCAGGAGGAGGCTGGCCACAGCACAGAGCAGGCAGAAGAGTTATGCTGATCGACGCAGACGTGAGTTGAGTTTCGAGGTAGGCGACCATGTGTTTCTGAAGATTTCCCCAGCCAGAGGTGTGATGAGGTTTGGGAAGAAGGGGAAGCTCAGTCCGAGGTATGTTGGACCGTTTGAGATCCTCGACCGAGTTGGAGAGGTTGCCTACCGGATCGCCTTGCCGCCACAGTTTTCGGGTCTGCATAATGTTTTCCATGTGTCGATGTTGAGGAAGTATGTGGCAGATCCGTCACACGTTATTGAGATAACGGTGCCGGAGATTCAGCAGGACTTGTCGCTCGAGGAGAGGCCAGTCGAGATTGTTGATCGCATGGATCATCAGCTCAGGAGGAGGACCATTCCAATGGTTAAAGTCAGGTGGCAGCATCACAGCGAGCGCGAGGCCACTTGGGAGATCGAGGAGGATGTCAGAAGGCAGTATCCAGATCTTTTCGGTGAGTGTTTGCTTGATTTCGGGACGAAATCCTTTTAAGTTGGGTGGATTGTTAGAACCCTAACCCTAGATTAGGATTAAACTTGGATTAGAGGAGGATTAGGGTTGGCTTGCATGGGAATGTGTGGTTGCTTGGGGAAGTGGAGTTGCAGGTGTCTGCATGGGAAGGGGAAGAGGCGGGGTTACTGTAGCATCCGAGTTAAATAGGGCTTTTCTTCTTCTTTCTTCTCCTTTCTCATTTCTCCTTCCTCATTTCTTCCTTCCCTTCCTTGCTGGTGTGTGTGGTGGCAAGCAGCTGAGGAGGAGACCGGAGATCGCGCGGCGTGAGGCGTGCGGAGTCGAGCGCGCGGGGAGATCACCGGAGGCGACGTGCGGGAGCGGAGCTCCGGCGTTTCGTCGTCGTGGTTGAGGTATGCCGCTCCTTAGTGTGGTTTGTTTATTACCCTCATGTGAGGGATGCGTTGGTCGAGTCGGGGGAGGTCGGAGACCTCTCCGGCGACGCGTTTCTTCTAAAAACCTCGGCTGGCGCGAGGTTGAAGACGACCAACGGTCGACCGGATCCTTCGGGCGGTCGACCGTTTTAGCACTGTTTGCCCGACTTTAACCTTCACCGGTCGAACGATGCCTTGTGGCGGTCGACCGGTAGTGCATTATTGCTGGTGAGTTGGGATTTTCTGCCTGTTATCGGTCGACCGGTCCTTGTTGTGTTCGACCGGAACTTAAGTGTACCTGTTATTATTGTATGAATTGTTCGACCGATTTATATTGCGTTCGACCGATTGCATGTTTGTTCGACCGGTAGTATGTTTACGTTCGACCGTTTGATGACGTAGAATACTAGGTTGACCCTGTCTGTTTTCGGTCGACCGAGACCCCTGAGTCGGTCGACCGATAGAGTGGAATTTAATGTTGACCAGACTCCGGATTTTGACCTCGTTCGGTCGACCGGTTTTAGACCCTTGTTCGACCGTTAGGGGTTCTGTTTTGAGCGCAACGGTAGACCGTTTTAGGAGTACGGTCGACCGATTCCTTCCTGGAACCGGTCGACCGAATCACCTCTTCCGGTCGACCGTTTGGGCCCAGGACAGAATTCCTGGTTCCCTTTTGAACGCCAACTTTGTCCACGGAAACCCGTGTCCTCGCCTTGGGCGTGAGCCGGGAGGTGACGGTGGGCGCGTGATGCGTGCCTGCCCAGGGACCGCCGTTGGGAAGAGTGTGGGTGTTCGGGACGCGTCACCTCCATGTATGGACCGTGACCTTGAGTTGATTGTTGGCACCTTGTAGTATAGCAGGCCTGAGGGATCACGGATCCCAGTGTTGATGTTGTGCGGGCACGCAACTGGCGTTGGGTGAGGTGACTACCGGCCCATGGGCTACGGAGGTCGCTGCCCTGCTTTTATAGCGGCGCGGTTGGTGTTCGCGGCTCGAGGAGCCTGATGACCTGGCAGACTTCGGTCTGGTTTTGTCCGATGCTGTGCCGGACTGTTGTGATGGACCACCGATGCTGTGCCGGTGATGCCGCCGAGGTTGTGCCGGCGATGGTGATTGTTGAGCCGAGGCTGTTCCGGCTATGTTGTTTTCCTCGGCTGGGCACCTACCGAGATGATGTTGTTATACCTTCCGGGCGACGGCCCCGTTGGTCCCTGTGGCCCCGACCACTGAGATTTACAGATCTGTTTCTATCGGCGCGTAGACGTGACAGAGGCTCCCTGCCGAACCCTTGAGTAGTGTAGCTGCGTGTGGGGGGTGCGATGTTGCGGGCTACTAGACTGCATGTGCCTGCAGTAGGTCTCCTCGGGAGACCCGATGATTGATTGTCGGACTGATGTCCTGTTTTACCCTTCGGGGGAACTGTTTTACTTTCTGTTGATGCCATGACATGCCACTAGTATGATAGGTTCATTATGTGATGCATGCATATAGGTGAGTTGGCATACAGGGTTTCCTTCTGGAAACTCAGGCATCGTTGTTATATATTTTTCAGGACCGCAGTAGGTCCAGTTGGGTGGTGATCGGCGGGGACGCGCATTTTGGAGTTGGATCCTCTCCTCGGGCCGCTGAGGTCGACATGATTACTTTTTATCCTCTGTTGTCGTTTTGCTGTAATCATGTATCTTTTGATAAACTCTGATGTATTTTGGTGCACCACTTTTATGATTTATGAGAAGTAACAGTCCCGCCTTTGATTATTGAGTTGATTGTCTTGATTATTATTTTTTTTAAAATTTCCGCTGTTTCGGGATGTTACAATTGATCTTTCACATTTTTCAATTTCCATAAGGTTTTTTTTCTTCTTCTTGTGAGCCACACAAAAATTACAAATTTAACTTTCTTCCACCCTTGCATTTATTGCTTTGGCTGTCATTAAGAAAGATAGTAATGCCATCAGGCATCCGCCGTGAAATGATTCTCCGGTGCCACTCCTTTATGGCCACAAGTTTCCGTCAAATAGGTGTTGTTATACTAATGGTTATTTCCAATTGATTTTGTGGAGGCTAGTGGTATTTTGATTTTGGATGATAGGAACCATGAAGTAAGTAGGAGCTCCATCAGTGCCACTTTCAAATGGGATTAAAGGAGAATCTTCCATTCAAGTATGGGTTTGGATTTGGGGAACTTGCAAGTGATGGTGATGTTGTGGATGTGTTGAAAGCTCCCTAATCCTCAAGGTGGATTGGAGGTATTTGTTACTGTTGATACATTTGGCAATTCAACAGAGTAGGAACCAAATAAGGGTGTGATAACATGTACTTCATAGGCGATGAAGATGACAGAGGAAGGTAACGAGTTGGCATTTCCATGTGTTTTAGGAGCTTGTGGGAAACCTCCTTGGGGAGGAGGTGGTGGATCAGGGTGCAAACAAGGTGGGCTTGGGTCAGTTTCCCGTTCACTGCTACCGGGGGTGGATTTTCTTTAACCGGTACTCGTCTCATTTAACAACGGGTTAGACAGGTGCAGAGGTAGGTTGGCGGGTTAAACATGTTAAACTATTTAATATTATCTAATTGAGTTTGTAGGTTTGTTTCGCGGGTTGGCGGGTTTTTACGCAGGTTAATGTGTTTATCATGCGGGTTATTACTACTTTCTATGTATAATCTTAATTTTCCTAACTTTACTTTGTTAAACTTAAATATACACTTTTTTTTCAATCTTATAACTTTAAATATTATATTTATAATATATGTTATTAAATATAAGAAAATATTTGGCAGGTTTATGGATTGGTGGGGGTGGATTGAGAGACCACCACAACTCACCTCGTTTACATAAGTGGGTTGGCAAGGCCAAGGGGCAGGTTGGTGGGTTGCGAAATTTTGACTGCAACCCTCCTCTAGCTAGGCGGGGCTGGTTGGCGACTTATGCACAACCCTAGTGGTGGAGAAGAGAAAGGATGATAAAGAAAGAACAGAGGTGTTGATGAGTACAACGTGTGTTGAAATAAATTTACTAACACTCCAACTTGAAGTATTAAAAACTAATTGATTGTCAGTATTAAATATTTTCTGAAAATGTCAATTGTAAACTCATCAACCTGGAACCATTTGATTTAAATCCTGCAATCATCATCAAACAACCTCGTTTGGGCCAAAATAAGGTTGATCTGGCCTGAAAATTGACCTGATATTATATAGGAAAATGATTTGTTGACGTGGTGCGTCCCAGACACCGTCTAATGTGGTCAATCCAGACAGCAAAAAACAAAGATAAATTAAATTACATATTATTTATTTTGTGTCACATCACGCGCACGTTAAATATGCGACCTTTGGTTTACACCATACATATCTTCTCAAAACCTTCTATTCTCCATCATTTTCTCCTGGTGCAAAGACTCGTCGCGGCTTTTGACAAGGTGTCAACGCGGGAGTGGGTCTTGAGGGAGGTAGGACGTTGCGGTGAAGTTGGTCGGCGAGAAGGAGGAGGAAGAGGTTGGCGTTGCAGCCCGTCCCGAGGTGAGGAGGAGGAGAAATGTCGTTCTTTGTAGCTAACTTGAGTTTTTTGTGTGACGTTTTTTGGGGAAAGTTTGGTTTTTGTGATTAATTTGAAGTTTTTGGTTTTGTTCTGTAATTGACCAGTCTTGATTTTTTGGAAGTGTGGTTCTTTCTATCTGATTTAGCTTTTTTGTGTGGAGTTTTTGGGGAAAAATGTTGATTCTTTGTGGCTCATTTGAAGATTTTGGTTTTTCTGTGATGGATCGATCTTGATTTTTTGATGTTATTTTGGAAAGTTTTGTTCTTTGTAGCTAATTTGAGGTGTTGTGGTCCTGAATTTTATTTTTTTGGGTTGTTGGTGATTGTCTTGAAAGTTTGACTCTTTTTCTAATTTCGGTTTGTGTTGTTCATGTCTAAAGTTGGCTTGTCTTTGATATTAGTTTTTTGGGAGTTTTTGATTTGTTTAATGGATTTGGGTTTGATTCGTGTTCTTGTTTGCTAATTTCAACTTGGGTTGTCAAGAAGGACAAACTCATATGATAAAAAAAACAAACTCATACTTAAAAAGGACAACCCATCAGTATAAGAAATAACGATCAACTGTTAAAAAATGACAAACCACTACTTAAAAAGGACAAAACCGAACTTAAAAAGGACAAACCATTACTTAGAAAGGACAAACTTATACATTAAAAATGACAAACTCATATGTTAAAAAGTACAAACGCATATGTTAAAAAGGACAAAATTATATGTTTAAAAAGAAAAAAACGCATGTTGTAAGGTTTTTTCGTTTTACATGAACTCTTCATTTAACCTTTGTATTTGAATGTTGCATGGGAAAATCAAAGGTTGCATTGGGAAAGAAATGGTTGCATGGGAAAACCAAACATTGCATGCTTAAAAGTAATGCTGCATTGGAAAACTAAAGGTTGCATGTGACACAAACATATTATTTAATTAATTTCAGAAAGAAAAAAACATTTGACTTTTGCTGACTGGACTAACACGTCAGGTGTGTTCGGGACGCCACATCCGTGTATAAGAACCCTATTATATAAGGAAAATGATTTGTTGACGCAGTGCGTCCGGGACGCCGTCTGACGTGGTCAATCCAGTATGCAAAAACCAAAGATTAATTAAATCACATATTATTTATTTATTTTGTGTCACATCACACGCATGTTAAACTATGCGACCTTTGGTTTCCACCATACATATCTTCTCAAAATCTTTCATTATCCCCCAAAACCTTTCATTCTCCATTATTTTCTCCCAGTGGAAGGCGAGATCGGTAAGAGGGATGCCGAGGGAGACGACACGGTAGTGGGTCTCGAGAGGTTGGGATGCCGACGACGTTGGTTAGGACGTCACGATGTAGTTGGTCGGCGAGGAGGAGGAGGAAGTGGTCGGCGTTGGAGTCTGTCTCGAGGCGTGGAGGATGAATGTGGTTCTTTGTAGCTGATTTTAGTTTTTTGTGTGGTATTTTTGGGGGAAAGTTTGTTTTTGTGGCTGATTTGAAGTTTTTAGTTTTGTTCTGTAATGAATTGGTCTTGATTTTTTTGGAAGTGTGGTTCTTTGAAGCTGATTTGAGTTTTTTTGTGTTGAGTTTTTACGGAAAAGTTTGTTTCTTTATGGTTGATTTGAAGTTTTTGTGTTTTGTTTTATGAAGGATCGATCTTGGTTTTTTGATATTATTTTGGAAAGTTTGTTTCTTTGTGGTGTTCTTGTTTAAAGTTGGTTTGTCTTTGATATTAATTTTTGGGGGTTTCTGATTTCTTTTCACGGAATTTGGTTTGATTTTGTGTTCTTGAAAATGAAAAACGCAGGTGATAAAAAGTACAAACTCATACTTAAAAAGGGCAAACCACTACTTTAAAAAGACAAATCATTACTTAAAAAAGAACAAAACCTCAACATAGAAATGACAACCCATCAATATAAGAATGACCGACCTAACTGTTAAAAATGACAAAACCATACTTAAAAAGGACAAACTACTACTTAAAAATGACAAACCATTACTTAAAAATGACAAAACCTCGACATAGAAATAACAACACGACAATATAAGAGGGACCGAGTCAACTGTTAAAAAGGACTAAACCATACTTAAAAAAGACAAATCACTACTTAAAAGGGACAAATCACTACTTAAAAAGAACAAAACCTCGAAATAGAAAGGACAACTCATCAATATAAGAAAAACCGACTCAATTGTTAAAAATGACAAAATCATACTTAAAAGTACAAACCGGTACTTAAAAATGATAAACACATACTTACAAAGGACAAACTACTATTTAAAAATGACAAACCATACATTAAAAATGACAAACTCGTATGTTAAAAAGGACAAACGTATATGTTAAAAAAGACAAATTTATATATTTAAAAAGACAAAATATGAACTCTTTATTTTACATTTTTATCCGAATGTTGCATGGGGAAACTAAATGTTGCGTTGGGAAAAATAAAAGTTGTATGGGAAAACCAAACGTTACAGTGAGAAAGTAATATTACATTGAGAATTAAATATTGCATGTGACACAAATATATTATTAAATTAATTTATCTGCTGACTGGACTGACAACGTCAGGTACGTCCCGGACGTCCGTGTATCACATATTAATATATGGTGCACGGTGTGGTGTCTTGAACAAAGGCGCCCAAAAGATGAACGAATTTGTATACGTATTTGTATGCGATTAAAAAGGAGTTAACTAAAGGAAGTGGAGATCAAGAAGAAGTGCTTGATAAGGAGAGAGAAAATTGCAAGTAATTATTAATAAATACGGGCACCGGATAGAAGATATGGCACGTTTGAATGAGCCCGGGTCAATGTATGAGGAGATAATGACGTATAATGTTGAAGTTCTATGCTAAATGTTACAGCTCCTCTATTTAACGACTTCCTGTAAGAAAAATATTACAGTTCTAAGATTTATCCACATAACTGAATGAAATTGGTCGCGCAAGTGATGGAAGGTTTCATGAATGGGAATTTGCATTTGAGCCAATATAATAGTACACCAAGTGATGCAACAGAAGACGAAGTGAGTCTTGAATCATCAGATTAAAGTTCTTTTGTTTTCTATGGACCTATTGAGCGACCGTCAGACTATGAAGAGGAAAGTCATGAAGAGGAAGTGTGTTCGGCAAAACTACCGATTCCAGAAAAATCAAACATTGTTATGATGGTGGAACCTTTACATTGAATTAGAATCTCATCATTTAATAATTTATAACTTTGAATATATATCGCAGGGCCAAACAGTGATAAGGGTAGTGGATGTAGAGAAATGTACAATGGAGACGGAGAATGCGATAACAACTTCGAATCACAGTAGCACCGTAGGATCGTATTTATCGATCAGAGTTCTCTACAACCATATTAATTAGTAATCACTATAGCAGAACAAGTTTCACCAACGGAACATATCCATCGTTAAAGGCTCCCATTCCGATATACCTACTGTCAGTGTTTACTTAGACCAACGGATAGTCGGACCGATAACCCCCGTCTTAATTTTGGTGTGAAATATCCCGATAATTTTTTAGGTTGGTTTCATTGCAGCGAAGAAGACCATCAGGGAAGCATTGATGGATATCCGGGTGAATTCAAACACCAAGTAATGAAGAAACAAATGTAATCAAACTCCAAGTAACGAAGAAACGAATGTAATCAATATCTGGACCACAAACATGAAAACATATCTAATATGCAAAAAAAAAATTAAATTTCTCTTACCGGTAAGAGAGACCCGAAAGTTATCAAGCTCAAATTGCATAACATCTACACAGGCTTCGACGGACAACTCATCCTCCTATACCCAAAAGTGAAGGAGTTGTTCTTCAAACATACCATAAATGAACAGTATTATCTTACGAAATCAATAACAATATGCAAAGCATTTGTATGAAATTTTCAAGAAACCTTACCTTAATCGATGAACAACAAAACAAATAGCAGTTCGGCTGATAATAGTAGAGCACAAGCATTCGAGTGCACGCACGCTGAAAACGACACCTAGGCCAATGATAAATTAGGAAGCTAGAATGATCAGAGGACATCGTTGAGGTGTGAAAGTTCAAGAATGAAGGAACTGAAGGATATGTATATAATGGGAGTGGTATTGAAGAATATTGACTCTTTTTGCAAAGGTGGTTGGAAGCTACATTTGAGTCGATGGGTAAATAAATAGAAGTTATTGAGAGTAAAGAAGAGTGGGTCAAAGGTAGACCTGGTACCGGCCGGCATGGCCTGGTCGTGCCGTGCTGGCACGACACAGCGGCCCAAGTCCTCGGCCAGGCAAACTCGGATCCGTGGGTGTCGGGTTGGGTTTTCCTTCGTTGGGTTGGATCGAGTTTTGATTTTTCGTTTTTTTAATTTGAAGTAATTACACATTCATCATTGAATTAACAAAAACAAAAACACAATTTATTTTCCCCCAAAGTAACCAATTTATTTATTAATAACTGTTGACTCAATTCTAGAAATAATATATTGGTTGCATATAAAAAAGACATGAAAACTAGTTAAACATAATCAGTAATGAAAAACCCTAATGGGTATTAGGAAAAAATTACTCATTTAACAAAATGATTTAGCTAAATGACTAAATCGTCTTCAATCTTCATCGTCGCTGCTGTCGTCAATATTCGTGTTTTGCATTCTGTCTGCAGCGTCGATCCAATCTTTCAGGCATATACGTTCATCTCGATTGATTTATCATACAAGTTTTGCCTCCTATCATACAAGACATGTTTACCTACACTAAAAGTAACCTCCGACGCCACAGTTGTCGCTGCAGGACATAATAAGTCTCGTGCCATTAAGAAAAGTAGTGGAAACCTACCTAAGTTCTATCTCCACCAGATTAAAATATCAAAAGATTTTAACTCAACCGCACTTAAGTAAAACTCAGAGTTTAAATATCCAGTTAATTCATTTTGGCTGTTAGTTTGCACTAATTTTGCCTTTTCTGACTTAACCAATTCAACTGGGAGTCGTCATTATGTGGATCCATTTCAGTTCGAGGGGGTCGCGATGATAAACTTGCAACATTTGAACACATTTGATTTACATTATATAGTCTTTCATATTCTTCAAATAATTGATTAACAAAGACCTACACCTATATACATGATTTTGGAAATTTTCATAATTCATATTTTCAAAATTTTGTTCCAAGAAAACTTGTAAACCAGTAATCTTAAATCTAGGATCCATAATGAAAGGTAAACAAAAACTAAATGGAGGAGGATTCCAATATTTATTCAACTTAGTCTCCATTACAGTTAAAACTTAGGTAATTCATAGATAAATATGTTAGAGGTGGGGTAATATTGTCCATTTAATCTAGTAGCGAATGTGAAAAAAGGTTTTAAAAAATCATGCATAATTTTACAAATTTCTCAATCTAAATCGGTTAACATGCACTTAGTTTGTTTTTCATTAGGTTGAAATTGCAAGATGATAAGACCATTTTAACATTTCATATGTGGAATTCCACCTATGAGAGACATCTAATTTAAACTTTCTTGGTTTAATTTCATTATATGCATAAAATGTAACGTCCTGAAACAGCGGAAGAAAATTTTAAATTAAACATAAAACATACGACCGTCAACGGTCAACAAGGGCACGTTACTAGAAAAGTCAACTTAATATATATATAAAATATCTCCACGTGGAAGTCATAATACAGAGTGTCAAAAGAGTGATTACATGACTAATACATAACTACTGTAATCACTACCTCTACAAAAACAATCAGATGACAGGACCCGATCCCGGAGGTACTCCCCTTGGTCACCACCAACCTACGATTGCCTGCTCCTGAAAATGAAACACAAAATCCGCCTGAGTTCCCAAAAGGAACCCCGTATGCCAACATCTCCTATCATATACAGAAATACAGACGAAAATGCCAAATAATGCTCATGCAATGCAAATCCGCCTCGGGCCCGATGAATGGTGTACTCCGCTGCAGGTCCTGATACCTCCACTCTCCTACTCAAGCCGTCTGCAACTGAATTCGCCTTCCCAGGGTGGTAGGAGATGGTGAAATCGTAGTCCTTAATGAACTCCAACCAACGACGCTGTCTCATATTCAACTCCTTCTGGGAGAAGAGGTACTTTAGACTCTGGTGATCGGTGAATACCTCGAACTGCTCACCATACAGGTAGTGTCTCCATGTCTTCAATGTGTGCACCACGGCTGCCAACTCCATGTCATGCGTTGGGTAATTCTTCTCATGAGTCTTCAGCTGCCTCGACGCGTATGCAATCACCCTCCCGTGCTGCATCAATACGCAACCCAAATCAACGCCTGACGCGTCGCTGTAGACCACAAAACCTCCTGTGCCGCACAGCAGAGTCAAAACTGGAGCTGTCGTCAGTCGTCTCTTCAGCTCCTGAAAGTTGTCCTCGCACTTCTGGGACCAAACAAAAGTGACTCCCTTCTGCGTCAGGGCAGTCAGAGGTGCAGCTAACCTCGAGAAGTCTTTGATGAAGCGACGGTAGTAACCCGCCAACCCAACAAAGCTTCTGATCTCCGTCACACTCGTAGGGGCTCTCCACTCAGTCACTGCCTCTACCTTTGCCGGATCCACCGCAATGCCCTCCGCAGAAACGATGTGACCAAGAAATACGACTCTGTCCAACAAGAATTCGCACTTCGAGAACTTAGCATACAACCTCTGGTCTCTCAGAATGGTAAGTACAATCCGCAGGTGCTCCCAGTGTTGCTCCACGTCTGGTGAGTAGATCAGGATATCATCCAAAAGACAACGACACATCTGTCCAAGTACTGCCTGAACGTCCGGTTCATCAGATCCATGAAAGCTGTCAGAGTGTTCGTTAACCCGAAAGGCATCACCAAAAACTCATAGTGCCCATATCTGGTCCTGAATGCTGTCTTCTGGACATCCTCATCTCGGATCCTCAGTTGATGGTATCCTGAACGTAGGTCTATCTTAGAGAAAACCTTCGTTGACTACAACTGGTCGAACATGTCCTCAATCCTAGGTAGGGGATACCTATTCTAGATGGTAACCTTGTTCAACATCCTATAGTCAATGCACATCCACAATGACCAGTCCTTCTTCTTCACAAACAACACTGGCGCGCCCCAAGGTGAGACACTCGGTCTGATGAAACCAGCCTCCATCAGCTCCTGTACCTGCTTCTTCAACTCTGCGTGCGCCATCCTGTACGGGGCTTTCGACTGTGGTGAGGTACCTGCTGCCAGCTCAATGCAAAACACCATCTCTCGCGGAGGCGGCAATCCTGGGATATCATCTGGAAACACCTCTGTAAACTCCCGCACCACATCTATCTCGTCGAACCTCAGTGATTCAGCCTCTGGAACAACCAGCGTCGCTAGGAATGCTCTGCAACCCTGCTGCATCAACTTCTGAGCCCTCAAAGCTGACACCACAATGCGGCCCCCTCTGATTCCTCTAATCATGATATCAGGCAACCCCTTCCTCGGAATCAAAATCTTCTTCTCACGGCAAAGGACACGCACATCATGTCGGGACAGCCAGTCCATGCCAAGAATAACGTCGAAGTCCTCCATCGGTAGCAAGACCAGATCTGCCGGAAAATCTTGGTCTCCCGAAACAATCGTGGCACCGGGGATGAAGCTCCCCACAGTGCCCACCAGACCCAGGGGTGTGCTGACTTCCAAAGTGGCAGTCAACATCGTAAGGGTACAACCCAACACTCCCGCAAATCGCTCCGAGATGAACGAGTGTGTCGCGCGACAATCAAAAAGCACCCTAGCTTCCAAACCTGCCACAAGAAGTGTACCTTCCACGACAGTGCTGGCGTCCCTCGCCTCCTCCGCCTGGATAGTGAAGACTCGTCCAGTGCGCTGACCCTGCTGAGGTGCTGCAGGTCTCCTAGCTCCGCCTCCACTGGCAATCGGAAGTCCCGGAGGTCTGCTCGGTCCAGCGCCCTTGCTAGGGAAATTCCTGACAAAGTGGCCCAGCTGACCACAACCTTGACAAGTACCCGGCCCAAAACAGTGCCCAGTGTGCACTCTGCCACAACTCCTGCGTGCCTCTGGCTGCGATGCCCCTGCTGCCTCGATCCGGGGCCTCTTGCCCGGATTCCCCGAACTCTGCCCTCCTGGCCTCCCTGAGGATCTCCCGACCGGCCTCCTCTCATCCTGGTAGTCTCTCTCTATAATCATGGCACTCCTCACTGCATCCGCCAAGGTGCGCGGCATGCTCGACAGCACTCAGGTCCTCAGCTGCTTCCGGAGTCTCTTAACAAACTTCATCGACCTCTGCGCCTGAGTGACGAAGATCTCCGGACAGTGATGCTCAAGGGCGTTAAACTTCCCAATGTACTCCTCCAGTGTCATGCTCCTCTGCTCCAGGGCCAGGAACTCCTCCCTCTTCCTGTCTCGCACGTGATCCGGAAAGTACTGCTCGTTGAACTCCTCAACGAACTCCTCCCATGCCACATCCTCTCGGCCGGCGAACAAAACTGTTGAAGTCGACCTCCACCAGTTCGCTGCAGTTCCGCTCAGCACGTAGGTGGCCAGGTCCACCTTCTTCTCCAGAGTATAGTCGATGGCCCTGAAGATCCACTCCCGACCCCCGCCTTCTTCTCCTGAGTATAGTCTGCATAGTGATGATCCACTCCTCAGCTGTCTCTGCATCCATCTGCGCAGTAAAAGTCGGAGGGTGTTGCCTCATGAACCGGTCGTGCATCACACCGACCCCCGCCTGCGCACTCGGCGCTGCCTGGCGCTCCAACATCCCGCTCAACCGCTCCACGGTGTCGAACAAGACCCTACGCTCTGCCTCCCGGGCCTCCTCCCTCGCAGCCTCACTCGAACTGCGAGTCTCATCCACAGGCATGACCCGTCTCGGAGGCATCTCTCTGCAGAAAAAAAAGCTCACGTCAGAATGATCATGAATGCATGCCATGGACCTCCAGACTATAATACTAACTCGATGGTGGTTTCTTTGGGAAAGTACGCCGAAATCAAGGCTCTGATACCAAGTTGTAACGTCCCAAAACATCAGAAGAAATTTTTAAATTAAACATAAAACATACGACTGTCACCGGTCAACAAGGGCACGTTACTAGAAAAGTCAACTTAATATATATATATAAAATATCTCCACATGGAAGTCATAATACAGAGTGTCAAAAGAGTGATTACATGACTAATACATAACTACTGTAATCACTACCTCTACAAAAATGATCAGATGATAGGACCCGGTCCCGGAGGTACTCCCCTCGGTCACCACCAACCTACGACTGCCTGCTCCCTGAAAATGAAACACAAAATCCGCCTGAGTTCCCGAAAGGAACCCCGTATGCTAACATCTCCTATCATATACAGAAATACAGACGAAAATGCCAAATAATGCTCATGCAATGCAAATCCGCCTCGGGCCCAATGAATGCCCAACCGCCACCACGGTCCATCTTCCAACCGCACAGGCATGAAAGGCTTCCCTCTGCCGCACAGGCTCAAGGGGCATCACTCTCCTACACAAGGAAAGGGCATCTCCTTCCTACACAAGGATAGAAGGCGTCTCCCACCTACACAAGCATGGAAGGCATCCCCCACCTACACAAGAATAGGGGGTCCAACTGAATACGCCCTCGTCGAAGGTGAAATCTGTAGCTCCGAGGTCCGGTGATCGACCGTAGGCTCAGAGTCGGTAGTCGACCTATGCTCGACGGCTCGCGTGTGGATAAATCCACCAACCTGCAGTTAATCGGTCGACCGCAACAAATACACCGGTCGACCGGTCTCCCGCTCAGTACTCGGTACTGAGGCAAATCACTATCAATCGGTCGGACAAGGTCTCTCGGACGGTCGACCGTTTAGCAAGTCACCGCCCAGTCCTAACCAATGAAAATTCGACCCACCGGTCGAACAAGGTCAATCTAGCGGTCGACCGTTTGGAAGGTCTACGCTATACATTTTTTTATACATATATATCTTGTCAGTCGAACCAGGGTCCGTTCAACCAATAAGGACAAACTGCATGAATCCTGCCCACTGCATTCGGTCGACCGAAACTCTTCCGGTCGACCGGATCAACAGGGACTTCCCTACAGGAAAACTGCACGCGGTCGGTCGACCGGATCCAGAGCGGTCGACCGTTTAGATGGTCAACGCTCTTGACCGACTTTGCGCAGTTCGGTCGACCGAGACACACTCTCGGTCGGCCGATGGTATGTCTAACCTATCTAAAGGGGTTCGGTCGACCGAAACAAACACCGGTCGACCGGACTAATGCAACCCTTAAAATTCCCGCTAAAATTTGGCATAAACGGTCGACCGTCACACAGTCATCGTTCGACCATTTTCGGGCAGAAAGATAATATTCACTGATATCGGTCGACCGAACCTCACACGGTCGACCGAAACTATATATTATCGCCACTTAACAGGCATCATTTAGACGATGTTTGGTCGACCGAACCTCACAACGGTCGACCGAACAGGTCGTCTTCAACCTTGGTTCAGTGGGTTTTCGCTGGGGAAACGGCACCAACGCCACCCCCTACACTCCCACACCTCTTGGGGAGTTACTATGAAGACTTGGCATACCTTTTCCGAGGCGAGAACGCGTCCGGTGAGCTCCTCCTCCTCCGGCGTCGATTCTAGCTTCTTCTCCCTCTTTCCTCCGCTCCCGACGCTCCTTCCTCGCGCGCGTCGACTCCACCACGTCGCTGGCGTCCTCCCTCCTCCTCTGGTCGCCGGGATGCAAGAAGATTGGGTGAGTGTTGGGTGGAAAACGAAATGAGGCAACAAGAGAGGAGAGATGTGAGTTTTGGCTTTTTAAACAAAACCTAATACTAGCTACAATACCCGTCCCTTACCTATCACCCTAAACCCATCATTCTCTTCAACTTCCCATGCAAAGCCTCCCTAAAAACGTGGGCTTAATCCCTAATAAGGTTTAGGTCTTAACACAAAATTCTCTAAATTTCTAAGATCTAGATGTACTACTACAACCTACATAAGCAATTGCATTCCTAACATTTTCTAAGTGAGGTTTAATTATGCTAAGTTCATCTTGTACCACCAAGTTTAAAGTACGACAAACACATCTAATATGAAAGAGTAAACCATCTACAGGTGGATGACAATAATTAAAAAGTATTTGTATTGATGAACTATTATTAGTAGCATTATTAAATGAAATTGCATAAACTTTATTTCAAGATTATTTGCTACGATGACACCTTTAATGTTATCAAATATAACATTGGTAGTGTGTGCATGCAAAATAGGTAAAAAAGAAATAATTTTTTTATTTAAAAACCATGAATCATCTAGATAATATGTACTTACGTAACAGTAAGGATAATTATTTGGACCGGTCCAAACATCACTAGTGAATGCAACCTTATTGTTCACTGATAAAAATAACTAATCATGATTTCTTTTTCTTTACCAAATTTATTAAATACAATATTTTTAAGTGTTCTTCTAGAAAATGATTTAAATCGCGGATAATGGTAGAGAATTGATTCCATAAGGCATTTAGATTCACATGTGCTAATTGTTAGTTCATATCTAATTATGAAATCAACAGTTATCTCTCTACCTTTAATTGGACAATATTTTCTGAAATTTAAAGTTCCAGTAGTTGTGTCTAAAACCGATTGACGTGAACCCACTACCGATTCAAGATTATTTTTAACTTTACATATAAGTATATGTCTACCTCGATGACCGGTTCCTCCACTTTACTTAGCTGAATATACGTGACAGCAATGTTTACAAATAGCGGTTTGGTTACCATCTTCATCTTGTCCTTCCCCAAAATCATTTCATACTGGAGATATTTTTTTCTAGTAGTTGTACCCTTTGGTTTAGGTAGATTAACAGGAAGCGGAGGTGGTGGGTTATCATTAACTTCAGAATCAGATGATAAACCATAGAAATTACTAAATAGGCAAATAAAAAGTGATTTTTTCATAAAATAGAAAGTCATGATGATGATTAATTAACTAAAATTAACTACTAAAATTTAGAAAACCTGGGAAATGAAGAGTGGATGAGTCGAAATCGGTGGTCAACAGTATGCTTGTAGCTTTAGGTTTCACGCTTTAGTTCAAACTTGACACGTCTCCACCAAAATCAGAGCAATTAAAGAAAGATTACAGAAGATTTGGAGAGATTTGTGTGAATAAAATGAGAGGTATTGGGGGTTTATATAGTGTAGGGGGTAGTTTAATTAGTAATTTTATTTAAAAAAATAAACCAATGACTCTTAGAGCCGTTGGAACAATATCGTGATGGTACCCAGGTCTACTCAAAGGTTGTTGAGCAACTAAGGGGAGAATATTTAAATATATATAAACGGGAGTACAAAATGTGGAGCAAGTATTAGTTGAAGTATTCATCCATGTGTAAACAAACAGTTATATTCGTTCTACCTAATAGATATTGATAAGCAGTAGTTAGCAAACATATCCATCTAACACGAAATAGCTAACTCCTGGCCAACTTGAAGGTCTGGTCAAATAGTGATAGGGGATGTGGATGTAGGGAAATGTACAATGGAGACTGAAAATGCAATAACAAGTTCGAATCACAATAGCACCGTAGGATTGTATTTATTGTTCAGAATTCTCTGTTATTGTATTAGTATCAATACAGGAGAACAAGCTTTCACCGATGAAACATATCCGTCGGTTAAGGCACCCATCCGGATATACCTATCATCAATGTTGCATGCGTTGGTGTTTACTGACACCAAAGGATGTTCCAACACATAACCCCGTCAGTGTAGGATATACCGACTCATACTTCTTTTCCAATATCACCGAAAGTTGCACGACTTAAACCAAAGAATAAGTTCTGTTAGTATATTATGTGGGTGACCCTACACTGACGGTTTAGGTTACCAGAAAAATGACAGAACTTACACCAACAGATATGTACCATCGGTGTAAATCTTGTCTAGAACCCAGAAAAAGCATATTGGCTCTTTCCGGGTTCAGATTCCTGGATCAAAAGAAGCAATAGTTTTCATCATTCATCCAGAACACATTCATGCATTCATCCACAAACATATAAACATAATAATTCATAGATGCATTCATCCAAAACATAACATTCATTCAAACAACCACTAGTGGAAGAAATGCCATATACGTCGGATATACAGTGGTATATACGACGGTTTTTTGTGATCCAAGTGTCCGACGTATATTCCACCGACGTCTATACCCTTGTGTATAGATGTCGGCTATATACGACCAACGTCTATATAATGTACAATGTATAGACGTCGGTCATATATAGTCGACGTCTATTATATCTTTAATTTACCCAACAAAAATATAACGCCTGGTATACAGCCTATAGCAGGCACCCAACCTCTACAGTAATCAAGCCCAAGTCGCCCCAATCGCCCAAGTGCCAATCTTTTGACCAATAACAGCGTAGAGCAAGCCCAAGTCGCCCAAGTGAGCATACTCGTTCGCATTTGTTTGTAGAGGAGTGGTGGAGTACATCAACCACAACAGCAAAAATGTTTAGCCGATGTGGGACTAAATTGTTCCGACCTATAGACGTCGGACATATAGGGTGACCGACGTCTATACATAACGTACAACCTATAGACGTCGGTCACGCTATACGTCCAACGTCTATACATTTAAATAACAATAAAAAAAAGTACGACCTATAAACATCGGTCACTTTATACATCTGACGTCTATACACAGGTAAATAGTAAAAAACCCATTGCAATCATCTTAAGCCCCAAGTGCCAATCTTTTGACCATTAAATATATATGTATCTATCCCATTTGCCTATTGTAGTATGGTGTGGTACCCAACTCCTATTTAGGAGTAAAGGAGTAGTGAAGTACTTCAACTCCACCAACAAAAAACATTCTCCAATGTGGGACTAAACTTCAACACATATGACCATACACACATGTGATAGTTACATTAATGTAACTATTTTTAAAACAATCCTAATAATTCACATTATTCTTATACAAAATAAATCCACATAAATTCTTACACAAAACAAATCCCAAAAAATAAATCCACATAACTTCTTACACGAAATAAATCCCAAAAAATAAATCCACATAAATTCTTATACGAAATAAATCCAAAAAAATAAACAAAAATAGTTTTCTTCTTTCAGGAGGTATAGACATCGGTTATACTAAAAAACCAATGTTTATTTTGCTCCTATAGACGTTGGATATCCAAACATCTGACATCTATACCTATAGACGTCGGATGTTTTTATATCTGACGTCTATTCAGTGACGTCTATTGTGCATTCTGCACTAGTGAACAAACACTTTCGTTCAAACAACAAACTGCATACAAAACGTTCTAACTTTATTGAAATTGAAAATTTCAATTACAAAGTAGCAAACGAAGTTTGATAATGATAAAAGTAGACAAACAACATGAATACTAAGCCATCAAACCTTAAGTGTATGCTCTGCCCAATGCCCGTGATCGTCCTCTTATCTTTTTGGTGGTGGTGGTGTGTAAATGAATGTGATATTATCCTGCATGTTACAATGCATCATATCTTGAGGCCATACTTCATATAAATTTATTAAATGTAATACACATTACTAAATTACGATTTCAACTCCTCATCGTTACAACTCCATTTCGCCATCATAAGGTCGATGGTCGACTGTATGGTCTCGATTTTGCCTTTTGCTTCCAGTAGCTCGCTACTTAATCACTTTAACTACTCACTCTCTCGAACACTCTGGCGCTTAATCTCTAATCTAGCATTCAACTCGGATTGGGATGACGTCTTGCAAGGTCCATACATGCCTGTAAGAGTAACGAGATTGGAGTACATTCGCACACGTCCATGCTCATCACCCAGAAGGGTCTCGACCGGGTCCTCGAAGGCCGGCGAAGTGATAGATCAGTAAGAGCTCATCCCACCCGGTACCAATAAAGCCTCTAATTTTTCCTGCAAGCAGAAGATTTCAGGAATTATAAATTAATATGGGTCAATGACATAAAGTAATCGAAATGTAAAAAAATATAAACTTACAATGACAATTGTTGCTTTCGAGTTCTTCTTGTTATGCAGTCAAAGGTACATATTCGTACGAGTAGGCTAGGGAGTGTCCGAGTTTTCCACAATCTACAATACCATTAAAAATAACAATTGTATTAGTTTATATAAAAATGTATTGACAGTGGTGTGATCCCTGGTCTCGATGAATCGGTTGTGGCGTTACCACCTTCGACCATATTGTGTATCATCCCCTCTATGTCGTCAACGTCATCCTTTTCTGAGTCATTGTCTATTTGTTGTGTTGCCACTTTCGCGACTAATTGGGCACTCGAACTTGCAAAACTTTACCGATGAAAACCCACTGCTAGTACTTACGAGAAAATTCATTTATGATGACATCATCGACGATGTGGCCTCTCGTAATTCGCTTGATATTAACACAATTTTGGCATGAGCATAAGATCTTCCCATCAAAAATATATTGATTGTGGGGACCAAATGCAACATTGAGGAATGACTTCAGATTCTCATTTAATGTTAGCCTAATTCTCTTGTCATACATTAACTTATGTTGGATGCCATGATTCTATTGATTTAAGATGAAAAACACGTTAAATTTAAATTTCCTTTCAATTTAAATCAGAATTTATTAACGTGTTATAAATAACAAATTTCCTTAAAACTTTTAGACATTTTGGCAAAACCTCCTCTAAAAAATTGATATGAAAAAAATCTTCAAATCCCTGGATTGACAAGAAAAATTCTACAATTTCATTATCCATTGCATTTCACATCCATATCAGGTACATTATTCTCCACTACATCACATTCACATTAAAAACATCAAACATTCATATTTTGTATAAATACAACATCAACTTAATCCCAAAATCATTTAAATAACTTCTAATTACAATTGCTACAACACTATTTTGGATTTTGGATTTCACAATGGTGGTCACAACTTCTCCGCTTTCTCACACCTACTAAACCAACCCAAACCACAACAATCAAATTGAACTCAATCCACTAAGCACATCGAACTTGTTGTCAACTAATATATCCAACTCAATCCAATTCAACTTAATTTGTCTAGCACAATCAATTAAACAATCATACTCAATCCGACTAACTAAACCAACAAAATCTAATTAACCAACCAAATAAAATCTAACTAACCAAAACCAACAAAATCAATCTAACACAACCACCCTAACAAATCCAGCAAACAAATGCAAATCTAATCTAACATCAAAGTCTAATTAATCCACTTCAAATCCAATTTCGACATCCATCACATTTCACATTCATCGTCACCAATCCAACACTAACTCACAAACAAATTCAATATCTTTAAATAAAACATTTAATTAGTCTAATAAATCTAACTAATTATACAAACTATAGTTACACAAAAACAATATTTAATATAAGAAATTCAAAAAATAAATCTAATTAATCAAAGTAATCATTCAATATATAATTTGACAATTTCAATCATACAAATTTAATTTAAACCATACAAAATCACAAATTTAAACCAATTAATCATAAAAATCTAATTTAAACCATACAAAATTGGAATTCATACAAATCGAAAATGTATTCAAAATTAAATCTAGTGCTTGGAGGACTATGGTGGTGGATTGTGGTTGGGTGGGGGTGGGGTGGGGTTGGTTGTGGTGTTGGTATTGGTGTGGGTAGTGGTGGTGGTAGCTGTGGCGGTGGTGGTGGTGGTGGTTGTAGGTGCCAGAGGTTGTGGAGGTAGCAGGCAGGTGGTGCTATCGGCAAGGGGTAGTTGGGTTAGGGGAGGAGGAGGAGGATATTGGGGTCAGAGAGGGTGGAGAAGCTCACAACTGGAAGCGAGACTCGGAGAAGGAGGAGATGACTGCGGCGAGAAATGGAGGAGGTGATGACAGCGAGTCGAGGAGGAGGAGGAGGTAGCTGCACGACAATTTTTTTTTATTAGGGTTTGAGAGAAATTTTGGGGTAAAAGAGATAAAGATTCACAGAGAGAATTTATCTGTTGGTGAATGTGCATATTATTCGTCGATGTAAACATGAGGATTTGTTCGTAACGGTCCATTTTTTAATGATTTTCCGTCGGTGTATATTTGTATGTAATGACCGACAAATATATTTGTCAGTGTATGGTAACATGCACGTGGTTGTTGGTTTTGGTGCCAAAAAATTATTTTCCCACCATTAATTTTTCAAAGAAGATACACCGATGGTATATATCTGTCGGGGTAAATTTTTGATTTGAGAAAAGCTACGAAAAGATTATCCCACAATGCTTATGAGTTATGAGCATATCCGTCAGTGTATGTGACCACCGTCGGATAATCTTAATGGTCGGTGGATATGTACTTACATTGATGGATGTTTCACCGACGGATATTTCAGAGGGGGGCCATGTTAGTACCTGGATCTCCAGTGGAGACTATAGGGTTTGAACGAGCCTGACTATGAGTCTAATACGCTATCACGTTAGGGAAAAGGGTCATGGAACCCTAGGAATGGAGGTGGGGAATGAAAGAAATGTGTTCTAAAAGTTTTATTTTTATATGTCAATTGTTATGAATTGAATGTGCAAGCACATTGTTCCACGATTATTGTATTCGTCTTTCGGAAGTGTTAAGGAAAAGACTCTTGGTCCTTAGCCATAGAACTCTAAAACATAATGGTTAACATAAATCAAAAGTTTTTTCACAATCGTGGTAATTAACATGGAACATTATTTACCAAGATAAGATTGTCACGTTGGTCATCGATTATTGTAGCTCTACAAATATTTGACGATTGATTGACATCATATCATGCATACATTTGTCTTATATCCATTATCTTTCACCTACACAGTGCTACGCAACGAGTTTAATGTTTATGTTTCAGGAATAAACAGGTTTGAGGAGAAGATGCACAAAAAAGGACTCAAAAGCAAGGAAAATGACTAAGTTTCAAGACTTCTGGACCGAGATGAAAGAGAGAAGGACCCAGATGTAAAGCCAAAAGGACCAAGGAGAAAATGAAGAAACTCCACACCATCATGAGGGGTAGTTTGGCAAATGGATTCGGGTCGCAAGCTACACACCCGATTAGGGTGCATCAGACATGAAGAAATCAAGCCCGACAACCACACTCCAAAACTTAACCAGATCCAGACGATATAGACCGCCAATTGGCTCATTATTTGGTGGCACTCTCTCTACTCTCTCTGTTTTGCTCCAGATCCGATAAGGTTTAGGCAGGTCATGTATTAGAGTGTTTTATGTCTATTTTTAGTAGTGCATTAGTCCCATACCGGGGGATTGTCCCCGGTTACCTTTTTTCATGCCTATAAATAGAACTTTTCCTCCTCATTTGTATTCACTCATTATTTGGTGTCATTCTATCTACTTGAAGTAAGCCTTGGAGCAAAACTCAAGGTGGAGCAGAATGTTACTTGTAATGTGAGTCATGTAAATAAAATAATTCTTCATAGTTTGCACTTAATGTTGTCTTTGTTTTAATGCTTGCTTGTTTAGTTTGTCTTAATCTTAGTTAAAGTAATTAGCATGTCTCCATTTCCTATCTTAATTACCTTAATTTCGTTTTGTTTTCTTTTAATGAGTAGTGAGTAGTTTCATCCCCCTTTGGGGGTGGAGATGATGTTCATACATGCATTAAAGAATGGAAATGAATGCTTTATTTTGAAATGTGTTGATAAATGTGAATGTATGCTTGCTTGTTTAGAGTCGAACACTTCACTTGATGGGTTTTGCCACAACTATTAGACACCTCCCATGCTTGTTTAGGTTTTGAAATAACCAACTTGTGTATGTGAATGTTAATCAATTAGGTTAGTGATTGGATTGATAGGTTTTGCCATAACCATTAGACACTTCCTATACATAAAAATACTACCTACATTTGTGCCTATTGAATGCATTCTTCACCATCTTATTACATGTGTGCACTCACTCCACCCCTTAGGGGTCTCTCTTCCTGATTTGCATCTTTACATTAAGTTCTTTTGGTTTAGTTTTAATCACTAGTTGTTGCTTTCCTTCGCATTTCTTCTTAATAGTTTAGTGTAGCTTAGATTATCATACCCAAATCTCTTTCCCCTTTTTCGCCACTTGATTTCTGAAGAACCAGAGTCGACACACCTCCTTGTGGATTCGACCTGTACTTGCCGCGTCTTCACCGATGCCGTGCACTTGCAGTAATTAATAAAACATTTAAACAACGACACAAGTATATAAAAGAGGAAATTATTATTTTTATATATTGAATAGACCTAACAAGTAAAACATTATTGAATTGTGTTATGTGTCATTAATGTTTTATTGTGTCTTGGATCCTAAGATATGAGAATTATATCTTTTCACATAAGGAGTGTTTAATTTGATTATTGTCAAAAGCTATCAATGAGTATAGTGATAACGACAATAGTTTGTTGAATATGACTTATGCCTGAAAAGATAGCTAGTCAAAAGATTATCATTGCCCCTCTTAATTGAGTGATGATATTAGTGGGACACTTGATAAAACAAAATTATAATGTGCAAAATGTAACTTGAGTTAAGTTACATAGTTATAATTAGCTTAAAGAGATCAAGAAATGAATATAATATGAATGTGGCACATTTCTACTTTGTATATATTCTTAATATCATGAGACAAGGGATAGACATAAGTGGTACACTTACATCACTAAATGGATCATGTTTGGTTCGAGTGGAACAAGACAACCATGATAATTGGGTAACTATAATGTGTATCTAGATACCACTTATAGTTTGAGATATTGAGTTACTAATATCGCTGCCAATTTAGCTAAGATCCTCCTATATGTCACAACACAAAATTGGGAAATAAGAAGCTTGATTTTGAGTTCATATGATGTGTTGGGTTTCATGTGAAAAGGGACACATGTGGTGAATCAATAAAATCAATATGTCACGAAAATTAACATAATTAGAATCATGAATAAATTCATATAAGATGTATATATTATGGGGTATAATGATTTAACATTACATAGGATAATATATTACATGAGATATGGATTTGCTAGAAACCCCAAAAGACCAAATTTTGTTGGAAGTAAATCCGAAATTTGACAAAGGCAAAATCAGGGTCAAAACAATCAACCGTTTTGGGATCGGTCGACCGGTTTCTAAGAAACGATCGACCGGTCAAAGATTGAAATGCGAGTGGTCGACCAAAATTATCGTGATTTGTCATTATAATAGGATCAGTCGACCGGGTGTGAGTACGCGGTCGACCAAAAATCTCCAGGAGTTGTCTTGGTGATATAGCGTTCGACCGGTACAAGGACACGGTGACCGAAATTTACCAGGAGAAATTTTGGTATGTAAACGGTTGACCGGAGTGAGACGTGGTACTAACGAAATTTTCCAGGGAAATTTTCTCGTGAATATTCGGTCGACCGTCGAGCTCACGGTCTGACCGAACTTATAAAAACTTAACTGTTCGGTCGACCGATTGGAATTTTCGGTCGACCATTTGGTATGGTTTTGCGAGAATTATTAAGAGAATAATTCAGATCATGGGTTGGATTAATTTCAGATTTTGTCAAACATTTTTTAGGATGATTATGTGGCAAATTGTGATTGGTTTTAAGGAGGAAAAAACAATAGATCATGGCTAGAGAATAGTTCATGATATGGGTGATATCTGAGGGTATAAATAGGACCTCTCACCCTAATTGTTTCATAAGTGTTAATGCAAATCCTCTCTCCCTAATCTCTCCACTAATCACCACGAAATTCTCTGAATTAGTCAGAGCTTTTGGAGATCAAATCTCGTGGAGCTTTGGAGAGGTTATTAGCTTGATTCTAAGTTTGATTTACAGATTGATTTGGCTAGCTCCTTTCTCTCTAATCTTTTTTAGAGTTTGGTGAACACTTGGAGGCGAATCACCGGGGGATTCGACACGCAACGGAACTCCAGATCTTCGAAAAGATGTTAGAGAACCTTTGGGTATAATCCTCTCTTGTTTGTTTATTTTAATATAGGTAGGTTTGCATGATATTAGAATAAACACAAAACAATGTACATAAAATTGCTGAAAATATAAATCGATCATGTATGCTTGTATTAAAAAATTTAAAATACACACATACATAGGGACACGAAATCCTACAAGAAAGGAATTTGAATTTCAAGCACTCAAGAGCCCAATTTAGGAAACCTTGATTTTCGGCCAAATCAAATACACAACCCAATCCAGGTTGTTATCTCGTATTTATATGCAATAAACAGCACAGGAAAGTTTGTTACCGCAAGTGCACGACGTCGGTGAAGACGTGGCAAATACGGGTCGAACCTCAAGGAGTTGTGAGTGTTGTGACTACCATACTCGAGTGGGAAATGAGAAGAGAATGGGTGGATTATGCTAACTAACTACATTAAACGATGAATGAACTACTAATTAAACTAAACCCCCGTGAAGTGGAGGTGTGTAGGTATGTGTGTGTGAGTTGGTTTTCATTACATGTGACACAAGTGTGTAAAGCAGGTGAAATGAATTAGAAACTAGTGTGGAGTCTAATTAATATCAACTACATTTACATGAATACATGACTAATATAGTTAGACATGAAGGTAAGATGAACTCTGAGTTCTCAAGCATGAACTAAGTACCTAGTGTGGACATTAGAACATCAATTGACCCCTTCATACAACTTAATCCATTCATGTACTTTCTACTAATCAAGCATCCATACATAAAAAAACCATTTCTATAAAACCATTACAAGCAACAAGATAAACAATAAAGCTAACATGAGATTAGTACCTAGTGTGGATATTATCTCATCTAATACAAGTTTAAGCATGCTACAAGTATAGATCTACATTACAAGCAACAAGATAAACTCTAAAGCTAGCATGAGACAAGTACTTAGTGTGGACATTATCTCATCTAATACAAGTTTAAGCATGTTACGACTTACGAGTATAGA
This sequence comes from Triglochin maritima, assembly GCA_963682175.1. Classification (NCBI taxonomy): domain Eukaryota; kingdom Viridiplantae; phylum Streptophyta; class Magnoliopsida; order Alismatales; family Juncaginaceae; genus Triglochin; species Triglochin maritima. The sequence continues at coordinate 9,798,087 of OY821788.1, read as the reverse complement.
TCTACATTAAGCATATGAAATGACACAAATAAAATAATTCATCACTATCACATAATCTACATCACCTCCACCCCAAATGGGGTGGATCTACTCTCTACTCATTAAGCTAACTAATTATGTTAAGATTTAAGGAAACAAAACATGCAAAACTAAAGTAAACAATATCTAACTAAAGAGAAAATATTTTATTTACATGACTCACATTACAACGTGACATCTTCTCTACCTTGAGTTTTACTTCAAATGCTTACTCTAAGTAGAGAGAATGACCACCAAGTAATGAGTAGATTACAAAGGAGGAAGAACAGATTATTTATATACATGAAAAATGCAACTAGGGACAATCCCCCGGTGTGGGACTAATGAAATATTCCCATAATAGGCATAAACACATAATCCATATCCGTGTGAAATTGGGTCGGATTCTGACGAAAAGGGACCGCCAATTGGTGGTCACTTTTTGTCTGATGTGATTCGATTTCGGATATCTTCTTAAATGTTTTTAATTCTTCACGTGGGGTGCACTCGGATCGATTATTAGAGTTAGAGACTGAATCTAATTGCCAAAATACTCCTTATAATGGTATGAAGTTTCTCAGTTTGTTATTTTGTTCTTCTAGTTTACATCCAGGTCATTCCCTCTTGTAGATGGGTCCTTGTGTATGACGAACAACTCCAGTTTGCTTCATTTAAATCTTTTGTTCTTATATTTAGTCTTTTTCATCTTTCATTCTCTTATTTATTACTTAATACCTGAAAATATACAACAAACACCCGAGTAGCACAAAATTGGGGTAAAATTAAAGATATATAACATGAATATGATGCATGATATGCTATTAATCAGCTATGCCGTAGGATCAAACACTTTATGTATGTATTATGAAAGTAGACATTGTGGCTTCTTTTGTTCACATTATGGTTCAGGACATATACATGCTTGAATTTAGTCACTTATCATTACTCAGACTGCTCAAACATATTGCCTCAGAAACATAAATATGGCTTATAGAACATTAATATCCCAGTATTACAACTCCAACATAAATCTTGATTTGAATAACATTAATGTCTTCAAAAGTCGAACCCATACAAGATACTAAATCAGAACAGAGACATCTCCAACATCTATAAACGACAGGAAAACACCTACAACTATTTATGCGACATTATTACTCAAAAAGTTAACAACCAAACACAATAATAATAGGTAGCATCATACTGAAGCATAATATAACACAATTTTTAAGCAATAAGGAAACTCAAACATCACAACTCCAAGACAAGTATTTAGAAGACATCACTAGTCTGTATCATAGAAGTCATAATATTCATCATCATTCCTCCGTGAACGATATAGCAGATTATCAAGATCCAACGCGTTGAAGGCGGCGTCGTCGACAAGAGGGGTGGTCATTGGCAAGTAATTAAAAGTCAAAACACCATCAACAAGACTAACACAAGGTGATTTTCAGGTGAGGTCGACCTCGTTTGAGCCAAAATGAGATTGCTCGGCAGGATGCGTTGGATTCAAATCTAATGGTTTAGATTGAACAAGTCATATTTGGAATATCAGAATGTGTAAAAATTTAATTATAGAAAAAATATGTTATATTTTGGAGATTTAATTTATAATTTTATAAACATAACGAAAAATACCTATTAATTGGATGTGCAAACACATTTTCTTTATTTGCATTTGTATTTTTTATTTTTATTGACATATGACTTCGTAATTATAAAACATTTTAAGACTATAGATGATAGTTAGAAAAATGCAATTTCATCTTATGATAATCACATTTATATATTCGAATATTACATTTTTATATGATGCGCGTGTACATAATTTTACTTTTTGAAGATAACTCATTATTATATTTATATAAAAACATCTTTCCTAGAGCTTGATGCATTTTTAATTCCACAAAAATCATATTTCAAAGAAAGCATTTTAAGTCTCTATATGATAGTCTCTCAAGGCTAGTGGATTTTGTATCATTTAGGAGAAATTTTTATGTATTTTTGCTTTACAAAATTCAGATTCGATGTATTAAATTTATTGCAATATTTTCCTTTGTTTAAAAATTATAGATAACATATTTTTTATTAAAATGTTTCCCCCCATGTGAAATTGTATTAAATATACAATATATTTGTATATAATTACAAGGTATTTGCCCAAGAAATAATGTTTTCTATTATATGTTATTGATTCCTATTATATGTTATATATTAGAATTGATGTATTACTATTTTTTAATTAAAATCTAGGGTTAATTACAGTTTGACACCCTAAACTATGCATTGATTTCACTTCGCACTCCTAAATTTTAAAATGTGACAGTTACCCATTGAACTTTTGTTTGTAACGCTTTATCATTCTAAACTTAAAAATCCACTATTTAACACATTCATCGTTTTTTGTAATTTTTTGCATTGCATCTCTAATACATTCTTAACCTAGTTTTACGTGAAAGTCATATATGGTTGAAATTTGAGTCGGATTTAAGGGGGCAAATTACAAAATGAAAAGTTCAATTGGGTAACCATCACCTTTTTAAAATTCAGATGTGCAAAGTTAAATTAAGGCATAGTTCAAGGGTCAAATTGTAATTAATCCTAAAATCTAATATGGAGAATTATTATTTTGAATTTGAAGATTTATTGTGGTTTCCATTTTATATTCTTATACGAAAGTTTGCAAAATAAATCTTGAGATTTTAGCTTTCAAATCAATACTAATTAGTCGTACCTATTAAATATTTTTCGAAAATGTCAATTTTAAACTCATCAATCAGCGACTATTGGATTTAAATCCAACAATTAACCTCGAACAACCTCTAAGGTGGACACCTGAAAATTGAAAAAAGGTTTATTTTATCATAAAATTTTGATGACCGAGAGAATGGTCCCCACAATGTGGTATTGAACAAGTATAGCCATATGCGAACCAACTAATTAATTATGTCCCCTTTGCTTTGGTCTTGACCCTCAAATGATAAATAAAATTCGTCCAAGCTTATTAGCATGGACAGCAACCATGTGGTTTAGGAGTCATCGAATCAGACATGTGTCTAAGGTTGTCGGAGAAATTAATAAATGTTAAGAAACGGGGACCAATATTAAGAGCACTAGATTAGACATGAAAACTTCAACTACCAAGTGAAATTTAAAGGAAAACTAAACCCTACGTAACTAAACTATAGTAGGGTTTTTTGCTTGCATTCACAAGAAAAAAACAATATTGGACCATCAAAATTTGTAAATTACATGGGTACACCACTCTCTTAGTTGGATTCACTTTTATTTAACTTGCTTTAGTTTATATTGTCCTACATACAGGTTTGCAAAATATACCTTGGCTACAACACAAAAATACTTATAAAACCTAAATGTTTTTGTCCTTTTATTTACATATAAGTTGCCTATCTAATCTAGCAAGATTATTTTAGAAAGAAATATATTTCTAGGTAGAGATAATTTTGGGGAGAGAGAAGAGAGAATTTACTGGGAAAAGTTCATTTATAGAGAGAGAAGGAAATGAATTCTAGAAAATCTTTCTTTCATCTCTATCATTCTCTATCTCTGCCGAGCTAGAAATCTATTTCTCACTCTACAAATCTTTTTCTTATTGTAGAAATCCATTTCCCGTAAGATTTGTTTTCTCTGCCTTCAGATTTTCTCTCTCCTACAATTTCATCTCTCTAAAATCATTTTTTCTTTTCAAGAATTGTCTTTCTAGATTAACTTCATGACTTTCGATATTTGGGACGGAAGTTTCTAATGTATGTGCCTTGATTAAACACAATATAATTCTAGAAATATAAAAATAGGAGTTTCAAATGGAAGCATCAGTCTAAAGCAGTGCTGATACTCTTATTCTTATAGAACCAAAGACAATGCTAATATCCAAAATAAGATCTTTGGATGTCATTGGCAATAAGTTGAGCATCGGAGGAAACTCCTGCTAATCCTCTCCTCGAGAGACCCGCACAGTACAATCCATTCTTTCCCTTCCAGTGGTTCGGAAATCTTTTCTTGGGCATGCCATCGTCGTTTAGGAGATTCTCATCATCCTGATAAAGAAAATGATATATTTGTTAGAATTTCCTTTTTCTTTACAAAAATGCACATATGCGTATTTTAATTTCATTGCGATCTCAATTTGATTGGGAGAGTTATAACCTCAAGCCAGTGTTTTGCAGCACTTTTGTAGCCCGTAGCGTACACAATTGCATCAAACCGTTGAAATTTGTGGTCGACGAACTCAACCTTGCTCTCTTTGACGCTTGATATTGCAGGTAAAACCTGTTTTCATTCCACATATGGAGATCAGTCCATAGTCTGAAAGACATGAAACGCACAAAAGTAATGATCATTACATGCATGGAAGTGGTGAAACTTTGTTGTGTCCTTGTAATATAATGTGAAATTTGATTGGTTCACCTGATCAAAATCCAAACAGTTAAGTGAAGGAGAGTGGATTCAATGACTATTTGCTCGACATGTAACATGTCAAATTCAGATATAAATATGTTGATCTTATCGATGCATTTATAGTCCATTCAAGTTTGATTAGTGTGGTCCTGAGCTGAGATGTATAAATAGTACTGTATGGATCACTTGCATGCATAAATTAAGCATATGTTTGTTTTCTAGAGAATTTTTGTTTTAATAATTAATCCTAATATGCGGTTCAGCGATTCGATATCTCTTTTCACTATAATAAGATATTACGATTGCGTCCAAATACTGGTGCTACAGAAAATACTAGAGATCTTTTAAGTTGTTTTAGAAACTTATGTACCTTTATCTCTCCTTTTTTGATCTTTTCAACTGTCCCGACATCTATAACCGGAGATCGACCATGTAAGGCCTTGGTAGTAAAGGGTCCTTCTGCTGGTTTACTTATTCCGTACTTGGACAAGTTGCCATACCGAATTTTGGTTAAGAGAAGCATAAGATTATCAACCATCCGTAAAGGTACGTAATTAAGAAGAGTCATCCCAAGGTGTATAATCTCCTTTGTCACCACGTGAAACTGCAAAACAACGAGGTTATTTAAGTGAGCCGCATGGTGATATCCAATTTTTTTGAATCATTAAAGTTTGTAAATAAGTGGGATAGTAACATCGTTATCTTGTTTACATTAGTTGTAGATTTGCAGTTTACTTCAAGAATTAATGGAGAAGTGATAGAAATTAATATTGTTAGATGTAAAAACAAGAAGCAGGGAAGTATTTTGTATGAAACCACAAATTTGGAGCAAGAGTAAGGAATGGATCAACTAGAATTGGTAATACAGATGTTAAGTCATAACTGATCTTATTTTATTGAACTTTTAGATACCGATCTTTCAAGGTCTAAGCAATTTAACCATTTAGTTAAGATGATTAACACCACAACCTATTACTTAATTTGGAATTTTGTTTGGAAATAAAGATAATGAGTTTACCCAACCTTTATTATCAACCATTATTCATTATTAGTGCCCCTTATCAAAAATATCATTACTAATATTGTCACTAATTTGACTATATATTTGTAATTAGATGCATCACAAAAAAACTTAGCTTAGTTGTTAGGTTTCATCTTAGAATGGTACATTAAAGAATGGGAATTAAACCAAACGATGGAGTATCTCATCCTAAGTTTGGTGTAATAGAGTATGTAACTTTAATAAAGAAAACATCTTGAAATTTCAATTAATTCGAATAACGAATAAACAATTAATATGACATGTGAACGCACGCTAAGCAGCCAGCAGCTGTGTAAGACCAATATTAACTGACTGATGCCAAATGTTAGAACTCCATACAAACCATCACAATACCGAAAAAGACACAAGGACTTTAAGTCACAGGACAAATTTCCGAAACCACTATGAACAAACAGACAAACATGCAACAGCACAAGATATTTTCCGTTCCCATCTAGGAAACAACATAAATCTGACAGAACAATAAAAAAAGCTCAAAGCAAGAAAGGATGTTTTCTTACCAATTCAGACTACTTCGGTTCCTGAATATTAATATATACATATAAGAGAATAGAAAAAAAAACTTCAATAATATTTAATCAAAGTACCCATAAGTGTTTAACCTCCTTATTTCATTTTATTTAGTGTCTTTAAAGAGAATAAAGTTTCACCCCATCTCTTCTTGTTTTTTTGAAATCAAAAGAAAGTTAATGTTGCACTTTGTATAGAAGAGTTTGTCTTCATTTCTCTCTCTTTAAATAGTATATTCAAACAAAGAGAAATTTCATGTTCTCTTCATTTTCTTTCTTAATTTCCTCTCCAATTCTGAATTGGATAAATATCCAATTGAAGTATTTAAGTTACAAGTTAAGATTTAATTAACAAACATAAAATGCTCTCCAAAACAAAAAAACGTTTAGTTTTATAACGTACCGGACTGCGAGCAACAAGTGAGGTTTTGGCGCCATTGGAGCAAAGATCGTAAGCTATCTCCATTCCGGAGTTCCCACACCCGACCACCAACACATCCTTACCCTTATATTGGGATCCCGACTTGTACTCGCTCGAGTGCAACACTTCTCCGACGAAGCTTTCAATTCCGGTCAACTCCGGTATGTAAGGTTTGCTGTTTTCTCCGGTGGCCACAACTAAATACGTTGAACCGTACTCCTCCATTTTACCCGTGTTCCCGTTTTTTGCCATCACCGTCCACATTCCAGTTATCTCATTGTGGAATGCTGATTCCACCGATCTATGGAGACAGAATTAACATGTTAATTGATAGTTTGAAGTTTTTCTAATTTATTCATATGAAATACCAATAAATGATTCACGTCCACAATGTACACGATTCGTTCTTTTAATGCTCATACATAGCTATGCAACAGCACTCCATAATTAGGTTTCTTGGTATCGTACAATATTGATGTCCGACCACAAGGATATCCTAGACTTGGATTCAAGTCGAATTCATCAACAAGTCCAGGTATTCATTCAAATCTTTGCAAAGCCAAACTAGGGAAAGGGGCTGGCAAGCTAGGTCGCGCTCCAATCACGCCGGAACAAAAATCCCATGTTTGGTAATCTGTATTTTGAAGAAATATGTACTCCAATCTTACACAGCAACATTCCACATTGCTGTATACCATTATAATTAAATTTGCATTCCACTACTATATAGTAGCGTAGCATAACGTATATTTGATTATACTTTCGCAAAAAAGAATATTTCACCATCACGTTGCCTACTCTATAAAAGTCCAAAAAAAAAAACCCTACATATACAAGTAGACCAACAACCAAAGAGAAGGTGATGCATTAACTATTATGTATATATATAACTATATACCTGCACAAGGCTGGCTGAACGTCAAAATACTTAACGTAGTCTTCGAGATACTTGACAAAGTCTGCACGGGGGATGAAAGTAGGCACATTGGGCGGATGGGGCATGTGAGGAAGGTGGCAAAACTCTTTGGCCAAGTGAAGTTTGAGTCTATCATAAGTTCTCATCTTCCAAAGAGAGCTATGGCAATCCTCCTTCTCCAACACAACGTTCGGGATGCCCATCAAGTTAAGGCAGGCCGACGTCGCCAGCCCTGACGGACCGGCCCCCACGATCACCACAGCCACCTCCTTCCTCATCTTCCAAGCACTCTACCAAACACTTGTTGTGGATATCATTGGATCAAGGATGTCTAAATATATATAGATACTTTGTCTCCCTAGTGAACTTGATAATATCATGCATGAATCGCCACAGGAAGGTGATTACTTGGTTCCCGCTTATGTGAGATCGTAATTAAGGATTTTGATTTTCATATTGAATGTTGGAGATTGTGCCGAAGGACAAATGGCGTTCTTGTTAGATATTTTGGTTTGAGGATGTGCACTCAGCGTTGGCACTGGGAACCAAGTCAACTAACTATGTACGTTGGAAGTAGCAAATCTTCCCATGAAAAGTAAGCAATCAATTACGTAATTCTCTTCCAGTAATTTGGTATTTGACTGATAACTTGATATTCGTGCATAAATATTTTTCCTGCGGAGCACGTTCTTTAATATAAGGGTTATTGATTGGATGACATTTGAAAAAACTGTAATTCCTAAAAGTCGCAACTTCACAACTATTTGCTCATGTCATCAGAAAAATAACATAGTATACCTTATGTCATTAAGCTTTCAAAATTGTCACTCCGTTGGTAGTACACCCTCCGACATTAGTTAAAGTATATTTTACTATTAATTAATCATTAACTAATTGTTAAATTTTCAAAATCAACCCAATTTTTGCATTTGTCTCTTCTCTGTGCTTTCGTTGGTTCGTCACATGTTTTTATTCTCTTCAGTCGTGGTCTCTCAGCTTTCCTATTGGTTTTTGGGGGCAACCCAAGACCCCCTTCGTTTACCCAATTTAGCTTGTTTGACATTGGACTTATGTTTGTAGTGTAAGTGCGTTTGTACTTCTAGATGGTGCACCACTCTCTCATGTAATTCTCCCACACCACACCTCTAAGTGTTGCAAGCAACACACATGCATGCTTGCAAGGCAACCCAATGGTTTTCCACACTCCACATGTGCAAGACTTGTGCCATAGGTCTATGATACACCTTTCTTTGTTGGAGGTAATCTCTTGAAGGTCGTCAGTAGATCTTACGACCGTGTATGTCCCCAATTCTCTTGTTGTCTTAGACAACCACTTCTTTGCGAAAGGTACCAACACATCGGTCCATTGATTTGCCTTTGTTTGTCTATAAATGATTTTCATGTACTTTTGCCGCAATGTGTTGACCATACTTACAACCGGGAAGTTATTATATGATGTATGCATTATATGACTCACTGCAGTTATTTGTGATGAAAGAACACTTCACATGCGTACCAAATTGGCTTCTAGACCACACTTTGTCCATGTACTCCACCTTTTGTATCCAGTCAAATGCTGGCTTGCTTGCTACTTCCATTTCTGACATGAACCGCTAGAATTGTTCTTCTTTAAGGATTGAACAGCACGTCAAAGAAGAGATTGCAAATGAACTCCACGGAATTTTTTCTTGAAATTTTTGTAAAGGTTCCCAACACAACTTCTATGCTCACACCCTGGGTAAGTCTTAGCCACTTCCTCTAGTCCCTTGCACCGGTCAGGTAAGATTACTAATCCTTCAGGTCGACCCACAACTTCCATCAGACTACCCATGAACCATTGCCAAGCGAGGTCACTCTCACTATCTGCAATCCCATTAAATAGAATGGCAAACAATAAAACAGCTCGATACTTGTGTTTCAAATGACATCCATCAAACCCTATGACTGGTTAGCATCCATCGAGGAAATCCTGCCTACAAGCATTCAAGCATACAAACAAATACTGAAATTGGTTGTTCAAATGCAGTTGAAACTTGATCACAAACGAGGTTCCGTCTGTTCAATTCACCAACTAACATGGGCACTAACTCATATTGTGGACCGTCTGCTCCATGAAGTTTCTGCAAGGCTAGTGCCCAAACTCTTTGGTACGAGAGCTTCAGGTGGTATTCTCTCTGAAGTTGGTACGCAATGTTCTTGACTGTGAGCCTCTCATTCTACCTTAACCAATGTAGTGCCTGATAGGCAATCCAGTATTTTGTAGCCATCTTAGAATCACAACTATTAATCGAGGAGCAAATGTGAGGAGTGCTAAGTGTCTAGATTTGAAACACTTCCGATTCTTGCATCACCGACACATGAATTCTCCATGTGCAGTGGGGGTCCTCGCACTTCACTGTCATTTGATTCGGTTGACTCTTAATGAAATCAACTACACTCTCAGACAATATGCAATGTAGTATCAAAGACATTTTGAATCATGCCACATCCGGAAACATCGCCCCAACACACATCTCTCGATTTTTCATGTTATCATGTAGTGGTTCTGGCCAATCATCAAAATTGTAAGTTAAGTCATCAACAATGTCGTCCTCGAAGGTCTCATCAAACTCAGGGAAAACAAATTCTTATTTCTCTTCTCTTCTCTTTCTGCTTCTGATTCTCTGCTCGGAACATCCATCTTCAACATCGTCAAGGTCCTCTATTGTGGGGTCATCATTTTGGATGCCCATTGACCTCCTCCTCCGACTTCCACTGGCAGACTTTCTTGGAGGTCTTTCATTTTTTACATTTTCATTTTACGTGCCAGATCTTCTCGGAAGCTCGATTGGACATTTTGGTTCCTCTGGGCTCATACATGTGGCTTCGGGTTGCATTTCTGATACCATAACAATTTGACATTCATGTTTATCTACACCTCTTGCTATCGGAACATGAGTCTACACGGTAGACTTGTTCAACTGCACACAATTCCTCCATATTGCTATCATTTTCTTTGAAATGAGGACAACATCTTTGATAGCGGTGGACAATTTTTCTACACTCCCAAAGGGTCCAGAATCTCCATTCGTCTTGTCGAATGAACAAAAAGATATATTCTTTAAAGTGTTGCATGACCTAAAGGTTCCTGATGGGTTTTCATCCAATATCAAGGCAACATTACAGTTGAAATAGAGAAAGATTTCTGGTTTAAAAATCCATGATTGCCACATACTTAAGAAACAAATCCTTCCTCTTGTTCTTCGGAAAGCATTTGATGATGATATTTGTACGTACAAAAAATGGAAAAGTTGAAGGGTGAAATAGATGTTACTCTTTGTCAGCTCGAGCGTATCTTTCCCCTAGGAATTTTCATGATCATCATGCATCTACCTATACACTTAGGTAATGAAATTTTATTAGGTGAACCAATATTTACATATGGATGTATCATATAGAGCATTGCTTTCTAACATTGAAACGTTTTGTTCGAAACAAAAGTATACATAAAGGATCCATCGTCGAAGAATACTTGGTAGAGGAGTATTTGACATTTTGTTCTTATTATTTGGATGAATTGGAGACAAAATTAACACTTGAAGAATGGTACACTGATGGAGCACCAATTGGGGCAGGGAGAACTCATTTTTTAGATCGGGTTTCGTTAGAGCAAGCTGATCGTTATGTATTATTTAATCTTGATATTGTGGCACCGTATCTAAATCTCCATTTGAAATGAAATATTTTCAAGTGAAAGGAATTTGAATACTGATCAATTAAAAAAATGCACAGTGATTTGTTTGAGACCTGGTTTTGTGATTTGTGAATCATATGCGTGTTCAAGAGAGTCTAGATGTTACAGAAGACTTGAAATCGTTAGCAAGAGGTCGAACAACTAAGGTTACATCTTATGATGGATATTGTGTGAATGGAAACAAATTTCATATGAAAAGTCTAGAGAGTACACGAAGAACCCAACATAATGGCATTACCATGTCAGCCAAAACATCAAGTTATTCAAGTAGTAGGGATCGAAATCCCATATTTGATGTCATTACATATTATTGTAGTTTGGATGAAGTGATTGAGTTATCCTACAACTCCAGGTTCAAGATAGTGTGGTTTGACGAATCCGGAAAGGATGGGATACAAGTTGAAAAACTTGGATTTACTCTCATCAACATGTCTCGAACGAAGCACGAAAAAGATTCATTCATTTTAGCATGTCCCGCGGAACCAGTGCGCAGGTTTAGTTTCTAGGTGGCTGGGCGACCGCCCACCCGAGCCTTGCACGGAACAATGCTTCTATATTCAAGATCCAGTTCAACCTAATTGGCATGTTGTATTGAAATATCGACCTAGAGATTTCTTTGGTGATTAGGTAATGCATTAGTTGTATTTGCTACATGTTATATGTTTTCTATTAGCAAGAAATTGTACGCTATGTCTTATATGTTTTCTATTATGTTCATTATGATCTCTTCTTTATTAACATTTTTGTACATGTTATACAAGAATGCCTCCCCGTAGGCGCATTGTTCGTACCCGACATACGGAAGATCCAGTTGAAGATGAACCGTAATCGTTAGACCAAATCATGATATCATTGAGGTTGTTAGGCCTCATGAAGTGGAGGGTATACCAACAGATGTGCGAACTAAACTGGGTAGGAGACCAGGAGATAGCAGGCCTCGTGACTACTCTGGAGCATGTATTGTCAAAGACGTTGAAGGTAACATTGTATTCAATTTTACATTAATTCGCATTTCATCTAAATTTAATAAATATTATGTTTTTTGGTACGACAAACAGATGATTGTGAGTCATCTATGAAGAGGGGTGGAGGGCCAACTCGAGGGGTTGATCTTATTCCTTCTCCCGGTCATCGATTTCAAGTACAATGGAATGAGGATTTCATTCCGGTCAGACCTTGTAGGGATAATCTCAACACGACATTGGCATTGTTAGTCAACCAGCCTGAATTGGGCCACTACATATAAAGATGTCACATCAAAGTCGTCAAGCATTTCTAGATTCGTGGGATCTTCTTGGTACATTTTCGTTTATTTGTTGTCATGTTTTACATTTAGTACATGAACATTAATATGATGTACTGACAAATGTTTATATGTTATTCGTAGTATAGTTTTGATATGGGGAATTGTGTAAACACTTGGCATTATTGTTTCGATAAGATCAATGGTTTTTGAGAGATTACCGATATTCGGTAAGAAGAGATACTACATGCCTTTTGAGACTAATGAAGAGTGAGTTGCATATTTGACCTCGAAAGGTGATCCACGGGTTCACTATGACCAATTCATCATTCAGTGTGATGAATGGAACACCGAAAACGCAAAGGTATTAATAATTTTGGTCTTGAAACATTTGATTTTGTACTTCTAATATCACATTTTAACCTTAAACTATTTTCATTAATTGTAGAAAAACTCCTTAACGAACAATATCAATCACGGTCGCAAGAAGATGAACCACAATACATGACCAAAAACTTTTTCCAACAAGACAAAACTTCAGGTAAGTTTTAATGTTATTTAGTTCTTTAAATCTTTTGGTTCCAATACATATTTAGATAAATATGGATTTTTCACGATGTTGATTGCATCATCTCTTAGTGTTGTTTGTTTTTTATTAAATAATTAGATGGATGAAAATCAAATCACCACACATCTCACCAAAATTGAAAAGATGGCTCTGTGTTATACAAGTCAACCGAGAATGGTACGTTTTAACTTCTTACAAGACCAAATTAAGTGTACTTTTAACTTTAAAATATTCGTAAGTCTTGGAAATATTTTAGGTTGAGATACAAGAATTGACCAACCAAAAATTAACACAGCAAACATTGTCTCAAAAGCAAGGTGAGTATTCTACGTTGAAAGCTCATGAGGTGATCGAGAAAGAGGCATTAGAAGAAGTTTTGGGGAAAGAGAAGACAAATCGTGTGTGGTGCTGGGATTGGAGCCTACAAGATAGGCAAGAGGTCGACTGGTCGACGTAGCAGCACTCACATGGAGCATATTTAGACCAAGATTTCCCAATGTGTATCAATTGTTAGTGTATACTTAACTTCATAGGCTTGTTTTACAAGTCCATTATACGTAGGATTATATTAAAATGCATTGTAGGAGGAGCACGAGAAGTTGAAAAGTCAAGTCGCAAAATTGATGGTGTCCCAATTTAGAGGAAATCAGGTATATGTAATTTGTTTTTTAAATTTTCTAAATAATATATACGTTTGAGATTGTTCAACTAATGAATTTTTTTTTTTATAAATGATGACATCGATACGTCTTCCCAGGATGAGGACGAACGATTGACGGATCAGACTTCTTCTGAGTTGTAGTTGGTATACATATGTTATTTTCCTTTTTCAAAAGATTACAACTTATAATATTTTCATATGTATGTACAACTTATGACTTGATATATATTGTGTTTCACATGATTTATACACTCTAATATGCTATGTGAATGGTCACATGTTTCTAATGGACGTCATGGTTTGATTTTTATTGCAGGATCTTCAAACCCAATATGGGTTAGTCGTGATTGTATTAACTGTTTTTTTGTTGCAAACCCTATTATTGCCAATGGAATTTCTGTCGGCAATAGATTCTGGTGTTGTCTATTGCCGATGGATTTTATGTCGGCCATAAGTAATACCAAATTTTCTGACGGGAAATTTGTGCTCATGCATTATCGCAATCCCTTGAAACTTTGTGTGCATGAATTTCAGAATTTTAAGTAAAATTACTTTAAGATTATACTGAGCATTATATCGAATAATTTTGTGAAATGTGCCAATTTCATTGTCATTGTTTGAGTGTCTTGGTAGATATATAATCACATCATACGGTAAAAATCACATTGTACAACATACAGATGTTAGTCTCGTTTATAAATAAGATGGTTTAATAATCGAACAACTTTTGTAGCATGACCTAGTACAGGTATGTTGGAGGGACTGAAGTGAAATTAGTTGGGTTGAGTTCGAAGTGGATACCAATTTCATAAAAGAAAACAAATATTTGAAATCGCAAGTCTAGATACGTTCAAATCGGCTCTGAATCTAACCGATGCATATTTGGGTTTGGATTCTCCATTCGTTCTTCGAATAAGGATTTGGATATTTGGTCGAAATTCGAATTCCAATAGGATATTGCAATTGAACACTTGAATTTACTCAAAAGTCAAAACCGTCAAGAAATTTTCTCCAGTCGAGTTTACGATGGAAAATTTGTACACATGCATTATTGTAATCCCTTGGAATTTTGGGTGCATGAATTTCAATCTTTAATCAAAACTACTTTGAGATGATACTGAGCATTATATCTAATAATTTGTAAGATGTGCTAATTTCGTTGTCATTGTTTGAGTGTCTTGGTTTTATATAGAATCATATATTGTAAAAATCATGCTATACAACAAAGAGATTTTAGTCATGTTTATAAGTAAGATGGTTTAAAATTGATTGACGTCATATCATGCATATATTCGTGTCTTATATCTTATATTTTGAACCTAAGCAATATTACGTAACGAGTTTTATGTTTAAGTTTCAGGAATAAACAAGATTGAGAAGAAGAGACACAAAAAAGAACTTAACGTAAGAAAAAATGACTGAATTGTGAAACTTATGGACTGAAATGCAAAAGAGAATGACCCGGATGTAAACCATGTAGGATCGTGTGGGATATGGGTCCACTAATCACTATTAATCTAATCCCTAACTAATCAAGCAATAAACGCAGCGGAAACAAATTTAAAAAACAAGTAGGGAAATTTACAGAAAATGCAAACCACAAAGAGACACGGCGTTTTTATAGAGGTTCGGCACCCCACCCGGGTCCTAGTCCTCTCTTGTAAGCTCCGCTCGACTCCGCGAGCTCCGCCTACGTCTTCACTATCCACTCCCCGTTCCGGGTCGGGAGAGAACGCCTTTACACCACAAGCAACACGAACAACCCTCGCTTGCTTGAATTCTTCCTCTCACAATCCGAGAGGGACACTTCAGGCTTTCACCGAAGTCCTTGCTTCTTTTGACAACACTTGTAACTGAGTGGGATTCACTCTCTAATTGAGCACAACAATTGCTAGATGATTGTATGATGAAGGATGTGGAAATTAGGCTTTGGAATCACTAATTGGGAGCTTTGAGGTTGTGGAAAATCTCACTATAAGTTTGACACTTTGGAGTTGTGAAATCTTGTTGAAAACTAAGTGTGAACCTCTATTTATAAGCTCCTAAAGATTTCTAGCCGTTTGGACAAGATTTGATTGGGTTTTGTGCAAGATACACAAAACAGAAAATCGGGTTCAGAAATCTGTCCAGAAACGGTCGACCGAAAGGTGTATCGGTCGACCGAACCCTTGAGTCTGTTGATGGATCGGTTGACCGAACATAGGTACTGGTCGACCGAATCACTTAAGTTCTATAGGTCAACGATCGACCGAGCAGGTACCGGTCGACCGAACTACTGGGTTCGGTAGAGAGAAATCTTGATCGGTTGGACAAACTTGTGTCGACCGATAGCAGGGGGTTTTTCACGAATTAAACGGTCGACCGAATAAGGTAGTTTGTTCGACCGGTTCTAAAGTATATGGGGGTGTATATAGAGAAAAATGTGTATACGACCGTTGTATAATACGACAAATAAAACGGTCGTATTTTTACCAGAAATGGCAAACGAAACGGTCGACCGAAGGTCTACCGGTCGACCGAACAGGTCTGGGTAATCGGTTAAATAGATGTGTGATCGGTTGAACGGATTGGTCTGGTATAACAAAAATTGTGTATAACCGGTCGACCGAAAGGTGAACGGTCGACCGAACTCAGGCAGACTGGTGACCAATGTTTTAGGTGTTTAGGTGATCTAATGAAGTCCAAATTATATGATATTTTGTGTGTGACTCCTAAAAGGAACCTAGTGTGTGAATGCATGCATATTAGCTTAAGTTATGCTCAATTTACATAAGTTCCTAATTCTCAAAGAAATGTAAAATTACATGTCTTCAATCCTAGCTTGATTACATGTCTTGACTTGATTTTTCTTCTTTCTTGAGTCTTGATTACTTGTAGATGTTAGCACAATACAACATGTATACTATTATACTACATGTGCTAATCTACATGTCCTTATTAAGATTAGGTTTAATTACATCATCAAAATACAGATTAAGGCCAAAAAGCCAACAATCTCCCCCTTTTTTATGATGGCAACCTATATCTTAAACCAACCTAATACTTGAAACATGTATAAGTTAACTATGCATATAAATGCTCCCCCTATGGATGTGCATAGTTTTTCTTGATAATTTCATGTATATTTCAAGTAACCCTAATCTATTACTTCTCCCCCTTTGACATCCATAAAAAAAAATACAATAATCAATGTAATATATGAATTTAAATTTCTCCCCCATTGACAATTATATATAACTATTTGAGTTCAATGTAGGATGTCATTTGTAATGAAGATGCTCCCCCTAAATTTTGCACTTCATTACTCTAATAAAAGGTATATCATTTAAGCTCCCCCTATCAATAAGGCTAAATGGAAACAATGAGTATGATTCAAGTTAAGTTCATTTAAGTTTCAACTTAAGCCTTATTCTAACATCCATTTAAAATTTGACATTTAGAATCAATAGATGTGATAAATGATTTGCAATGAATAGGGATAATGATTTTCAATGAATTGAACTATATGATATGTCAATTAAGCATATGAAGCTAGATTAGAGCTAATTTAACATGAATTGTATAGATAGGAATTTATACCAATGTTGAATTCGAATTTAGCTCCAATCTCATTTGGTGATGCAACCGGATTTGAATTTGACTCTTGAGCTCACCCGGTCACCACCAATCTCCTCCTCAAGCTCCTACAAGAGTAGATTTAGGTACCCAAACAACTTTGGGTCCTTGAATGTTAGCTTTGGGAACCCAAACCATTTTGGTTTTGGGAGCCCATACACTTGAGGAACTATGGTTTACAACTAAGTGCTTTCCATATAGAGTAGTGTGAGATACATGGTTTTTCAATTTTGCATTGTATCCTAAACCATGTTTTTGCAAAGATTGCCTTTGACTACCTAATAGCATGTTAAGCATCTTAGTTCCATGTGTGAATTTTTCTAGATCTTTTCTTAATTGCACATTGCAAGCTTGAAGATCTAATTGTTCACAATCTATAGGTGTTGTTTTTAATTTTTCAAAATTTGATGCATAATTTTCTAGTTTAGCAACCACCTCATTCTTCTCATTCATGCATGTTTCAATTTGGCTTTGGGGATCTTTGATTAACTTTCTAGCATTCTTGTTTTTATCACAAATGATCTCATATTGTTTAACTAAGTCATGGAATGCATTTTGAAGCTCATCATGTGTATAATTTTCATTATTTGCACTAGAGTTTGAGCTATCACTATAATAAGACTTAGTTGAGCATGAATTACTAGAACAAGAGTTAGAATCTACCTCACTTTGATCTTCAATAGCCATGAAGCATGAGTGAGCCACTTCTCTTCTACTTTGCAAGGAAGAAGACGATGTTGATGGTGATGAAGAATCATCCCATGTAGCCTTGTGTGCTTCCTCCTTCCTTTCTCTTCTCTTGCTCTTCTCCTTTTCTTTTCTCCTCTCCCTTCTCTCCTTTTTCTTCTCCCCTTCTCTTCTCTCATTTTCACTCTCCTCCCTCTCTTTTTCTTTTTCTCTTTTCTCACTTCTTCTACCTCTTCTTTCATTTTTTTCTCCCTTATCCCTCTTGAGGTATTTGAAGAAGTCTTGGGCAAGGACCTCAATGTCCTCTTCTTCCACCCTCCTTGGCTCATCAAAATTTGCATGTAATGCCACCACGGAGTTTTTCTTTGAAGCTTCCTTCTCTCTTCGATGACTCAATTGGAGCTCATAGGCCATGAGATTTCCAATGAGTTCCTCCATCTTCAATTTTGAAAGATCGTGCGATTCTTCGATTGCCACGACCTTGTCTTCCCAATCGTTGCTCAATGACCGGAGGAATTTTCGAGTCATCTCTCCTTCATTTATCCTTCTTCCAAGAATCAAAAGAGAGTTAGTAATATCGGTGAAGCGAGTGTTCATGTCGCTTATGTTCTCACCGATTTGCATAGAAAATATTTCATATTTATGCATGAGGAGACTTATCCTAGTTTCTTTGGTTTTGCTATCACCCTCATGATGCATTTGTAACCTATGCCATATTTCATTTGCACTTTCACATCCCCTAATTCTATTGTATTCTCCCTCATTAAGGCCACAATAAAGAATATTCATAATTTTTGAATTCATTTCAATTTCTTTCATTTGAGCCCTAGATAGAGAATCTAAATCATCTTCATTTGGGGGTATGTAAGGATTTTGAATAAACTTCCAATACTTAAGGTCATTTGATATTAAAAAGATTTTCATTCTATTTTTCCAATAATCATAATTTGACCCATTAAGCAAAGGAGGCCTTGTGGTGCATAAACCCTCTAAGTGATTAGATGTGCTAGCCATGCTAAAAATACGATTAAGTATAGAATTTAGCTAACAAGGCTCTGATACCAAATGTAGGATCGTGTGGGATATGGGTCCACTAATCACTATTAATCTAATCCCTAACTAATCAAGCAATAAACGCAGCGGAAACAAATTTAAAAAACAAGTAGGGAAATTTACAGAAAATGCAAACCACAAAGAGACACGGCGTTTTTATAGAGGTTCGGCACCCCACCCGGGTCCTAGTCCTCTCTTGTAAGCTCCGCCTACGTCTTCACTATCCACTCCCCGTTCCGGGCCGGGAGAGAACGCCTTTACACCACAAGCAACACGAACAACCCTCGCTTGCTTGAATTCTTCCTCTCACAATCCGAGAGGGACACTTCGGGCTTTCACCGAAGTCCTTGCTTCTTTTGACAACACTTGTAACTGAGTGGGATTCACTCTCTAATTGAGCACAACAATTGCTAGATGATTGTATGATGAAGGATGTGGAAATTAGGCTTTGGAATCACTAATTGGGAGCTTTGAGGTTGTGGAAAATCTCACTATAAGTTTGACACTTTGGAGTTGTGAAATCTTGTTGAAAACTAAGTGTGAACCTCTATTTATAAGCTCCTAAAGATTTCTAGCCGTTTGGACAAGATTTGATTGGGTTTTGTGCAAGATACACAAAACAGAAAATCGGGTTCAGAAATCTGTCCAGAAACGGTCGACCGAAAGGTGTATCGGTCGACCGAACCCTTGAGTCTGTTGATGGATCGGTTGACCGAACATAGGTACTGGTCGACCGAATCACTTAAGTTCTATAGGTCAACGGTCGACCGAGCAGGTACCGGTCGACCGAACTACTGGGTTCAGTAGAGAGAAATCTTGATCGGTTGGACAAACTTGTGTCGACCGATAGCAGGGGGTTTTTCACGAATTAAACGGTCGACCGAATAAGGTAGTTTGTTCGACCGGTTCTAAAGTATATGGGGGTGTATATAGAGAAAAATGTGTATACGACCGTTGTATAATACGACAAATAAAACGGTCGTATTTTTACCAGAAATGGCAAACGAAACGGTCGACCGAAGGTCTACCGGTCGACCGAACAGGTCTGGGTAATCGGTTAAATAGATGTGTGATCGATTGAACGGATTGGTCTGGTATAACAAAAATTGTGTATAACCGGTCGACCAAAAGGTGAACGGTCGACCGAACTCAGGCAGACTGGTGACCAATGTTTTAGGTGTTTAGGTGATCTAATGAAGTCCAAATTATATGATATTTTGTGTGTGACTCCTAAAAGGAACCTAGTGTGTGAATGCATGCATATTAACTTAAGTTATGCTCAATTTACATAAGTTCCTAATTCTCAAAGAAATGTAAAATTACATGTCTTCAATCCTAGCTTGATTACATGTCTTGACTTGATTTTTCTTCTTTCTTGAGTCTTGATCACCTGTAGACGTTAGCACAATACAACATGTATACTATTATACTACATGTGCTAATCTACATGTCCTTATTAAGATTAGGTTTAATTACATCATCAAAATACGGATTAAGGCCAAAAAGCCAACAAACCAAAAGGGACCAATGAGCAAATCAAAAAACTTCACACCATCATGAGGAATTTTTTGGCAATTAGATCCGGGTCTAAGCTCAAATCAATCAAGACCGTCAATTGGTGGTTCCAGACCGCTAATTGAAGGCTGGATCTGATCCCGACCCAATTAGAATTAGTCGGGTGTTGTATTAGTGTGATTTATGTCCATTTATGGTATGTCATTAGTCTCACATCGGGGGATTGTCCCCGATTATCTGTTTCTATGACTATAAATAGAATTTTTCCTCCTCCCTTGTAATGTACTCCTCTTGGTGGTTATTCTCTCTACTTGGAGTAAAGTCTTGGAGCAAAACTCTAGTGGAGAGATACTACTTGTAATGTGAGTTAGTAAATAAAGAAAGTTTTATTAGTTTTATATTCTCTTTTTTAATTCTTGCATGCTTAGTTAATTTTGTTTGTCTTAATCTTAGTAGAATTAATTAGCATGTTTACTTTTCCTAGCTTAATTTGATTAATTTCGTTTTGTCTCATTTTCTCGAGTAGTGAGTAGTTTCATCCCCTTTGGGGGTGGAGTTGATGTTTATACATGTCATGAAGAATGGAATGAATGCTATATTTTGGTTTATGTGATGAATGTGGGTATGCTTGTTTGAATAAAAAAGAATACTTAACTTGTTGGTTTCTACCATACTCATTAGGTACATCACATGCTTGTTTAGTTATTAATAAAAAAATTGTTTATGTTAATATTAACCAACTAGGTTAATGATTTAGATGATAGGTCTTGCCACAACCATTAGGTATTTCCTAAGCATAAAAACATAACTTACACTTAAGCCCTCTTAAATGCATTCTTCACCACTTTATTTGATGTGCACGCACTCCACCCCTTTGGGGTTTTCTTTTTTATTTTCATTTTGCTTTGATCGTACTTAGTTTAGTTTCAATTCCGCTCGCTTTCGATTTCTCCCGCTTTCGTTTGTCTTGTTTGATGCTTGCTAGTTTAGTATAATCAACTTCTTCTCTCTTTATTTCCCACTTGATTTCCGAAGAACTAGAAGTCGACACGACACACCTCCCTGCGGATCGACCCGTACTTTCCGCGTCTTCACTGATGTCGTGTACTTGCGGTTAAACTTAAAATGTCAAACAAAAATCATATTCGTTTCATAAGTCAAAGTCTTATTCGTTTCATAATATTTGCACTGACATGGACAAACCATGTATTGCTAATGAAAAGAAAGATTTAAGCGATGTGATACAATAAAGATTCAGTGCACAGCTTAACTAAGAAGTCTTTATGGATGCGTATCTGATGAAAGATACTACTTTGATTTTTGTGTTTCTTCTCATATTTAAATGCCATGTAAAAGCATCCTTCAGTATCGCCGATGATTAAGAAAGTAGCTAAATACGTATCCACTAGTACCAGGCGAGTAGTGGTATCTGATACGAATATGGTGTGGATACTTCAAGTCCCATTAATGAAGTATTTGTGCTTCATAGTGCCTCCATTACAGAAACACTTAAGGGGAAAAGAGCAACTTTCCTATATTAAATTATTTCCCACAATTATGAAAATTCCAAGGTGTATCCATCAATTAACCCAATTATAAATTTTTTATTCAAATACAAATAAATTCAGAGGTTTTCCAACAAATAGTCCAATTATCACTTAATTAAACAAATACAATTAAAACTAGGGTTTTAAGGCAATTTATCCAATTATTAATTATTTAACCAAATACAATTAAATTACAAGTTTTTTTTTGCGATAAACGTAGATTAATTTAGTCAACTGAATATTAAATCCAAGGTTTTGCTAGCAAATATTCCAATTATAACTTAACTAACCAAATAAAACCAACTTTCATCAACACAATGCAAAATGCCCAACATCACACCAACCCCAAGCCAACCCTAGCTGTTGGCCGGCTGTTATTGCCGTAGCCACGGCCACCGCCACAAACGTGGTGGTGTGGCCTGCATGGCAACACGCGCGGCTATGCTGCTCAGCGCCACTCCGGTCGCTGCTTCGTCAGTCTCCTTCTCTCTCCGACAATCATATTGTCCTCCTACCCCAAACCGAACCTACCAGGGGCGGGTGGCATACTTCGCGGGAAGAAGAAGAGCGGAGAAGGGGATGGCTCCCTTCCGCGCCTACGCGCGGTCGCCAAGCTCGCAGGAGATAGCCGTCGGAGCTGTGGAGAAAGGAAGAGGAGAAGGATGAGGGAGGGAGATGGGTTTTGGGGTTAGGATTAGGAATTTGGGAAGAGGGGTGAGAGAGAGAGAGAGAGTTAACAAGTAGTGACAAGAAATTAACAATAAATCCATACAGTAAGAAAATTCAACAGTTTCTGTTAACCTAAAAATAGTAAATGAAACAATTGCATGGTTTTAGAAACTGAACTGCTATTCATCGCCGGAAAACTACTTAAATCGCCCATACGAATTATCATATTGTCATTCTACCATTTCTACTTATATAACTCTTCATTTCACTCTCCTAACATCACTCTCTCTTCATATTACTCTCATATTCACCAGAAAGAATGTCTCGAAGGCCGAGAAAAGAACTAGCGGATGCCTCGGATTACTCGAATCTGGTAAAATGTCTTGTTTAGTTTTTTTTTTTAAATTTGGGTCAGGGGAGACGGCTCCAGCAGACGCCTCCCCTTAGGATGGGGCGTCTACGGCAGTCGCCTCATTTGTTTTTTAATGTTTTTTTAAAATTATTTAAATTGATTATAAATTGTGATAATTGCTAAATAAATTGATTATTAAGTTAATAATTAGTTAAATTAGTTTAGTAAATCCATTATTGATTATAAATTGTGATAATTGCTAAATAAATTGATTATTAAGTTAATAATTAGTTTAATTATTTTAGTAAATCCATTATTGATTAGAATTTATGATAATTGCTAAATAAATTGATTATTAAGTTAATAATTAGTTAAATTATTTTAGTAAATCCATTAACAAAATTTTATTTTTAAAATTGAATTAATAGTCATCAGGTTACCATGGAGGAAAAGGGAAATCAATTCCCTTACACGTTGTACGTAGTTTAGCAGATGAGTCAGGTCCTCATCATCCACGTAGACGAGGTATTTCTGCTTCAGTTAGGAGAGAGATATATTTTACGTCGTCGTCAGATACCTGAGGATTTTTTCAACGACGAGGATGATTCAGATGAGGTGAGGAGTCACGACGAGAGTGACGATGGGGGCCGGTAGGGCTTGGAGTCATAGGAGGAGGCGATACAACAGTATGGTCGAGGACGGGGGCGACATTGTAGTATTTTGGCTGAGTAGGTCGTTAGGAAGGGCTTGTGACCGGTGATTCGAGTTCGTGCACTGCAGACGCCCGAACTCAGAAGAAGAAGAGGGGTGAGGACGATTCTTGGATCGTGACGGATATGATTGTGGTGGTCCTCTAGATGGCAGCGTCATTCCGAATTTCGGAGGCCACATCGCCAGACGCATCTGAGAGGGCGAGAATCGGAAGGTTCTGAAGTGCCATTATCGGCACAGAGCATGTATTACATTTCAAGCTTGGCGTTCAGTGATGACTGATGATATGACGACGATCATTACTGATAGCGGATTGGGTCACTTGTCGTACAACATGTTCTCCTACCTTGACATGACGTTGATTTCGGCCTTCGTGGAGCGGTGGCAGCCTAACACCAACACTTTCCACTTGCCATTCGGAGAGATGATGATTATGTTGCATGACATCTTCCAGATTCTGCACATTCCTCTTGAGGGTCATATGGTCAGTGCGCAGGCGCTGACGTCTGAGTTGAAGTTATTTGTATCAGAGTTGCTCAGGGTCAGGCTCGAGGGTCTTGGGCGGGATAACTCATTTTGGAGTGGCGGTTGTGTTAGCATCGATGTTGTGGACGACTATTGCAGACAGGGACGACCACCACGGACTGAGGATACGCAGATGATTGCCTACCTCTTCTTACTGCTAGGTTGTGTCTTGTTTGTCAATAAGAGAGGTTGCAGAGTCAGACCACGCGACCTATTGGAGGCGAGGGAGCCAGATACCATTGGTCAGTACTCATGGGGGTCCGGACCGAGGATAAGAGCGAGGGACGACTCCTTTCTATTCGTAGACGGCTAGATCAGATGACTGCATCACATGTATATAATGTATATATCATTCACGTTTATTTAAATTTCAACTTTATTATTATTAACGTATAAACGTTTAGGTGGAGTGGTTGTCGTATGGTCCTGAGCCTGTTGTAGTTGTGCCAAGGACTACATTTATGGTCGTTATTCATTATAGGGATATCACAGAGCCTTATTTACCTGATTGCGTGTTACGTTAGTTAGGTTACCTTTAGGTGATCCCAGTTGACATCCCGACGGTAGAGTATGCAATACGGTCTGCGATTGCGTTGACGTACGATGTCAGGCATAGCGTTTCGTTCACGTAATCGGTTTGAAAGACATTTCCGAGAGTAGGACGACTTCACCTGGACGATCTGAGTCGTAGCCGCGACCCCTCCACTTGCGATGCAGATTATTTGCAGTGGTTCGGTAGGTGCTCACATCTAGTTATCGTGCGCGGTACCATTCCGAGACCGGAGAGACCACTGGACAGGACATGTGACGATGCTGTAAGTTTATCTAATTTAATTTTTAATTGTAATGTATATTTTGTTTTTATTGTTAATGTACGCTAAATTTTATGTTAGTTACAGTGGATGAGTAGGGCGATACGGTATACGCATCCGTTCTTGCAGCATAGGGACCAGATGCCGAACGAGGTGATGAGAGCTGCATGTACAGATTGGGATCGCCTCATTGATGAGTGGAACAGTCAGTTGGGCGTTTCGGACCACGATTCGGATGTTGAGTTCTAGTTGGCTTTCACATTATTTATTTTATTATATGTTGAACTTTTACTACATTTGATGGTATTTGCTTATCTGTGTACTCTTATTATTTATTTCTGACGAATATATCTTCTACCTATTTCTTTAGTTATCGTATTTTTAATACTTATTTGTCACGAGCATATTATAGTAACTTAAATTAAATTTAAAATCTCGTAAAAGAATAACACGATATAAGTACAAATACACGATATATTATAAATTACAAATGCATTACAAATTACAATCAAAATGTACTACGTAACTTGTTCCAATATGCTATCCTACTTTCGTACTAATCCTCTCATCCAACAACACTCTCCTCTCGCATTTGATACCACAGGGTCGCTATGAGAGGTATTGGGAATCCCTCAGCTAATTCCAAACGAATAAAATGTTTGTAACTCTCTAAATGAGCAATGACCAACTCTCTAACTGACCTCGTCATGTCAGACAGACTCTCCCAAGGTAGCACAGTAAGACACGGGAACAACGAACCATCCATTCCAACTGAGAAATACATGACCGCACACTTGTAAAAATTAGCAATCGGGAACAAGTCAGACCAAACCTCCATATAATAATCCTCGTCACAAGGTCCCCCACCCAATCAATTCGTTGACGAGCCTGTACCACATTGTCGTAATAGACGTTCTCATAAATAGGATGTGCACCTATCTCATTAGAAATCGCACGACGGGCGTACAACCAGTTGTCTTGACCACCATGGAAGACATCGGCAACACATCGAAATCGACAGTTGCCATCAGCACGTACGTCATTCCACCTCTCCAGAAATGGTAAAATGATTCCTGGCAGTCTATCAACATATGGGAAGTTATCCACGTTAGTCCGTCCGGACATTGTAAGAAAGAGAAATAACAATTCATTAAAACAACAAAATTAGGAGATAATCTATTCACCCCTCTCTAGATTAGTGATATATATTAAATAACAACAAACATATCGTCATACCAGATCATGTGTCCATGTTCACGGATGATCGAGACGAATTGGAAGACCGACCATGACCTTTGCTCCCACTACTGGCAGACCGAAGACGACCTCGCTCAACATACTCGAAGGCACTCGGGTCCCGACGTGTCGACTTTCCCCTAGGTCGACCTCGTACCTTAGTATTTTCTACGAGTTCTTGATAGTCTGACTCATCCGGGTGTAACTGTGCGTATAAAATACAAGAAACACTACGAATTACTGCAGGGTTGCTCCCCAAAATCTCATCAACGAGCTTCCAAAAATGCTCGACATCTTGTGCTGACTGATCCACAAAACTCTGACATCTGGACTCCTTCTCCAATGACAAGTGTTTTCCAGAATGGATGAATCTGCTATAAATAAATCCCATCACCTGACGCAATACACTCGTGCATGGTACATGCACAAGGAATCTCCTGTGATGTCAGAAAAGCACACCCGCAATGATATTCAACTTGATTGCTTAAGTCTTGCATTCTCTTCAACTCCTGAGTCAATAATGACAAGCAGTGATGTGAAACTCGACCATTTATATGCTCAAACAAAGGACTTATGTAGTTTGTTAAATTTCGACGTCTCGAATCTCCAAGAAAGTTCCGAATATTCGTCAGTTACATTTCAATAACCGAGTTCACGCGGTCAAAAAGAGTGTTCAGAGTTGCAGTCGATGTAGTGATTCACTATTTCAGAGCCGAATGCGCACTTTCCACCCTACAGTTCGTAGTGTTGCCGAAATGAAGGACTTTATTCGTCTAATTCAACACAAACTTTTCTTTATGCACCAACCACGTGTCTTCCACATACTCCGTGAGCACTGGCCGGGACTGGAAAGAATCCTTCAGATTATGGACTGTTCTATTATAATCCGTCTGTGAATCAGAAACCATAACTCTCCTCCACTTTCCACGCCTAAACATTTCTTAAGATTTCTTGTCCTTGCCGAAAACATGGTATGCGTAGTTATACACGTCTTTATTGATATACTAGGTGCAAAGTAAATAGCAGTCTCAGGAAAAACCTCTGCCACTGGTCGCATCAGACCCAACTCTCGATCCGTTATTATTGCAGTCGGGCTAACAATATCCAATAACAGATCTTACAACCTCTCCAACACCCACCGGTAACTAGACTCGGTCTCATCCTTCAAAATTGCATATTCAACGAGGAAATTCATGTTTGTTGGAGTAACCCCAACCATCTCAAACAAAGGCATCTTGTACTTGTTCGTCTTATATGTCAAATCTATGCAGATTATGAAAGGGTATGTACGCAACAACTGAACTAACGTCAGATGTGCCAAAAATGCGTGAGTAAGGACATTAGTTTCTTCATCTGCCACAATCCAATGTAAATAATGATACTGCACTGCCTGACTCAGAAACTGCTGAGTGGGGTTCCTGTCTTTAGATTTCGTCCTCCTCATGTACTCTCTGAAGTTATAAATGTGTCTTTGATTGGTGTTATCCTCTGGTAATTTCTCCTTTACTGCCAACAAAATGTTACGTGGTCTTGCTTGTGCCTTAGTCATATCACGAAAAATTTGCTTGGCCCAGAATTAAGTCCGCTGATCTGTCGGTGACCCTCTGAATAAACTGCAAGTGCGTGGTTGTGTTGCCCATGAGTGCTATTAGAAACAATGACTCATCCATCACGATCCCATCGCTTGACTACTTTTACCAAAAAACGACAACCGCAACCTTTTCCTTTTGTGTTGTTCAGTAGTGCAATACTCGTATCACGAGAACTCATTTCATGTCTGCGATCACATCTCAAGTAATAATTCGTCCAGTTATCTGCTTTTGATTTGTATGATGATATAACCAAAAAAAATTGGCTCATATGTCAACTTGTTTCGCGCATTTACAAGCTTCCTCGATCGTTGTAAATATTTGTTTACTATCAAAAAACTCATTGTAATCTACTCCATCACCACCAAAATCTTGCAACAGAATCTGCCAAAAATTAATTTAACAGAAAATTAAAAAAACTTTAAATAAAAAAAACGCGTCTTAGACAAACGCCCGAGACGGAAAAAAATTCCGCCTCCGTTACCTCACTGGATCCAGACAATTCGCCAAAAATTTTCGTGGTGTTAATACTTGGAATGTGAGTAAAACTGAGTCACAAACCTTATTTAAAGACCCATGACGAAATGAGTATTAAATGATTTGTTAAGGGCAAAAAAGTAATTGTTGGGGCGATTTAAGTAGTTTTCTGGCGACGAACAGTAACTCCTTTAGAAATGATGTAATGTTTAGCTTTTTCATAAACCTACTATTCCCTACCTCAGCATTATCGGCATCTTTCATTTCAGAGGCTTTTGCTGACTGCTTCTAAAAATGGAATAACAGACATGAGTAAGGTACAGAATATACAATTAAGTCCAAAATAATCATCAAAATTGGCCTGAAAATAGAATAATGAGTGTAATTCAAAAATAGAATAAAAACCTAATGAAAACATTTTAGAAATGTGGTATTTAGGGGACTTCCACTCAAGAAAGTATTTAAGGCACACAGCAGTGTAAGTAGTTAAACTGTCATACTAAATAAATATAATTATACAGCACTCATACTAAATAAATGCCACTGCGTATTTTCCAAATCGTAACCAGAAAATCGTAGGTTCAAGTTACAGTTTGTTCTTCCCTATAAGCTATAAATGATGACCTTTTCTAAGAATGTTTGGAAAACAAATGAATATAAAAAAAGAACTAAAATTAAACCAAGGCCATGAGGCCAGCTGTAATTAACAGAAAAATCAATATAAAAGAAACAAGCTTCGACGCTACTCCCCAAAACCACAAATATAAAACACTGACAAAATTATGTAAGATGTAGTTTAGACGTTGAGAAGTCGTTTAAGAATGCAAAGTTAAATTAACTGCAGTTTTTTTGTCACACTACAGAGAATCTAAATCGCATATTAGTCGTCAGACTCCGAGCACATCTCACACTGTACCCAGAGACTGTGCAACCGCATTGACAACATTTCCATTTTCACATCTGAAGCGACACTGATTGCTTCGACAGTATTTTTCTTGTTCTGTTGGCTAGAGGATGCCACAAATTTCATGGACGGGTGAAGTTGTACAGCTGCGTGGAGAGGATTCAAATGCAACTGCAAGAAAAGGCAGAGTTATCACTGGATCATAAGATATTAACCTTTAATATTGTAATTGACAAGAATTTCTTAAAAAATAGAGATCAAATGGCATGAGAAGCAGGACAAGACAATTATCAATTGAATCTTGCGATGTTTGGCACAGATGTCTAGGACATGTAAATTATCAATGTTTGAAAAGAATGATAAATTTATGTAACGCCTCGAAACAGCGGAAAAATTTAAAACTTTAAACAGATAAAAGAATTAACACCGGGGTCGTCACCAAACCACAAGTATATATAATATAAAGTGGTAAACTGTATAATACACGAGTCAAGGATGATTACAACCCAACACAAAAGATACACAAACACATGTACAAGGGAAAATCATCCACCTCGAAGGATAGAAGGACAGGATTTGGTCTGGGTGCTCCTGCCCGCAGTCACCACCACTTACTGACGCGCACAACCTGACATGTAAACAAACAATGCCTGAGTTTCCCCTAGGGAAACCCCGTATGCCAATCCCTATCATCTGAACACAACATGTATATGAAACATGACATGAAGAATGCAGTAAAAGCATAACTAACTCCCGTGCACACAAGGCACTGCAGGAAAACATCGGCAACAACAACACATATGCACACAAGGCACCGCCGGTCAGATTCTCGGCCACAACAAGTGGTCACAAGGCACCGTCGGAAAACATCGGCAACAACAACGTGCACACAAGGCACCACCGGTCAGAGTCTCGACCATAACACATGCACACAAGGCACCGCTGATGAGAATTTAATTTATACCGCAAGTGCACGGCGTCAATGAAGAAGTGGCAAGTACGGGTCGAATACAAGGAGGGAGAGATATTGTTATTTTTGTGATTTTCGATTAAGGAAAGAAAGAGAAATAAGGTTGGTTTGAGATTTTTGGATTTTTTATTTCTAAAGCAAGACCAACAAAAACAAATTAAAAATAAAGCAAAGATGGATGAGAGTCCAGCAGGTGGGGGTTTAGATATCGGGTTTTGTTTAGAGAAATCTGAAACTTATAATAAATCACATTAGTTATAAAGCATTACATGATAAATGATTCAACATAAACTCAAGTAATCAAAATATACTAACACGAAATTAAAATAATAACATCATTCTTCTTCTCATCATCCTAAATCTGTCACCCCCACCCTTTGGAGAGAGTTAGAAACTCATGGATGGAGGGAAGGAGAAGGGGTCCAAGAGAAACTACAAAAGAAAACTAAAAACAAAAAATAAACCAACAGAATTTTATTACTAAAGCATGGAATAAAAACTAGTCCCTTCACAACATCGTTTCGGGAATATTTATAGCCGATACAAGGGACCAAGTATAAAATAGGAAAGTACACGCGTCATGACACGACTGGACAAAATCCGGGGCCACAGATCGAAAGGGGTGCGGCGTTTTCGCCGCAGGTTGTATGTGATGTGCGGCGGAATCGCCGCAATTTTAGCTCTGATTGGATCCGGATTTTTTCCTGTGTGTTTATGGTATGATTTAAATGTCATTTGCGAGTCCGGATTGATTTCGTTCCTTTCTTTTGAGCTCCGAATTAATTCTTCATATATTTGGAGATCCAAATTGATTTTTTTAGAACTTCTCCAAAATAATATTTTGGTACTTGTAATTTGCAGTCGACTCCTCAGCTTTTTGCAATTAAGTCCATGACTACTTTTGTGCTTAGGTCTTTGGCCTTTTTGTAATTAGGTGTTTGAATACTTTTATGCTTGGATGGACTTCAATTTGAACCCCGATAATCTTGAACTTGGTCTTTATGACAGAAATGAGTCTCTTGCACGCGTTTATCCTCGGGATATGGGTAATTTGCATTCAGGTCCATGTATTCTGTAAATAAGACTAAACACATACCTTAGTAGCATTTATTGATATAAAATTAATCTAAATGAAAGACATATGATGCAATGTATGCAATGCATCAAATACCCCCACACCTAGATTTTTCTAGTCCCTAGCAAAACAAAAAATAAGAAAAATGAAAACAGGGAAATCATAACTCACTTTCGTAGGAATCACGGTTGCAATTAACATGTGCAACAAGCCTTTAAACCCCTAAGTTTCCTTAGAGGACGAGTTTTTGTCTCGTGAGGGTTTTCAGTTGACACACCCACAAAGTCTTAATTCAACATTTCATTAATAACTCTCAATATCTCCACCTCAACCTTATACATCTCACTTAGAATTCTCGCATTCTCATTATATAAATCTAACTCACAAAAATTCTGACTTGGTCTTTGTTCTTCCAACATTCACACCACTAACCCTTCTACACATGTTATCACTTAAATTATTTTGCACGCCTCCTCTGGTGGTGAAGTATCATTCGGATCAACCATGGAATGGATCATTCTTTTAACTTTGGGCCTTGAGTATCTTAAAGTGATTCAACACACTTGCTTTTTTTTGACACTTTTATCCTTTTTGCATTCGTGTAGCGAGTTTGGTCGATAATCCCGAGCTGGTAGACTCAAGTTACCGGGTTTTAAGATACCCCTACGGACCAGTGACTCGAAGGCTTGAGTTTTTGTA
Source organism: Triglochin maritima (assembly GCA_963682175.1). Taxonomy (NCBI): domain Eukaryota; kingdom Viridiplantae; phylum Streptophyta; class Magnoliopsida; order Alismatales; family Juncaginaceae; genus Triglochin; species Triglochin maritima. The sequence goes on along the minus strand of OY821788.1, from coordinate 9,766,097 downwards.
ATCATTTTGCAAAATATAATTTCCTCACCTTTATTCCCCTTTTATTTTCCTCAAGGTTTAATTGCTATTAGAAGTCCACACTTCCCAGTATATTTTCCTCAACCTCTGCTTTTTATCGACCACTTCAAAGATTTGATTCATCCAATTTAAGTGCATACATGTCTTAAAGGGTAATGGGTTATTTCTTTGGAACTTATATTCATGTCATAGTTTCTACAAGCAGAACTACTTAATAAAGAACAAAAACTCAATGCAATTTGTACACGGGTTTTGGCAGTTCAATTTTAAGCTATGTCATGGAGCATTGAATTATTTTTTCCGAACAGAATATATAGATAGATAAACACCCCCACACCTAAATCATGCATTGTCCTCAATGTATGCAAAGATAAAGCAAATGGACTTATTACCTAAATCAATTGCGGTAGAGGGATTGAATTTGCTCAGAGTCAACCATAGTCAGAACTAGATTGAATGTCACCATGTTGGTGCATGTATCCAGTTGGATTGTTCCCCATGTTGCCCTGAGGGTCCTGAGGTAAAGATTCCACACCCCTCACATGTGTTGGTTCTCTTATTTGCTCGAGTGATGGTGGTTGGGTAGATGAATTACTCCCCTTTTTCTCACTTTCTTTTTGATTTTGTGATGATTTATTTGATTCAGAAATCTTATAGACACGCGATCTCATCACAACATCACTTTGATTGCATACTACTTCTGGTGACTATCAATATGAAAGATATTAAATTCAGCTTTTAAATTTCCAAAAGATAGTTGCATGAGCCCATTTCGACAATTTATCAAAGCTTCAGAAGTGGCTAAAAAGGGTTTGCCTAGTATTATAGGGATTTGTCTCTTATGATTGACAACAGGTTCAGTGTATAGAACGACAAAATCCACTGGGTAAATGAAGTCACCAACCTTAATCAAAACATCCTCTACTACACCTCTTGGTTTCTTAACAGAGCACTCAGCAAATTGAAGGGTTGTCTTAGAGGGTTTTAGTTGACCAAGGTTTAGTTGCTCAGAGACAGAGAACGGGAGTAAGTTAACACTAACACAAAGGTCTAGAAGGGTTTTGTTGATAAAAGTATCTCCTATCACACATGAAATTGTGGGACACCCAGGGTCCTTATACTTTATAGGAGACGAGTTGGACGGAATAGAGCTTATGTTTGCAGTTAAGAATGTCTTCTTTGGTACGTTCCTTTTTCTCTTCTTAGTGCACAGATCCTTTAAGAATTTAGCATAAGCAGGTATTTGTTGAATCATATCTAGGAGTGGAATATTCACCTTAACTTGCTTAAATACTTCCAAGATTTTCTCCATTTGTGCACTTGAGCTCTTCTTGAGTCTATTGGGGAATGGGGATTTAGGAACATAGGCTCGCTCAGGCTGAGCTATAGGGTCAGGTTGACTAGATGGGTTGAGCTTTTCAATTTGGACTTCAGGTTCAATGGTTAGGTAACATGTGGGTGCTTGATGGCTAGATTGATTAGGAGATCCAGGATTTACCACATTGTTATCAACTTGTTTTCCGGACCGTAATGATACAACTGCATTTATTTGTTGGAACGATCCCTCCTCATGAACCATTTGAACCGGTCTAGGGTTCTTACTTCCTAGAGGTGGTTGATAGGGTTGATATTGATTATTAGGTCTTGGATTCACCTCTGGTTGACTTGGAAACTGACCCTTTTCTCTTTCACCTACTATTTGTGCTAGTTGGCTGACTTGTGTTTCTAGCCTTTGGAAGGATTGGGTGGTTGTTTGCATAAAAGTTTTAACCAAATTTTCCAAGCTTGTCAACCTAACATCATAATCTCCATTGTTACTAAACCCAGATGATGTATTATTTTGGTTATACGGGTTTGGTTGTTGTCTAGGAGGTTGACCTTGTTGGCTTCATGAAAAATTGGGATGATTACGCCAACCCGGGTTATAGTTTGATGCGTATGGGTCATTTCTAGAATGGTTAAATGCGGCATTAACTTGTTCCAAGTCCGCACAATCCTCCATTATATGACCAGTTTGACCACATCTAGAGCAAGGGATAGAAGAGGCTTGATTTACTAGGGGTCAGGTTTTTAGCTCTAGACTTTCCATTCTTCGCATAAGGGTAGCTAATTTTGCTTCAGCAGCTACAGTAGCATCTACAACTAAGACACCTGGTTTGGGTTGACTTGCTATTCTAGATCCAATACTCGGGTTATTCGGTGCCCTAGCATTGTCCCACTGCATACTATTTTCGGCTAAATCCTCAAGAAAAGTCCAAGCATCATTCTCATTTTTGGACATAAAGTTTCCTTGGCTTACAAATTCTACCATAACCCTAGATGTAGGTGTCAATCCCTCATAAATAATTTGGCACAATTACCATCTTGGAATTCCATGATGAGGGCATTAGGTCAACAGACTTTTACATCTTTCTAAATAGGAATAGAACGGCTCGCTCTCAAATTGAACGAATGCAACAATTTCATTCCTAATCCGAATAGTCTTATGGTTGGGGAAATATTTCTTTAAGAATACTTGAACAAACTCGGCCCAACTCCTAATAGATCTTTCAGCTAGACTATATAGCCATTTCTTAACGTCGTCCTTCAGTGCCAAAGGCACGAATTTAAGACGCACTACCTCCTCTGAGATATGCTGGTATCGCATAAGGGAGCAGATTTCCTCAAATTCTCTAAGGAAGAGATATGGGTCTTCCTTAGAGGTGAACTTGGGCAACATACTCATGTATTGTGCCTTTAGTTCGAAGTCACGACCCGGTATGATGGGCATAACGATGCACGATGGCTGAGCAGCCATCGTTGGGTAGCACCGATCCCTCAGAGTCATAGGTGGTGCAACATGTGGGTCCACTACATTCTCACCCATTGGATCCGGGTGAGGTGGTGCAACAGGTGGATTGGGGCTAAGCTCTAGACTGGAATCTAGATCAACTCGTGAGAGTCGATTGCTCAAGTCCCGAACTCAAATCTGAGTGCACCGGTTTGAATTAATTTTTGAATTCAAACTCCAAATTTAAATTCCAAATTCAAATTCAAGAATCAATTTTTTTTTATAATTTTGTTTTGTTCAAAAATGGAAACAAACAATAAAAGGGGGAAAGATGAGAAAGGAATCCTAATCTAGAGAATTGAGATGAGAAGAGAAAGAAGACTCAGATGAGAAGGGAAACTTAACACTAAAAGATAGATAAGAGGGTTGGTCAGAAGTTTCCTAAACAAGCACGGTTCAAATAATCCTAGACCTAATATCGCTTAAATCTAGACGACTCCTAACTGGTTGAGTCGAATTGGTTCGCTTGATTCACCTCCCTCACTAATCAAACCAAATTGGCCAGGCAGTGTATAGCTAGTGGGGGCGCTTCAGACAGAGTCGGTGCCAATTAGACAACCACTTCGCTTGGAAGACTTACGTCAACACAAAAACACTTTCTAGACACCAAATTAAATTCGATCAGCTTCAAGTCATAGCAAGTCAAACCAATCTTCTCCTTAATGGAGTCTGAGTCCTTAGGGGCCAATGTCTAATTGATTTTAATTTTAAGGCTTGGGTGACACTTTAGGATTGTGATTTGTGGGTCACAGAAGGGTGATGAAATCCCCACCGTATCTTTTCCTACGGAGTTGCCCTTAAGATAGTTTAACTTAAATCTAGCAAAGATAGTCAAACTTTGGTCTTTAGTGGGGGACAATTGCCAACTAAATTATATGCTTAAATGCAATCAATAAAAATAGTGCACGTACCTTGCCTCCAACACTCTTCAACAAAAAATAATTTGCAAGAATTTAGCAAGAATAATGCAAACAAAACACTATATGATGCATGCACAAAGTCTTTCTAATTTTTCTAATTTTTAGGTCAGAGTTGAATTATTGCCAATTATGGAATTTGAGCTTCGCATGTGCAGTTCTACAAAAAGGAAATTTTCCGAAAATAGAAATTACGAGGAAAAAGGCAACAAAGGTTACCTACGCACGCTCAGTTTGGTTCGCCACCCACTCTCGAAAATTTCCAGTTTAATTTATACCGCAAGTGCACGGCGTCAATGAAGACGTGGCAAGTATGGGTCGAACACAAGGAGGGAGAGATATTGTTATTTTTGTGATTTTCGATTAAGGATAGAAAGATAGAGAAATAAGGTTGGTTTGAGATTTTTGGATTTTTTTCTAAAGCAAGAACAACAAAAACAAATTAAAAATAAAGCAAAGATGGATGGGAGTCCAACGGGTGGGGGTTTAGATATCGGGTTTTGTTTAGAGAAATCTGAAACTTATAATAAATCACATTAGTTATAAAGCATTACAGGATAAATGATTCAACATAAACTCAAGTAATCAAAATATACTAACACGAAATTAAAATAATAACATCATTCTTCTTCTCATCATCCTAAATCCGTCACCCCCACCCTTTGGAGAGAGTTAGAAACTCATGGATGGAGGGAAGGAGAAGGGGTCCTAGAGAAACTACAAAAGAAAACAAAAAAAAAAAAAAACCAACAAAATTTTATTACTAAAGCATGGAATAAAAAGTAGTCCCTTCACAACATCGTTTCGGGGCTATTTATAGCCGATACAAGGGACCCAAGTATAAAATCGGAAAGTACACGCGTCATGACACGACTGGACAAAATCCGGGGCCACGGATCGAAAGGGGTGCGGCATTTTTGCCGGAGGTTGTATGTGATGTGCGGCGGAATCGCCGCAATTTTAGCTCTGATTGGATCCGGATTTTTCCTGTGTGTTTATGGTATGATTTTAATGTCCTTTGCGCGTCCGGATTGATTCCTTTCCTTTCTTTTGAGCTCCGAATTAATTCTTCATATATTTGGAGATCCAAATTGATTTTCTTTAGAACTTCTCCAAAATAATATTTTGGTACTTGTAATTTGCAGTCGGGTCCTCGGTTTTTTGCAATTAAGTTCCTGGCTACTTTTATGCTTAGGTCCTTGGCTTTTTTGTAATTAGATCTTTGAATGTTTTTATGCTTGGATGGACTTCAATTTGAACCCCGATAATCTTGAACTTGGTCTTTATGACATAAATGAGTCTCTTGCACGCGTTTATGCTCGGGATATGGGTAATTTGCATTCAGGTTCCTGTATTCTGTAAATAAGACTAAACACATACCTTAGTAGCATTTATTGATATAAAATTAATCTAAATGAAAGACATATGATGCAATGTATGCAATGCATCAACCGCTCTGTAGAGCCACAACCACGATCTCCTCTTAGGTCGGCATGTGATGAGAATTAAATTTATACTGCAAGTGCACGGGGTCAATGAAGACGTGGCAAATACGGGTCGAACACAAGGAGGGAGAGATTTGTTATTAGTGTGATTTCGATTGGGGGAAAGAAGGAGAGAAGAGATAAATTGGGTTTTGAGATTTTTGGGTTTTAGTTATTTAAAACAAGAAACAAAAACAATTAAAACTAAAGCAAGAACAAAGAGGTGAATTCCGTTGGGTGGATGTTTAGATTTAGGGTTTAGATTAGAGAATTCAGAAACTTATAATAAATCATGTTAGTTATGAAGCATTACATGATAAATGATTTAACATAAACTCAAGTAATCAAAATATACTAATCACGAACTTAAAATAATAACATTCATTCATCTTCTCTTCACCCTAAATCCGTCACCTCCACCCTTTGGAAAGAGTTAGAAACTCATGGAGGGAGGAAGAAGGGATCCTAGAGGCATTACAAAAGAAAAGTAAAAACAAGAAATAAAAGACAGAATTTTATTAATGAAAAGAAGAATACAAAACTAAGATTAAGAATAAAAATTACAATCAAAGACTAAGGACCCTTCTAACATCGTTCTCGGGTCTATTTATAATTGCTACAAGGGATCTAGGTATAATATTGGAAAGTACACGTGTCCAGACACGACTGGACGAAATTGGAGCACACGGATCGACTAGGGGGCGGCGGAATCGCCGCATGGTGTGTGTGATCTGCGGCGGAATCGCCGCACATCATGCTCTGATTTGGTCCAGATTTTGGTTGAATGTTTATGGTATGATTTGATCCTCCTTTACGCGTCTGGATTGATTCTTTCCATTCTTTTGAGCTCCGGATTAATTCCTTCACATATTTGGAGATATACATTGATTTGTCTATATATTTTCTCCAAGAGAATAAAAGCTACTCGTGATTTGCAATTAGGTCCTTGACGTTTTGCAGTTAAGTCCCCGGTTACTTTTGTGCTTATGTCCTTGTTCTTTTTGCAATTAGGACTTGAATGCTTTTATGCTTGGATACATTTCCATTTGTAACTCGATAAACTTGACTTGGTCTTTATGATAGAAATGAATCTTTTGCACGCGTTTATGCTCGGGATGTGGGTAAATTGCATTGAGGTCCCTGTATTCTGTAAATAAGACTAAACACATACCTTAGTAGCATTTATTGATGTAAAAGTAATCTAAATGAAAGACATGATGCAATATATGCAATGCATCAAATACCCCCACACCTAGATTTTGCTAGTCCCTAGCAAAACAGAAAATACGAAAAATAAAAACAGGGAAATCCTAACTCACTTTCGTAGGAATCACGGTTGCACTTAGCATGTGCAACACGCCTTTAAACCTCCAACTATCCTTAGAGGACGAGTTTTGTCTCGTGAGGGTTTTCAGTTGACACACCCGCAAAGTCTTAATTCAACATTCCATTAATAGCTCTCAATATCCCTACCTCAACCTTATACACCTCACTTCGAATTCTTGTATGCTCATTATATGAATCTAACTCATTAAAAATATGACTTGGTCTTTGTTCCTCCAACATTCACACCACTAACCCTTCTACACATGATATTACTTAAATTATTTTGCACGCCTCCTCTGGTGGTGAAGTATCATTTGGATCAACCATGACATGAATCATTCTTTTAGCTTTGGGCCTTGAGTATTTTTTTTTCTTTTCTTCCGTGATTCAACACATTTGCTTTTTGACACTTTTACCATTTTTGCATTCGTGTAGCGAGTTTGGTCGATAATCCCGAGCTGGTAGACTCAAGTTACCGGGTTTCAAGATACCCCTACGGACCAGTGACTCAAAGGCTTGGGCTTTTGTAATCATTTTGCAAAATGTGTTTTCTTCACTTTATTCCTTTATTTTTATTTTTATTTTCCTCAAGGCTTAATTGCTATTAGAAGTCCACACTTCCCGGTATATTTTCCTCAACCTCTGCTTTTTATCAACCACTTCAAAGATTTGATTCATCCAATTTAAGTGCATACATGTCTTAAAGGGTAATGAGTTATTTCTTTGGAACTTAGATTTATGTCATAATTTCTACAAGCAGAACTATATAATAAGGAACAAAAACGCAATGCAATTTGTACACGGGTTTTGGCAGTTCAATCTTAAGCTATGTGATGAAACATTGATTTTTTTTAAGAAATAAAAGACAGATCTATAGATAAATATATACATAAACATCCCCCCACACCTAAATCATGCATTGTCCTCAATGTATGCAAATATAAAGCAAATGCACTTATTACCTTGGTGAATTGTGGTGGAAGGATGGAATTTGCTCAAAGTCAACCATAGTCAGAACTGGATTGAATGACACCATATTGGTGCATGTATCCAGTTGAATTGTTCCCCATGTTGCAATGAGAGTCCTGAGTCACAGGTTCCACACCCCTCATATAAATTGGTTCTCTTATTTGCTCGAGTGACGGTGAGTGTGTAGATGAATTCCTCCCCTTTTTCTTACTTCCTTTTTGATTTTGTGACGATTCAGAAATATTATAGATACGCGATTTCATCACAACATCACTTTGATTGCATGTTATTTCTGGCTCACTATCAATATGAAAGATATTAAATTCAGCTTTTAAGTTCCCAAAAGATAATTGCATGAGCCCATTTCGACAGTTTTTCAATGCTTCCGAAGTGGCTAAAAAGGGCCTGCCTAGAATTACAGGGATTTGTCGATTAAGATTTACAACATGTGCAGTATCTAGTATGACAAAATCCACTGGGTAAATGAAGTCACTAACCTTGATCAAAACATCCTCGACTATACCTCTTGGTTTCTTAATAGAACAATCATCAAATTGAAGGGTTGTCTTAGAGGGTTTTAGTGGACCAAGGTTCATTTGCTCATAGACAGAGTACGGGAGTAGGTTAACACTAGCACCAAGGTCTAGAAGGGCTTTGTTGATAAAAGTATCTCCTATTACACATGAAATTGTGGGACACCCAGGATCCTTATATTTTATAGGAGATGTGTTGGACAATATAGAACTTATGTTTGCAGTTAAGAATGCCTTCTTTGGTACGTTTGTTTTTCTCTTTTTAGTGCACAAATCTTTTAAGAATTTAGCATAAGCAGGTATTTGTTGAATCATGTCTAAGAGTGGAATGTTCACCTTAACTTGCTTAAATACTTTCAAGATTTTCTCTATTTGTGCACTTGAGTTATTTTTGAGTCTATTAGGGAATGGAGCTTTAGGAACATAGACTCGCTCAGGTTCAGGTTGAGCTATGGGTTCAGGTTGAGTAGGTGTGTTGGGCGTTTCAGATTGGACGTCAGGTTCAATGGTCAGGTCATATGTGGGTGCTTGATGGCTAGATTGATTGGACACTCTAGGATTTACCACATTGTTATCAACTTGTCTTCCGGACCGTAATGATACTACTGCATTTATTTGTTGGAACGGTCCTTCCTCATTTACCATTTGAACCGGTCTAGGGTTGTTATTTCCTGAAGGTGCTTGATAGGATTGATATGAATTATTAGATCTAGGGTTCACCTTAGGTTGACTTGGAAACCGACCCTTTTCTCTTTCACCTACTATTTGTGCTAGTTGGCTGACTTGTGTCTCTAGCCTTTGGAAGGTCTGGTTGGTTGTTTGTATAAAAGTTTTCATCAAATTTTCCAAGCTTGTCAACCTAACCTCATGATCGTTACTGTTACTAAACCCAGATGATGTATTATTTTGGTTATACGGGTTTGGTTGTTGTCTAGGAGGTTGACCCTGTTGGTTTGATGAGAAATTGGAATTATTACGCCAACCCGAGTTATAGGTTGATGCGTATGGGTCATTTCTAGCATGGTTATACATGGCATTAACTTGGTCCCATTCCGCACAATCCTCCTTTACATGACCCGTCTTACCACATCTAGAGCACAGGATAGTCGAGGTTTGGTTCACTCGGTTTTGGGTTTGTAGCTCTAAACTTTCCATTCTGCGCATAAGGGTAGCTAGTTTTGCTTCAGCCGCTATGTTGGCATCTACAGCTAAGACACCTGGTTTGGGTTGACTTGCTATTCTAGATCCAATACTCGGGTTAAGCGGTGTTCTAGCATTGTCCCATTGCATACTGTTTTCAGCTAAATCCTCAAGAAAAGTCCAGGCATCATTTTCATTTTTCGACATAAAGTTCCCTTGGCTTACGGATTCTACCATAACCCTAGATGTGGGTGTCAATCCCTCATAAATAATTTGGCATAATTGCCATCTCAGAATTCCATGATGAGGGCATTGGGTCAGAACACTTTTAAATCTTTCTAGATAGGAATAGAACGGCTCACTCTCAGACTGAACGAATGCAACAATTTCATTCCTAATCCTCATAGTCTTATGGTTGGGGAAATATTTTTTCAGGAATACTTGAACAAACTCAGCCCAACTCCTAATAGATCTTTCGGCTAGACTATATAGCCATTTCTTAGCATCATCTTTCAGTGCTAGAGGCACGAATTTCAGACGCACTGCCTCCTCTGGGATATGCTGGTATTGCATAAGAGAGCAGATTTCCTCAAATTCTCTATGGAAGAGATATGAGTCTTCCCTAGAGGTGAACTTAGGCAACATACTCATGTATTGTGCCTTGAGTTCGAAGTCGCGACCCGGTATGGTGGGCATAACGATGCACGATGGCTGAGCAGCCATCGCTGGATAGCATCGATCCCTCAGAGTTATAGGTTGTGCAACAGGTGGGTCCACTACGTTCTCACCCATTGGATCCGGGTGAGGTGGTGCAACAGGTGGATTGGGGCTAAGTTCCAGACTGGAATCTAGATGAACTCGCGAGAGTCGATTACTCAAGTCACGAATCCAAATCTGAGTGCACCGGGTTGAATCAATTTTTGAATTCAAATTCCAAATTTAAATTCCAAATTTAATTTCAAGAATTAATTACAAATATATTTTTTTTAATTTTCATTTTTTTATGTTTTTTTTTCAAAAGGGAAACAAACAATATTATGGGGAAAGATGAGAAAGGAATCCTAATCTAGAGAATTTCGGTGAGAAGAGAAAGAAGACTTAGATGAGAAGAGAAACCTAACTCTAAAGATAGAAAGAGGGTTGGTCAGAAAATTCCTAAGAAAGCACGGTTCAAACAATCCTAGACCTAGTGTCGCTTAGATCTAGACGACTCCTAACTGGTTGAGTCGAATTGATTCGCTTGATTCACCTCCCTCACTAATCAAACCAACTTGGCCAGGCCGTGTATAGCTAGTGAGGGCGCTTCCGACAGAGTCGGTGCCAATTAGACAACCACTTCGCTTGGAAGACTTACGTCAACACAAAAACACTTTCTAGACACCAAATTAAATTCAATCGGCTTCAGGTCATAGCAAGTCAAACCAGTTCTTCTCCTTAAATGAGTCCGAGTCCTTAGGGGCCAATGTCTAATTGATTTTAAATTTAAGGCTTAGGTGACACTTTAGGATTGTGATTTGTGGGCCACGGAAGGGTGATGAAATCCCCATCGTATATTTGCCTACGGAGTTGCCCTTAAGATAGTTTAACTTAGATCTAGCAAAGATAGTCAAACAATGGCCTTTAATTGGGGGCAATTGCAAGGTTGTATGCAAACTAAATTATATGCTTAAATGCAATCGTTAAAACGCGATACGTACCTTGCCTCCAGCACTCTTCAACAATAAAAATAATTTGCAAGAATTTAGCAAGAATAATGCAAACAAAACATTATATGATGCATGCACTAAGTTCTTCTAGTTTTGCCAATTTTTAGGTCAGAGTTGAATTATTGCCAATTATGGAATTTAAGCTTAACACGTGCAATTCTAATAAAAGGAAATTTTCTGAAACTAGAAATTACGAGGAAAAAGGCAAGAAAGGTTACCTACGCAATGCTCAGTCGGGTTCGCCGCCCGCTCTCGAAATTTCAGTAGCTCCACGCGTCCACCCAGAGATGGTACTAACCCCAGAAAAATTTGAAGCCCAGATGCTTCACTTGTGCGGCGATTCCGCCGCAGGTTCCTATTGATTTGCGGCGATTCCGCCGCCCTTGTTGCTCAGACTGCGCTCAGATTTCGCCGCGCGCTCTGTTGTCTCCTGAAACACAAATCCAAATAGTTAGATCGCGCACAAGATAAACAGAAGAAAATCGAAATCAACAAAAAACAAAATCTGCGTCGCCTCCCCGGCAACGGCGCCAAAAACTTGATGAGAATTAAATTTATACCGCAAGTGCACGGGGTCAATGAAGACGTGGCAAATACGGGTCGAACACAAGGAGGGAGAGATTTGTTATTAGTGTGATTTCGATTGGGGGAAAGAAGGAGAGAAGAGATAAATTGGGTTTTGAGATTTTTGGGTTTTAGTTATTTAAAACAAGAAACAAAAACAATTAAAACTAAAGCAAGAACAAAGAGGTGAATTCCGTTGGGTGGAGGTTTAGATTTAGGGTTTAGATTAGAGAATTCAGAAACTTATAATAAATCATGTTAGTTATGAAGCATTACATGATAAATGATTTAACATAAACTCAAGTAATCAAAATATACTAATCACGAACTTAAAATAATAACATTCATTCATCTTCTCTTCACCCTAAATCCGTCACCTCCACCCTTTGGAAAGAGTTAGAAACTCATGGAGGGAGGAAGAAGGGATCCTAGAGGCATTACAAAAGAAAAGTAAAAACAAGAAATAAAAGACAGAATTTTATTAATGAAAAGAAGAATACAAAACTAAGATTAAGAATAAAAATTACAACCAAAGACTAAGGACCCTTCTAACATCGTTCTCGGGTCTATTTATAATTGCTACAAGGGATCTAGGTATAATATTGGAAAGTACACGTGTCCAGACACGACTGGACGAAATTGGAGCACACGGATCGACTAGGGGGCGGCGGATTCGCCGCATGGTGTGTGTGATCTGCGGCGGAATCGCCGCACATCATGCTCTGATTTGGTTCAGATTTTGGTTGAATGTTTATGGTATGATTTGATCCTCCTTTACGCGTCTGGATTGATTCTTTCCATTCTTTTGAGCTCCGGATTAATTCCTTCACATATTTGGAGATATACATTGATTTTTCTATATATTTTCTCCAAGAGAATAAAAGCTACTCGTGATTTGCAATTAGGTCCTTGACTTTTTGCAGTTAAGTCCCCGGTTACTTTTGTGCTTATGTCCTTGTTCTTTTTGCAATTAGGACTTGAATGCTTTTATGCTTGGATACATTTCCATTTGTAACCCAATAAACTTGACTTGGTCTTTATGATAGAAATGAATCTTTTGCACGCGTTTATGCTCGGGATGTGGGTAAATTGCATTCAGGTCCCTGTATTCTGTAAATAAGACTAAACACATACCTTAGTAGCATTTATTGATGTAAAAGTAATCTAAATGAAAGACATATGATGCAATGTATGCAATGCATCAGCATGTCCTGTACCGTCACCCAAAAAGGCCGGGGACCCGTTGCTCTCGAGGCAGATCCAACCCCACACGACACAAGCATCCATATGCAAAACTATGCCAAACGGTCGAACGGAAGACCATAAACGGTCGACCGAACACCACTACTATTCCACAATAAACCGAAATAACGTCCAACCGGTCGAACGGCAAAGAGGCCCCGTTCGACCGAAATCCAACAGTGAAAATCCTCTCTTGCTCAAAAAGCATCAATGGTCGAACGACCCAAAAATCATGGTCGACCGATTTCCACCAGTAAGACTCACCAAAAATCCGTACTACACGGTCGACCGAAACCACACTCCCGGTCTACCGGCCATTAAGTCACTTAAGTCATCGGTCAGACGAAGTCAACGAGTGGTCGACCATTTAGATGGTCAACGCCCCCAACCGACTTACTACCGTGCTTTCGGTCGACCGACAAAGGGGACCCGTTCGACCGAAAACACCTAGAGACTCTTTCCCTTGCTAAAACGTACCACCGGTCGACCACTCGAAGAGTATCGTCCGACCGGTGTAAGGGATTTTGCCCGAATAACACCACGCCCGGTCGAGCGCACCAACCCGCCGGTCGACCGTTCCAGGGAAGAAAGCTGCTGCAAGGTTCTCGACGAGCCTTTCGGCCTACTGTCGACCACTCCAATCCTCACAAAGGCTATAAGGAGGATTAAACCAATGCTTGGCATATCTTAAGGCTTGAAGAAGCCCTTGAAGAACCCACGAAGGTCGCTTCCACGATCGCTCTTCTCATCCTCCGGTGAACCCAACCGTGCAACCGATCTACACGATCCTTGCGCACTCCACCGAGTCTGTCTTCCTCGCCAAATACACACCACCGCGCCCCAGTAGCTGAGAGGGAGAGAGAGTTGAGCGGGAGAGAGAGAGAGTCGCACGAGTGTGAGAGAGAAAAGGAATCCAAAGCTTATACTCTTCTCCCAACCAATCTCAGCCGTCCATCTCAACCTCTTCTAATCCTCCACCTAAAACACAATAAACCCAATTAGCAAAGGGTTAGGATGTAACAATTTAGATATGATTCCCAAGTATCCATTGAGAATAAAAAATCTCAAGTGTGTATGCAAGCTAAACAACTGAAGAAACATTTTCATTCTGTGACTAGAGATACAAGTATTTTAGAGCTAGTAAACACCAATACTTATGAATTTAATGACATGTTAACTAAGGATAAAAGGAAATATTTTATCACCTTCATTGATAATAACTCAAATAATTGTCATGTTTATCTTTTGAAAAGTAAGGATGAAGCGTTGTCTAACTTCTTTAATTTTAATAACGAAGTAGAGACAAAATGAAAAGAAACTTAAGAGGTTGAGATCCAATAAAGGTGGTGAATATATGTCTAACCTGATCAAACAAGTTTGTCAGGATTCTGGCATAGTTCATGAGATAACAACACCATATTCTCCACAATCGAATGTGATTGTTGAACGAAAGAATATAACATTATTTGATATGATTAATGCATTATTGGAGAGTTCGGGATTACCTAAATATATGTGGGGGGAAGCTGTGAATATGGCTTGCCATATTCTGAATAATGTTCCTCAAAAATATAAGGAGGATAGTCCTTTCGAACTTTGACATGATCGAAAACCAAGTCTTAAATATCTTAGAGTTTGGGGTTGTCTTGCAAAAGTATTAATCCCTAAAAGAGGAAAAAGCTTGGTCCTAAAACCGTTGATGTAATATTTATCGAATACATGATTAACAACTATGGATACCGATTCTTGGTAATCAAATCTCCGAGATATCTAGAATAGATGTTAACACAATTGTTGAATTTTGTGACGCCATATCTTTTTGATGATGTATTTCCCATAAAATTTGAAGTTCCTCAACAAGTTTCTTTTTGAGTTATACATCTACGTTTGGTTCCATCCACGAGCATGTGGAAAGGATGACAAACGTACGGGCATATCGGTCTATTACCGAATTTGACTTTTCTCAATCTGAGGTTGAAATTGAACCTAGAAGAAGCAAACGATCTAGAATTGCCAAGGATCTAAGAAGTGATTACATCACATACCACATTGAGGGTGATCCAACTACTTTCAAGAATGCTATGGCTTCATCCAAAGCAAAGCATTGGAAAGATCTAGTTAAGATCGAAATGGACTCTATTGTCTCAAATGGGTCATGGGAGTTGGTAAATCTTCCTCCAGGTTAGGTTGTTCAACAATCGGTTGTAAATTGATATTTAAAAAGAAATTAAAGCCAGATTAGTTGCCAAAGGGTTTAAACAAAAGAAGTAATAGACTATTTCGATACCTATTCTCCATTGTCTCGTATGTCTACTATTCGAGTGCTCTTAGTATTAACGTCCATATATGATTTTACGATCCATCAAATGGATGTAAAAACTGCTTTTCTTTATGGTGATCTTCAAGAAGAAATTTATATGGATCAACCTGAAGGATTTGTAGCTTCTGGAAGTGAGAACAAAGTTTGTAAAGTTTTTAAGTATCTTTATGGACTTACACAAGCCCCAAAAGCTTGGCATGAGAAATTTGACAAAATTATATTATCATTTGGATTCCAGTTTATTGATTCTGACAAGTGTGTCCACTGCAAAGTTCAAGGTGATGCATGCATTGCATTGTGTTTATATGTCAATGACATATTACTATTTGGCTCGAACCTTGACATAATACATAAAACAAAGTCCTTGTGTACTAAGTTTGAGATGAAGGATATGGGTGTTGTAAATGTTATCTTGGGTCTCAAACTGATTCGGTCAGTTGAGGGTATTTCATTATCTCAATCTCACTAGTTGATAAGGTTCTCGAGAGATTTTTCTATATATATTGTAGATCTGTGAAAACCCCATATGATTCTTCCACACCTTTGTACAAGAACAAGAGTGGTGTTCCAGTTTCACAGTTGAGGTACTCTCAGATTATAGGTAGTTTGATGTATCTTGCAAATTGCACACGACTAGATATTTCATTCTCTGTGAGGAAACTTAGTAGAAACACAAGTTGTCCTGATTATACTCATTAGGAGGCTTTGGATAGAGTACTAAAGTACTTGAATGATACTTCTACCCTTTGGCTGTATTATGTGAAATTCTCAGCTGTACTTGAAGGGTACAGTGATGCAAGCTGGATAACCAAAAACTCTAGGAGAAATAGTGTTATAAGGTATATTTTTACTCTGGGTGGAGGTGCAATCTCCTGTAGGTCTACTAAACAAACCATATTGTCTCAATCTACGTTTGAGGCTGGACTTTATGCTTTGGATACAAGTGGAATGGAAGCTGAATGACTAAAATGACTCCTTTCTGAATTGCCAATGACTACAAACCAGTTCCTGCAATATTTGTGCCTTGTGATAGCATGACTACTATTGCATAGCTAAGAAGCTCAAAGTATAATAACAAACAAAAGAGAGACATCCAAGTTAGACTGAAGTCTGTAAGAGAGCTAGTCTTGGAAATGGGGATAGTTGTTGATTTTGTTGGTACCAAAGACAGTATAGTTGATCCTTTCACCAAAGGACTTGATCTAGCTCAAGATCTGAAATCTAAGTTGGGGATGGGACTTAGACCCATTTCATGACTCATCTAGAATGACAACCCAACCAATATGAGTAGAGATCTCATGAAGTTGGTGCAATGTGGTAATAACAAGTTCTTGAGTGAGTTGAGTGCAACCAATTGGTGATACATTGTAAATCATACATTGTATCTGTGTCAATACCCCAAAGAATGGACATGTTTCTGAAACTGCAAGTTTAGTAAGAGTATATACTTTGAATGGGTCAAGTTCTTAGAACAAGATATTAACAGTGCATCCTTTGAGAAGCCCAACTATGTGAATGCAATTGTGTGACCACAATTAGAGGAATGTACGTCATTCCTTGAAAGCATTCATGAAATAGGATACTCATGCATGGACGTAATGCATCGACCATGTAGATTGTAGTATATCCTGCTTGGTATTATTCTCAATGGACACCTCCACATAAAAGATTGAAGACTTTGTTTCACTTAATTTCTGTGGGGGTAAAGTTGAAGGACTCAGGTAGTGATTCAAACCCGAAAGGTACCATTACTGAAAACACTAGGCTGCAAAGTTTGGTCGCTCCATCAACAATGGATTTGTCGGGGATTGTTGCACTATTAAATTTGGGTTAGGTCCATGAACAATTTAACTGAAAAATCCAATGTTGTATATGAGAGTTATTGATGCATGTACTCACCCTTCTTTTAATCCCACATTGGGGAGCATGAGATGTTGGAGAATGTTCTTTAACATTCTTTTCCCATGACCATTTGATGGAAGAAATAGAGGAAAGAATGCTCCACACGCAAGCAGGTGTGGCCCGTCCCGTCCGGAAATTAGAGGCTTTAGCCTCAGGGTGATAGAAATACCTTTTGGTCCTCGATTTAAGTGCTTCTTGTATTTAAGTCCTTAACGGTCATAAAAATATATTTATATATATCACGTTCGGGTTTCTTTATGATATACATGTCCTTCTCCTCTCTCCAAAACGAAAACCGCTCCCTGGTGATTTTGCTCCAGTGTTCTCTGACGGTCGATTTTTGCGAGGTTTTGATATGCTTTCGTTGTTCGTCAGCTACGGTGTCTGCCTGGTCGACGAATGAACCATTCTATCCAGGGGAAAAGCATCAGACCCATCACACTGGTACATGGGGGTGATATTTTCTTTAAGGCAAGTCACCAATCGATGACTCGGTTGGAAGGTCTTTCTAATAACTACTATTTTATTGTTTGTTTCCTAAACATGATTTTGGTTGTTGGCTTTGTATGTATCATGTTATATATTTTTTATTCGACATGTGTAACACACTGCATTACATGATAATATTCGTAATTGTTACAACATTCTTAGAGAAAATATTTACCATGTTGTGTAATGATTTTTTTGCACCAAAAGTGGACATGTGAGGCATGCTGGGAAAATTTTCCGAGCAGAATTTCAAACGTTGGCAATAATGTATGAAAATTTGGTTGACCACTATTGGTTTGGTTGATGTAATTGAATAGACTTTCTCATATTTTGAAACTGAAGATCCAAAATCAAGGCAGAACAAGAGTTGTGGTGGAGAGCAAGTCGTTTACTGAACAAGCCCATCAATTCTGACTAGGCATTTCACCCATATATGGGTAACTATATACTTTCGTATTAAACTAATTACACAAAATCTCATCCACCAATCTTATTATTGTACTAATGAAAACCAAGTGATTTTAATGTAAAGGCCCACCCTTGAATACATTGTAGACTCTCCTGGAAATAAAATAGTCTTAAGGTTAACATTTTTTTATTAGTTTATTAACTCAACCTATAATTTCAATGGCGGGGACTAATCTTTGTCATAGTTCTCGTTGTCCCTGTTGATACTAAGGTCGAATTCGATATCCATTCCCTTAGGTTTTATCCTAACCTGCTCAAAAGACACATATCAAAAGCATCAACAACACAAAACAACTATTGTAATACTTTTAAAGTTCCAAAATCCAATTGAATGGAATTCAAATGCGTACGTTTTCACATCGCTTGCGGAGTTGGTAAGGACGCCAATACGGTCTAAGTGGATATTGCATGAGGCAAAGCTTCAAGTTCATAACAAAAACTGTGATAAGAATTCGGAGTTAGGTGGGACAAAATTTAATTAAATAGGAAGTTAGGTTACATACGTGTTGTCATCCGGAGATGAGACGAAAACGTCAATTCCACTACTCCAACGTCTCCAATGGGAGTGGCATCCTCTTCGACAAGGTTGTTGATCGTGGTGGACGCCTCCAACAAACATTTTTCTGGGTAGAAATTGTAATTGGAAATAGGGTATTTAGTTGACCCTTCACAACTCTTGTATTATATAAACATCCTCTCCAAAATATCTTCCGGTATGGGACTAAAATCGCTTTCTTGGTGTCCCATTCGTTTCCATCGTTATTAATGAGGTTAATTGTTTGGATGTAATTACAAAATGCTATAATTCCCAATAACCATCACCCTACTCTTATTTGTTTATATGCAATTGAAAAACTAACATTATGTACGAAGTGCCATTAAATTTTCGGACGTCTCACTCCTTTGACGGAATCTGTTGATGATGTCATCTTTTTCCGACAATGACACCACTAACGGAATAAAAAATAATTTTTAATTGTAAAATTTACAAATCTCACCTTGTATAATCTACTGATTCTTTTTCAAACTTCTCTTTCTCCATTGTCTTTTGTTGATCTCTCTCCTTTCTCCCTCTCCACTCTTTCACTCTCTCTCACCCCCTTTCTCTCTCTTGAATCTCCTTTCTCCCTCTCCACTCTTTCACTCACTCTCTCGCTCATCCCTCTTTCTCGCTCTCTCTTAACATGTGCAACAAGTTGTTAAACATTCTGAAGGTTTTCATTGGATATATTCACAAGATTCTAATATAAACGCATTAAGTCAATCCAAGCTTTCTACATTAGTTCCTTATTTTCGATCATTGGGTGTCCGGTAGTCTTTGGAACCGATCCTACTCCTTCCCTATCCACAATCTTGTCAATTAAGGTTTCCAAATAGCATTGTCCAGAGTTATGTATGAAAACATGAGCACTCTCTTACATTCCTTAAAAGAGCATTTCTCTTCCCTCTTCTTCTGAATTGATTTGGAATTCAAATTTGGTTTTTGAATGTGCAACATATGAAGAAAAACAAGGTTGAGGTGTTGGTAATCAAATCTTTGCATATATTTGCTTGATAATAATAGTTATCCAACTAAGCACAATTTATTGAGATAATATTTTGCAATATCACCCTTGACACTTCCCTAAATCCTTTATTTTGCTCTACGTCACCTGCAAACAAGGCTCCTGCTACCAGACAAAAGCAAAAAAAACTTAAAATGTTAGAGAGCGCACTCATTTTTAATGAACTGATATCCCACAAAGTCATCTCTCAAAACCTTCAACTTAAGATGTTGGGGGTATAAACAATGATTAGTAGCTTATCATGCATCATATTCATGCTATATATCCTTAATTTTACCCAAACATTGTGCTACTCAAGTGTTTGTTGTTATATTTCAGGTATTAGGTAATAAAGAAGAGAAGGGATGACAAAAAGGACTTAAGCGTAAGAAGAAAGGACTTAAACAGAGCAAAATTGACATCTCTGTCATGCACAAGGACCCATCTGCAAGAGGGAATGACTTGGACGTAAGCTCGAAGGGACCAAATAGCAAATTGAGAAACTTCACACCATCATGAGGAATATTATGACAATTAGATTCGGGTGCAGACTCAAACAACCAATCTGGGTGCACCCAATGTAGAGAATTGAAGCAATGAAAAGCCAACCAAAATCGGGTTGAATCCGACAAACCATGACTGCCAATTGGCTACCCTAGACAACCAATTTGTGGTCTAGTATGATCAGGATCCGACTTGACTTCCTGTGGTTGTGTATTATGTTGTTTGTATCCATTGTAGAAGTTTCATTAGTCCCACACCGAGGGATTATCTCCAGTTTCCTTTTTTAGGTGTATAAATAGAAATCTCCCTACTCCTATGTAACATACTCCCTGCTTGGTGGTCATTCCCTCTACTTAGAGTAAAGCCTTTGGAGCAAAACTCAGGTAGAAAGATGCTACGTATTGAACGTTTTAATTAAACCGCAAGTGCACGGCCGTGATGAAGCGGTGGCAAGTACGGGTCGTCCTAAGGGAGGTGAGCAGCCTCTTGTTTATCAGAAATCAAGTGGCAAAAATTGGGGGAGAAAGATTGATTATGCTACTTTACACTAAACTACGCTAAGAAGTATGAAATACGAACGAAAGAAACAATGAAATGACAACTAAGCTAAGAACAAAAGAAGAATGCTGGAATACTGAAATGGGAAAACCCCTAAGGGGTGGAGTGAGTGCACACAAGCAAATAGGTGGGTGTTGAACACATTCTTTAAGCACAAATAAAGGTAGTTTTATCATGCATAGGAAGTGTCTAAATGTTGTGGCAAAACATATCAATCTATTCACCAACTAAGTTGATTAACATTTACACATACAAGTTGTTTATTTCAGAACCTAAACAAGCATGAGAGGTGTCTAATCATTTTGGCAAAACTCATCAAGTTATAAATTCTATCCTAAATAAGCAAGCATACATTCATGTTTTATCAACACATTGGAAATAAAGCATTCAATCCATTCTCATTTGCATGTATGTACATCTACTCCACCCCCAAAGGGGATGGAACTACTCACTAAACATTACACTAATTATTAAACTAAACAAAGAAAGTATATTAACTAAGCTAATAAAACTAATGAAATGAGATTAAGCAAAGCAAAACAAGAAACATAAAACAAACAACATAATAAAAAAACTTGTATTAAAATGACTCACATTAAAAGTAGCATCCTCCTACTTTAGTGTGTGCTTCAATGCCTCACTTCTAGTAGGAAGAATAACCACTTAAAATATGGAGTGATTACAATGGAAGGTGAAAAGTTCTATTTATAGCTAGAGAAAAAGCTAATCCTGGACAATCTCCCGATGTGGGACTAAACCAATACCAAAAATACGCTAAACAAACATTAATACAAGTTCAGGAGAAATCTTGGCGGATCTGGGATGATCCAGACCGCCAATTGGCTGATCCAGACCGCCAATTGGCGGTCTAAAAAGTCCGGATCCAGTTGAATCTTGTTCGAGGCTTTGCTTGGTGTTTTTGGTGGTCTTGGATGCATCTACTTCGTTTATTGGAGATCCGACCCGAATAGAATTGCCAAAATACTCCCCATGATGGTGTGGAGTTCTCTGTTTTGCTTTTAGGTCCTTCTGTCTTGCGTTCAGGTCCTTCTCCCTTGCATCTTGGTCCCCAGATCTCACAATTCACTCCTTTTTCCCAGCTTTTGGGTTCTTTTATGCTTCATCTCTTCAAACATATTTATTCCTGAAAACTAAACATAAAACTCGTAACATAGCATTGTCTAGGTGAAAGATAATGGATATAAGATACAAATATAAAGCATGAAATGATGTCAATCACTACGCGTAATGTGAGTCATGAATAAAAGAAATCTTTGTTAGTTTCATCTTCTCTTTTAAATTCTTGCATGCTTAGCTTAATTGTGTTTAATTAATCTTAGTATAACTAGTTAGAATATTTTCTCTTCTTAATATAAATGTTAGCCTAATGAGTAGTGAGTAGTTTCATCCCCTTTGAGGGTGGAGATAATGTACATTTAGGTTTTGTGGTTTTTATGTTTGACAAATTTTGATTGTGTAGACTTGAATGCTTGCATGTTCATCGGATTTGTTTTAATCATCTACATGTTGGGGAATATTTGATGGGTTTTGCCATATGTTTCAGACACTTCCCATGTTTGGTTTTCTCATGTTTATTGGCTGAAATCTCTTGTTGGATATGTTACATGTTAGTCGTGTGTTTGTATTAATGTTTGCTAGCTTGATTGATTGAAGAAACTTTGTTTTGATGAGTTGTGCCATAAGATTCAGACACCTCTCATGCTTAGCTTTGTTCTTCACATGAGTTCCTGGTTTTTTATGAGTCTTTCCATATCTTTAGAACCTTCTCATGTTGAGCCTCGTCTTATGACAATCAAGTAGTAATTTCTAATATGTTGTGCAAATGCATTGATAGATCTTGCCAAATCTTTAGACACTTTCTATGCATGAAGACACACACATGACACACATACACATACATGCTTTCATGTGTCATTCATCACTTCTCTCACCTCATATGTGCACTGATTAATATCATATGACACATATATTCATATCTTATATCCTTTATTTTGAACCTAAGCAATGTTATGTAACAAGTTTTATATTTAAGTTGTAGGAATAAACAAGTTTAAGAAGAAGATGACACAAAAGGACCAAAACATGAGAAAATGGACTGACCGGTGACACTTTTGGACCTATCTGCAAGGGAGAAGGACCTGTATGCAAGCCAAAAGGACCAATTAGCAAATTGAGAAATTCCACACCATCATGAGGTGTATTTTAGCAATTAGATCTGGGCCTACACTCAAACAACCGATTATGGTGCACTCCACGTGAAGAAATAAAGCAATTAAGAAGATATCCAAAAATGGGTCGGATCATAGCTTTCCAGACCACTAATTGGCGGCTCCTGACTGCCGTTTAGTGGCCCCTTATGCTCAGGATCTGACCCTTCTTCTTTTGGTGGTGTATTACGTTGTTTATATCTATTTTTAGTATGCTCTATTAGTCCCACACCGAGGGATTGTCCCCAGTTGCCTTTTTAGGACTATAAATAGAACTCTTCCTCCTCCTTTGTAATGTATCATTTGCTTGGTGGTCATTCTCTCTACTTAGAGTAAGTCTTTGGAGCAAAACTCAAGTGGAGAGATGCTACTTGTAATGTGAGTCGTGAATAAAATAAGTTTTGTTAGCTTCATGTTGTTTCTTTTTGTATGTTTAGCTTAGTTCTGCTTCCTTAATCATATTATAATTAGTAGAATGTCTTTTTTTCTTAATACATTTGTTAGCTTAATGTGCAGTGAATAGTTTCATCCCCTTTAGGGGTGCAGACGATGTTTATACATGTAATGAAGAATGTGAATGAATGTTATCTTATGCAATATGTGATGAATGTGAATGTATGCTTGTTTGTTTAAAAGAGAATACTTAACTTGATGGGTTTTGCCATAATAATTAGGTACTTCTCATGCTTGTTTAGGTTCTTAATAACCAACTTGTTTATGCTCATGTTAATCAACTAGGTTAGTGATTGATATGATAGGTTTTGCCACAACCATTAGGTACTTCCTATGCATGAAAACACAACCTGGACTTGTGCCTTATTGAATGCATCATTCACCACCTTATTACATGTGTACACACACTCCACCCCTTGGGGGGTTTTCCTTACTGAATTTCATCTTGCTTTGCAAGTTGCTTAGTTATTCTTGTGCTTTTTTCTTTCTTGTTAGTTAATTGCTTGTTTAATTAGTGTAGCCTTGTTTAATTGCTTTTATCTTTCTTCTCCCATTTATTTTCCACTTGATTTCTAAAGAACTAGATTGGACACACCTCCCTGTGGACTCGACCCGTACTTGCCACTACTTCATCGTGGTTGTGCACTTGTGGTATTATAACTGAATCAATCATGCACACACCCCACCCCTCAAGGGGTCTTCCATATTTCGTTCCATATCGTTTGCTGAATTTCTCTAGTTTTCATTTGCATCGTAATCTAGTTTGTTTTGTGTTCTTAGTATAATCGTCTTTTAAGTAGTCCATAATAATATCTTCTTCCATTATTATTTCTCACTTGATTTCTCTCGCTTAAAGGTTGGCAACGCTCCCTGTGGATTGACTCGTTCTTGCCCCGTCTTCACCGACTGCCGTGCACTTGTGGTTAATTAGTAGAACGTTTAACAAACAACAACATGCTAAAGTCTTTGAGAGTCTATGAGTCATGAATTCCCAAGACCTTAAGCTTGTAAGTTAAACATATTCCAAGGGAGAACAATGCAATAAATTCATCGGAAAATCGAGAAAACACATTAAGTTGGAGTCGCCACCCGCTTTTTACAATACTTCTTCAAATAAATACAAAATAAAAGGAAAGATCAGGAAAACCAAATGATCACTTGAAATAACTCGCTTGCAGGGTGTAATGCTGAAAGATCGGATCTTGGACTTCGTTATTGTAGAGAAGTGTGCAACATGATAGAAATTGGTTCCTTCCACTTGTAAATAGTTTTCGATGATGTCTATAAACTTGTAGAAAGCTGCAAGAAACCACAAAAGTGTTAGATTAGGTTCGAAATTTTAGCGTCCATTTCAGTATTTTTTCGGTTTAGAACAAGTGGTCCAAACATGATTGTCACCAAGTCAGGGTGTTAATGGTGAGAATTAGAGTTTTAAGTCGAGGATTTATATTTCTTTTTATTGCAATGTGGTTAAGAAGAGGAGGTAGATCGGGTCTGTCGATTTGTGTTTTTAAATTTCATCTTGGTGGTCGACTATGGGTGTTATTAAGGGTTTTATAAAGTTTCAGGATTTGAGTTATGTGTCTTAGGGTGGGTCTTAGGTTTTATGTGTGGTTGAGTTTCTTAAGAGTCAAGTGAGCTTGGTGGATTATGGTTAGTTAAGGTTATGTAACGTTCCCAAATAGATGTTTAAACAACAAAAAAATTAAACGAAAATTCAAGAATATAAGACCAGATTAAACAGGGAAATTACTCATAAAATACTCAAAATAAGGTGCACCATTACAAGGAAGAATCAAAATTTGATTACATCAAGAATAGAGAAAGGACATAATACAGATAAAGGACAAAATACAGATAAAGACGACGACCACAAGATAAGACTGAAGGATCTGGTCTGGGTGTACACTCATCCTCTGTCGCCACCCACTCAACACTTATGAAGGCCCTGAAATGCAACATGATAAAATACTTGAGTTTTGATAACAAAAACTTTGTTTACCAAGTCCATCTATACTAATATTAATATATAGTGCGATGATCCTATCATACTAGTATCACATGACATAATTGTAAGAACATGGGAAAACATTCCCCAACCCGGGACATAAGGACAAAAGTTCCACAAACAACATTGGGTTACCAAAGGGCACCCACCACAGACACACGTGGTCTTACGGAGAGTACGCGACACACCCTCGCTGACAACTATACTAACATGAGGGTTCGATGAGGGTCGCACGCACTTCCGAGTCATAGATGCATATTTGATCAATCGTTTAAAGAATGGTTGTCCGAAACAAGATGGATTGGTCATAATAAAAATTTTGGAAGAGCGAATTTGGTTCGGTTAGCCGATCACCAACTTTCAGTAACTTTTTTATAATTTCTACCAATTAAAGTTTAGTTCACCGAATGAAGTTCGGTTGACCGTTTTAAGGTGGACAGGAAGGAATGGCCGGGCTCTGATTAAATATGTTCGGTAGATCATTTGCTATTCGGATGACCAAAGTTAGTGTGGGTTTTGCGCTGACAGTTATGACTCAAATATTTATTGAGAACAACGGTCATGTGCTACGTGGAAATAGTCGCTACGCGTCAAAGGCCAAGAAGGAATCAGTTGACCGATTGAAAGATTGGTTGTCGGAAATCGGACAAGTCAATTGGACTCTAAGGCTTAATTCAAATGCGACCGTTAGAGCAAAGTCTAAAACCTTTCAGTCATCCGACTGGACAATTCCAAAGAGCAACCTAGCGACTAGTGATGAGATTTTTGTTGTCTGTTACGGGTTCGGTTGATTGAGCTTGGTAGGAGCAAAATTCTAATGCTCAAATTTACATTTAATCATATTGACTCAATGAATAGAAAATTACAAGTATTCACCTTGAGCTTTGATTACAGGTTTAAGTTTGTTGGTAGGTGTAAGTTTTAAGTTTAAGAGTCTTTGTTTCAATGCTCATTCTTTTGAATATTTTGATCAACCTATTAAGATAATTGAGAAGCATACAAGTGTATATGCAATGCATGTAATCATGTCTATCCACTTTTATTAACTAGGTTGATTGATTAAGATTAGTTTGATTAATCATCACAATCAAAATATATATAGATTAATACATAAAAGCCAACAAGAGTTTGGTTTGAATTTGTCTAACTGGCTAATGGGTCAGTTTGTTGGTAGTGATGTCCGGGCCTGTAGTGATTTGGGCAATACGAATCTCACGTACATGTCAGGGTTTTTGTGCAGTCTTGAGTAGTTTTGGGGTTTGTTTGGTGAACTTGGTCGTGAGATAGGTTGAAATGGTAAGAAATTGCCAGAATGGAGTTAGTGAACATGCTTTGGTGGACTTTTACTTTGCTTAATTCTTACGTGGGGATGTCTACACGCTCAAATGGCCCTACAAAACTTGAGCCCCACTTCCTTTCAGTAATCTTTAAGTTTGTTTAGACTAGGTTAGTCTTTGGAAATTCAAAGGTTTCATCTAGATTCTACTCCGTGTAGAACTTTAAGTTTAAATTCAAATGTTTTTTTCTTTTAATAAAATAAATTCAAATGCATGTGATAATTCTATTTGGATTCAGCTCCCCATTCAGATAAAATCAACTTTAGTTCCAAATAATTCCACCAGGTTTACAGCGGACATTGGACGACGTACGTTGAGTAATATCGGTTTCGCTGCTACTACAGTTTTCCAGATGATCCAAACTAAAGTAGTCATCAAACTTATGTACATACATTTCTGTGTCAATCAGTTATAGGTTCATGCATGCATCAAGAGGAAATTAAACAAATTAATCAGAAGGTGCCAAACTAAAATTTACTACCACCAGCTTTCTTCCTTCTTTGATTTGCATGTCTTAAGATCAAATATGCGTGTTACAAACATATTTGATTCTTCACTTTAATTTAATTCCTAACACACTGATGTATATAAATTTTCTTTCTTCGTTTGGTTATTCTGATTTATGCTGGTGCTTTTGACAACATACACTTGTGGTCGGATTCTATATTTTGACGGTTGACTATTTTTTCTTTCTTTCTCTAAGCTTTAGCTACAATACCATGGAAGGATTTTATCGATCCTTTAACTCTTCGTTTAGGGTACTTTGTCATATCCAACTTGTCTAATTCACCTTGTTGATTCCTTTCGTTTTATAATATATGCAAGAAAACGTTTTTTATTTGGAAAAAAATTCAAAATAATATTTTTTTTTAAAATTGGCAAAATAAACCTCCATTAAAAGTAATTTTCAAAGTAGACCCGCCGCCACCACGTGGTGACATGTGACGGCGGGTTTTGTTTTTTTGTGCATAGAGAACTCGACATCACCAGTGCCGAGTTCATCTTCTGAGAACTCGGCACTGGTGATGCCGAGTTCAACTTTGGTAGAACTCGGTATGGATGATGTCGAGTTCTATTTGGTTTTTTATTGGCCAACACTTTACATTTTTTACTGAGGTGATTCAAATAGAACTCGGCACTGAGAGTGTTGAGCTCTATTTAAGAAACCGTTCTCCTGACGATCAGATCGTGCATGAGACGATTGCCAGAACTGTTACTTAAATAGAACTCGGCACTCTCAGTGCCGAGTTCTAAAGGAATAAGTCGCCGTTAGTAACGCCGAGTTCACTTAAAAAAGTGAGTTTAATAGGCTGAAGTAGGAAAATTTACGGTCCTAAAAAGTACATTACATTCATTCGTCTTACAATTAATCAACTCTTAAAAAGGAT
Organism: Triglochin maritima; assembly: GCA_963682175.1. Lineage (NCBI taxonomy): Eukaryota > Viridiplantae > Streptophyta > Magnoliopsida > Alismatales > Juncaginaceae > Triglochin > Triglochin maritima. The sequence goes on along the minus strand of OY821788.1, from coordinate 9,738,169 downwards.
TTAAGTCGTACATTCATTCAAGTCATAACAAAATACATTACAAATACATTACAAGTCTTACAATTAATCAACTCTTACATTCATTCGTCTCACATACAAAAAATTTGCTATATAGGTTCCTTGCATCACTTTCGGTTATGCCCTATACCGCCGCATCTCCCACACCTTACCCTTCTTCCAGAGTGTTCGTCCATCTCGTTTCGGATTCAAGTTGATTTAGGCCGACCGTGAGGTTTTTTGTTTGTGGAGGCTTCATTGTGAGGTTGCCTCGATTTGGCCAATACCTGACATCAGGAATTGGGATAAATATCGGTTTGTACGCCTCCTTGTACATTTGAACCTCATAATACGGGGACACCAAATGTGAAGTGTTGACATTTGCATGTCTGCCACTGCAAACTGCTAGTACATGTGAACATGGGACGTGCATTGCAATTATGTATCCACAAGTGCAAGTAATAACTCATTCTTCAAATTTCACGAGGTATTTCTCGGCGACGTCCCTTCTTTTAACAAAGAATTTGTTCAAGCGGAGAAAGGTCATCAAAATCATGGTTGTAATTGGCATACCGCGTGCCCTCGTAAGACATTGTTAAGCTTTCTGACATGTTTGTTGTCATACATCCGAAACGTCGACCCCCGTCGTGACAACAAGTCCATCTTTCCAAAGGACCTTGATGTTGAATCCACTCGTATATCGGTTTATGTTCCTCTGCAATAGCCTTCATTAACTCTTCAAATTTCATAAATGAATGAGTTTTACCCGCTTCGTAAAACTTGATTTGTCCTAATCTTTCCTTGCAATTTCGATGTTTAACAAGATTTGCTTTCATGTGTCGAAGACAGAATCGATGTACATGGCCCTCCGAATGTGGAAATGCGGGTCGCACACAAGCATTTATTCCCGAAAATCTGTCGGTGATAATACACAAATCGGGTCGCCTTGTAACTCTACTTGCCAGCAAATGAAGGAATCACGTCCATAACTTTGTATTCTCGCTCTCTACAACAGCAAATGCCAAAGGAAAAATTCCGTTGTTTGCATCCGTGCCCACAACAATTAGCAATAAACCTCTATATTTGCTATAGAGGTGCGTTCCATCCACACTGACAACAGGTCTACAATAATGAAACCCACTAATTGAAGGCCCGAATGCCCAAAACACAAGCTTAAACATCTCCTCGTCTGAATTTACCTGGACAGACTCTATTTTGACAACAGATCTTTCATTGTTTTGACAGAGAACTGTGACGAACATTCACAAATCTTTAAAACTGTCTTCTTCGGCACCATATATTCGGTTCAACGCTTTTTGTCTAGCATGTCATGCTTTAGCGTAACCGATTTCAAGTGAGTATTTGGTCTTCACCCTTTCCAGCAGGAGTAATTGTGAACATAGTTCTAACAGATGACATTATCCAGTTGCATACAAAATTAGCACTGCATTGTTTGTTGTCGTTTAACAATATCGGATTGGAACAAGTGTGCTCGACATCGTATGTTTTAACTTGAAAATATCTGCAGCCTTTTGGAACAGACGCATGTAGACGCCATTTGCAGTTATCTTCATCACGACGAATACAATGAACAGTATACCGTTTCGTTGAAGAAACCACAACTGAATACTGAACAAACTTTTTAATGTACCACGATTGCAGAGCATGAACCAAATCATCTTTCGTTGGGAAAATTCGTTTATCCCAGAAAGAACGACCATTTTCCGTATGCTAATCACTCTGTTCCAAATTGTTCGCAGCATCGAAGAATGAGTGTTCAATTACCGAATTCTCTATCCAGTTGTCGTCCTCGAAGATATCGGGAAGTTCATTAAGAGTTGGAACCATGTCGTTGTTAGCAACTGCATCATCAACAACGTTGTCGTCTTCACGGTTTATGGATTGTCCCATCGTATATATGACATCCTGCGTCTTCGGAACGACTTCATTAGCAGAAACACCTTCAGGTTCATATTCTACAGCGAAGGGTGTGTTGTAATCCCCTAATTCCTCAGTGTCATCATCTTGAACGCTATGCATCTCTTCTAGGCCTTCTGGTCGACTAAAATTAATTGGGTCAACAGCTGACAAACCAAGCCCAAGGTAGGGATATGAGGTAGATGGTCCAGCTCTTCCAGCAAACTCATCATGACTGTAATGCGTGGGTTCAAATTGCGACAAACCAGGATAAGGATTTGCACTGCTAGAAGGAATGTCACACGCATTTTCTGGCCATTCGGTGCCTTTTAGGACGTGCTTGAGCACGTCCTCTCCCCTGTCGCGTCCCCCTCCTCGTGTTGCATTCTCATTATCCTGAGTCAGACCGCCAGCGTCTTCTTGAGAGTGTGAATCTTCTTCAATTACGCGATCCTTACTCAAATGTAATGTTGGTTCTTCAGCACCAAAACACATAAGCCAAGCCTTCATTTTTTCTTTCAATTTTCCAACCATCGAAGAACCTGTCTTGTGATCTTTGATCACCTCGTGAATTTGATGGAGTTCTTCGTGGAACTCATAAACTCCGTGCACCTACAGATAATTAAAATTTAATGAAACACTAAACAAATTTTAAAACATGGTAATTGTTTAAATAAATGTTTAAATCTTACCATCTCTCGCTCTCTACCCGCTCGAGGTCTGTATAAGTTATTATTTGGAGTCAAGGGGTGATGAACTATCCAACGCACAGTGATGCTCCAGTACCATTCCATATATAGTCGTGTGCTCTCTTCAGGAGTGACACCTAGGAGTGGTCGCTCAAACTGTAGATGATCTCTTCTGTGCGACCAATGCTGAATGAATTGGTGATTTTCCGCCAACCAATTAACATCCAACCTTCCCTGAGCCGATTTCACTACATGTCTCTCCATCGGCTCTGGAATGTGCTGCTGTAGACCGAACTGTCTCATCACTCGGTCTGGACAATGCATAACCACCTCACCAAAATTTATAAGCCAAGTACGGCTCGTCCAGATCTCTGAACCTTCCGTACATAGTGGTGGTAACTGACTTAGATCCAAATTTACATAAGGCTCCCAGATCACTTTATCGAATTCCTGCACGTCCAGCTCATTCCGATAAAAATCAAGTGTCGTCGTCTTCGCACTACCCTTGAATGTTCTTGGTCGTCTCCAACGGGACCCTAATGGTGTCATCTCGTCCTCCGGGTATAGTAATGGTCTGCTCTTCAAAGGTCTCCAAATGTGTAGATGTTCCCCGCACCACAACTATAGGAACGTAAGAAAACCACACAAATGTTTCGTTGGAATCAGTGAGGCTTCGTCTAACATGTGATATAAGTGGGCCAGAGCCGCACTACCCCAACTGTACTCCGATGCGATTGCCAAATCTCGGAGCAAAGACAAGTACTTCAAGTGAACCATTGTACCACTCTTATCTGCCAAAATACTACATCCCAGCTGGAACAGAATGAAGGCTCTGGTGTGTCGTGTAACTGTCTCCTCGTCAGCAACAAAAGGCAACTGCTGAAACTGAGCTTGCAACAAACCCAGAGTTACGGAACCCTTACGACCCAAGTCATCGGGGACCTGACCCAATAAATTCATGCAGACATATGACCAAACGTACTCCTGAGACTCACACACCGGCAAACCATCTACCCGCAAGCCGGTAAACATCGAGATGTCATGCAAGGTGCACGTGATCTCACCATGTCGCAGGTGAAATGAATGAGTCTCCGGTCTCAAACGCTCGACCATCGCCCTCAGCAAGGTATGATCCAACTGAACTCGGCCCAACCGAGTGATTGTGTCAAACTCTGCCATATCTAGCAGAAACAACATCCTCTCATCAGTGATCTGCCATTCGTTGAGCTTCGATCCATGCTCAACGTATTTTACACCATCAACATCCTTCTGCATAAATTTAGAGAAATGTCAGAATATTGAAATTCACGTGCAAATATTTAACTTGAAAACGTAAAATACTTACAAAATCTTTGAACAAGTCAGACTTGTGGTTGACCTGCAAAACCGACACTGATCTGTCTACCGGACCCTGTGAAGCGTAGCTACCTCCAACTGAACCAGTACTAGAACCACCAAACTTCATCTGTACATAACACATTAACAAGTGAGATGGTTGTTCTTCAGTACTAACTACTTAAAAAGTTGAGAATACTCTAATGTTTTAGAAATTACCTCAATCGAGTGTAGTAGCAAACGACTGTAAACGTCGAACAATCTCTCCAATAAAACCAACTACAATAAACAACATTACGAATCATGTTGGAATTGTTTTTTAAAATTTTGACAGAACCTCTCCTATATTTTTCAAATTGGTAAATTTAAACCTGCACGGTAGAACAAACTAACAATACTACAAAATTCAATTGTAACATACATTCAAACTCACAAACATTTAAACTCAAATAAATCACTTTTAAGTTTACATTCATTCAAATTAACATATATTCAAACCTAAATAACAACAAAAAATCTAATTTTAATCACAATAATCATACTTAAATTCAACTATTTTTAAAATGACTACCGTAGACCTATAATCAACAAAACTAAATTCAATAATCAACTATCAAACAAGAAATAAAATGTTTGGCCTAAAAACCCAAAATCGAATTCGAGTTTGCACCAAAATGGGTTCCTAAATCAACAAAAACACTACAATCATACATAAAACAACAATGTATATCATCATAATACATAAAAAGGCAAGCAAACGGTGGAAAATGAAAAAAATTGAAACCCTAACCTTGAAAACTCGGAAACTCAGCGGATGGGGAGAGGGAGGCGTCGGGCTGCTTTTATAGCCCGACGGAACTCGGCGTTACTAACGTCGAGTTCTTCCTTTAGAACTTGGCACTGAGAGTGTCGAGTTCTATTTAAGTAACTGTTCTCCTGGCGCGTCAATCGTCTCATGCACGATCTGATCGTCAGGAGAACAGTTTCTTAAATAGAACTCGGCACTCTCAGTGCCGAGTTCTATTTGAATCACCTCAGTAAAAAATGTCAAGTGTTGGCCAATAAAAAACCAAATAGAACTCGACATCATCCATGCCGAGTTCTACCAAAGTTGAACTCGGCATCACCAGTGCCGAGTTCTCAGAAGATGAACTCGGCACTGGTGATGCCGAGTTCTCTATGCACAAAAAAAACAAAATCTGCCGCCGCCACGTGTCACCACTTGGTGGCAGCGGGTCTACTTTGAAAATTACTTTTAATGGAGGTTTATTTTGACAATTCTTTTTAAAAAAATATTATTTTGAAAAAAATTCCTACTTATTTTGCCACCCTCACCCCTTAAGTTTTAAACACCGTCAGCTAGGAGTCCCAAACGTCTATCAATTTTGACTAGCTGATCAGTTTCGAAATAATGGTACGATTTCATTTCTTCTCGACTTGGAGACAGGTAACACCCACAAAAATTCAAACCAAAATCCTGTTTCTAATGTTGACTGTTAACACTATAAATCTGTACAAATTGCATTAAATACCATCACAAAGTTTTACAGAAATGCTCCAAACTCTTATGAATTCTTGCAAGAAATTTATATCGATAAAAATATAGATAATATCAAATAAAAGCCACTGTAATATGTTTGTCTTTATGTTAAATTAGTTATTTATTTTACATAAGTCCGTAGATATAATACCCCAATAATAAACTTTGTATTGTTAAGTCGTGGCTCTAAATCAGATCCAGCTAACATAAAAATTGGAAGTTGGAACCATAACTTAAAGTTTACAATTTCATCTTAAAACTTAGACCATACACGTAGTTTTTCGGCTGGGTCCAAATTTAAGTTGGTTCTTGAGACGGACTAATGGAGTTGTAATTCCAAGATAGAGTATACAAATAAAGCTTCAAATTGTAATTTTGTTTTATATTTTTAAAAATTAAAATGACAAGTTGTAATTTCAAGTTGCTATACAACCAAACAAAGGACTAATAATCCCAAACAAAGAGTGGTTATAAGGAAAAACCAGCGAACAACCTTAAGTATTTTGGTTGCCTATCACGAAAATTAGAAGCAGTTAGTCGTTCTTCCAAACAAGTCTCTAATGATTTGAATTACAGTTACTCATTCTTTCATGCGTGTATTTGGTGTAATGATTTTTGACATTTGGATAGATTTTGTTCATATACAGATACGATAAAAATGATTTTCTTATTACGATATTATGTAAGTCATGATTCAAATGAGGGCCGGATTTGTTCCTATATGTGTTCCTTGGGTTTCGATAGCTTTCTAAGAAAAAGTTATTGGACCAACAGAGACTAGTTGAGCTGGAAGATCTTAATCCTTTAATTATAATAAGAAATTGTTGTTTAGGGAAACAAATCGCTTACCCAATTGAAACAATAATAAGGTTTTTGGAGTGTAATTCAAACGTAACAAAACAAACTTATCCAGTAGCTTCCGGCAAGATGGTCAAATATGGGCAGGCAAGAAGTTCAAGAGGATGATGACAATATCCACAAAGTTGTTCATACACTTGGCTTACTCATCCAATTACTTACTACTCTCCTCTAACAATTAAAACATCCTAATCCACTTAAGCCCTCTAAACAACTCCACATCTTGTCTTTATCCCCTCACTCCACTACAAATACCACCACAAACCTCGACACAAACCTCACAACCCTACCCATGATGTGCCCCATTGAGTCAAGCCCCACCTCTCACCTGATGTGCCCCATACTGGAGCTCAACATGGAGAGAGAGAAGGAGACCAACAATGGTAATCCCAAGATCCCAAGAGAGTTTATATGGCCCTCTAGTGATAGGACCAAGGCTCTAAGGGAGCTAGACGCGCCCGTGGTAGACCTCGCCGGCTTCCTCGCAGGCGACGAGGAGTCCACATTGCGCTCGGCGGAGCTCGTTCGAGCCGCATGCGAAGCCCATGGATTTTTTCAGGTTGTGAATTATGGTGGTGGTGAGGAAAGTGGGGTTCTGAACCGTGTTCTTGAGTGCATGGATTTGTTCTTTGCGCTACCCCAAGCTCAGAAGCGCAGGGCTGAGAAGCGGCCCAATTGCCTCTCGGGTTACGCTAAGGCGCACGGGGATCGGTTCAAGGCGAACTTGCCCTGGAAGGAAACCCTCTCCTTTGAGTATTGCAATGCTAACGCATCGTCTGACCGTGCTATTGTCGATTACCTCGAATCCATCTACGGAAACGACTTTGAAGAAATGGGGTAAGCGTCAAAACTTCCGTAAGAATAGTCTCACGTTGCTCTAAACTAAATGCAGAATGTACGCTTCATATAATAGAGTTTAGTCAACTAATTATTCATGAGATTAATATGGTTTTAGAACAAATGTAATGACAAAAGAAATTTTAATTATTTTCGCCAGATGGGCATACCAGAGGTGCGGCGATACGTTGAACAAGTTAGCATTATCTTTGACGGAGCTTTTGGCGGTCAGCCTCGGCGTCGACAGGTTTCACTACCGCAAATTCTTCGAGGGCAGCACTTCTATCATGCGATGCAACTACTACCCGACATGCGAAGAGCCGGGCTTGGCAATGGGAACTGGCCCACATCGCGACCCTATCGGTTTCACGATCCTCCTTCAAGACCAAGTGGGAGGGCTAGACGTCTTCACTGATGGGCAATGGTACACCGTCAGCCCCATTCCCGGCGCCCTCGTCGTCAACATCGGAGACACCTTCACGGTGAGTTCAATCGATCACAGATCCATAAAACACTCACAATTGCTATGATAAGCATGCCGTCAGGTCATGTTGTTGGTAGTACAAAAAACCCACGTTGACGGCAAGAAAGGGCTAATTAAATTATCATATATTCGTACCTTCACATGAATCCAACTTCGGTACTCTCATCATTTAGAATCCAATACTAATTAGCTCATACCTTACATTCTAAGTCTTCGTTTTGTTATTTGACTTTCAACATCTATTTTTCTATCTATTTTGTGGTTTAATTCTAGAGGTGTAATTATAAAAAAAAGGATGATAGGCAATTCATAGTATTAGATCGTTACTACTCCGGAGATTACTGAAGTTATTTCTTGATAATCAGTTCAGAACGTGACTCTTCTAAGAATACGGGTAGGCAATTTGCTATAGCCAAATCCCATGATGGAACACGTTATACATAATTATTTGGAGGTCAGCCAACAAAGTTAGCATCAGTTGGAAAAAACTTAATTGAGTTAATGGTTGATGGTTGGTTTACGGGGATGGATGGGGGTGGGGCCAAGGGGTTTGTCGTTGTTGAGGGGTGGATCTTGTCCTTTCCGGTTCGGGTTCGGGTTTGTGTGAGTGCAACACATGCATGGGGGCATGATCTTTGTGTGGGCCCGGGGTGCATCTTTCTTTGTCGCGTCTTGGGTTTGCTTTCGGAGGTATTCTCCCGTCAGCTGTTTTGGAGGTGTTCGGGCAGTGTTCCAACTTCCAACTACAATTGGTTTAACGTCTAGCTAGCCTACCATAAATTATGGCGGAGTTTAAGTATAATAACAAGTTGTCTATTTCAGAGGTGTTTATTTGGTAAGGTGTGCTTTTGTATCATAATCAACGTTGAAGTTAGTTTTAATCTGTTTTTGAAGAAAATCAGTGGTTGTATTTTGTATTCTAGAATTTTGTGAAAAATAATTGTATTTTGCTTAATTGGATTATGCTCTTCTACACTTCAGCTCGGTTGCACATTGTACCCTTGATCTTCAAAATGTCGCAGAGGTGCAATATGCAACTGAGAAGAAAGAAGTGGAAAACAGTTAGTTGTAATTAGTAAACTTGGAATATTTCGTGAAGAGATGTTACTGAAATGGTTTTCAAAAATAATTTTCACTTCATGATATGTAATGCGTTCTAAGGAAGAGTATGCATGTAATGATAAGTAAGAAGCGAAGTTTTCTCCCTTCATGTCTTAGAGAGTTACAGAAGAGAGTTAAAGTTTGAGCCCATTCCTAATTAAGGTTCTTATAATCTCTGACGGTCTTCTTTGGGTTATTATTATTATTATTATTGGAGTATACACGTTTCGTTTGTCAGTTGGGCTATTCAGAGGGCATGTAAGTTTGGTTTGTTGCATGTAAGTTGGGTTGGTTGGGACTCCCGAGATGATAACACAAAGAAAGATAATACATATGCTTGGACTTAATTGACTGTTCATACGTCTATTAACTCACCCTTAAGAAGAAAATTTATGCAGCCAACATATATACCTGCGGAATATTGATTCTTCTCTTATAAGACCACGGGAAGACAGTGAAGTGACTTTTTTTCTATTCTGACTGGTTGCTTCGGAAAGGGTGTCTGTAAAAGTGTGGGAACATCTCATGCATGAACAGTATGGTGCCTCGGAACATAAGCATAACCTCTTGTTCTCTTCCTATTATAATATTATACCAAGCATCCATGGTTACCAAACTTAGTACCATTTCATCTTGGTTATAAATTCATCACAATTGAGTTTCATTTCTTATTAAACTTAAATAATTAATAGGAAATTAAATAAAGAAAATACTCTGAAGAGCACAAAGCACACATCACCTAAAAATACTAACATTATGTACATGTCACTGAGTAGGCCTTGTCAAATGGGAGGTACAAGAGCTGCCTCCACAGGGCATTGGTGAATCAGCACAGTGTGAGGAAGTCATTGGTGCTCTTTTTCTGCCCAAGAGAGGACAAGATAGTGAAGCCTCCAAATGAGCTTGTGAAGAGAGATGGTGGTAGGAAATACCCAGACTTCACTTGGGCAGAACTACTTGTTTTCACTCAAAAATACTACAGGACTGATACTAAAACCCTGGAGAGCTTCACAACTTGGTTGGAATCTTCACAAAGACATAGCTAGCAAGTGACTTAGAAAGGGACCTATTATTGATATTGTCTTTTTTGTTTTTTGTTTTTATATCTGGTTTCAGTGTGGTGCTGATTATTGTGGGTAAAGATCATGTCGGAGATCAATATGGCATGTAATCTAGTAGGACTGTTCTTCATGTGTTGATCTTAAGAAGTTGTCTTGTATCAATAAGAAAGAAAAAAAAGTTTCATTTGTGTTGGAAGATGACTAGAGAAATATACCAAAAATATAGTTTGACATGTGTATTCCGAATTCAATAACATCACAAGACACCTTGAAAGTAGTTCATGATATCAGGGGCAGCATTATGAATTATGGTTGTGTTGTGAGTCAAAATTTGTATAAATAATATACGGAAGGGTCAACATTCACAAATTTAAATATATGTACTACCTTTTAAACTTTATATTCGAGGCCCCTTGACCCTTATGGTCACTAGTGCAGAAAAAAGAATATACGTCAGATATAAGACTTCTATACATCGGATATAAGGCTTCCCTAACCCAACGTCTATCTATGTGTCATATATACCTAGGTGTTGGTCACTCAACGGCCGGCGTTTATTCCTAACATATAGATGTCGGTTGGAATATATGATCGACATCTAGTCCTAAAGAATAGACGTCGGCGTTACGTTACAACCAACGTCTATATTCCACGAATTAAGGAATACGTGTCGCATTTGCCTAATAACCGACGTCTATGCCCTTACCAGATTAAAAAAAGTAAATACTAAATAGAACCACTAGTGCATAATAGGCTTTACTCGTCGCCCAATAGACATCGACCGTTCTAACAACCGACGTCTAGAAGGGAGAGCATAGAATAGACGTTGGTTGTTACTACGACCGACGTCTATGTGGTAATATAGATGTCGGCTATTGTATTACCACGTTTATCCGACTTCTATGGGGTATAACGTCGACAAATAGACGTCAGGTATTTTAATACCTTGTGCAGCCGACGTCTATAGGGTATAGACGTCGACCTATAGACGTCAGATATTATAAATATCCGACGTCTATAATCCCTGCATATAGACGTCGGGGTATTAACGTGGGACATTTATAATAGCCGACTTCTATAGGTCTTAATGAAAACGAACAGACGTGTTTTCTGTCATTCATTTCAGGCGAAAACCCACCTAAACCCTAGCCATCCCACGACCGAATCCTCCTCCGCGACTGTTCTCCGACCGATCTGCACCGTCTCCGGCACCACAGCGACGTCCCAACTTCTCCTCCCCTTCTCCGACCCTCTTCTCCTTCTTCCTCCGTCTCTCTACATCCTACCAATGTAAGTGTTAAGTTCATTTTTGTTGGTTTATTTTCGGATTTTTCTTGTGGTAATGATTCTTTTCTATGTTAGTATACTTCTCGTGTCGCTTATTGTTGGTGAATGCGACATTTCAATTTTTTAGTTTTAATCTTGAATATATTCGTATTTTCGTGATTTATGCTTAAGTTTGTTGATATTTTGTATGTTCTTGAAAAAATTGAAGTCTCTTGCTAGCTTGAACTAGTTAAGCTTTGATCGAAATCTTTTGGACTCGTGATTTACTAGACATTGTAAATTAGGACAACTAAGGAGAGAAATTAGGACCAATGAAGTCTCTTACTTTTGGTAATGAAGTACAAAGTCTCTCTTACTTTTGTTAATTGCTAATACCGGGGGGGGAGCCGTGATTTTGGGGACGTTGGAGAGAAAAATACCATTTTTTCTTTTTTTTGTGTGGAAAATGCGTGTTTTTAGGTCTTTTGGCCTAAAATGTTTTCTTTTAGGGCGTTGTGGACTGTTGGTTGGGTTTCTGCATTCTACTGACGGTTATAGGTTCTAAATCGCCACATATTTAGGGGGGGTTGCGTAAAAGTTTGAACTTTTTGGTCAGGAGCAGCTCTACCGTCTGGTGGAAACCCTAAACCCTAGGAAATGTCATTGCATTGGGGGGTTTAGTGTCAAAAATTGATCTTTCCTTTTTGTGATAATAAATGCGTGTTTTTAGGTGCTTTGGCTCAAAATCTGACACTGTTTTACTGTGCCTTGGATCCTAAGATATGAGACTTATATCTTTTCACTCAAGAAGTGTTTAATTTGATTATTGTCAAAAGCTACCAATGAGTGTAGTGATAACGGCAATAGTTGGTTGAACATGACTTGTGCTGGAAAAGATAGCTAGTCAAACGATTATCATTGCCCCTATTAATGATGATATTAGTGGGTCCCTTGATAAAGCAAAATTATAATGTGCACAATATAACTTGAGTTAAGTTACATAGTTATAATTAGCTTAAAGAGATCAAGAAATGAATATAATACAAAGATGACACATTTCTACTTTGTATATATTCTTAATATCATGAGGCAAGGGACGGACACAAGTGGTGCACTTACATCACTAAATGGATCGTGTTTTGGTTCGGGTTGAACAAAGACATCTATGCTAATTGGGTAACTATAATGTGTAGCTAAATACCACTTATAGTTTGAGATATTAAGTGTTTAATATCGCTGCCAATTTGACTTAGATCCTCCTATAGGTCACACCACAAAACTGGGAAACAAGAGGTTGATTTTAAGTTCATATGATGTGTCGGGTTTCATGTGAAAATATGACACATGTGGTGAATTAATTAAAATCAATATGTTATGAAAATTAACATAATTAGAATCATAATAAATTCATATGAGGTGTATATATTTTGGGGTGTAATAATTAAATATTACATAGGATAATATTACATAATATATGGATTTGCTAAAAACCCCAAAATATCAAATTTTGTTGGAAATAAATACAAAATTTGACAAAGGTAAAATCGGGGTCAAACACGGTGAACCAATCATGGTTCGGTTGACCGGGGTATCTTCGGATCGGTTAACCGAATAAGGAACGGGTAAGCGCAATTGGTTGACCGAAATTGTCTGGAGTGACTAGACAATCGAGTTCGGTTAACCGAGTGTGCACAGTCAACCGAGAAGTAGTATTTTCGGTAGACCGAAGGTGACCCAGTCATCTGATGACTATGTTCCAGGAGCAATTTTGGTGGGTCAAAGGTAGACCGATTAAAAGACGTGGTTCGCCCGAATTCTTCCAAGGAATTTTTCTCATAAAGAATCGGTCGACCGTCTAGCTCACGGTGCACCGAACACGTGTTATAACCGAATGGTTCGGTTGACCGAATAATTCTCGGTCTACCGAACAAGAATGATTCTGCCTGAATTATTAAGAGATTAATTAAATCATGGGTGGAATAATTCCAGATTTAATTAAAACATTTTTTGTGGGTGATTATGTGGAATTTAGAGATTAATTTTAGGAAATAAAAACAAGGGATCATGACTAAATAATAACTCTTGATAGGGATGTTTTGGGAGCCTATAAAAGGGCACCTATTCCTACTTGTTTTAAAACTAATGCAAAAAAAATTCTCTCATTGATCTCTCCCTAATCACCACGAAAATCTCTTAGTAAATTTAAGTTTTGGAGATAAGATTCTCATGAGCTTAAAAAGGGGGTAATTAGCTTGATTCTAAACCTTGTTAGAGATTGATTTGCTAGCTCCTTTCTCTCTAACTTTGTTTAGAGTTTGGTGAACACTCGGAGGCAATTCCGTGGACGATTCAGCGGGCAATGCGACTCTGGATCATCAAAAAAGTTTTAGAGAACCTTTAGGTATGATTCTATCTTTGTGGATTGTTTTAATAAATGTAGGTTGCATGTTATTAGAATAAAACACAAATAGATGTACATAAAATTGCTGAAAATATGAAAATCAATCTTGTATGTTGTATTAAAATTTTGAAAATATATACATACATAGGGACACGAAATCCTACAGTGGTATCAGATCTTTTAGTTCATATTTTAGACAATTAGACTATATAATTAATTTTAGTTTACCATCTACAATCAAAACAATTCATGTTCTATGTCTTTTTCGAGTTTTCGATAGTTTTGTTGATTTAATTCTAATTGATTCTTTTGATAGTTTTAAATGTTTTAAAAAACATCATGTGAATGTTAGAATTAAGATTTAGACTTATGTCTAATTTATAGAATTTTCGTTTTTAATTAAATTATTATTTGATAAGGAATCGACAAAACGAAAAAGGCATATGTTTATCTTTCCATAAATTTTTATTTTTGGAAATTGGATAAACAGCGGTTCAAATATTTTATGTTTTGAACTATGGATGCATAAAATCATTTTTAATGGATTTCAAATGTTTTAGAATTGTTTGATTTAGAGATGCATGATAAACTAAATAGAGTAATATATAGTATATGTACATGCGTTGCTCGAGTTCTCTAATGCAAGGATATGCGAGTTTATATGTTCCGAAGAAGCCATGTGTGAATGAATGAATGAATGTGTATGTTATTATTATTCAATCACAGAGGCTTATGTATGTAAAATCCAAATTTTATTTCTATGTATATGCATGCATATGAGAGGATTTTTACATAGGACTTGCACTAGACAATTTTCAAAATTGAGAGATGCATGTTTATATTTTTGCAATATCAACATCCGTGGTGCAAGAGGAAGACGCTGAAGAAGCGCAAGGATCAAGGATCAAGGATCAAGGATCAAGGACGTAGGAACATATAAACTCATGCAATGTTTGTGTGAATGGATTTATTTATGTTTGTGTGCTTGATATATATGTGATTGTATGGATGAATGTTAGGATGTGTATAGATGATAAATATGCATGATCACCTAAATTCTAAAATCACATATATATGTTTAAATTGTCCAACCAAAAATTAAGAGTATCTTTCTTTCTTATTTAATCCACTAGCAGCCATCGATCGAGGGATATTCTGCTCGCCCTTAGCGGGAGATAACTTCCTCCATCTTTGGGAATAGTGGGAGATATAAGGTTGTCTATTGTTGTGCCACGAATAGATGTACGAGGTGCGATTCGCCCTTAGTGGACACCGAGTATATTTGTTTGTGAATACAATGGATAAACGTATCTCGTATCAAATGAAATAAGTTTTCTTAACAAGACCCGGAGCCCTAGCTCGGTTTTGGGAAAGAGAGTTTTTCTTACGAGGATTGGTCATATTCCCTCATAATTAAAACGACAAGAGTCATAAGAGTTTGAAAATGCAAATGTTGCGATATTTCGAAATGGTTATGATTAGAAAAATGTTTTCTTACCTTGATTTTATAATATATCTGATAACCCTTAGCTAGTTTATATTATAATTGATAGGATCTTGGATTGCTGCATTTATGGACAAATTTTTATTTGCGGTATTATTGTTTTAAAAACATAATATTGACATTAAATCCCATATAATTTATTTTGTAGAAATGTCGAATATTCAACCTATTGTGCGATCTATCATTGAAAAACATCCTTTAGCAAATGATGGCTCAAACTTCATAAGCTGGCAACTCAAGCTCAATATCGTGTTAAAGTTTGAGAAACTGTCTCATATTTTGGTTGGTGAAATCCCAAAATTAAATGAGAGGGCAACATATAGCAAGAGAGAGGCAAAAGCCAAGTGGGAAGACCAAGAGAACCAGGTTCACGGTCTAATGTTAGCCTCCATGGGTGACTCGCTTCAGGCGAAATACTTGGATTCAAAACCCAAGAAGACCATGGAAGCTTTAACAAAGATGTTCATGGACAGTGCTAGAAAAGAGCGCTATAAGACCACTATCACACTCACAAGGTGCCACATGGCGGAGGGAACATCGGTATCCATGCATTTCCTCACAATGCAAGGATACCTTGAGAAGTTGTCGAAGCTCTCTTCCCCGATGCCTGATGACATTACGGAAGATTTGATTCTTGGCTCTCTAGCCCCGTCCTACAAGGACTTCATTATGCACTATCATGTGCGTGAGAAAGGGGTGAGTCTTTAGGAACTTCACAACGCTCTCAAAACGGTTTAAGTTGATATGGGCAAGGGTCGGGACAAGCACGTAGCCGTCCATAAGAGGAGCAAGAATATCACCAAAGGTAAAGGCAAATTCACCAAGAATATGTCAATCAAGAGCAAGGGAGTAGGAGGTGCTTGTGCGAGTGCCTCAAGGGGGAAATCTTTGAAATCTCTGACTCCCAATACGGAGTGCTTTCACTACGGTGAAAAGGGACACATCCGGCCAAATTGCCCCAAGTACAAGGAAGACCTTGACAATGGAATGATTGACCGTAAGCGCCCAAAAAAGGCCAAACGTATATTTTTTATTGAGATAAATTTAGCCACCTCTGTCCATGATTGGTAATTGATACCGGATCTTGTGCCCACATAATCTCTAATGTGCAGCTACTAAAGGATAGGAAGGAACTCGTGAAAAACGAGATGATTTTGAAGGTCGGAAATGGTGCAAGCGTTGCTGCAATTGCACAAGGTTCTGTGGAGCTTCAATTATCTAGTGGTTTAAATTTATGTTTAAAGAATGTTTATTATGTTCCTTCGATTAGCAAGAACATTATTTCTGTATGATGTTTGGATATGGATAATTTAATATAAATATTTCAAATTCTTGCTTGTCTATATCGAAGAATGGTATTTTCTATGCAAATGCATTCGTAAGGAATGATCTCTATTTGCTTGAATTGAATAATAAACAAATCTTAAACATCAATAACAAAAGACTTAAAACTACTCATGTGAATGATACACTTTTGTGGCACTATCGTCTTGGTCACATAAATGAAAAACGCATCAAGAAATTGCAAGAAGCTAACCTTCTTGGTCAACTTGATTTTAAATCATTGGAGACGTGCGAACCTTGCCTAATGGGCAAAATGACCAAGAGGCCTTTCAAGAAGAAAGGACCGAGTCCGAATGACTTGTTGGATTTCATACATTCTGATGTATGTGGTCCGATGAGTACTAGTGCAAGAGACGGTTTTAGGTACTTCTTTATGTTCACGGATGACTATAGTCGTTATGGCTATACTTATCTAATGAGAAACAAAAGTGAATCATTTGACAAGTTCAAGGAATTCAAGAATGAAGTAGAGAACCAACTCAACAAGAAAATCAAGTTTCTACGACGGATCGTGGAGGTGAGTACTTAAGTACCGAATTTGACTCATTCCTAAAGGAGTGTGGTATTGTACCACAGCTCACCCCTCCCGGTACACCTCAGTGGAATGAGGTATCCGAAAGGAGGAATAGGACATTACTCGACATGGTTCGATCAATGATGAGTCAAGCTGAATTGCCACTTTACTTTTGGAGTTATGCACTAGAAGCTGCGGCTTACACACTAAATAATGTTCCATCCAAATCCGTAGAGAAAACGCCTTATGAGCTATGGAGTGGTAAAACACCTAAGCTCAATTTTCTCAAGATTTGGAGTTGTGAGGCCTACGTCAAGAGATTGATGTCGACTAAACTTCAACCAAAAGCGGATAAGTGCTTCTTTATAGGTTATCCTCGTGAGATAAGAGGATACTACTTTTGGCATATAACCTCCAATCATGTGATTGTAGAAAGGGATGCCGTATTTCTAGAAAAAGAATTTATGGAAAGAATAAAAAGTAGTGGGAGTAGAGTTGTGCTTGAGGAGGCTCAAGATACTCTACAAGATCATGATATGAATGATGATATTCAAGATCATGAAGGCCCAACCGAGATTCCTTTGGTTAGTGGGAGCGTGAGTGAGAGACCTTCGCAAGAAATTGTGAGAGAAACTCAATCCTCCCCACCTAGTGTACGTTCAAGAATCGAACACGAACCAATTCCACAAGAAATTGTGGAACAAGTTCGAGAAGTACACGTAGAATGATGCATTGCATACATTGCATCATATGTCTTTCATTTAGAGTGTTTTTATATAAATAAATGCTACTAAGGTATTGTTTTGAGCAATTGTGCAGAATTCAGGAGTTACAATGCAATTTACCAATATTCGAGCTAAAACGCGTGCAATGGACTTAGATGGATCACAAAGACCAATTAGATAGAGATTCAAGCTCAAGTTGAAGTCCAATTGATTGCATAAGAAGTCAGGGACTTGATCGCAAATTGGAAGGACTAAAAAGTTATTTTGGAGGAGTATTCAAGAAGAAATCAAATTCGAATCTCCAAAGATATGCCATAATTGATTTATACATGTGGAGGCCACCTAAAACATACCAAAAACACACCCACAAAAGCACAAAGTCATCTGGACCATCCATGCGGCGGAATCGCCGCATCTAACAGTCAATATGCGGCGGAATCACCGCATGGGTTGCGATCCGTGCCTCCTATTTTCGTCCAATTGTGTAGTAACACGTGTCCTTCCTGATGCATACTTAGGGTTTCTTGTATCGGCTATAAATAGCCCCGAAATATTGTGTAAGAGGAGCCTTTTGTATTACATTTTAAAGCAATAAAATTCTGCCATTTTAATTCTCCATTATCTTTGTCTTTTGTAAGCTTAGTTTTAGATTAATGTTTCATGCTCTTAATTCCAGTAGAGTAATTTAGTTGTTCTTTATTTTTTCTCTTAGAATAATTTGTTGCGTGCTTAGAATAATTGCTTTTACTTTCGTAGATCGTAGTTTAGTATAATATTTCCCTTTTTTTCCGTATTCTCTCGATGATCTCCATGACCCCTTCTCCTCATCTTCTCCCCATGGGTTTGTAAAACCCTCCAAAGGGTGGGGGTGACGGATTTAGGGTTAGAGAAGAGAGATCGTTTTTATTTTAATTTCTTGTTAGTGTTTTGATCATATGAGTTTTTGTTAAATCAATTATCATATGATGCTTAATATCTCACTTGATTTATAATAATTTTCGTAATCTCTAATCTAACTTGAAGATTCATAACTCCCACCCACTGGACTCTCATCCATAGTTATTTCTTCTTAGTTTTTGTTCTTGTTGTTCTTGCTTTAGAAAAAAAAAAGAAATCCAAAAATCTCAAACCAACATTATTTCTCTTTTGCTTTCCTTAATCAAAGAAATCACAAAAATATAAGAATCTCTCCATCCTTGTGTTCGACCCGTACTTGCCACTGCTTCAACGCGGCCGTGCACTTGCGGTATAAATAAAAATCTCAACAAGTTTTTGGCGCCGTTTCCGGGGAGGCGACGAGAATTTCAAGTTTTTTGTTTTTTGTGATTTTTGTTTGTTTTGTTTGGATCTTGGTGTTTCGCGATATAAAGTTTTCTCTGTGCTTTTCAGGAAGTATTAGAGACGACGCAAAAATCCGGACGCAATCCAAGGTGACCAAGCGGCGAACTCGCCGCACCAGCAGTGTAGTTTGCGGCGGAAACGCCGTACGGGTTAGACTTCTGGGCGTGAAATTTTGCTGAGACGTGACACATATTTGGGTGGACGCGTAGAGAAGCTGGAAATTGTCGAGAGCGGGCGGCGAACCCGACTGAGCGTGCGTAGGTAACCTTTGTTGCCTTTTCCTCGAAATTTCTATTTTCGAAAAATTTCCTTCTTGGTAGAATTGCATGTGTAGGGCAAACTTCCATAATTGACACTAATTCAACTTGTGACCTAAAATTTTGCAAAATTAGAAAGGCCTTAGTGCATGCATCATTTAAAGATTTTCTCGCATTATGTATGCTAAATTTTGCAAATCAATTCATTGTTGCAGAGTGCTGGAGGCAAGGTACGTGCGCGGTTTTTATTGATTGCATTTAAGCATATAATTTAGTTTGCATACAACTTTGCAATTGTCCCCCACTAAAAACCAATGTTTGACTATCTCTGCTAGAGTTAGGTTAAACTATCTTAAGGGCAACTCCGTAGGAAAAGATACGGTGGAGATTTCATCACCCCTCCGTGGCCCACAAATAACAATCCTAAAGTGTCACCCAAGCTTTAAAATTAAAATCAATTAGACATTGGCCCCTAAGGATTCGGACTCAATTAAGGAGAGGATTGGTTTGACTTGCTATGACTTGAAGCTGATCGAATTTAATTTGGTGTCTAGAAAGTGTTTTTGTGTTGACGTAAGTCTTCCAAGCGAAGTGGTTGTCTAATTGGCACCGACTCTGTCGGAAGCGCCCCCACTAGCTATACACGGCCTGGCCAAGTTGGTTTGATTAGTGAGGGAGGTGAATCAAGCGAATCAATTCGACTCAACCAGTTAGGAGTCGTCTAGACTTAAGCTACACTAGGTCTAGGATTGTTTGAACCGTGCTTGTTTAGGAAACTTCTGACCAACCCTCTCATCTATCTTTTAGAGTTAAGTTTCCCTTCTCATCTGAGTCTTCTTTCTCTTCTCACCTCAATTCTCTAGATTAGGATTCCTTTCTCATCTTTTCCCCTTCTATTGTTTGTTTCTTTTTTTTTCTTTTTCTTTTTTTTTTCTTTTTTTTTTGAAAAAATATATATATAAAATCATAAAGTAATTGATTCTTGAATTTGAATTTGGAATTTAAATTTCAAATTTGAAAAAAAAATTAATTCAAATCGGTGCACTCAGATTTGGGTTCGGGACTTGAGCAATCGACTCTCACGAGTTCATCTAGATTCCAGTCTAGAGCTTGGCCCCAATCCACCTGTTGCACCACCTCACCCGGATCCAATGGGTGAGAATGTAGTGGACCCACCTGTTGCACCACCTATGACTCTGAGGGATCGGTGCTACCCAATGATGGCTGCTCAGCCATCGTGCATCGTTATGCCCACCATAACGGGTCGCGACTTCGAACTAAAGGCACAATACCTGAGTATGTTGCCCAAGTTCACCTCTAAGGAAGATCCATATCTCTTCCTTAGAGAATTTGAGGAAATCTGCTCCCTTATGCATTATCAGCATATCCCTGAGGAGGCAGTGCGTCTTAAATTCGTGCCTCTAGCACTGAAGGACGACGCTAAAAATGGCTATATAGTCTAGCCGAAAGATCCATTAGGAGTTGGGCTGAGTTTGTTCAAGTGTTTTTAAAGAAATATTTCCCCAACCATAAGACTATTAGGATTAGGAATGAAATTTGTGCATTCGTTCAATCTGAGAGCGAGCCATTCTATTCCTATTTAGAAAGATTTAAGCACCTTCTGACCCAATGCCCTCATCATGGAATCCCAAGATGGCAATTGTGCCAAATTATCTATGAGGGATTGACACCTACATCTAGAGTTATGCTAGAATCTGTAAGCCAAGGAAGCTTTATGTCCAAAAATGAGAATGATGCTTGGACTTTTCTTGAAGACTTGGCTGATAATAGTATGCAATGGGACACTGCTAGGGCACCGACCAACCCAAGTATTGGATCTAGAATAGCAAATCAATCCAGATCAGGTGTCTTAGCTGTAGATGCTTCTATAGCTGCTGAAGCGAAATTAGCCACCCTTATGCGTAGGATGGAAACCCTAGAGCTTCAAACCCGACCCCTAGTAAATCAAATCTCTTCTGTTTCTTGCTCTCTGTGTGGTCAACCTGGTCATGTTTTGGAGGAGTGTGCACACATTTCTTCGGACATGGAACAAGTTAATGCTGCATTTAATCGTCCTAGGAATGACCCTTACTTGTCAACCTATAATCCAGGTTGGCGCAACCATCCCAATTTTTCATGGAGCCAAGGGAATTCAAATCCTGCACCCATGCCTCAGCAAGGCCAACCACCTAGACAACAAATGTATTCAAACAACAACAACAATAATAGTGATGGTCGATTAACTGATTTGGAAAACTTAATGAAAACATTTGTTCAAACAACTACTCAATCTTTTCAAAAGCTAGAGACTCAAGTAAGTCAATTAGCACAAGTTGTAGGTGAAAGAGAAAGAGGAAGATTCCCAAGCCAACCCGAGGTGAACCCAAGAATTAACAATCCACATAATCAACATATGGCATATCAACAACATCAACATATGCCATATCAACCACCTCAACCATTCAATCCTCAACACATTAGGCCTCCACCTAATGTACCACATAATGCACCACCTCCTAATGGGAACAATAACAACAGACCAGTTCATATGGTTCAAGAAGAAGAGCAAAATCAACATATTAATGCTATACTTACATTAAGATCTGGAAAATCTGTTAATAACAATGTCACTCACCCCTTGGCTAATGAGCCTAATAATTCTGTCACACCTGAGCCATCCAATGAGCCACCAATTCAATCTGAGGAACCAATTGAAATTGAACCCACTGAACCTGAAAGAGTATTCATTCCTAAAGCACCATTCCCTAATAGACTTCATAAGAATCATACAAATCAAATGGAGAAAATGTTGGAAGTCTTTAAGCAAGTAAAGGTAAACATCCCCTTATTAGAAGCTATTCAACAAATTCCACCTTATGCAAGATTCTTAAAAGACTTATGCACCAAGAAAAGGAAAACACAAGTACCAAAAAGAGTCTTCTTAACTGCAAATATAAGCTCTGTGTTAACCCAACCCACACAAATCAAATATAAAGACCCTGGTTGTCCAACTATTTCATGTGTAATTGGTAACACCTTAATCAATAGGGCCTTGCTGGATTTGGGTGCTAGTGTTAATCTGCTTCCCTACTCTGTATATAAAGAATTGGATATAGGAGACCTTAAACAGACTAGGACCACACTCCAATTGGCTGATCGATCTGTTAAGATTCCTAGAGGTGTGGTTGATGATGTTCTGATCAAAGTGGGTGAATTCATATTTCCTGTGGACTTTGTTGTCTTAGACACGGAGCCTGTTGCTAACCCTAGCAATCAAATTCCTGTGATCTTAGGAAGACCTTTTTTAGCCACTTCCAATGCCCTAATCAATTGTAGGAATGGATTGATGAAATTGTCATTTGAGAATTTGACAGCTGAGCTAAATATTTTTAACTTAGGGAAGCAACCTGGAATTTTCTCTGATGAATCGAGTGAATTGAATTACATTCAGGATTGTAGTGAAGATGAGTTGATTTCGGATTACTTAAATTTCACCCAATTGGATGAAGTTGATTTTCAAAAGAACCTGAGTGGTGAGGGCACAATTTGTGACCAAATCAATTATATAGGTTCGAATCGATCTTCACCCAATTGGTCAGCCTTAGGTGGACTTTTAACTGAACCAAGACCTCAATCCAAACCCTCACTACAAGAACCACCATCACTAGAGTTGAAGCCTCTCCCTACTACATTGAAGTATGCATTTTTAGGACCCTCATCCACCCTCCCAGTTATCATAGCATCGGATTTGACCCCCAATCAAGAGAATGAATTGTTGAGAGTCCTCAGTAGGAATAAAGAAGCTATTGGATGGACCATGGCCGATATCAAGGGGATTAGCCCATCTATAGTCCAACATAGGATCCATTTGGAAGATAATACTCAACCCCGTAGGGATCCGCAAAGGCGGCTTAACCCGGTCCTAACTGAGGCGGTCAAAAAGGAAATACTTAAGTGGTTGGACAATGGAATTATATACCCTATATCCGATAGTGCGTGGGTTAGTCCAGTTCAGGTTGTCCCTAAGAAATCTGGAGTTACGGTAGTTGAGAATGAGCTTAATGAGTTAGTCCCGACCCGTATCCAAACCGGTTGGAGGATTTGCATTGACTATAGGAAACTGAATTCTGCAACCCGTAAGGACCACTTCCCTCTTCCTTTCATAGATCAAATGTTAGAACGGTTGGCCGGATATGAGTATTATTGTTTTCTGGATGGATATTCCGGCTATAACCAAATTCCTATCGCTCCTGAGGATCAGGAGAAAACTACCTTCACGTGCCCATTCGACACGTTTGCTTTCCGTCGCATGCCCTTTGGCTTGTGCAATGCTCCTGCCACATTTCAAAGATGTATGGTTAGCATCTTCTCTGATATGGTGGATAACTTCATGGAAATTTTCATGGATGATTTCTCTGTCTTTGGTCCCACTTTTGCCAATTGTTTGAACCATTTGGAATTAGTACTAGTAAGGTGTAAGGAGAAGAACTTGACCTTAAATTGGGAAAAATGTCATTTCATGGTTAAGAATGGAATAGTACTTGGTCAGATTGTGTCTAAGGATGGCATTCAAGTGGATAAAGCCAAGGTGGATTTGATTAAGCATCTCCCTCCACCAACAAATGTCAAAGAGATTCGTTCATTTTTAGGGCATGCCGGATTCTATCGAAGGTTTATCAAGGACTTTAGTAAGGTGGCTAGACCATTGACTGAATTATTAGCGAAGGACTCTAAGTTTGAATTTTCTGATAAATGTTTGGAGTCCTTTAACCACCTTACGAGGGAATTAACGTCGGCACCCATTATTCATTCACCCGATTGGACCCAACCCTTTGAGATAATGTGTGATGCATCGGATTACGCCATAGGAGCGATGTTGGGTCAGAAAATTGAAAAGAAACCTCACGTGATATATTATGCTAGTAAAACATTGAATGATGCCCAATTGAACTACACGGTAACTGAGAAAGAATTTCTAGCAGTCATTTTTGCCTTGGAAAAATTTCGACAATATTTGATAGGCACACATGTGATTATTTACACGGATCATGCGGCAATAAGACATTTAGTGAACAAAAAGGATGCCAAGCCGCGTTTATTGCGTTGGATCTTACTACTGCAAGAATTTGATGTCGAAATCCGTGATAAAAAGGGTTGTGAAAATGTAGTCGCCGATCACTTGTCTAGAATTCCTCTTATCCCAGTGAATAACACACCAGTGAATGATAACTTTCCGGATGAACAGATTATGGCTGTGTCTGGCGAACCATGGTTCGCCGATATAGTCAATTTCTTAGTAACTGGTGTGACCCCGACTGAATGGTCTAAGAACGATCAAGCCAAATTTAGGTCCCTAGTAAAGAATTTTTATTGGGATGACCCATATCTTTTCAAGTATTGTTCGGATCAAATCATTAGAAGATGTGTTCCTGAGGAGGAATTTGCAAGTATTCTATCTTTTTGTCACGACCAAGCATGTGGAGGACATTTTGGAGCTAAGAAAACTGCGGCCAAAGTTTTACAGTGTGGATTTTATTGGCCCACCCTATTTAAGGATGCATTTGCATTTTGTAATTCTTGCCCTAGATGTCAAATGCTAGGAAAACTCTCTCGTAGAGACATGATGCCTCTGCACCCTATTCTCATAGTTGATATCTTCCATGTTTGGGGTATCGATTTTATGGGCCCGTTTCCAATGTCTTTTGGGAAGGAGTATATCTTGCTAGCTGTGGACTATGTGTCCAAGTGGGTTGAGGCTATCCCCACAAAATCCAATGACAACAAAGTTGTTGTCAAATTTCTGAAGGAGAATATTTTCTCCCGATTCGGTACTCCACGTACCATTATCAGTGACCGGGGTACTCATTTTTGTAATCGATCATTTGAAGCTTTGATGAGAAAATATTCCATAACTCATAAGTTAGCTACCCCGTATCACCCTCAAACAAGTGGACAAGTTGAGGTCTCCAATAGACAAATCAAGCAAATTCTGGAAAAAACGGTTAATGCCTCACGTAAGGATTGGTCTGTAAAAATTAATGATGCGTTGTGGGCCTATCGGACCGCTTTCAAGACCAATTTAGGAATGTCCCCTTACCGGTTAGTCTTTGGAAAAGCATGCCACTTACCGGTCGAATTGGAGCATAGAGCCCTTTGGGCTATTAAGCAACTAAATATGGATTTAGAGGCAGCTGGTAATGCTCGAAAATTGGATTTAGTTGAGCTTGAGGAAATAAGAAATGAGGCTTATGAGAATGCTAAAATTTATAAGGAAAAGACCAAGGTTTTTCATGATAAATCCATCGTTAGGAAATCTTTTTCTCCTGGACAGTTGGTCCTTCTCTATAACTCTCGCCTTCATCTCTTTTCTGGCAAACTCAAGAGTCGTTGGACCGGCCCTTTCATGATCAAAACTGTTTTCCCTCACGGAGCGGTCGAGATCAGTAATCCGGAGAACGGTGAAAACTTTAAAGTTAACGGGCATCGATTGAAGCCCTACTTAAATCGTCCCTCCAATGTTGCAGAGGAAGTTGTGTTTTTACACGCAATTCCTCATTCTGATTAAGTTTTAGTTTATTTCTCAAAAAAAAAACGAAAAAAAAACGTGAAAATAATGATAATGGGTACTTGACTTATTTTGGAAAACGGTGGAAGTACATGTTTTTTTCTAAATCTAACGTATACCACTTTAGCAGTATTCTATCACCATGGTGTTTCCTGAGAAGAACTTCCACCCATTGCTTGTTAGTGATCAAAATGGCACCCACTTTTACGACGAAATCATAGCACGGAGTTGGAGCTACTTGGTCCATAATAACAATGATGTGTACTGCCCTAGCTTAGTGGAGGAGTTCTATAGCAGTATCACTAACATAGACCTGGACAGTGGGTACATTTTACTGAATTGGAGAAACAAAGTCTGGGCGATTGACCTCAACATCATCTCCAACTTGACTGACATACCACAAGGGGCCTCCACTTTGCCATCTGAGGAACTCAGTTTCTATCGGTCACTCATGGGACCAGATTGTGTGCTTAGCCGTGATCGGGGTATCAAGGGCACATCCATGTACCGGAATGTCTTTACAGCATGTAGGTGGGCATGCCAAAATGTCACGAGTAATACCCACAACACCTCTTTTCGCACCGTTGAGATGGGCATCGTTCACTCCCTGATGACCCGTGATCGCACTTACTGTATGTGCCGACGGCTTCTGACCACCATTGCAGAAGGCCACCAACGCAACTCCCAATCTCTGCCATGCCTCGTCACCACTATCTGCAAGCACTTTATGGCCTATGAGTCTTTCTGGGTGTACGAAGCCGACATGCTCCCTTGTACGGTGGAACGAGAGACATCCTCCTACCGTGGCACTATAGCGGACCTGTGGACACCTCCAGAAATGGAGGATGCTATGCAATCAAGTGAGTCGTCTGAAGACTCCGCAACATTCTGGGCTCAGTCATCCCCAGAAAACTCTGATGAGCATAGGTCCCGAATGTGGGGCGGGATGAAGCGCCTCAATAGCAAACTGAACAAAGCACTCTCCGACCGTGGAGAGTCGTCATCCCGAAGGCGGTAACTTTATTATTTCTTGCATTTCCTTTATTATTCAATTTTGCATACATTGAGGACAATGCATGAAATAGGTATAGGGGGTGACTAGTTATCTACCTATCTGTTTTGTTTTTATTTCCCATTAAAAAAAAATCAATGTTTCATGACATAGCTTAAGATTGAACCACCAAAAACCCGAGTACAAATTACATTGAGTCTTTGTTCCTTATTATATAGTTCTGCTTGTAGAAACTATGACATAAATCTAAGTTCCAAAGAAATAACACATTACCCTTAAGACATGTATGCACTTAAATTGGATGAATCAAATCTTTGAAGTGGTTGATAAAAAGCAGAGGTTGAGGAAAATATACCGGGAAGTGTGGACTTCTAATAGCAATTAAGCCTTGAGGAAAATAAAAGTAAAAATACAGGATTAAAGTGAGGAAAGCACATTTTGCAAAATGATTACAAAAGCCCAAGCCTTTGAGTCACTGGTCCGTAGGGGTATCTTAAAACCCGGTAACTTGAGTCTGCCAGCTCGGGATTATCGACCAAACTCGCTACACGAATGCAAAAAGGGTAAAAGTGTCAGAAAAAGCAAATGTGTTGAATCACGGAAGAAGAAAAAAAAATACTCAAGGCCCAAAGCTAAAAGAATGATCCATGTCATGGTTGATCCGAATGATACTTCACCACCAGAGGAGGCGTGCAAAATAATTTAAGTGATAACATGTGTAGAAGGGTTAGTGGTGTGAATGTTGGAGGAACAAAGACCAAGTCAAACTTTTTATAAGTTAGATTTGTATAATGAGCATGCAAGAATTCTAAGTGAGATGTATAAGGTTGAGGTGGAGATATCGAGAGCTATTAATGGAATATTGAATTAAGACTTTGTGGGTGTGTCAACTGAAAACCCTCACGAGACAAAACTCGTCCTCTAAGGAAACTTGGAGGTTTAAAGGCTTGTTGCACATGCTAAGTGCAACCGTGATTCCTACGAAAATGAGTTAGGATTTCTGTGCTTTCATACTTATATTTCTCATGTTTTGTTTTGCTCGAGACTAGCAAAATCTAGGTGTAGGGGTATTTGATGCATTGCATACATTGCATCATATGTCTTTCATTTAGAGTGTTTTTATATAAATAAATGCTACTAAGGTATTGTTTTGAGCAATTGTGCAGAATTCAGGAGTTACAATGCAATTTACCAATATTCGAGCTAAAACGCGTGCAATGGACTTAGATGGATCACAAAGACCAATTAGATAGAGATTCAAGCTCAAGTTGAAGTCCAATTGATTGCATAAGAAGTCAGGGACTTGATCGCAAATTGGAAGGACTAAAAAGTTATTTTGGAGGAGTATTCAAGAAGAAATCAAATTCGAATCTCCAAAGATATGCCATAATTGATTTATACATGTGCAGGCCACCTAAAACATACCAAAAACACACCCACAAAAGCACAAAGTCATCTGGACCATCCATGCGGCGGAATCGCCGCATCTAACGGTCAATATGCGGCGGAATCGCCGCATGGGTTGCGATCCGTGCCTCCTATTTTCGTCCAATTGTGTAGTAACACGTGTCCTTCCTGATGCATACTTAGGGTTTCTTGTATCGGCTATAAATAGCCCCGAAATATTGTGTAAGAGGAGCCTTTTGTATTACATTTTAAAGCAATAAAATTCTGCCCTTTTAATTCTCCATTATCTTTGTCTTTTGTAAGCTTAGTTTTAGATTAATGTTTCATGCTCTTAATTCCAGTAGAGTAATTTAGTTGTTCTTTATTTTTTCTCTTAGAATAATTTGTTGCGTGCTTAGAATAATTGCTTTTACTTTCGTAGATCGTAGTTTAGTATAATATTTCCCTTTTTTCCGTATTCTCTCGATGATCTCCATGACCCCTTCTCCTCATCTTCTCCCCATGGGTTTCTAAAACCCTCCAAAGGGTGGGGGTGACGGATTTAGGGTTAGAGAAGAGAGATCGTTTTTATTTTAATTTCTTGTTAGTGTTTTGATCATATGAGTTTTTGTTAAATCAATTATCATATGATGCTTAATATCTCACTTGATTTATAATAATTTTCATAATCTCTAATCTAACTTGAATATTCATAACTCCCACCCACTGGACTCTCATCCATAGTTATTTCTTCTTAGTTTTTGTTCTTGTTGTTCTTGCTTTAGAAAAATAAAAAAAAGAAATCCAAAAATCTCAAACCAACATTATTTCTCTTTTGCTTTCCTTAATCAAAGAAATCACAAAAATATAAGAATCTCTCCCTCCTTGTGTTCGACCCGTACTTGCCACCGCTTCAACTCGGTCGTGCACTTGCGGTATAAATAAAAATCTCAACATAGAACCAAAAGAACTTAGAAGGTCAACGAGGGAAAGGAAGAAACCCGATATGTATTTGGGACTTCATGAGATCATGGTACTAGATACCGATGATCCCTCGACCTTTCAAGAAGCAATGGAAAGAAAGGACTCCAAACTATGGCTCAAGGCCATGGAATCCAAAATAGAATCCATGTATGATAATCAAGTGTGGAACTTGGTTGACCTTCCTCAAGGGAAAAAGGCCATTCAAAATAAATGGGTTTTCAAGAGGAAGATGGACATGGATGGGAACTTGACAACCTACAAAACGAGGTTTGTAGCAAAAGGTTTCATCCAAGTTCAAGGAATTGACTATGATGAAACTTTTTCACTGGTTTCCATGTTCAAGTCTATTCGCATTATGCTCACTATTGCCGCATTTCATGATTATGAGATATGGCAAATGGATGTCAAAATAGCGTTCCTTAATGGGAACTTGGAGGAGGATGTGTACATGGTACAACCTCAAGGTTTTGAAGATCCATAGAATAGCGAGAAAGTATGCAAACTTCAAAGATCATTTATGGATTGAAGCAAGCATCATGGAGTTGGAACAAGCGCTTTGATGAAGAAGTCAAAAAGATTCACTTCGTCCAAAGTAAGGAAGAACCTTGTATATACAAGAAGGTTAGTGGGAGCCACATAGTTTTCTTGATCTTATATGTCGATGACATACTCCTCATGGGAAATCATATACCTTTGCTTGAGCAAACGAGAAGTTCATTGAAATCTGCATTTTCAATGAAAGACATGGGTGAGGCTCAATACATCTTGGGAATCAAGATATATAGAGATAGATCTCGTAGACTCATTGGCCTAAGTTAACGTACGTACATTGACAAGGTCTTGGAAAGGTTCAACATGAACAACTCCAAAAAGGGCAGTGTGCCAATGAGTATGGGTGTGCAACTCAAGAAGTTCAACGTGCTGAATCACGTAAAGACTTGGAGTACATGAAAGATATCCCTTATGCTTCGGCAATAGGATCGATCATGTACGCGATTACTTGCACAAGACCCGATGTCTCGTATGCTGTAAGCATGACAAGTCGTCACCAATCCAACGCAGGTCCTGAGCATTGGACTGCGGTCAAGAATATTTTGAGGTACCTTAACCAGACCAAAGATAAGTTTCTTGTTTATGGAGGACAAAGGGAGTTAATAGCCGAGGGCTATTCGGATGCGAGTTTCATGAGTGATCCCGACGATAGAAGGTCACAATCAGGATACGTCTACCTTCTAAATGGTGGAGCTGTGAGTTGGCATAGTTGGAAGCAAAGCACTACGGCCGACTCAACCACCGCTTCTGAAGTGATGGTTGTCGCTGAAGCGAGCAAGGAAGGAGTGTGGATTAAGAAGTTCCTTGAAGAGCTTGGAGTAGTTCCCTCGAATGAGGGACCAATAGAGCTATTTTGCGATAATAGTGCATCTATCTCCCAAATCAAGGATCCCAAATCACACCACAAAGTGAAGTACATGGATCGTAAGTACTTTGTCACTCGTGACTTCATCGACGAGGGCAAAATAAATCATAATATGGGTGGACACAAACAACAACACAATTGATCCATTCACCAAACCTTTATCCCAAGTCAAGGGCGAAATGCATTTCGAGTCCATGGGTCTGAGGAACCATGTGGATTGGCTTGATGAGTGATTAGAGAGGGTTACCCTAGTTGTTATTGTTTTATACATTGAGAATGTATGTGAGAGAAAACTTTGATAACAAGTGGGAGATTGAAAGGAATGTGTTCTAAAAGTTTTACTTTTATATGTCAATTATTATGAATTGAATGTGCAAACATTTTGTTCCTTGATTATCGTCTTCGTCTTTTGGAAGTGTTAAGGAAGAGGCGCTTGGTCCTTAACCGTAGAGCTCTAAAAGATAATGGTTTACATAAATCAAAAGTTATTCACAATCATGGTAATTAACATGGAACATTAATTACCGAGATAAGATTGTCGTGTTGGTCATCGATTGTTGTAGCTCTACAAATAATTGACGACACGAGTATATAAAAGAGGAAAATATTACTATTATATATTGAGTAGACCTAACAAGTAAAACATTATGGAATTGTGTTTCGTGTCATTAATGTTTTACTGTGCCTTGGATCCTAAGATATGAGACTTATATCTTTTCACTCAAGAAGTGTTTAATTTGATTATTGTCAAAAGCTACCAATGAGTGTAGTAATAACAGCAGTACTTGGTTGAACATGACTTGTGCTGAAAAAGATAGCTAGTCAAACGATTATCATTGCCCCTCTTAATTGAGTGATGATATTAGTGGCCCCTTGATAAAGCAAAATTATAATGTGCATAATGTAACTTGAGTTAAGTTACAAGTTATAATTAGCTTCAAGAGATCAAGAAATGAATATAATACAAAGATGACCCATTTCTACTTTGTATATATTCTTAATATCATGAGGTAAGGGACGGACACAAGTGGTGCACTTACATCACTAAATGGATCGTGTTTTGGTTCGAGTTGAACAAAGATATCTATGCTAATTGGGTAACTATAATGTGTAGCTAAATACCACTTATAGTTTGAGATATTAAGTGTTTAATATCGCTGCCAATTTGACTTAGATCCTCCTATAGGTCACACCACAAAACTGGGAAACAAGAGGTTGATTTTAAGTTCATATGATGTGTCGGGTTTCATGTGAAAATATGACACATGTGGTGAATTAATTAAATCAATATGTTATGAAAATTAACATAATTAGAATCATAATAAATTCATATGAGGTGTATATATTTTGGGGTGTAATAATTAAATATTACATAGGATAATATTACATAATATATGGATTTGCTAAAAACCCCAAAATATCAAATTTTGTTGGAAATAAATACAAAATTTGACAAAGGTAAAATCGGGGTCAAACACGGTGAACCAATCATGGTTCGGTCGACCGGGGTATCTTCGGATCGGTTAACCGAATAAGGAACGGGTAAGCGCAATTGGTTGACCGAAATTGTCTGGAGTGACTGGACAATCGAGTTCGGTTAACCGAGTGTGCACAGTCAACCGAGAAGTAGTATTTTCGGTAGACCGAAGGTGACCCGGTCATCTGATGACTTTGTTCCAGGAGCAATTTTGGTGGGTCAAAGGTAGACCGATTAAAAGACGTGGTTCGTCCGAATTCTTCCAAGGAATTTTTCTCATAAAGAATCGGTCGACCGTCTAGCTCACGGTGCACCGAACACGTGTTATAACCGAATGGTTCGGTTGACCGAATAATTCTCGGTCTACCGAACAAGAATGATTCTGCCTGAATTATTAAGAGATTAATTAAATCATGGGTGGAATAATTCCAGATTTAATTAAAATGTTTTTTGTGGGTGATTATGTGGAATTTAGAGATTAATTTTAGGAAAGAAAAACAAGGGATCATGACTAAATAATAACTCTTGATAGGGATGTTTTGGGAGCCTATAAAAGGGCACCTATTCCTACTTGTTTTAAGACTAATGCAAAAAAAATTCTCTCATTGATCTCTCCCTAATCACCACGAAAATCTCTTAGTAAATTTAAGTTTTGGAGATAAGATTCTCATGAGCATAAAGAGGGGGTAATTAGCTTGATTCTAAACCTTGTTAGAGATTGATTTGCTAGCTTCTTTCTCTCTAACTTTGTTTAGAGTTTGGTGAACACTCGAAGGCAATTCCGTGGACGATTCAGCGGGCAATGCGACTCTGGATCATCAAAAAGGTTTTAGAGAACCTTTAGGTATGGTTCTATCTTTGTGGATTGTTTTAATAAATGTAGGTTGCATGTTATTAGAATAAAACACAAATAGATATACATAAAATTGCTGAAAATATGAAAATCGATCTTGTATGTTGTATTAAAATTTTGAAAATATATACATACATAGGGACCCTAAATCCTACAAGTAGGACTTGCATTGTAACAAGAGTGAGGTGAGTGTTTGTTTGGTGTGTTGTTTGTTAGATTAAGGTATGAAAAACACTTAGGGGGTCGTCACCTATAGGAGATGAGGTGGGGGATTTCATCACCCTTTCCTTAGCCTAAAAACCACTTAATAAAAAAGCCTTAATAAAATCCGTTGGCCCCTAGGATTTTCGGACGCATTAAGGAGAGGAAATCATTTAAGACCGTTATGGCCTGAATGTCGTTGCCCATCTAGTCTCCCTGAGATTTTAGGAACCTCCAGGTTCTTGATTTCTTACAGATTAGTGATCCTCGATGTTTAAGACCGCTTCAGCCTGAACGTCGTTGCCCATCTAGTCTCCATGAGATATTAGGAATCTCCGGGTTCTTGATTTCCTACAGACTAGTGGTCCTCGCTGGGACTTCGAAGTTAGGTGTCGTCTATTACTAAGGACCTATAGTGGACTTTAGACTTGTTTTGGCGTTGATTGCTTAGTTAGGTTTCTAACCTTCCTTATTCCCATGCTAGATTAAGGACT
Source organism: Triglochin maritima (assembly GCA_963682175.1). Taxonomy (NCBI): domain Eukaryota; kingdom Viridiplantae; phylum Streptophyta; class Magnoliopsida; order Alismatales; family Juncaginaceae; genus Triglochin; species Triglochin maritima. Next base: position 9,704,609 of record OY821788.1, on the reverse strand, counting down.
TCATCTCCTCTCCTCTGAGTCATTTTTTTCTCATCTTAATGTCTCCGAATCTTCTTATCTACGAACACATTTTTTTAAATTGAAATTTTATTTATTTTCTCCAATAATAACTATCATTTTTCTTAATGTTTAGATTGAAATGGATCGAGAGTGGATTGTTTCAAACAGATTGAGTGATGAGTATGAGAATGGAGTGAATATGTTCTTAAAGGTTGCCAAAAAACATTCCAAGAAAATGAAAGAAAGCGACATGGCATATTGTCCGTGCAATAAGTGTCATAATATGTAGTGCTGAGTTTTCGGAAAATGAAAGATCATTTGTTTGAGAAAGGTTTCGACCCAAATTACAGACGGTGGATATGGCACGACGAAAATGAATCATTTAGTCATTCCAAGAATGATGGAGAAGACGTTAGTGTTGAAGATCACTTAGAGGAAATGGTTCAGGATATGGCTAAAAAGTTTTCGTCCAACCCCGATTTACTTGGTAATTTGTTGAGTGACAATGAGAAGTCGTTGTATAAGAATTGTACCAAATTCACTAAATTGTACCAATTTAAAATCTAGAAATGGTTGGTCCGATGTGAGTTTCACATCAATGTTGAAGTTATTGAAAGAGGTGCTTCCAGATGATAATGAGTTGCCAGATAAAACTTATGATGCTAAGAAAGTGTTGTGTCCTATGGGAATGGAATATAGGAAGATACACGCATGCCTGAACGATTGTATATTGTATAGGGGTGAGTTTGAAAACTTACATTCCAGTCCCAGGTGTAATGTTTCAAGATACAAAATGAAACGTAATGGACAAAACCAGAATGAAGAGGTTGATGAGATGAAAATCAAAGGACCTCCTGCTAAGATTTTGTGGTATCTTCTGATAATACTAAGGCTTAAATGTTTGTTTGCGGGTAAGGAGGATTCCAAGAACATGACATGGCATGCTGATCATGAGAAACCAAATGATCAGTTGCTACGTCACCCTGCAGATTCACCTCAGTGGAAAAAATAAATTTCGACTTTCCTGTGTTTGGTGAAGAATCCAGGAATGTACGACTTGGACTCTGTACTGACATAATGAATCCTTTCGGTTGTTTGAGTAGCATTCACAGTTCTCGGCCCGTTCTGCTTGTAATTTACAATCTGCCTCCATGGTTATGCATGAAACGCAAATATATCATGTTGTCCTTAATGATTTCTGATTGACATCATTTCATGCTCATATTTGTATCTTATATCCATTATCTTTCACCTAAACAATGCTATGTCACGAGTTTTATGTTTAGTTTTCAGGAATAAATAGGTTTGAAGAGATGAAACATAAAAGGACCCAAAAGCTAGGAAAAAGGACTGGATTGTGAGATCTGGGGACCAAGATGCAAGGGAGAAGGAGCTGAACGCAAGACAGAAGGACCTAAGAGCAAAACAAAATACTCCACACCATCATGGGGAGTATTTTAGCAATTGGATTCGGGTCGGAGCTCCAATAAACAAAGTAGATGCATCCAAGACCACCAAATACACCAAGCAAAGCCCAGAACAAGATTCAACTCGATCCGGAAAATTTGGACCGCCAATTGGCGGTCACTTTGGGCCCAAATCCACCAAGTTTTCTCCTGGACGTGTATTAATGTTTGTTTAGGCTATTTTTGGTATTGGTTTAGTCCCACATCGGGGGATTGTCCCGGATTAGCTTTTTCCATGCCTATAAATAGAACTCTTCACCTCCTATTGTAATCACTCCATATTTTAAGTGGCTATTCTTCCTACTAGAAGTGAGGCCTTGAAGCACACACTAAAGTAGGAGGATGCTACTTTTAATGTGAGTCATTTTTATCAATAAAGTTTTGTGTTTCTTTCATTGTTTGTTTATGCTTCTTTTTATTGTTTGTGCATGTTTTAGTTTAATCGTCTTTTATTTCTAGCTTAGTTTTAATATGCTTTCTTTGCTTAGTTTAATAATTAGTGTAATGTTTAGTGAGTAGTTCCATCCCCTTTGGGGGGTGGAGTAGATGTACATACATGCATTAGAGAATGGGATGAATGTTTTAATTTCAATGTGTTGATTAAACATGAATGTATGCTTGCTTGTTTAGGATAGAATTTATAACTTGATGAGTTTTGCCAAAATGATTAGACACCTCTCATGCTTGTTTAGGTTCTGAAATAAACACCTTGCATATGTAAATGTTAATCAACTAAGTTGGTGAATAGATTGATAGGTTTTGCCACACATTTAGACACTTCCTATGCTTGATAAACACCACCTTCATGTGCTTAAAGAATGTATTCTACACCCACCTCTTTGCATGTGTGCACTCACTCCACCCCTTAGGGGTTTTCCCATTTCTGTATTCCAGCATTCTTTCTTTGCTCTTAGTTTAGTTGTTATTCCATCATTTGTTTGTTTCGTTCGCATTTCATACTTCTTAGTGTAGCGTAGTCTAGATTAGCGTAACCAACTCTCTTCCCCATTATTTTCGCCACTTGATTTCGTGCAAACAAGAAGCTGCTCACCTCCCTGAGGACGACCCGTACTTGCCACCGCTTCATCGCGGCCGTGCACTTGCGGTTAAATATAAAACGTTCAACAATTTCTGGTTCGAAACAACCTGAAAACGACATCAATGTGTATTTAAGACCTTTAATTGATGACCTAAAGAGATTGTGGGATGACGGAGAGTCAGTTTTTGATTCTTATCGTCAGGAGTCGTTCGTAATGCAGGCAATGATATTTTGCACGATGAATGATTTTCCAGCTTATGGTAATCTGTCTGGATATTCAGTCAAAGGTCATAAAGCTTGTCCAATTTGCAAAGAAAATACATATTCTTTGAAACTAGTTAATGGTTCTAAGACTGTCTATCTTGGTCATCGGAGATTTTTTCCGAACTCCCATCCTTATCGTAGGTTGAAGAACGCATTTAACGGAAAACATGAGTTTCAGAATCCGCCAGTTGAAATCAGCGTCAAAAAGGTGTACGAACGTGTAATGAACATTGAATGTGAATTTGAAAAACCGTACAAATGACCAAATGGCAAAGTAGTTGGAAAAAAAGATCCATATTTTTTGATCTCCCTTACTAGAAAACTTTAGAAGTTAGACATTGTATTGATGTGATGCACGTAGAGAAAAACATTTGTGATAGTCTTGTTGGTACTCTGTTAAACATACCTGGTAAAACCAAAGATGGATATAATGCAAGACTTGATCTTGTTGATATTGGTATACGAGCAATGTTGGCACCAGAGAAGAAAGGAGATCAGAATTACTTACCTACAGCTAGTTATACATTGTCTAGAAAGGAAAAAAAATTCTCTGTCAGTGTTTGCACGATGTAAGGGTTCCACAAGGTTATTCTTCAAATATCAGTAGTCTTGTTGTTATGAAGGATTTGAAACTTGTGGGGATGAAGTCTCACGATTGTCACACTTTAATGCAGCAGTTGTTACTTGTAGCACTGAGATCTATATTACCAAAAGATGCTAGACAAGCAATAATAAAGTTGTGTTCCTTTTTCAATAAGATTTGCAGTAAAATGCTCGATCCCGTGCAGTTAGATAACTTACAGAATGAAATTGTGGTGACATTATGTTAGTTGGAGATATTTTTCCCCCTGATTTCTTCGACATTATGATTCATCTAGTTATTCATTTGGTTAGAGAAGTTAAATTGTGTGGAACAGTTTTTTTTAAGGTGGATGTATCCTTTCGAGCGTTATATGAAAGTGTTGAAAGGTTATTGCAAAAATTGTCAAAGGTTATGGTTGGCCTACGGTCCGCATTCTGTTGTTATAAGTTACAGTAGTTATGATATCAATGGATATTCTTTCTACACAGATTGTGAAGATGCGAAAAGTGATGTTCAGAGCAGTGGTGTCACCTTAATAGCAGAGTCTTTGCATGTGTCTAGTTCTAAAGACAAGAATCTTGTATACGCCGACATGTCTTATTACGGTGTAATTGAAGACATATGGGATTTAGACTGTTAAATTCAAAGTACCTGTATTTAGATGCAAGTGGGCTGATAATAAAAGTGGAGTTCAAGTGGATGACTATGGGTTAACTTTAATTGATTTTTCAAAAAAAAGGTATAAAGGAGAACCTTTTATTCTCGCTTCCCAAGCAAAACAAGTCTTCTATGTGGCTGATCCATGTGATAAGAAATGGGCAGTAATTCTGGAAGGGAAGAAAAAAATTGTATCTGATGATAGTCTGATCGAGTATGAAGAGACACCACCTTTCTCTAAGGAAGCACCTAAGGTGAAATTAGTAGATGAAGAAATAAATGTTGAGATTTGTATGTTTAGAGATGACTACGGTGAAGGTATATGGATTGAAAATCCATTAAGGAAAAAAAGCAGTAAAGGTGCAAATTTTCTGTTGTAACACATTGTAATATACATTTAATTTCATGACCTTATTTAATGACTTGAATTTATCTTTTATAGTATCATGGCTCCAAAAAAGAAACCCACTTCCTCAGAGTCCGAAGGCTCGAAGACATACAGTACACGAGGTCATTGTCTCATGAAAGAATTCGTGGGGAGAAAAAATAGAGACGGTAGAGTTCCAATCCAGTTTGATGACAGTCTTGAGCCGTTAGACATGGTGTCTGATAATTGGAAAAGTTTTCTGGGTAGCTTAGCGAGGGCCAAAGTTGACATTTGTTTCTCGAGTTGGGCCGATGTAGATGAGAAGTTGAAGGACACAATATGGGATAACGTGCAGGTAATGATTCCATTATAGATTTCTATAGTTTTAGTCGAAATTTTGATATATATATAAGTTAACGTGTTGTAGGAATCTTTTGAGTTCCAATCCAGTGTCAAGTTGAAGAAAATGTGGATGACATACTTGTCAGTTCGTTGGAGGGATTTCAAAACAAATTTAACGAACAAGTACATATTAGGAGACTACCAGGATAGAAATTCATGCGATGTCTATAACTTTATCACTCCGAATCAATGGGAGCTATTCAGAAAATCCAGAGATTTCAATTAGTATTATTAAATGAAATTTTAACTTGTGCTACCCAGGGCAATTAAGGTTTATAGAGCTTTGGGTGGCAGGAGAACAACCACAAAAGCAGGAATAACATGACATGGAATGAGAGTACGTTCTCTCCATCTTTTGTTAATTAAGTTAGGAACATAAATTTAGCGAATTTCTATGTTTGTAGTATATGAAGCAGTTTTGAGATACAGAATGTGGTTCTACGTGATGAGATACATGGAGAAAATCCTCGAATTGGCAACTCAAGATATATGGCTATCTGAGGTAATGTAGATCGTTAATCAATTGTATAGTTGTAGTTTCAATATTTAGTTATTAACATTCACACTTGTATTTTTTTGATAGGTCTTCCCAAAAAGTAGTGATCCCTTTTCGCAACAGGAGCTCGATGAAACTCGCGACCGATGGCTCGCTATTTTATCAGAAACATGTTGACGAACTAAGAGGTTTTCCTGTCACTAACATTTTTTTTAATTTAGTTAACAAGTGCACTTGTATTACAAACCTACAATTTATGCCTTAATATAATCGCCTTAATTTTAGAATGAATTAATTGCAAGTGTGTTGAATGTCAATTGTGTATGCTTGTATGTTTGTGTTTGTGCATGTATGGTTGTATGTTTGTGTTTGTGCAAGTTGGCAAATGTGTTTGTGATTGTACGTACATGTGGATAAAAGTGTGAGCATCTGTGAACGAATTTGGTGAAGGTTGTATGTACACGAATACGATGACTAAAAACCAGTTTGCAGGATGTTATTTTTTGTCTAGGTTTAGGAATACACGTCGGATATTTATACTAGCCGACGTCTATTCCTCTGACGAAAAGAATAAACGTCGGCTTTATTTATAATCCGGCGTCTATTCTTTAAGAATAGACATTGTCTGTTAGTTGACCGACGTCTATACCAAATTAATAGACGTCAGATAGATGTAACGGCCGACGTCGGCTGTATGTAGAAGCCGACGTCTATTCTTCAAGAATAGACGTCAGATATTGGACGTCCGACGTCTATGTATAGGTGACGCACGCATAGACGTCGGATCTGGGAGTGCTTATATTCGTCGTATATACCCCCGTACATCCGACGTATATGCCCTTTTCTGTAGTAGTGAACAATCATAGTTTTCTGCATAACAAAACATTCGTCCTGCACCAGAAAAACATTCATCTTTCACAAAACATTCATCCAATGAGCATACACAAACACAATCATTCACCTACAAGCATACATACACAATCACTTGGCATTCATTCACAAAGATGTTTGATTATATTAAAGAAACAAATTGTATGTTGGTAATATAAAGAAACATGTTAAATAAAATTGCATGTTTAATTACAAAGAATGTGTTCATGATATAAGAATCTGTTAGTTCATTAACATGTTGGTAAAAAAATAGCGAGCTCATCGCTCGCGAGTATCATCGAGCTCCTTTTGCGAGTAGGGATCACTATTCTTTTGGAAGACCTATAAAAATATAAGTACAAAATATTAATATCTAAATAATGAAACTATAATTATACAACTAAAAATGATATATATTACCTCAGATAGATGCAACTGAAAAATACAAGTTACAAATACGATGATTAAAACGAACTTACAAATTTACAAGATTCTTTATGGATTCCCTTGGTTTAGTCGACCCCAAAGGATCAAACCAATATGCCGAATTCGTTTCGTGGCATAGAACGACAATCATCCAATGAGCTCTGTTTATATATATAATTAGAAACTTATTACAAAATCAAATTCTAATTACTTTGAATTAACAAATTTACCTCTCATGATAAGGGAGTAGATAATATCTTTTGCCTTGTTCTGTAATGAGAAGCCCAATCTCACCCTACTTATTGTCATTCCCGTATATAAAAGTAGATGGACTCAGAAATCCAAAATAATTGATCATCGGGTAAGAATGACCTTATGACATCATAAAGGTGTCTACAAGAGTAAAAATTACATTATATTATAATTACGATAAAATTATTCAACACAAATGGGTCAAAACCTTTCTCAAACAAATGATCTTTTATTTTCCAAAAAGTCAGAACTGACATATTATGAAACTTACTGCATGGACAATACGCCATGTCTCTGTCCTTCCTTTTCTTTGAATGGTTTTTGAAAACCTCTAAGAATATATTCACTTTGTTATCATACTAATCACTCAATCGGTTTGAAAGAATCCACTTTCGATCAATTTCAATCTAAACATTAAGAAAAATGATAGTTATTATTGAAGACAAGAATTAAAATTTCAATTTAAAAGTGTAGGATCTACTAGGCCCTAATATTAGTCTAAAGAGGGGGTGAATAGACTAATTAAGATAGTTTAACAAACTATGCCAAATTAAAAGCTAAGACAAATTAATGTGAAGAAGAGAACAACAAACTACAACACCGGATGTATAGAGGTTTGGATCCAACCACCAGATCCTAGTCCCCTCTTACGAATTGCTCTTAATCGAGCAACTTCGCGTCCTCCACTAATCTGATCTCCGTTGCGGACCGAGATCACGTATTTATATCACAAGCTTTGTGAACACCCTCGCCTAGCTTGGACCACCTTCTCACAATCAGAGAAGAGCTTCACTCCGGAAGCTTAGTAAAACTCTTGAAGACTTTATTTGAACAACTAATCTTGAGCACTTGAAATGCATGATGCAATCAAGGATGGTGATTTCAAGTGTGAAGATGTAAGCACAAGTGTTTAGAGAAAATATGAGAGTAGTAGTAAGATTTGAGCTTGGAGAAAGATTGGTGACCTTAGATGAGTATTCTCAGCTCTATTTATAAGCTTTAAACTAGTTCTAGCCATTGGGATTAAAATGGTATAAAGTTGTGCAAGAAAACACAAGCCAGGAAGTGACATGACACATTTCAGGACACAAACGGTCGACTGGATTGGGTTAATCGGTCGACCAGTATGCAAAAATAATTGGTTCGATCGAGCGAAGGTGCAGACGGTCAGACCAACTGGGCTAGAACTTAAGTGACCGGTCGAACGGACTGGATCACGAGTTCGACCGAAAATGACCAGTAAAACTGGATCAGGAAAAGATGCAACAATCGGTCGACCGTTAAGAGAGTTTCAGTCAATCGTTTAACGTGTTTGGTTATAGACAGGACAAAGCCAAGGACTATTCGTCGAACAAAATGTTTGATTATAGACGGTCTGGGAAGTTTTTGAAAATTGGTCGACCGTTAAGGAACATTCGGTCGACCGGAAGACCAAATCCAAAAGACGGGTTAGGTGAGAAATGTGTATATGCTTCAATCTTCATTTCTCGATTCAACTCAAAATTGGTTCCTGAAATGTTAGATAATACAATATATGCAAGCAATGATCTTTAGTTGATACATGTGTTTATTGATATGTTGAATAATCATCAAAACGAATTAACGATTATTAGCAAAAAAACCAACAATCTCCCTCTCTTTGATGACGACAACTTATCAATCTAAATATATGTTTGATTAAAAATTTATCATTAATAACCAATTTCTAATGCTCCCCCTATCTTATAGCTCCCCCTATCTATAAGCATGTATTTATTTCTCCCCATTCGGCATAATCAAAAACACTCATGAAACAATATGATATTCAATTTGAGCTTAATCATGAGATAGACTAACGGAAGTGAAAAGATTTAACCAAAAAGAGACAATAGACCATGCATTCAAAATAGGGTTCAAAACATACAACCAAATGTCAAGATCGAAAGCAAATACAATAAGTTCAAGGCAAAATACAACATTAAGCAAATGTCAAAGCAAATACATCACAAAATGAAGTTCAAGACAACTAAAAAACAAAGTCAGACACACCATAAACCAACACAAAATCACCCAAGCCTCTGATCACAAAGCAGCAAGGACAAGTAATCAAGAGAGGCCTCAATGCGATTAAGCTGTGCTGAGGTGGCATCATGACGAGCAATAGAAGAAGCCTCAATCGCATCAAGACGACCAGACGTGGAGGCTTCAAAGGCATCAACCTGGTCAGACAGATGCTAAAAGCGATGAAGATCAATCAAAGTGGAAGCTGACCACTATCCTTGAGACCACACTTCGGAGTCTCCCTCACCCCCACCAAGAGCTAGAGTCACAACGAACTTGAAGAGGCATCCACCTTGGATCTTCAGACTCCTCTTCAGCTTTTTCTGAATCCTCATCAAATTCCTCGGCAGAGGAATGAGGTGGAGAAGGAATGACAATGGATTTCATTTTGGACAAGGTGGTCTTACATATAGGAAATTTGTAGTCCAAAGATGGAAACAACTCGACATCGATCTTCAAATGTTCAAACACAGTAGAAAGCCACATAGGATATGGAAGATATGAACCACTACGATGACTCAAGTTCATGATCATAAAAGATGGCCAATCTACCAATTTTTTCTTGAAGATGCAATAGATGCACAATAGCTCCATATTGGAGATTTTGTTGTGATGACTGAATTTTGGAAGAAGGTTATATGACATGATTTGGGCAAGGATTCGGGGAACGGGATGCAAATGAGAGGCATTGTGCTCAAATCGATCATTTACTTGAAGTGGTGGAATGGCATATAGTTCGTTGACGATTTTCTCAATTTCGGTACTGGGAAGAGCACCTTGAGGATAGTCAAGATAAATATGAGTGCCCCTCGACTCAAGATGTAAAGTTTCTACCAATAATTAGGGGCAACACTATATTTTTTCCCATTGATCATTGCGGTTAAAATGGGTTGTTTGGGACCCTTCGGAGATTACAATAAAATTGTTGCACAAGGAAAGAATAATAGGGTTTTGATGCAAGTTTAGTGAGAGAGTAAGTAAGCCTATTCGCATCTAAATAGGATTTTAACGAGAAAGTGTAGAAATCGGCTACCTCAACCTTGCGACAAGGGATGAAGTTGGCAATCGAGTAGACTTCGTCCCACGCCTTTTGAGAGGCATCGTCAACCGGGAAGAAATCATGCAAATGTGGTACTGGAGAAGCTGGAGCACGAGAGCACGACGGTTGAGAGTCTTGTTTCTTCTTGGTGCGATGCTCGGCAACCCCCTCTGGAGTGCCTTATTTCTTGGAGATGGACATCTTCCTACGGTTCATTGTAGAGGAGAAGGGTGGAGAAGGATGTAGGAAGACAAAGGGAGTCGAAAAATGGATGAAAACTTTGTGCGGATGGCTGGAATGGGCGTACGGTCGATTGTAGGAGGAGGGGCGACACTAGGGTTTGAAGTGAGGAGATGTAAAAGTGAAGAGGAAATCCATAATTTTGCCCTAAAAAGGTGCTGAAACGATAGAATCGGTCGACCGTTTGGGCATCCGGTAGGTTAAAAAAAATTCAAACCTCACAACCACACAACGTCTGGTAAAAAACGGTCGGACGAGGAGACTTGGACGGTCGACCGAACGATTGAATGAGAGGAAGCTCGGCATTTACTGGCCATTTTCGGTCTGACGAAAATAGACAGTCGGTCGACCGAGAGAAGAGTGTGAAGAAACTGGGGACATACTGTCGCTTTTCGGTCGGACGAAAAGCTATAACTGGTCGACCAAGAGAAGAGTGTGCAAGAGGAAAATTGCCTGGTGATTTTTAGTTGGACAAAGAAAGACGCACGATCGACCGAAACTCAAAATAGTTCGACTGGACACTTAAGTGAACTTAAGTCAGATCAACCAAACGAGAATCAGTCGAATAGAGCACAATGGGCGGTCGACCGAAACACACCAGAGAAGACAAAATCAACACACAAAACAAATCGGTCGAACGAGCAAAATATTTCGGTCGACCGATGGAGACAGAAAATTTAAAAAATAACTTGCAGCACAGTAATCCGGTCAAACGAAACATGGTTTCGGGTCGACCGAACAAAGTCTGAAAGTAACAAATAATTGAAAACGCAACCAAAATCCGCAGAACTTCAAAGATAACCTCAATAATGTAGCAAATTTGAAATTAAGGCATGATATATCCAAGTTATAGGTCATTTAAATTGCACATGCCTAGATTTAGTCATATATGACAAAATTAATCAACATTAAGGGTTTTATAAAGATGCCCGCAAGTTGATCATTTGTGGGAACAAATACAAACTTAATGTCTTTTTTGTTGCATGATCTCTAAGAAAGTGATGTCTTACTTCGATATGTTTAGTTCTTGAATGCAATATGGGATTTTTCGAAAGATTGATAGCACTTGTATTGTCACAAAGTATAGGAGTAATTTGAAACTCAAGTTTCAAGCCTTTGAGGGTTTGCCTCATCCACAACACTTGTACACATGCACAACCGATGGCAATATATTCAGCCTCGGTTATCGACAATGCAACACTATTTTGTTTCTTTCTAAACCAAGAGAAGCGATTTTCCCAAAAATTGGCAAGTGCCACTAGTGCTTTTACGATCTAAAATACAACCGCCATAGTCGGCGTCGCTGTAAGCAACAAGATCCAAAAACCCTAAAATCTTGGGGTAAAACAAACCAAAATCTTGAGATCCTTTGAGATAACAAAAAATACGTTTCAAGGCATTAAAATGAGATTCTTTTGGGCAAGCTTGAAAACGAGCACATAAACACACAAAAAACATAATATCTAAACGACTAGCGGTAAGATAAAGTAAGGATCCTATCATACCTCGATATTTCTTGATATCCACCTCCTTTCCATTTTCATCTTTATCCAACTTGGTGCTAGTGCTCATAGGAGTGATGTGTCCTTTAGAAGTTCTTTTGTGTACTTTGCTTGGTGTATCGTTGGCTTGCTATCTTCAAGACCAAAGCATTTTAGAAGTTCTTTTGTGTACTTTGCTTGGTGTATGAAGTTCCCATCTTGAGTTTGCTTAATTTGGAGTACAAGAAAGAAGTTGAGTTCACCAATTAAGCTCATCTCGAACTCCCCCAGCATAGACTTGGAAAATTCTTTGCAAATACGCGGGTTACTTGCATCAAATATTATATCATTAACATAAATCTGCACTACTAATAAATCATGATCATAGGATTTAACAAAAAAAGTGGTAGCCACTTTACCCACACAAAAACCTTTGTTGATTAAGAAGTTCTTCAACCTCTCATACCAAGCTCTAGGAGCTTGTTTGAGGCCATAAAGAGCCTTCTTGAGTTTAAACACATAGTTTGGGTAAGTTTCATTTACAAATCTGGGGGGTTGTGCAACATAAACTTCTTCATTTATAAATCCATTTAAGAAAGCACTTTTAACATCCATTTGAAATAGTTTTATGTCCATATAAGATGCATATGCTAATAACAATGGAATGGCTTCCATTCGAGTGACGGGGGCATAAGTTTCATCAAAGTCTATACCCTCCTCTTCGTAATAGCCTTGAGCAACGAGTCTAGCTTTGTTCCTAACTACATTCCCATCTTCGTCAAGTTTGTTTCGAAAGATCCATTTGGTTCCAATAACGGTTTGGTTGGAAGGTTTTTCAATAAGTTCTCATACATCATTTTGAACAAATTGATTTAGCTCTTCATGCATAGTCATTAGCCAAAATTCATCATTACATGCTTGTTCTACTTTCTTGGGTTCTAATGTATAGATAAATGCATAAGAGTCACAAACTACATGTGCTTTAGAGCGTGTTGTCACACCTTGAGAGACATCTCCTATCACAAAGTCCTGCGGATGATCCTTTCTATAGGCCCAATCCTTAGGAAGATCCTCCATGTCCCCTTGTGGAGAACTTGGAGCCTCTTGATGAGACTCAAAAGGGACATCTTGTGATACATGTCTAATGATGTTCATGCAATCATCATCACGAGAGGAGTTATCTACACAAGCTAACTTGTCAAAGTTGACGTGTAGAAATTCTTCAACACAACTTGTTCGTTTATTGTAGATTCTATATGCTTTACACCTATCAGAATACCCTAAAAAGATGGCCTCATAAGATTTTGCATCAAATTTATCCAAGTTGTCTTTAGTATTGAGGATAAAACATTTTGAGCTAAAGGCTTTAAAGTAAGAAATTTTAAGTCCAGTCATGCCAAAGTTCAAAAGGAGTTTTCTTTAAAATAGGTCTAATGAGAATACGATTCCAAACATAGCAAGATGTATTAATGCCTTCGCACCAAAAATATTTTGGAAGCCCTTTTTCCATAAGCATGGTTCTTGCCATTTCTTGAAGAGTTCTATTTTTCCTCTCAACTACACCATTTTGTTGAGGAGTACGAGGAAATGAGAAGTTATGCTCCATTCCATATTTTTCACAAAACTTTTGAAACGATTCATTTTCAAATTCTCCTACATGATCACTACGAATAATGATTATGTTAGAATATTTTTCCCTTTGAACAGGTTTGCAAAAACATTTAAATCTTTCAAAAGCATCATATTTGTTTGCTAAAAACAAAACCCAAGTAACTCTCGAAAAGCATCAACGATCACAAATGCATATTTTCCCCCTCCTAGACTAACGATCCTTGAGGGTCCAAAAATATATAAGTGTAAAAGCTCAAGGGGTTTTGAAGTTGACACCACATTTAAAGATTTGAAAGAAGATTTAAATTGTTTTCCAAATTGGCATCCATCACAAAGTTTGTCCTTTCTGAAATCAATTTTTGGTAGTCCTCTAACCAATTCAAGTTTGGATAATTTGTGCAATACTAATATGTCTCACCCGGTTATGCCATAACCAAGCTTCGTCTTGTGAGGCAACTAAGCAAGTTTCAACATTTAAATTTCTAAGGTTATCAACATGCACAATGTAGATGTTATTTGACCTATAACCCTTAAAAACAATTTTCATGTCATGTTTAGAAATGATATGGCAAGTATGTTTATCAAACAAAAATAGAAAATTTTTATCGGTTAATTGACTAACACTAAGTAAGCTATGTTTCAACCCATCCACTAATAAAACTTTTTCAATATTTGGAGTAGTAGAATCGCCAACATTACCAATACCGACAATGTGTCCTTTAGCATTATCTCCAAATGTGACGGTTCCTCCCTTCTTAGGCTTTAATCTTGATAGAACTTGGGAGTCTCCCGTCATGTGCCTTGAGCACCTGCTATTTAGAATCCACTTCCCTTTTCTCCTTGCTTTTATCTACAAATAAAGAGACAAGTGAAGACTTTGGTACCCAAACTTGTTTGGGTCCTTGAGGGTTAGTTTTTGGTACCCAAACTTGAGTAGTCTTAGGTACCCAAACATTTGAATGATTTATTTTCTTAACAAGCGAATTGTTCATTTTAACAAAATAAGATGTGAGTTTCTTTTGTTTGCCTCCCTTGTAGCCTAGACCTGTTTTGTTAGAGATTGAGTTTGTGTTCTAAGAAGCATATCAAGCATCTTTCTACCTAAAGTGAATTTCTCTAAATCTTCTATGAGTTGCTTATTCTTGGCAATGAGATCTTCATTTGAATAACTCTCTTTTGTAGATTTCAGAATTTTTATCTCATCATTTAGAGTCTCAATTTCTTTGGCTAGCATGTCACATTTGATAGATTGATCTAAATTTACCTTTCTTGCAAATTTGTTTTTATGACAAATCATTTCATAGTGTTCGGCAAGTTCATGAAAAGCATCTAACAAATCATCATAAGAAGGTATTTTGTTTAGGGATACCTCATCGTCGTCAATCTCCAACACGTGAGGTTGATCACTCGTCTTTGGTGATGGAGGTAGGCTTGAGTCAGAATCAACATTAGAAGCCATGAAACACATGTGTGCTTCTTCTTCTTGGGAGTATTCGGAGTCGGAGTCCTTTGATGAGCTTGAGTCATCCCAAGTGGCCTTGAGAGTCTTTTTCCCATCTTTCTCGCGATGATCCTTTCTCTTGTAATCATCACGTCTTCTAGGCCTCTTTTTTTTCTTTTCGTGATGACCTTTCATCTCTATCTCTTCTTGGTCTCTCATCCATTTCTCTTCTATAGGGATATTTCTTTTCTTCTCTTCATTCACGATCCCTCAGCCAAAACAATGGGCAATCCTTCTTCATGTGGCCGGTTTTGTTACACTTATAGCAAGTGAATGTCCGAGAAGATTCTCGTCTTCCTTTTGCAAATTTTCTTTTGGAGAGGAACTTCTTGAAGTTGCGGGTTAGGAAAGCAACATCTTCATCGGTGTCCTCATCTTCGATTGCTTCCGAATCCGAGGTTGCTTTTAAAGCGATTTGCTTCTCTTTCTGTCTACAGCCTCTCTGTTCCTTCTCCTTCTCTCTTCTTTCTTCCATTTGAATCTCATACGCCATGAGGCTTCCAATGAGATCCTCCATCTTCAACTTTGAGAGATCTTTGGCTTCTTCAATTGTCATAGTCTTTTTCTCCCAATCCAAGGTCAAGGACCCAAAAAACTTTCGTACCCTATCACTTTCAACCAAAACCTTACCAAGGTTGTTCAAGGAGTTAGTAATAAGAGTAAAGCGAGTATGTATTTCTCTAATGGATTCATTTGGTTGCATAGCAAACATTTCATACTTTTTCATAAATGGATCTATCCTAGTTTTCTTAACCAATGATCGATCTTCAAAGTGACTTTCTAACATATGTCAAGCTTCAAATGCGGAATCACATGCATTAATTCTACTATATTGTTCTTTGGTCAAACCACACATAAGTATGTTCATGAGTATAGCATTCATTTTAATCATGGCTAATTCATCATCATCCATGCATTCTAATGGTTTGTTTTGTGTATATGGTAGTTGAAAGAACACCCATAGTTTAACATCATTAAATTGTATGAACGTGGTCATACGTTTCTTCTAATAGGCATAGTTGGTTCCATCAAACAACGGAGGTCTTCCGGTGTGAAATCCCTCGTGTTGTTGGGCCATTGCTACAAATGTGAATTTGTCTAAATGCAATTAATAAGACTCTGATACCAAATATAGGATCTACTAGACCCTAATATTAGTCTAAAGTGGGGATGAATAGACTAATTAAGATAGTTTAACAAACTATCCAAATTAAAAGCTAAGACAAATTAATGTGAAGAAGAGAACAACAAACCACAACACCGGATGTATAGAGGTTTGGATCAAACCACCGGATCCTAGTCCCCTCTTACGAATTGCTCTTACTCGAGCAACTTCACGTCCTCCACTAATCCGATCTCCGTTGCGGACCGAGATCACTCCTTTACACCACAAGCTTTGCGAACACCCTCGCCTAGCTTGGACCACCTTCTCACAATCTGAGAAGAGATTCACTCCGGAAGCTTAGTACAAATCTTGAAGAGTTTACTTAAGGAACTAATCTTGAGCACTTGAAATGGATGATGCAATCAAGGATGGTGATTTCAAGTGTGAACATGTAAGCACAAGTGTTTAGAGCAAATATGAGAGTAGTAGTAAGATTTGAGCTTGGAGAAAGATTGGTGACCTTATATGAGTGTTCTCAGCTCTATTTATAAGCTCTAAACTAGTTCTAGCTGTTGGGATTGAAATGGTATAAAGTTGTGCAAGAAAACACAAGTCAGAAAGTGACATGACACATTTCAGGACACGAACGGTCGACCGGATCGGGTTAATCGGTCGACCGGCATGCAAAAATAATTGGTTCGGTTGAGCGAAGGTGCAGACGGTCGGACCAACTAGGCGAGAACTTAAGTGATCGGTCGAACAGACTGGATCACGAGTTTGACCGAAAATGACCAATAAAACTGGAGCAGGAAAATATGCAACAATCGGTCGACTGTTAAGAGAGTTTCGGTCGACCATTTAACGTGTTTGATTATAGACATGATAGGGCCAAGGACTATCAGTCGAACAAAATGAATTGGGGGTTCGACCAAAAACCTCCAGTAAAATTGGGTTTGGAAGTTTTCGAGAATCAGTCGACTGTTAAGGAACGTTCGGTCGACCGGAAGACCAAATCCAAAAGTGGGGTTAGGTGAGAAATGTGTATACGACCATTGGTATATACGATAAGTATAATGGTCATATTTAATACGAATACGAAAACACAATCAGTCGAACAAAAGCTATGTTTCGGTCGACCGAAAGTCTCACTAACCAGGACACGTGTCAACCGATGATAGGTTAGAAGATTTGAATCGGATAAACTAATTTCTATCAGTAGACAAGGTGAAATGGTCTTAAACGGCGAGAACCACTAGTCTGTAGGAAATCAAGAACCCAGAGGTTCCTAAAATCTCAGAGAGACTAGAGGTCGGAGCTCCGATGAACTTAAAATGATTGCCAACTACATTTCTTTTAACACACACATGGTGTGTGAGGGGGCTCGGCGGCCGATGGGGGGTTTTCCCTGCCAGACGCTAGGCTGGGCCGACCGCCTGGTGGGACGGTGGCGGCAAATCCGGCCACCCGACGTTGTTATGTTTGGTGGTGGCTAGCTGCGAAAAGGAGATTCACCAGAGGGGCGGCGACAACACGACGACAACGTCGGTGGATGGCGGATCGGACTTCGGTCAGGTACGACAAGGCAACACCAAACGTTGCCCATGAGTTGTTGGGTGTATCCAGGTGCTGACTAGTGCAAGATGGGTGCGCGGGCAAAACGTGGCTGAAGTGCGCAGATGAGGCACGACTGATGGGCAAAGCGCAAGCAAGGCACGAGCGGGCGTACGGCGGGCGAGGCGACATCGTAGATGTGTGAGCCGTGTGATGAACTGTTTCCTCGGAAACCCGTGTCCTTGCTTCGTGCATGAGCCGGAAGGTAACGGTAGGTGCGATGATTGCGTCTGCCGTGGGATCGCCGACCGAAAGAGTGTAGGCACTTTGGCTCACGTGCCATCTTTGAGTCTTTATGTTTTTCATGTTACATATTGCATTTCATCGAGCCACCCTTCATAGTAGACTTGAGGGATCACGGATCCCAGTGCATTGTTGTTACGCAGCTCCACGGAGCAAGATAATCTACCGGGCTATGGCACAGCTAGATGAATATGATCGACCAGAGCGACAACTTTGGCAGGTGTACCACAAGATCATATATGTATCTATGACTCAAAAGTACGTGCGACCCTTACCGAACCCTCATGATTAGTGTAGTCATGAGTGGGGGTGTGTCGCACACTCTTTGTAAGGTTGTGTGCTTGTGGTGGGTGCCGTTGGGTTGTCCGATGTTGTTGGTGGGTGATTAGTAGCATATCATGTGTCATATTCATGCTATATATTCTTAAGTTTACCCAAGTATTGTTCTACTCTTGTGTTTGTTGTTATATTTCAGGTATTAGGTAATAAAGACGAGAAATGAATAGAAAATGGACTAAAACGTAAGAAGAAAAGACTTAAATGAAGCAAAATGGACCTCTGTGTCATGCACAAACACCCATCTGTAAGAGGGAAGAACCTGGACGTAAGCCCAAAGGGACCAAATAGCAAACCGAGAAACTCCACACCATCATGAGGAGTATTTTGGTAATTAGATTCGGGCGCATACTCAAACAACCAATCCGGGTGCACCCTACGTGAGGAATTGAAGCAATGAAGAAGCCTACCGAAATGTAGGATTTCATGTTTAATTGCAAATATTTATTTTCGAATTTTTTTATGCACAATAAGGATCAATTACTATTTTTCTATGATTTGTTTGATGCATGCATCGGTTTGTTTCAATAACTAGTTGCAAAACTTTATAAAAACAAACATGGGCTCCGAATTTCATACCTAGAAGTTCTCTAAAACTTCTTGAAGATCCGGAGACGTTGAGGATGCTTGTCGCTGCGCCGGATGCCTCCGAGTATTCACCAAACTCTAAACAAGATTGGAGAGAGAAGAGCTAGCCTCTCAATCTCCAATAAGGTTTAGAATCTAACTACTAACCCCTCTTTAGTTCCCTTGTGAAGAAGATCTCTGAAAACTAAAACTAAACTCAAGAATTAAGGTGAAATTCGTGGAGAATTATGGAGAGAGAAGTTTGCACAAGAAGATAATGAATTAAATTAATAAGGTAATGAGATAAACTTGTATTTATAAGTTCTCCCCAAATTACCTATTCATGTGCAACCTCTTGCCCATTATTTCATGCAAACTTCAATCTAACCATCCATTATTTGCTAACAAATAATCTTAGCCACGAATTAAATCAGTTATGAACCAATTCCATGCATGATCTAATTAATTCTTAAATTTATTCTACAGTAACCGTCTAGATCGGTCGACCGTTTTTGAGGTTCGGTCGACTGTTTAGACTAAATTTCGGTCGACCGTTCATAACTCGGTCAACCGTTCGCAACAAAAATTATTTCATCGCAATGTTCGGTCGACCGAAAACGAACAGACGAAATTCCTGTAGCGATCGAGACACATCCGGTCGACCGTGCAACATTTCAGTTGACTGTGCCACATCCGGTCGACCGTTTACCGTTTAGCGGTCGATCGTTTTTGCACAGTACTGCAGACTAGTCAAATTTCGGTTTAACCCCTACAAAATTTGACATTTCGGGATTAGTAGTAAGTTCACAACTTATGTAACATATTATCTTATGTAATGATAAATCATTACACCCCATAATATTTACATCACCTATGAATTTAATTTAGATTCTAATTATGTTATTAATCACAACATAATTTTGATTTTGCTTGTTCACCACATGTGTCATATTTTCTACATGAAACTCGACACACCTTATGAACTCAAAATCTCCATTTCTTGTTTCCCAGTTTTGTGGTGTGACCTATGGGAGGATCTAAACTAAGTTAGCAGTGATATTAAGAGCTTAATATCACAAGCTATAAGTGGTATCTAGCTACACATTATAGCTCCCAATTAGTTAGATGTCTTAATTCCACTTGAACCAAAACCCGATCCATTTAGTGATGGAGTGCACCACTTGTGTTCGTCCCTTTCCTCATGATATTAAGAATACACACAAACTAGTATTGTGTCATCTTTGTATTAATATTCATTTCTTGATCTGTTTAAGCTAGTTATAAATATGTGACTTAACTCAAATCACATTGTGCACATTATAACTTTGCTTTATCAAGGGGCCCACTAATATCATCACTCAATTAAGAGGGGCAATGATAATCTTTTGACTAACTATCTTCTCCAACAAAAGTCATACTTAACCAACTAATGCCTTTACACTACACTCATCGATAGCTCAAGACACTAGTCTAATCAAGCATTTCTTAAGTGATCGGACATAAGTCTCATATAAAAGGACCAAGAACACAGTAAAACATTAATGACACAGAAAACACAATTCTATAATGTTTTACTTATTAGATCTATTCAGTATACAATAGTAATATTTTCCTCTTTTGTGTACCCGTGTTGTCACTCACTTGTAGAGCTACAATGATCTATGACCAACACAACAATTTTAACTCGGTAATTAATGTCCCATGTTAATTACACTGATTGCGAATATCTTTTGTTTTATGTAAACCACTATCTGTTTGAGCTCTACGGTTAAGGACCAAGAGCCTCTTCCTTAACACTTCTAAAAGACGAATAACATAAACATGGAACAAAATGATTTCTCATTCAATTCATAATAATTGACATTTAAAAGTAAAACTTTTAGAACACATTCCTTTAACGAAACTGGGTCAAATCCAACCAAAAGTGATCGCCATCTAGCGGCCCTAAACAGCCAATTGGCGGTCCAATATTCTTAGGATCCGACCCAGCTTCTCATGGGTGTGTAGTTTGTTGTTTGTATGCATTTGTAGAAGTTTCATTTGTCCCACACTGGGGGATTGTCCCCAGTTGTCATTTTTATGCCTATAAATAGAACTCTTCTTCCTCATTTGTGATACTACTCATTGGTTGGTGGTCATTCTCTCTCTACGAGTAAAGCCTTGGCTCATAACTGAAGTGGAGAAGAATGCTACTTGTAATGTGAGTCATGTAAATAAAATATTTTCCTAGTTTTATTTAATGTTGTCTTTTTTAATGCTTTGCATGTTTAACTTAGTTTTGTTTTCTTAATCTTAGTATAATTAGTTATGATGTCTTTCTTTCTTAATATAGTTTGTAGCTTAATGTGTCGTAAGTAGTTTCATCCCCATTTGGGGGTGGAGATGATGTTTATACATGTAATGAAGAATGTGAATGAATGTTATCTTATGCAACATGTGATTAATGTGAATGCATGCTTGTTTGTTTAACGGATAATACTTAACTTGATGGGTTTTGCCATAATCATTGCGTACTTCACATGCTTGTTTAGGTTATTAATAACCAATTTGTTTATGCTCATGTTAATCAACTGTGTTAGTGATTGGAATGATAGGTTTTGTCACAACCATTAAGTACTTCCTATGCACGAAAACACAACCTGCACTTGTGCCTTATTGAATGCATTCTTCACCACCTTATCATATGTGTACACACATTCCACCCTTATGGGTTTTCCTTACTGAATTTCATTTTTCTTGTTTGTCAGTTGCTTAGTTTAGTTTTAGTTAATCTTGTGCTTTCATTTTTGCGTTTGTTAGTTGTTAGTTTAGTGTAATCAAACTCCCCCCCCCCTTCTTTTCCACTTGATTTCTGAAGAACTAGAGTTGACACACCTTCTTGTGGACTCGACTCGTACTTGTCAGTGCTTCATCGCGGTCGTGCACTTGCAGTTTAAGATTAATCGAAACAGTGAGATTGTTTCTCATTATACCCCAGATTGGCGGATGTTTCCTTATTTGTACTATCATGTCATGTGTTACTAGTATGATAGGTTTATTGCACTGTACATTTATATATATATATATATATATATATATATATATATACTTGGTATACAGAGTTTTCGTTATAAAACTCAAGCATTTTATCATGTTGTATTCAGGGTCTCGTTAGGTGTTGACTGAGTGGCGACGAAGGACGAGGATACACTCGGACCGGATTCTCCTGTCTTATATTTGAGGTTGTCTTTATCTATATTAAATCATTTCATTGTCTTTGATGTAATCAGACTTCGAACCCCTTTGTAATGGTGCACATTGTTGAATATTTTATGAGTAATTTTCTCGTCCATTCTGGATTTATGTTCTTAAATATCGTTTAAACTGTACTTTATTGTCATTATTACATCTTGTGTTTGCTTAAACTGTCTTATGTTGCACTACCTTCCATAGAACATCCGAAATCCATTGTAAATGCTCACCTGTTAAGAAAAATCAAAGTAACCATCAACAATATACATGCCTCATACACATGGTTCAACTCTTGTCCATCTGGCTCCTAGTGCTAAAAATCAATATCAAAGTGGGTCCGTATGGAACCATGACAACTTTGGACAAACTACATGCAACATCCTCTTTTAACGCCATGCTTAAGATGTGCAAAAGGACATGGGTCTTCACATGGACTTGGGGGCTCTATCTGGTCATATGCCAAAAGAGCTAGCCTTTGTTCGATTGCTTCGGCTTGTCTTCATCCACTCTATACGCCCATAATCTGTGTCATAGATTCTAAATGCCATGCGTTGTAAAGCTTTCGGGTTTCAAACTTATACTCAATAATACTTCAACATATATGTAGTATATATGTGGATATCTTTTGGAAATAATGATGTTCTGGTTATGATTGTTTGATAGACATGAAACTCCTGGATTGAATGATAAAGATATCTAAACACCAAGTTTGGCCATTCGCTACTTTCTACCTGAAATTAATCAACAAATATTGACTATTTTCCAGAATTTAAAACTTGAAGTTGATATTCCTAGATAAGGTTTACTACACGTACACGTGACTATGTTTTTATTGGTAGGAGCAAATTCTTAAATGTTAATAATATTTATCATCAAAAGAGTAGGATTAAAGATTTCCAGTACAAGAATTTTGATAAAAGTAAGTAAAATCTCTAAGCAAAAGTAAATGGATGTTTTGTAATAAAATTTTCAAAATTTCTGTACTCTTTTTCATTGAAATATCCACAACTTCATACTTAAATATCGATTAAAATATAATTTGTTGGAGCGAATTTTGAATTGAAGAATGAACATGAATTTTTTGCACACACAATGGTGCAAACTCAAAACATGCATTTCATGAAAAACTTAATAGCCATTCACCACTAGTAGTGTCATATATACTGAGAGCGGTAGATCACCTCTCACTAACGAGGGGATCTACTAATTGTATAAGCCTCTGCAAGATAATAAATTTGCTCTATTCATACAACAAAAACGTATACAATTGGAACTAAACTTAGCCCTTAAAACGTCACTCTGCTACCTTTTAACGATGGCATGATATGCACTTCAGATACGAGCACCACAAATAATACATTTATAAACATATATAGAAGTGCTGATCGATCTAAAATTTCCTCAAATTAATACGAGAGTTTTCTATTGGTTAATATATTATAGTGTTAGAATATAGAGAATATAGGAGATAGAATCGTCAAGCAACACTTAGCTAACCCACTCACACTAATCCAAGTGGTGATATAAGAATTCTACTCGTTCATTAATCGTGTTACAAACTCTTAATCCAAGTTTACTAACTTCGTGTAATTTTTATGTCGTGTCAGAAATTATCAGTACTACAAATATATATACATACAAACCAAAATACCCCAAAAATCATCGCATGTTCACTATACACACTAAACTCATTCATAATCGTGGAGAGAAAAGCCCAACGTCCCAAAAGTCAAGTGCAGTATAGCCCTACTACGCCAGAACTCGCAAGGCCACACCATACCAACTTGTATTTGATATGTATTCTCCTCTTTTTTGGTTTGCTCGCAAATTGCAAAAGTAAATATTCTAAAAGAAATTTCAATATAGTCTTGCATCAATATTTGAAATACATTAAAATAGATTTGTCGATATCAAACTTACCTTAAAGCGGGCTTCTCTTTTGGGAAACCTTTTTTATTTCAGATTTTGAAAGAGGAAGGAATGTAATAGGAAAGGTAAGAAAGAGAGAAGTAGTAATTCGAGTTTGCTAAGTAGTCATTTGAGTTTGCCATCTTGGAAAGGCATTTAACCGGGACTTAGGCTCCGTTTGGATGTTGTATTTAGTAGCATTTTTCAGCTTTCAGTGGGTCCAGAAGCCCAAAATAGCTGTCCCACCGTGGTCCAAACCCCCGAACTACTCCTCTCCCTTCTCCAAGTCGATGCCTCCACCTTCCCCATCGTATCGTCCGACGGTCCGTCGTTGTGGCCCATATCTTCTAATTAGGAGTCCGTAGTGCCGAGGAAGGCTCCCGACCATCAACTTCGTCGACACGTCAGCTACCTTCGTCGACCATCGAGTCGAGGTTCCAGTTAATAATTTCAAATTCTTGAAATTACAAGCTATAAGTTCACTTACTCATGTTGCCATGCTCTCAACATAAAAATTGGCAAGGAAATTTGTTAGCTATATTCATTTAGAAACCCTACTTCCCAAATTCATTATGGGTGGTCCTTGAAACCCCATGCATTGGCTTTGCATGTCATGTTTATTATTTATTGTTTAGATTATTTATGTAAGGTAAGCTCATTGATGAATTTAATTTTGTCAATTTCTCCTACCAATTTCATTTCCATGCATGCTGGTCAAGAACCTTAGACTGCCTATGAATCATTTAATTGTGTTTGTAAGGAAAATTTATTTGATATTTTTATGATCAAGCTACTCATTTTGTGGGTAGATTTATGAAATGAGTGGTGAGTTAAACCCAATGGACGATGATCTAAACCAAACCGCTGCTGAGTTAGACCCAACATGGGATGATCTAGACCAAACCGCTGCTGAGATAGACCCAATGAAGGATGAGTTAGACGAACGCGAGGCTGACTTAGGTCCAGCTGATCCAAATTTAGAAGAAAACAATGCTGATTTAGAAGAAAATGAAATGGATGAGTACGAGTCCATACAAACTTCGGTCTTCAAAGGTACCTTATCAAAAGCAAGGTCCACACATCCCCATGTACCACCCCATGTAACGCCCCGAAACAGCGGAAAATTTAAAACTTTAAACAGATAAGAATCAACACTGAGGTCGTCACCAAACCACGAATATATACATAATATATAAGCGGTAAACTGTACAATACAAGAGTCAAGGATGATTACAACCCAACACAAAAGATATACAACGTATATACAAGGGAAAATCGTCCACCTCGAAGAACAAAAGACAAGATCTGGTCTGGGTGCTCCTGCCGCAGTCACCACCTCCTACTGACTTGTACGAGCTGACATAAAACATGAATATGCCTGAGTTTCCCGAGAGGAACCCCCGTATGCCAAACCCCTAAAATATGAACATAATATGCGTAATGAAACATGAAATGTAAATGCAGTAAAAGCATAACAATCTCCTGTGCACACAAGGCACCGCCAGAAAACATCGGCAACAACAACAAACGTGCACACAAGGCACCGGGTCTCAAGGGTACTCTCACCCCAACCCCACAGTCACACGTGCACACAAAGCACCGGGTCTTAAGGGTCCTCTCACCCCAACCCCAAAATCACACATGCACACAAGGCACCCGCTCCGTAGAGCCACAACAACGTGCACACAAGGCACCCACTCCGTAGAGCCACAAAAACGTGCACACAAGGCACCCGCTCCGTAGAGCCACAAAAACGTGCACACAAGGCACCCGCTCCGTAGAGCCACAACCCTGACCCTCCTCTCAGGCCGGCAATGTCTGTACCGTCGCCCCAAAAAAAAAGGCCGGAGACCCGTTGCCCTCGAGGCGGATCCAGCCACACACGACACAAGCATCCATATGCAAACTGTGCCCAAACGGTCGAACGGAAGATCCCAAACGGTCGACCGAACACCCCTACAATTCCGCAGAAAAACTGAAATAACGTCCAACCGGTCGAACGGCAAAGGGGCCCCGTTCGACCGAAATCCAACAGGGAAAATCCTCTTTTGCTCAAAAAACACCAATGGTCGAACGACCTAAAAATCACGGTCGACCGATTCCCACCAGTAAAACTCACCAACAATCCGCACTACACACGGTCGACCGAAACCACACTCCCGGTCGACCGGCCAATAAGTTAACTTAAGTTCCGGTCGGACGAAGTCAATGAGCGGTCGACCGTTTATATGGTCAACGCCCCAACCGATCGACAACAGTGCTTTCGGTCGACCGGCAAAGGAGACCCGTTCGACCGAAAACACCCAGAACCTTTTTCCCTTGCAAAAACGTACCACCGGTCGACCACTCGAAGAGTATCGTTCGACCGGTGCAAGGGTTTTCGCCCAAATCACACTACGACCGGTCGACCGTGCCAACCCGCCGGTCGACCGGTGCAGAGCAGAAAAGCTGCTGCAAGGTTCTCGACGAGCCTTCCAGCCTTACTGTCGGCCACTCTAACCCTCGCAAAGGCTAAAAGGAGGATTAAACTAACGCTTGGCATACCTTAAGGCTTGAAGAAGCCTTCGAAGAATCCCGGCGAGCGCTTTCTCGCAAAACTCTTCTTCTCCGGCGAAAAACCCGATCACGATCACCTCGACTCCGGCAATCACCCGATCTCCTCCGAGCTTCACCGGCCTCGCCTCCGCGTCTTCCTCAGCTGGACGAGAAGGATCGAGAGAGAGATACGCGTGAGAGAGTGAGAGACAAGTGAGAGAGAGAAGAGAAATCCAACCTTTTATACTTCTCCTCCTTCAATCTCCACCATCCACCACCTCATCTCCCAATCAATCTCAACCCTCCATCTCCACCTCTTCTAATCCACCACCTAAACACAATTAAAGCCATAAGCAAAGGGTTAGGATGTAACAATCCACCATTCTTAAAGAATTTCGTCCTCGAAATTAGAACCAAATCCTCACCGAACAATTTCCGGATACTTCTTCCGGACCTCATCCTCGACCTCCCAAGTGGCTTCACGCTCGCTATGGTGCTGCCACCTGACCTTCACCATCGGAATGGTTCTCCTCCTGAGCTGGTGCTCCATCCGGTCTACAATCTCCACGGGCCTCTCCTCGAGAGATAAGTCCTGACCGATCTCCGGAACACAGATCTCAATCACATGCGACGGATCGGCAACGTATTTCCTCAACATAGAAACGTGGAAAACGTTGTGAATACCCGAAAGCTGCGGCGACAAGGCAATACGGTAGGCAACCTCTCCTACACGATCAAGGATCTCAAACGGCCCGACGTACCTCGGACTGAGCTTCCCTTTCTTCCCGAATCTCATCACTCCACGAGCTGGTGAAATCCTCAGGAAAACGTGATCACCCACCTCAAATCTCAACTCTCGTCTACGCCTATCAGCGTAACTCTTCTGTCTGCTCTGAGCCGTCGCTAACCTCTGTCTGATCACGCCAACCTTCTCAGCATACATCTGAGAAATCTCTGGTCCAACCAACTGCCTCTCGCCTACCTCACTCCAGCATACCGGTGATCTACAAGGCCGACCGTATAGAGCCTCGTACGGTGTCATCCCAATGCTCGAATGGTAGCTATTGTTGTAGGCGAACTCGATCAACGGCAGGTGTTCATTCCAAAATCCTGCCCAATCTAGAGTACACGCTCTCAGCATATCCTCTAGCGTCTGGATAGTCCTCTCTGACTGCCCATCTGTCTGTGGATGAAAAGCTGTGCTGAACTTCAACTGAGTCCCCAAAGCCTTCTGCAGAATACCCCAGAATCTGGAGGTAAACCTCGGATCCCGATCAGAGATAATGCTCACAGGTACACCATGTAACCGGACTATCTCCTCGATGTACAGCTTCGCCAAACCCTCCAAAGGTAAGGTGGTCCTGATCGCCAGAAAATGCGCCGACTTGGTCAGTCGATCAACTATAACCCAAACCGCGTCGTGTGATCTCCTCGTCTTCGGCAAACCGGTGACAAAATCCATCGTCACGTGCTCCCACTTCCACTCTGGCAGATCTATACTCTGCAACTGCCCTGCTGGCCGTTGGTGCTCAATCCTCACCTGCTGACAAACCAAGCACCTGGACACGAAGTCTGCTATGTCTCGCTTCATCCCCTTCCACCAGAAACTCCGCTGTAAATCCTTATACATCTTGGTACTCCCCGGGTGAATGGAATATCTAGCTCTATGTGCCTCCTCTATGATAGTACCCCTCAGATCACCTGCTCTCGGTACCCAGATCCGACCCCTAAATCTCAAGCCCCCATCGACTCCGACCCCGAAGTCTGATCCATCCTTAGCAGCTAACTGCATCAGACTGACCAGCTCATCATCTGCTCTCTGAGCCTGAACAACTCTCGAAACTGTCTACGGCTCCACTCGAAGTCCTGCAATCACTGCCCCCCTCAGAGTCCTCTGTAAAAGGTCTCCACTCCGTCAAGGCCTCAAGCAACCTCCACTCCTGAATGCATAAGCTGGCAGCTGACAACTCTACCTTCCTACTCAAAGTATCTGCGACAGAATTCACCTTCCCCAGATGATACGAAATGGTGAAGTCATACTCCTTTATGAACTCTAGCCATCTGTGCTGCCTCATATTCAACTCTTTCTGCGAGAACAGATACTTCAGACTTTGGTGATCTGTGAAGACCTCAAACTGCTCTCCATATAGGTAATGCCTCCAGGTCTTCAGCGCGTGAACCACTGCTGCCAACTCCAGATCATGAGTCGGGTAATTCTTCTCATGAACCTTCAACTGCCTTGAAGCATAAGCGACCACCATCCTGTGTTGCATCAATACGCAACCCAGACCAATGCCAGAAGCGTCATTGTAAATCACATAGCCTCCGCTACCACTCGGTAATGTCAAAATCGGTGATGTAGTCAGTCGCCTCTTCAGCTCCTGGAAACTGTCCTCGCACTTCTGGAACCAAACGAACTTGACAACCTTCTGTGTCAAGGTCGTCAATGGGGAAGCAAGTCTGGAAAAGTCCTGAATAAACCGACGATAATAACCTGCTAAACCCACAAAACTCCTGATCTTTGACACATTGGTCGGAGCTCTCCACTGAGTCACAGCCTCGACCTTCTCTGGATCCACAGAAATCCCGTCTGCTGACACCACATGTCCCAGAAAGGCCACCCGATCTAGCAAGAAATCACACTTCTTGTACTTAGCATAGAGCTGCTGATCTCTCAGAATGCTAAGCACAATCCTCAGGTGCTCCCGATGTTGCTCTCTATCTGGTGAGTATACCAGTATATCAACCACGAAGACAATCACAAACCTGTCGAGATACGGCTGAAAAGTCTGATTCATCAGATCCATAAACACTGCAGGTGCATTCGTCAGTCCAAACGACATCACCAAAAACTCATAATGCCCGTACCTCGTCCTGAACGTTGTCTTCTGAACATCTGCGTCCTGAATCCTCAACTGATGGTAACTTGATCGCAGATCGATCTTCGAAAAGACCCTCGCTGACTGCAACTGGTCGAAAAGATCCTCGATCCTGGGTAAAGGATACTGATTCCTAATGGTAACCTTATTCAGCATCCGATAATCAATACACATTACTTCCTTATTAGTGGTGTTACCTCTATTCTTTGTACATGTATTAGATAAAATCAGAAGTTATTTTCCATGTTGATTCTTCTAAATCATGCACATATATACATGAAATAAGATGTCTATTTTTCCTGATTTTTACGAATTAGGGTTAGATATTATTTATTCTAATCTTTGAGCATGTATACATGAATATCGAGTTACCATATTGTATATTTCGTTTTTTTTGGAATGAGAGCATTCATTTCATTTGAAATATTTCCTTTATGATTGAATGCATATATATGTTAATCTCATTAAGGATATTTCGGATTTCTTTTGGAATAATTGCATGAATTTCATTTGAAATATTTCCTTTAAGATTGAATGCACATATATGTTAATCTCATTAAGGATATTTCAGATTTCTTTTGGGATGATTGCATGCATTTCATTTGAAATATTTCCTTTTCATCAAATGTGCATATATGTGATGCCATCCACCAAAGAATTTCGAATTTTTCTTTCCATTACAAGTAGCATAATTATTGTTGATTGCATGCTTATATTGATTATGGAAAGATTGGCTAATTCTGAAATTTTTGGAAAGATCTTATGGGCTGGAATTTTAATGCCTTAAAAATATGTTTGGATGCTTTCCTTTGATGCAAAAAATATGTGTTGTTCTCCACCATATAATTTCGAATTTTTTCTATCCATTAGAAGTAGCATAATTATTATTGATTGCATGATTATATTGATTATGGAAAGAAGAAGAAAAAAAATCTGTTTTGAGAATAATTATTGTGGAGATTGGTTGTCATTACCTAACACGTTTTTTTGCCTATTTTCGTGCCCCATATATGCATCATTTCCTAATACATTACTTCCTTATTAGTGGTGTGCATTTTATGGTATTATATTTTTGATGCGTCGGATTGTGCTAACGTGTGGAAAGGTTATGCTTGTATGGAAAGTATGGTGTGAATGGATGCTGATTTTATTTACTGCCTTATTGAGAGTTGAGCGTAATTTAATTCATTCATTTCCATTTTCAATAGATATCGCAATGGGCTGTAATATTTATGGACTATAATATTTATGGACTGTAATAATTATGGACTGTGGACTGTTTATTGCCCTGAGGAGACGAGGGGCTCCTTTATTTTTATTATTGCGATATTATTGCTATAAGACTCATGCAGGTTCCCGTCGACGAGGCTAAATCCCTAATGGGGATCATTAGTTCGATATGGAAGTAATGTAGTAATCATATCTGTGTGATGTTGATTGTTTTTTTTTTGAAAACCGTTTTTTGGGAACACGCATGCCTAGTGGGACTTGCAAGGTTGAAGTGTTTTGTGTAAACCACCTTGCAACCGGCGGTAAATTTTTTTATTTGCTGATTTACCATGATTTAAAAAGTTTTTTTGGGTCATTAAATCATGATGGAGCTCAATATCTTGATTAGTAAAATGGCTTTATTAACTATTGCATGATGATTTGATCGAATGCTTTATGTTTTCTTTTGGTCTGAATGCTATAGCTATTAAGTCAGTTTATTCTTTATGATTATTGTAGCTCATTATATTTTATGCTAGAACTCATGTATCGCTATGTATTTTGATTGTCCTAGATTCTTTATGGCTGCTTCCAAAAGCATTGTCGCTGATCTGACTCGAGGAGATAAACTCAATGAAAGAAATTACGATCTGTGGCATCGTAAATTGAGTATCTCTTAGAGGATCAGGACATGTTAGAAAACATAAACCAATCTATGTCTCCCCCCGAGGAGGGGAATACTGCGCAACATCGCAGAAACATGGATGTTTATAATGCATGGAAAAAGAAAGACCGAATTGCTCGAATCACAATTCTAAGTTCAATGAGGGACGATCTGTTACTGCGGTTTGAAAAGTTTCAAACTGCAAAGGCCTTGTGGGAAGCTGTGAAGTTTCAGTACGGAGTGACCTCCGTCACAAGGGCCGGTCAGCTTGGGCTTATGTTTGATGGGTATAAAATGCGCCAAGGTCACACAATGAGGCAGCATATTACCGCAATGTCAAACATGATTAGCGAGTTGAGTGCTGCCGGTCGTGCTAAGAACGATGAGGAGCAAGTGTCTGCTCTCATCAGATCATTGCCTTCGAAGAGTTGGGAGCATATGAAGGTCCATCTGACCCATGCTGATGACATCAGGACATTTGACCAGGCCGCAAAACACCTAGAGCTGGAGGAGGACCGCATGCTTGCGGAAGCCCCTCTAACTGAAGTGTTTGTTGCTGAAGTTGGCACTCCTCGGAGGAGTGCAGGTTTTAAGCGCAAAAGAGATATAGCTCAGGGTTTAAAAGGCAAGAAGGGTGCAAATGCAAGAAAAACATAAAACAAAGCTGGAAGGAAACGACCTCGAGGATCCAGAGGTGGGAAAGATAAGTCTAATGTGACTTGTTTTAACTGCTGAAAGACTGGACATTTTGCTCGTGAGTGCACTGAGCAAAAGGTAATTACTGTGTGTAATCCCTCGAATTGTAACTTGACTAGTTCTGTGATGCTCACTGATCATTCTCCTGTGTGGATTGTGGATTCAGGTGCCACAGACCACGTAACAAAGGATCATTCTGCCTTCGTGGAATATCGTCGTGTTTCCAGTGGGAGGCAAATAAACATGGCAAACAACACTAGCATTGAAGTTCTTGGAGTTGGCACATGCAAAGTGGCTTTGCGAAGTGGCCGGATCCTATTACTTCACGACGTGTTGTATGCACCAGCTATACGGCAAAATATTATTTCTGTTGTTGTCTTCATGAGACATGATTTTAAAGTTGTTTTTGAGAACAATGATATGAGTTTATACCTTTCTAACATTTATTATGGACGTGCTTTTCTTTCTGACGGTTTTATTGTGTTGGACGCAATTTATGATTTCAATCATAACGCTAGTGCCTTTATGAGCCAAAGTTCCATGAATAATGATTCAGTTATGTGGCATGCTAGACTAGGTCACATTGGTGTTGACCGGATGAACAAGTTGGCAAAGGAGGGGGTATTAAGAGAATGCTCCAAATTTGAATTGTCGACCTGTGAATCTTGTCTAGCTGGAAAGGCAACTAGAAAACCGTTCGGAAAAGCCATTAGGGCTACTTCTCCTTTAGAACCAATTCACTCAGATATTTGTGGACCTTTGAATGTGCGTACTAGACATGGACAAAGTTACTTCATCACATTATTGATGACTTCACTAGATATGGTCATATTAATCTTATTTCTCACAAGTCAGAAGCTCTAGAATGTTTTAAGAAATTCATGAGCTTAGTTGAGAATCAGTTGGATAATAAGATAAAAGCTCTTAGAACGGATAGAGGTGGTTAGTATCTCTCCATAATGTTCAAGGAGTTATGTGATGAAAAGGGGATATCTAGACAACTCACTATGCCTTATACTCCTCAGCAAAATGGTGTTGCCGAGAGAAGGAATAGAACGTTGCTAGACATGGTTAGATCCATGATGGCGCATGCGAGCTTACCAATTTTGTTTTGGGGAGATGCTCTAATGACTGCTGCCTATATCCTCAATAGAGTTCCAACAAAATCGGTTCCCTCAACTCCATATGAGTTATGGACAGGACGGAAGCCTGATTTTAGTCTGCTGCGTCCTTGGGGATGTGCGGCATACATTCATTCTACTTGTCACCAATATGGAAAACTAGGACCTAGAGGGAAAAAGTGTATCTTTGTAAAATACAGTGATTTCTCCAAAGGTTATGTTTTTATTGGGGTAGACGAGAATAAAAGAAGGACGGAACTGGAGTCTAGGGATGCCACATTCTTGGAAAATGATTTTCCAACCCTTGCTGGAGCTATCAAAGAGTCAGTGGACTTCTTTGAACAACAAGATTAGGACATTGCCACTCCACGGGATCATGATCTGAAAGTTGAACATGAGGTTCCACCAGTCGATCCTAGTGGGAGCAGCAATGCTGAGGATCTGATAGCTCTCACGGAGGATGAGCCATCAGATATCCATCTGCGTCGAAGCAAACGCGGGCTCATTCCTCGTAGGCGGTTTCTCTTAGAGGAAGAGGCCCTCATGATAGCTCAAGAAGAAATTGATTATGAATCATCCGGGATGACAGTAATCGATGAGCAAGAACCGGAGACCTTGAAAGAGGCTTTGGAAGGTCCAAAT
Organism: Triglochin maritima; assembly: GCA_963682175.1. Taxonomy (NCBI): domain Eukaryota; kingdom Viridiplantae; phylum Streptophyta; class Magnoliopsida; order Alismatales; family Juncaginaceae; genus Triglochin; species Triglochin maritima. The sequence continues at coordinate 9,671,128 of OY821788.1, read as the reverse complement.
GCTAAAGAGTGGTTAGGAGCTATAAAGGAAGAGTTGGAGTCGATGAAAGTTAATCGAGTCTGGGACTTGGTCGACTTACCGCCGAACGGAAAGGCCATTGGGGCCAAGTGGATCCTCAAGATTAAGAGGAAGGCGGATGGATCTATTGATAGATTCAAGGCTAGACTGGTAGCTAAAGGCTACACCCAAAGAGAAGGCGTGGATTTTGAGGAAACCTTTTCACCCGTGGTTAGGCTTGCCTCCATCCACCTTCTACTAGCTATTGTAGGTCAGATGGACTTAGAGCTTTACCAAATGGATGTAAAGACTGCTTTTCTCAACGGACAACTTGAGGAGGAGATCTATATGGATCAACCTCAAGGTTTTGAAGTCAAAGGACAAGAGCGCAAAGTGTGCAAGCTCAATAAGTCCTTATATGGCTTAAAACAAGCATGTAGACAGTGGAACATTCGCTTCCATCAAGCTATATTAGAGAATGTGTTCTCTATGCTTGAGGAAGATCACTGTGTGTACGTTAAGAGATCCAATGGTAAATTTGTCATTCTGACCTTGTATGTTGATGACATACTCATGGGTGGCAATAGCAAAGGGTTGCTGAAATCCACTAAAGAGTGGTTGTCCTCCACGTTTGATATGAAGGACATGGGTGAAGCTAGCTACGTCCTTGGTGTCAAGATTGTTAGAGATAGGTCCAAGAGACTTCTGGGATTGTCTCAAGAGACTTATATTAACAACGTCTTAAAGAAATACCATATGGACAAATGCAAACCAATCGACACTCCTGTTGAGAAGGGTTTTCACTTAAGCCTTGATAAGCATCCTGAGACTCCTGAAGATAAGGCCAAAATGAGCAAGGTTCCATACTCCAATGTTGTGGGAAGCCTCATGTACTCTATGATGTGTACTAGGCCAGACATTTGTTATGTTGTGGGCATGGTGAGTCGATACCAATCCAACCCAAGCATGAAGTACTTTGTGAAGGACATTATAGCGAGAAAGGAAGTTGTGTTAAGACATGTATCTACTAGTCTTATGGTAGATGACCCTCTTACCAAGGTTGTAGCTAAGGACTCGTTTGTGTCTCATGTGAAGTCCTTAGGCTTACGCAGATTTTGATGTATTGGCATATCTAACTTCCTTTTATGAGTGATTGTGTTGTTTCCTTTCGACTGTATCTGTTTGCTTGATATAGTCGTTCTAGCATAAAATATTATTCTGTCAATAGGCTGAAAAATGCTTACTCACACGAGCATTCGCCTCTGGCGCTTTTGATAGCGAGCAGAGATGAGACTGATCATGAAGAGATTTTGTATGATAGATCCAAAGTAGTTCATGATAGGACAGTCGCCTTGATTAGGAATCAAGATGAGATCCTCTATGTTGGTGAGGATTGACATGAATGTTCCCACGATTCATGTGACCTATAGAAGCCAAGTGCGAGCATCACATGTGGCGCCAGGTGACACCTATATGGTGTTAAGGCGACAATGATGAAGCTCGGGTCAGGCGCAGAGGGGGTGCGACTGGACTAAGACTTGTATGGTGTTGAGAGACTGATATACTGTTGTGTGCAGTATGATCCACCGTAGCATGTTTGTTATACAACATGTGTTGAGCGACCATTTGGAAGTGAAAGGATGGATCCCTGCTCCTTCACTGTGTGAGTCCAAGACTTGATTGTCATTTAGTTACCCTCAGTGACCTTCGACGACACCATGAAGCAAAGAGTTGATGTGGCTACTTTGGGATGTTATCTATGACCATGAGAGATTCGGTCTAAAAAGGCATATTCGGGAAAGGAGTCTACTCTGAGTGTAATGGTGATCTGAGTGTATTGGATACAGTAGCAAGTACCTTGAGGACAAGAAAGTATTCTCTCTGAGGGATCGAGATACCGTTCGTGTCATGTAAGTTTCTGAGTAAACCTGGGGAACTGTGATGTGCATTTGACTGCTTATTTATTGGTTTTTGAGGATGTTGTCATTCTGGCCTTCTAGTAAGGTTTCTAGTTTGAGACTCCAAATTGCAGGTACATCACCGGTCGCACGACCCATTTGTCCGTATGATTTGAAGAGTGCATGTTTCAGGGACATAGGTGATCTTGTATCGGGGATACATGATCGGAGACTTGCGTATTGTGGATGCGTTCTTGGAGAGAGGAATAGTTGTATATATCAGGGATGTATACGTGTGTGTCGGGGACACATAGAGAGGTGACATATTGCCATTGTGTGATTGTATCTATCAGGGATATATGCATATGTGTCGGGGACACAAAAGCAGATGACATGTTGTTATCGTGCTGTTGTGCAAGTGGGAGATATTGGATTAATCAGGGATTAATAAGCAATTTTCCCAAAGCACTGACACATGGCGCGTCCCTATTGGACAACTCATTTAGGGTTTATGGTGGATCCGTCTATATAAGGAGGGGAGCCTCCCTTTGAATAGATTGATCTCATGTGCAAAACCCTAGCCTCCACCCTAACCTAGCCGCCACCTCCTATTCTCTCCTATTTCGTCCCTCCACCTCCACCAAGCTCATTCTGTGGACTCTTGGGTTGTGGACTCGCGCTCCTTCTCCAAGAGAGTAGGAGACCGACCGGTGAGAAGGATTCCGTAAGGTGACCTCCGTTCTTCCTTCCGCTGCAACAGGTTCTCTCCAAGAAAGGTACTCCTGAACCTGTAGAATCGTTATTTGCTTACAAGACCCTAACCCTTGCTTAGGGATTAATTTCGGGTTAAGTGTAATCTTTGCATGGGGAAGGGAAGGCAGAACAGTGATGGGTGATGAGTGTAGGGGCCGGTTACTGTTGGTGGTGTGGTTTTAAGGAGAAAACATCTCTTCATTTCCTTTCCTCTTCCATCTCAAACTTCTCTCTCTCACTTTCTCTTTCTCTTTCGGCGACCAGAACATTGCGGCGACTCCGGCGAGTGGTGGTGAGCGTGGAGTCAAGGAGGCGGACGTGAGGCGCGCGTTGTTAGATGTGGGAGAAGGACGGGACCGAGCCACCCCAGTAACACGCCCTCCACCAAGCACACATGGACCGCTAATCAGCGGTTCAGAAGTCGCGCCTGGTGGGTTGCTTTGGCTCGTCTTGTTCTCCATGCTGAGGGTCTTCTATTGCCATCACTAGATCCATACTTTGATCTACTCAATTGGTGGACACGAATGAAAGAAGAGAACTCACTACTTAACATTCATAAGCAAAAACGAGATTTGCACTAAACTCATCTTTTCTTTCTCACTTGACTTGACTTGACTTGACTTGTTTACAAATGAAGAACTATTGTGCTTTATATAGGCACTTACAAAGACTCTTCAACTTATCCTAAAACACAAACATAATATAAACTACATAAAGATGAACATTCAATATCATTACAACCCCTACTTAAATTGCATCATAAAATAGGACGAAAATCATAGAGAAATGAAGAGACTCTTTGTCTCTTCCTTTCCTTCAACCTTTTGTCTTCCATCTTGTTGAGTCATCAACTCCTAGATGACTCACCCTCCATAGGTGATGTGGCTAGTGACTAGGATGTCACCTAGGATTAAGTTCAATTCTCAATACTCCTCCTTGAACTTAATCATCTTCCATCCACCATCCCAAGTAGATTTCGCAACTTCACATACAAACGGATTGGCAGGGCTTTTGGGAATATGTCAGCCACTTGATCTTGACTTCTCACATGCACTAAGTCGACATCCTTTTCTTTCGTATGTTCACGAATGAAATAAAACCTTGTCTCGATGTGTTTGCTCCTTTCATGATGGACCGGATTTTTTGCCAGCTCGATAGCAGATTTGCTATCCATGTACACCTTTGTAGCACTTGTCTGGCTTGAACATAGCTCTTTCAACAATTCTCTAAGCCATATTACATGACACACACATGCACTTGCCGCCACATATTCGGTTTCGCAAGTTGATAATGCGACGATGGGTTGTTTCTTTGATGACCATGAGAAAGTCGTGTCACCAACATAAAAAAACAAAGCCCGAGGTACTCTTTCTATCATCCACATCCCCACTTCCATCACTATCAGTATATCCATAGAGTATCGCTTTATCAACACATTTTCCATAGAATAAGCCAAGGGAAAGAGTACCCTTGATGTAGCGAAATATTCGCTTAACCATCATCCAATGTTCCATGGTTGGACTCTCCATGTACCGGCTCACCAAGCCAACTCCATATACAAGATCTGGTCAGGTGCAAGTTAGGTATCGTAGACACGCTACTGCACTTTTGTACATTGTTGCATCAACCAACTCACCTTCTTCGTGTTTGGATAACGTTAATCCACATGCCACCGGTGTGTTCACGGGCTTGCAATCACCCATCTCGAAGCGCCCCAACACATCTTTAGCATAGCCTTCTTGTGACACAAAGATCCCGTCCCCTCCTTGTTTGAACTCCAAACCAAGAAAGTAGGACATGAGTCCAAGATCAGTCATCTCGAACTCTTTTTTCATGATGTGTTTGAAATCAGCAAGCATCCCATCGTTGCTACCTGCAAAAACAAGATCATCAACATACAAGGCTACGATCAATATGTCGTTGCCTTCTTTCTTCACATAGATTGCATGTTCATGTGGGCATTGTAAGAATCCATTTTGCTTGAAATAGGCATCAATCCTTGTATTCCATGCCCTCGGGGCTTGCTTCAAGCCATATAGTGTCTTCTTTAACTTTAGCACTTTCACCTCTTTGCCTTTCTTTTCATAACCCGGCGGTTGCTCCACATAAACTTCTTCTTCGAGAACTCCATTCAAGAAAGCGGACTTTACGTCCATTTGATGCATGTGCCACTTTCTTTGAGCTGCAAGCGAGGTTAGGAGACGGATTGTCTCCATGCGTGCCACCGGGGCGAACACTTCTTCATAATCTATGCCGGCCCTTTGCTTGTAGCCTTTTGCCACCAATCGTGCTTTGTACCTTTCAACTTCTCCTTGTGCCGTCATCTTTCTTTTGTACACCCATTTGACACCAATCGCTTTGTGTCCTTTTGGCTATGAAACTAGTTCCCAAGTTTCATTACTTTCGATGGATCACATTTCTTCATCCATTGCGGCGCGCCATTTTGCATCCTACAGAGACTCTTCAAAACGAATATTCTCTCCTTGTCCTAGAAGACACAATATCTTTTGCTCACTTGTAATCTCCTTTGATCTCATCTCCTCCACATGGTTAGAAGTTGCCACTTCTTCTCTTTCTTCTTCTTCTTCGCACCTCCCATCATGTTCATGTTCGACTTGAGCATGCATGACATGGTTTGTGACTCCTTCGTTACTTACAAACAAGGCCATTCCTCCTTTGCAAGCACTCTCCTCCACGGCAACAAGGTTGGAGTTTTCTTCCACCCTTTTCTTTGACCAACATTTGCTTGCATAGTGTCCATGCTTCCCATAATTTAAGCACTCAATCTCCTTTGATCCACGATCACCACAGCCACGTCTGGAGCTCTCCTCCACCTTCTTTAGCGACCAACACTCTTTCGCAAAATGGCCACTCTTCCCACACTTGAAGCACTTGACCTCCTTTTTTGGACGACCTCCATAGTCACAACCGCTTCCACGATCTACGTTGCGAGGTTTCTCCTCCGTAAGTGACATCTTCTCTTGCAACACCTCCTCCAAGACATCTTGCCTCTTCTTCTTCTTTCTTTGCTCGTGTGCCTCCAACGAGCTTGCTAGGTCGTCGATGGTCATCTTCTTGAGGTCCTTTGATTCCTCGATAGCACACGTAACATTTTCAAAGTCTTCGGTGAGAGAACGTAGCACCTTCTCCACCACTCTTCCTTCAGTCAACGCCTCCCCATTTCTCTTCAATTTGTTCGCCACCATGCGAACCCTCGTCACGAAATCGGCAACACCTTCCAATTCCTTCATTTTCAACGCCTCGAACTCACCTCGAAGCATTTGGAGGCGCACTTGCCTCACTCGATCAGCACCCTTGTAGCTCTTCTCGAGGGTGTCCCACGCCTTCTTCGACGTCTTCGCTTCAGCGATCTTCTCAAAGCAACTCTCGTCCACCGCTTGGAAGAGAAGAAAGAGAGCACTCTTGTCTTTGGCTCTTTTCTCCTTTTGTGCTTTGATTTGTGCGACGGTTGCCACCCCCGTCACAGCCTCCTCCTCGAAACCGCTCTCCACAAGATTCCAAGCATCATGCGCACCAAGAAGGGCACGCATTTGGATACTCCAATTATCGTAGTTGCCATTCGAGAGGCGAGGCAAGGATACATGACCAAACGAGGTCATCCCTGAGCTCCCCATCGGATGAGGCTCTGATACCATATGTTAGATGTGGGAGAAGGATGAGGAGCACTAGACCGAGCCACCCCAGAAACACACCCTCCACCAGGCGCACATGGACCGCTAATCAGCGGTGCCAAACTGTCAATTGGCGGTTCAGAAGTTAATATTAAACCACTCGAATCGTCCAAACCAAGGTCTGGACAGAGCACCTCCCCGGCAACGGTGCCAAAAACTTGATTGATTCGTTTTATATTAACCGCAAGTGCACGACCGCGTTGAAGCGGTGGCAAATACGGGTCGTCCACTGGGATGTGTGTCAACATTTGGTTTGTGCAAAGGCGAGTGGTAAAGAAAGGAGAGAAAGATTGATTACACTAAACTACATTAGAATGCAAAAGGAAATGAAAGATAAGCAATAAAACTAAACCCCAAAGGGGGTAGAGAAATGATGTGAATATAAAAGATGTGTGTGTGTGTGTGTGTGTGTGTGTGTGTTTAATTAAGCTCCTCACAACATGTAGTGCATGAAATCATAAAACTAAATCCAACTTTGCCTCCACCTGAATTAAGATAAGATCATATCATTAAAGCATACAAAACAATAATTGGAATGAAGCTAAATGAACTCATGTATAAAGACTATACCCTAATATGCCTCCACATGAATTAAGATAACACATATCATTAAAACATACAAGACATTAATCAAGGTAAAGGCAACAAGAGTACATACACTACAAATTGTGTTTCCAATATTAATTTCATCCATATCCTCACCTTATCATTCCCCATAAAATAGGTTCACTAATCTAAGCATAAGCTAAGCTTCATTCAAGAGCATTAGCTTATCAAAGATAAGAGTGAAATCCCATTAGATGGTTATGGAAATCATATAAGGCTCAAGGGATTAAGATAACACACACCTAATACACTACATTATCATATCACATATTTTTCCACCCACCAAATGGGGATGGAACTACTCACTACATTAACAAAATGAAGCATTATACTGAAATGAACTACACTAATCACGCAAGAAATATTAAAGAAGCTGAAATGACATAAAACAAAACAAGCATCAAAGCCAGCACATTAAAGGAAATTAACCTAAGAGAGAAACAACAGAATTAAAGGGAAACATCTATTATGAACTCACTCAATTACAAGTAGCCCTTACTCCACCAGAGTTTTGCTTCAAGGCTTCACTCTTAGTAGGCAAGATGACCACCAAAGAGAGAGATGGGATACATGAGAGGAAGGAGAGTTCTATTTATAGCAATAGAAAAAGGTAATGCGGGACAATCCCCCGATGTGGGACTAAACAAATACCAAAAATAGACTAAGCATACACTAATACACGTGCGCCCAAAATCTTAGCAGATCCAGAGCTATCTGAACCGCCAATTAGCGGTCCCAGACCACCAATTGGCGGTCTATAAGATCCAGATCCGTCTGGTTTTCATGTTGGGCTTTGCTTGATGTATTGGTTGGTCTTGGATGCATTTACTTTGTTTATTGGAGCTCCGACCCGAATCGAATTGTCAAAATACTACCCATGATGGTGTGGAGTTTTCTGCTTTGCTCTTAGGTCATTCGGTCTTACGTTCAGGTCATTCTCTCTTGCATCTTAGTCCCCAGGTCTCACAATTAAGTTTTTTTTCCTACTTTTGAGTCCATTCATGGCTCTTCTCTTCAAACCTCTTTATTTCTAAAATTCAAACATAAAACTCGTCACGTAGCATTGCTTAGGTGTAAGATAATGGATATAAGATGCAAATATGAGCATGAAATGATGTCAATCAGCAACCTAGTTTAGAAGCTTAGCCTGAAGAGAGGGATACAAGGGCGATGATCTTTTGTCATCTAAATTATGTCCTTTGGTTTGGGCAAACTTTGATAAACTCCAATTTTGTTTTCGAAAATTTCTTTATCAATTACTTTTGTAGCTAGGAAATCCATTTTTGCCCAAAATCTAGTTTACGTCAAGAGCATCTGCGAAATTCATTTTCAATAAAACGTTTTAATAATTTTGTAAATGAGTGACAATTTAGGAAGTTATAGGTAGTCATTTTTTTCTAAGTATGCAACAACATGATGTTGTGGTGTATATACACCAGATCAACGATAAATGTAATTGATTTAGGTGCCCGTTTAATTGATTCATTGAGGCCTCTTTGGCTCACTCCACATTAAATGCACTCCTGAAACCCTTCCTAATTTCAAGAAGCTCTCCAAAATGTGCTTTAGCAAAGATCATAATAGGAATCCCCATAATCGAGGACCTAACACCATTCTTTACCCAGACATGACCTAGTTATTATGAGTGGAATGTTGGGTCCATCAACTCGATGTTGTACTTAGTTCCCTTCCCCTCATATACGATGTCATATTCCAGGTCAACAATACTGAGTATGTCACTCATAAGGGTACCAAAATTGTTTTTAGACGTTGGACGAGAAAGGAAGCATCTCAGCAGGAAACTCCCACTACTTGAAAAAAGGTTTTTCAAACGTACACCGACGGCTATTCCGTTTGTGAGTAGTTTGAAATTTGTGGTGCACTACACTCATGCACAATCGATTGTGATCGTTGGATTATCTCTAGATCGATCAAGAGCATCCATTCTTCTTCTATGTATAAACTTGGTGTTTCTACCTTTCCTCTCATCCACGCCAACTCCATTGCCTCACCTGCACCTACTTTGAATGTCGCATCACAATTGAGCTGGTGCAAAACTTCGTAGGGAGCTTCATATGTATAGAGATTGAAGCAAACCTTTTATAAAATCTTGTTCTATTTCTTGCTCTTTACACATTGGTATGATTTATTTCTCATTTAGTGTGCTCTAGCTTGACTTGGTGGTTTGTTTCGGTTATGCTTTAGATTCTTGTATTTTCTCATTTTTTAGCATGAGTAGGGAGTAGATCCATCCCCCGTTTTGGAGGTGCAGTTATTGGTTACCTCTCGTGGGATTTTCATTTGATTGCAGTACAAATCATGAGTTGTAGTGCACATTTCCCCTATGGACCAACCTATACTTGCCGAAGCTTCAACGTAACTGCACTTGGGAAACCTCGAGCAATTACCAAATGCTTGGGATTAAGATCAACTTGTGATTTGTTAATAGTCATGGGGACCAGTTGACTTCCTGTGTGTCTTGCTTCAAGGGTGCCTTCTCGACACTTATTTAGGTAAACTTGTTCTCTCTTTTATTTTGCCAATTGTTTTGAACTTTACCAATTATTTTGAATTTTTTTCCTATCTAAAATCAATATACTAAGTGTAGGATTTCGTGTCGTATACTTGTGTATATTTTAAAAAAAATTAACAATCATTTAGGATCGATTTTCATATTTTACAATAATTTTATCTACAAAATTCCTAATTGTATTTCAATATATATAATAAACAATTTAATATTGAAATATATGGATTGAATCATACCTAGGGGATTATAAAATCTCTCTTACCAATCGGAAGTCGGGTTGTATGTCGGATCGCCTTGGAATTACCTCCAAGTGTTCACCAAACTATAAACAAGATTAGAGAGATCGAAGCTAGTCAATCAATCTCTAATACGAGGTTAGAATATAGCTAATAAACCCATTCTATGCTCCAAAGAAATTACTCTCTAGCATACAATTAAAACTAAGAGAATTTTGGATGGAATGATGGAGAAAATTGGAGAGAGAAGAATTTTACATTAGTGTAAATAAATAAGGGAGGAGGGACCTATTTATAAGGTTTCATCTAACTACATCATGTGCAAACCACTTACAAATGATCCATTGTTAATCTCTCCACTAACCACGTCATGTTTAAACCTCTCGACAATCACTCGATTATAGCTTTTATGCCAAAAGTAGTATCCTCTTGTCTCACAAGGATAACGTATGAAGAAGTATTTATCTGCTTTTGGTTGAAGATGTGGTAAAATACCACACTTCTGGCCCCATGACTATTAACTCCTGGTCTCATGACATCAAATTTTTGACGTAGGCCTCACAACCCCAAATCTTGAGGAATTTAAGTTTGGGTATTTTACCACTCCAAAGCTCATATGGCATTTTCTCTGCGGATTTGGATGGAACTTTATTTAGTGTGTAAGCCACAACTTGTAGTGTATAACTCCAAAAATAAAGCGGCAATTCAGCTTGCCTCGTCATCGATCAAACCATGTCAAGTAATGTCCTCTTTCGCCTTTGAGACACATCATTCCACTGAGGTATTCCTGGTGGAGTGAGTTGTGGTAAAATACCACACTCCTTTAGGAATGAGTCAAATTCGGCACTTAAGTACTCTACTCCACGATCAGTTCGTAGAGATTTGATCTTCTTATTGAGTTGGTTCTCTACTTCATTCCTTAATTCCTTGAACTTGTCAAAGGATTCACTTTTGTTTCTCATTAGATAAATATAACCATAACGGCTATAGTCATTCGTGAACATAATGAAGTACTTACACTAGTGCATAATAGTCTTTACTCATCGCCCAATAACAGCCGATGTCTATTTGGACGATGATAGAATAGACGTTGGTCATTCTAAAGGCCGATGTCTATGGGGTACAATAGATGTCGGTTGTGGGAATATCCATTGAATCCGACGTCTATACCATATAGACGTTGGATTGTATATACAACCGACGTCTATACCCCCATGCATATAGACATCGGAGTATAGACGTCGGTTGTACATAAAATCTGACGTCTATAGGTCTTAAAGAAATCAAACAGTTATGTTCTCTGTCATTCATTCCAGACAAAAATCCAACAAAACCCTAGTCATTCTGCGACCGAACCCTCCTTCGTGACCGATCTCCGACCGTTCTGCAGCAATATCCAGCACCGCAACGGCGTCCCGACCTCTCCTCCCATTCTCCGACCCTCTCCTCCCGTCCTTTGTTCTCTCCTCGACCATTGCAGCTTCCCTAACTACCGTATGAGTTTTGGTTTAGTTTTGGTTGGTTTAGTTTCGGATTTTAGGTGGATTTTGGTTGTGTCCCCATGTAAGAGTGTGTCCCCATTAACAGCTTTCATGCGGCGCGTTTGAGAAGAAGGAGGATGCGCATTTGATGGTTTGTGATTCCACCCATTTTGTCTCTTAGTTTTAATTATTTCAAAAACCCAAAGATCTGACCTCACAACAGTAGAGTGCTTCTGTTTAATATGGATGTCCAATATGCTTCTCACAATATGTTTCAAAAACCAAACATCTCACCACCAATATGTCTATTTTAGTATACGTATTATTTAATAGATTAAAGTGTAGCCTTATGTCCAAAAACAGTAGAGCGCTCACAATTGTCGTCCTCTTTGGTAATATTACGAATCCCTACAATTTTAGGTTCAAGTGGTAATTTTTATTCCACTAGTCTAGATGTGACGATTATAGCTACTTAAGGCACCATCATAACTCATAAGATGAGTAATAGCAAACGTACTTAAAATAATACTCTATTGATTACCAATAACACCTTTAAATTACGTCGGCTTAAATGTAAACTCACATATTAAATATTATGTACCCTTCAATGTATATGTTTGAAATATCATCCACACATTATTTTGGTGTTGTGTCGAAGTTTGAGGTGTTTGGATGTAGTGTGTTTGTCATGAATTGGGTGGAATTGACATCAAGTTTAGATCTTGTACTATTATAAAATTTTCTTGTTAATTCCAGGATTTGAAGATTTTTAGATACCATATTTTAGGGGAGGTTCTGCCAAAATTTCAAAAAAAATCTCAATTCTTATTTTAAAATAATAACTTAGATTTTATATTAAAAAGACTATAACTTAGATCATGTAAAAACTTATGTTTAATTAGCTTAGTGCGTTCATACATTTATTTATGTTTATTATGTTTAGCTTAGTTAAATGTTTATTTATGCTAAAAACAATTTATTTTTTAGTTAAATGTTTATTTATGTTTAGTTTCTAATAAGTCATTGACCCCCTTAAGCAACTTGACCTTTAATAACCTAAAGCAAAATATTAGACAATATTGCTAAGTCATTCATGATATAAGATTTGCATTCATCCTCAGATTTTGTGTAATGTTTCACGATACAAAATGAAACGCAGTGGACCAAACCACAATGAACAGGCTGATGAGATGAAAATCAAAGGACCTCGTCCTCAGATTTTGTGGTATCTTCCGATAATACCAAGGCTTAAACGTTTGCTTGCGGGTAAGGAGGATTCCAAGAACATGACATGGCATGTTGATCGTGAGAAACCAAATGATCAGTTGTTACGTCATCTGATTGACATCATTTCATGCTTATATTTGTACCTTATATCCATTATCTTACACCTAAGCAATGCTACGTGATGAGTTTTATGTTTGAATCTCAGAAATAAAGAGGTTTGAAGAGAAGAGCCATGAAAGGACCCAAAAGCAGGAAAAAGGACTTAATTGTGAGATCTGGGGACTAAGATGCAAGGGAGAAGGACCTGAACGTAAGACAGAAGAACCTAAGAGCAAAACAGGAAACTTCACACCATCATGGGGAGTATTTTGTCAATTCGATTCGGGTCGGAGCTCCACTAAACAAAGTAGATGCATCCAAGACCAAGAAACACTCCAAGCAAAGCCCACAACCAAAACCAATCGGATCTGAAGTTTATAGGCCACCAATTGGTGGTCTGGAACCGCCAATTGGCGATCTTGATCAGCCCAGATCCGCTAAGCTTTCTCCTGGACTTGTATTAATGTGTGTTTAGGCTATTTTTGGTATTGGTTTAGTCCCACATCGGGGGATTGTCCCGGATTAGCTTTTTCCATGCTTATAAATAGAAATCTTCACCCTCCATTGTATCCATCTCCCTCTTTGGTGGTCATCTTCCCTACTAAGAGTGAAGCCTTGAAGCAAAACTCTTGTGGAGGAAGAACTGCTTGTAATTTGAGTGCGTTAATAATAGATGTTTTCATTAGCTTGTTAATTCTTGCTTAGTTAATTTCCTTTAATGTGTTTGCTTTGGTGCTTCTTTAGTTTTATGCTTCTTTAATATTTCTTGCTTGATTAGTATAGTTTCATTTCAGTATAATGCTTCATTTTATAAGAGTAGTTAGTTTAAATATGTGTGAGTAGTTCCATCCCCTTTGGGGGTGGAGTAGATGTGTGTACATGTTATGTAGATGGTATGAATGCTTGATATAAATGTTTGTGAGAAATATTAGTATGCTTGCTTGAATTATTAAGAACCTTACTTGATGGTTTCTGCCATAGCTTAGGTACATTCCATGCTTGTCTAAGTGTCTTGATAACAACCTTGCACTGCTCATATTATTCACATAACTTAGTGTTATAATGATAGGTTTTGTCATTAGGTACCTCTTATGCATTAACAAACATTAACTAACTTGAGCTTCTTGTATGCATTCCACACCACACTTATTTCATGTGCACACACACACACACACTCCACCCCTTAGGGGTTTTCATTCCTGAGGTTTTATCTTCTTCATTAGTTGTTTAGCTTAGTTTGTTAGTGATTTCATATTAGTTTTGTTAGTTTACTAGTTTAGATTAGTGTAGTGTAGTGTAATACATCTTTCTCTCCTTCTTTTACCTCTTGCCTTCGAACAAACCAATTGTCGACACACCTCCCAGTGGCCGACCCGTATTTGCCACCGCTTCAACGCGGCCGTGCATTTGCGGTTAATATAAAACGATCAATCATCATCCTACAGATTCACCTCAGTGGAAAAAAGTAGATTTCGACTTTCCTGTGTTTGGTGAAGAATCTAGGAATGTATGACTTCGACTCTGTACGGACGGAATGAATCCTTTCGGTAGTTTGAGTAGCATTCATAGTTCTTGGCCTGTTCTGCTTGTAATTTACAATCTGCCCTCGTGGTTATGCATGAAACACAAATAGATTATGTTGTCCATAATGATTTCTGGTCCGAAACAACCTAGAAATGACATCGATGTGTATTTAAGACCTTTAATTGATGACCTAAACAGATCGTGGGATGATGGAGAGCCAGTTTTTGATTCTTATCGTCAGGAGTCATTCGTAATGCGGGCAATGATCTTTTGCACGATTATTGACTTTCCAACTTATGGAAATCTGTCTGGATATTCAGTCAAAGGGCATAAAGCTTGTCAAATTTGCGAACAAAATACATGCTCTTTGCAACTAGTTAATGGTTCTAAGACCGTCTATCTTGGTCACCGGAGATTTTTGCCGAACTCACACCCTTATCGTAGGTTGAAGAAGCCATTTAATAGAAAATAGGAGTTTCATAATCGGCCAGTTGAAATCAGCGTCGAAAAGGTGTACGGGAATGTAATGGATGTTCAATGTGAATTTAGAAAACCGTACAAACGAGCAAATGACAAAAGTAGTTGGAAAAAAAGATCCATATTTTTTGATATCCCTTACTGGAAAACTTTAGAAGTTAAACATTGTATTGATGTGATGCACGTAGAGAAAAATGTTTGTGATGGTCTTGTTGACACTCTGTTTAACATACCTGGTAAAACCGAAGATGGATATAATGCAAGACTTGATCTTGTTGACCTTGGTATACGAGCAATGTTGGCACCTTAGAATAAAGGAGACCGGAATTACTTACCTCCAACTAATTATACATTGTCTAGAAAGGTGAAAAGACTTCTCTGTCAGTGTTTGTACGATGTAAGGGTTCCACAAGGTTATTCTTCAAATATCAGTAGTCTTGTTGTTATGAAGGATTTGAAACTTGTAGGGATGAAGTCTCACGATTGTCACACTTTAATGCAGCAGTTGTTACCTATAGCACTGAGATTCATATTACCGAAAGATGTTAGACATGCAATAATAAAGTTGTGTTCCTTTTTCAATAAAATTTGAAGTAAAGTGATTGATCCCATGCAGTTAGATAAGTTGTAGAATGAATTTGTGGTGACATTATGTCAGTTGGAGATGTTCTTTCCCCTTGCTTTTTTCGACATTATGATTCATCTAGTTATTCATTTGGTTAGAGAAGATAAATTGTGTAGACCAGTTTTTTAAGGTGGATGTATCCTTTTGAGCGTTTTATGAAAGTGTTGAAAGTTACTGTAAAAATCGTCAAAGGCCAAATGCTAGTATTGTTGAATGATACATAACTGAGAAGGTTATCGAGTTTTGCACTGGATACCTAGAAAACACCAAAATTGTTGGACTTTCGAAGAATCGTCATGATAAACGTGGTGATGGTAAAGGGACACGTGGGATGAAAATGTTAAATCCAAATGGTGAGGACTTAATGACTAAATATTTTTATGTGTTGTGCAATTCTAATGAAGTTCAACCTTACCTAAATGAACACATGAAGTTTCTAAAGGAAAGAAATCCTTTGTGGAGTGATCAACAAGTAATAAATAGTCACAATAAAAAATTCATCTCTTGGTTCAAAAATGTGGCTTACAAGCGTGATGTTTCTGAGACAATACAGTGGTTGGCCTACGGTCCGCATTCTATTGCCATAAGTTATAGTGGTTATGATATCGATGGATATTCTTTCTACCCAGTTTGTGAAGATGCCAAAATTAATGTTCAGAACAGTCACGTCACCTTAATAGCAGAGTCTTAGCATGTGTCTAGTTCTAAAGACAAGAATCATGTATACATCAACATGTCCTATTACGGTGTAATTGAAGACATATGGGAGTTAGACTTTGTTAAATTCAAAGTACATGTATTTAGGTGCAAGTGGGAAGATAATAAAAGTGGAGTTCGAGTGGATTACTATGGGTTCACTTTAATTGATTTTTCAAAAAAAAGGTATAAAGGAGAAACTTTTATTCTCGCTTCCCAAGCGAAACAAGTCTTCTATGTGGATGATCCATGTGATAAGAAATGTGTAGTAATTCAGGAAGGGAAGAAAACAATTATATCAGATGTTAGTCTAGTCGAGTATGAAGAGGCACCACCTTTCTCTAAGCAAGCACCTGAGTTGACCTCAGTAGATGAAGAAATAAATGTTGAGACTTGAATGCTTATAGATGACCACGGTGACGGTATATGGATTCAAAATCCATTAAGAAAAAATCCAGTAAATGTGCAAATTTTCTTGTAATACATTGTAATAACCATTTAATGTCTTGACTTTTTATTTTTTTGATGCCTTGAGTTTACCTTTTATAGTATCATGGCTCTGAAAAAGAAACTCACTCCATCAGAGTCTGAAGGCTCGAAGATATACATTTCATGAGGTCTTTGTCTCATGAAAGAATTCGTGGGGAGAAGAAATAGAGACGGTAGAGTTCCAATCCAGTTTGATGACCGTCTAGAGCCGATATGCATGTTGTCTGATAATTGGAAAAGTTATCTGGGTAGCTTAGCGATGGCCAAAGTTGGCATTTGTTTTGTCGAGTTGGACCGATGTAGATGAGAAGATGAAGGACACAATATGGGATAATGTTGAACGTTTTATATTTCTACCGCAAGTGCACGGCCGCGATGAAGCGGTGGCAAGTACGGGTCGTCCTCAGGGAGGTGAGCTCGCTCTTGTTTATCAGAAATCAAGTGGCACAAAAAGATGGAAGAAAGTTGTTTATGCTAATCTAAACTATGCTAACACGAAGAAGCAAATGCGAAGGAAACAAAACAAACGAATACTTCAACTAAGCTAGAGAAACATGATACTATGGAGAAATCAGTAAGAGAGAGAGACCCCTTAGGGGGTGGAGTGACTACACATACACAATAAGGAGGCAAGAATATCTTCCTATAGGCATAAGTGGAGGTAGTGTTTGCATGTATGGGAGGTGTCTACTTATCATGGCAAAACCCATCAATTAAATCACTAACCTACTTTGATTAACATTCATAAACACAAGCTGGTTATTTAAGAAACTAAACAAGCATGGGAGGTGTCTTAAAACTTGTGGCAAAACTCATCTAGTGAAGTGTTCTATTCTAACAAGCAAGCATGCATTCATATTAATCAACACGTTTCAAAATAAACATTCTTCCTTCCTTAATTGCATATATGATAATCATCTCCACCCCCCAAAAGGGGAGTGGTTTTACTCACTATACATTACACTACACATTACACTAAGATAAGAAAACATATTAACTAAGCTAGATTTAATAAAAGACAATTAAACTAAAACATGCATCAACAATAAAAGAAGCACAAAACTAAGGAAATTTTATTGATTGAAGACTCACAATACCAGTAGCATCTCCCCCATTGAGTTTCTTGCTTCAAGGCTTTCACTTCAATTAGGGAGAATGGCCATAAGCATGGAGTGATTACAATGGAAGGTGAAGAGTTCTATTTATAGCCATGGAAAAAGCTAATCCGGGACAATCTCCCGATGTGGGACTAAACAAATACCGTAAATAGCATAAGCACGCTCTAATACACATGCCAGAAAAAGCTAAGCGGATTCGGATCCACCTGGACCGCCAATTAGCGGTTCCAGACCGCCAATTGGCGGTCTACAGGGTCCGGATTCGTCTGGGCTTTCTTGGAGGCTTTCCTGGATGGTATTCTTGGTCTTTGATGCGGTTACTTGACTTGTTGGAGCTCCGACCCAAATCGAATTGGTAAAATACTCCCCATGATGGTGTGGAGTATTCTGTTTTGCTCTTAGGTCATTCTGTCTTGCAATCAGGTCCTTCTTCCTTGCATCTTGGTCCCCAGATCTCACAATTCAGTCCTTTTTCCCAGCTTTTAGGTCCTTTTATGCTTCATCTCTTCAAACCTATTTATTCCTGAAAACTAAACATAAAACTCGTGACATAGCATTGTTTAGGTGAAAGATAATTGATATAAGATACAAATATAAGCATGAAATGATGTCAATCAAATACCCCCACACCTAACTTTTGATAGTCCCGAGCAAAACAAAGAAAGAGAAAAGCATACGAAAAACAAGAAATCCTAACTCACTTTCGTAGGAATCACGGTTGCACTTAGCACGTGGAACAAGCCGTTAAACCTCCTTGTCGCCAAGGAGGAGGAGTGTTGTCTCCTGAGGGTTTTCAGCGGATACACCCACAAAATCCGAACAAGATGCATTAATCAATCTAGCTACACGACTCGTTGGACTTATTTTGTCGATCATGGGACGCGGTAATACTACGGGTCGACTCTATACATGTAATCGGTCCACACACCTAGCCTAATGAGTTATTCGTGAGAGTTAGTCAAGGACTTAAGTGAAAGACATGGGCAACCTTAACTTCTGAATGTGATACAATGTGTAAAGTCCATTTTGGTTCTTATTTGACTCTTTTTTTTCTTCTTTTTTTCTTTTTCTTTTTTTTCTTTTTCTTTGGAGCATTTTATTGGTTGGTGTTTGATTCTCCCCAGGGTCAGGTTTCGTGCATCATTGCCTATGAGGACTTACACTATCACGTACACCTTCCCCCAAATCTCCACATAGGGCGATCCCTACCACCCGTGTAACGGGAGTTCGGTCGGCGCATCCCAAGTCAGATGACTCGAAAGCACCATGCACAAAGTCCCCACAGACCTACTTTCCTGAGTGATAGGAGCCGTGCGAGAAGAGAGAACACCACTTATTTATCTATATGGGAACCAAAACCCCTACACTTAAGTTTCACAAAAAGAGATTAAGGGCCCTCGACTACGACAACCTTCCTTATACTCACAAACACGAATTATTTGACTCACTAGGTTCAGGGTGGACTTCTTTAAATGTTTGAGTACTGAAACCATATGATTACACACCCCCCGAGGGAAAACCGGGGTGCATCCTAACGACTCGATAAGACCTAAAGGCAGTAAACTAGAAATCCTAATGCATCAAGTTCAAGACAATTTTGGGAGCTTTCTTTTTACTTTGCCTCTCAACGGTTTTGCACATGCTAAACACACGCAAAACCTACAAAAACATTTTCTTTCGCAAACACATGAAGATTTTGAAAGAAATGTGAAAATTTTAAAGCACTAGGCAAGCAAAAGAAGACAAGTCACCCAAGGATCATGGCAAGCAGATATATCAATGTTAAATGCGGCACACTAACATGATCCTAGCAGTACAACCAAAAGAAAGCAAAAAAAAAATCAAAACAAAACACAAAATATGTACAAACGTGAAAACACCCCCCATACCTAATCCATGCATTGTCCTCAATGTATGGCAAAATGGTGCCAATGCATGGATAGGGTGTACCGGACTAATGACGACGGCCAGAAGTGCCTGAAGAGGCACCTCTCTCAAGAGCCGACAACTTCCTATAGATCTTCCGGTTTTGCTTGGCTAAGATGACGTTCTGTTGCTCGACCGCCATCTCAGAAATGTCAGTGTTGAAGAGCGTTCCTGAGCTCACAGACGAGCTTGAGGAACTGGCTCTAACATCCTCCTCCATAAAGTCAGGCACCCATGCCTCAGGAAGGCAATGGCGAAATGACGGCGTCATCTTCGCTACCTCGAGGTCGGTGCCTTGGCGCCTCAACATGCGCTCAAATCGTGGGGTGTCCAACATGCCACACAATTTGGTAACCAGAGTCGGGAAACAATGTATATCTTTCAGACTGGTGTTCACTAAAACGTCGAACAATGTTCGACAAATGCAGTGTGGTGAACCGTCCATCAGACTATACACGATTCGCAAACTAGGTGTAAAAAATGTGGAGGTCCTCTCTTGGCCCAACACATTTCTACAGACCCACCTGGCTACAATGTGCACATTGGAGTAAATGTGCGCATTCGGTACTCCCCCATGTCATGAAACATGCTACCCACGCCGAAGCATAGATCGATAAAAATTGATATCGTGGGTAGGCGCGAGCTCATCAACCAAGGGGATCCCAGTCGCGTCGGAGATCAGCTGGGGTGTCACGGTGTGTTTCACCCCTCTGAGAGTGATACTGAACTCGAGTGGACCGGTCTGGTCACGCTCAAGTTTAGTAAAGAATTCATGTACGAGAGGCTCTACGTACATGGATTCATCGCCCTTATACAATAAATGGTACCACCCTTTAGCTACGATTCGATCGTAGAAGGGTTCTCCGAATTCACGAATCAGGGAGGCAAAATTGAGTTCTGGAATTAAATGATGGCTGGCCATACCTGAACCTACCTTGGCGAGCTTTAGCGGCGAGGCACACGACGGCGAAGACGAACACGGAACTAGCGGAGAGAAGACCACCCCACGCCGATTCCAGATGAAACACCGGCTCCCAACCACGAAAACAACTAATACTCCCAAATTAAACACCGAGACGAAGAAACAATTGAAACTAAGAATTACAGACCGCTAAACGGCGGTGCCAAACCGCTAATTAGCAGTCCGTTCAGTGGATCTGGGGGAGATATTTGGGTGGAGGCGCGATCTGGAGAAGAAACACGTTTTACTCTGCTGGAATAATGCGTAGGGCAGGGGAAAACGTGTTTTTAATCAAGGGAAAGGGCAAATATCACATAGGTCTTCCAATTTTTTAGTTTTTTGTTTTAGCACAAAACAAGGATATGTACAAACAAATGGAGGGATGGATCACCTCAAGTGACCACATCCGTGGGGAGTTCGTGCAAAGGCACGACTTCCTCCTCGATCTCTGCCGTGGTCCCTTCCAAGTATGGTTTGAGGCGATGTCCATTAACTTTGAACATGTCCCCATTCCTAGGATTTTGAATCTCAACCGCCCCATGAGGGGAGACGGTTAAAACAATGAAGGGACCTGACCAACGGCTCCGAAGTTTCCCCAGAAACAAGTGGAGGCGAGAATTATACAACAAGACCTTTTGTCCCACCTTGAAGGTTTTGATTCGCACCAAGCGATCGTGGAAAATTTTAGTGCGGGACTTGCAGATCTTGGCATTCTCATAAGCTTCATTTCTCAACTCCTCCAACTCATTGAGGTCTAACTTGCGATTGGCACCGGAAACATCAAGACTCATGTTAAGATGTTTGATTGCCCATAATGCCCGGTGCTCAAGTTCTACCGGAAGATGGCAAGCTTTGCCATAAACTAGCCGGTAGGGGGACATGCCAAGGTCGGTTTTAAATGCAGTGCGGAAAGCCCACAATGCATCATTAAGCTTGACCGACCAATCTTTCCTTGAAGCATTAACCGTTTTCTCAAGAATTTGCTTGAGTTGACGGTTGGAAATTTCCACCTGGCCACAGGTTTGAGGATGATAAGGTGTGGCCAACTTGTGCGTGGTGGAGTATTTCCTCAGCACTGCCTCAAGGGATCGGTTCACAAAGTGTGTCCCCCGATCACTTATGATACAACGAGGTGTCTCAAACCTCGCGAAGATGTGTTCTTTAAGAAATTTGATCACAACCTTGCGATCGTTAGTACGAGTGGGGATTGCTTCAACCCACTTTGACACATAATCGACCGCCACCAGGATGTAAGTGTGACCATGGGACACGGGGAAGGGACCCATGAAGTCAATTCCCCAAACATCAAAGATGTTAACCACTAAGATAGGATTGAGTGGCATCATATCTCGTCTACCAATGCGGCCCACACGTTGGCACCTATCGCATGCTTTGCAAAAAGCAAAAGCATCTTGGAACAACGTGGGCCAATAAAAACCGCATTGGAGCACTTTGGCAGCGGTTTTCTTGGCACCGAAGTGCCCACCACATTCCTCCTTATGGCAAAAGGACAAGACACTCTGAATCTCGTTGTCAGGAATGCACCTCCTTATGATTTGATCAGCACAATACTTAAATAAGTATGGATCATCCCAATAGAAGTGCTTGACTAACGACTTGAACTTCGCTGTCTCACTGTGTCTCCAATGAGTCGGCACCTCCCCGGTTGCTAAATAGTTCACAATGTCAGCGAACCAAGGAGGTGAGGCTATTGCCATAAGGTTCTCATCAGGAAAAAACTCGTTCACCGGTGGATCCGGTGAAAGATCAATGGGGATGCGAGATAGGTGATCAGCCACGACATTCTCGCATCCCTTCTTGTCTCGTATTTCAAGGTCGAATTCTTGTAATAACAAGATCCAACGCAGGAGACGGGGTTTCGCATCCTTTTTAGACAAAAGGTAGCGAAGAGCTGAGTGATCAATGTAGATGATACATGCGACCCTATGAGGTACTGCCGAAATTTTTCCAACGCAAATATGATCACGAGGAACTCTTTCTCAGTAACGGAGTAGTTGAGCAGGGCGTCATTGAGAGTACGACTTGCATAATAGATCACATGAGGCAATTTGTCGACTTTCTGACCCAAAACCGCTCCTATCGCGTAATCAGAAGCATCACACATCAGCTCGAAAGGTAGAGTCCACACCGGTGCCTTAATAATAGGAGCGGAGGTCAACTCACGCTTCAGAAACTCAAAAGCAGTCAGGCACTCGGGTGTGAACTCAAAGGAGGTTCCTTTAGCTAGCAAGCTCGTCAAAGGACGAGCTATCTTGCTGAAATCCTTAATAAATTGCCGGTAAAAACCGGCGTGGCGAAGGAATGAACGGATTTCTTTTACAGAGGTGGGTGGCGGAAGCTTAGAAATAAGCTCAATCTTTGCCCTATCCACCACGATACCATCACAAGATACCACGTGACCCAACACGATGCCTTTTGTGACCATGAAATGACACTTTTCCCAATTAAGGGCTAAGTTCGTTTCCGAACACCTTTTGAGAACAAGGCTCAAGTGGTGCAAGCACTCATCAAAGGAGGTGCCACGAACCGAGAAATCATCCATGAAGATCTCAAGGAAGTTCTCGACCATATCGGAAAAGATACTTAACATGCAACGTTGGAATGTTGCAGGTGCATTGCATAGCCCAAAAGGCATCCGTCTATAGGCAAACGTCCCAAAAGGACAAGTGAACGTGGTTTTCTCCTGGTCTTCGGGGGCGACTGGGATGTGATTGTACCCCGAATAACCATCAAGGAAACAGTAATAGGCGTGCCCGGCGAGTCTCTCCAACATATGGTCGATGAAAGGTAGAGGGAAGTGGTCCTTACGCGTGACCGCGTTCAACTTCCTATAGTCAATACAAACTCGCCACCCAGTTTGAAGTCGTGTGGGTACAAGCTCATTGTTGTCATTCTGGACAACAGTGATACCCGACTTCTTGGGCACAACCTGGACAGGACTTACCCAAGTACTGTCCGAAATGGGAAAAATGATGCCATGATCTAAACATTTGATGATCTCTTTCTTAACTACTTCTGTCATGGCTGGATTTAAACGCCTCTGTGGGTCGCGACGTGGTCGTGCCTCATCCTCCATAAAGATGTGGTGCTGCAAGACGTCGGGACTTATCCCTTTGATGTCTCTCAAGGACCACCCAATGGGTGATTTGTGCTCCTTTAGGACTTGAATCAACCGTTCTTCCTGATCACCAGTCAAGGTCGATGAAATAACCACCGGAAATGACCTATCGGGACCAAGAAAAACGTGTTTCAATTCCTTGGGGAGTTCTTTGAGCTCAGGTGTGGGTGGCTCCTCCAGGCGAGGCGTGATATCTAGCTCGAGATGTAAGATAGGAGGAGCTCGCATGTACTGAACAACATGCACATCATTGCTCAACTCACCCCCGTCCTCTTCATGATCGGAGTCATCCATGCAGTGATTATTTAAATTCTCATGAATCAGGGGGTACTCTTCTTCCAATTCTTCTTCCAAGTCCCGGATAAGATTGACTTCCATCGGGTCCTCGAAAGATGCCGGCTGTTTAGCCATATTGAACACATGGAATGTCGCGGTCAAATTCCCGAACGACAATTTCATGAGTCATGTACGACAATTGATCAAGGCATTTGATGTCGCCAAAAAAGGTCTACCCAAAATCAATGGAATCTGAGAGTGGGTAGTCTTAATTGGTTCGGTCTCAAGGACGACGAAGTCAACATGAAATATGAAATCGCTGACGTTGATTAGGACATCTTCAATGACCCCCAACGGGACTTTGATCGAACGATCAGCCAACTGCAAAGTTATTTTCGTAGGCCTGAGAGTGCCTAGGCTTAATCGTTGATACACAGAAGCAGGTAAGAGGTTAACCGCCGACCCTAGATCTAGCAAAACATTGTTAATGCGAGAGTCCCCAATGATACATGAAATTGTTGGACTGCCCGGGTCCTTCAATTTTATGTATGTTGGGTTCGAGATGATCGAACTCACATTAGCCGCCAAAAAGGCTTTGCTAGGGACATTGGTTTTCCTCTTAGTTGTACAGAGATCCTTCAGGAATTTTGCATATGGAGGTATTTGTTGAATCATGTCTAACAAAGGAATGTTGACATTCACTTTCTTAAATATCTCCATCATTTTATCCACACTGTCACTCTGTTTCTTAGACAACCTACTAGGATAAGGAGCTTTTGGTAGGTATGTCTTGGGTGGAGCCGGAGAAGGAGGCTTTGGTGTATTACTCTCACCCTCGGCCTCTTCCTCACCATCATTCCCACAAGGGGGTGGCACAGATGGATTTTCTGGCAATGATTCGTGGTTGTTGACCTGCTTCCCATTTCTCAGGGTCACAATGGCATTAACATGGTCCACAGGTTCTTCCACGTAGTTCACTTGCCCCCCTGTGGTCTTGAACTTGCATTTTGCATGTTCGAGTGCTGTTGAGCACGGGGGTTAGCCACAGGTTGGCTAGGTAGGCTCCCTCTCTCTCTCTCATGTACAAACTGAGCCAACTGACCCATCTGAAGCTCGAGAGATTTGATGGTTTGCTGATTCGAAGTGAGAACTTGACTCGTGGACGACTAGGGGTGTAAACGAGGCGGGTAATACCCGTATACCCGGTTACCCGCCACGGGCGGGTACGGGTACAAAAATCCATACCCATTTAAAAATTCAAACCCGTATACCCGTACCCGTTTACCCGCTTAATAAACGGGTCGGGTACGAGTATACGCATTACCCATACCCGTTTACCCGTATACCCGTTAAGATACATTATATTATATATATAATATTTTTTAATATTTTATTTGTTATATATTATATATTTTTTATATATAATATATATTTTATATAATATATATTATATATTATACCCGCTATACCCGTTTACCCGCCCCGTACCCGCTAACTTAACGGGTACGGGTCGGGTACGGGTATATATGTTTTTTGCCGGGTATATACCCGTACCCGTACCCGTTAATTTAGCCGGGTACGGGTACGGGTAGGGGCATACCCGACCCATACCCGACCCGTTTACACTCCTATGGACGACATAAAGTTTTTTACAGAGTTCTCAAGTCCACGAGTTAAGTTCTCAAGTGAATTAAACCGGGTTTCCAAGTTGTTTGAATTTGGGAAACCTGGTTGGTTGGTATTCTGACTTTGGGGTGGCTGATGAGACTGTGAATGCATGAGAGGGTAGTGTGGTCGGTTAGGTGGTCGAGAAAAGTTTGAAGGACCACCCGAGGCATTGTTATGGTTCCATGAAAAATTAGGGTGGTTCCTCAATCCAGGGTTATATGATGATGAATATGGGTCATTCCTGGATGTATCATAGATGACATTTACATGTTCCATCTCAGGAGGAATGGATGCACACTCACCCCCTATATGACCTATCCTACCACATAAATGACATGGAACTGAACCAGATGCAGACACATGAGATACATCGTGCTGGTTTTGGACCTCAATCGAATCCATATGGCGCATTAAGGCCGCCATGCGCGCCTCGGTGGCCGTAGTGGAATCGACAGCAAATGCGGAACCCGATCTAGTCGAGTTTGCATTCGCGATCCTCGCTCCTATACTAGATGATGCAGGTGGTTCCCTCACACTTTCCCATTGCATTGTTTTCTCGGCGAGGTCTTCTAGGAAAGCCCATGCCTCCCTTTCATCCTTTCCCAAGAACTCTCCTTGACACATGGACTCAAGGAGCGTTCGGGATGGAATGTGAAGACCCTCGTAGATAATCTGACACAGGCTCCACAACTCAATGCCATGGTGAGGGCATGAGGATAGTAGCTCCTTGAACCTCTCTAAGTATGCATGAAATGATTCGGTCTCATGTTGATAGAACGAATTGATTTCGTTCCTCAATTTTTGAGTCCGATGATTTGGAAAATACTTTTTGAGGAATGCAGATTGAAACTCATCCCAAGTCCTGAAGGCATTCGCCTGGTTGTTGTACAACCACTTCTTGGCGTCATCCTTAAGCGCAAAGGGGACAAGCCTAAGATGAATGGAGTCTGTGCTAAGTTGTTGCAGTTGGAACATAGCACAGACCTCCTCAAATTCTCTGAGAAAGATATAGGGGTCACCTTTCCCAGTGAAATGAGGGAGCATGGAAATAAACTGAGGCTTGACCTCAAAATGGTTCCCATTTGCCTCTGGCAATACGATGCATGAGGGTAGAGCGGTATGGCTCGGGTAGCATCGATCACGAAGAGGTATGGGAACGACAAATGGAAGAACAGGTGGAGCAGGTGGGTCCAGCAACTGCTCCTCCTCACGGAAATTAGCAGCCATTGAACCCGGATTACGTGCGACACGAGAGGAGGAAGGCGTCGAGAAGTCGACTACCGAAGCAGGGTTGACAACGTGCCTCGTCAAACAACCACTCTCATCTCGTGCCTACAAAAGCATGCACAAAGGTGCACACACACAAAACAAAACCTTTTTTTTAAAAGAATGTGCGTAGAGGAGAAGACGAGGGAACACAGGAGAGAAAGAATGACTCAGGAGAGAAGGGAAGAAGTCCTTATGCTACAGCGGATGGGTACAGGTAGAAGCACACAAGCAAACAAGGCTCAAGCAATCCTAAGGTCGCTATAGGTCCTTACAGCTAGACGACGCCTAACTGCGAGGTCACACGGCCTCAACACGCCTCACCTCCCTACATCGAGGACCACAAAGCCCAGCAAGTAAGCCAAGATCCGGGGATCTCGTCTCTCCTACTATCGACAAAGTGGGCAACGCCGATCAGGTCATGACGGTCGGGACCGGATCACTCTCCTAATGCGCCCGAAATCCTTAGGGCCAATGTCTACTTGATTTTAAAAATTAGGCTCTTTATTATTGTGGTTTTTGGGGCGAAGGAAAGGGTGATGAAATACCCCACCTTATCTTTTATGGGACAGCCCCTCCTTAGTAGCGTTTTGGAGTCCTAATCTAGCAATCAACTCTCCAAACAAAACGCTCAACTCACACTTGTTTCAATGCACTTCCTACTAACTAATGCATGTTCATACGAAATGCATGAATGAGAGTAGAAGGTGTGTACCTCACGCCAGCTCTCAGCAACAAAAAATAAAGCTACGATAAAAGACAATCTAAATGCCTAAGTCACATACATGATGCATGGCCTAAACAAAAAGAATGCCTAATCTTTTGCTTTGAGTTTTAGGGTCCAAATTGCTTAAGGGAGGTTTGATTATTGATCTGGGAACAAACTATAAGTCAAAACATGCCAAATTAAGTCCCAGACCACTATATCATATAAAGAAATACTCCAAAGAAATTTAGAGGTGAAATGAAACAACCAGACCGCCAGTTGGCGGTTGTAGACCGCTGATTGGCGGTCTTCTTCTCTCAAACCGCCTCCAAACTTCACCAAATGCTTCCCCTTCTCAATTTGAGTCTCCTAAAACAAAGAAAACTACAAGAAAAAAGATTAAATCCACTCGAATTGTCCAAACAAGAGTTTGGACTGGCACCTCCCCGGCAACGGCGCCAAAAACTTGTTGAACGTTTTATATTTCTACCGCAAGTGCACGGCCGCGATGAAGCGGTGGCAAGTACGGGTCGTCCTCAGGGAGGTGAGATCGCTCTTGTTTATCAGAAATCAAGTGCGCAAAAAGATGGAAGAAAGTTGTTTATGCTAATCTAAACTATGCTAACACGAAGAAGCAAATGCGAAGGAAACAAAACAAACGAATACTTCAACTAAGCTAGAGAAACTTGATACTATGGAGAAATCAGTAAGAGAGAGAGACCCCTTAGGGGGTGGAGTGACTACACATACACAATAAGGAGGCAAGAATATCTTCCTACATGCATAAGTGGAGGTAGTGTTTGCATGTATGGGAGGTGTCTACTTATCATGGCAAAACCCATCAATTAAATCACTAACCTACTTTGATTAACATTCATAAACACAAGCTTGTTATTTAAGAAACTAAACAAGCATGGGAGGTGTCTTAAAACTTGTGGCAAAACCCATATAGTGAAGTGTTCTATTCTAACAAGCAAGCATGCATTCATATTAATCAACACGTTTCAAAATAAACATCCTTCCTTCCTTAATTGCATATATGATAATCATCTCCACCCCCCAAAAGGGGAGTGGTTTTACTCACTATACATTACACTACACATTACACTAAGATAAGAAAACATATTAACTAAGCTAGATTTAATAAAAGACAATTAAACTAAAACATGCATCAACAATAAAAGAAGCACAAAACTAAGGAAAATTTATTGATTGAAGACTCACAATACCAGTAGCATCTCCCCCATTGAGTTTCTTGCTTCAAGGCTTTCACTTCAATTAGGGAGAATGGCCACAAGCATGGAGTGATTACAATGGAAGGTGAAGAGTTCTATTTATAGCCATGGAAAAAGCTAATCCGGGACAATCTCCCGATGTGGGACTAAACAAATACCGTAAATAGCATAAGCACGCTCTAATACACACGCCAGAAAAAGCTAAGCAGATTCGGATCCACCTGGATCACCAATTAGCGGTTCCAGACCGCCAATTGGCGGTCTACAGGGTCCGGATTCGTCTGGGCTTTCT
The DNA here is from genome assembly GCA_963682175.1 of Triglochin maritima. NCBI lineage: Eukaryota > Viridiplantae > Streptophyta > Magnoliopsida > Alismatales > Juncaginaceae > Triglochin > Triglochin maritima. The sequence continues at coordinate 9,642,211 of OY821788.1, read as the reverse complement.
TGGAGGCTTTCCTGGATGGTATTCTTGGTCTTTGATGCGGTTACTTGACTTGTTGGAGCTCCGACCCAAATCGAATTGGTAAAATACTCCCCATGATGGTGTGGAGTATTCTGTTTTGCTCTTAGGTCCTTCTGTCTTGCAATCAGGTCCTTCTTCCTTGCATCTTGGTCCCCAGATCTCACAATTCAGTCCTTTTTCCCAGCTTTTAGGTCCTTTTATGCTTCATCTCTTCAAAACCTATTTATTCCTGAAAACTAAACATAAAACTCGTGACATAGCATTGTTTAGGTGAAAGATAATGGATATAAGATACAAATATAAGCATGAAATGATGTCAATCAGATGACATGCAGGTAATGATTCCATTATAGATTTTTATAGTTTTAGTCCAACTTTTGACATATATAAAGTTAACGTGTTGTAGGAATCGTTTGAGTTCCAATACACTGACAAGTTGAAGAAAAAGTGGATGACATACATGTCTATTGGTTGGAGGGATTTCAAAACAAATTTAACGAACAAGTACATATTCGGAGACTACCAGGATAGAAATCCATGCGATGTCTATAACTTTATCACTCCGAATCAATGTGAGCAATTCAGAAAATCCAGAGATAGCCCTGCGTTTGAGGTAACTGAGTTTGATTTAGAATATGAACTTATTAAATTTTTGTTTTAAATGACAGTCTAATAAACTTGGTTTTAGACCATCCTAGCAAAAAATCAAAAGATTAGGTCTTCTAACAAGTATACGCATCGTATGTCTCAAGCGGGTACCAAATGTTAGAAGCACAAATGATGGCTGAAAAAATTTCTCTGAAGAAACAAGAGGCAATTGACTCCGGTATGAGTGAGGAGCAGGCAAGTAACCTATCTCCTCCTTCTCCTGTAACTTGTTGTGATTCTTGGAAGAGAGCGAAAGTAAACTCTTGAGGGGAGTACGCCACAGACGAGTCTCAAGCGATCGGCTCGAAGATAGTAAGTGCATCACTTGTATATGTTATTAATACATATTTAGTAATTTTAGATTTTTCAATTGTTGGTAAATATTTTTTTCAACTTTAGGTCTCTCTGAAGTTGAGAGAATCTCAAGGCGAATTTGCTTCCGATGGTTGGAATGATATTCTACGCGAGGCCTTGGGAAACGATGAACACCCAGTCATGTGCGGGGGGTGGGGGTAGGGAGTAGAGTTGGACTGCGACAATATTATTGAAAGACTCAATGGTCTACTTCGTCGACATGTCATACCAAATGCCAACAAGAGATGGCAGATTTGAAGAATATGTTGCAACTTGTCTTAGAGAGATTGGATCGTGATTTGCATACTAGTGTTCAATCCTGATAGACAATATGATTTTGTGGCTCATTCTTTAGAATTGGCCCTCGTCGGTGTTCTCTCATTTGGAAAGTTCGAGGATGGATCTAGATGTGCTTTATTTGTCAAATATCCTGATGAAAGATTGGTGGGACAAGGGAAAGTTTATAACATCTCCAGACACCACTTCACAGAGATGGGAGAGGGAGAAGTGAAGGTTGCAGTGGGGAGTTGCTTAAATGTTGGTGCTTTGGTGTTATTTCCGGAAGAAGAGATTGCTACCCTCGGCGATGCTATTGATGGGTTCGTGAGGTGGCCTAGTTATTTAATAGAGCTAAACGACAAACATTAGGTATACTTTAATTTTGAAAGACTTTAAATTTCAAATTTGTTAACGATTGTATTTTTAACGGTTGTATATATATTTGTAAGGTGTCAAGCCCAGAGCAAATGGTCAAATAACCAATCTCCGATCAACATTAATTTGCTTCCAAGTAGGTGCAAAATGTTGTATCAATGTATGGTAGGGAATCACAATCCTTAAGTAGCTGGGATTTGGAAGAGGGGGATAAAGGGTTGCCTTTGGCTTTGTACGTCACAAAAGAGGATATCATGCAGTTCTTGGCGATGAATTCATTGTGTATCATGATTATCGACGTTCAAGTGAAGAAAGTGTTTTCTTTGGTATAAAATGAAATGTATTGAATAATTTTATCGAAACTGTAATAAAGTGTAATTTTTACTCTTGTAGACATCTTTATGACGCCAGAAGGTCAGTCTTTCTCGACGATCAAGTATTTAGATTTATCAGTCCATCTATATATATATTTTATCCGTCGGGGTGGAATAAACCAAGGGACTCAATAAAGAAATTTCTAAATCTGTAAGTTCGTTTTAGTCATCATATTTATAATTCGTGGATTTTTATTAGTATTATTGAATGAAGGTTTTCAATAACTTGTGCTACTCAGGGCAATTAAGGTGTACAAAGCGTTAGGTGGCAGGAGAACAACCACAAAAGCAAGAATAACATGGTATGGAATGAGAGTACATTTTCTCCCATTTTTGTTAATTAAGTTAGGAACATATATTTAGCTAATTTCTATGTTTGTAGTACCAGAAGCAGGTTGGAAATACGGAATGTGGTTACTACGTGATGAGATACATGGAAGAAATTCTCGAATTGGTAACTCCAGATGTATGCCTATCCGAGGTAATATAGTTAATTATTCACTTGTATAGTTCTATTTTCAATATTTAGATATTAAAAATTTTACTTGTATTTTGATAGGTCTTCCCAAAAAGTGGTGATACATTCTTGCAACAAGAACTCAATGATACTCACGACCGATGGGCTCGCTACTTTATTAGGAACATGTTGATGAACTAAGAGGTTCTCCTGTCACTAGCATTTTTTCACTAATGTAGTTAACAATTTCACAAATATTACAAACATACAATTTATGACTTAATATAATCGCCTCAATTTTAGAATGAATGCCAAGTGTTTATGTATGAATTAATTCCAAGTGTGTTGAATGATTGTGTATGCTTGTATGTATGTGTTTGTGCATGTATGCTTCTATGTTTGTGTTTGTGCATGTATGCTTCTATGTACATGTGGATGAAAGTGTGTATCTATATGTGAACGAATTTGGTGCAGGATGTATGTACACGATTACAAATACAATGACTAAATATAAGTGTGCAGGATGCTATTTATTTTTTTGTCCAGGTTTAGGAGTAGACGTCGGACGTTTGTATTAGACGACGTCTATTCCCCTGAAGAAAGGTAAAGACATCAACTCTATGTATCAGACGATGTCTATTCCTAAAGAATAGACGTCGTCTGTTATTTCACCGACGTTTATACCTAAAGAATAGACTTCGGTTCTATATAAGGGCAGACGTCCATTCCATAAGTATAGACGTCGGCTGATACATACAACCGACGTCTATTCTTTAGGAATAGACATTGGCTTTCACGCGTCTGACGTCTATGTATAGACGACACACACATAGACGTTGGATCTGGGAATTCTTATATCTGACGTATATACCCTTATACACCCGACGTATATTCCCTTTTTTGCAGTAGTGTTATAATCAACTCTTGCACTTGTACTCATTGGACCACATATATCGTAATGTATTAAATCCAACAAGTCACTTTCTCTCAAAAATTTATTTTTGAAAGGCATTTTGGTCATTTTGCCCATATGGCAAGATTCACATGTCTCTAATGATTTAAAATCAATAGGACCAAGAAGGTTAGCTTCCTGCAATTTTTTGATGTGTTTTTCATTGATGTGACCAAGGCGATAGTTTTATAAGATTGTATCATTCACGTGAGTTGTCTTAAGTCTTTTGTTATTGATGTTTAAAATTTGTCTATTACTTAATTCAAACAAAAAGAATCCAATTCTTATGAAAGCATTTGCATAGAAAATTCCAATCTTTGATAAAGACATGCAAGAATTTGAAATATTTATTATAAAGTCATCAATGTCTAAACACGACAAGGATATAATATTCTTGCTAATTGAAGGTACATAATAGATCTTCTTTAAACCTAAAATTATACCACTAGATAATTGAAGATCCACAGAGCCTTGTGCAACTGCAACGACACTTGCACAATTTTCGACCTTCAAAATTATCTCTCCTCTTACGAGGTCCTTCCTATCCTTTTGTTGTTACATATTAGAAACTATGTGAGCACAAGATCCGGTATCGAGTACCCAATCATAGACAAAGGTGACTAAATTTATTTCAATAACAAATATACATTTGGCCTTTTTATGACGCTTACACTTAATCATTCCATTGTCAATGTCTTCCTTATACTTTAGGCAATTAGGCCAGATGTGTCCTTTTTCAACACAGTGAAAGTACTCTGTGTTGAGAGTTGGAGATATCGAAGAATTTCCCCTCGAGACACTCGCATGAGCATCTCCTACTCCATTGCTCTTGATTGACATCTTTTAGGTGAATTTGCCTTTTGCTTTATTCTTTGTGATCTTTTAACTTCCACTATGGATGGCTAGGCCATTCTTGTTCCTACCTTTGCCCATATCAACTTCAACCGTTTTGAGAGCATTATGAAACTCCTCAAGACTCACCCTTTCTAACGCACATGGTAATGCATGATGAAATCATTATAGGATGGGGTTAGAGAACCAAGAATCAAATCTTCCGCAATGTCTGATGGCATCGGGGAAGAGAGCTTTTCTAACTTCTCAAGATATCCTTACATCGTGAGAAAATGCATGGACACAAATGTTCCCTCCGCCATGTGGCACCTTGTGTGTGCTATGATTGTCTTATAACACTCCTTTCGAGCATTATCCATAAACATCTTAGAGAGCTTCCATGGTTATCTTGGGTTTTGAGTCCAAGTATTTTGCTTGAAGCGAGTCACCCATGTAGGCTAACATTAGACCGTGAACTTGATTCTCTTGGTCTTCCCATTTAGTTGCATCCTCTTTCAAAGCATCGGTTGCCTTTTTATTTAATTTTGGGATTTCACCATCCAAAATATGAGATAGTTTTTCAAACTTCAACAAGATGTTAAGTTTGAGTTGTCAGCTTATGAAGTTGGAGCCATCATTACCCAATGGATGATTTTCAATCATACATCGCACAATAAGTTGAATGTTCGACATTTCTACAAAATAATTTATATGAGATTTAATGTCAATTTTATGTTTATAAAATCTATACTGCAAATAAATAAATATGTCCATAAATGCAGTAATACGAGATCCTATCATTCATAACATAGACTAGCTAAGGGTTATCAAATATGTTACAAACTTAAGGTAAGAAACATTTTCTAATCACAACTATTTTGAAAATTTGCAAACTTTTACATTTTTCAAACTCGTATGATTCTCGTCATTTTAATTAAGAGGGAATTTGTCCAATCCTCCTACGAAAAACTTCATTTCTCAAAACCAAGCTAGGGCTCCGAGTTTTGTTCAGAAAACTTATTTAATTTCATATAAGATACGATTGTCCATTGTATTCATGAACAAATACACTTAGTGTCCACTAAGGGTGAAACTCACTTCATGTACTTATTCATGGAACAACAATGAATATCCTTATATCTCCCTCAATTTCCAAAGATGGAGGAAGCTCCCTCCCGCTAAGGGCGAGCATAATATCCCTCGATCGATGACTTGTAGTGGATGAAATAAGAACGAAAGAACTTCAAGTAAAATAATCATTTAAAATAAACAAAATTATTACAAAATTAGACAAAGTCAAAAGAAAAATAAAATCAAAACCGACAAAACAATCATTTTTACCCAATTTTTTTGTTTCACCTTAAAATCAGAATTAATCGGCTGAATTTAATGGTTAAAATATTTTCTAACATTTCAAGCTAATATAGGAAAATAAGAAACATAAATATCCATGATTATTATTTGATGCATCCATCAAAACTCTAAAGGACTCGAAAAATGGCAAAAATTGAATCATTTAATTAAGAGATGGCAAACTAAATATTTAAAATAGCCTAATCATTGAAAATATGAACACAAAGCTCTGATACCACTGTAACAATTAACAAGCATTAATGATCGATTTTCATATTTTCCAATAATTTTATGTACAAAATTCCTAATTGTATTTCAATATATAATAAACTATTTAATATTGAAATACATGGATTGGATCATACCTAGGGCATTTATCAAATCCCTCTTACCAATCGGAAGTCGGGTTGTTAGTCGGATCATCTCATAATTACCTCCAAGTGTTGACCAAACTCTAAACAAGATTAGAGAGATCGAAACTAGTCAATCAATCTCTAATACGATGTTAGAATCTAGCTAATAAACCCATTCTATACTCCAAAGAAATTAATCTCTAGCACACAATTAAAACTAAGAGAATTTTGGATGGAATGATGGAGAAAATTGGAGAGGGAAGATTTTTACATTAGTGTAAACAAGGAAGGGAGGAGTAATGATCTATGACCCTCTAATGACTAGATAATTACGGAATTAAAATAATAATTGAAGGATTAAGGGAAGAGACAATTGCAAACCACAAAATCGTCGACACCAGAGTTTAGAGAGGTTTGGCACCGCACCCCGGTCCTAGTCCTCCTCGCAAGCATCACTCGATCCTCTGAGCCTCGCTTACGGTTCCACTAACCGATCTCCGTTCCGGGATGAGATCAACATCGTTTACAACAATCGAGCCTCACAAACAACCTCACATCGCTTGTGTCTTCTCTGACACCTGAGAGGGAGCTTCCTCAAAGCTTTACAACTCTTTGGTGATTCTTGAATATGGAGATGGAATCATAATCTAACTAACACTCTACACTTGAGCACACTTGGATATTGATATGGAATTGGATATGCAAGTGGTGAAGTTTTTGCTTGAGTGTTGAGGATTGAGAGCTTGAAGATGAAGATGATTTGACTTTAAGTATTGGATAGATAGAGAGTGTTCAAGAGACTCAAAACCAACAAATGGGGTCCTATTTATTAGCCTTCAAGCTCTACTAGCCGTTTGGGAGTTTGTGAGGAAATGGACTAATGAGAAACAAGATGTGACTTAAGCTCGAGCAGATTTCTATGCATATTCGGTCGATCGTTAACGGAACGGTAGTCCGAAGGATTGGTCTGAATTAAGCATATGGTTGACCGAATGGGGTTCGGATCACCGTTCAACAACTTTCAGTAACTATTATCAATTTAGCACTAATTAAGTTAGGTTAACCGAATTCCATTCGGTTCACCGTTCCAAGGTGGACAGTAAGATTGGATGTGGTTTGCTGTACTCAAGTTCGGTTGACCATGTATACTTTGGTAGACCGAAGTTAGCGCGGATTAAGTTGGGTACAACGGTCATGTGCCACGTGTAAATAGTCGTTGGGCGCCTATAGCCAAGAAGGACTCGGTTGACCGATAGGTATTCAGTCGTCGAAATTAGGACAAGTCAGTTGGGCTCCAGTGACTTGATTCAAATGCGACCGTTTGAGCAAAGTCCAAAACCGATCCACGGGTATTCGGTCGACCGAAGGTGGTTTGGTCTTCCGTCGGGGCAATTTCTGATAACACCTAAGGTTTACTGATGGAAAGTATATGGGTAACCGATAGGTGTTCGGTGGACCGAACTAGAAAGGTTTCAGTTGACAGTGAGGGGTTCGGTTTACCGAATCTTGACGGGACATAATCCTAGTTCTCAAGGTTACAATAAACCTTATGGACTCAATAAATACAAAATTACGTGTCTTGGTCCAAAGCTTTGATTACAAGTCTTGAGTCTTGATGTCTTTGTTCCAATGCTCATTTCCTTGATTGTCTTGATCAACCTATTAAGATGATTGCAAGTATACAAGTATGTATGCAATGCATGTAATCGTGTTTGCTCACTTTGATTGATTAGGTTGATTGATTAAGATTAATTTGATTAATCATCAAAATTAATATAGATTAAGGCCAAAAAGCCAACAGGAGTGACCTATTTATAAGGTTTCATTTAACTCACATCATGTGCAAACAACTTACACATGATCCCTTGTTAATCTCTCCACTAAACCACATCATGTGCAAACCACTTTGCGCATGATCTCTTATTTATCTCTCCATTAAATGACATCATGAGCCAAACACTTTGCACATGATCTCTCGTTTAGTTTGTCGCATCATCATCTCATAACTACCTTTGACCAAAGTAGATTAAATCCAACAATTAATCAGTAAAAACCCTCTTATTAATATATGCAAAAACGTTGGCAAACGGTTGGACCATTTTCACTATTTTTTGACTTTACCAAATTTTGGATTAATATCCAACAAAATTTGGACTTTAGGGTTTAACAAATTCATATGTTATAATGTTGCGGATCACATTATATCATGTAATATATTATCATATATATTGTGAAAATATTATACCCCATAATATATATATATACATCTCATACGAATTTATTTATTATTCTAATCATGTCATTTTCACGACATATTAATTTGTCATTTTACCATATGTATTTAATTTCATATCATATGAATTTTAATACATCATATAAAATACAAAATTATATTTCTTATTTTCCAGTTTTGCGGTGTGACATATAGAAGGATCTAAGTTATGGTGGCAATGATATTAAACATTTAATATCATAAACTATAAGCAATATCTAGCTACACATTATAGTTATCAAAATAACAAAGATGTTTTGTTCACTCGAACTAAACACGATCCATTTAGTGATATGTTATATCACTTGTCTATCCATTGCCTCATCATATTGAGAATATTATATAAAGTAGAATTGTGTCATCTTTGTAATATATATTCATTTCTTGATCTCTCAAGCTAATTATAAATATATAACTATACACAAGTTACATTGTGCATATTATAATTTCAATTTATCAAGGAACCAACAATATCATAACTCAAGTCAATAGGGACAATGATAATATTTTGACATATCATCTTTTCCAGCACAAGTCATGTATAACCAACTAATACTTTTATCACTATACTCATTGATAGCTTTTGATAATAATCAAATCATACACTCTTTATGTGAAAAGATATATGTCTCATATCTGAGGATTCAAAGACACAATGAAACATTAATGACATAAACACAATTCCATAATGTTTTATTTGTTAAGTTAATTCAATATATGCAAGAAACATGTTTCATTTCATATACTCATGTTAATTAAATATTTGTAGAGCTACAATATCTCTTTTAACCAACATAACAATCTTATCTTGGTGATTAAAGTACCATGTTAATCACCATGATTGTGAATTACTTTTGATTTATGTAAACCATTATCTTTTAGAGCTCTACGATTAAGGACCAAGAGTCTCTTCCTTAACACTTCCAAAAGACGAATACATTAATCAAGGAACAAAATATTCAATACATTCAATTCATAATAAAACTCATTTAAAAGTAAATCTTTTAGAACACATTTCTTTCACTAAGTACATATTTTGGGTAACATAAGATAAAACATCGATATTTGAAAATCCAATTTTCTAGTTTTTTTATATTATCTACTATAATACTTAATACATGGACCCTAATTTTGACTATCTTAAGACAAATATTCTCTCAACTAAGCTAGTAGGTTGGTCCAATCCTCTAATTCACTCAAACCTTAGCCGGAAAATCACTTAAACCTAAACCTAATCTACCTGTGAAAACGGTCGATCGAACCTAATTCTCTGTTCGACCGTTTCAACCAGTTAACCTACAGTGATTTTACCTAAGTCCTCCGGTCGACTGCTTGGACCTTTTTGGTCGACCGTTCCCGTATTTTTTGAATGACCGTTAACTTTGTCGTATTATACAACCGTCGTATTCGTATAACTTCAACCAACCCCTAGAATATAATTGGACACAGGTCGAACGTTGACATTAGAAAGGTCGACCAGATGAAGATATCTTGAGCCCAAAAGTTCCTGTTTTCGGTCGTAACACCTTTCGTTCGAACAATTACCTTTACCCTGGCCAAAACTCCCTGAACGGTCGACCAACCCAATTATTAAGTTCGACCGTTCACTTAAGTGAAAGCCGTTTAGGTTCGACCGGTTATCCCGTTTCGGTTGACCGTTTAGTAACATAATTGTTGAACCTTGATTTCTATTTATGTGTTCTTCACACCAATTAATCATTCTCCAATGGCTAGAAAACATTAGGAGCTTATAAATAGAGGACCAAACACATTGTTTAGACAACTCTCCCATTCCAAATTGCCTTATACACTAAAGAGAAGTCTCTCAATCCTCAAAGCTCCAAAACATACACTTCAAAACAAAACTTTCACATCTTTGATCAATTCCACATTATACTCAAAGTGTCCTCAAGCTAGAGAGTGTTGTTCTACTCAAATTCTTTTGTTAAAAAGAGTAAAGGCCACAGTGAAAGTCCGAAACAACCTTCTCGGATTGTGAGAAGAAGATTCCAAGCTAGGCGAGGGTTGTTTGCTAGTTTGAAGATTGTAAAAGTGTTGTCTCCCGGGCCAGAACGGAGAGCGAGTGGTGAAGCCGTGAGCGGAGTTTGCAAGAGAGGACGTAGGCGAGTGACCGACTGCACATCTTGTTTGTTTTAGTATGGATTAAGCATAATTTGATTAGATAATTAAGAACCATTAAGATTCTACATTTGGTATCAAAACATATGTGCTCAATTTCATATACTTAATTGTATTTTAGCATGACATCTTCATCATATAATCACGTAGAAAAATGATATACAACTAGACAACCTTTGCTAAATGGATCAAACTATGATTATTGGAATAATAGAATGAAAATATTCTTAGTTTCTAGTGATCTTAAATTTTGAATCTTACTTCAAAATCCATATACTTTTTCTAACGAAGAAAAATTAACCACTTGACTAGACCTAAAAAGAAGTAATATAAAATCGTTTTCCATATTTATATAAATCTGAAAAGAAAGAAAGCATAAAAAGGTAATCCGTGAGTCGGTGGAGAAGTCGGGTCGGGAGAGGGGGAGGATGTGGTGCCAGTCATGCAGAGACGAGTACGGGGAGGCGGAGGCGGGGACGTGCAAGGAGTGCTACGAGGAGGCGAGCGAGACGGAGGAGGAGCTGAAACGTGAGATCGACGACCTCAAGCTGAAGATCGCCTTCCTCCGCCTCTCCTCCCCAGCCGACCCTCACCTCCTCTTCCTCTCCCACTCCGCCCCCCACGACCTCCTTCTCAAGGCCCACGACTCACCTGACTCCTCCCCTGCAGTCCCCGCCCACCGCCTCGTCCTCGTAAGCGTCCTTTTTTCTTCTTCTTATTGTTGGCTTCGCTGATTTACTTTTTTGTGAAATTGATTTGGAGATTTTGATTGTCGTCTAAAATTTAGATCGTGCTAGAACATATGATTGGTACCCAAGAAGTTCATGGAAGTCTAGAATTTCACTGACTCCCCTCATTTTAGAGTGGAAGTTGGAGAAATCGCTTCAAATATATATGTTTAAGTTCTGCAAGTCCTTTTCGAATTTGACTTCCAGATTTTTAAAGCTCGCCTGGGTACCAATCAACCAGAAGTTCAATTCTCGACTTCCTTGAAGTTTTCTTGAGTACCAATCACACAAACCAAGGAATTGGTTTTAAACCATCTCACGGTCGAGGTTGACTGAAGGATGAAGTCATGGTTTCTCTAGGGTGTAGTTTAATCAATTAGTTTGCCTGAACTGGGGTAAGTTTAGGATTGTAGTTTTAGAACTTTTCCCCCGAACTCCGGTTTGTGTGATAGGTATGTATTCTACGATTATGTGAAGAAAATCATCTACTTTTAGCTGAAATACAAGGAACTGGACTTCTTTAGATCTCAGAGTGGAAGTGGGAAATTCTGCGCTAATGCAATTTTTGTTGCAGGGCTTGCAAAAATTACTCCTTTAGGAACATGTCTCTTAACATTTGGTTATAGCTGTTGGGAACCAACAACGTCATTATGGTTATTTAGGGGTTAATCTATTTCTTTTTGGACTTGTTTAATTGCACCCACATTTTGCTTGTATGCTATTGTTAAACAACGTGCGTTTTAGATCACTCCCTGCTGATTTTATAAGGACCTAAACCCACTTGTCTAAGTTTACCCTAGGAGACCACCAATCGACTGTCAATTATGCATGTTCATTCATATAACCATATTGTAGACTTGTATGTTAAGAATTTCTGATGATTTTATATTTTAAATCGTCAATGGTAAAACAGTTCTTTAATGTTTCCTTGGGATTTTTTTGTACATCGTTTACAATACATTCTCATTACCAAAATCCCTCCACGTTTTTTGTTGTTTTGAAATTGTTGAGGGGTTCAATTTTTCTTAGTTGTGTTTGGAGCTAATATCCAAAACATGAAACACTTACTCGATTGTGTACACAGTCTCATACTAAACAATGTTCCAAACAAAATAAAGCTTAAGGAGTTTGGTTACATGAAACAGTGTTTTGGAATGACAATATGATGCTTTTTATTCTTGCCAACGTTTGAAAGTTAAGGCAACTATTTGCACTTTCTTTCCAATAAAGCACTTTCTTTCCAATAAAAAATATTTGCAGTTTTTGAAGATGGTGGATGAATGATAAAAGAAAAAAAATGAGAATATCAGAATAACACCTTCGAATCATTCTTCAAAAGAAAACAATTCTTGTTTCCTTTCTTGCCTTTTCAAGCACGTAGTAAATTTTTTGTGAGATTATGCTTTTGTGAAGAATGATTTAAAGGTCTAGAATAGACCAGATTGATTTTGTTTTGAAGAATGATTCTAAGGTGTTATTGGTCACTTCTCTCCTTTATAACAAATGATTCATTATCTGAGATAGTCCTTAATGGTTAGATCTCAAGGTTGACAAAATCTGTAAAACATTTCTAACAATTTTCACTCATTAATGCTTGACAAATTTCAATTCCTCATAATATACTAATTCCAATTTTCAAAACTAAACTTAAAACTAGTAAAAAAGTAATTTTAAGAACAACAGTCAATAGCTAATTAATTAAAAAATGAACTTGTCTAGGACGACAGTCGCAACAACCAACGAGCAAGAGTCCATCTGTCATTCCATGATTCAGTACATCAATAAGAAAATTAATTTGGGTTTGGAGTCGGCGAGTCGCAGCTCTATTCAGGCTCCCACGTCCTGCTTTTTTGTAAATGGTCTTTTGAGGGACAAATTTCAGTTTCTATTTTTTCTTGGCTGTCTGGGTAAGGTTGCATACGAGTTTCTTTATTAGTTGTTTGCCCTCATTATTGAACTTACTGAACTTTGTATCTTTGGGGGCGATTGTCTTATCGAATTTGCCCATTATTGGATTTTACTTTGTATTTTTCTGTATTTCGAAACCCAGCTCAGATCAACACTTTCAACTTGCAATACGACGTTATCCTAGGTTATAATGTGGATCCTCGTTAGGGTTTGTCATTGATATATTTTATCAGTTATAATCTTCTCCCTTCATTTTGAGTTATTACTTCGTCACTGAGAATTGATGTAATGATTTCTCATTAGTAGCACAAGTCCGGAGTATGCATGCATTGCCATCTATTATGTTGCGGGGAAAAATGTTTCATCTTTCTTGTTATGCTTGGCATAACTTAAACTTTTTTCTCGGGAATCATCTAGCGGTTGAGCTTTTAAAAATTGATTATCTTAATTTTTTGGATTACTAGTTGGTAAATTATGGATACATTTTTTCTTGTTTTATATTTTGGGGCTAATGGGGCTATGAGTCACTTATAGCCATCTTGGCTATGGTACTTCATTTTTAGCTACTTTTGGGACTTAATTTTTTATGAAAATTAATGGATTACATCTATCATCTCTTTGTGCAATGTGTTAAAAATTTCAAACCAATGAATCATTATATCCCTTGATCTGACCACTTCAAATTAAGGTAAATTGTAGCCGTAAATTTGTATATTTTAGGTCAACGGTAATATGAACTTGGATTTGACTTCAAAATTTAGTATGATTGAGATTGGTAGGTAAGAATGCGTGTGATTTAGTTTGATTAGAAAAAATTGACTTTAATGCCACTCAATGTAAAACACCATAGACTATGACTCAGCCACATTATCTTCATATTTTTATGTAACGTAGCTGATGTCATAGTGAACTTGTGATCCACTTTCCATCCATAGGAGTATGGTGTTGCTCATCCCATTTTCTCTCTTTTCAATCAGATAAGCAGATCACCTGTGTTTAAAGCCATGCTAGGAAATGAGATGGAAGAGAGCCGCAGTGGTATGATAAAGATCAGCGACGTCTCCTACGATGTCCTCCGTTCATTTGTTCACTACTTGTACACAGCAGAGGCTCTTCTGGATGAGCAGATGGCCTGCGACCTCTTAGTCTTGGCTGAAAAATATCAGGTGAAGCATTTGAAAGTCTTCTGTGAGAAATTCCTGAGTTCCAAGGTAAACAATGAGAATGCGGTTGCAAGTTTTATCTTTGCACATAGGCATAATGCTAAACAACTCATTGAGGCGGCTCTATCATTGATCCTGGACAACATGGGGACGCTGACTGAAAAGGAAGAATACAAGGAGCTTGTGGAGAAGGACCCACGGCTGGTTGTTGGGATATATGAAGCATATCTCTCAAGACAGGTGAACACTGCATCAAAGGATCCGATGTTGCAGTCATTGCGTTGAAAAACCGAGGTGATGTTTTCTTTCCGAAACCAAAGGATTGCATCTCTTCTTTTACCGGACAATTTTATAGTGGTATTATGAGCATAGCACAAATACCTTTGCTCTCACTGATCTCTGGTTTTGTTGTAATTTGTCATAGTATATTCAGTAAACGTGCATATACCTGCGAGATGACTCTTTTAGTTGTCTTCTATGTCTGCGTTGCGAATGACAATCTTACCAGTAAGTGTTGCTTTATATATATATATATATATATATATATATATATATATATATATATATATATATATATATATATATCAGAATTTGCCAATATTTCCTTTTTATTTTGAATGCGACTTGGTGTTTCCCGGATGGCAAACCAATTATGTCAATGTTAATCGTGATGGTCTTTTCGGCAGCATATTTTTCAGTTGTCACATTAGCTGAAATTCTTTGTTTGCACCTTTGATACGTAAGCCGGCAACTTCTTTATGGCAAGATTTAACATCTCTGCCAATGATTTTTTTATAACAAAAGAAAAAAAACTTGAATGGCCGTTATATTTACTAACAATGTAACACAGATTTTGCACTGCCATAGCTCTAAACACGGGCCAGTTACGTCACAATGCAAGTGAGAAGTTGGTTTTGTTCAGAAGGTGGGGAGTCAGTAAGATATTATTTTGTTGTGCATTATATCAATTTAAGTCATTTGGTTAGTAAAAACCGGTTTTTATTGGATTAAGAGTTGCTGATGTTAAAATATTGATTTCAAAAAGCATAAGCTAACATGATCTAATGATCCAATAACTGGAGTAGGTTAAGTCAAGCCACATTTTGAGCTCTGCTTGAATGGATCTCTTGATAAAAATCAATAGAGCCATATTTGCAGAACTCATGTTTACGATGGTTTCAAGTAGGAAGCATCAACAAAATGCCTAATATGAAGTATGACTAGGTTATTCTCTAGTTTTTTGAAACGGCTTATGGTTGGTTTGGAAGTGAATACTAAACATAATGGCTTGAAATAGTTTGTTTTAGGGTGATTTAGAGTTTGTTTCAACTGCGGAACACCAAACCACTCGCAAGATTTGAGACAAGAGGTCTCAGTTTCTCTCGGTGGAAGGAGGAAGAAAAAGATTAGGGTTAGGGTTTGAAGAGAATTGCAGCGGAGATGAGAAAGAAGAGATGTTATTAATCGTTAGGGTTTTTGGTTTGTTATAGAATATATATACCCACATAGTCGGGTCGATCCGTATCTGGATCCATCTACACAAAATCTCAAATTCAAATCCAATTACATCAAACTCAATTATACACGTATAGTTAGACGAGCCAAGTGAAATAGCCTCAGATCATGGACCTAATCACGAGCCAACTTTAATGGGCATGAGTTCACCTGCACCAACATCTATTTGATGGGCACAAGTTTCTCCACACCTACATTTTATAGGCTGGGTTAGTCTGGATGGTTTGGTGTCATCATGGGTCCTAAATCCAACCTTGTGGGTGATCTACTGGTCAACACTCCTCTTCAAGCTGAGCCTCGGAAGAAGGCTGAGCTTGACAGAAGCCTGTCGGAAATCATCTTTGCAAGGTCGCAGGAGCTTTGGTGAACATGTCAGCAAGTTGCCCACCGAAGGGAACAAATTGTGTTGTGAGCATGCCAAGGGCCACATTTTCTCGAATAAAATGGTAGTCAAGCTCCTCATGCTTTGTTCTAGCATGAAACACTTGATTAATAGACATATTTAGTGCACTAATATTGTCACAAAAGAAAGTTGGAGATTGAGTTAAGAAGACTCCCAGATCTCAGAGGATAATTGTGACTCATGTAAGTTCCACAGTAGCAACAACCATGACTCTATATTACGCTTCAACAGTAAGATAAGAAATGAGGTGCTGCATGGCTAGAGTATTTGCTCTAGTGATAATAATATCATTTGCATGAAGTACTAAGAAAAGGGGACTAAAATCATAAGAGATAAAGAAAGAGCTATCATATTGACTGCTAAAAAAACCTTTTGTCAAAAGAGAAGATACAAACCTATCAAACCAAACCCTAGGCCATTGTTTAAGACAATATAATGCCATTTTTATTTATATATTTATATATAAATTGTTGCTCTAAAGCCCAAACAACAACACCTTTGGCATTGTTTTCGTCGTAGAAGATATCATGTGTATGATGTTTTCGTATTATACTAGGTGGGGAAAGCCTCAGATCCTATGTGCTGACTAGTTATTCCATGACAACAAGTTCACTACACTAGTGCTCCCTTTTAGTTTAGTCTTTATATGATGCATATCCGTTGACGCTTTTGACTTAAACTCTAAATAATATCTCCTCTAAAAAAGTAACCTATGTTATAGACTTGCATCTAAAAGTGATTTTGACGTTGAATGAAAATTTCAAGAACTCAAAACATTAAAATCTTATAGGTGTGTTAACTTGTAGAAGAACTTAAATTTCAAAATTGAAGTTGCTTAGAACACTATACTTTAAAACGGACCCTTCTCTTTATTTTAAAACTACAGAGAGATGGGCTCTCTTAAAAATATAATCTTTGATTTGTACCAATCATTAGTAAGAGAATCAAATATTCTCCTTGTCGATTGGTCAACACCGACAACTGTAGTTGACTATGGTTGACTTACCAAATCGTGTTTGGGACCGCTGAACCACATTGGACTGTCGATGATGGATGGATCTTGGAGGAGATCGTACGGTCGACGGTCGTTGTTAAAGTTGGATTCCCTCCTAACCACCACCATTGGACGTGGATGGCTAGTGGTGGGGACGTAATATTGAAGGTAGATATTCATGATCTTTGTGTCCTATATGGAACAGTTGTGGAATATTTCTTTGAGTTGTAAGATGTTGCTGGTTGTGTTTGGTCTACGATAGTTGATTTTGAATTGGAATTTCACAGTTAAATATGATAAAAAGAAACAAATTAATCAGAGAAATACTCGTCTTGCTTTTAGAGATGTACCTATTTTGAATTGGAATTTCACATATATGAATCCCAAGTGTTGAGAATGGGAAAGAGTTGGCACTCTTAATTTGATATATTCATGATAATTATGTATTTACGAAATACCCTCTCAATTCATCTTATTTCATTAGATCGGGAATGTCATGTGGTTCCAACTTCCAAAGGATGACCTGATATAGTTATTTTCAATAGGGGAATGTGCTACAGTACACCCCGTAAGTGTCCAAATTGGCCATATGCACTTGCTTTTTCGGTATTGCCGCATATGCATCTGGTGAGCATCCTATTTGCGCAAATACACCTGGGCCGTTCGTGGGTCCCACGCCAGAGATACGACGTGAATGAGACGTTAACGACCGTCCGAATCGGTTCGTGATCCGTTTGGTGGGACGTGTGATTTGAGATTGACTGTAGTCAAATAATTTTACTAAGACTAAAATAAGATCATGACGAAACCATTATAGTGTTGGAATCACTCTGCATCGAATCACTCTGGATCGATTCTCACATCGCTCTGGATCGTCTATGGAATCGCTCTGTATCGACTCTGGAATCGGTCTGGATCGTCTCTGGAATTGTTCCGGATCGTCTCTAGAATCGGTATGGATCGTTTCTGGAATCAATATGGATCGACTCTGGACAATCTGGATCGGTTCTGGAATCACTCTGGATCGTCTATGGAATCGCTCTGCATCGACTCTGGAATCGTTCTGGATCGTCGCTGGAATCAATCTGGATCGACTCTAGACAATCTGGATCGACTCTGGAATCACTCCGGATCCACTCTGGAACCAGTGACTGTAGTCCCACGGACTAATCTAAGACGATGAATAAACGTAACTCTCCTCTTTCCCAAATACTCGAGTTCTCCCACATTGCGGAAATCCTAACTCGACTCCTTCCCAAATCCCCAGGTTTTCCCACTGTCCAGAAACCATAACTCGCATCCTTTTCCAAATTCCCGTGTAATCGTCCCCATTTTCCTACTTTGTACAAATTGGAGGGCGACCACACTGACCAGTGGATCGGGCAGAGGTAGCGACGACCACACGACAGCATGGAAGATGGTACACACAAGAAACACTCTGATTGGGAAGTGAAGACGGTTAGTGATTTTTTTCTGATTTGAGATATGCAAAATTACATGGTTTGTTTAGGTTTGAATGTTTTGATTTTAGTTTTTGGGTCGGCTTTAATTCATATCTGTCAATTTAATTCGTTTTCCTTATGTTTTTTGGCTTCACATTTTTATTATCGAAGGAGTGTGTCTGATTTAGAAGGTAGTGTGAGACTGAGGTTGCATTGTGGTGGTCGATGGGTTAAGTGCAAGGATAGGGATAAAGTTGTTGGTTTTGAAGAGGTAATATCATTGGTTGTGGTTGAGGAATGGACGATTGACTTGTTAAGGGATTGGATATGCAGTGTAATGAAGTGGTCATCCACTGAAATGGTTGTGCATATGCATTATATGATTCCAAGCAAAGTTAGGAAAGACTACAAACCTTTGAGTAGCAATGGGGACATAGAGGAGGCACTTAAATTCCGGAATCAGCAAAGTGAGTTTCACATCTACGCTACCCATGACAGGAAAGCAGAAGCTTTTGTAGGGGTTGAGAATGAAATAGAACCTTCTGTAGGTGTTGAGAAAGAAATACAAGCAGTTTATGGTAGTCCAGAAACAGTACCTAGAGTGCCTAGTGTGGTAGGGAGTGTAAGCTCATAACCTTTATTTGCACCCTCTGTGGCACCTTGTGAATCCCTTGTGGGAGATGTTTCTGAACATCAGGGGAGTGGTACCCACCCATGTCACTCTGAACCCAACCTAGTAGTGGGCAGAACAACACCTAGGGAAGACACCTTGGTTTCCAGTGGAAGCAGTGGTACAGACTCTGAGTATGTTTTATATTCTGATGAACTTGATGAAAGTAAGGAAAATAAGGGGTGTTGGGGTGCGAAGGATTTTGATGACCAGGGAGACAACGGAATTGATTTTGATCCGCTTGATGATAGATCTGAGTGTTGGGGGTGTGAAGGAGTCCAACCCAGAAATAGCTGTGGGAAAGAAGTTTCCTAATGTGAAATCCTTCAGAATGTGTTTATTAACCCACTGCATTTTGAGTGAATGTGGGATAACCTACTTGAAGAGCCAACCAGATAGGGTCACAGCCAGGTGTAGAGATGTTCAATGTAAGTGGAGAATTCATGCCTCCAGTTTAAATGATGGCAGAGTGTTTGAAATCAAGAGTTTGAGGTTACCACACACTTGCGCATCTGTAAATAACAGTGCCTCTAAGATGGCCACTAGGGAGTGGATTGCCCAAGAGTGCAAGGAATGGCTTGCATTGGATGACAGACTCACTGTGAGGAACATATCTGACCAACTGAAGAGCAAATATCACTTGAGTTTGCCTTACCATCGAGTTTGGCGTGGTCGGGAGATTGCAATGAGGGAGTTGGGGGGGGGGGGTGAAGCTCAACAATATGCTTTGATCCCATCTTTGGTTTGGGAGATGAGCAAGACCAACCCTGGTAGTGTAATCAGTTTTGAAGTCAAACCTCAAGATGGGTCCTTCTACAGATTATTTGTGTGTCTAAAGGGCTGCATTGATGGTTTTCTGAATGGTTGTAGACCTCTTGTAGGCCTAGATGGTTGTCATCTGAAAGGAAAGTACAAGGGTACCCTATTATCTGCGACCTCGGTTGATGGAGATCACCAGCTGTTTCCTGTAGCATTTGCAGTAGTGGAATCCGAGAGTCATGGATGTTGGGCCTGATTTCTTACGCATCTCAAAGAGGCAGTTGGTCAGAGGAATGGTTTGGTTGTCATAAGCGACAGGTGCAAAGGTTTAGAGGAGGGGGTAAGATAGGTCTTTTGTGGGTGTGAGCATAGAGCGTGTGCTAGACATCTTTACCAAAACTTCCAAAAGAAATTCAAGAGTGCTCTGTTGCTTAGTCTAATGTGGGAGGATGCCTCTGGCTATACAGCCACTGAGATGGAAAGAAAAATGCAGTATATAAGGGAAATTAATGAGGGTGCATATAATTGGTTAGTGCAAGTGGACAACACTGACAGAATTTGGTCAAGGAGTCAATTTGGGTGTGAAGCCAAGTCTGATTATGTTACAAACAACCTAAGTGAGTCCTTCAACAACTACATCAGGGAAGTTAGGCATCTTGCTATTGTGACTATGGTGGACAATTTGCGGCAGAAGTTGATGCAGACCATGTTCAAGAGACAAGAAGATAGCAGAGAGTGGACAAATGTTGTGGTGCCAAAAGGCAGAACATGGTTAAATAAAATATCTAGGCAGTTAGGCTCCTTTTCTATCATAAGATGTCCTAACTCGAAGGCAGAAGTGTCTAATGGAATCAAAAGATGAGTTGTTGACTCGCTTCAGAAGTCCTGCACCTGCAGACTTTGGCAATTGACAGGGCTGCCATGTCAGCATGCCTCTGCTTTCATTGGGACAATTAGAGGGGCTCGTTGGGAGGATTATGTTAGCCCATGGTATTACAAAACAGTGTACGATCAAGCTTATGAGGTCGGTATTAATCCAATGGTAGATAAATCAGAGTGGGATCATGTAGAGGGATTTACAGTATCACCTCCGACAGTGAAAGAACAACCCGGAAGGCCGAGGAAGGTCAGATACAAGCGCATAATGGACCCAAGCTGCAGCAGGAGACAGAATAAATGCACTAGGTGCGGTCTACTTGGTCACAATGCTAGGAAATGCAAGGAGCCAATTGGGACCCAAACTGAAGACGAAGGCACTGCAAGGTTCACACCATTGCATTAGAAATGCAGTTTACTTTAATCACTTTCATATATAAATATTCATGCATTAATTTTGTGGTTCTTACATTGTCAGGGATAGAAGAGGTGGGAAGAGGAGGAAAACCAGGAATGAGGACGTGGGTCTCACCCAGACAACAACCCATACCACAAATGAGGCACAATCCAGCCAAAGTACCTACGGTTCTTTGGTGGACCTTCTTCAATCGGTTGGGGGAGTGCAAGGAAGGTTACATGACTCGCAGTGGCCAAATTTCCAATGAGAGAATTAATGTTTTTCATTAGTTCAGTGTATTATAAATATATGATAGCAAATTGTAACTTAATGTTTTACTTGAGCGCAGTGACAGACATTTGAATACTCACATTAATTGTAAAGGGTGTTGCTTGAATTTTACCAATTGGAATTTCAAGTGTTGTTTTAGGTGTATTCTATGTTCTTCATGTGTAACCCTGGATTCACCCTGGATCTCTTCTGAAATGACCCTGGATCCATTCTGGATCCGTTCCGGCATCACCCTGGATCCACTCTGGATCTCTTCTTAAATGACTCTGGATTCAGTCTGGATCCGTTCTGGCATCACCCTGGATCCACTCTGGATCTCTTCTGGAATGACCCTGCCTCTATTCCGTAACTTACGTTACACCTAGGGTCTTTCTGGCATGACCCTGGATCCATTCTGGATCCGTTCCGGCATCACCCTGGATCCACTCTGGATCTCTTCTTAAATGACCCTGGATTCGGTCTGGATCCGTTCTGGCATCACCCTGGATCCACTCTAGATCTCTTCTGGAATGACCCTGCCTCTATTCCGTAACTTACGTTACACCTAGGGTCTTTCTGGCATGACCCTGGATCCATTCCGGCATCACCCTGGATCCACTCTGGATCTCTTCTGGCATGACCCTGGATCCATTCTGGATCCGTTCTGGCATGACCGTGAATCCACTCTGGATCTCTTCTGGAATGACCCTGCCTCTATTCCGTAACTTACGTTACACCTAGGGTCTTTCTGGCATGACCCTGGACCCATTCTGGATCCGTTCCGGCATCACCCTAGATCCACTCTGGATCTCTTTTGGCATGACCCTGGATCCATTCTGGATCCGTTCTGGAATGACCATGGATCCACTCTGGATCTCTTCTGGAATGACCCTGCCTCTATTCCGTAACTTACGTTACACCTAGGGTCTTTCTGGCATGACCCTGGATCCATTCTAGATCCGTTCCGGTATCACCCTGGATCCACTCTGGATCTCTTCTGGCATTACCCTGGATCCATTCTGGATCCGTTCTGGCATGACCCTGGATCCACTATGGATCTCTTCTGGAATGACCCTGCCTCTATTTCGTAACATACGTTACACCTAGGGTCTTTCTGCCATGACCCTGGATCCATTCTGGATCTGTTCCGGCATCACCCTGGATCCACTCTGGATCTCTTCTGGCATGACCCTGGATCCATTCTGGATCCGTTCTGGCATGACCCTGGATCCACTCTGGATCTCTTCTGGAATGACGCTGCCTCTATTCCGTAACTTACGTTACACTTAGGGTCTTTCTGGCATGACCCTGGATCCATTCTGGATCCATTCTGGCATCACCCTGGATCCACTCTGGATCTCTTCTGGCATGACCCTGGATCCATTCTGGATCCGTTCCGGCATGACCTTGGATCCACTCTGGATCTATTCTGGAATGACCTTGGATTCAGTCTGGATCCGTTCTGGCATCACCCTGGATCTCTTCTGAAATGACCCTGGCTCTATTCTGGCATGACCAGACACTATCCAGGCTCATTGGTTTTTTTCCCACACCCAATCCAGCCATACGAAGTGGGAAAATGGTTTCACTCGTATACTCCTCCTGTCCCCAATCCTCAATCATCCTTCCAAAAGAAAGAACCAACATGTCTTCAACCATGGAAGCTGGCAGCACCGGCGCGTCACAGAAGGCATTTAATTATTTCCAACTGTCCATGTGCTTTTCGGAGGCTGTGGACAAGGAGTTGAAAGAGTTATCCGGCCGCCGGAAGGCTATGTTCAAGAGTACACCGTTCGGTCACTTTCTGAATATGTCGAAGATAGCCGTGGACAACGACATTCTTGACTTTATGGTTGAGAACTTCAACGTGGAAGCATCCGGTTTCAAACTCGGAGATGTCGTCGTCCCATTCACACCAACTCATATCTCCTCCATACTTGGGCTGAAGAACGGAGGCATTCCGGTAGATATGACCGTAAACACAACAACTATTCGCAGAGGTAAACTATTACAAAGGGATCACATGAAACATCTGATTGCCGACGTGAAGAATAGTACGGAGAACGCCGAGTTCATGCGGTTATTACTCTGTCTTCTTTTCTCCCATTTTCTTTTTTACGATGGTAGTCGTCGGACTAAGACTTGGTTCGTACTGGTCGTCGAACACTTGCAAGCCCTTGACACTTACGATTGGACGGATGTTGTTTTCCGATTTCTTGTCGCTGGGTTGGCCGAAGCATCCGTCCTTCTGAAGAAGAGAAAATCGGCAGGAAACATGCGCCCGAAGACTGGTCAGGTTACTGGGTGTGTTTCCATTTTGCAGGTGTGGCTTGAGGAACATTTGAAGATTACTACTAATTCCTCGTTCGATTCCCCTTGCAAATAGATGGGTTTCATGGATTGGTGGCGTCCGGTTTTCTAAAAACCTGCGAAGCGTTGGAGTCACCCTCAGCAAAATAGAACTTGGTGAGGTTGATCTCATAGAATTTGAGGAGATAACCCCGGGCATCAATGAACAACTGGATTGTAGTAATCAAATGGCAGAGATCGAAGGGGGTGATCCAATACATCCTCCCTTTCCTGACCAGAGGATCGTTGTCGGTGAACATTTCATTATAAAATGCCCTCTCCAAGAGGAAGTAAATTTCCTGGAAATGAAATTACGGTGGGTCAAAGCTGAACAGGCAGTTAAGGAATTGCAGAAAGAATTATGTGGGAAGAACTCCAACGATTTGTCTCCGGTGGACTCAGAACTGTCTGACAACCACTCTCGTCTGGTTGAATTGAATAATCAGATCGTTCAGCTTGATGGCCAATTGGCGAAGAAGACTACCATTTTGGTTGAGAAGATCAAACAACTAGAAGATACGGATTCCCAACTAGCAGAAAGGAATGTCCAATTTACCGTGAAGGAGGTTCAGTTGGCTGAGTTAACTGCAAAATTGGATGAACAGAACCAACAAATAAACATTACGGACTCCCTACTAGCAGAGAAGAATGCCGAGCTTGTACTTCGGGACGCCCAACTGGTTGAGAAAAAAAGGTACAACTTTCAGAGTTAGATGAACTTCTTAGTGAAAAAACAAAGAACTATGTCAGCTCAATAAAGTTTTAGCTTAGAAAAATAAAGAAATGGTTCAAGCTCGTACACCTATTGATATACCGGATGAATCCATTACGGATTCCCAGCTTGTTCTTCAACACGGCCAGTTGGGTGAGAAAGAGGTGCAAATTTCAGAGTCAAATGAACCTTTTACTGAGAAAAATGCACAACTATGTCAGCTGAATAAAGATTTAGCTCAGAAAAATAAAGAAATGGTTCAAGCTTTTAATCTACCGAATGCTTCCATTACACCTACAGGCCCGAGGGCAGAAAGAAGAAAAATAAGAAGTATACGAAAGAAGGGTACGGAGGAGCCGGTATTACAAAAGAGGAAGGCTAAAAATGATGAAGAATATTTTATTCAGAAAAGGCTCAAGTATGCGGGCCTCCTTTCCTCTGCTCCTTCAACTCTAACTGAACTTCAGTCACTACATCTTGTGAATGCGGGTAGAGATGTAGACCTCAAAGCCTTGTATGGGTTGTCAGCCGATGAAAGTAATGCCATTTTGTATTTGGCATGTAGCACTGTGGACCCCAAGCGAATTATATGGTCAAATGATATTGCACAGGTTAACATTCAAGATTTCAAGGATCTGATTAGAAAAGGTTCAGATTTCTCGTCCGACGTGAGTATTTTACATCTTCTGTTGTTTCTTTCCAATAACTTTTCATCACAGGTATCATAATTTTTAATTTTACAGCTAATGGATGCACTGCTCTGTGTGTTGGAGGATCGGCAACCAAAAAGGTTGGCCTCTACCAATTACAATGTTATTGTCATTCCATCGACGGCTACCTCAGGAATTGCTATTCAGTGCAAAGGTCTATACGAAGAAATCATTAAGGGGAAATTATTGGCTTGGGACCCCAACCACTTAGTCATCGCACAACCACTTGTGGCCTCAGGGCACTGGACCTTGCTTTCTGTGTGCGCGGCAACGCAAACAATCACACATTACAACAGCTTAGCTCGTCTTCTTGACAAAGACAAAGATCCATCTGAAATAGTCGGGTAAAGGAAGCTGAACTTTGAAAGGAAAAAATCCCAACGGCAGGGTAAAGGAACGAATGATTGTGGGGTATTTGTAGCCCACTGGGTACGATGCTTGATGGGAGGGACAGATCCAACTCTTGAAGAGGACGTCAAATATTTGCACTCAGTTAGGGGAGAATTAGCATTGTACTTGATTTCAGATTCAAGATTTAGAAATCCCTAACTAACACTCAGTAGATTTGTTAGGTACTGACTATTTTGTAAAGTTGTTTGATATTAACCATATATGTAGAGGGGGAACACTATTCACAAAATACATTTTTTTTTAAAATCTTCACTTGTCCCTTATGATTCATTGTGAATGCATGTATTTTGTAACCCTTGTCTCGATCTTGAATGTCCATGTGTTATTTCTGGTTTAACCATGAAGTCCTTTCCAGACTAATGCTGGATCACTCTAGATAGATGCTGGCAATTTATGGAACGACTCTGGAATAACTCTGGATCCATGTTGGAATCACTCTGGATCGACTATGGGATCAATCTGGATCGATGCTGGGATTACATTTATAAAATAGATTTTTAGTTTGATAAATACACGATCCACTATCTTGTACATTAGGCCTACTTTCTGGAATGCGTATGGATACATTATGGATTCATGACGCTGGATTAACGCTAGAATAGCTGCCGATCGAGTCTGGATTGACTCTGGACTAAATTTCGACAGTCGTCTACCGATGGTCTCCGTCTGGAATGACTATGGATTTATTTATGGATTCATTCTGGCATTACGCTGGATTACCTCTACATTTAGTCTCGTTTCAAGACCACCAGTATGGACTCACATAAATCAGTTTGCAATTTAACAAAAAAACATGAAACCCAAAAAACAATGAGCAAAGGGAAAGACATCCGAAGTTTAAAAAGACGCCCACAATTTTATTACGAACTGAATCTGAAAGGGAAAGTACACGTCCAACCACAACAAAACTCCTACATGTCCTAATCAGATGAAGATTCAAAAGGGCGGGGATAATTCAACATTAATTCCTCTTCCAACCGCCGTCGCTTCTCCTCGAGGTCCTTCAATTCTAAGAAAGGTTCTTCAAGGGCTAGACCGGTTGTCTTGTTGTGTCCGGGTTTCCAGTGCACATGACTCTCTTCCAGTCAACCATGCAGTTCGTCATTCTCCACCGGCAGAACATTATGGTCGTCTCCACAGCCTGCAACTCCTTACATTCTCCACCGGCAGAACATTATGACAAGTCTTTTTGCATACAAATTCATTTGCGATACGTCTTCTCACGTATTGATGGTAAGTCCTGATCTCGATGTTCAACAGTCGTTCCCCTCTGATCACGGGAACCTTTGCGCTTCAACTTACGAAGGAATTGCCAGATCAACCCTCTTTTGTGGACACGTATTTGCCTAGTGGTCTCTGACGTGTGACGCGTCATTCCAGACCCATTCCAGGGTCGAACGACCAGGTCTCATACGTGTCTGTGGGACTACAGTCACTGGTTCCAGAGTAGATCTGGAGTGATTCCAGAGCAGATCCGGAGTGATTCCAGAGCAGATCCGGAGTGATTCCAGAGCCGATCCAAATTGTCTATAGTCGATCCAGATTGATTCCAGAGAAAATGGGGACGATTACACGGGAATTTGGAAAAGGATGCGAGTTATGGTTTCTGGACGGTGGGAAAACCTTTGGATTTGGGAAGGAGTCGAGTTAGGATTTCCGCAATGTGGGAGAAGTCGGGGATTTGGGAAGGAGGAGAGTTACGTTTATTCATCGTCTTAGATTAGTCTGTGGAACTACAATCACTGGTTCCAGAGTGGATCCGGAGTGATTCCAGAGCGGATCCGGAGTGATTCCAGAGGCGATCCAGATTATCTAGAGTCGATCCAGATTGATTCCAGAGACGATTCAGAACGATTCCAGAGTCGATGCAGAGCGATTCCATAGACGATCCAGAGTGATTCCAGAGCCGATCCAGATTGTCTAGAGTCGATCCAGATTGATTCCAGAAACGATCCAGACCGATTCCAGAGACGATCCGGAGCATTTCCAGAGACGATTCAGACCGATTCCAGAGTCGATACAGAGCGATTCCATAGACGATCCAGAGTGATGTCAGAGTCGATCCAGAGTGATTCGATGCAGAGTGATTCCAACACTGTTTCGTCATGGTCTTAGATTAGTCTTAGTAAAATTTATTTGGCTACAGTCAATCCCAAATCACACGTCCTACCAAACGGATCACGAACCGATTCGAACGGTCGTTAATGACCCATTCACGTCGTCTCTCTGGAGTGGGGCCCATGAACGGGCCAGCTGCATTTACGCAAATAGGATGCTCACCAGATGCATATGCGGCAATACCGAAAAAGCATGTGCATATGGCCAATTTGGACACTTACGAGGTGTACTGTAGCAAATTCCCCTTTTCAATAAGAATTTATTTCCTTAGCTAATTTGCATGTATAAGTTCAAACTCTACATTGCGTGTTAAGATCAGGATTTGGGGTGGAGCTGATATGAAAGTTAAATCTCTCTAGCTTCTTCTCTTCTATTTATAGGCTGTCAGGGTTCGTTACAAAGGGGTGGTAAACAAGCACCACACAATACCCGATTAGTCTGTAATATACGGACCTGATTACAAAAAAGGAACGAATATTAAGTATGTAGAATTATGCTCAACAGTCCCACTCAAGTGGGAGAGTTAATGTCAATGACTCCAAGATTGAAGAGAAGTCGCTTGAAGTGCTCAATGCCTAATGCCTTTGTCATCAAATCTGCTAGCTAAATGGAACTTTGGATATGAGTGGTTGAAACAATCCCTTCCTAAATCTTTTGATGTACTAAGTGACAATCATGCTCAATATGCTTGGTTCGTTTATGAAAGACAGGATTGGAAGCAATATGAAGCACAACCAGGTTATCCAGGATTGGAAGCAATATGCTTGTTCACTTTTGGATATAGTTTATATTGATGATGAATGTTTATGGTCGTATCATTGTATCACTTCATATTTTAAAAGAGGTTTTGATAATGAATCATGAATGTTTACTTTGTTTTTGGGTTGACAATTGACATAAATTGTTTGTATCAATTCGTGTTGACACGAACATAACCCGAAACACGGATTCGACAAACACAAAAAGAAATTCGTGTCAACTCGGGTCATGTTCGGGTTACTAATTTTGTGTTCATGTTTGTGTTCGGGTTGAGCAAAAAAGAATTAGTGTCGTCACGAATACGACATGAAACACGAATTTGACAGACCTATCTCAAGTGCTCGTTCATCCTTTTGCATTGCTCACACAATATTTTTGTGGCCCCAAAAACAACACCGACGAAACAATTTCTAAACACCGACGAATATATTCGTTGGTCTATACATACGAATATACACTGACGGAGATGTCCCGTTAATGTATCATTTGAAAATTGACCATTAAAGAACTTAATCACCACATCAAAACACTGACGGATAAGATCACATTGACCGATGGAAAACTTCTGTCAGTAAAACGTTATATCAGTAGCCTGACACGGGTTTCCCTTCTAATCTCCTCCCAAATTCCTCCTCCCAAATCCTAACTTGCTCATTGCCGTTGTCCCATCTTCTTACTGAAAGGAATGTGTTCTAAAAGTTTTACTTTTATATGTCAATTATTATGAATTGGATGTGCAAACATTTTGTTACTTGATTATGGTATTCGTCTTTTGAAAGTGTTAAGGAAGAGATGTTTGGTCCTTAACCGTAGAGTTCTATAAGATAATGATTTACATAAATCAAAAGTTATTCACAATCATGGTAATTAACACGGGACATTAATCACCGAGATAAGATTGTCGTGTTGGTCATCGATTGTTGTAGCTCTACAAATAATTGACGACACAAGTATATAAAAGAGGAAAAGATTACTTTTGTATATTGAATATACCTGACAAGTAAAACATTATGGAATAATTTTTCATGTTATTAATGTTTTTACTGTGTCTTGGATCCTAAGATATGAGACTTATGAGCTATGGAGTGGTAAAACACCTAAACTCAATTTTCTCAAGATTTGGGGTTGTGAGGCCTATGTCAAGAGATTGATGTCGACCAAACTTCAATCAAAAGCAGATAAGTGCTTCTTTATAGGTTATCCTCGTGAGACAAGAGGATACTACTTTGGGCATATAACCTCCAATCGAGTGATTGTAGAGAAAGATGTCGTATTTCTAGAAAATGAATTTCTGGAAAGAATTAAAAGTAGTGGGAGTAGAGTTGTGCTTCAGGAAACTCAAGACATTCTACAAGATCATGATATGAATGGTGACATTCAAGAACATGAAGGCCCAACTGAGGTTCCTTGATTACTGGGAGCGTGAGTGAGAGACCCTTGCAAGCAATTGTGAGAGAAACTCAATCATCTCCACCTAGTGTACTTTCAAGAATCGAACACGAACCAATTTCCCAAGAAATTGTGGAAGAGGCTCGAGAAGTGCATGTAGAACCAAAAGAACTTAGAAGGCCAATGAGGGAAATGAAGAAACCCGATATGTATTTGGGACAAAGGGAACTAATAGCCGAAGGCTATTCGGATGTAAGTTTCATAAGTGATCCCGACGATAGGAGGTCGTAATAATGATATGTCTTCATTCTGGAAGGTGGAGCCATGAGTTAGCGTAGTTGGAACCAAATCACTACGGCCGACTCAACCACCGACGACGGCAAAATAAATTTATTATGGGTGGACACAAACAACAACACAGCTGATCAATCACCAAACCCTTATCCCAAGCAAAGGGCAAAATGCATTTCGAGTCCATGGGTTTGAGGAACCATGTGGATTGGATTGATGAGTGATTAGATAGGGTTACCCTAGTTATTATTGTTTTATACATTGAGAATGTATGTGAAAGAAAACTTTGATAACAAGTGGGAGATTGAAATGAATGTGTTCTAAAAGTTTTACTTTTATATGTCAATTATTATGAATTGGATGTGCAAACATTTTGTTCCTTGATTATGGTATTCGTCTTTTGGAAGTGTTATGGTAGAAGCGTTTGGTCCCGTAAAGCTCTAAAAGATAATGGTTTACATAAATCAAAAGTTATTCACAATCATGGTAATTAACATGGAACATTAATCACCGAGATAAAATTGTCGTGTTGGTCATTGGTTGTTGTAGCTCTACAAATAATTGACGACACAAGTATATAAAAGAGGAAAAGATTACTTTTGTATATTGAATAGACCTGACAAGTAAAACATTATGGAATTGTGTTTCGTGTCATTAATTTTTTTTCTGTGTCTTGGATCCTAAGATATGAGACTTATATCTTTTCACTCAAGAAGTGTTTGATTTGATTATTGTCAAAGGCTATCAATGAGTATAGTGATAAAGGCAATAGTTGGTTGAACATTTCTTGTGCTGGAAAAGATAGCTAGTCAAAAGATTATCATTGCCCCTCTTAATTGAGTGATGATATTAGTGGGTCCCTTGATAAAGCAAAATTGTAATGTGCACAATGTAACTTGAGTTAAGTTACATAGTTATAATTAGCTTAAAGAGATCAAGAAATGGATATAATACAAAGGTGTCACATTTCTACTTTGTATATATTCTTAATATCATGAGGCAAGTGAAGGACACAAGTGGTACACTTACATCACTAGGTATATCGTGTTTAGTTCGAGTGGAACAAAGACATCTATGCTAATTGGGTAACTATAATGTGTAGCTAGATACCGCTTATAGTTTGAGACATTAAGTGTTTAATATCGCTGTCAATTTAGCTTAGATCCTCCAATAGGTCACACCACAAAACTGGAAAACAAGAAGCTTGATTTTAAGTTCATATGATGTGTCGGGTTTTCATGTGAAAAAGACACGTGGTGAATCAATAACATCAATATGTCATGAGAATTGACATAATTAGAATCATCAATAAATTCATATGAGGTGTATATATTATAGGGTGTAATAATTAAATATTACATAGGATAATATATTACATAAGATATGAATTTGCTAAAAACCCCAAAAGATCGAATTTTGATGGATATAAATCCACAATTTTACAAAGGCAAAATTGGGGTCAAACACGGTAAACCGTTTAGGGTTCGGTCAACCGAGGTGTCTTCGCAACGGTCAAGATGTCTTCAAATCGCACATGCTTTGGCCAGATGTTAGATTAGGGTGTATTTAGTTCATATTTGGTATGCTTTTAGTCCTATACCGGGGATTGTCCCGGATTTGCTTTTTCAATGCATATAAATAGAACTCTTGACTTTCCTTTGTATTCACCCATTGCTTGGTGGCATTCTCTCTACTTGGAGTAAGCCTTGAAGCAAAACTCAAGGTGGAGAAGAATGCTACCTTCAATGTGAGTCATTTTAATAAAATAAATTTTCTTTGTTTCATTTAATATTGTCTTGTCTTTTAATTCTCGCATGCTTCTTTAGTTTATGTTTAATCGTTTTAAATACTGCAAGTGCACGACCGCGTTGAAGCGGTTGCAATTACGGGTCAATCCTCAGGGAGGTGAGTATCCTCTGGTTTTTTCAGAAATCAAGTGGAAACAAAAAGGGAGAAGAGTTCGTCTATGCTAATCTACACTACACTAAACTACTAAGAAGAAAAATGCAAAGTAAAGCAACTAACGATTACTTCGAATCAAAACTAAAAGAATGTAAAACTAAGCTGGAATCAAGAAGAGAAAGACCCCTAGGGGTGGAGTGTGTGCACACATGTAAAAAGATGGTGAAAAATGCACTCTATAGGTACAAATGTAGGTAGTGTTTTCATGCATAGGAAGTGTCTGAAGGTTATGACAAAACCTATCAATCCATTCACTAACCGAGTTGATTAACATTCATATACACAAGCTGGTTATTTCAGAACCTAAACAAGCATGGAAGGTGTCTAAGATGTGTGGCAAAACCCATCAAGTGTAGTATTCTACTCTAACAAGCAAGCATACATTCACATTTATCAACACAATCAAAATATAAAGCATTCATATCCATTCTTTAATGCATATATGAACATCATCTCCACCCCCAAAGGGGGATGGATCTAGTCACTACACATTATTCTAACAATTAAACTAGAGAAGAAAGAAAACATTCTAACTACTTTAGCCTACAATCAAAGAAATAAAACTAAGCTAAGCATGCATAAAGAAACAACATAAGAACAAAACAATGGAAAAATTATTTTATTTAATGACTCACATCACTAGCAACATTCTTCCCCACCTTGAGATTTTGCTTCAAGGCTTACTCCAAGTAGAGAGAATGCCACCAAGCAATGAGTGATTACAATGGAAGATGAAGAGTTCTATTTATAGCCATAGAAAAAGGTAATCCGGGACAATCCCCCGGTATAGGACTAAAAAATACAAATAATAGACTAAATACACACTAATACGCGACCCTACTAAATCTTAACGGATCCGGGTCAAAACAGACCGCCAATTGGCAGTCTCTTTTGTTTGAATCTGGCCGTTGTTTAGTGTTGGCTTTTCTGGATGTCTTTGGTGGTCTTTGATGCATCTACTTCGCTTGCTGGAGCTCCGACCCGAATAGAATTGCCAAAATACTCCCCATGATGGTGTGAAGTATTCTTGTTTGCTCATTGGTCCTTCGATCTTACATTCAGGTCCTTCGATCTTGCATCTTAGTCCTCGAGTCTTTCAACTCAGTCTTTTTCCTACTTTTAGGTCCTTTTATGCTTCTTCTCTTCAAACCTATTTATTTCTGAAATTCAAACATAAAACTCGTCACGTATCATTGTTTAGGTGAAAGAATGGATATAAGATACAAATGTAAGCATGAAATGATGACAATCAGTTTGATTTCTTTTCATTTAACTTCTTTAATATTTCTTGCTTGCTTAGTTTAATTTCATTTCAGTCGAATGTTTTATTTTATTAATGTAGGTTGGAGTTTAAATATGAGTGAGTAGTTCCAACCCCATTTGGGGGTGGAGAAATATGTGATATGAACATGTGATGTATTAGGTGTGTGTTATCTTAATCCCTTGAGCCTTATATGATTGCCATAACCATCTAATGAGATTTCACTCTTGTCTTTGATATGCTAATGCTCTTGGATGAAGCTTAACATATGCTTAGATTAGTGAACCTCTTTTATGGGGAATGATGAGGTAAGGATAAGGATGGAATTAATATTGGAAACATGACTTGTAGTTGCATGTACTCTTGTTGCCTTTACCTTGGTTAATGCCTTGTATGTTTTAATGATAATGTACTATCTTATTTCATGTGGAGGCATAGTAGGGTCTAGTCTTTATACAAGAGTTCATTTAGCTTCATTCCAATTATTGTCTTGTATGTTTTAATGATAATGTGTTATCTTTTTTCATGTGGAGGCAAAGTTGGATTTAGTTTTATGATTTTCATGCACTACATGTTGTGATGAGAATAATGGAACACACACATACACATATATTTGTATTCACACTCTTTCTCTACCCCCTCTGGGGTTTAGTTTTATTGCTTATCTTCCATTTCCTTTTTGCATTGTAGTGTAATTTGACCATAACTCCTTTCTCTCCTTTCTTTCCCACTCGCCTTCGAACAAACTAAAGTCGACACACCTCCCTATGGATCGACCCGTATTTTCCACCGCTTCAATGTGGTCGTGCACTTGCGGTAATTAAAATATATCAATCAAGTTTTTGGCACCGTTGCCGGGTAGGTGCTCTGTCCAGACTTTGGTTTGGACGATTCAAGTGGTTTTAATTTTTCTTTTTTTAGATTTGGTTTGTTTCAGGGGTTGTAAGAAGCAAGGGTAGGCTACTGGGGGAACAATTGTGCAAAAGGGACCGCCAATTGGTGGCCTGGTGAGTTGCGTTCTCCACAATTTTTGTTGTGGTAGTTTATGTCTTCAATGTAGTGGTCTGGGAGTTCTATTTTGCATGTTTTAACCTGTAGTTAGCTCCCAGATTAACAATCAATCCCCTTTAATCAACTTGGACCATAAAACTCAAAGCAAAAGATTATACTTCTTGCCATCTAGGTCATGCATCTTTTGTAGACCTTGCACGCATTTGTCTTTTCTTTGCTTTACATTTTTGTTGTTGATTGCTGACGTGAGGTACGTGCACCCAAATCTCTCATTCATGCATGTTTCGATCATGAATTAATTAGTAAGGTGCATCGGGACAATAGTGAGTTAAGCGTTTGATTGGAGTGCTGATTGCTAGATTTAAGATCAAAACACTACTAAGGAGGGGCAGTCCCACAAAAGATAAGGTAGGGGATTTCATCACTCTTTCCTTGGCCCCAAAAATCACTCTTAATGAAGCCGTAATTCTAAAAGCAAGTAGACATTGGCCCTAAGGAGTTCGGACGCACTAGGAGAGTGATCTAGTTGAGACCGTCATAGCCTGATCGGTGTCGCCTACCTTGTTGATAGTAGGAGGTATTGTACCGGATTTGGTATCACTTGATGGGCATTGTGGTCTTCGTTGTAGGGAGGTGAGGCATGTCGAGACTAGAGATCTCGAAGTTAGACGTCGTCTAGCCTAAGGACCCATAGCCATACATTGTTTGAGTCATGCTTGCTAGATTAGGCTTCTACCCTCTCCCACTACCCACGCTAGTTTCTAGGGATTCTTCCTTCTCCTCTGAGTCATCTTCTTCTCACCTACTTCTACGTTGTAGTGTCCTCCCCTTTACACTCTCTGTTAGCGTTTAAGGGTCGCGTCGATCACTTTTTGCGAGCTTAGCCTCGTGGTGCTGAGAGTGGTCGACTCGAGAGTGTTTTGTTGAGATGGATGGTTACATGGGCGACCATCCATATCATTGTTGGGACCAAGAAAATTCTCCTGGTATTCTGGACCCATGCAACCTGGGGTGGCTAAGACTAACACCCCGTATGGTTGGGACAATCTTAATTGTGTGACTGAGCAATCTTCATATTGGGGTAGTATGAGAGAGGCACCGACTGCTAGACCATCATCTAGTTATGTCGGATCATACACTGGTCAACAAACTGAGACATAAACATAACACTCATTACGTAGCATTGCTTAGGCTAAACTAAAGGATATAAGACACAAATATATGCATGATATGATGTCAATCATGCGGACTAAGAAACACTAGGAGAATGGGAATGGGGATGGAAATTTGGGTTTTGGTGTGTTGGTTGGCTGGTTGGGGTTGCGAAGTGGAGTTCTAAATTGGGTAAGTTATGGTGGTGAATAAAGGTTGAATTTTGATGTCAGTTTTGGGGAATGGAAGCATCGTGCCAAAATAAAAAGAAAATGAAGTGAAGTTCTGAATTGGGTAGGAGCTAGTTTGGGTTCTTAGTTCATAAAGAATGGGGTTCTAGGTTTCCTCATTGGTATGAAACGTACGAGGAATGTTAGTTTTGCTTCTTCACGGGTTTCGAAAAATGGGAGTAGAGTTAACTTCAGCAAGAATTTAAAGGAATCAAGAATGCTGACATTTTATTGGTCTAGTTGTAAAAATCATTAATGGATGTGTGTTTGGGTTTTTGAAGTTGACTTTTGAATTCGGTGGAAAACAATTTAAGCTTTCAGTTGTTGTTTGTGCTCATGGAGTGGGATTTTTAGGTTTGAATATATTGAGTAAGTATTAAGGAATGACATTTTGGATGTAAGGAACAACGAGGTGTGTTAGTTCCTTGAAAATCACGAGTATGTATTCGTCTCCTACGCACGTTTTGTATTTAAAATATTAATACAAACGACCCAGGTATTTAAAATATTAATACAAACAACCTAGGTCCTTTGAAAAAGTTAAGGTTTGGAGATGGTTAAGTTGTTGATTGTGTTAGGATCGATGACCCTCTAATTTTAAACTAAATGCGAAATTAGAATTAAGTAGAGAGATAGAACATGCAAACTAGAAAGTAGACGCCGGAATTTTTTATAGTGGTTCGATCAAAACCACCATGATCTAGTCCTCCCCTCGAGTTCCGATCGATCCCCTGATCCCTACTCAAGTGGTCACTATCCGATCTCTATTCCAGGTCGAGATCAACGTTGTCGCCTTTACACCACAACCCTTTCTGAACACCCTCATCTTGCTCGATTTTCTCCTCTCACAACTCGAGAGGGAGATTCCACGAAGCCTTTCGACGCTTTGGTGATTCTTCGATTTGCTCGATTTTTATAGTGATTCCAACTTTAACATCCAAGAATCACTCATCAAATACTCTACAATCGAGCACACTTGGACATGGATGTGGAATTATTACGCGAGTGGTGAAGTTTGCCTTTGAGTGTTTTGGAGATATATATGAAGGCTTGAGAATTTGAAAGCACAAAGAGTATGAATGGTTTGAGAGATTAGTGTTCTAGTTCGTGTCTTTTGAATGATGATTTTATAGGTCTCAACACAAGTAGAGCCATTTGGGAGAGTTGGTGAAATTTGGATCAATCAGAAGCAAGATTTGACTTGAGCTCGGACATAAATTTGCACATGTTCGGTCAACCATTTGAAGAACGGTTGTCCAAAACAAGATTGTTGACTTGGTCAAAATTAAGTTTCAGTTTATGGAACAGAGGTCGGATAATCGATCGCCAACTTCCAATAACTTTTGTCAAATTTCCTCTAATTTATTTGGATTTGTCGAACTGGGTTTGGTTGGCCGATCCAAAATAACAATATGGATTCAATCAACTATGTTACAAGACTTCGATCGTCCGGGACCCCTTCGGTCATCCTGATCATCTGTTTGTCTTTAGTGCCAACGGTTAGAAATCAAATATGTGTTGTGAGTCCAACGATTATATTGACGCGTGGAAAGAGTCCTTGCGTGCTAGGTGCCAAGAGGTAGACGGTTGATAGATAGAAGATCGGTTGTCAAAAATTGGACAAGGCAAATGGGCTCTAAGGCTAAATACAAGTGTATCCATTGGAGTAAAATCCAAAATTGATCCAATGTGATCCGGTTGACCGAATGACAATCGATCGTCTGAGTGGACAATCCCAGAGAGCATCCTAACGGCTTCTGATTTGATGATTTGGTCATCCGTTGGGTGTACAGAATCCTAGTGCTCAAGTTTACATATGATCCTATGGACTCAATAAATAGAAAATTACAAACCTTGGACCAAAGTATTGTTACAATCTTGAGTTTTTTCCAAATGCTACTTCTCTTAATCAACCTATTAAGATGATTTGCAAATATACAAGTATATATGCAATAGATGTAATCATGTTTGCCTGTTTTTATTGACTAGGTTGATTGATTAAGTTTAGTTTGATTAATCATAAAAAATGGACTAAGGCTTAAAAGACAACAAATTATAATAGTGTTGAACAATATACATGATGTGAATGTGAAATGCAATGAATATCAAAATATGTGAACATTTTCTTGTCAATACGGGATTTGAAGATTTATTTAGATCGAATTCTTAGGGGAGGTTCCACAAATTTCTATAAAAATTAATGATTATTGTTATTAACAACCTGATATTTATTACCGAACATCGAGTATTGAGTTGGATTGAGCTGAATAGTGCGAAAGAGGAAAAGTTGCGATCGTCGAGATAATCCAAAATCTAACATAGTGATGTAGGTTGTAATTTGGTGTTATTTATATGATTTTGGGATTGAATTGAAGTTGTATGTATACAAGATATGAATGTTTGATGTTTGTAATGAGAATGTGATGTAGTGGAGAATAATATACATGATATGTATGTGAAATGGATTGTAAATTTATTAGTAGCATATCATATGACTCATTCATGCTATATATCTTTTATTTCACCCCATATTTTTGCTACTCGGGTATTTGTTTCATACATTTCAGGGTTTAGGTAGTAAGGAAGATAAAGGAAGTAAAATGGACCTAAATGCAAGAATAATATCTTGTCTGTAATATTCCAGGTCTGGACTGAAAATCAGAAGGGACCTAGGTGAAAACCAAGAGGGACCTAAGTGTAAAGAAAAATATGTTGGGTACAAAACACCATAATGTCATGAACCTGAGGAGTAATTCAACAATTAAAACCAAGAGGGTTCGAACAAACATCGGGTGTACCCCACGTGGTACAATGGTACATTAAAGCTGCTGGTGAAATTCGATCCAATCCAAATGATCCGCCACTGGCAGATTAAAATCCACGACTGATGGATCTGGTTGATCGGTTTGATCCCAAATTTCTCTGGTGAGTTAGGTTGTCGGGGCAGAGCAATACGCAACATCTAGATCTGATTTACAGTTGTCCGAGCGTGCCTCGATTCATCCAGTACACTTGTAATCCTCTAATCTTCTATAAATACACATGCAATCTGCACCTCATACAGGACTAGTCATATTAGGTTTTCTTTAGTTGATTCAAGTCATATTAGTTAGTTAGTTTAGATATACTCAATCTTCATTTTCTTCCCCCACTCAAATATGGTCGACAACGGGGCCATGCACTTGCGGTTTTGAACTTTAAAATTTCCAATCATATTTTGAAATTGTCAAATTTCTTTTATATCC
Organism: Triglochin maritima; assembly: GCA_963682175.1. NCBI lineage: Eukaryota > Viridiplantae > Streptophyta > Magnoliopsida > Alismatales > Juncaginaceae > Triglochin > Triglochin maritima. The sequence goes on along the minus strand of OY821788.1, from coordinate 9,603,081 downwards.
ACGGATTTGATGAATTTTTTGTTATCTAAATGTTAAGGGAGGTTCTGCCAAAATTTCTAAAAAAGTTAACAAAAATTGTTATTAATAACACACGATTCATTCTTGTTTAAATCTAAACGAAATTTTAAGTTTAACATGTTTTTCCATCTTAAATCAGTAGAATCGTGGCCTCAGACAAAAGATGATATATGACAAGAGAATTAGTCAGACATTCATTGAGAATCTGAAGTCATTCCTGAACCTTGCATTTGGTCTTCACAACCAATACAATCATGATGAGAAGATCGTATGCCCATGTAAGAAATGTTGTAACACCAAGTGGGTGACGCTAGGTCACGTCATTGATGATGTCGTCGTAAATGGCATTACTCGTAATTACGAGAAGTGGGTCTTTCACAGGGAGCAAACAAAGCTTGAGTCAGAAGAGGATAACATTGATGACATAAAGGGGATGATAGACGAAGTGGTCAAATGTGGTAACTTCAGAACCGAATCGTAAAGATTAGGGATCATAAAATATGCTAGAAGTTTTTTGACTACATGAAGGACGAAGATCAACTGTTGTATCCCGGATGCAACCAAAATTGATGAAATTGTTCTTCATCATCAAAAGTGTTTCACCTGAAGTGCACGGGTAGATGGTCGACCACTTTGGTTGATAGGTGGTTAGCCTACCAAGTCGAATTACTTCCAAAGGGAGATTGTTTGCCGAATGATACAAAAACTACTAGAAATATAGGTTTCACCGACAGAAACAGATCCATCGGAAATACATCCGTCGATTTACAATTGCATACACCAACAGATGGCGTACGCTGTCGGTGTAAACTTACACTAACGGATACGGTCGATAATTCCGACGGGACGAAACCATCAAAACTAGTTTTCATACTATAACTCATAGCAGAAAAGTACACCAACAGATAAGTCCATCGGTGTTGATTTCGAATACGCAGCAAAAAGAAAATTTTTGCGGAAAAACATTCTCCAACAGATGTGTTAACCTACACCGAAAGATATATGTGTCAGTGACTTACTCAAAGTCTCCTATGGATAGCGCCCATCGCTGAAGATTTTGAACCCGCGGTTAAATGAATTTAATCACAGAAATACAAGCACCGATAGCAAGGAAACCTACACCAACAGGTAGAGTCGTCGGTGAGTGTTAAAGGAAATGACGGATAGCGCCCACCAGTATACATTTAAAAAATTATATGTTCAAATTAATACGATCACATGCGTCGTTTCAGGCTTCCCCCTTCACTTTCCCCCATTCTATCCCAACCAAACCCTAACACCGCTTCCCCGACATCAGGCCGCTGCTCCCCGACTCCTCACCACTGGTTCCCCGACTCCTGGCCATTGCTTCCTTGATCCTCGTTGTCATTACCCCGACCCCTCAGCATCGTGTCGCTTACCCCTCGATGCGCCGTCCCCTCATCGGGCCTCTTCGTTGCGTCGTTGCTCCCTCCGTTTGCACTGTAAGCCGTCACTCTTCCCAGACCCCTCCCTCCCCGAACCCGACCCTCCCTCCTCCCTGACCCCTCCCTACCCCGACACTCCTTCCCAAACCCCAACCCCAGCTCGGACCGCAAACCCGACCCCTCCTTCTTCCCCAACCCCTCCCTCTGCGACCCCTACATCCACGACCATAGACCCGTCCCCTAACCCCAACCTCAGCTCGTACCCCGAACCCCAACCACGACCCCAACCCCAAATCTGATCCTCAGTCGCTACCCCAGCCCCACACTTGACCCCAAACTCGCCCATAAACCTGACTCCAAACCCGACCTCAGACTAACCTAGATTGTTTGAATCTATATTTTTGTTAATATTGTTTGTTTTTATAAATTTAGATTGTTTTGATAAATTAATCTATGTTTTTAGATTAACAATAAGATTATATTGTTAAGATTACAGTTTAGGTTATCTCTTTTGATAAATTTAGATTATTTATTTTTGTTTGAATGTAGTTTGAATTTAATTATTTTAATAGTTGAATGTAATTTTAATGTAATTGCAAATATAGTTGGAATATAATTGGAATCTATTGGGAATGTAGTTTAAATATGGGAATCTGAAATGCAATGTTGATATCCATTGTGGAATTCTTTTTGTGTATCCAAGGATTTAAAGAAATTTTTATTTTTGATTTGTAGGGGAGGTTCTGTCAATTTGTTTTTTAAAATTCGGCAGAAAATTTAATCTATAACACGTAATTGATTCCCCTATAAAATTAAATGCAATTTAAGTCAACCATGTTTTTCTGTCTTGTACAATATAGTCAAACGCATTGTCAGAAGTACATCTTGTCGAAATATATCGATTTAGGATTGGAGGTTGGGGTTAGTGTATTAGATTTTGCATTGAGGATTGTATTTTGTATTTAAAATTGAATTTCGGATTTAAAGTTAGTAATAGATTTTGGATTGTATTTTGGATTTAAAATATGGGATCACATGTAGGCTTGGTTGGAATATCACAGGAGCTCGGTCCAACTCTAAACTCGCTATCCTATGGATGAGAGCAACTATTTTTGCCTCAGACTCGATAGTTGACTCGACTTGGTATGATCCATCTTGACCAGAAGACATGCCGGCTGGTGGATCTCTCATGGTGTCCCACTCAAGGGTACGTTCTGCCATTAATTCAAAAGTATATCATGCCTAATCAATGAATTTCAATTGGAAATCACCCTGACACATCGACTCGAACAATGTGTGTGTGTGTTATAGTTTTGTTTTGCAAAGAAAAGTGATTAATATTTATTAATCTAAAGATTGTTACATCCTACTCAAGGTAGGTACATTGTAGGACTCGGAACTTGCCATGTACAAGCTCAGATCACTCATATGGACATTACAATCCACTCAACTCGCATACCATATGTCTCACACATACAACCTCACAACAATGTAATACTAAACAAAGATGATGCTTGGATGTCGCCTAATGCTTCAATATCCCCCGTGCCCTTGATGCGCACTACATCCTTTATTGCCCGAATGATCTCACTGGTTTGTTGCTCCTCCCCATCAAAGGTACGCCTATTTCTTTCCATCTAGCACTCGTATACCGTTGCTCCCAATGCGAGCTTATGGCCAAGGATGGCATACTTGGTGCTTGCTTGCCGTCGTGCTATTCTCGCAACCTCCTCCCCCAAGGTTTGGCCTATCTGCTTAGTGTCTCCGGCTAACCTGCGAATGTCGTCCCACACATCTCTAACTTACCCACACTCCCAGAAAATATGCACACTGGTCTCGTATACACCCGTGCACAAGGTGCACCATGATACAATACACAACTTCATCTTCCGACACCACATCATATCATGAGTGTTCAACTTCCCTTGGACAACCCTCCAAAGTGTGAGCGCTTGCTTCGGAATTTTCCATTTATGCCACACTACCGAGGCCCAAGGAACCTTTGGCCTCTCGGTCCGCACCCAAGTCCATGTGTCCTTCATAGAGGGTTGATCACGTGTTGCGCCTACCCACATGAGCCTATCCTCACCTTGCCCCACGGGAATGGATGGAAGTTGGGCCCAAAGTTGCATAATATCGTAGGATTGGGATCGGGTGGCGACAGCCTCCAAGTCCCATCTTCCATAAAATGGGACACAAAGATGTCTTGAGGTACCCCTAGGTCTGACCGGAAATGTTCACCTGATGATAGGGACAACAAAGGTGGTCCGCACCAAGGATCTTCAAAGAAATAGATCATATTACCATCCCCAATTCTGAAAGACATCTTCTCCCACGCAATGTGCCAAACTCGCAAGATGCCTCTTTAAGTCCAAGAAGCTATAGAAGGTGGACGGTCCATCCAAATAGTACGGTTGCATAAATATTTTCTCCGGATGCATCGTGCCCAAAGAGAGGTATCCTTGGAGGCAATGAACCAAAATAGGCGAAGTAGCCCTGCATTATTCCAATCCACCAACCATCGTAATCCCAAACCTCCTTCCACCTTTGGTTAGCATATATCGTGCCACGAAACAACCACAACTTTCTTTGGTCCTCCCCACACAAAACACATCATAATTTGTTCAACCTCTCGAAACACATTCCGTGGCACAAGGAAAATTGATGTCCAAAAAATGTTGAAGGCTATGAGAACACTACGAACCAGCTCCACACATCCCGGCATCGACAAAAGTTTCCCTTTCCATGTGTTGAGCCGCCTTCTTATGTTCTCCAACAAGGACGTAGAATGGCCCTTACTCAGTCGTGTAGAGAAGAAGGGCAACCCAAAATAAGTCACCAGCAAGTCACTCCTCTCCATACCCAAATGCCAACATATCCAGTCACCTTGCAGTGTGTTACCACCCATGAAGATATGACTTTTGGTGTTGTTGAGGCGCAAACCAGAGCATCTGGTGAAGGTTTGCAAGACTCGCTTGATTGTGCGGGCGTCCTCTTTCGTGGAATTTGCAAACAACATGACGTCATCCACAAATATCAAATGGGAGACCGGAATCGTACCACATATAAGCGGATGGAGGTTTCCCAATTGTTCCTCTCCCTGTATCATTGCACCTAAGATTTCCATACACATCACGAATAAGTAGGGCACTATGGGGTCACCTTGCCAAAGCCCATTTGTTGCTGAAAATGACGTAGAGTAGGCACCATTAATCGTAACAACAAATGGCGCCTTGACACATGCCGCCATCATCTTTCTCCACTTTGAATTAAACCCAAAACAACCAAGTGCCTCATCCAAAAACCATCATGATAAAGTAGTACGGGTGTTATAATTGAGGCCCTCATAAACAATATAGCACAACTGCCACAACTCAAGTCCATGATGAGGGCACTGCAGGAAAAGGTCATTGAACCTCTCAAAGAAAGCATGAAATGATTCGGTCTCAGTTTGATAAATTTAATGTATCTGTTGCCGTAATTATTGAGTCTTCTATTGGGGGAAGAATCTCTTCAAAAAGACGGTCACAAAATCATCCCAAGACCGAATCATGTTTGGTGGGAGATTGTACATCCATTTCTTCGCATTATCCTTCAATGCGAAAGAAATCATCCTCAACCGGACAAAATCCTCGTCAAGTTGTTGAAGCTTGAACATGTAGCATACCTCCTCGAATTCACGTATAAAGATATTTGGATCCTCCTTATTGGCTGGTAGGAAGCATGCTCACATATTGAGGTTTTAATTCATAGTTGTTCTCGCGTGCCAACGTGAGAACTATGCAAGATGGTTGCGCGGCCCAAATAGGATGATTCCATTCCCACAATTTCATCGGTTGATGCTGTCTCGCTAAGGGTGGTGATACTCCTATACCTCGATTCCGACCGGGACCCTCTTCCTCCAGAGTCGGAGGACGAGGAGGAGATGGTCTACGTTGTGGTGGAAGTGGACCAAGGAACTTTATGTATGGAACCTGATCTCCTCCACCTCCAAGAGATGACGAGGCCTCATGTTCCAAAGAAGGTCGAGGTAGAGAGGGACTTACCTAGACCATCCATATGAACAACAAGATCAACACTCTCAAGCTTAGCACTGTCACCAAGTTAAGTCCAACCTCGCATGAAAGTGATCATCTTGACTCGACAACCACACCAAGGGAAAATGTAGGATTTCGTGACTCATGTATGTATATTTTAATACAACATACAAGATCGATTTCATACTTTCAACAATTTTATGTACATTACTTTGTGTTTATTCTAATATCATGCAATCCTATATATATTAAAATAAATCACAAAGAGAGAATCATACCCAAAGGTTCTCTAAAACCTTTCAAAGATCCAGAGTCATGTTGCCCGTTGAATCGCCTGCCGATTCGCCTCCAAGTGTTCACCAAACTATAAACAAGATTAGAGAGAAAGGAGCTAGCCAATCAATCTCTAATTAGGCTTAGAATATAGCTAATAAACCCTCTTTAAGCTCCTGAGATTTTCTATCTCCAAAACTTAAAATTACTAAGAGATTTTCGTGGTGATTAAGTGAGAGATTAATGAGAGAAATAATTTTTTTACATTCACATAAACAAGTGGGATGAGGGGTCCCTTTATAGGCTCCCAAAAATTCTCATCAAGAACTATTCTTTAGTCACGATCTCTTGCTTATTCTCTCCTAAAATTAATCTCAAATTGACACATAAGAACCCATAAAAATGTTTGATTAAATCTGGAATTAATCCAACCAATGATCTAATTATTCTCCTAATAATTCAGGCAAAAATCGCACTGTTCGGTTCACCGAGAATTTTTCTCGGTTAACCGAACAATTCGGTTATAACACGTGTTCGATGGACCGTGACCTAGACGGTCGACCAAATTTGCATGAGAAAACATTCTCTGGAAAAATTCAGACGATCCGCGTCTTGCTCGGTCGACCGTAGACACACCAAAATTTCTCCTTGCGAACATTCATTGGACGACCATGTCACCTTCGGTCTAACGAAAATATTCTTTCTCGGTTGACCATTTACGCTCGGTTAACCGAACCCAATTGTCTAGGCACTCCAGACAATTTCTCTCAACCAATTGTGTTTACCCGTTCCCCGTTCGGTTGACCGTTCCGAAGATACCCCGGTCGACCGAACCCTAAACGGTTCACCGTGTGTGTCCCTGATTTTGCCTTTGTCAAATTTTGGATTTATTCCTAACAAAATTTGATCTTTTGGGGTTTTTAGCAAATTCATCTTATGTAATATATTATCTTATGTAATATTGAATTATTACACCCTATAATATACGCACCTCATATGAATTTATTATGATTCTAATTATGTCAATTCTCATGACATATTAATTTTATTCGTTCACCGCATGTGTCCCTTTTTCACATGAAACCCGACACATCATATGAACTCAAAATCAAGTTTCTTGTTTCCCAGTTTTGTAGTGTGACCTACAAGAGGATTTAAACTAAATTGGCAGTGATATTAAATACTTAATATCTCAAACTATTAGCGGTATCTAGCTACACATTATAGATACCCAATTAGCATAGATGTCTTTGTTCCACCTAAACCAAAACATGTTCCATTTAGTGATGTAAGTGCACCACTTGTGTCCGTCCCTTGTCTCATGATATTAAGAATATATATAAAGTAGAAATGTGTCACCTTTGTATTATATTTATTTCTTGATCTCTTTAAGCTAATTATAACTATGTAACTTCACTCAAGTTACATTGTGCACATTATAATTTTGCTTTATCAAGTGGCCCACTAATATCATTACTCAATTAAGATGGGCAACGATAATCGTTTGAATAGATATTTTTCCAGCACAAGTCATGTTCAACTACCTATTGCCTTTATCACTATACTCATTGATAGCTTTTGACAATAATCAAATTAAGCATTTCTTGAGTGAAAAGATATAAGTCTCATATCTTTGGATCCAAGACGCAGTAAAACATTAATGACACGAAACACAATTCCATAATGTTTTACTTGTTAGGTCTATTCAATATATAAAAGTAATCTTTTCCTCTTTTATATACTCGTGTCGTCAATTATTTGTAGAACTACAACAATCGATGACCAACACGACAATCTTATCTCGGTGATTAATGTTCCATGTTAATTACCATGATTGTAAATAACTTTTAATATATGTAAACCATTATCTTTTAGAGCTCTACGGTTAAGGACCAAGCACCTCTTCTTAACACTTCCAAAAGACGAATACCATAATCAAGGAAAAAAATGTTTGCATATCCAATTCATAATAATTGACATATAAAAGTAAAACGTTTAGAACACATTCCTTTCAGAAAAATCCCTAGATATAGCATGGGAAAGGGTAGAAACCTAATTTAGCAAACACGGCTCAAACAAGCATAGACTGGTGATTGGCATCATTTCATGTTCATATTTGTATCTTATATCCATTATCTTACACTTAAACAATGCTACGTGACGAGTTTATGTTTAGTTCTCAGGAATAAAGAGGTTTGAAGAGAATAGCGATGAAAGGACCCAAAAGCAGGAAAAATGACTTAATTGTGAGACCTAGGGACTGAGATGCAATGGACAAGGACCTGATCGTAAGACCGAAGGACCTAAGAGCAAAACAGGAAACTCCACATCATCATGGGGAGTATTTTGGCAATTCGATTCGGGTCGGAGCTCCAACAGACCAAGTAGATGCATCCAAGACCAAGAAACACTTCCAGCAAAGCCCAACAGAAAACCCAGACGGATTTGGGCTTTATAGGCCGCCAATTGGCGGTCTGGATCATGCCAGATCTGCCCAAACTTCTCCTGGACTTGTATTAATGTTCGTTTAGGCTATTTTTGGTATTGGTTTAATCCCACGTCGGGGGATTGTCCCGGATTAGCTTTTTCCATGCTTATAAATAAAACTCTTCACCTCCCATTGTATCTATCTCTCTCTTTGGTGGCATCTTCCCTACTAAGAGTGAAGCCTTGAAGCAAAACTCTAGTGGAGGAAGGGCTGCTTGTAATCTGAGTGAGTTCATAATAGAAGTTTTTCATTAGCTTGTTAATTCTTGCTTAGTTAATTTTCTTCAATGTGTTTGCTTTGGTGCTTGTTTTGTTTTATGCTTCTTTAATGTTTCTTGCCTGATTAGTATAGTTTCATTTCAGTATTATGCTTTCTTTTTCTAATATAGTTAGTGTAATGAGTAGTGAGTAGTTCCATCCCCATTTGGGGGTGGAGAAATATGTGATATAAACATGTAGTGTATTAAGTGTGTGTTATCTTAATCCCTTGAGCTTTAAATGATTTCCATAACCATCTAATGGGTCTCCACTCTTATCTTTGATATTCTAATGCTCTTGAATGAAGCTTAGCTTATGTTTTGATTAGTGAATCTATTTTATGGGGAATGATAAGGTTAGGATATGGATAGGAATTAATATTAGAAACACAAGTTGTAGTGTATGAACTCTTATGCCTTTACCTTGGTTAATGTCTTGTATATTTTAATGATGTAGTGAAATCTTAATTCATGTGGAGGCATAGTAGGGTCTAGTCTTTATACTTGAGTTCATTTAGCTTCATTCCAATTATTGTCTTGTATGTTTTAATGATGTAGTGAAATCTTAATTCATCTAGAGGCAAAGTTGGATGTAGTTTTATGATTTCATGCACTACATGTTGTGAGATGCTTAATGAACACACACACACATCTTTATATTCACATCATTTCTCTACCCCCTTTGGGGTTTAGTTTTTCTTGCTTCTTTTCCATTTCCATTTGCATCTTAGTGTAGTTTAGTGTAATCAAACCAACCTTTCTTCCATTTCTTTACCTCTCGCCTTCGCACAAACCAAGTGTCCACACACCTCCCAGTGGACGACCCGTATTTGCCACCGCTTCAACGCGGTCGTGCACTTGCGGTTAAATATAAAACGATCAATCAAGTTTTTGGCGCCGTTGTCGGGGCGGTGCTCTCTCCAGACATTGGTTTGGACGATTCGAGGGGTTTTTGATTTTTTTTGTTTCCAGTTTTTTTAGTTTCAGGGAACCATCGGATCAAGGGGAGTCTACTGGACAAGTTGGAGGACCAGAAGCTGAAAACAGACCGCCAATCAGCGGTTGGAGACCGCCAATTGGCGGCCTGGTAAGGGCTTCCTACTTCCAAATTTTTCTGGTAGTTAGTGTTGTACTTTGTGTTATCTGGGAGCAATATTTTGCATGTTGTGACTTCGTTTTTGCTCCCAGATCATTAATCACTCCCCCATTAATCAACTTGGACCATAAAACTCAAAGCAAAAGATTAGACTCCTTGCCATCTAGGTCATGCATCATGTGTAGACCTTGCATGCATTTGTCTTTTCTTTTCTTTACATTTTGTTGTTGATTGCTGGCGTGAGGTACGTGCACCCAAATCTCTCATCCATGCATGTTTCGATCATGCATTAGTAAGTAAGGTGCATCGGGACAAGAGTGAGAGAGCGTTTGATTGGAGTGATTGATTGCTAGATCTAGGATTAAATCGCTACTAAGGAGGGGCTATCCCATAAAAGATAAGGTGGGGGATTTCATCACCCTTTCCTTGGCCCCAAAAATCACTCTTAATAAAGCCTTAACTAAAAGCAAGTAGATATTGGCCCTAGGATTGCGGGCGTACTAGGAGAGTAATCTAGTTGAGACCGTCATGACCTGATCGGTGTTGCCTACCTTGTCGATAGTAGGAGGTACTGGATCTCCGGATCTGGTATCACTTGCTGGGCATTGTGGTCCTCGTTGTAGGGAGGTGAGACGTGTCGAGGTTAGTGACCTCGAAGTTAGGCGTCGTCTAGCCTAAGGACCCATTGCCTTACATTATTTGAGTCATGCTTGCTAGTTAGGCTTCTTCCTGATCCCTCTACCCATGCTAGCTCTAGGGATTCTTCCCTCCTTACCTGAGTCCTCTCCTCATCTATTCTCTACGTATAGTCTCCTCCTCTAGTACACCTTCTGTTGAGTGTTTGTTAGAGTCGAGTCGAGCATTTTATGCGAGGTTGGGCTCGTTTTGGTGAGAGCACTCGACTTGAGAGAGTGCATTCTTCTGAGATGGACGGTCTTGGTGATCGACCATCTCCGCCTCGTGCTCCTTTGGCGCAAGAGGCCGAGTCGTCTCGTGGTGGCGAGGGAGACCGGGTTCCATACATGGAGTACCTCGGTCCGCTCCCACCACCACATAGACCTCCTTCTCCTCCTCCTCTGTCTCGAGAGGAAGGGAGATTCGGTCGGGATCGAGTTCTTGGTGCACCACCACCTTTAGCTCGACATGATAGACTGATGACTTTATGGGAGCGGACCCATCCTGTTCGGGCCGCGCAGCCTTCTTGCATAGTTGTTCTCCCTGCTCGCGGGAACAACTATGAGCGGAAACCTCAATATGTGAGCATGCTTCCAACCTTTACTGCCAATAAGGAGGATCCGTATATCTTTATACGCGAATTCGAGGAAGTATGCTCCATGTTCAAGCTTCAACAACTTGACGAGGATTCAGTCCGGTTGAGGATGATTTCTTTCGCATTGAAGGATAATGCGAAGAAATGGATGTATAGCCTCCCGGTGAGCCCGATTCGGTCTTGGGATGACTTTATGACCGTCTTTCTGAAGAGATTTTCCCTCAAAGGAAAACTCAACAGATATGGCACCAGATACATCAAATGTATCAGACCGAGACCGAATCTTTTCATGGTTTCTTTGAGATGTTCAAGGACCTTCTCCAACAATGCCCTCATCATGGACTTGAGCTATGGAAGCTGTGCCAGATTGTTTATGAGGGCATCAACTACAACACCCGCACATTGTTGGAGTCAATGTGTCAGGGTGACTTCCAAATGAAACCCATCGAGGAGGCATGGGACACTTTTGAGTCTATGGCTGAGCGTACCTTCGAGTGGGACACCATGAGAGAGCCACCAGCCGCCAGGTCTTCTGGTCGAGCTGGATCATATCATGTTGAGTGGACTATCGCGTCTGAGGCGAAAATGGCTGCTCTCATGCATAGGATAGAGAGTTTGGAGATGGACCGAGCTCCTGTAGCTCAGGTCGCTACTCCCGGGTGTACTAGGTGTGGACTGTCGGGACATGATAACTTGGAGTGCGCTTACGCTCCAAGGGATACTGAGCATGCAAATGCGATGTATCAACAAAGGCCCCGAAACGACCCGTACAGTCATTCCTACAACCCGGGATGGCGTAACCATCCTAACTTCTCTTGGGGGTCTAGTGGAGGCCACGGTCAGAGCTCGCACGCTCAACCTCAACCTCCACCTTATCAACCTCCACGCCCATCGACGACCTACCAACCCCCACATCAAAGGTCTCAGCACCAAAATTACCAACCTGGTCAGGCCTCTTTGTCGGGTTATTCTAACCAGACTGCTCCACCTAAGCGGGTTGACCCCAAGGACCCTTCTAGTGATCCGACCCTTCAAGCGTTCATGCAGAGCACGCAAAGTACAGTCAAGGCTATGGAAATGCAAGTTAGCCAGTTGGCTCATCAATTCCATGAACGCGAGAATGGTCAGTTCCCGAGTCAACCTGTGGTTAATCCCTGGGGTCAGCCTGCTCATACCAGGCAAAATGTACACAATGTTGAAAGTGACCCTTCCCAACATGCCAATGTTGTTCATACCTTGAGATCGGGAAGGGTCGTTGACAACAATGTGAAAATGCCAGAAGCAAACCCTGTTGGCGAGACTTCCGAGGAGAGTCTTGAGCCTGTCAAGGAACCTAATTCTGAGACTCCTCCTCGTGATTCTTATATCCCCAAGGCACCATTCCCTCATCGGTTGACTAAAAAACGTGATGAGCATTGGGATAAGATCCTTGAGGTACTTAGGCAAGTAAAGGTGAACATTCCGTTGTTGGACGTTGTTCAACAAATGCCACTGTATGCCAAGTTCCTCAAGGACCTTTGCACCACTAAGAGAAAAACAAATGTGCCCAAAAAGGCCTTTTTGGCCGCCAATGTGAGCTCCATATTGACACAACCCATGCACGTCAAGTACAAGGATCCAGGTTGTCCAACTGTCTCTTGCATGAATGGGAATGTGACAATCTCTCATGCTTTATTGGATTTGGGGGCATCTGTGAATCTCCTTCCTTACTTAGTCTATGTCAACCCTTGAATAGGCGATTTTAAACCAACGAGGACAACCCTCCAGTTGGCTGATAGATCCGTCAAAAATCCACGAGGGAGTGTGGAAGATGTCCTTATCAAAGTGGGTGAGTTCGTATTTCCAGTTGATTTCAACATCTTGGATACCGAACCCGTGTCCAACCCACAAGGATAGATTCTTGTGATCCTTGGGAGACCATTTCTTGCGACATCTAATGCTTTGATCAATTGTCGCAATGGCTTGATGAGGTTGTCTTTTGGAAACCTCACGGCGTATTTCAACATCTTCACTCTTGGTAAGCAACCTGGGCTCTTCGACGACACTGTCGGAGCCAATTTCATCCAGGACATGGATGAGCCTGATTCATTAGGCATGTTCGACTCACATCGACATATTATTGAGGTGCCTAATGATCTGGTTGCGAGTGAAGAGGATTTTGAGGAATCCGCCAGCATATCTCTGGACGAGGAGGCACATCTGGGTGCTTGTTCCTCTTACCCCGTGGCCCTTGAGCCACTTGAAAGTAACTCTGAATCCGACAAGGACCCACCTCTGGTCGAGCTTAAACTGCTCCCCGATAACCTAAAGTACATCTTTTTAGGGGATAATGAGACCTTGCCACTCATTATTGGTTCTGATCTTGAAAAAGATCAAGAGGTTGCCCTCAAAAGAGTACTCTTTGAAAACAAAGAGGCGATCGGGTGGTCCTTGAAGGATATCAAGGGAATTAGCCCTGGTATTGTTCAGCATCGGATCCACATGGAAGAGGATTCTAGGCCCTGCAGGGACCCACAACGAAGATGGAATCCTGTACTGAAAGAAGTCGTCCGAAAGGAGGTTCTTAAGTGCTTGGATCATGGCATAATCTATCCTATCTCTGATAGTTCGTGGGTGAGTCATGTCCATGTGGTTCCCAAGAAGTCAGGTGTGACGGTTGTGGAGAATGAGCATAATGAGCTTATCCCGACACGCCTGCAAACTGGCTGGCGAGTTTGCATTGATTATCGCAAGCTCAATGCGGCAACGCGGAAAGATCATTTCCCGTTGCCATTCATTGATCAGATGTTGGAAAGGTTGGCCGGACATGAGTATTATTGATTTCTTGATGGATACTCCGGTTACAACAAAATTCCCATCGCCCCCGAGGATCAAGAGAAAACCACATTTACTTGTCCCTTTCGCACGTTTGCCTACCGTCGCATGCCCTTTGGGTTATGTAATGCGCCGACAACGTTTCAAAGGTGTATGATCAGCATCTTCTCCAATATGGTTGAGCGTTTCCTTGAGATCTTCATGGACGACTTTTCCATATTTGGCGCTTCCTTTGATGAGTGCCTTCATCACTTGAGCCTTGTCCTCAAGCGATGCCGTGAGAAGAACCTCGCTCTCAATTGGGAGAAATGTCACTTCATGGTGAAGCGAGGGATTGTACTTGGACATGTGGTCTCAAGTAGGGGAATTGAGGTCGATCCCGCCAAAGTGGGTATCATTGCTAATCTCCCACCGCCACGTAATGTGAAGGATATCTGTGCCTTTTTGGGGCATGCTGGATTCTATCGGTGGTTCATTCGGGATTTTAGCAAAATTGCTCGACTTCTCACCGCCTTGTTGGCTAAGGATGCCATTTTTGAGTTCACACCGGATTGCCACCATTCCTTTTTGACCCTGAAGAAAGAGTTGACTTCAGCTCCCATTATTAAGGCACCACAGTGGACTGAACCCTTTGACTTAATGTGTGATGCATCTGACTTCGCTGTGGGAGCAGTGCTTGGGCAACGATTGGACAAATTGCCTCATGTGATCTACTATGCCAGTAGAACACTCAATGATGCCCAATTGAACTACACTGTGACTGAGAAGGAATTCTTAGCAATCATATTTGCTTTGGAGAAATTCCGGTCATACTTGATTAGCTCCCACGTGATTATCTATTCTGACCATACAGCCATCAAGCACCTCATGGCGAAGAAAGATGCAAAATCCCGACTCTTGAGATGGATCTTGTTGTTACAAGAATTCGATCTCGAGATTCAGGACAAAAAAGGGTATGAAAATGTTGTAGCTGACCACTTGTCTCGTCTAGAGACGACCAACCCACAGGACCAAATCATTGATGACAAATTTCCTGACAAGCAGTTGTTCACGATCGAAGATAACCCTTTGGTTTGCCGACATCGTGAACTATCTCGTGACCGAGCAACTTCCTGTGGGTTGGTCAAAATCTGACCAATCCAAATTTAGATCTTATGTCAGATTCTTCCACTGGGACGACCCCTACCTATTCAAATACTGCTCTGACCAAATTTTCAGGCGGTGATCCCAGATACCGACTTCCAAAGTGTACTCCACTTCTGCCATTCCAAGGCATGTGGAGGACACTTTGGAGCAAAGAAAACTGCTGCCAAGGTGCTCCAATCTGGATTCTACTGGCCCTCTCTTTTCAAGGATGCTTACGACTTTTGTAAGCAATGTGATAGGTGCCAGCGCCTTGGCAGGATTGGTCGACGTGACATGATGCCTTTCCAAAATGTCCTTGTTGTCGACATCTTCGATGTGTGGGGCATCGATTTCATGAGTCCCTTCCCGAACTTGTTCGGGAATGTTTACATTCTGGGTGTCGTTGACTATGTGTCTAAGTGGGTTGAGGCTATACCCACAAAGACCAATGACAACAAGGTGGTCACCAAATTCTTGAGGGACATTTTTGCGCGATTTTGTACTGCTCGTACCATAATCAGCGATAGGGGTACCCACTTCTGTAATCGCTCCTTTGAAGCGCTTATGAGGAAATATTCGATCACCCACAAGCTTGCGACCCCATACTATCCGCAAACTAGTGGGCAAGTCGAAATCTGTAACCGTCAATTAAAGCAAATTCTTGAGAAGACGGTTAGTTCCTCGAGGAAGGATTGGTCTACCAAGTTGAATGCCGCGTTCTGGGCTTTCCGCACCGCGTACAAGACCAATTTGGGTATGTCCCCATATCGGGTAGTGTACGGCAAGGCTTGCCACCTACCCATCGAGCTTGAGCATCGTGCTTTCTGGGCCATCAAGAACCTGAATATGGATCTTGATCAAGAAAGAGTACAACGTAAGCTTGACATTGTGGAATTGGAAGAGCTACTCAATGATGCGTACGAGAATGCCAAAATTCATAAGTCCCGAGCCAAGATGTTTCATGATCGTATGATTATGCGAAAGGTGTTTACGACCGAGCAGAAGGTGTTGCTCTACAATTCCCGGCTTCATCTGTTTGCGGCTAAGCTCCACAGTCGCTGGTCTGGCCTGTTTATTGTCCAAACCGTCTATCCTCCCTCATGGGGCGGTTGAGATCTTGAACCCAGGGAATGGGGACGTGTTCAAAGTTAATGGACAACGCCTCAAACCCTACTTGGAGGGGGCACCAGCCGAAGTCGAGGAGGTCATGTTCCTTCATGAACCTCCCTCTCACTCAACCATTCATGCTCCTACATGAGCGGTTGAGGGTTCATGTGTATATATGTTCAAAAAAAACTCTTTCAGTAAGCATCGATTGTAGTGGGCCCCAATTCTTTCACGTATTTGTATCCCTTCTTTAGCATCTCACAGGTTTTGAGGGAAGTTGGGTTGTGTCCATCAACATAGTCATGAACTTCCTTGTGTACTTCACATTGGTGAGATCTATTCTGTTTCATGCATACATCCATGTAGTATTTTGCTCACATTCATTGAGGACAATGCATGAAGTAGGTGTGGGGGGTGTTTTACGTGTGTACATAGTCGAGTCTTTTCCTTTGTTTTTGTTTTCTTTTGTGTACATTGTTAGGGTCATGTTAGTGTGCTGCATTTAATAGCGATATATCTGCTTGCCACGATCCTTGGGTGACTTGTCTTCTTTTGCTTGCCGAGTGCTTCAAAATTTTAACATTTCTTTCAAAATATTCATGTGTTTGCGAAAGAAAATGTTTTGTGGGTTTTTACGTGTGTTTAGCATGTGCAAAACCGTTGAGAGGCAAAGTAAAAAGAAAGCTCCCAAAATTGTCTTGAACTTGATGCATTAGGATATCTAGTATTGTGGCTTTAGGATTTATCGAGTTGTTAGGATGCACCCCAGTTTTCCTTTGGGGGTCAGTAATCATAGGGTTTCAGTGCTCAAACATTTAAAGAAATCCACCCTGAACCTAGTGAGTCAATAATTCGTGTCTGTTAACATAAAGAATTTTGTTGTAGTCAAGGACCTCTAAATCTTGTTGTGAGACATAAGTGTAGGGGTTTGGGTTCATGTGTAGATAAGAAATAAGTGAGTAGGTGTTCTCTCTTCTCGCACGGCTCCTATCACTCTGGAAAGTAGGTCTGAAGGGACTTTGTGCCTGGTGCTTTCGAGTCATCTGACTTGGGATGCGCCGACCGAACTCTCGTTACACGGGTGGTAGGGATTGCCCTATGTAGAGATTTGGGGAAAGGTGTACGTGATAGTGTAAGTCCTCATGGGCAATGATGCACGAAACCTGACCTTGGGAGAATGAAGCTCCAACTAATAAATAGAAAAAGAAAAAAATGAGAAAAGAAACAAAAAGAAAAAAAAATGGTAATGCAAATAAGAACCTTAATGGACCTTACACTTTGTAGCACTTGAGGATGTTGAGGTTGTCCATGTCTTTCACTTAATTCCTTATTTAACTTGCACGAACGGTTTATTAGGCTAGGTGTGGACTGATTACCTATATAGAGTCGGCCTGTAGGATTACCACGTCCATTGATCGAGAAAATATTTCCAACGAGTCGAGTGTCTAGATTGAATAATGCATCTTGTTCGGATTTTATGGGTATATCCACTGAAAAGCCTCAGGAGACAACACTCCTCCTCCTTGGCAACAAAGAGGTTTAACGGCTCCACGTGCTAAGTGCAACCGTGATTCCTACGAAAGTGAGTTAGGATTTCTTGTTTTTCGTATGCTTTTTCCTTTCTTTGTTTTGCTCGGGACTAGCAAAAGTTAGGTGTGGGGGTATTTGATTGGCATCATTTCATGTTCATATTTGTATCTTATATCCATTATCTTACACTTAACCAATGCTATGTGACGAGTTTTATGTTTAGTTCTCAGGAATAAAGAGGTTTGAAGAGAAGAGCCATAAAAGGACCCAAAAGCAGGAAAAAGAACTTAATTGTGAGACCTAGGGACTGAGATGCAATGGAGAAGGACCTGATTGTAAGACCGAAGGACCTAAGAGCAAAACAGGAAACTCCACACCATCATGGAGAGTATTTTGGCAATTCGATTCGGGTCAGAGCTCCAACAAACATAGTAGATGCATCCAAGACCAAGAAACACTTCCAACAATGCCCACCAGAAAACCCAGACGGATCTGGGCTTTATAGGCCGCCAATTGGCGGTCTGGAACCGCCAATTGGCAGTCTGGATCATGCCAGATCCGCCCAAACTTCTCCTGGACTTGTATTAATGTTCGTTTAGGCTATTTTTGGTATTGGTTTAGTCCCACATCGGGGGATTGTCCCGGATTAGCTTTTTCCATGCTTATAAATAGAACTCTTCACCTCCCATTGTATCTATCTCTCTCTTTGGTTGCATCTTCCCTTCTAAGAGTGAAGCCTTGAAGCAAAACTCTAGTGGAGGAAAGGCTGTTTGTAATCTGAGTGAGTTCATAATAGAAGTTTTTCATTAGCTTGTTAATTCTTGCTTAATTAATTTTCTTCAATGTGTTTGCTTTGATGCTTGTTTTATTTTATGCTTCTTTAATGTTTCTTGCTTGATTAGTATAGTTTCATTTCAGTATTATGCTTGCTTTTGTTAATATAGTTAGTGTAATGAGTAGTGAGTAGTTCCATCCCCATTTGGGGGTGGAGAAATATGTGATATAAACATGTAGTGTATTAAGTGTGTGTTATCTTAATCCCTTGAGCTTTAAATGATTTCCATAACCATCTAATGGGTCTCCACTCTTATCTTTGATATGCTAATGCTCTTGAATGAAGCTTAGCTTATGCTTTGATTAGTGGATCTATTTTATGGGGAGTGATAAGGTTAGGATATGGATAGGAATTAATATTGGAAACACAAGTTGTAGTGTATGAACTCTTGTGCCTTTACCTTGGTTAATGTCTTGTATGTTTTAATGATGTAGTGAAATCTTAATTCATGTGGAGGCATAGTAGGGTCTAGTCTTTATACTTGAGTTTATTTAGTTTCATTCCAATTATTGTCTTGTATGTTTTAATGATGTAGTGAAATCTTAATTCATGTAGAGGCAAAGTTGGATGTAGTTTTATGATTTCATGCACTACATGTTGTGAGATGCTTAATGAACACACACGCACACACACACATCTTTATATTCACATCATTTCTCTACCCCCTTTGGGGTTTAGTTTTTCTTGCTTCTTTTCCATTTGCATTTGCATCTTAGTGTAGTTTAGTGTATTCAAACCAACATTTCTTCCCTTTCTTTATCTCTCGCCTTCGCACAAACCAAGTGTCGACACACCTCCCAGTGAATGACCCATATTTGCCACCGCTTCAACGCGGAGGTGCACTTGCGGTTAAATATAAAACGATCAATAAACTGGCAATGAGTACTTCGGATAGATGATGCCTAACCGCGACTCCCCACACTCCTGAACGCCTCACCTCCCTCAATCAAAGGTCACAAAGCTGAATGAGAATGTCAAGACTCAGAGGTCCCAAAAGTCTAAATGCAACTAAACAAACGACGACATTCAGGCCATGAGGTCGAGAATGAGATTGTCTCCTAAGTACGCCTAAATCCTAGTGGCAATGTCTAGTTGATTTTAGATTATGGATTTTGATTGAGTGTGATTTTTGGGGCCAAGGAAAAGGTGATGAAATCCCCTATGTTATCTTGTGTGGGACAATCCCCCCTTAGGGTATTTTGATCCCTAAACTAGCAATCAAGCCCTCCAATCAAACACTCACCTCACACTTGTTCCAATGTTATCCTACTAGCTAATGCATTAAAGCGAATGCATGAATGAGTGAAGAACGTTACGTACCTCATGCCATCAATCGACAACAGGAACGTAAACAAAGAAAAGACAATATACGTGCAAGGCCTATGTATGGCGCATGACCTAGATGACAATGCTCTACTCTTTTGCTTTGAGTTTTAATGTCTAAGTTATTGTAAAGAGGGGAATATGCACATTAAATTAATTTTAAGCATCAAAACAGAGCAATATGACGTAGACAGTGGTCTATATCAACTAGGAATATAGCAAGAAGAGCTACTTTTGAAACAGAAAACAAAACAGGCTAACCAAATCCGCAACTAGCAGATTGTTTGGGGATTTTGCTCCCCAAACTCCTCCTTGATTCTCCTTTGCCTCTATAAATGTGCTCGGTCTACTTGTTCCCCTGTCCAATAACAAAGTAAAAATAAAAGGTAAGAAAAACCCACCAAAATGGTGGACGCGACTACGCGACTCACTTCTCGGCAATGGTGCCAAAAACCTGATTGATTATTTTATCTATTCAAAACCGCAAGTGCGTGACGTCGGTGAAGATGTGACAAATACGGGTCGTGCCCTCGAGGAGTGAGTGCGTGTCAACGACGACAATACTCGAGTGAGGGATGAGAAAGGGAGATTGATGATATCTAACTACGCTACAATTAAAAGAAAAGAGTCCTGTAGGAGGTGAAGAATGAATGAAAAAGTGTAGATGTGTGATACATGTAAGTGTCAATTATACTCTAAAGACATGCATAACTTGGAAATCTTATAATGTCACATTCCTAAGTGTGTCTCTATATGGATTAAGATTTGTCACCATCATTAAAACATAGAAAACACTACTCAAGATAAGGTTAAAGATAACCAGATGATTACATGTTTAATGACATAAATAGCATAGAATCCATAATGACCATAACCCCAATTATGTCTCCACATGAATTAAGATTTAACATTATCATTAAACCATACAATACATTAATTAAGATGAGGCCAACAAGAGCACATACTCCCCCATGTCATTCTTATCTCATTACCCACTCGAACCTTATCCTCAGCTCATCCTTCCCCATAAAGTGGGGCCACTAGCCAAAGCATATGTTAAGCATCAATTAAGACCATTAGCACATCAAAGTCAAGAGTGAGGAACCCAAGAAAATGGTTATGGAAATCATGCGAAGCTCAAAGATTAAGATTAAAACACACCAATCTCACAATATTCACACTTCACATAATTCCCCACCCCCCAATGGGGATGTATTACTCACTAATCATCATGTAAATAATGAAAATAACAAAATTATAACAACACATGAACAACATAAGGAAACTAGATCTACCTAAAGTAATGGAATAAAAATTACATCAAATGAAAGACAAGAACGTAAAGAACAAGAAACTAAAATTTGATTAAGAAAAAAATTACAAAATTTGCTCAATTTCCCTTCCACTGCACTAATAAGCAAGAAACTAAAACCTACACTAAAATGGGAGAGGAAGGAAGGAAGAAAAAGGAGGTATTACAAGTGTATTTATAGAAGATTAGAGGGTTTGGATGGATCTGGGCGCAATCGGACGACTGTAAATCAGATCTGGATGTTGCATATTTATTTGACTCGACAATCCAACAAACCGGATCCACCAGTGGTGGATTTGAATCAGCCAGTAGCGGATCTTTTGGGTCGGATTGACCTCTAATTTCACCAGTAGCTTAAATATAGCATTTTAGCACGTGGAGTGCACTGGAGTCGTTGGTTCAAACCCGTTTGTTTTTAATTGTTGAATTACTTTTGTTCTTGACATTATGGTCTTTTGTACCAAAGATATTTTTCTTTACACTTAGGTTCCTCCAGGTTTTCACATGGGTCCCTCCCGATTTTCAGTCCAGTCCTTGAACATTACAAACATATCCAGAAGGATCCAAATCAGTCATTTCTTCTTGCATTTATGTACATTTCTCTTGTATTCTCTTCTTTATACTAAAACCTGAGGCATTTCAAACAAACACTCGAGTAACACAAAAGTGGGGTAAAACAAAGGATATATAGTATGAATGCAAGGTATGATATGTTACTAATCAATGATAAATTAAATTACTTCATAATTAAGTTATGATGAGATGTCAATCTTCACCACCACACCCTATGGGAGACGGTTATAGGTGGAGGCGTTGATGACGCGTGGCGGGGCATAGCCCACAGATAGTTGATGGTGTAGCTGATATTGACGAGGATTCTAGCACTTCGGGCTATGGTACAGTCAGTACGAGTAGAATTCGTGGATCCACACAACTTCTGAAGGAATGGAACTCTACAATTCTATTTAAGAACGAGTTAACACCGGAAACAACGTCGAGCGCTTCCAGAATTTCATCGGCACGATAGCCAGGAGGACATAAATACTTTCTCATCATTATTCGGATTAGAGAATGGTGCCAAAGAGACACAAGGATGTGGCATGGATGCAATTGATGGTAGTATTACATACATTCTTAAGTCACATTAGTTCTTAGTATTGATTTAAATTGTACACTAATCTTAATTTACTTCACAGTCACACTGGACAAATCTTGAGGGGTTCAGAGCCAAAATTATGAAGTCTCTGGACACCAAATGGAAGGAAAACAAGTACTAGTTGTTCCTTGACATTGTGGATTTGGAGAGTAAAGAGGCTAGATTGGTGGCTAGACCCCGCCACATATTTCATGGAGGATTGGTCTCTTCTGCTTGACTATTGGTCCAACGAGGCATTTAAGGTAAATTTGTTAAGGTTTTAGTTAAATTTTTATCAATGACTAAAACACTAAGAATTTGGTTTATTAGTGATGTAGAAGAAGAGAGAGACTAACAAGAAAATTTGAGCGAATTTGGTAATATCACATCAGTGTGGTACCAAATCAGTGACGCGACATAATTGACATTATATCATGCATATATTTGTGTCTTATATCCTTTAATTTTAGCTTAAACAATGCTACGTAACAAGTTTTATGTTTAAGTTTTAGGAATAAACAGGTTTGAGAAGAATGGACTAAAAAGGACTTAAAAGCAAGAAAAATGACTAAATTGCAAGACTTATGGACTGAGGTGCAAGAGAGAATGACCCGGATGTAAAACAAAAAGGACTAATGAGGAAATCAAGAAACTCAACACCATCATGAGAAGTATTTTGGCAATTAGATCCAGGCCCAAACATCAACAACCAAATATGATTCATGAAAAATAAAAAAACCAAGCCAGAAACGAACCACCAAAATCCAGACTCAATTAAAGCTATCTGCACCGCCAATTGGCTGTCCAAATTTGGCCAAAAGTTTCATGGTTGAGTCTGGTTGTGTATTATGTTGTTTTATGTCCATTTATAGTATGTGTTTGGTCCCATACCGGGAGATTGTCCCCGGTTACCTTTTTTCATTCCTATAAATAGAACTCTTCCTCCTCATTTGTATTCACTCATTTCTTGGTGGCATTCTCTCTACTCAGAGTAAAGCCTTGAAACAAAACTCAAGTGGAGAAGAATGCTACTTGCAATGTGAGTCATGTTTATAAAATAATTTTCTTAGTTTGTTCTCATGTTGTCTCTTTTTCATGCATGCTTAGCTTAGTCTTGTTTCTTTAATCTTAGTCTAAATTAGTTAGAATATCTCCTTCTCTTTATATGAATGATTGCTTAATGTGTAGTTAGTAGATCCATCCCCTCTGCGGGGTGGAGATGATGTACATATATGTTGTGAAGTTTGGATGTTTGATAAATTTTAGATTGTGTAAACTTGCATGTTTGTATGTTCATTGGGGGTATTTTAATCGTCTAGATTTTTTGGGAATTTTGATGGGTTTGCCATAAGATTTAGACACTTCCCATGCTTAGTTTCCTCATGTTAATTGACTGAAATTTCCAGTTGAATATGCTATATGTTAGTTAAGTGTTTGCATTTGTGGTTTCTTGCTTGATTGTTTGAAGAAACCTTGTTTTGATGGGTTTTTCCACAACATTCAGACAACTACCATGCTTAGCTTTGTTCTTCACATGAGTTCTTGGTTTTTATGAGTGTTTCCATTTCTTTAGACACTTCTCATGTTGAGCCTAATCTTATGACAATCAAGTAGTAATTGCTGATATGTTGTGTGAATGGATTGATAGGTTTTGCCACATCTTTAGACACTTCCTATGCATGAAGACACACACGACATACACACATACATGCGTCATTCATCACTTATTTCACTTCAGATGTGCACACACTCCACCCCTTATGGGGTTTTCCTTACTGAATTCTACGTTCCTTTTGTTAGTTGTTTATCTTAGTTTTAGTAGTCTTGTGCTTTCATCTTTCTCCTATGTTAGTTCCTAGTTTAGTGTAGCTTAGGTTAGCCTAATCACATCTCTTCACCCTTAGTTGCCACTTGACTTCTGAAGAACCAGAGGCTACTCATATCCCTGTGGATCGACCCGTACTTGTCACCGCTTCATCGCAACTGTGCACTTGCAGTCTAAATTTAAAACGTTAAAACACGACATAGGGAGAAAATTGTGAGATATTATTTAAATTTTTTAGAATTCTTATAGATTCATTACTTTTTAAATTCTTAATAGATTCAAGGGTATTGCATATTGCAGAAAATCTGGATGCTCCTGAGCCTAGTTGTATAGATATGTACATCCGACTTCATGACAAGAGACTCCCTGAAGTTGTAGTTGTTAAGATTATTATTAGTTTTCAATTACTTAACGTTGTTCGATACTTTTTTTAATTTATAATGGATTCTTATTTTTTGACTTACTTTATTTTTACGTATTCAATTTAGATGGTAATTTTAATGTAATTACATCTTCTTTGTTCGAATTATTTTTAGATAAATCAATATATATCATTTCTGTGCTTAGATATGTATGAATTATTGTTGAATGAGTTGGATGTGTATGAATACTTCTTGAATGATGATTGAATTGGATGTGTATGAATGTTTTATATATGAATAGGAAACCCAGAACTTGAAATAGCGAATAAGCTCTTTTGGGTTCTGGAAAAGACATACACCGACAGACTATATCCATCGGCAAAAGTACTAACATTTGTAGATATACACCGACGGTACATATCCATCAGTGTATGTTCAATATTTATCTCTGAGGGCACCTATCCATACGTGTAGGTTCTACAACTGTCGGAGAACGTATTTGTCGGTGTAACCAACACCAACAGACAAATCCGTCAGTGTTGCACACCGATGGATGTGTCCGTTAGTGTTCTCCTGTACGATGAAAGCAGGCAAAAAAATTGGTAGGACTTTTTGAGGCAAAAGTACCACCGACGGGCTCTATCCATCGGAACATCCGTCAGAGTAGACATACACTGTATTCTATTGTATTCACCCTCATTAAGACCACAATAAAAATGTTCATGATTTTTGAATTCATCTCAATTTCTTTCATTTTGGCCCTTGAAAGTGAATCTAATTCATCTTCATTTTGGGGTGTGGTGGGATTTTGAAGAAACATCCAATACTTGAGGTCATTAGATATTAGGAATATTTTCATCTTATTTTTCCAATAATCATAATTTGACCCATTTAGCAAAGGAGACCTAGTTGTGCACAATCCCTCTACATGATTAGATATTGAAGTCATGCTAAAAATACGATTAAGTATGCGATTTAGCTTACAAGGCTCTGATACCAAATGTAGGATCGTGATGGTCTCTAATTCTAATCACTTTTAATCCTAATTACCTACTTGTTTAATCGATCAAGTATATGCAGCGGAATTAAAACAAATTAACAAGCAAGTAAGAAGAGATAAGCAAACCACAACCGAGACGGGGTATTTTTCAGAGGTTTGGCACCCCACCCGGGTCCTAGTCCTCTCTTACAAGCTCCGCTCACGACTTTGCTAACCACTCGTCATTCCGGGCGGGAAGAGAACGCCTTTAAAATCTTCAAACTCACGAACAACTCTCGTCGAGCTTGGTTCCCCCTCTCACAATCCGAGAGGGACACTTCGGGCTCTCACCGAAGTCTATACTCTTGTCTTGGGCTTTCAACAAGACCCTTTGCGTCTTTGACAATAGTTGAGTGGAACAACACTCTCTAATCTTGAGCACACTTGAGTAGATATGGAATTGATTACTAAGTGTGGTAGGATTTGAGCTTTTGAGTGTGTGAAGCTTTGTCTCTAATGTAGGGGACTAATACTAGTGGGAGAGTTGTGTTAAAATGTGTTTTACAACTCTATTTATAATCTCCAAGACAATTATAGCCGTTGGGGATGAATTGGGTAAAGGTTGTGTTAGATACACAAAATAGAAATCTACAGGACCCAAAATTGAGTAAGTTCGGTCGACCGGATCGGGCTGAACGGTCGACCATTTGGAAATTTGGGACACGATTCGGTCGACCGGTAAAGGAACGGTCAACCGCGCATGGCTATATTCTAGGTACACTTAAGTTATCGTTCGAACACCGAGATAGGTTCGGTCGACCGATTTATAACAGGCTCTACGGGGTTGACAAAAAAGATCATATTCGGTTGACCGAAACAAGGTCCACGGTCGGCCGAATTTCAACAGGCATTCTGGGTTTGTCGACACGTCTTAGTTCGTTCAACCGAACAAGGCCCTCGGTCGACCGATACACTAAATGTATTTGGGGTATTTAGAAATAATACAAATAGGACCGTTGGGTATAAACGACAAACGAACGATCGGTAAAATATGTTGACTCGGTCAATCGAACAGGTCTGGACGGTCGACCGAACTTGTGCAGTAAAACACTAATAGTATATATGATCACTCGGTCGACCGAACGGTCTATTTTGGTCGACCGAATGTGGGCAGACAGTTCAGGTTAAGGTTTGGTGTTTTTTCGGTCTAAGTTTGAGTGATCTATTGAAGTTCAAATTATGTGAAATTTTGTGTGTGACTTCTATAAGGAACCTAGTGTGTGTTTGAGTAGTTTTTAGCTCAAGTATACTCAATTACACAAAGTTCCTAAGACTCAAAGAAAACGCAAATTACAAGTCTTCAATTGAGCTTGATTACATCTATTGACTTGAATCCTTTCTTTCTTGAGTCTTGATCACCTGTAGAAGTTAGCACAAAACAATATAGATGCAATGCAATATGTGTGCTACTATACATTGATTATAATTAAGATTAGGTTGATTAAATCATCAAAACATAGATTAAGGCCAAAAAGCCAACAAAGATGAAGTAGAATAGTAGAATTAACTCAAATTACTGGTGTCCGAGAAGGTAAAAGAATTATAGTGGCACTTTCATGGTTTTTCCTGCTCAAAGCAAGGCTTAACAGGTTATATCTTTCTGCTGATATTGCTAACTCGATGAGTTGGCATGTGGAAGAATGAGAAAGAGAGGGGAAATTGCATCATCCAGCTGATTCTGAGTGTTGAGATGAGTTTGACAACAAACATCCATCTTTCATTTCAGAAATAAGAAATGTGAGTCTAAGTTTGGCCGCAGATGGCTTTCAGCCATTTAGTCAGACGCAACACAGTATCTGGCTTGTAATGCTTGTGCCTTATAATCTCTCGACGTTGATGAGTATGAAGCACCAGTTATTTATGATGTCACTCATTGATTAGTAGCATACCACGCATCATATTCATGCTATATATCCTTCATTTTACCCTGATATTCTGCTACTCGAGTTGTTGTTTATAGTGTTTCAGGTGTTAGATTATAAAGAAGAGAAATGGAGAAAAAAAGACCTGAATGTAACAAGAATGGACTAAATTGAAGACTTCTGGACCTATTTGTAATACAGAAGGACCCATCTACTAGAGGGGAGGAGCTTAACATAAGCCCAAAGGGACCAAATAGCAAATCGAGAAACTCCGCACCATCATGAGGAGTATTTTGACAATTAGATTCGGGCCCAGACCCCAATAACTGATCTTTGTGCACTAAAAAAGGATTTTTTTATTTCACTTTTTTACTAGTTGGTGTTTAATTCTACCAGAGTCAGGTTTCATGCTTCATTGCCTATGAGGAGTTACAGTCTCACGTACACCTTCCCCCAAATCTCCAAATAGGGCGATCCCTACCACCCGTGTAATGGGAGTTCGGTCAATGCATCACAAGTCAGATGAGTCGAAAGCACAAGACACTAAGTCCCATCGGACCTAATTTCCCGAGTGCTAGGAGCCGTACGAGAAGAGAGAACACCCTACTCATTTATTTCTTATCTACGTATAAACCAAAAACCTTACACTTAAGGTTTCACAACAAGAGTTTAAGGGTCCATGACTACGAAAAACTTCCTTATACTAACAAACACGTAAGGAGAAAGACTCGACTATGTACATACTGAAAAAACTCATCATATTAGGCCATCCTACCAACAAGCTAGATGTTTGTTTACAACCACTTATTGAAACGTTGAAATAACTATGGGAAGAGGGTTTGGATACTTATGGTGCTTACAATCATTCAGGTTTCATGCCAAGAGGTACCTTGTTGTCAACTATACTTATGATGCTTACACTCAATCATGGTTTAGGGAGACTGATCAAAATAAAAACACTCAAAATGCTGAGATATCATTAATGGGTATTCGGGATATATCATCAATGAGTTTAGGTTTTACATAGGGAAGCGTGAATCCAAAAGGAAAACCCAAAATTGGGGAGTATTTGTGAATGTCACAATAGAAACTTACTCAACAACACGAGATAACAATCTTGTTAGTGCATCAGTCGACTAGTTTGGTGTATTTAAACGCATAATGGAATGTCATTACTACGGTGATGTGAAATATGTTTTGCTCATGTGCAAGTGGTACGATATTTTGGGTCAGCACAATACAACTTGAAGCGACAAATATAAGTTCATATTGGTGAACGCGAATAGATTTCTGAAACGGGAAGAACCATTTGTACTTGCATCCCAAGCGGATTGACTTTTTGATGTTGCAGAGCCCAAAGAAAGAGCAACTGACGACCAATGGTTAGTCGTTGTTCGAATGTTACCAAAGGACTTATATAGCATGGAGGACGAAGCATTTGAAGTTCCTAAGTACGTCGAGGAAATCTTGTGAAAGATAAAGTACAATGAGACGATATTAATTTGGTAGATTTTTGTCAGACCAGATTTAGAACCGCTGGTATAGTGCACATTTTTACATCTACGACCACAAATGTAATGACAAACCAAATGTCTGAATTATTTGATCCGTAGTTTATAAATTTTATTATGCAATGGATGATAAATACTATTTTGGAATTCAAGTATGACTAGACGTCGGCCTTCATCGCAGTACTGTGTACCTAAGGGAGGCAGTGAAAGGTGTAGATGTCAACGACGTCAAGAGGAGGATGCCCCACCAGTTGATACCCAACAAATTGGCGATGGTGTAGTCGATCCTTCTCAAAGTATGGACGTTCTCGGTACTTACATCTCTGCTAATAAAATTTAATTTGAATTCAATATTAAATGCTAAGTTACACTTCATACAGGTGCAGCCAACACGAGTAGGGGTCATGTGATCAGTAACATAACAATGCAGTCATGTTATATATCCTTTATTTTAGCCTATATTTTTGCTACTCAGGTAATTGTTTCTTATGTTTCAGGGATTAGGTAATAAAGAAAAGAAAGGAAGAAAAATGACCTAAATGTAAGACCAAATAATTGATATGGAAGTCTTTTGGACTTGTTTGTAATGCTCAATGACCGAATTGCAAGTTAGTAACGACTAGGTGAAAAGCCAGAGGGACTTGATCGTAAACACATATGTTGGTCGCAAAAGTCCATAATCTCATAAACATGAAGAGTAATTCAACAAATAAGACCAAACATGCTCAAACCAACATTGTCAGGTGCACCCCACATCTTAAATTGGTTAAATAAAGCTGCTGGTGAAATTTAGGGTTGATCCGACCCAAATGATCTGCTAGTGACGGATCCAAATCCACCCGTGGTGGATCCGATTGGGCATTTGACGCCCAAATGTCTCCAACCAGTCGGGTATTAGGTTTGGAGTACTCTAGAGCATTTAGATATGATTTGTAACCGTCTGATTGCGTTCAAATTAATCCAAACCCTCTAATAATCTTCTTCTTCCCTACTTCTCCCCCATTAGAGTAGGTTTTAGTTTTAGTAGTGTAGATAAGGGGGTGGAGAGGAAACTTTGTAATCTTTTATCCATTAATCAGGTTTTGATATCAAGTTCTTTACATTCATGTCCTTAATTTGATGTCACTTATATTTCATTGTCTTGAGTAGATTTAGATTTCTTTAGATGTTGATGGGTTGTTTTTACTTTGTTGTTTTTCTTGTTGTTTATATGATTAGTAAGTAGTCCATCCCCATTGGGGGTGGAGGATGATGTGAAGTGTGGATGTTGTTAGATTTATGGGTGTATTAATTTTAGAGTTTGAAATGATTTCCATAGTCATTTTGATGGGTGCTTCACTCTTGCCTTTGATGTTTTAATGGTCCTAATGGACACCTGACACATGCTTTGGTTAGTCGACCCACTTTATGGGGAATGATGATGTGAAAGTGGATAAAAGAGATAAGATTGACATATGAGCATGTGGTTATCTTTGACCTTATCATAGGTAGTATTTTGTATGTTTTAATGATGGTGATAAATCTTAATCCATGTGAAAACACACTTAGGATTATGATCGTGATAGATTTTCATATTAATTCATGTCATGACAGCGCAAGTGTACACATATTTATCACACATCTACACTCTACTTCCTATTGGATTAATTGCATTTATTTTGCATATGGTAATTAGTGTAATTTAATGTAGATACACTCACTCACTCTTCATTTTCTTTCCCCTCACGAGTATGGTCGATGACGACCCGCACTCGCTCCTCGTGGATACGACCCGTACTTTCCACTACTTCAATGTAGTCGTGCACTTGCTTTTTTCAATTTAAAATCCCAAACATCGTGATTCCATACAGCTTCAATCTGGAGGATTGGAACTCGACAATACCTACTGAGATCGAGTTTTCACCAAATGGTGTCCTGAAAGGAAAGAATGCATAATACTTCCAGGGTTTCATAGCGACGATAGCCATGACACATGTACTTCCTCCTCAATATTCTTACTTGAGATTGGTACCAAAGAAAGACAAAGATGTGTCATAGCCGAAGTTAATAGTACTATCACAGACATACCTACGTTATATTATTATTGATCAAATTAAACACTAATTTGATTTTTGTACAAGCATATTGGACGGTTCCTGAGGGGTTTCAGAGCCAAGAATATGAGGTCTCTGAACAGAAAATTGAAGGACAACAAGCACCAACGGTACCATGATGGGGTGGACTTGGAGACGAGAGAGGAGAGATTGGTGGCTAGACTGTTGCATATCTCGGCTAAGGATTGGTCCACTCTTCTGGACTACTGGTCCTACGAGGCGTTCAAGGTACAATTATAATGTCTTTTAGTTAAGTTATATTCAATGGATGAAAAAACTTACAATTATATATTTTTAGTGATGCAGAAGAATAGCAAGACCAACAAAAATAGAGCGAATTTAATCA
Organism: Triglochin maritima; assembly: GCA_963682175.1. Taxonomy (NCBI): domain Eukaryota; kingdom Viridiplantae; phylum Streptophyta; class Magnoliopsida; order Alismatales; family Juncaginaceae; genus Triglochin; species Triglochin maritima. Next base: position 9,572,018 of record OY821788.1, on the reverse strand, counting down.
TACTACATCAGTGTGGTACGAAGTTTGTTGTGCCACATAGGAGGAAGGTGATATTACTTTATTTTTCATTTGTAAATTCTTATAGATTCGATACAATTATATAAACTCACATAACTAATATTTTTATTGGTATTGCAGATTGTGGAAAACCCAGACGCTTCAGAGCCTACTCGTACTGCAACACAAGAAGAGCCCAGAAGCATCGGTTGTCATTGTAAGTTTATTTTCATATTAGTTTTCAATTAATTTATGTTGTTAGGTTGCATTCATTTATAATTTCCATAGTTTTTGCTTGCAGAAAAGATTATAGGCTCTATACGGATAGGATGGATGAGCTCTCAAGGCTCTATCACTTCGACAGTTGCCGTTGAGGACGCGGTCGTGACTCTTTGGGTGATGGGCACGAACATGTGAGGATGTACTCCAATCTAATTACCCCGACAGACATATACGAACCTCGTAAGCCCAAGCAGAGCGCAACATTAGATTGGAAAAAGAGCAAAGTGTTCTAGAGAGTCAGAAGCTAAAGCGAGTGAGTAGAGAGCTAGTGGAAGCGAAAGGCGAGCTCGCAACCATGCAGTTGACTATCGACTTTTTGATGGCGAAGGGATAATGTGTATTACATTTGCTGATATTGTATTTATGATTTAGTAATGTGTATTACATTTACTAGGTTTATATGAAGTATCATCTTAATGTATAATCTATTGTACCATGCAAGAGACTAGTATCACATCCATTTGTATACCACCGCCGCCGCCAAGACAAGATGACGATCATGGACTATTAGGAGGAACAAGCACCAAAGGTTTGATGGCGTAGTGCTTTTGTTGTTTGTTAGCTTTCATTGTTAATTTTTTTTATTACGTTGTAAATTGACAATTTAATTTCAATATAGTTACAATTTTTATGTATGTAGTTTCTTCTTTGAATGAATTAATTTGTTTGAGATAAATTCATATCTGAGTTCTATAGTTTATATGTTTGTGGATGAATGATGAAAAATATTATTTCTTTTGATCAAGGAAATCGAACTCAGAAATATCCAGTGGGCTTTTCCAGGTTCTGGACAGAATTAACGCTGACGGTACTTATCCATTAGTGTAAGTTCTGACATTTGTCGAGTAGCCTATATCGACGATACTTATCTGTTGTTGTAGGTTACCCATATAATTTACCGACGGAATGGTCGTCATCCGTCGGTGATACTCGGAAGAAGTATTAGTCGGTGTAGATCCCCGACGAATATCCGTCGGTGGCTCCTCGTCGGTGTATCTTGTTCCGACAAAACAAGGTGAAAACATTTAGTGCAAAATTTCATTTCAAAATTAACACCGACGGTATTTATCCGTTGGAAGATTTGTCGGTGTAACTAAACACTAACGCAGGCAACAACGACGGTAGGTATATCCGTCGTGAATGTAGACATACACCTACAAATATCGTCCGTTAGTGAAACCCTATTTTACTGGAGTGTTGGTTCATTGTGTACTGGTTGAGGGTCAGTGGGATCATGACTTTGTGAATTGGTGGTGATGGATTGATTCAGGAATGTATCATCCATGGGAGTGTATACGTTATTGATATTGTTGTCGATGGGAAGATGTGTAACACTATTGTCATTGTGATCTGGGACACTAGAAAAAGGATACACATACTCATGGAAAGTAACATGTCAACTAACAAAGAACTATTTGTCATATAAGTCATAGAGTCTGTACCCTTTTTGTGCAAAGGGATTACCAAAAAATACACATCTTCTTGCCCTACTATCAAATTTATGTACATGAATGGATTTAACAGCATAAGCTAGACGATTTCTTTAATAGAACTTTAGAGGGCCTGTGATTGATGAGATGTGTAGTAATTAAAATACATTATCTACAACCCATTTTGTTGGGGTGTACAGGGACAAGAAAATTGATGTACGATTCCTATGTATACAAGATATTCCCGTAAGTCATGGGATATGTACATGGGTGTTAACGGGGCGGGTATTACCCGTTTATCTGGCCCATTTAATAAGTGGGTACAAATACGAGCTTTTTATCCATTAAAAAAATAATACTCGTTTACCCATACCTGCTTTACCCGTTTAATAAATGGAACAGGTATGAGTATACATTTACCCATACACATTTACCCACTTACCCATTTATTATATAATTAATATATAATATATAGTTAAAATAATATAAAGTGCAAAAACATCTAACATAATTTCGTGGCTTTTGTGGTGAATTAGGAGAGAAAAGAATTAGCAAAAACATCTAACATAATTAAGGAGAATAAGGACCTATTTATAGGCTCCAATCTTACTCTCAATCATGGTTATTCTTAAGCCGTGTTCTCTTGACATTTTCTCTCACAAACTAATTTCATAATGCATTACATGCATCCACAAAACGTTTGACCAAGTTTGGAGCTAATCCAACCATCAATCAAATTAATCTCTTAATTATCAAAGGCAGAAAATCAATCGGGGTTCGGTTTACCGAGACACACTCGGTTAACCGAATATGTCACGTTTGGTTTATCGTGCTTTAGACGGACAACCGATTCTTAAGGAGAAAATTTCTCCTTAACCGATCGGACGAACCCACGTCTATAACCGAATGCCATTCGGTTAACCGAAAATATCGGAACTTGACATTGTTCGGTCGACCGTTCCTGGTTCGGTACACCGAACCAGAACTCCAGGGACTTTGGTCAAGTTCGGTCAATCAATTTTGACCATCCGTTCCACGTTCGGTTGACCGATCCACAGAACCTTTGGTCGACCGAACCATAAACGGATTACCGAACTTTTACCCGATTTTGCCTTTTCAAATTTTGGATTTATTTCCAACAAAATTTGAACTTTAGGGGGTTTTAGCAAATTCACAACTTATGCAATATATTATCCTATGCAACAATAAATTATTGCACCCCATAATATATGCATCTCATATGAATTTATCATGATTCTAATTATGTTATATATCACAACATAATTGATTTTACATGTTCACCACATGTGTCATATTTTCTATAAGAAACCTGACACATCATATGAACCAAAAATCAAGCTTCTTGTTTCCCGGTTTTTGCGGTGTGACATATAGGAGGATCTAGACTAAGTTGGCAGTGATATTAAGAGCTTAATATCACAAACTATAAGCGGTATGTAGCTACACATTATAGCTCCCAATTAGTTAGATGTCTTAATTCCACTCGAACCAAAACTCAATCCATTTAGCGATGGAGTGCACCACTTGTGTCCGTCCCTTGCCTCATGATATTAAGAATACACACAAATTAGTATTGTGTCATCTTTGTATTAGCATTCATTTCTTGATCTCTTTAAGCTAGTTATAAATATGTGACTTAACTCAAATCACATTGTGCACACTATAACTTTGCTTTATCAAGAGACCCACTAATATCATCACTCAATTAAGAGGGGCAATGATAATCTTTTGACTAACTATCTTCTCCAACAAAAGTCATACTTAACCAACCAATGTCTTTACACTACACTCATCGATAGCTCAAGACACTAGTCTAATTAAGCAATTCTTAAGTGATCGGATATAAGTCTCATATCAAAGGACCAAGGACACAGTAAAATATTAATGACACAGAAACACATTTCTATAATATTTTACTTATTAGGTCAATTCGGTATACAAAAGTAGTATTTTCCTCTTTTGCGTACCCGTGTTGTCACTCACTTGTAGAGCTACAATGATCTATGACCAACACGACAATCTTAACTTGGTAATTAATGTCCCATGTTAATTACCATGATTGCGAATATCTTTTGTATTATGTAAACCAATATCTTTTAGAGCTCTACGGTTAATGACCAAGAGTCTTTTCCTTAACACTTCTAAAAGACGAATAACATAAACAAAGAACAAAATGATTTCTCATTCAATTCATAATAATTGACATTTATAAGTAAAACTTTTAGAACACATTCCCTTCATTAAGGTCATTAGAAATTAGGAAAATCTTCATCCTATTCTTCCAATAATCATAATTTGTCATATTTAGCAAAGGAGGTCTAGTTGTGCATAATCCTTCTATGTGATTAGATGATGTCGAAGTCATGCTAAAAATACGATTAAGTAATGAATTTAGCGCACAAGGCTCTGATACCAAATGTTGGATCGTATGGGTTATGGGTCCACAATACTAATCACAATTAATCTTAATTACCTACTTGTTTGATTTATCAAAGATATGCAGCGGAATTAAACTAACAAACAAGCAAGTAAAGACTACAAATGCAAACCACGATGGACACGGGGGTTTTACAGAGGTTCGGCCACCGCCTACGTCCTCTCTTGCAAGCTCCGCTCGACAATTCGAGCTCCGCTCACGACTTTACTATCCACTCCCCGTTCCGGGCCGGGAGAGAACGCCTTTTACAAAACAAGAACCGCGAACACCCTCGCTTGCTTGACTTTCTTCTCTTACAATCTGAGAGGAACACTTCGAGCTTTCACCGAAGTCCTTGAATCTTCACAAACGAAAACTTGAGTGGAATACACTCTCTAACTTGAGCACACTTAGCTTATGATGGGGAATTGATGCTAAGGTGTGGAAGTGTAGGCTTGGAGTGTTGGATTGGGGAAATTTGAGCTTGGGAGTTTCTCTCTAATGTATGGGACAAGTAGTAGTGGGAGAGTTGTGTTAAAATGTATTTTACAACTCTTTATATAGGCATTAGAGAGAATAGATCTATTGGGGTTGATTGGGTGAGTGTTGGAGTGGGATACACAAAACAGAAACTCGTAGGACCCAATTCTGAGTTAATTCGGTCGACCGGGTCGGTCTCAACGGTCGATCGTTTGACAATTTAGAACTCAGTTCGGTCGACTGGTTAGGTAACGGTCGACCGCCCAACGCTACGACTGAGGTACACTTAAGTGATCGGTCAAACTCCGAAAAGGGTTCGGTCGACTGATTTGCACCAAGCACTTTGGGGTTGACAAACAATGATCAATTCGGTCGACCGAGCTAAGGTCTTGCGGTCGACCGATTTTGTCCAGGAGGTTCGGGTTTGTTAAGAGACAGATATTCGGTCGACCGATACATGAAATGTATTTGGGGTATATTTGGTTAATACGAATACGACCGTTGGGTATGATACGACAAAATAAACGGTCGGAAAAATAAGTTCATACGGTCGACCAAAAGGGCATATACGGTCGACAGAATCCGGGCAGTGAAAACACACAGGATAATTGATCACTCGGTCGACCGAACGGTCTGTTACGCTCGACCGAATGTGGGCAGACTGTTAGGGTTCAGGTTTAGTGTTTTCCGGTCTAAGTTTGGGTACTCTATTGAAGTCCAAATTATGTGAAATTTCGTGTGTGACTTCTATAAGGAACCTAGTGTGTGTTTAAGTTGATTTTTGCTCAAGTATGCTCAATTTACACAAGTTCCTAAGACTCAAAGAAAATACAAAATACACGTCTTCAAAAGAGCTTAATTACATGTCTTGACTTTTTTTTTTCTTCCTTGAGTTTTGATCACCTGTAGAGGTTAGCACAAAGCAATATATATGCAATGCAACATGTCTGCTACTCTACATGATCATAATTAAGATTAGGTTGATTAAAACATCAAAACATAGACTAAGGCCAAAACGCCAACAGTTAACTACCTTTGTAATCGTACTACTAAGCAATAAATTGTATACCTAATTATTTAGGTGGGTAGAGGGAGTGTCTAGTGAGGCATTGGTCGAGGAACTATGTGTTTTTTAAGCCTAAACATGTATGGTATTTTTAGATAATATGTGTGTATTTCTTCCTATTTTTCCCGATTTTTCCTGATTTTTATCTATTTTATCAAATTTAATTAAATTAAAATTATAAAAAACCCGCCAGAGTAGGGCGTTGCGTGAACATTGTTTCATAGGTTTGATTAAATATTGATAATGTATAATTATAATTTATAGCCGACGTGCATTGCGCAAAAGATTTAGTCCATATTAGAAAGTGACATGAGATTTTCTCTTCATGCCACTAAAATTACTAAAAACTACGGGGTATCCTTTCCTTCTCCAAAGTTATCGTATAGATTCCTTTTTTGTCTACCATGTAAATATACTTATTTAATAGTAAAAATACTCCGAAAGCTAGTTCTAAATACAAAATGAAACCTTCTTCTCATTATTCAATGCTCCTAATTAACTTGATCGACCAAACAAAAATACAAGGCTTTCTCGGTGCTTCTCAATTATTATTGAACTTAAGTTATTTTTAATTTATTTATTTCTAAAATATATGACATTTTTTCAGATTTTTAATATATGATGATTTTCGAAGAAATAATGTATTATTATAGATGGAGCATTTTCTAACGTAGTTAACCTCATTAGTGTTTAAAAAAGGTTACCAGACTAGACCGTTGGATAGATGTTTTCTAATTAGTACCGCTGGATTGATGCAAATTTGAATTAGAAACATATAAAACAATTCCATGATAACCAATATGTAAAAATAAAAGAGTGTCGATGCAATTTTGCAAATGAAATTCTATATAAGTTAATCCCATGACCATGATCACCAATATGTTAAAATAAAAATCTTCAATCGAATACTTCCACCAAATACCGTAGTTTCATTTCACATTCTTTTCAATAAACATAAACTCACGTGACCAATGTCTATTTGTGCACAGAAAACTGTCAGAAAGTAGTTCCAGTAGATTCCATGGTCCAGAGAAACAAAAAAAAAAACATAATTCAATTTTCCTTTTACCAGATTCATGGTGTTTGTGCAAGTCACTATAATACGTTGAAAACCAAATTATGTTGAATTTAATAGAAATATATGATACTATTATTGCCAACATACACCATGTTTTTTCATATTTGTAGACGTAAAGACCAAACAAATATTTTTTGTTATATCATGTTTAAAAAAATAACATCAACAAACGTGTTTATCTTTTGTCATGATAAAACATCTACTAAATTCATGTTAACAATAGCATAAGATTTAAATTCAAATAAAAATTAGAAAAATGAAAACAACCATAACAAATACGAAAGTTATAAAATTCTTGTAACAACATATAAATTTTTCTTCATAAAATAATGTATTAAGTTTATGTAAACAACAATATCAAACATTTATGCTCCTCAGAGTGTGTCGTAGGCCGCTGGAGATGCTTGTCGGAAGACTCGTCGGAATAGCTCGCTGGAAAAGCTCATTGGAGTAGCTCGCCAGAGTAGCTCGCTTGAGATGCTCACCGGAGTCATGGTGGAGGTGGGAGGTGGTGGGAGGTGGTGGGTGGATGATGTTGGAGATTCTTGGTTCCCTTGATTTCCTAAGGAGGGAGGAAAGAAAATAAAACAAGGAAATCCTTTAATACTTGGGAAACCAAAAGAAAATTGTTTTCTTTTCCTAGGATGACACAAACACAGGGAAACCAAGTGGTCAAAGGGAATTCATTTTCCTTTCCCTTAGTTTTCGTTGTCACAAATCCCCCTAAATGTAACAAAAGGATCCCAGGAGGTACTCGAAATCCCACCCAGATTCCGCACGCCCATGATGTGGCATGCCACATCACATTAATTTTAGGTTGGATAATGCATTAACTTGGCTTCTTGCCTTGGGGTTTGGTAGGAATTGAGATTTCATGGGTTGTAGTGCCCAATCTTGTCATCACATGGGTTGCTTTGTGTCAGATTGTGCACATGTATTATGAGTTATCTTTTTAATATTTTATAATAAAACATAGACATTAATGGTATTTGGAATATACGTCAATTGTTCTTATCTTTTTAAGTAACTTGAGGACCATTTCTTGATTAATGAATTTTCATCCTAAATTATTCTTTTAAGAATACTGAGGCATATGCATTAAGTAATATTAGTGTTAATAATAAACAACTTAAATGAAGTTCACTTGTTGACTAAACATGGACAATAGCAAACACTTTTGTTAATTTCAATGAATATACTTGCATCAATAGTTGGGAATAGTTACAAATATTCCCGTAATTACCGTCTCAACTACTAGTTTTGTATAGTCAACGAAATTACCAACATCAATAGTTGAAAATACCATGAGAATGTTTTTGTAATTACGCACAAAATAACCACACCAATAGTTGAAATACCCACTATTGTTCATGTAATTACCTATTATGATGTTTGAAAATACCCATCAGTAACATTACAGTGTGAGTTGTAATTACCAGAGCCACAAAATAGCCACACAAATATTTAAAAATACACAATAATGTTCATGTAATTACCTAGTATGATGTTTGAATTTACTCATCCCTATACAACTGAAATACCACCATAATAGCCGGAATTGCATTCTAATAAATATTTTTGTTATTTTCGCTGAAAATACCCTCATCATTAGTTAAGAATACTTTGATCATTCTCATGGTTACATGCAAAATATCCTTAGATCCGAAATTAGACAATAACAAACACTTTTGTTAGTTTCGATGAATATACCCATAATTACCATGTCAACTACTAGTCTTGTATAGTCAACAAAAATACCCACATCAGTTTTTGAAAATACCCTGAGAATGTTTTTGTAATTACCCGTAAAATAACAACACCAATAATTGAAAATACCCACTAATGTAATTACCTATTATGATGTTTGAATTTACCAATCAGTAACAATAGAGTGTGAATGTTTTATGTGTTGATGTTTCGGAATAGAAGGTAATTGCATGTAATATGGAAAATTCATTTGTGTGAAACAAAACTTGTGTTTTCACCTCTATTTTAAAAGTTAAACCGTACCTGGAGTTCGACTGAGGTTCAACCCCGAAGCGGAAGTTAACCGATCGTTTCACTGGAAAACCGAAAAATCGAACGAAACGAGTTTGACCTGAAAAGGCCAATAAATTGGTTGGTTTGTATAGTGGTTGAATCACATTTGAGAAAAAAAGAGTTCAACTGTATTTTTTTTAATATTTTTATATTTTGTTCAAGGTGATCATCAATAAGGGTATTGAATGCAAACCAATATTAAAAAAATTTGAACGGAAATATTTGGTTTGAATTTTTACTGAATAAAGAGAATAAATTAGAACTACCCATTATGTTGTTTGAGTTTACCCCTTCCAATTCCTACATATTAAAATACTCCTCTAGCCGAAACAGTGTTCTATATATGCCCCTACACCTTAAAAAATACATCAAAATGTATGTTTTAGTGGGATTTGTTATGAACACAATATCCTTTGTAAATATTGATTCATCACGATTGTCTTTCGAAGTGACAATCAGCAGTAATACTACAAAATTCCATTATGGAATTCAAACATTTATATATTAGTTAAATTCCTTATTCAAATTAGCAAAAATCGTCGATGAAGTTAGAAATGAACTATTTCGATCATTAACCAAACTATATTATGCATGAAGAGTTATTTGTACTATTACCTAAAATACCAAAATATCAAAGTACATAATTCAAATGGAATTATCTAAAATGTGATTAGTAAATATGTATAAGCATCTATGGTTCATTCTTCATGTGAATATATGGGAAACTAAACATTTATGTTCTTCAAATCCATGTATACAAAGTTGAACATTAATTTCACATAGATACAAAGGTAAATCAATGTAGAGGATATGTTAAATCAATTTAGTGAAATCATCATTAAGAACCCTTACAGGTTCCATGCATACTAGGGTAATTTAACACATATAAATGGGTAATTCCATGTATATGTAAGGATAATTGCATCTATAAGAGTAATCCACCGTGTAGAGTAATTTCACATAGATACCAAGGTGAAATTGATGTAGAGGACAGGGTAAGTCCATTTGGTAGAATCATCATTAAGAACCCTTACATGTTCATGCATATTAAAATAATTTAACACATATAAAAGGGTAATTTCATCTGTAATAGTAATTTTATACAGATACAAAGGTAAATTGATGTAGAGGATAGGATAAATACCTTTGGTGGAATCATCATTAAGAATCCTTATAGGTTTCATGCATACTAGGGTAATTTAACACATATAAATGAGTAATTTCATATATGATTGACATCATATCATGCATATATTTGTGTCTTATATCCTTTATTCTTATCCTAAGCAATGCTACGTAACAAGTTTTATGTTTAAATTTCAGGAATAAATATATTTGAGAAGGAGAGACTCTAAAAGGACTTAAAAGCAAGAAAATAGACTAAGTTGCAAGACTTATAGACTAAGATGCAAGAGAGACACCCGAATGCAAAACCAAAGGACCAATGAGCAAATGAAGAAACTCCACACCATCATGAGGAGTATTTCGGCAATTGGATTCGGGTCGCAACACAACCGATTAGAGTGCATCAGACATGAAGAAATCACTCCAGACAACCACACTCCAAAACACAACCCGATCCAGACCATATAGGCAGCCAATTGGCGGTCCAAGACCGCTGGGACTTGATTCAGTTCTAGATGGCTTGGGGATCAGCCAAAGCCTGCCCAAATGAAAATTGATATGCAGCACAAAGGTAAAAAGTGAAAAGAGTGTTATAACATTATACTTCCACAACCTATCCAGGTTTGATGGTATATTTTTGATTGGCGGTCTGTTTTGGTTTAGATCTGATAAAACTTCATCGGGTCATGTATGTAATGTTGTATGTCTATTGTTAGTAGTGTTTTAGTCCCATATCGGGGGATTGTCCCCGATTGCCTTTTTCTATGACTATAAATATAAGTCCTCCTTTTGTATTCACCCATTGCTTGGTGGCATTCTCTCTACTTGGAGTAAACTTTGGAACAAAACTCAAGGTGGAGAAGAATGCTACTTGCAATGTGAGTCATGTTAATAAAATATTTTTTCTTAGTTTCTTTTAATATTGTCTTGTCTTTTAATTCTTGCATGTTTCTTTAGTTTAATTTTCTTTCATTAGCTTCTTTAATATTTCTTGTTTGCTTAGTTTAATTGTCTTTCATTAGAATGTTTTGTTTTGTTAATGTAGTTTGTAGTATAATGATTAGTGAGTAGTTTCATCCCCTTTGTGGGTGGAGTAGATTTATATACATGTTATGTAGATGGAATGAATGATAAACATTGTTGTATGTGAGAAATGTTAGTATGCTTGTTTGAATTAATGAGAACACTTAACTTGATGGTTTCTGCCATAATGTTTAGGTACATTCCATTCTTGTTTAGATTTTAAATAACAAGCTTGTCATGCTGATATTAATCACCTAAGTTAGTGCTTTGAATGATAGGCCTTGCCATGAGGTACTTCTTATGCATTACAAACACTAACTGCACTTCAGCTTATTGTATGCATTCATCACCTCTTATTTCATGTGTACACTCACTTCACCTCTTAGGGGTTTCCATTCGTGATTTATAGCATCTTCTATTAGTCACTTAGTTTCATTTCTTCTCGCACTTTCATCTTGTTTGTTGTTTACTAGTTTAGTGTAGTTTTGTTTAATCAATCTTTTCTTCGCCTTGTTTCCCACTCTCCTTCAAACTAACCAAAGTTGACACACCTTCCTGTGGATTGACCTATATTTGTCACCACTTCAATGCGACAGTGCACTTGCGGTTATTTTAAAACGTTCAATCATGTTTTTGACGTCGTTGTCGGGGAGGTGTTATGTCCAGACTTTAGTTTGGACGTTCAATCATGTTTTTGTTTGTAGTTTTAGTTTGTTTCAAGATCTTTCAAAAATCAAGAGACGTCGCCAGGAGAAGTTGGGAGGGGAGCAGGCCCAAACAGACCGCCAATTAGCGGTTCTGGACCGCAAATTGGCGGCCCGGTGAGCACCAAAATCCCTCTTATTTTTTCTGGTTGTTTCATCTGGGGGCTCAATTTGGAATGTTTTGACTTGTAGTTTGCTCCCATATTAACAATCAAGTCCCTTTAATAAACATGGACCTTAAAACTCAAAGCAAAAGAGTAGATTGATTGCCATCTAGGTCATACACCATTTGTAGACCCTGCACGCACTCGTCTTTCTTTTCTTTAAATTCTTGTTGTTGATTGCTGACGTGAGGTACGCACTTCCTACTCTCATTCATGTATTTTGTATGATCATGCATTAGTTAGAAGGAATTGCAGGGGAAAAGAGTGAGGTGAGTGTTTGATTGGAGAGTTGATTGTTAGATTAAGACTGAAAACGCTACTAAGGATGGGATGTCTCATACAAGATAAGGTGGGGGATTTCATCACCCCTTTCTTTGCCCCAAAAATCACTCTTAATCAAAGCCTTAATTCTAAAAGCAGGTAGACATTGGCCCTAAGTATTTTAAACGCACTTAGGAGAGTGATCTAGTTGAGACCATCACGACCTGATCGGCGTCGGCTGCCTTGTCGATAGTAGGAGGTACGAGATATCCAGATGTTATATCACTTGCTGGGCATTGTGGTCTTCGTTGTAGGGAGGTGAGGCGTGTCAAGACTAGTGATCTCGAACTTAGATGTCGTCTAGCCTAAGGACCCATAGCCATAAATTGTTTGAGTCATGCTTGCTGGACTAGGCTTCTACCCTCACCCTTTACCCACGCTAGTTTTTAAGGATTCTTCCACTCTCCTCTGAGTCATCTTCTTCTCACAAACTTCTACATTCTAGTCTCCACCCCTTTACACTCCCTATTAGCATTTTAGGGTCTAGTCGAGCAGTTTTTGCGAGCTTGGCCTCGTGGTGGTGAGAGTGGTGAACTCGAGAGTTTTTTGTTGTGATGGATGGTAACATGGGAGACCATCCATATCATTGTTGGGACCAATACAATTCTCCCTGGTACTCCAGACCCATGCATCCTGGGGTGCCTCAGACAAACACCCCGTATGGTTGGGACAATCTTAATTGTGTGACTGAGCAATCTTATTATTGGGGTAGTATGAGAGAGGCATCGACTGCTAGACCATCATCTAGTTATGTCAAATCATATGTTGGTCATCAAACTGAGACATTGCAAGAACATTTGGCCTCTTTCATGCACGTGGTAGATGACATGAGTGCATCGGTTGCTCCAGTAGCCGTACCGTGTGACTGTTGTGGGTTGAGTGGTTATGTTATCTGGGCCTTATGTTCCCCCAGAACCTGAGTATGAGCATACATTTTCCCAAAATTCTCAATATAACCTTTACGCATCCGCGTACAACCCGAGAGGGATGGATTCGTGGGGAGACAATTCCTATTCAAATTCTTATACATCATTTCCACCCTAGTATCCTCCTCCCGAATACCCAGAATTCTACCAACACCCTACTCTAAATCATTGAACTTATTCTCAGCCTATCAACATCCAACCCAACAATTTCCCAAATTCTGACTTGATTCTCACAGTTGACCCCAGACTTGATTCTTTGAAACAAACCCTCCAAACATTCATGGAAACCACTCCAAATGTAATGAAGTTCACTCAAAATTCCATGCAAACTATGGAAATGTATGTGAGTCAAATTACACAACAATTAAGTAAACGAGAGTAGGGTGACATTTCTTGTCAACATGAGGATTTATTTTCTGATATCGAACCACCACCACATCCAAAAATTCAAAGCACAATCTTTCAAAGTCAAACTCTTAGTCAGTCTGAGGGACTTGGGGCTTGAATTTACGATCAGGACACCCTTCATTATGAGTCGGCACATGATTGTGCCTTATCTTTTTGTCATGTGGCCCTTGAGCCACATGATTTTCATGTTGTGCCTCTTAGGACTCACATCCGGTGGAGCAAGAGCTCCCTTGTACCCTTAATTTCAAACAACCTGATGAGAGTTTGCCTCTCACTATTGCTCCTGATAATCTTGGAAATGATGGAACATCAAACAACTACATTGCTAATGAGGGTATTAAGAGTTCCTTGGAGGATACCTTGGGTATGAGACCCACTTTCTGTTCGCCTGGTGAGTCAGACATGCATAACAAGTTCTTGACCTCGTTCCAACCCACCAGCCTGTTGGTTGGAGAGTTCGGATTGATGATCATAACTTCAGTACCACAACGGGAGAAACTCTTCTTCCATTGCCCCTTATTTCCCAAACTCTTGAGAGGTTTCAGCTCTTTCAGTTTCATTCTTTTAATGAGACGTCTTTGTGTCTAATTCATGAACCTCTCCTTTCATCTTGTGCTCTTTGTGGGGGCCCAAACATGAGTATTTTGGCCCCGCGTGGTGTCATGTTCCCTTTCCAAGTGCATTGACCCACTTTTGAGGTTTCCATTCGATGTTCTTTGACAAATGAAGATGGGAACTTATTTTTGTACATAGTTATACTAAAAAAAGGTATAATAAAAGACTCCATGAGCGATCATTGATTGTTGTGGGCCCCAACCCTTGTGTATTTGTGCCTCATTTCTTTCACGTATTTGTATCCTTTCTTTAGCATCTCAAAGGTTTGGAGGGAATTCGGGTTTGTGTCCATCAACATAACCATGAACTTCCCATTGTACTTCACGTTGGTGATATCTCTTCTTTTTCATGCATAACTACATGTAGTATCATGCTCACATTCATTGAGGACAATGCATAAAGTAAGTGTGGGGAGGTTTTTTTACGTGTGTACATAGTCAAGTCTTTTGGATTTGATTTTGTTTTCTTTTGTGTGCATTGATGAGAATTTAATTTATACCGCAAGTGCACGGCGTCAATGAAGACGTGGCAAGTACGGGTCGAACACAAGGAGGGAGAGATATTGTTATTTGTGTGATTTTCGAGTTAAGGGAAGAAATAGAGAGAGAACATAATTTTGGTTTGAGATTTTTGGTTTTTGATTTCTAAGGCAAGAACAACAAAAACAAATTAAGAATAAAGCAAAGAAGGGTGAGAGTCCAGCGGGTGGAGGTTTAGATGTCGGGTTTTGTTTAGAGAAATTAGAAACTTATAATAAATCATATTAGTTATAAAGCATTACATTATAAATGATTTAACACAAACTCAAGTAATCAAAATATCCTAGCACGAAATTAGAATAATAACCTCATTCTTCTTCTCATCACCCTAAATCCGTCACCCCCACCCTTTGGAGAGAGTTAGAAACTCATGGATGGAGGGAAGGAGAAGGGGTCCTAGAGAAATTACAAAAGAAACTAAAAACACAAGATAAAACAACAAAACTTTACTACTAAATTATGGAATAAAAATAAGAACATCCTCTACAACATCGTTTCGGGGCTATTTATAGCCGATATAAGGGACCTAGGTATAAAATAGGAAAGTACACGTGGCGAGACACGAGTGGGAAAAATCCGAATCCATGGATCCACAAGGGGACGGCGGATTCGTGGCTTCAGAAGTTAAAGATAAAGCAAATGCACTTATTACATCCTCGACAAAATCCACTTATTACATCATGCTTCAGAAGTGGCTAAAAGGGTCTGCCTAGTATTACAGGGATTTGTCTATTAGGATTTACAACAGGTGCAGTATCTAGTACGACAAAATCCACTGGGTAAATGAAGTCACCCACCTTGATCGAAACGTCCTCGACTACACCTCTTGGTTTCTTAATAGAGCAGTCAGCAAATTGAAGAGTTGTCTTAGAGGGTTTTAGTGGACCAAGGTTGAGTTGCTCGTAGACAGAGAACGGGAGTAGGTTAACACTAGCACCAAGGTCTAGAAGGGCTTTGTTGATAAAAGTATCTCCTATTGCACATAAAATTGTGGGACACCCAGGGTCCTTATATTTTATAGGAGATGAGTTGGACAGAATAGAACTTATGTTTGCAGTTAAGAAAGCTTTCTTTGGTACGTTTATTTTTCTCTTTTTAGTGCACAGATCTTTTAAGAATTTAGCATAAGCAGGTCTTTGTTGAATCATATCCAGGAGTGGAATATTCACCTTAACTTGCTTAAATACTTCCAGGATTTTCTCCATTTGTGCAATTGAGTTCTTCTTAAGTCTATTGGGGAATGAAGCTTTAGGAACATAGACTCGCTCAGGTTGAGCTATGGGTTCAGGTTGAGTAGGTGGGTTGGGTGTTTCAGATTGGACGTCAGGTTCAATGGTTAGGTCATATGTGGTTGCTTGATGGCTAGATTGATTAGACGTTCTAGGATTTACCACATTGTTATCAACTTGTCTTCCGGACCGTAATGATACTACTGCATTTATTTGTTGGAACGGTTCTTCCTCATTAACCATTTGAACTGGTCTCGAGTTGTTACATCCTAGAGGTGGTTGATAGGGCTGATATTGATTATTAGATCTAGGATTCGCCTCAGGTTGACTTGGAAACTGACCCTTTTCTCTTGCACCTACAATTTGTGCGAGTTGGCTGACTTGTGTCTCTAGCCTTTGGAAGGACTGGTTGGTTGTTTGTATAAAAGTCTTCAACAAATTTTCCAAGCTTGCCAACCTAACGTCATAATCTCCATTGTTACTAAACTCATATGATGTATTATTTTGGTTATACGGGTTTGGTTGTTGTCTAGGAGGTTGACGTTGTTGGCTTGATGAGAAATGGGAATTATTACGCCAACCCGAGTTATAGGTTGATGCGTATGGGTCATTTCTAGCATGGTTAAACGTGGTATTAACTTGTTCCCAGTCCGCACAATCCTCCATTAAATGACCAGTCTGACCACATCTAGAGCAACGGATAGACGAGACTTGATTCACTCGGGGTCGGGTTTGTAGCTTTAGACTTTCCATTCTGCGCATAAGGGTAGCTAGTTTTGCTTCAACTGCTACATTGGCATCTATAGCTAAGACTCCTGGTTTGGGTTGACTTGCTATTCTAGATCCAATACTCGGGTTAAGCGGTGCTCTAGCATTGTCCCATTGCATACTGTTTTCAGCTAAATCCTCAAGAAAAGTCCAAGCATCATTTTCATTTTTTGACATGAAGTTCCCTTGGCTTACGGATTCTACCATAACCCTAGATGTGGGTGTCAATCCCTCATAAATAATTTGGCACAGTTGCCATCTTGGAATTCCGTGATGAGGGCATTGGGTCAGCACACTTTTAAATTTTTCTAGATAGGAATAGAACGGCTCGCTCTCAGATTGAACGAATGCAACAATTTCATTCCTAATCCTCATAGTCTTATGGTTGGGGAAATATTTTTTTAGGAATACTTGAACAAACTCAGCCCAACTTTTAATGGATTTTTCAGCTAAACTATATAGCCATTTCTTAGCGTCGTCCTTCAGTGCTAGAGGCACGAATTTTAGACGCACTGCCTCCTCAGAGATATGCTAGTATTGCATAAAAGAGCAGATTTCCTCAAATTCTTTAAGGAAGAGATATGGGTCTTCCCTAGAGGTGAACTTAGGCAACATACTCATGTATTGTGCCTTAAGTTCAAAGTCGCGACCCTGTATGGTGGGCATAACGATGCACGATGGTTGAGCAGCCATCGCTGGGTAGCATCGATCCCTCAGAGTTATGGGCGGGTTCACAACATTCTCACCCCATTTGATCCAGGTGAGGTGGTGCAGCAGATGGATTCGGGCTAAGCTCTAGACTGGAGTCTAGATGAACTCGTGAGAGTCGATTGCTCAAGTCCCGAACCCAAATATGAGTGGACCGGTTTGAATTAATTTTTTTGAATTCAAATTTGAAATTTAAATTCCAAATTCAATTTCAAGAATTAATTACAAAAAAAATTCGTTTTTTTTATTTTTATATTTGTTTTTAATTTTTTTTAAGGGAAACAATCAATAGAAAGAAGAAAGATGAGAAAGGAAACTTAACTCTAAAAGATAGGTTCTAGGGTTGGTCAGAAGTTTCCTGAACAAGCACGGTTCAAACAATCCTAGACCTAGTGTCGCTTAAATCTAGATGACTCCTAACTGGTTGAGTCGAATTGATTTGCTTGATTCACCTCCCTCACTAATCAAACCAACTTGGTCAGGCAGTGTATAGCTAGTGGGGGCGCTTCCGACAGAGTCGGTGCCAATTAGACAACCACTTCGCTTGGAAGACTTACGTCAACACAAAAACACTTTCTAGACACCAAATTAAATTCGATCAGCTTCAAGTCATAGCAAGTCAAACCAATGTCCTCCTTAATTGAGTCTAAGTCCTTAGGGGCCAATGTCTAATTGATTTTAATTTTAAAGCTTGGGTGACACTTTAGGATTGTGATTTGTGGGTCACGGAAAGGTGATGAAATCCCCACCGTATCTTTTCCTACGGAGTTGCCCTTAAAATAGTTTAACTTAAATCTAGCAAAGATAGTCAAATAATGATCTTTAGTGGGGGGCAATTGCAAGGTTGTATGCAAATTAGATTATATGCTTAAATGCAATCGATAAAAACCGCGATACGTACCTTGCCTCCAGCAATCTTCAACAAGAATTAATTTGCAAGAATTTAGCAAGAATAATGCAAACAAAACATTATATGATGCATGCACTAAGTTTTTCTAGTTTTGCCAATTTTTAGGTCAGAGTTGAATTATTGCCAATTATGGAATTTAAGCTTAACACGTGCAGTTCTACAAAAGGATCCGAAACTAGAAATTACGAGGAAAGAGGCAACAAAGGTTACCTATGCAATGCTCAGTCGGGTTCACCGCCCACTCTCGACATTTCAGTAGCTCCACGCGTCCACCCAGAGAAGGCGCTAACCTCAGAAAAATTTGAAGCCCAGAAGCCTCTGTTGTGCGACGGATCCGCCGTAGCTTGTGCTTGATATGCGGCGATTTCGCCGCCCTGCTTGCTCCGGCTGCGTTCAGATTTCACCGCACACTCTGTTGTCTCCTGAAACACAAATCCAAATACTTAGACCGCGCACAAGATAAACATAATAGAATCGAGAACACAACAATAAACAAAATCTGCGTCGCCTCCCCGGCAACAGCGCCAAAAACTTGATGAGAATTTAATTTATACCGCAAGTGCACGACGTCAATGAAGACGTGGCAAGTACAGGTCGAACAGAAGGAGGGAGAGATATTGTTATTTGTGTGATTTTCGAGTTAAGGGAAGAAATAGAGAGAGAACATAATTTTGGTTTGAGATTTTTCGTTTTTTTATTTCTAAGGCAAGAACAACAAAAATAAATTAAGAATAAAGCAAAGAAGGGTGAGAGTCCAGCGGGTGGAGGTTTAGATGTCGGGTTTTGTTTAGAGAAATCAGAAACTTATAATAAATCATATTAGTTATAAAGCATTACATGATAAATGATTTAACACAAACCCAAGTAATCAAAATATCTTAGCACGAAATTAGAATAATAACCTCATTCTTCGTCTCATCACCCTAAATCCATCACCCCCACCCTTTGGAGAGAGTTAGGAACTCATGGATGGAGGGAAGGAGAAGGGGTCCTAGAGAAATTACAAAAGAAACTAAAAACACAAGATAAAACAACAAAACTTTACTACTAAATTATGGAATAAATATAAGAACATCCTCTACAACATCGTTTCGGGGCTATTTATAGCCGATACAAGGGACCTATGTATAAAATAGGAAAGTACACGTGGCGAGACACGACTGGGAAAAATCCGAAGCCATGGATCCACAAGGGGGCGGCGTTTCCGCCGCACATTACATGTGATGTGCGACGGATTCGCCTCAAGAATGTGTCTGATTCGATCCGGATTTTTCCTTCGTGTTTATGGTATGATTTAAATGTCCTTTGCGCATCCAGATGATTTCTTTCCTTTCTTTTGAGCTCCGAATTAATTCTTTGTATATTTGGAGATCCAAATTGATTTTTTAGAACTTCTCCAAAATAATATTTTGTTCCTTGCAGTCGGGTCCTTGGGTTTTTGCAATTAAGTCCCTCGCTACTTTTGTGCTTAAGTCTTTGGCCTTTTTGTAATTAGGTCTTTGAATGCTTTTATGCGTAGATGGACTTCCATTTGAATCTCGATAATCTTGAACTTGGTCTTTATGACAGGAATGAGTCTCTTGCACGCATTTATGCTCGGGATATGGGTAATTTGCATTCAGGTCCCTGTATTCTGTAAATAAGACTAAACACATAACTTAGTAGCATTTATTGATATAAAATTAATCTAAATGAAAGACATATGATGCATTGTATGCAATGCATCATGCATTGTTAGGGTCATTTTAGTGTGTTGCATTTAATATCGATATATCTGCTTGTCATGATCCTTAGGTAACTTGTCTTCTTTTGCTTGTCTAGTGCTTTAAAATTTTCAAATTTCTTTCAAAATATCCATGTGTTTGCGAAACAAATTGTGGGTTTTGCGTGTGTTTAGCATGTGCAAAACCATTGAGAGACAAAGTAAAAAGAAAGCTCCCAAAATTGTCTTGAACATGATGCATTAGGATACCTAGTATACCGGTTTTAGGTCTTATCGAGTCGTAAGGATGTACCTCGATTTTCCTTCAGGGGGAGAGTAATCATAGGGTTTCAGTACTCAAACAATTAAAGAAGTTCACCCTAAACCTAGTGAATCAATACTTCGTGTCTGTTTATTTAAGGAAGTTTGTGGTAGTCAAGGACCCTTTAAATCTTGTTGTGAGACATTAAGTGTAGGGATTTTGGTTCATGTGTAGATAAGAAATAAGTGAGTAGTTGTTCTATCTCTCGCACGGCTCATATCACTCGGGAAATTAGGTCTGAAGGGACTTTGTGCCTGGTGCTTTCGAGTCATCTGACTTGGGATGCACCGACCAAACTCCTGTTACACGGGTGGTAGGGATTGCCCTATGTGGCGATGTGGGGAAATGTGTACGTGATAGTGTAAGTCCTCATAGGAAATGATGCACGAAACCTGGCACTGGGAGAATTACACACCAACTAGTAAAAAAAGAGTAGAAAAAAAGGTAATGCAAATAAGAACCTTAATGGACATTACACTTTGTATCACTTGAGGATGTTAAGGTTGTCTATGTCTTTCACTTAAGTCCTTAATTAACTTGCACGAATGATTCATTAGGCTAGGTGTGTGGACTGGATACTATATAGAGGCGGCTCGTAGAATTACCGTATCCAATGATCGACAAAAATGAGTCCATCGAGTCGATTGCTAGATTGAATAATGCATCTGTGTTCGGATTTTGTGGGTATATCCGCTGAAAACCCTCAGAAGACAACACTCCTCCTTGGCGACAAGGAGGTTTAACAGCTTGTTGCACGTGCTAAGTGCAACTGTGATTCCTACGAAAGTGACTTAGGATTTCCCTTTTTCCGTATGTTATTTCCTTTCTTTTATTTTTCTTTTTCTTTGTTTTGCTCGGGACTAGCAAAAGTTAGGTGTGGGGGTATTTTATTGACATCATATCATGCATATATTTGTGTCTTATATCCTTTATTCTTAGCCTAAGCAATGCTACGTAACGACTTTTATGTTTAAGTTTCAGGAATAAATAGGATTGAGAATGAGAGACTCTAAAAGGACTTAAAATCAAGAAAAAGGACAAAGTTACAAGACTTATGGACTAAGATGCGAGAGAGGGGGACCCGAATGCAAAACCAAAGGACCAATGAGCAAATGAAGAAATTCCACACCATCATGAGGAGTATTTTGGCAATTGGATTCAGGTCGCAACCTACACAACCGATTAGAGTGCATCAGACATGAAGAAATCACACCAGGTAATCACACTCCAAAACAAAACCCGATCTAGACCTTATAGGCAGCCAATTGGCAGTCTGTTTTGGTTCAGATCCGATAAATCTTCGTTGGGTCATGTATTGGAGTGTTTTATGTCTATTTTTAGTAGTGTTTTAGTCCCATATCGGGGGATTGTCCCCGATTGCCTTTTTCTATGACTATAAATATAACTCCTCCTTTTGTATTCACTCATTGCTTGGTGGCATTCTCTCTATTTGGAGTAAGCCTTGGAGCAAAACTCAAGGTAGAGAAGAAGAATGCTACTTGCAATGTAAGTCATGTTAATAAAATAGTTTTTCTTAGTTTCTTTTAATATTGTCTTGTCTTTTAATTCTTGCATATTTCTTTAGTTTAATTTCCTTTCATTTAGCTTCTTTAATATTTCTTGTTTGCTTAGTTTAATTGTCTTTCATTATAATGTTTCCTTTTGTTAATGTAGTTTGTAGTGTAATGATTAGTGAGTAGTTTCATCCCCTTTGGGGGTGGAGTAGATGTTTATACATGTTATGTAGATGGAATGAATGCTAAACATTGTTGTATGTGAGAAATGTTAGTATGCTTGTTTGAATTAATGAGAACACTTAACTTGATGGTTTCTGTCATAATGTTTAGGTACATTTCATGCTTGTTTAGGTTCCTAATAACAAATTTGTCTTGCTCATATTAATCACCTAGGTTAGTGCTTTGAATGATAGGTCTTGTCATGAGGTACTTCTTATGCATTACAAACACTAACTATACTTGAGCTTATTGTATGCATTTATCACCTCTTATTTAATGTGTACACACACTCCAACCCTTAGGAGTTTTCCATTCCTGATTTCTAGCCTCTTTTATTAGTCACCTAGTTTCATTTCTTCTCGCACTTTCATCTTGTTTGTTGTTTACTAGTTTAGTGTAGTTTTGTTTAATCAATCTTTTCTCCACCTTATTTCCCACTCTCCTTCGAACTAACCAAAGTCGACACAACTCCCTGTGGATCGACCCATATTTTCTACCGCTTCAACGCGGTCGTGCACTTGCGGTTATTTTAAAACTTTCAAACAATATATATGTAAAAGTAATTTCATCTATAAGAGTATTCCACCGTAGAGAGTAATTTCCCATAGATACAACGGTAAAAGAGGATAGGGTAAATCCGTTTGGTAGAATCATCATTAAGAACCCTTACAAGTTCCATGCATACTAGGTAATTTAACACATATAAAATGGTAATTCCATGTATATGTAAAGGTAATTCCATATATAAGAGTAATCCACCATGGAGAATAATTTCACATATATACAAAGGTAAATCGATGTAGAGGATAGAGTAAATCCATTTGGTAGAATCATCATTAACAACCGTTAGAGGTTCCCTGCGTACCCTGACTAATTTCTCGTTGAAGTAAGGTTGCTTGTATATGCAATCCTAGCCTTCTTAATATAGGTATCACATTGCTCGTCCAATGTGTGGTGTACTTTCTCATTGTTGATGTTATAATTTTAATTAAGGTCATTAGAAGATGGACATTTAAGTTGGGGATCATTTGATTGCTCTTTTAGAATTACCTACGTCAATAGTTGTTGTTTAATGAACTTTCTCGAATCATTAATTGAAAATACCCAAGTCAATAGTTGGGAATACTCAAGAATATATTCCAAAGAATACGATGCCAAACTATTTTCTACTCTTTATGAGTTGACAAATAACCACAAACAATATTTAATGTTATGTGATTTAACATTTTAAATAACCGCAAGTGCACGACGTCGGTGAAGACGTGGCAAATACGTGTCAAATCTCAAGGAGTTGTGAGTGTTTGTTGTGACTACCATACTGAAGTGGGTAAAGAGTTAACATTATCATTAAAACATACAAGACATTAATTGAGATAAGGCCAACAACAGCACATGCTCCCACATACCATCCTTATCTCTTTACCCACTCCAACCTTATCATCACCTCATCATTCCTCATAAAGTGGGCCCACTAGTCAGAACATGTGCTACGCATCAATTAAGACATTAGCACATCAAAGGAAAGAGTGAGGAATCCAACAAAATGGTTATGGAAATCATGTGAAACTCCAAGATTAAGATTAAAACACACACCAATCTCACAACATTCACACTTCACATCATTCTACACTCCCCAATTGGGACGGATAACTCACTAATCATTATGTAAACAAAGAAAATAACAAAATAAAAACAACACATGAACAAGTAAAGAAAACAAGATCTAACCAAAACATTGGAATAAAATTGCATCAAATGAAAGACAAGAATATAAAGAACAAGAAACTAAAACTTGATTAACAAAGAAAGATTACAAAAGGTGTTTATCTTTACCTACACAACACAAATAAGCAATAAATAAAACCTACTCTACTAAACAAGAAATAAAACTAACCTAAGGAGGAGAGGAATGGAGGGGGAGGAAGGATTACAAGTGTATTTATAGTAGATTAGAAGGTCTGGATGATTCTAGGCATGATCAGATGGCTATAAATCATATATGGATATTGCATATTGCTCGGACTCGAGAACCCGACCCACCACAGAAATTTGGGGTCGAACCGACCAACCAGATCCGCCAATGGCAGATTATTCTGGACTTTTTTTCTTTACACTTAGGTCCCTCCAGGTTTTCACTTGACTCCTTCCTGAGTTACAATCCAGACATTGGGCATTACAAACATGTCCAGAAGCCTTCCAAATCAGTTCATTCTTCTTGCGTTTAGGTCCTTTTCTCTTCTTTACTGCCTAAACCCTGAAATACATCAAATAAACACTCGAGTGGCACAAATATGGGGTAAAATAATGGATATATAGGATGAATGCAATGTATGATATGCTACTAATCGTCATTGATCTTAACTCTCTAATGCTTTTGTAATGATTATGTTAGTTTGGTGTTATGAACTTATTTAGGAAAATAATATGAATGGTTGATTTTATATTCATGGCTTAGTATGTTTTACAATTTAGTATCTTGTATTTCTCTCTAGGTTGCTTACGTGTTTTTTACCTTTGATAATGTTCTATTAGTGTTTAGATTGGTGCTAGACTTCTTGTTTTAAAATACCCTATGATGTAGGTTAAATTACCTTCATATCAATGTAGATTTACCCAGCAGATAGAAAAGTTATTTACCAATTACAATTGCAAAAATTATGTGCTTGCTATAAGTATTTGTGCACATTGTTTCAGTATAATTGAATCAAATGGATATTGTTTACTTTTGGCATATGTAGGTTGTGTGCTCTCCTTAAGCATTATGTCAAGGTTCTGGCACCCTTTAATCTTTGATTGCCTAGATGGTATGACTTCTTTGTATACTTCCGACGTAGATTGAAAGAACCCAGACCTTCATGAACCTCCAATGAAGTTAGTTGAGATAGAAAGTTTCCTGACCAAAAACTATTAAGGTATTAAGATGAAGTTAGAATTAGTAGGTACCCCTTACCAAGTTAGTTTGTTAAATATACTAAAAACATGAATAGAAATACCAATCAGTACAGTAAATCTACTATGTAATGTATTTACCCCAAGTATATTTTGATTTACCCTGATAGTTTGTTTAATGTATGCTTAAGATTGTTTACTTTATTTCCTTTTAGGTTATCATTCTTATATACAAAAAAAACACAATTCGATTCAACTAAACAACATTTTTTAGTCACAGTGCTATAAGTGGTAAAATAACATAGTAGATGGTAATGGTTAGTTGAATAGACAACGATTGTAATTGAATAGGTTATTATTATATTTACCCCACGACACCACTCAATTTACCATTGTGGCTGTGTTTAATTTACCCCCATGATAGTTGTTAATGTAGCCCCTATTTCGGTTTTACAATCTAAGTAGGCAAGCAACAAAATTGATTCAACATAACAACCACATCTAGTCACAGTTCTCAAAGTTGTATAATGACCAGGTAGATATCCAAAAAGTTGTCAATCATCGGTAGCAATTCATATGACTCATTTATATTTTTTAATTTGAAGTTGAGAGATCTTGTAGTTGTGTTTTCTTCTCTTCTTAATAATTTATAACAATTTTCACTTCATATCGTCTAGGTTAGGTATTCCATGCCTTATACACTTCAATGCCTTGCTTGCAAGCAGGATAAAGGTGTAGTTACATTTGGTATTTTCTTTTATCAAATGTCAAGATGGCTTGTATATTCTCTACAATTTATTCAAAACTAATATTACGGACCCAGGCCAACAGTTCAATAGCCTTGAAGATATTTGTTTGACCATGGTCATTACCACGAGGAAACTCCATGGTATATGTGTCAATATCTCGTAAAGAATGACATAGAATACTGAGAGGCTGCAAAATAATGTCCAAACAATTAGATAAACAACTAAAATAGCTGGTTAGAAAGCATGAATGAAACTTCAGGTCCTTGTGGTCGAATGCTTATAAATATAACAAGAAAACAATTTATTATTAAACTATATTAACAAATAAACAATCACTTTCTTACAAACTATTTTGTTGCAGGATACTGTTCAGAATTAAGCTTAATGATTTTAATTTTCCCTTAGAAACTATTGATCTTCCAACAACCATTTTCATCCAGATTTGCATATTTTAGATTGTTGAGCATGTGTTACACTAAACATCATATTTCATGTATCCATGTGTGCTTTAATGGCTACAAATGCACTGGCTGAACAATAGTGATCCCTCAAAGCTGCAAACTAAATGAAACATGTCCTAAAGCAAAGTTTTTCTCTTCCTAAAAACTATAGTGAATAGCATACTTGTCTTTCATTTCCCCATGTCTTTGATTCTGCAAATAAAGAGTACAACCTCGTTATTCAGTAAACAAAAAGGCCAAGTAGAAAAGCAAAAACCAACCAATCAGAAGAAGAAACATATGAACACAACAACATTACCTGTGAAACCGATCAATCGACGAATGACTATTCACAACCCAAAAAATAACGTACCTAAACAATTTTAACATCAAAATAATCATATCGACAAAAAGTAGTATTCTGGACTTGAAAAAGCATAAACTCAAATGAAGTTTCATGGTCCAATATTTTGCATCACAGACAATCTACACCGTTAAGATTCGAAAATTGAATATACCCTACTCCTAGTTAAGGACCTTTATTACGACATTACCCTATACATGTTATGAATTTACCCACTCCTCTCAATAAACTTTAGAACGATGAATTGGATAAATTTACCCACTCCTTTGGGACTCTACGAAATTACCCAAGGTAAACAACTTCAAACTTTAGAACGGTGAATCAGATAAATATAGAAGTAGAAACACATTAATTAACGACAAAAATAACTACCCAAGGAGTGTGAAATGAACTTACATTGAGTACATTATGAATTTGCCATGAGTACATTATGAATTTACCAAACCACGTCAAAAGCATGAAACAAACTTACCCTGTACTTGAAATTAATTTACCAATTCCTATCAACAACCTTTTGATTTATTATTTACCCATGTATCCATCACTTGGATTGTGTGAAATTACCATCACCAAACAACATGAAACGTTAGAAAAATATATATACAAGTAGTGTAAGCAAATAACGATTCTACAGGTTCAGGAGTACCTTTCTTGGAGAGAACCTGTGGCAGCGGAAGGAACATCGGAGGTCACCTTACGGAATCCTTCTCACCGGTCGGTCTCCTACTCTCTTGGAGAAGAAGCACGTGTCCACAACCCAAGAGTCTACGGATTAGCTTGGTAGATGTGGAGGGACGAATGGGAGAGAGAGGGAGAGGTGGCGGCTAGGGTTTGGTGGGGCTAGGGTTTGCACACAAGAATTAGTCCATCCAATGGGAGGCTCCCCTCCTTATATAGATGGAACTACTACAGAAAAGGGAATATACGTCGGATGTACGGGGCTATACACGTCGGATATAAGCACACCCCTATCCGACGTCTAGGTGTGCGTCGTCTATACATAGACGTCGGCCATAGTATAGTCGACGTCTATACCTAGCGTATATACGTCGGCTGTAATTATACACCGACGTTTATTTTTTAATGTATAGACGTCGGTTAACTAACATACGACGCCTATACTTTAGGGCTAGACGTCGGTTAGATAACATACGACGCCTATACATTAACGAATACACGTCGGTTAACGAACATACGACGCCTATACTATAGGGATAGATGTCGGATTCAATAGAAAGCCGACGTCTATTCCTTTCTTCAGAGGAATAGACGTCGGCTTATAGCAACGGCCGTCGTCTATTCCTAAACCTGGACAAAAAAAATAGCGTCCGACGAAATTGTTTTTTGTCGTCGTATTAGTGTACATACAACTGCACCAAATTCGTTCACCTATAAATTTGTTCACAAATACTCACAATTTCATCCACATACATCCATATACTTCCACAATTTCATACAAGCACAAACAAACAAGCATACATGCACAAACACAAACACAAACACAAACACAAACATACAACCATACATGCACAAACATACAAAGCATACACAATTGACATTCAACATACTTGCAATTAATTCATTCTAAAATTAAGGTGATTATATTAAGGCAAAAAGTGTAGGTTTGTAATACAAGTGCACTTGTTAACTAAATTACAAAAAATACAATTGGCAGGAGAACCTCTTAGTTCGTCAGCATGTTTCTAATGAAATAGCGAGCCCATCGGTCGCGAGTTTCATCGAGCTCCTGTTGCGAGAAGGGATCACTACTTTTTGGGAAAACCTATCAAAAAAATACAAGTGTGTTGAATATTAATAACTAAATATTGAAACTACACAACTATACAATTGAATAACGATCTAAATTACCTCGGTTAGACATACGTCTTGAGTTACCACATCGAGGATTTCCTCCATGTATCTCATCACGTAGTAACCGCATTCCGTATTTCCAACCTGCTTCCGGTACTACAAACATAGGAATTCGCTAAATATTTGTTCCTAACTTAATTAACAAAAATGGGATAGAACGTACTCATTCCATGCCATGTTATTCCTGATTTTGTGGTTATTCTCCTACCACCTAAAGCTCTGTAAACCTTAATTGCCCTGAGTAGCACAAGGTAAAATATCAATCAATAATACTAATAAAAATCCACGAATTACTTTATTCACGACTAAATGAACTTACATATTTAGAAGTTTCTTTATTAAGTCCCTTGGTTTATTCGACCCCAACGGATCAAACCAATAAGCCGAATTAGTCATTGGGCATACAACGACAATCATCCAATGAGCCCTGTGTTATATATATAATTAGAAGTTTATTACAAAATAAAATTTCACTTTGAATTACAAAGTTTACCT
The DNA here is from genome assembly GCA_963682175.1 of Triglochin maritima. Lineage (NCBI taxonomy): Eukaryota > Viridiplantae > Streptophyta > Magnoliopsida > Alismatales > Juncaginaceae > Triglochin > Triglochin maritima. Next base: position 9,543,199 of record OY821788.1, on the reverse strand, counting down.
CTCATGATAAGGGAGCAGATAATATTTCTTGTCTTCTTCTTTAAAGAATGTCCCTAGTTGACCCGATTTATCGTCATTCCCGTATATATATGTAGATGGACTGATAAATCCAAATACTTGATCCTCGGGAAAGATTGACCTTCTGGCGTCGTAAAGATGTCTACAAGTATAAAAATTATAATTTATTACAGTTTTGATAAAATTATTCAATATTTTTCATTGTATACAAAAGAACACTTACTTCACTTGCACGTCGATAATCATGATACACAACGAATCCATCGCCATGAACTGCATGATATCCTCTTTGGTGACGTACAAAGCGGGAGGCAACCCTTTATCCCCCTCCAACTCCAAGGTACTTAAAGATTGTGACTCCCTACCTACCATACATTGATACAACATTTTGCACCAACTTGGAAGCGAATTAATGTTGATCGGAGATTGGTTGTTTGACCCTTTGCTCCGGGGGCTTGACACCTTACAGATATATATACAACCGTTAAAATACAATTGTTAACAAATTTGAAGTTTAAAGTCTTTCAAAGTTAAACTATACCTCATGTTTGTCGTTTAGCTCTACTAAATAACTAGGCCACCGCACAAACCCACTGATAGCATCGCCGAGAGTAACAATCTCTTCTTCCGGAAATGGTACAAAAGCACCATGATCTAAGCAACTCTCAACTACAACCTTCAATTCTCCCTCTCCTACCTCTGTGAAGTGGTGTTTGGGGATGTTATAAACTTTCCCGCGTCCCACCAATCTTCGATCAGGGTCTTCGACAAATAAAGCACATCTAGATCCATCCGCGAACTTTCCAAATGAGGAACCGTCGACGATGGCCAATTCTCGAGAATGAGACACAAAATCATCTTGTCGATCAGGGTGGAACACTGGAGTAACTGGAGGAGTAGTCTCCGCGGAAGAACCGGTCTTACGACGGGTAGGAGAAGTAGGCAAATCACGATCCAATCTCTCCGTAAGAAGTTGCAAAGACTTCTTCAAATCTGCGATCTCTTCCCGGCATTTGGTATGACTAGTCGACGCATTAGACCGTTGAGTCTTCCCATAATATTGTCGAAGTCCAACTCTACTCCCTACCCCTCGCACACGACCGGGGTGTTCGTCGTTTCCCAAGGCCTCGCGTAGAATATCATTCCGACCGTCGGAAGCAAATTCGCCTTGAAATTCTCTCAACTTCAGAGAGTCCTAAGTTTAAAACAATATTTACTAACATTTGAAAGATATAAAATTAATGATTCTGAATTAATAACATATATATAAGTGATGCAACTTACTATCTTCGAGCCGATCGCTTGCGACTCGTCTGTGACGTACTCCCCTCTGGAGTTTACTCTCGCTCTCTTCCAAGAATCACAACGAGCTACGGGAGAAGGAGGAGATAAGTTACTTGCTTGCTCCCCACTCATACCAGAGTCAATTGCCTCCTGTTTCCTTTGAGCAATTTTTTCAGCCATCATTTGTGCTTCTAACTTTTGGTACCCCGCTCGAGACATACGATGTGTATACTTGTTAGAAGATCTAATCTTTTGGTTTTTTGATCGGATGGCCTAAAATCAAGTTTATTAGATTGTCACTAAAATCAATAACTAACAAGTTTGTTTTGAAACTCAGTTACCTCAAACTCCGGGCTATCTCTGGATTTTCTGAATAGCTCCCATTGATTCAGAGTGATAAAGTTATAGATTGTCAATCCATATATCTATTAAATATCTGTTACAAGCCTAAAATCCATAACATTAAATATCTATTACAATGTGTTACAACATAAAATTTGCACCTTTACGGTTTTTTTCCTTAATGGATTGTCATTCCATATACCTTCACTGTGGTCATCTCTAAACATACAAGTCTCAACATTTATTTCTTCATCTACTGAGTTCAACTCAGGTGCTTGCTTAGAGAAAGGTGGTGTCTTTTCATACTCGATCAGGCTATCATCTGATACAATTTTTTTCTTCCCTTCCAAAATTACTGTCCATTTCTTATCACATGGATCAGCCACATAGAAGACTTGTTTCGCTTGGGAAGCTAGAATAAAAGGTTCTCCTTTATACCCTTTTTTTGAAAAATCAATTAAAGTGAAGCCATAATCATCCACTCGAACTCCAGTTTTATTATCAGCCCACTTGCATCTAAATATAGGTACTTTGAATTTAACAAAGTCTAGCTCCCATATATCTTCAATTACACCGTAATATGACATGTCGGCGTATACAGGATTCTTGTCTTTCGAACTAGACACATGCAAAGACTCTGCTATTAAGGTGACGCCACTGTTCTGAATAACACTTTTCGCATCTTCACAGACTATGTAGAAAGAATATCCATTGATATCATAACCACTGTAACTTATAACAACAGAATGCGGACCGTAAGCCAACCACTGTATTGTCTCAGAAACATCACGCTTGTATGCTAGATTTTGTAACCAAGAGATGAAATTCTTATTGTGACTATTAATTACTTGTTGATCACTCCACAAAGGATTTCTTTCCTTTAGAAACTTCATGTGTTCATTTAGGTATGGTTGAACTTCATTCGAATTGCACAACACATAAAAATATGCTGTCATTAAGTCATCACCATTTGGATTTAACATTTTCATCCCACGTGTCCCTTTACCATCGGCACGTTTATCATGACGATTCTTCGGAAGTCCAACAGTTTTGGTGTTTGCTAGGTATCCAGTGCAAAACTCGATAACCTCCTTGGCTATGTATCCTTCAATAATACTAGCATCTGGTCTTTGACGATTTTTGCAATAACCTTTCAACACTTTCATATAACGCTCGAAAGGATACATCCACCTTAAGAAAACTGGTCTGCACAATTTAACTTCTCTAACCAAATGAATAACAAGATGAATCATAATGTCGAAAAAAGCCGGGGGGAAGAACATCTCCAACTGACATAATGTAACCACAATTTCATTCTGTAACTTGTCTAACTGCACAGGATCAACCACTTTACTGCAAATCTTATTGAAAAGGAACACAACTTTATTATTGCTTGTCTAACATCTTTCGGTAATATGGATCTCAGTGCTACAGGTAACAACTGCTGCATTAAAGTGTGACAATCGTGAGACTTCATCCCCACAAGTTTCAAATCCTTCATAACAACAAGATTACTGATATTTGAAGAATAACCTTGTGGAACCCTTACATCATGCAAAACTGACAGAGAATTCTTTTCTCCTTTCTAGACAATGTATAACTAGCTGGAGGTAAGTAATTCTGATCTCCTTTCTTCTCTGGTGCCAACATTGCTCGTATACCAATATCAACAAGATCAAGTCTTGCATTATATCCATCTTTGGTTTTACCAGGTATGTTCAACAGAGTGCCAACAAGACTATCACAAACATTTTTCTCTACGTGCATCACATCAATACAATGTCTAACTTCTAAAGTTTTCCAGTAAGGGAGATCAAAAAATAATGATCTTTTTTCCAACTACTTTTACCGTTTGCTCGTTTGTACGGTTTTCCAAATTCACATTCAATGTTCCTTACACGTTCATACACCTTTTCGACGCTGATTTCAACTGGCGGATTCTGAAACTCCTGTTTTCCGTTAAATGCCTTCTTCAACCTACGATAAGGATGAGAGTTCGGCAAAAATCTCCGATGACCGAGATAGACAGTCTTAGAACCATTAACTAGTTGCAAAGAACATGTATTTTCCTCGCAAATTGGACAAGCTTTATGACCTTTGACTGAATATCCAGACAGATTACCATAAGCTGGAAAGTCATTAATCGTGCAAAATATCATTGCCCGCATTACGAACGACTCCTGACGATAAGAATCAAAAACTGACTCTCCGTCATCCCACAATTTCTTTAGGTCATCAATTAAAGGCCTTAAATACACATCGATGTCATTTCCAGGTTGTTTCGGACCAGAAATCATTAAGGACAACAAATCATTAAGGACAACATAATATATTTGCATTTCATGCATAACCACGGGGGCAGATTGTAAATTACAAGCAGAACGGGTCAAGAACTGTGAATGCTACTCAAACTACCGAAAGGATTCATTCCATCAGTACAGAGCCCAAGTCGTACATTCCTCGATTCTTCACCAAACACAGGAAAGTCGACATATTTTTTTTTCCACTGAGGTGAATCTGCAGGGTGACGTAGCAACTGATCATTTGGTTTCTCACGATCAGCATGCCATGTCATGTTCTTGGAATCCTCTTTACCCGCAAACAAACGTTTAAGCCTTGGTATTATCGGAAGATACCACAAAATCTTAGCAGGAGGTCCTTTGATTTTCATCTCATCAGCCTCTTCATTGTGGTTTGGTCCAGTACGTTTCATTTTGTATCTTGAAACATTACACCTGGGACAGGAATGTAAGTTTTCAAACTCACCCCTATACAATATACAATCGTTCGGGCATGCGTGTATCTTCCTATATTCCATTCTCATAGGGCACAACACTTTGTGTGCATCATAAGTTCTATCTGGCAACTCATTATCATCTGGAAGCATGTCTTTCACTAACTTCAACATTGATGTGAAACTCACATCGGACCAACCATTTCCAGCTTTTAAATTGTACAACTTCAACACCGCTGACAATCTAGTAAATTTGGTACAATTCTTATACAACGGCTTCTCATTGTCACTCAACAAATTACCAAGTAAATCGGGGTTGGACTAAAACTTTTCCACACTAACATCTTCTCCATCATTCTTGAAACGACTACATGATTCATTTTCGCCGTGTCATATCCACCGTCTGTAATTTGGGTCAAAACCTTTCTCAAACAAATGATCTTTCATTTTCCGAAAAGTCAACACTGACATATTATGACACTTATTGCACGGACAATACGCCATGTCGCTGTCTTTCATTTTCTTAGAATGTTTTTTGGCAACCTCTAAGAACATATTCACTCCGTTCTCATACTCATCACTCAATCTGTTTGAAACAATCCACTCTCGATCTATTTCAATCTAAACAGAGGCAAAAATGATAGTTATTATTGCAGAAAATAAATAAAATTTCAATTTAAAAGAATGTGTTCGTAGATGAGAAGATTCGGAGACATTAAGATGAGAAAAGAATGACTCAGAGGAGAAGAAATGAAGTCCTTAATCTAGCGTGGAATATGGAAGGTTAGAAATCTAACTAAACAATCAAGGCCAAAACAAACCTAAAGTCCATTATAGGTCATTAGTAATAGACGACGCCTAACTTCGAGGTCCCGCCGAGGACCACTAGTTTGTAGGAAATCAAGAACCCGGAGGTCCCTAATATCTCAGGGAGACTAGATGGGCAACGACGTTCAGGCCGAAACGGTCTTAAACATCGAGGACCACTAATCTATAGGAAATCAAGAACCCGGAGGTTCCTAAAATCTCAGGGAGACTAGATGGGCAACGACATTCAGGCCATAACGGTCTTAAACGGTTTCCTTTCCTTAATGCGTCCGAAAATCCTAGGGGCCAATGTCTAATTGATTTTATTAAGGCTCTTTTATTAAGTGGTTTCTGGGCCAAGGAAAGGGTGATGAAATCCCCCACCTCATCTCCTATAGGTGATTGCCCCCTAAGTGTTTTTCATACATTAATCTAACAAACAACACACCAAACAAACACTCACCTCACTCTTGTTCCAATGCAAGTCCTACTAACTAATGCGTGCTTTCTAATGAATGATGAGTGAAAGATAGTACGTACCTTACGCCGGCAATCTACGACAAAAATCGTAAATAATAGAAAAATACAATGCATGCAAATCCTATATGATGAATGACTTAGCAAATATTGTCTAATCTTTTGCTTTGGGTTATTAAAGGCCAAGTTGTTTAAGGGGGCAATGAGTTATTATCATAATATTAAAAATTCAAAAAATTAAGGCAATAAACATTTAAAATATTAAAAGCAAGTATTAAAAATAATTACTTGAATTGACAGAAAAACATTTTAAACACAAACTATCATGTTATTAATAATAATTGCGAATAAAATTTTATTGAAATTTTGGCAGAACCTCCACTTAAAATTTGATATGTAAAATTCTTCAAATCCTTAAATCAACAAGAAAAATGTATATATAGTTATCTACTCACATTCACATCATGTAAAATTCTTCAAATCCTGAAACCAACCCAACTCAATCCAAACCAAATCAATCCAATGAATATGTTTATCAAATATCAACACATAACACACATGCAAAAAACTCCGAGCGAAGTTGCTTAACACGATTACATGTCAAGAGTGTACATCCACATCAAGACCATACAACTCGTGCCATTACACATCATCAATCCATAATTTTGATTTCTTTTTTTCTACTTTGGAAACCATTTGCTACACACCAACAAATTGAATCATTAATTAACTTGGAAAATAAAAGGAATTCTAAATGTTGATATTTGCATCAATACACTTAGATTATCACATTAACCAATATTTGCATCAATACGTTATTATTGTGAACTAATCCTAATTTGGCGTTGGATTCTTGGTCTAAACTAATTCTAAATTAAGGATCTAAAATTGAGCACGAACCAGAGGAGGGAAAAGTTGTGATGCCGGAGGAGCTCTTTATGGTTCCCGAAGACGTCGCGGAGGAGACGGTTGTAAACGACACGAGGAAGCTACATGCGGAGGAGGCTAAGTTAAAAAGAATATGTGGAGAAAGACGAACTTAAAACAACCAAAAACGAACTTAAAACCTACATGTGGAGAGAGACGGAGGAAGATAGAGGAAGAAGGAGAAGAGGGCCGGAGAAGTGGAGGAGAGCTTGGGAGCTCGCTGTGGTGCCGGAGACGGTGCGGATCGGTCGGAGGATGGTCGCGGAGGAGAGTTCGGTCGCGGGACGGGTAGGGTTTGGGTGGGTTTTGACTGAAATGAATGAAAGAAAGCGCGTCTGTCCGATTTCTTTAGGACCTATATACGTCGGATGTTCCATAACACCGACGTCTATACCTCGACGTCTATATGGTTGGCGTATCGACGTCGGTCGTCCATTACGTTCGACGTCTATAAGCTGACGTCTATACACTATAGACGTCGGATTCACAAGGTACTAAAACACCGACGTCTATAGGTCGACGTCTATACACTATAGACATCGACTAAATGTGTTATTCGCACACCCGACGTCTATAATGTCACATAGACGTCGTCTTCCATTACCACCGACGTCTATTCGGTCCTCTCCACACTAGACATCGGTGGTTGTAACGGCCGACGTCTATTTGGCGACGAGTAAAGCCAATTCTGCACTAGTGTGGCCCCACCTAAAACCCTAATGCGCAACCAATGAGAGTGTGCCACGTGTCAGTGCTTTGGGAAAACATCATCTTAATCCTTAGATTAATCCAATAAGTAGAAGGTCATCAAATAAAATGAAAATGAAATATCCTACCTTCTTTACCTTTTGACATCCCTAGTATTTTATAATCGACATCAATGCTAGTAATCTCTTCTTCTTTGCTTCTGAAACAACATTCTTTGTCCCCCGAGAAGTGATCCTCCCTTCCCATGCCAAATCGATGGAGAGTTTGACAATGGAGGCCGAGGGTACAACTGAGAGACTTGGACTCTTGGGTGGTCTGATTGTCAATGTCTAGGGTAGTTGGGGTCGCTGGGAGTGACAAAGGTTAATACCTAAGAAGACTAGATCACTTGAGTGAAGGCTTGACCGTCAGAGTGGAGACTGGGATGGACCTCCTCTCTTACCACCAAAATCAAAGAAAGCTCTCCCCTTTAAACAAAAACATATGTTTGGATCCTTGGCTAGTAATTTCACTTACTACGTTGTGCAACGAAAAACGTAAAAATACGAAACATTTCCATCGGAGAACGAACCGTACATGAGTCATCCACCATGAAATAACAACATAGACCAGAAGATCCACTTGAAACCTTTAATTTTTATGGGGAACAAACAAATCAAGGATCGAAAAGGGCAAAGAAAAGAAAAAGATGAAGAAAAAGACCTAGCTTTTTAAAAGGTAGTGGTCGGTTTGATGATGGTGTGATATACCCGAAAGAGGCAACAAGAAGCGTCTGTGACTGCATGGTGAAGGCGCGGCACGTCTGGAATGGAGGAATCAAAGGAGGAGGCGCATGTTGTAGACGGAAGCCAGAAATCTGAGTAAGACGAAAAGACAGAGCAACAAGGGGAGAAGTAGGAGTAGCCTCACCAGAGGAAAGCCTCTCCAAAGTGGTGCATGGCGGCAAGGTCGAGGTTGGATTTGGAGATATGGCTCCTAAAGGTTTGTTTCACCAATTGGTTGCTGGAGAAGGAAAAAGAGGAGATTATGACATGTCAGAGCAATAGTTTTTTTTATTTTCAGATTTGAAATTCAAAATCTAGACTGATAACACGTCAAACGTGACACGTCAGCTGCGTGGGTTTTACGTGGAATATGGTGTGAAATGCTACTTTTCCTATTTTTAATTCCTTGCGAAGAGGACAACAAAAAACTAATAGCACAAGTGATCTTATGGATGTCATGCAATTTAATTACTTATCTCAATTACTCACGTAAGTAGTTATTCCATCGAGATGGCCACCGCTCTCTAAGCTTATGCTACGTTATATCAAGAATCAATCGATAACAACTTTAAAGTGAGCATTATCATTTAAACTCTCTCAACATGTCTACATGAGGCGTCTAGTTTTTGCAGTTTAATTAGTTATTCCATATGCCAAGAGAACTTTGAACGGTCAACAAACCATTTGTCCAGATTGCAAGAACAAACCATTTTTAATGGGGAACCACAAAATAAACAAATTGAACAAATTCCACTCTAATCATATCTGAAGAAGTACATTGTGTTTATTACGTTTGATTAGCATAACTTTTCTGTTGTTAATTATGGTAAATAACTTCTTAATATATATAAAAGGAAAATGCATTTTGTGGTATACGAAAGCAAGTAAGATTCAGTGGAAGATAGTTATAGATGAAATGAACTCCCAAATGTAGCATATGATCGTTTCTGGGGATTAAAAGATCTCATGAGGTAGGTAACAGATTGACAGAATAGATTACACTTTCTATCAAAAAACTTAAATATAAAAAAATACAAGGAGAAAAAACTTGTGAGATTTTTCTTTTTCCCCCTTAAGGAGATCTTTGTGAGTTTATATGTATTTTCTTAGTTTTTCATATACACAAAAGCTTATAAGGGAAAATGTAAGTTTGCAACCTATAGAAGGTTGATTGGTCATCAATGAGTATATATTCAAGGAAGAAGTCAATAATTACGACATGGACAGTGACGACATGTGGAGTACATTTGGTTCACACTTCAAACATGGTTCGGCGAACGACGAGCTGCTGCCAAGGTGAGCACGACCAAATTGTCACCTCTTATGGAGCGTGATCTATCTGGAATAGCTGGCAAAGCAATGATCTTGATAGTCCACAACCTTAATCAATTTGAATTTTGTGTGTTACATAGGGATGGTGACGGTGAGGTTAATTTGATGAGAAAAGAGTATTCTTGTGGTATGTTTCAAATTATTGGAATACCTTGTGTTTATGCGGTCGTTACCTTGTGTTTAATATCCACTCTCAGTGTTCCCATTTTACACCACTGAGCCATGGAGGGAGGCATATAGAAACAAATTACTCTTGTGGTAACGAGGATGAATGCAAGTGAAAGTGAATATGCAAGTGAAATGTTTACCATCTCTAGGGGAAGTTGTGGTCCAATCGCGCAATTAGTAGATGCGGTTGAAGTTGACCCAATTAGGGGCGCAAATGGTTACCAACTATCTGAGTATTCGATTTAAAATTTTCTATTTAGTTGGTATTTTGTTAGGTCCATGTTACCAATTTAATTTCAGATACGGATTTGGTTTTAAAAAAATACCAATTAGAAATCGGATACGAATTTGGATACAAGCTATTTCAAATTTGAATTATCCAAATTATTCGGATACATGACCAAATACACATTAGTATTCGAAAATTAGTATTCGAAAATTTTGATTCGAAAATTAATTACAATATACATATCTATTTAATTTCGGATAATATCTGAGTACCAATCAATATTCAAAAAATTTGAAGATTCGGATTCGAATTCAGTTAGTTCTACTGATTTCGGATTCGAATTTGGTAATGGATTATGGAATTCAGATTCGAATTCGGATATACTAGGTATCCGAGTCAAATTATCTGATTTGCACTCCTAGACCCAATAAGAGGGTATGTAAAGTTAGACTATAAAGCTATTGTGACTTAACGAACATTCTTAAGTTGATTTTTCTTTAGTGTTGTGCTCCATAGACACGATATGCGCTTGATATACATCGATGGTTGTCTTCCTATAAAGTTGAGTTCGTTTAGATTTGTTTTGTTCTTGTACTTGATCAAGAGCGATGGAAGCTTGACAGTGTTCGATGATTTATGACTTAACGAACAATATTAAGTTCAATTTTTTAATGTCGTGCTCGATATAGCTCGACAGTGCTGATATAGATTGATGGTTGTTTTCCTAGGAAGTTGAGTTCGTTTAAATATATTATGTTCTTGATCTGAACTTGAATCTTTTTAATGTTGCATTCAATAGTGCTCAACAGTGCACGACATAGATCGATGTTTGTTTTACTATGAAGTTGGTGTTCATTTAAATATGTTCTATCATTGTACCTCGATACGAGCTCGATGGAAGCTCAACGGTGACCGATGCTTTATGACTTAACGAACAATCATAAGGTCATTTTTTAATGTTATGCTCGATAGAATAACAACATTAACAACATTTGAACATCAACAAAAAACACATTAACCAACAAAAGATCTTGTAACATTCAAACATATTGAAAACACAACATTAACAACACTAACAAAATAAACCTTTGTAACATATAAAACAACGCTAACAAAAAAACTTGCCTGTTTCCTGGTCCACTTGGTGTGGTATTCATAGCCACGAGTCACGTCAGGCACTGGGAGGTCGTGTTGTCGGGTGTGTCTCGACGAGGCAGATCGCCCCGTAGTTAGGGCAGTTGGGCTCCAGGAAGAGGGGTAATGTTGTGGGTGTCTTCGAGGTAGAAACTACCCAATTAAAATAAGAAATATTAGTCGTTATAATAACTACATTAGCGTATAACAACTTGTAAGTCATAAATAAAAAAATAACAAAAATATAACACTATCGATGAGGAGGTTTACCACCGTGTCTTGGACTACGGCTAAACAACGATCTAGATCACCTACCAGTCGGGCGATCTCCATTAGGGTTTGGTTGACCTGTTGCAGTGGTTCGGGGCGTGGAAGTAGTGGAGACACGGCATCATGAACATAAAAGGTGCATTTGTGGTGGCTTGGTGCCCCCACACCGCCAGGTAACCTACGTCGGCCCGGTTAAGGTCCCCCAAAAGGTAAACGCACAAGCATAGGAGGTCATCAAGAGGCATGACCTCGGCGATGTCATCATTATGTGCCATACTCAAACTTTAATCCGGAGGTCACGAAGCGTGAGGGAACATGGTGGTGGCAAGCAAAGTGGAATGATGTAATGCCGAAAGAAGGGATGGTGTTTTATACTTATATCTGACGGACGTTTGGAGGGAAGGAAACTACACCGTTGAAAATGCCCTCAATAATCGTGCAGTTGGGGTAGTGGCCAAAACTATCGAGTGCAGATAGAGATCATATTGAGTGCATATCTAGCTCATCGATCCCAACAAAGTGGACTATCTTGCTTCATCATATCGAGGTCACATCGAGTCGCCCATTAGTATAGTTTTTTCACAGTTCGCTCATAATTGAGGAGATGTTTGGAGAGAAGGAAACTAAATCGTCAAAAAAACCTCAAAAACCATCGTGTTGTTCCAAAAAATCCAAAATACTGAGCTCATATCATGCACATATCGAGTTCATATCGATCCAATCTAGATTACAGTTCTTTGCCTCAAAACGGTTCCAATTCCGCTTTTTCAAAAATTTAAGACAATTATAAAGGGAACAATAACGTATCTTTTAGCATCATATCGAGCACTTAGCGAGCACGTATTGAACCCGTCGAGGTTACAGTTCTCCGCACTCAAATTGAGCCTATTGAGGATAACACTCAAGTGTCAATCGTACTACTATCGAACCTATCGAACTGATATCGCTTCAATATCTGCCTCGGAAATGATTGTAATATTAGCGAGTCTATCGAGCACAATAGTCAAGTACCTATCGTACTCGTATCAAACACATCGGGGTTACAATTTCGGTGGGGATCCGATGGGAGTCCGAAGGGGACGACCTCAGCTCGTTATTGGTTACTGTGGGCTCGATATGCTTTTCACTCCCAATTGAAAACTTTAAACTCGATACACCTGAAAGAGAGAAAGAAAGAGAAATGGAGAGAGGAAAAGAGGGGAATGGTCCACGGTTTATGCAGGGGTATTTTTGGGAGAAGTAAAAACATAAGATATTTCTCAGAGGACCACTTTGAGCATAGAAAGTCAAATTTTCTAAAATATAATTAAGACGCCTACTTAACTCAACTTCTTAAAAGATTGAGTACTGTTTCTCGTACTCAAGTTTTGTAAATCACATCAAGCTCTAACATTGTTCTCACACACTGTAGCATAACTCATGGACGTGTTTTGAATTTCCAGATGTAGGGGGTTGACGTGCAAAATGCCCCAATAATGGACACTACTATTGCTGGATGTGACATTCTGACATCAGACAGTACGGATGGAGACATATATGGTATGAAAATTTCCCACCATTTCAAAATCAACATCAAAGCTGCTCCTCCCCTCCAAAGCTGCTCCTCCCTTGACGAACCATTCTTTGTTAAATGGTCTTTAAAATGGTAATTTTCTAGCGATGGTTCCTCCGAACATTTCTTCTCTCTACCCTGGATCTAAGGATTCAGACTAAATGTTATGTAGGTCTTTGTATGATCCAAGGATTCTCGGTGGTAGAGATCTCAAACTCGTTGTTTTGGGATGCTATTTTGATTTCTAATGGATTTGAGTGATTCTTCTTCCTGATGGATTTTGCTCTTTTTCATGTTAGCCTATGCGTACAGCAACTTTTGGTTATGGACAATTGACATTCTGTCGATGATATATCTTGGTGTCGTCAAATAATTTTGCGGGTAGACATAACATTTTTAGATACCTAAGTCAATTACGCGGTTGTATTAATGCTATATTTATCTGGGTTACTAAAGGAAGGGGTCCAAATAATGGTGGTATGAGTTTTTGTGACATGTGCTAGGTATATTTGTTCGTTAGTGTCGTTCGTTTTACTTCGGTGATTTTAGGGCAAGATATATCTAGGATAATCATCTGGGATAATCAAAGGGTTTTAGGTTAAATTCATAAAAGGCAAAATGGACTATGACAAGGACAATAATATTACCTGGAAATTTGAGAGAGGTTGCCAAGGCAAGCATGCAAATAGTGAGGATAGTAGTGCATATTGGTGATGCATTGAATGGAGTTTTATGCAATGGATCTGAGAGAGATTTCAAAACATTACATGCAACACCTGCTAGGATTTTGATTATGTTGTCTTTTAGGCCTTAATCTGTGTTAATTTTGATAATTAATCAAACTAATCTTAATCAATAAATCAAGTCAATCAAAGTGGGAAAACATGACTACATGCGTTGTGCACATACTTGTGTGTGCAAATCATCTTAATAGGTTGATCAAGATTATGAAAAGAAGAAGCATTGAGACAAAGATTTAAGATTGGAACAAAGGTTTGAACCAGATGTGTAATTTTCTATTTATTGAGTCCATAGGATCAAATCTAAACTTGAGCACTAAGATTCTGTCTCAGCTCAGTTCAAACAATTGTATTCCTAATGGATGACCGAACCTATCATATCGAACCTATCATCCCTAATAGAATCCACACTACAATTCTCCACTCAAACGACCGACTGTCATTCGATCAACCGAATCCCCTTGGATCGATTTTAGATTTGACTCTAACAGTCACACCTGTATTATTGTCTTAGAGTTTGTTTACCTTGTCTATTTTTTGATAACTGATCTCCTATCAGTCAACTATTTACATTTTCACCTCTATTGTACAACGACTCTTTCCACGTGTCAATATAGTCATTGGACTCACAACGAATGATTGATTTCGAGTCGTTGGTGCTAAAAGACAACTCTTTATCTGGATGACTGAATTGGTCCTAGATGACTGAAATCTTGTGATAAGAGTCGATTAAATCTTTATTGTTATTTTGGATCGACCAACCGAACCCAATTTAGTCAACAAAAATTAAATAAAAAGAAATTTGACAAAAGTTACTAGAAGTTAGTGATCGACTATCCGAATGTTATTCGGTCAGTCGAAAGCTTTTTTTGACCAAGTCAACTCTTTATTACAGACAACAGTTCTACAAACAGTTGACCGAATCTATGTAAATTTTTACCTGAGCTTAAGTCAAATCATATCTTTCTTGATTCACATCTCGTCAACTCTCCCAAATGGATAATAGAGTTTGATCCCTTATAAATAGGAGTTGATCATACATGAGTTTTAGACATTTTGACACCTCTTTGTATTCTTATCATTTGTGTCCAAACTTCAAATAGTCTCAAGCTCCCATTTCCAACACACAAAAGTGTAATCTTCACCACTTGTGTATCAATTCTCATCATATCCAACTATGTCCAAATCTAAACCCTAAATGTGAACCTTAAACCTTAACTGTAAACTGAAATTCCTAAACCCCATTCGAAGGGATATATCCACGTTTGTTAACCCTAGATCTAAAAACCATATATCAAAACAATACAACAACGTGATATATCTTTATTATGGAATTGGATTGAACTAATCCAACCCCTAACCATAAACCGTAGTCGTGAACTAAAATTCCTAAACCCCATGTGAACTTTAAAAGACGACAATCACATTCCTTACATTTCCGTTTCCCCCTTTTTCGCACGAACTTTAAGAATTCATTATTTTAACATACATTTCTAATTATCTTTTGATTTTTTTTGTGTTGTTTGTCTAACACACTCCTAATCCTTAATTTATGTTAAGGTTTGGATTAAAGTAGAGCTTCGATTTTGCTAGAATTGGGATCGGAATGATATTCAATCGGAGTCAACTTCGAACACATTTGACTTCCAATTTGATCCAAACTTTAATATAAAGTTAGGATCATAAATGTATTAGGTACACAATGACAAAAATCAAAAATTAACCACGAATATATGAAAAATATTGGATTATTCAAAATCAAGAAGGTAAAATGTTACAAAACGAAAATATAAGTAAACGATTATTGTCTTTTAAAGTTCACAGGACAAAGTGAAATTAGAATACAAGTGAAATTAGAATAAAGTATGTGAATTGTGATTAGCGCTTCTCTACGTGCCTTTTACTTCCTCACCCCCACTAATATAAAAATATACTATCGCCGCATGTTGAAATAATAGTAGTTTTTCTTTAAAAAATATCTTTTAAAGCAAAATGTTCACCTGACAAAAGAAGTACAACCGCTAGTTTTCGTTACTCCCAAGATCTTTTGGAAGTTGCAGTTGTAGAAAACTTCGCTTCCTGTTTGCAACTGAAAAAACAACAAACTAACACTAATTGTAATTAAAAACTTTAATTTATATATTACGACAAACATTGGATAAGTTACCAAATTCTGCAGGTGACCCCAACAGCTAGGCAATTCTTTAAAACTTTTCTAACTCTTAGAGCATCCTTGACCAACCTAAAAAATCAGGCGCCCTGAAATTCCACCCGACACATCAGTTTTTTATTAATAAAAACATGTCAAACCAACCACTCGGGCGGAAATTCGGGCGCCCATCCGCCCGAAATTCCACCCCAGCACCTCGGAAATGTAGTTGGTGGGGGCACGTGTCCCCCACCATTGGTAGCTTTTTTTTATTTTGTGTTTTTGTGTTTAGAAAATATTTTAAAATCATTTAAAATCTTTTTTTTAAATATGTTTTTATGAAAATAAGTTTTTTATTTGTTTATATTTTCTAGAAGTTTTTAATAATTTTTTGTGTTTTGTCTAAAATTGATCCCGAAATGACGTGTAGGGGAGACAATGTAGGGCGCTTGAGTTGTTTTTGGGTGTGGTTAAGAAAAATTTAGGAGGATTGGTTTGAGTTGACGTGGCGGAAAGAGAATGTTACGTGACTAAAACAGAAACAACGGCGGCCGGGAACTGTTTGGACGTCTTAGGTGCCAAATTTGATAGACGACAAACAAAATCAGGTTTTCGGACTCCACCAAGATATTATCACAAACAATCCAATCACATGGCGAAGAAACAAGACAGGAATGAAGAAGAAGAGAGGAAGGGCCAAACTTTGACTACCTTTTCGCTCTCCACGTACGTATGAGCGAATAATAAAAATAATAGAATGGAAATTAAGGCACAAACACTTACCGCCTCACGTCTCCATTAATCCCTATATATATCCCACCAACCCTTCACAATTCTCACATCTCTACATCCATATTGTAGTTCAATTTAAGTTCACATACTCTAGGAGATGGTTCAACAAGAGATCTTCTCCGTTGGTCTGGATGTGGAGGATGGTCAGACAAATGGGCCATCGAAATTCTACGACGACGACGGCCGGATTAAGAGAACTGGGACAGTGTGGACCACCAGTGCTCATATTATTACCGCGGTCATCGGATCCGGTGTGCTTTCCCTTGCTTGGGCTATTGGGCAGCTCGGTTGGGTCGCCGGCCCGGCTGTCATGCTTCTATTCTCGTTTGTGACTCTTTACACCTCCAACCTTCTGTCTTATTGCTACCGGTCCGGTGACCCGGTCACCGGCAAGAGGAATTATACTTACATGGACGCCGTCCGGGCCAATCTAAGTAAGCACGTGTTTTTTTTCCTCAAGATAATTTGAATTTGCAATAATTCATCAATCATTGAAGTCATAGTGTTCATTATTGGGCTTGGATGCTGTTGTTTGTTGAGAATAATCTCGTGTTGACTGTATTTCACTCAACACCTTGTAGTTTTTGAGATAGAAAACTCACTATTTGTATGGCAATAAACACAACCTTCCAATATTTTTGGTTATACTTCACATCTCTGCTTTTCAATCTTTTCATGTGGGACCAAAAATATATAGACCACATATGTGAAATGATGAGAATAGCCTCATGTTGCAAATTCAAAACATTACCACAAATTGATCTCATCGGGATAATAATTTTGATGTGTTTTTCTTACATTTGCAGGTGGAACACAAGTTAAGCTGTGTGGAGTCCTCCAGTACGTAAACATTGTGGGAACGGCCATTGGTTACACGATTGCCGCTTCCATAAGCATGATGTGAGTAACGCACTTTAGTCTATAACCAAAATCGTTTTGATCTTTTTGGTGTAAATTTTTTAGTTAAGATGTTTAATTGTCACAACTAGTACTAAATAAACATTAATATGTATTTTTCCGACCGGGCGATTCAGAAGTCGAATTGCTTTCACTCCAAGGGCCATGACAGCCGGTGCAAGGTCTCGAGCAACCTCTACATGATCATTTTCGGCGTGTCGGAAATAATATTTTCTCAAATTCCTGACTTTGATCGGATATGGTGGCTTTCTATCGTCGCCGCGGTCATGTCTTTCACGTACTCCTCCATCGGTCTTATCCTTGGCATTATGCAAGTCGCTTGTAAGAACAACTCCTGGTTGTTCAATTTTATTTATTCATGAATACAATGCATGTTTGATTTTGACTGCTCGAAGACTAAACATTTGTAATTATAGCATTCATATTTTAATAGACATTGTTTTAGCTTAGGTTGAATCAATTTCTAACTCATATGTTGTAATGTTTTTCTATTATATCAGCTAATGGCATAATCAAAGGCACCATCACCGGAATTGCCCTTGGAACCGGCGTCACAGAGACTCAGAAGATGTGGAGGACATTCCAGGCCTTCGGCGACATTGCATTTGCCTACTCTTACTCCATCATCCTAATCGAAATTCAGGTACCAAATAACATACAATTCCAAAAGTATGATATTTTCTAATGAGAAAACTTTTCTCATTCTAACGAAAAATTCGTTGCACTTCAGGACACTCTGAAGTCTCCCCCAGCAGAGGTAAAAACAATGAAAAAATCGACGATACTCAGCGTTTCGACAACCACAATCTTCTACATGGCCTGCGGGTGCATGGGCTATGCTGCCTTCGGTAACTCGGCCCCCGGCAACCTCCTCACGGGCTTCGGCTTCTACAACCCCTATTGGCTCCTTGACATCGCAAACGCGGCCATCGTAGTCCATCTAGTGGGAGCCTACCAAGTCTTCTGCCAACCCCTCTTCGCATTCATTGAGAAACAAGCCAACAAAGCCTACCCCAACTCCAAATTCATCACAAAAGAAATCTCCATCACCTCCACCTTCAAACTCAACCTCTTCCGGCTAATTTGGCGAACCGCATTCGTCATCCTCACCACCGTCATCTCGATGATGCTACCCTTCTTCAACGACGTAGTGGGCTTCCTCGGTGCGCTCGGGTTTTGGCCGCTAACGGTCTACTTCCCGGTGGAAATGTACATTGTGCAAAGGAAGATCTCAAAGTGGAGCACCAAGTGGTTTTGTCTTGAGTTGTTGAGTGTCTGTTGTCTTGTCATATCGGTGGTTGCAGCGGTCGGGTCGATTGCTGGTGTTGTGGTTGATCTCAAGTCATATCGTCCCTTCCAAACTAGTGAGTGATGGAAGGAGTGGAAATAGATAGAATTGTGTTGTAGTTGTTGCTACGCAGATTGATGTATGCTTAGGACTGTTGGTCTTTTTTTTCTAACATGGAAATGTCAATTGGATTGGGTCTTGCGGTGCCAAAGCATCTTTTGACTTGAATTCGGAGTTCAATGGGAAAACTTTTGGATTTGAATTTACGTGAGGGACATTCTTTGAGGAAGGAAAGGAACCCCACGATTTTTCCTCCAAAAGCAACCTTTTATGTTACTAGAATTCTAGAATAAAAAGGAGAATTTCCAAAAAGGAAATGTTTTATGAACGCAGCGCGTCACGGACGCGTTCTACGTGGATATCCATGGCAGTCCTTACGTGGCCAAAGCATGAATGTTTTTTTTGTTTTTTCTTCCTGATGTCCACTCAAATCACATTAAATGCGTTTCAACTCAGCACATTCTCTCTCTCCACCCAAATACAAATATGATGACACTCTTTCTTTCTTCTTCATTCTTTCTCTCCAGAATAAATTATCATTTCTAGCAAGATATTATGTCGAAGAAGCGTCTGATGCAGACTCCCAGGATTCTTCACAACGTAAACAGCGTGAATGGGACGGTGCGAAGACTTCCCGATGTTCTTGTCAGCGTTAGCATCGTGAATGTGACGATCCGGTGGTGAAGACTTCGCACCACATCTTTGCTGCATTGTTGGAGTGCCCATGACAGAAAAAGAAGGAAGAAGAAAGAAAGAGTGTCATCGACCGCCCCATTCACGCTGCTTACGTTGTGAAGAACCCTGGGAGTCGGCATCAGACGCTTCTTCGAAATAATATCTTGCTCGAAATGGTGATTTATTCCGGAGAGAGGTACAACGCTCCGTGGTGAAGACTTACGTCTGTTCGGTTTATGTCGTACATCTCTCCGTAATAAATCACCATTTCGAGTAAGATATTACGTCGAAGAAGCGTCTGATGTCGACTCCCAAGACTCTTCACAACGTAAGTAGCGTGAATGAGACGATCATGTTTAAATCTTACATCTTCTTTCCGATTTACTGGGAAAATATATATTATCTTTGTAATTTGTGTGTGTTTGTATTGTTTGTTTGTGTGTGATTTACTGGGAGAAGATATATTATTTTTGTAATTTTTGTGTGTTTTTGTTTGTGCTTGTATTGTTTGTTTGTCTTTGTGCTCTCATTGTATCTTATTGTGTAATAGTTATCATCAATAATATGTACCATCAATATCTCATTGTGCTCTCATTGTATCTACATAAACAGGACAAACTTTCTACATAAACAGGACAAACTTTCTACATAAACAGGACAAAACAGGACAAACTTTCTACATAAACAGGACAAAACAAGACAAACTTTCTACATAAACAGGACAAACTTTCTACATAAACAAGACAAAACAGGACAAACTTTCTTCATAAACAGGACAAACTTTCTACATAAACAGGACAAGCTTTCTACATAAACAGGACAAAACAGGACAAACTTTCTTCCTAAACCGGACAGGAACTACACTTATTCCGGACAGCAAATACACTTATTCCGGACAAACTTTCTGTTCCGTTTCTGAACACACTTTCTTCTTATTCTGGACAACTACACTTATTCCGGACTGCAAATACACTTATTCCGGACAACAAATACACTTATTCAGATTCCGGACAGCAAATACACTTATTCCGGACAGCAAATACACTTATTCCGGACAAACTTTATATTCCGTTTCTGGACACACTTTATTCTTAAATCGGACAACAAATACACTTATTCCGGACTGCAAATACACTTATTCCAGACAACAAATACACTTATTCCGGACAAACTTTATGTTCCGTTTCTGGACACACTTTATTCTTAAACCGCACAACAAATACACTTATTCCGGACAACAAATACACTTATTCCGGACTGAAAATACACTTATTCCGGACAGACACATAACGTAAACAGGACAAACACATAATGTAAACTGCACACACACTTTCTTCTTATTCTGGACAACTACACTTATTCCGGACTGCAAATACACTTCTTCCGGACAACAAATACACTTATTCCGGACAGCAAATACACTTATTCCGGACAAACTTTATGTTCCGTTTCTGGACACACTTTATTCTTAAACCGGACAACAAATACACTTATTCCGGACTGCAAATACACTTATTCCGGACAGCAAATACACTTATTCCGGGCAAACTTTATGTTCCGTTTCTGGACACACTTTATTCTTAAACCGGACAACAAATACACTTATTCTGGACAACAAATACATTTATTCCGGACTGCAAATACACTTATTCCGGACAGACACATAACGTAAACAGGACAAACACATAATGTAAACTGCACACACACATAAAGTAAGTTAGACAAATTAAGTTGATCCAACGTAAAACTTAAAAACAAATATTTTATTATGATAAGTGTGGGCTCTGCACGAATAATGAGACTGCACGATGTCCTAGGGTCTGCACACTGTCTTATCTGTGTATTGGGAAATGAATCATTCAACTTAAAGAACCGGCGTTTTTTAAAAAGACCAAAACGCGCGAAGAGAAATTTCGCTGACTGGACGCTGATTCAAAGAAAATATCTAAGCTGTACAGATCCACGTAAGGCGCGTCCGTGACGCTTGCGTCCGTCTATCACGACTCTTTCCAAAAATACCCTCCAAACATACTTCATATTAACTTAAATACCCTCCAATTTGGGACCACTCAACCTTCACAGTTTACACTTTACACGTGCAATAAGCCAAGTTGGTTTGATTCTTCAGTAGTGGATGTCAAAACTTGCTGCAGATTCATTCTCCTCAAGTCCTCCGGAAGGATTAAATAACAACATAGATTTAAAAATATCAAAGCTAGTCTGTTTTGCTTCTAACATAAAGACTTCAAGTCAGACAAACAATAGCATGTTTCTTGAGATGAATCCAAACAGAAAAGGCTTTCTATGAGTCCGATTAGAGGGACTAGAGAGAGACAGCTCACTAATAATGGTGTCCCCCCCCCCCCCCCCCCCCCCCCCCCCCCCCTTCGACGTAGCTCGGCTGGAAATGGTAGAGATTTCGCACCCAAGAGGTTGCATTTTCGAGCTTGAACAGTGACTTTTTCGAGTAAACATGCTCCGTGAAAATTTATGTAGGTCTCGTTCAATTTGGAATCTTATTCCATTCCATGAAAAGTAGAAAAGCATGTTAGATTGCGTTTGGTTATGTTATTCAATTTGAAATTTCACTTGAGCATGAATTTTAAAGTGTCATATTTGCAATTAACATATTTGGTTCGGATTGTTGAGATTCTGTTCGAATTTGCAAATTTATAACGTTACGTGTGGATCAAGTATTTGTAAGTTTCGTGAAATTCACAATTAACGGAATTCATGAATCTCAGAATTTATAAATGACGTCATTTGTAAATACTATGTTTGATAAGCATGTTAATTTGAAAAGACAACAAAAACCTTCTACGATATTTTATTGTCTTTTCAATTTAACGTTGTGTCAAAACCATAAAAGTTGTCACTTGCTATTGTGGATAAAATCAAATTTGAAACATAACGTTAACCTTTTGTACTAATTTGGATGACTAAGAGCACCCTTAACAGGTGCTCTTTGAGGTCGGGTCGGAGAGGGACCCGACCTGGGTCCGCCCCCCATTAACAGGTGCTCTTTGAGCACCCTTAACAGGTGTTCTTTAAGGTCCAGACCTGGGTCTGCGACCCGACCCGGGCTGGCCACGTGGCCAGGTCGGGTTGGCTGAATTTTCTTTTTGCTTTTTTTTTGTTATTTTTTTGTTATTTAATATATATTTGATATGTATAGTAATTTATATAATTAGAATATATTTGTGAAAATTAAAATAAATGAAAATAATTAATGAAAATTAGTAAGATAAATGTAAAATTAATAATTATTATAAATGTATGTAATTAAAGGAAATTAGTAAGATAAAAAACCATAATAAAATAGAACACATGAATTTATCTAGGTTCATCCCAAAATACATTAGTAACCCAAAAAATCGGCAGAGAATTACTAATAAAAATCTCAATAATAATAAATCTTCAGGGGGAGCTTCCCCCTTGCCACCCCCGCCACCTCACCGGCGAGGTGGAACACCGCTCGCTCACCGGGGAGCGAGACCCCCGACCGAGACGTTGGGTGTGTGCATTATAATTACAACTAATTAGTAAAAAAAAAGGAAATTAAATAAATGTAAAAATAACCCCAAATAAAGGAAATTAAATTAACATTAACTGCTTACACAAGCAAACACACATAGATAAGACTACTTCCATAACTGGAAATACGAAGGAAATGTACTTAAACCAAATACATCATTCTAAAATAAAGTTCAACTGATTAACAGCAAAGTACGTAACTAAACCGATTAAAGATGTCCATTTTTCTCTGCCCAATCCAGTAACTTTGCGAGTGTTTGGTCTTCCACTTCTGTGCGGCTCGACTTACTAAACAGTGTGTTCATCAATGCTATCTTCCCCGTGGCTAGCTTCAACATATGTTTTCGCTCTGATTTTTCACCTATAACTTGTGAACAATGTTCAAGTTTTGAACACAGTTCCACAACCCGGTCGTCCAGTTGAATTGGTGTTGGGGTTTTTCCCTTTTCCTTTGCCTTTTTTACCCCTTCTGGGCGCTGAAAAGGTTGTTGTGGAGTTTCATATGGTGTTGTTTCGTCTAACGGAGATGACCAGGTCGAAGAGCCTTCCGTGCTTTTTCTTTTAGTCCCGCTTCCTGATGTTGGAGTACTATCTACTTCCTCACGTTCAATTATTGTTGGGCGTGCACGTGTTCCCTTTCCTGAACCGGGTTTTACCAACGACTCCCACTTTGGATACTTGCGTAACATTTCCCATGCATGGAGGAATGAAAACTTGGTACCGACAGTGGAGTCGTAAATATTGTGCGCATCACGAACGACATCTTCGTGGTTGTATCCGCTCCTTTTCCATCGTAGAGCTTCATCATAGCAACCACTCCACTTCATTACTAATGGCGTAAACCTTCTCCAACGACCTTTCAATGAGTCCGAGAGGCGTGTAGTTATCATCTTGTTTGAACTAGCAGCCTGCTCGTACACGCGTGCCACTCTACCCCATAAAGCTCTGGCTTTTTGCAAGGTGCCTACAACGGCATCCATACTAACTTGCATGTAAGCCGAGATCAACGCTTCATCATCCAACGTGGACCAGGCCTTCAACTTGTTTGGTTGTGGTGATCGTGTTGGTGATGGAGATGACGTACGTCATCTTGGTTCTGTGGAGGGTTGGTCGTGATGTTGATCCTCATCATCAGAAGTTGAGATTGGGATAGTAGGACATGCATGTCCAGTAAGTAGGTTCGCATACATTTCATAAGGCGGTAATGGATTTGTAATATTGTTGTGGTGGTGGATATTGTTGTTGCGGGTGTGGTTGTTGTGGTTGTGGATATTGTTGTTGTGGGTAAGGTTGTTGTGATGGTGGATATTGTTGTTGTGGGTAAGGTTGTTGTGGTGGTAAATATTGTGTGGGTGGATTTTGTGAAGAACTTGGATTGTTGTAAGGATCGAACTGGTAAGGGAAAGGTGGTGGAATATGTCCATAACCACTGGAAAATAATGGCTGAGGGGTGCCTCGTCCGCGCTGTGAGTCACGATTGTGGTCAGGGGATGACATTCTCTTGTAAGTTGCGTTAGTGCCTTAAGGGTTGTTGTGGAAAATGAAATCCAAAATGTTAGTTTATATAACCTTCTTCAAACCATCGCATGGATTTACTGGACAAGTTTGAACAATTAAGATTCGTCCGACAACGCATGTTGCGTGAGCAGTTAAAATTCGTCCGACAACGCATGCTGTGTGAACAGGTAAGATTCGTCCGACAACGCACGCTGTGTGAACAGGTAAGATTCGTCCGACAACGCACACTGCGTTAACAAGTAAGATTCGTCTGACAACGCATAGTGCGTGAACAGGTAAGATTCGTCTGACAACGCATAGTACGTGAACATGTAAGATTCGTCTGACAACGCATGCTGCGTGAACATGTAAGATTCGTTTTACAAGATGGATTAATGTTACAAATAAGAGGTCATTGTAACGGGAACCTTAAACTGCAACTTCTCCTCAAACGCAAAGTCTCAAGTATGTCGGCTAACAATACATCTAACTCCAAGTCTTCCTCTTCCTCATCTGATGACGTAGATGAGGCAATAGACCAAGTAACTGACGGAGTTGTCGAGTACATCTCCTCTTATCTCAATGCACAACGTCCATGTAGGACGAGAAGGCGAACTTCTAACCCAGACAGAGATCGGACGGTTGGTTATAATCGTCTAATTACATATTATTTTACTGACAGTCCGGTGTATTGTGATCGTATTTTCAGAAGAAGGCTTTGAATGCGGAAGAATGTCTTCATTAGAATTGTAAACACGCTCGAGGCTACCAATGTATTTTCCAGCAACGACCAGATGCGGTGGGTCGACTTAGCATATCAGGTATCCAAAAATGTACTGCAGCGCTGCGGATGTTAGCATATGGCGTAGCAGCAGACGCGGTTGACGAGTACTTATGTCTCAACGAAGCAACCGCAAGAATGTCCCTCCAAAAATTCTGTGAATGCGTCATCAGCAATTTCGGTGATGAATATCTACGAACGCCTAATCCAGCGGACGTAGCAAGATTTCTCCAGGTTGGTGAACTACGAGGGTTTCCATGCATGATGGGCAGCATCGATTGTATGCATTGGGAATGGAAGAATTGTCCAGTTGCTTGGAAAAGGCAATATCAGGGCCGAAGTGGAAATGCAACACTTGTTCTGGAAGTTGTTGCATCTTACGACTTATGGATTTGACATTCATTTTTTGGGATCCCAGGATCGTGTAATGATCTGAATGTCCTCCAACGATCTCCAGTTTTCGACGACATTATGGAGGGACGTGCACCACCTGTTAGATATGAAGTGAATGGCAACTCGTATGATATGGGTTACTATCTCACAGATGGCATTTATCCAAAATTGGCAGCATTTTATGCAATCAATCATTCTTCCTCAGACACCAAAAGATAAATTGTTTGCCCTATTTCAGGAAGCAGCAAGGAAAGATGTGGAACGCGCATTTGGGGTACTTCAAGCAAGATTCGCCATCGTGAAAAGGCCTTCGCTAGCATGGAGTCCAGAGATTCTCGGTAAAATTATGACTGCATGCATAATATTGCACAACATGATTGTGGAGGACGAACGCGACTCTTACGAGCAGTTGGTGGATGTAAACGAATTTCTCAACGACCGACCTCAAAACACCGCTGGAAGTTCAAACGAGTCAGGTCTTCCGTATTCCACTGATAGTATCGTAGATATTAACAAATATTTGCGTAACAGAGATTGGGTTCGGGACGCCCGGAAGCATATAGCATTGCGAGCCGATTTGATCGAAAATATATGGCAACGCTTTGGAAGGAATGCAAGTTAATTTTGTTTGTAATACGTATTGTAATAATTTAATTTAAAATTATCGTATTATGTAATTGTCGAATTTTAATTAAATCTACTTTTTTTGAAATTATTTGACAATTAACGTAATTTAATTAGATTAAGTTACTGTAGAAATAATTTATTTAGTAGTTTATGTGTTTTTGTGATGAAATAGAAAATCAGGTAAAAAAATTATGTGGATGAGAGAGAGTGTTGAAAGTGGGGTTGAGGTTAAGAAGTGAAAAATGAGTTGGATTGAGGGGTGGGTTGCATAGTGTTTTTTGCTGATGTGGCGGAGAGAGAAACTGGATTGGAGGAAAAAATGGGTTGGGGTTAATGATGCTCTAAAGAGAATAAGTTATGTGAAATTTCGAAATTCCATCTCCCAGCTTGTAATTTTGTTTTGACAAATTTCGTATAGAGGTAAAATTTAAAACTATCACGAATGATTTACAAATTTCAGTACAATCTCAACCAAACATATAGTCACAAATGTGATATTATAGAAGTAAAATTCTAACTTCAAGTGACGCAACCAAACACAATAAAAGATTTTAAGTTATACAAAATAAATAGCTCATAAATTTTTTCTCCACTACTAGTGGCACAACACAAGCGTATTGACTCATGCCCCCTTTGATCTCCTCGGGAGATGCGACCCCCCTCGCTTGTGAAAGCGAAAACCTTATGCCATGGAGATGTCACCCAGCTGCCATGTCTTTTCACCCCTAATCTGCCTGAGCATGAGCCACCTTCATCGAACCAAATCCCACCCCAGATCTCCTAGTTTCCTCCGCCAGCCCATTGTTTCCTTCGCCCCCTCTTCAAAACACCTCCATGGCACCAACCTTCACTATTGTTCTTCACTCCTCCCCCCACTAAATTTGGCGCATCCTCGGGCCCCTCAAACACCACCGACCACCTCCACCATTGCCTCCAAAATATGGCCCTCAACACACCCTCCTACCTCACCCTATCCGATGGGAGGCGGTGAGTCTCATCTGTTGCCTTTTAGGCATTAATCTATATTGATTTTCATGATTAATCAAATTAATCTTAATCAATCAACCTAATCAATCAAAGCAAGCAAATATGATTACATGCATTGCATACAAACTTGTATACTTGCAATCGTCTCAATAGGTTGATCAAGATTATCAAAGAGAATGAACATTGGAAATATTAAGACTTAAGAATTGTAATCAAATCTTTGAACATTGTAATTTTTCATTTATTGAGTCCAGAGGAAAATTCGTAAACTTGAATACTAGGATTCCGTCCCGACCAAGTTTGGTCTACCGAACCCCAAATGGTCAACTAAAATCATTCAGTAGTATACCTTAGGATGCTCTCTAGAATTGTCCAGTCGGATGACCGAACCACCAACGGTCAACTGAAGTGTCTCAGACCGGTTTTGGACCTTGCTCCGACGGTCGCATTCGAATCAAACCTTAGAGTTCAATTGACTTATCCAATTTCGGACGACTGAACGCCTATCGGTCAATCGTTTCCATCTTGGCTTTAGGCCCTTAACGACTATTTCCACGTAGCACTTGACTATTGTACTCAATGACTATTTAAGTATTAATTGTCAACGTAAAACTCGTACTAACTTTGGTCAACCAAAGTATACACGGTCTACCAAACATGGATAATCAAAGTCAAAACAATCTTACTGTCCACTTTGGAAACAGTTATTAGAAGTTGGTGATCGGATAACTGAACCTTATTCGGTCGACCAAACCCTTTATTTTGACTAATCCATCGATCTTGTTTCGGACTACCGTTCTATAATCGTTCTACCGAATAGGCTCTGAATCTGCCCGAGCTTCAAGCAAACTCTTACTTCACCAACTCCCCAACGACTCTCTAAGCTTTAAATCCTATATAAACATCACTCAAGAGACACAATTTAGAACCTTACACCCTCCATTCAACTATACTCATTGTGTTCTCAATTCCTAAGCCTTCACAACTTAAACACACTCAAAGATTCAGCTTCACCACTTGCATATCAACTTTATATCCATATCCAAGTGTGCTCAAGTTAGAGTGTTTAGATTGTGATTCCATTTCTATATTCAAGAATCACCAAAGGGTTGTAAAGCTTCGAGGAAACTCCCTCTCGGGTGTTAGACCACAAGTATGTGGCACTGAAACCACACCTATAGGTGTGATAGGGTAGACGTGGAACAAAAATGAGTTCGAGGACCAGATAGCCTCCCATGGTCCTCCAACCATGTAATCGTCATCCCCACTTGAGTAATTGTAGTTGTGTTGGAAGGCCATTTTTTTGTTAGAAATAGGGTTTGAAGTTTAGGTAATATGGATGGAATACACTACAGCTGCTATATTTATAGATCCGGTAATGAAAGGTTGTGTCCTTTCATAACGAATTTCAAGAGCCGGCAAAAAAATGTTTTTTAATAATAGGACATACCAGGTCGGCTAATATGTTAAAGGACGACGTTAGAAATCCTTTTTATTGGATTTTTTGGTGACAATATGTTTCCTAATAATAAGACATACCATGTTCGAGTGTAGGTTAATGTCCGTCGTGCGATGTCTTATTTATACTTCTAGATGTGATATGTCTTTTTTATTTAATTTTACTGCAATTTTCTAAAACATGTCCATAAACCAATAAAGTTATATATTTTAAATTTAAAGTTCCATACTTCCAAAAACCAACAAAAAGAAGAGTACAAACATAGGAAATTTTATGGTAGATAAATTGCACAGATTTGAATCAAAATTAAATGTGATAAATATGTGATTGCATTGATATTGCAACTTACAGATCTTTGGTTATTATAGTATTATTGTATATAATTATATATATTCTTGTTTGTTCACTTTTTTATGAATTCAAAGTAGTAGATATCTTAGTAATTATAATTCAAATTAGTTGCTCGATGAGATTTTTATGATTCACACTACTACAGAACCCGTCGGTAAATGTCACATTCCATCGGTGTTATGCAACACCGATGGATACCAATCTGTCGGCGGAACATACGTTGATGTTGTTCAACTCCGACGGATGTATCGACTGAACCAGCCCATCGGTTTCATTTTGGCCTGAAATTTCCCGCCAATTTTGTTTGCCTTGTTTCATCGCCTGGGACAACACCGACAGAGGAGCACCAACGGACGATCTGTTTGTGTCTAGCACTGATAGACGTATTTGTCTGTGTTCATTATACCGACTAATATGGTCTCCGACGGAACGTGATATGCACCGACAGATAGGGTTCGTCGGTGTGTAATATTGGTTACCTCCACCAACTGATATGTCTCGTCGGTGTACGTCTGTTGTTACTGATACCGACGGTCTTCATCCGTCCGACCATCAAAAACGTCACGACATACACCGACAAATTGCACATTAACAACCAAAAATCACATACCTTCTTTGTTGTAGGCATTTTGGTTGAGGATCGAGATCATATTCTTCAATCCACTGCCTTTACTATTATGGAGGAGTTCGATATATACCTTGGGTCCACAGTTTTTGGTCAGTCAGGACAAGGCCGTCTAGCCGAACGAATTCGTGATAATTTGTCCCAAAAACTTGTAGGTTGGAAGGCCAATTGTCTATCCCACGCTGGTCATAGGATATTAGTTAAAAGCTCCCTCAAAAGCCTCTCCATATATGCCATGAACACCCTTAAGTTTATCCTAAGCGAGATCTCCCAGTGGTCTGCCTCCTGTCGTGACTTCTGGTGGGCCAAAAGTTCTACGCAATCAAAAGGATAAAAAGGCAGCATTGTCCAAATTTCAGCACCAGAAGGAAGACGGGGGATTGATCTTCAAAAAACCCTCCCTCCTTAATATTTACCTTTTAATGCAGACCTAGTGGCGAGTAGTGAAGTCCACTAACAATCTCTTGGCCCAGGTTCTACAGTGTCGATACCTTAACCACCACTCCATCTAGAGCTTCCCGTCTACCAACCCTTGTTCTCCTTCATTGCGTGCCCTACTCTCCACTCAATACCACCTATGGTCCTTGCTTAACACCACCCCGAGGGCCTGGGATTCCACACATCTCCAAACATCGGCTATTTATGAATCCCTCCTCGTGTTACTCCGTAATGCTCGGGATGGTCGCCGCTTTGATCAACTATGGCGACACGCAAAGCACCTTCCATCACGACTCGCCCACTTCCTGTGGTGATGCCACCGGGGAATCTCTTCTATAAGCCCATCTTGCCCTTTATGTGCTTCTGCACCAGAAAGTTTGGAGCATTTGTTCTTCTAATGCCCCTTTGCCCGTTTAGCTAGGCTACACTTTGCGTCAACCTAGTATATTCTCGACATCACCTTTCAGGATTACCTTACGTCTCTCTTATGAGTGGATACACGATTTGAGGTGATGTGTGTGGGCGTTTCATTTTGGAATTTCTGGAAGGCCTATTGTAATTTCATCTTACACATTAATAACTTTGAGGTGGTAGATTTGACCACCCACTGTGATGATGTACCGCTACTAATTAATGAATAATATGATTACCTAAGTCCTAAATTTTTTTTTCCACCACAACTAAGATGCACTAGCATAATGTCCCATTTTAAACTCCAAACAATAACCTGCATTTGCATTGGATACATTGTGGGAAGTGTTGTAGATTTGGAGTTTGTGTCGTATGTGCATATATAGTAGGTGTGAGCAAGGACTAGACTGGACCGGTCGGTCCGGACCCAACCGGTTTGGGGTCTGAAGCCGATCCGGTCCCGGTCTGGTCCGGATTTTTTTTAAAATTTTAAGGTTAAAAAAACAATTCTGGACCGGACCCAACCAGTCTGGTGTTCGGTCCGATTCGATTTGGACTGGTTGCTCACCCCTAATATATAGGCCAACAACAAAGTTATAATGGATCTTCATATTGCTTGGGGGCATACTTTCTCAGATTAGTTTTTAACTGAGAATTTGTTTCGTCATGAGAATCTGTCATGTGAGATACAAAAAGTACAATGAATTCAATTTGATTGTTAAAAGTTAAATAAATAACAGTATCAGTATGAGAGGTTCGAATGTTCAAATTGATGGCTGAAACTGTAGGATTTTGTGTCCCTATGTATGTGTATATTTTAAAAAAAGTATACATGCATACATGATCGATATTCATATTTTTAGTGATTTCATGTACATTATTTTGTGTTTATTCTAATATCATGCAAATCTACATATATTAAAATAAACAAATAAGAGATGATCATACCCAAAGGTTCTCTGAAACCTTTACGAAGATCCGGAGTTCCGTTGTTCGTCGAATCGCTCGCCGATTCGCCTCTAAGTGTTCACCAAACTCTAAACAAGATTAGAGAGAAATGAGTTAGTCAATCAATCTCTAATTAAACTTAGAATATAGCTAATAACCCCTCTAAAGCTCCACGAGATTTAATCTCCAAAATCTTGAAACAATTAAGAGAAATTCGGATGGATTAGTGGAGAGGTTAGGGAAAGAGAGAATTTTTGCATTCATATATCAAACAAGTAGGTGAGAGGACTTATTTATAGCCTCACAAATCACTCACATCATGAACTATTTTCTAGTCATGATCTCTTGTCATTCTCTCTCTTAAATCAATCACAATTTGACACATAATCATCCTAAAAAACGTTTGACCATAACTGAAATTAATTCAGCTCATGATCTGAATTGTTCTCTTAATAATTTTAGCAAAACTGTACTGAACGGTCGACCGATTATTTAGTAAAACACGATTTTGGTTGGACAACGAAATCCTATGCTTGACCTATCACACGCAACCAAAGCTACTGCGATTTTCCGGTCGAACAGAACACACAAACGGTCGGCCGATTCTACACGAGACATGGCTATTGGAAGTTTTCTGTCAGACTGAGTCATAATTCGGTCGATTGATTACTGATGCATTGCATACATTGCATCATATGTCTTTCATTTAGATTAATTTTATATCAATAAATGCTACTAAGGTATGTGTTTAGTCTAATTTACAGAATACAGTGACCTGAATGCAAATTACCCATATCCCGAGCATAAACGCGTGCAAAAGACTCATTTCTATCATAAAGACCAAGCTCAAGATTATCGGGTTTCAAATGGAAGTTCATCCAAGCATAAAAGCATTCAAGACCTAATTACAAAAGGAGCCAGGGACTTAATTGCAAAAAGCCAAGGACCTAATTGCAAATTACGAGTAGCTTTTATTATTATGGAGAAAGTCTAAAGAAAAATCAATGTGGATCTCCAAATATATAAAGAAATAAAGTCGGAGCTCAAAAGAAAGGAAAGAATCAATCCAGACGCGCAAAGGAGGATTAAATCATACCATAAACACACAGCAAAAATCCGGATCCAATCAGAGCATAATTTGCGGCTATTCCGCCGCACCTTACATACAACTTGCGGCGGAAACGCCCCCCCCCCCTTGTGGATCCGTGGCTTCGGATTTTTCCCAGTCGTGTCTCGCCACGTGTACTTTCCTATTTTATACCTAAGTCCCTTGTATCGGCTATAAATAGCCCCGAAACGATGTTGTAGAGGATGTTCTTATTTTTATTCCATATTTTAGTAATAAAATTCTGTTCTTTTAATTCTCGTTTTTAGTTTTCTTTTGTAGTTTCTCTAGGACCCATTCTCCTTCCCTCCATCCATGAGTTTCTAACTCTTTCCAAAGGGTGGGGGTGACGGATTTAGGGTGATGAGAAGAAGAATAAAGTTATTATTTTAATTTCGTGTTAGTATATTTTGACTACTTGAGTTTATGTTGAGTCATTTATCATGTAATGCTTTATAACTAATATGATTTATTATAAGTTTCAGAATTCTCTAATCTAAACCCGATATCTAAACCTCCACCCACTGGACTCCCATCCATCTTTACTTTATTTTTAATTTTTTTTTTGTTGTTCTTGCTTTAGAAATTAATTAAAAACCAAAAATCTCAAACCAAACTTATTTCTCTCTCTTTCTTTCCTTAATTGAAAATCACACAAATAACAATATCTCTCCCTCCTTGTGTTCAACCCGTACTTGTCACGTCTTCATTGACGCCATGCACTTGCGGTATAAATTAAATTCTCATCAAGTTTTTGGCGCCGTTGCCGGGGAGGCGACGCAGATTTTGTTTATTGTTGTGTTCTCGATTCTATTCTGTTTATCTTGTGCGCGATCGAAGTATTTGGATTTGTGTTTCAGGAGACAACAGAGTGCGCGGTGAAATCGGAATGCAGCCGGAGCAAGCAGGGCGGCGAAATCGCCGCATATCAAGCACAAGTTGCGGCGGATCCGCCGCACAACAGAGGCTTCTGGGCTTCAAATATTTCTAGGGTTAGAGCCATCTCTAAGTGGACGCGTGGAGCTACTGAAATTTCGAGAGCGGGCGGTGAACCCGACTGAGCATTGCATAGGTAACCTTTGTTGCCTCTTTCCTCGTAATTTCTAGTTTCGGAAAATTTCCTTTTGTAGAACTACACGTGTTAAGCTTAAATTCCATAATTGGCAATAATTCAACTCTGACCTAAAAATTGGCAAAACTAGAAGAACTTAGTGCATGCATCATATAATGTTTTGTTTGCATTATTCTTGCTAAATTCTTGCAAATTAATTCTTGTTGAAGAGTGCTGGAGGCAAGGTACGTATCGCGGCTTTTATCGATTGCATTTAAGCATATAATTTAGTTGCATACAACCTTGCAATTGCCCCCCATTTAAAGACCATTGTTTGACTATCTTTGCTAGATTTAAGTTAAACTATCTTAAGGGCAACTCCGTAGGAAAAGATACGGTGGGGATTTCATCACCCTTCCGTGGCCCACAAATCACAATCCTAAAGTGTCACCCAAGCCTTAAAATTTAAAATCAATTAGACATTGACCCCTAAGGACTCAGACTCAATTCAGGAGGAGATTGGTTTAACTTTCTATGACTTGAAGCTGATCGAATTTAATTTGGTGTCTAGAAAGTGTTTTTGTGTTGACGTAAGTCTTCCAAGAGAAGTGGTTGTCTAATTGGCACCGACTCTGTCGGAAGCGCCCCCACTAGCTATACACTGTCTGGCCAAGTTGGTTTGATTAGTGAGGGAGGTGAATCATGCAAATCAATTCGACTCAACCAATTAGGAGTCGTCTAGATTTAAGCGGCACTAGGTCTAGGATTGTTTGAACCGTGCTTGTTTAGGAAACTTCTGACCAACCCTCTTTTCTATATTTAGATTTAAGTTTCCCTTCTCATCTGAGTCTTCTTTCTCTTCTCACCTAAATTCTCTAGATAAGTATTCCTTTCTCATCTTTCCCCATTCTATTATTTGTTTCCATTTTTGAAAAAAAAATTTAAAAAAAATTGTAATTAATTCTTGAAATTGAATTTGGAATTTAAATTTCAAATTTGAATTCAAAAATTGATTCAAACCGGTGTACTCAGATTTGGGTTCGGGACTTGTGTAATCGACTCTCACGAGTTCATCAAGATTCCAGTCTGGAGCTTAGCTCCAATCCACCTGTTGCACCACCTCACCCGGATCCAATGGGTGAGAATGTTGTGAACTCGCCCATAACTTTGAGGGATCGATGCTACCCAGTGATGACTGCTCAGCCATCGTGCATCGTTATGCCCACCATACAGGGTCGTGACTTCGAACTTAAGGCACAATACATGAGTATGTTGCCTAAGTTCACCTCTAGGGAAGACCCATATCTCTTCCTTAGAGAATTTGAGGAAATCTTCTCTCTTATGCAATACCAGCATATCTCTGAGGCAGTGCATCTGAAATTCGTGCCTCTAGCACTGAAGGACGACGCTAAGAAATGACTATATAATCTAGCCGAAAAATCCATTAAAGTTGGGCTGAGTTTGTTCAAGTATTCCTAAAAAAATATTTCCCCAACCATAAGACTATGAGGATTAG
The DNA here is from genome assembly GCA_963682175.1 of Triglochin maritima. NCBI lineage: Eukaryota > Viridiplantae > Streptophyta > Magnoliopsida > Alismatales > Juncaginaceae > Triglochin > Triglochin maritima. The sequence goes on along the minus strand of OY821788.1, from coordinate 9,508,108 downwards.
GAATGAAATTGTTGTCTTCGTTCAATCTGAGAGCGAGTCGTTCTATTCCTATCTATAAAGATTTAAAAGTGTGCTGACCCAATGCCCTCATCACGGAATTCCAAGATGGCAACTGTGCCAAATTATTTATGAGGGATTGACACCCACATCTAGGGTTATGGTAGAATCTGTAAGCCAAGGGAACTTCATGTCAAAAAATGAAAATGATGTCTGGACATTTCTTGAGGATTTAGCTGAAAATAGTATGCAATGGGACAATGCTAGAGTACCGCTTAACCCGAGTATTGGATCTAGAATAGCAAGTCAACTCAAACCAGGAGTCTTAGCTGTAGATGCCAATATAGCGGCTGAAGCAAAACTAGCTACCCTTATGCCCAGAATGGAAAGTCTAAAGCTACAAACCTGACCCCGAGTGAATCAAGCCTCGTCTATCCCTTGCTCTAGATGTGGTCAGACTGGTCATTTAATGAAGGATTGTGCGGACTGGGAACAAGTTAATGCCACGTTTAACCATGCTAGAAATGACCCATACGCATCAACCTATAACTCAGGTTGGCGTAATAATTCCAATTTCTCATCAAGCCAACAAGGTCAACCTCCTAGACAACAACCAAACCCGTATAACCAAAATAATACATCATCTGGGTTTAGTAACAATGGAGATTATGATGTTAGGTTGACAAACTTGGAAAATTTGATGAAGACTTTTATACAAACAACCAATCAGTCCTTCCAAAGGCGAGAGACACAAGTCAGCCAACTCACACAAATTGTAGGTGCAAGAGAAAAGGGTCAGTTTCCAAGTCAACCTGAGGTGAATCCTAGATCTAATAATCAATATCAGTCCTATCAACCACCTCTAGGAAGTAACAACTCGAGACCAATTCAAATGTTTAATGAGGAAGGACCGTTCCAACAAATAAATGCAGTAGTATCGTTATGGTCCGAAAGACAAGTCGATAACAATGTGGTAAATCCTAGAACGTCTAATCAATCTAGCCATCAACAACCACATATGACCTAACCATTGAACCTGACGTCCAATCTGAAACGCCCAACCCACCTACTCAACCTGAACCCATAGCTCAACCTGAGCGAGTCTATGTTCCTAAAGCTCCATTCCCCAATAGACTTAAGAAGAACTCAAGTGCACAAATGGAGAAAATCCTGGAAGTATTTAAGCAAGTTAAGGTAAATATTCCACTCCTGGATATGATTCAACAAATACCTGCTTATGCTAAATTCTTAAAAGATCTGTGCACTAAAAAGAGAAAAACAAACGTACCAAAGAAGGCTTTCTTAACTGCAAATATAAGCTCTATCATGTCCAACTCATCTCCTATAAAATATAAGGACCCTGGGTGTCCCACAATTTCATGCGCAATAGGAGATACTTTTATCAACAAAGGCCTTCTAGACCTTGGTGGTAGTGTTAACCTACTCTCGTTCTCTGTCTACGAGCAACTCAACATTGGTCCACTAAAACCCTCTAAGACAACTCTTCAATTTGTTGACTGCTCTATTAAGAAACCAAGAGGTGTAGTCGAGGACATTTTGATCAAGGTGGGTGACTTCATTTACCCAGTGGATTTTGTCGTGCTAGATATTGCACCTGTTGTAAATCCTAATAGACAAATCCATGTAATACTAGGCAGACCTTTTTTAGCCACTTCTGAAGCATTGATAAACTGTCGAAATGGGCTCATGCAATTATCTTTTGGGAACTTAAAAGCTGAATTTAATATCTTTCATGTTGAGAGTGAGCCAGAAATAATATGCAATCAAAGTGATGTTGTGATGAGAGCACGTATCTATAAGATTTCTGAATCAAACAAATCATCACAAAATCAAAAAGAAAGTGCAAAAAAGGGAGTAATTCTTCGACACACCCACCATCACTCGAGCAAACAAGAGAATCAATACATGTGAGAGGTGTGGAACCTTTACCTCAGGGCAATATGGGGAACAATTCAACTGGATGCATGCACCAACATGGTGACATTCAATCCAGTTCTGATTATGGTTGACTCTGAACAAATTTCATCCCTCCACCGCAGTTCACCCAGGTAATAAGTGCATTTACTTTATATTTGCATACATTGAGGACAATGCATGATTTAGGTGTGAGGGGTGTTTATGTATCTATCTATCTGTATCTATTTATCTAAAAAAAATGTTCCATGACATAGCTTAAGATTGAACCACCAAAACCCGAGTACAAATTGCATTGAGTTTTTGTTCCTTACTATATAGTTCTGCTTGTAGTATGACATAAATCTAAGTTCCAAAGAAATAACTCATTACCCTTTAAGACATGTATGCACTTAAATTGGATGAATCAAATCTTTGAAGTGGTTGATAAAAAGCAGAGGTTGAGGAAAATATACTGGGAAGTGTGGACTTCTAATAACAATTAAGCCTTCAGGAAAATAAAAGTAAAAAAATAATAAAGGAATAAAGTGAGGAAAGCACATTTTGCAAAATGATTACAAAAGCTCAAGCCTTCGAGTCACTGGTACGTAGGGGTATCTTGAAACCCGGTAACTTGAGTCTGCCAGCTCGGGATTATCGACCAAACTCGCTACACGAATGCAAAAATGGTAAAAGTGTCAAAACAAGCAAATGTGTTGAATCACGGGAAAAAAATTCTTTAAGATACTCAAGGCCCAAAGCTAAAAGAATGATCCATGTCATGGTTGATCCGAATGATACTTCACCACTAGAGGAGGCGTGCAAAATAATTTAAGTGATAACATGTGTAGAAGGGTTAGTGGTGTGAATGTTGGAGGAACAAAGACCAAGTCAGATTCGTTACGAGTTAGATTTATATAATGAGTATGCAAGAATTCTAAGTGAAGTGTATAAGGTTGAGGTGGAGATATTGAGAAGTTATTAATGAAATGTTGAATTAAGACTTTGTGAGTGTGTCAACTGAAAATCCTCACGAGACAAAACTCGTCCTCTAAGGAAACTTGGGGGTTTAAAAGCTTGTTGCACATGCTAAGTGCTATCATGATTCCTACGAAAGTGAGTTAGGATTTCCCTGTTTTCTTTTTTCCTTATATTCTGTTTTGCTAGGGACTAGCAAAATCTAGGTGTGGGGGTATTTGATGCATTACATACATTGCATCATATGTCTTTCATTTAGATTAATTTTATATCAATAAATGCTATTAAGGTATCTATTTAGTCTGATTTACAGAATACAGGGACCTGAATGCAAATTACCTACATCCTGAGCATAAACGCGTGCAAAAGACTCATTTCTATCATAAAGACCAAGCTCAAGATTATCGGGTTTCAAATGGAAGTTCATCCAAGCATAAAAGCATTCAAGACCTAATTACAAAAGGAGCCAAGGACTTAATTGCAAAAAGCCAAAGACCTAATTGCAAATTACGAGTAGCTTTTATTATTATGGAGAAAGTCTAAAGGAAAATCAATGTGAATCTCCAAATATATAAAGAAATAAAGTCGGAGCTCAAAAGAGAGGAAAGAATCAATCCAGACGCGCAAAGGATGATTAAATCATACCATAAACACACAGCAAAAATTCGGATCCAATCAGAGCATAATTTGCGGCTATTCCGCCGCACCTTACATACAACTTGCGGCGGAAACGCCGCCCCCTTGTGGATCCGTGGCTTCGGATTTTTCCCAGTCGTGTCTCGCCACGTGTACTTTCCTATTTTATACCTAAGTCCCTTGTATCGGCTATAAATAGCCCTGAAACGATGTTGTAGAGGATGTTCTTATTTTTATTCCATATTTTAGTAATAAAATTCTGTTCTTTTAATTCTTGTTTTTAGTTCTATTTTGTAGTTTCTCTAGGACTCATTCTCCTTCCCTCCATCCATGAGTTTCTAACTCTCTCCAAAGGGTGGGAGTGACGGATTTAGGGTGATGAGAAGAAGAATAAAGTTGTTATTTTAATTTCGTGTTAGTATATTTTGATTACTTGAGTTTATGTTGAGTCATTTATCATGTAATGCTTTATAACTAATATGATTTATTATAAGTTTCAGAATTCTTTAATCTAAACCCGATATCTAAACCTCCACCTACTGGACTCCCATCCATCTTTACTTTATTTTTAATTTGTTTTTGTTGTTCTTGCTTTAGAAATTAATTAAAAACCAAAAGTCTCAAACCAAACTTATTTATCTTTCTTTCCTTAATCGAAAATCACACAAATAACAATATCTCTCCCTCCTTGTGTTCGACCCGTAGTTGTCACGTCTTCATTGACGTCGTGCACTTGCGGTATAAATTTAATTCTCATCAATTACCACCAAGAAAAATTCGCGGAAGTTCCTGGAAATTTTCAGTCGAACCACGACTTCAACCGGTCAACCGATTAATCCAGGAAAGAGCTCTTGGAGTATTTCGGTCGACCGGTTTCTGAAAAATGTTCGACCGTTTTGTCACATTTTTGCCTTTATCAAATTTTTGATTTATATCCAACAAAATTTGATATTTTGAGGTTTTAGCAAATTCATATCTTATGTAATATATTATCATATGTAATGTTGAATCAATTACACCTCATAATATATACACCTTATATAAATTTATTCATGATTCTAATTATGTCAATTTTTGTGACATATTGATTTTATTGATTCATCACATGTGTTCATTTTCACATGAAATCTGACAAATCATATAAACTCAAAATCAAGCTTCTTGTTTTCCAGTTTTGTTGTGTGACCTATAGGAGGATCTAAGTTAAATTGACAGCGATATTAAACACTCAATATCTCAAACTATAAGCGGTATGTAGCTACACATTATAGTTACTCAATTAGCATAGATGTCTTGTTTCACTCGAACCAAACACGATCCATTTAGTGATGTAAGTGCACCACTTGTGTCTATTTATTGTCACATGATATTAAGAGTATACACAAAGTAGAAGTGTGTCACCTTTTTATTATATACTCATTTCTTGTTTTCTTTTAAGCTAATTATAACTATGTAACTTAACTCAAGTCACATTGTCCACATTATAGTTTTGCTTTATCAAGGGGCCCACTAATATCATCACTCAAATTAAGATGGGCAATGATAATATTTTGACTAACTATCTTTTCCAACACAAGTCGAGTTCAACCAACTATTGTCTTTATCACTATGTTCATTGATAGCTTTTGACAATAATCAAATTGAATATTTCTTATGTGAAAAGATATAAGTCTCTTATATTAGGATCAAGACACAGTGAAAACATTAATGACACATAACACAAATCTATAATGTTTCACTTGTTAGGTCTATTCAATATATAAAAGTAATCATTTTTCTCTGTTATATACTTGTGTCGTCAAATATATGTAGAGCTACAATAATCGATGAACAACACGACAATCTTATCTCGGTAATTAATGTTCAATCTTAATTACCATGATTGTGAATAACTTTTGAGATATGTAAATCATTATCTTTTAGAGCTCTACGGTTAAGGACCAAGAGTCTCTTCATTAACACTTCTAAAAGACGAGTACAATAATCAAGGAACAAACTTTTAGAACACATTCCTTTCAAAAACTTGGGCGTTTTATTGTACGCTTTGGTGGTGGATGTGGTTTTGTATAACAATACTAGCAAATATATTGCCCGCCACGAACTGAGGAAATTATATTTGTTCTTGGGTTAATTGTAAGTATTTGTGGTTATATTGCATTTATTTTGAGAACGAACAACAGCAGAAATGCTAATAGGAAGTAGTCATCATGGGCCCTTGAACATGGATGACTTCAATTATGTGACTAAGCCCACAACAACCACTAGAAACGATTTTAGTTAAACGAGTACATTTAGGGGTGTGCAATGTCCGGTCCGGTCCGGTTTTTTGGACCGGATCCAACCGGTCTGCGTTCTGGTCCGGAATTTTTAAAAAATTCGGTTCCGAAAGGTCCGGATCGGTCCAATTTTTTGTTTTTTTAATTTAAAAATCCCGTCTTAGACCGGACCGGATTTTTCCGGTCTGGTCTGGTCACCGGTCCGAACCAATCTGGTCTCCGGTCCAATCCGGTCTCCGGTCCAATCAGGACCGGATGCACACCCCTAGGTACATTCATGCCAAATTTCATAAACGGTCAATTGAGAGGTGCAATCCGAAACCATGCCTTCTTTATGTTGTGAATTGTGTGGCCGAACTATAATTCATCATCATCCCGGAGATGGAACGTTCTGAGTTTTTTCTTATTTTGATTTTATCTACTCTCCACCTTATCTCATTTTAATCTTTACTTTTTCAACACGAGAAGTTATCTCATGCATCTAGATGTACCGTTGCTTTTGGTGAGAATTCTCGTCCTAACCTTACAATCATTATTTAACGGTTTGTATCAAAACCATTTTTAAGTTGGAATCACCTATTTATTTGGGGACCATTTGGCCAAATATAGAATCTAATCAAATACAAATAATGAATCCCTTGTTTGTTTGTTTGTTTGTTTGTTTGTTTTTGCAAAACAAAAGGGATGCTTAGCCTCGAATTATATTAATAAGTAAACTGTGATTTACAACCTACAAAACTTTCTAATAACATCTCCAGGACATACTAACTACATGCCCGACCAACAAGCCCATGAGTAATGAAACTCATTACAACTATTCCCCTAGCTTCTCTAGTGCACTATGACTTCTAACTCCATACTTCTTTGAAAGCTTGCATTGCCGCCGGGTCAGCTACAAGATCTGTCATCCTTGAGCCCACTACCCAAACCGTGTTCTTCACCAATCTAATAATATCCGAAGGGCGCCTCTTCTCATGGTCAAACACTCTTCGATTCCGCTCCTGCCAACACTCATATATAATTGTGCTAAAGGCTAGCTTGAATGTTGTCATGTGCACCCGTCCTCCATTCACTTGTAACATTCGTTTTGCCTCCTCTTCTAGTGTATTTCTGATGCCAACACCCAGCTTTAGTGCTTGCAATACGCACGTCCAGACCTCCATCGTAAATGAACATGCCCAAAAGAGGTGTCCCATGTCCTCCTCAACCCCATCACATAGTACACAACCCAGGTCATAGGTTGCACCTCGTGCCTTCATCAGCTTCTTTGTCATCAAACATCCCCGCAATGCACGTCACGTTGTAATGGTCAGCTTTGGAACGTGATTCTTAAACCATATGAGCTTGATCCACCCCCACAAGTGTCTTCCTCGGAGCCACCTATGTTCATGCTTCTTTCAAAGAGAATGTTTCCTTCCAGGCAGCCAACCTAGTGGGCCTATCCAGCCCGCCATATATTCGAGTCTCCATAATCTTCGGCCATAGTTCAAGCATCTTCAGGGATTGTGGAGGGGGAAGGTTCCAACTACCATTTTGGATGAAGTGTGCCACAACTGTGTCCTTTGGTAATCCAACATCATAGTGCAGGTGTTCACCCCAGTCCTCACACAAGAACGGTTTGCCACACCATGGGTCAAGGAAGAATCGTATGTTGCTGTCATCTCCCACTTGTAACTGGATGTGTTCACGAGCGATAACCCGTACACTCAAGATACCCCTTTCTTTGCTTTCCTTTACAAACATACGTATCATCTAATATTCAACCAATTAACCATTCCTTGAAAATCTCTCTCCCACTCACCTCACCTTCGACACTCATCAAAATTCTAGCAAACCCCATTTTCCAATTAGAAGATTTAAATTAGAAAGAATTAAAAGCACTCCCACGCTCTTCAAAGTCAATTTTCGTCTAAATTATTAGAATTTCGAAAAAACTGAAAAATATTAAATCACGTTCAATACATTTATAAATTATTTTATGACTTTTTACTGGAGTGATTTTGGAGTTTTACAATGGAGGAGTTCATTTTCGCTTTACTATACTACCCAAAACATATAATTACTTTGGTGCCTTTAAGTTTTTTGGACTTTTTTTACTTATAATGGTCTTCTTTTGTTGACATAGGTAGATACACTAATTACTTAAAGATACTTTTGTGTTAATGACATTATCAACCGATCAATTAGAGAGTAAGAAGCAAGCGTACCTTACAAAAAAATTACATTTACCCTTCTGGTCGTGAAACCCAATCTTGCAACTTCTCACCTGTAATGGATAGTGATTACCACCTCATTTAAAGTCATTAATGTTGTCAAAATCTCTCTTGGCTTCTTGTTTATTGTCAATGGGGATGACATCATCTAAGAGCTCTCAACATGAGACCATCTATCAACATCTATACCATCTGACTATGTGAAACTCTACTCTAATATTGTTAGGACTCTTTTAAAGTCGAGAATGTCATGGTGTAGTGCAGAATGAGATATTGTGGAACAATAAAAAAAAATCACTCGAAAATGTGATCGTTTGGGCGATTGGGGCGAGAGATGTCATTGAAACAATTTCATTTAATCTTAAGTCGTCAAAAGAAACGCACAAACTGTTTTTCCCACCTTCTTTTCCACATCTTTTGTTCTCCCATCAACCTTAACTTTTCTCCTCTACTCCATTCTTCTTCCCCTCTTCTTTAGTAACTTTTCAGCATAAGCTGGAATTCTAAATGGTTTAACATGCTACAAAAAACACATTCCCAACCTTAATATGTTAAAAATTACAACTTAAACTATATACTTTCCAACAAAGACATTCTCAACCTTAATAAGTTCAAAATGTTACCCAAAGCATGTCCTGCAACTGAAAATAAAATAAACTGAAAACAAACTTGAACTCTGAAAATTGGCTTAAACATGCTCAAAATTGGCTTCAAAAGCTTGGAGTAGTCCCCTCGAGCGAGGGACCAATAGAGCTATTTTGCGATAATAGTGCATCTATCTCACAAATCAAGGATCCCAAATCACACCACAAAGTGAAGTACATGGATCGTAAGTACTTTGTCACACATGACTTCATCGACGAGGGCAAAATAAATTTGTTATGGGTGGACACAAACAGCAACACAGTTGATCCATTCACCAAACTCTTATCTCAAGCCAAGGGCGAAATGCATTTATGAGCCTGAGGAACCATGTGGATTGGATTGATGAGTGATTAGAGAGGGTTACCCTAGTTATTATTGTTTTATACATTGAGAATGTATGTGAGAGAAAACTTTGATAACAAGTGGGAGATTGAAAGGAATGTGTTCTAAAAGTTTTACTTTTATATGTCAATTATTATGAATTGGATGTGAAAACATTTTGTTCATTGATTATGGTATTCGTCTTTTAGAAGTGTTAAGGAAGAGACGTTTGGTCTTTAACCGTAGAGCTCTAAAAGATAATGGTTTGCATAAATCAAAAGTTATTCACAATCATGGTAATTAACATTGAACATTAATCACCGAGATAAGATTGTCGTGTTGGTCATCGATTGTTGTAGCTCTACAAATAATTGACGACAAGAGTATATAAAAGAGAAAAAAATTACTTTTATATATTGAATAGACCTAACAAGTAAAACATTATGGAATTGTGTTTCGTGTCATTAATGTTTTACTGCGTCTTGGATCCTTTGATATGAGACTTATATCTTTTCACTCAAGAAGTGTTTGATTTGATTATTGTCAAAAACTATCAACGAGTATAGTGATAAAGACAATAGTTGGTTGAACATGACTTGTGCGAGAAAATATAGCTAGTCAAACGATTATCATTACCTCTCTTAATTGAGTGATGATATTAGTGGGTCCTTGATAAAGCAAAATTATAATGTGCACAATGTAACTTGAGTTAAGTTACATATTTATAATTGGCTTAGAGAGATCAAGAAATGAATATAATACAAAGATGACACATTTCTACTTTGTATATATTCTTAATATCATGAGGCAATGGACGGACATAAGTTATGCACTTACATCACTAAATGGATCGTGTTTTGGTTCGGGTGGAACAAAGACATCTATGCTAATTGAGTAACTATAATGTGTAGCTAGATACCGCTTATAGTTTGAGATATTAAGTGTTTAATATCTCTGACAATTTGACTTAGATCTTCTTATAGGTCACACCACAAAACTGGAAAACAAGAGGCTTGATTTTAAGTTCATATGATGTGTCGGGTTTCATGTGAAAATAGGACACATGTTGTGAATGAATAAAATCAATATGTCATGAGAATTGACATAATTAGAATCATAATAAATTCATATGAGGTGTATATATTATGGGGTGTAATAATTTAATATTATATAGGATAATATATTACATAAGATGTGAATTTGCTAAAAAACCCAAAATATCGAATTTTGTTGGAAATAAATCCAAAATTTGACAAAGGCAAAATCGAGGTCAAACACGGTGAACCGTTCATGGTTTGGTCGACCGGAGTATCTTCTGATCGGTTAACCGAAGAGGAATGGGTAAGCACAATTGGTTGACCGAAATTGTCTGGAGTGCCTGGACAATCGAGTTCAGTTAACCGAGTGTGAACGGTCAACCGAGAAAGAGTATTTCGGTAGACGCGGTCATCCGATGACTATGTCCGAGGAGAGATTCTGGTGGGTCAATGGTCGACCGAGTAAAAGACGTGGTTCGTCCGAATTTTTCCAGGGAATTTTTCTCATGCGGATTCAGTCGACCGTCACGCTTACGGTGCACCAAACACGTGTTAAAACCGAATGGTTCGGTTGACCGAGTAACTCTCGGTTCACCGAACAGAACGATTAATTAAATCATGGGTGAATTAATTTCAGATTTAATTAAAACATTTTTAGGGTGCTTATGTGGAAATTAGAGATTAATTTTAGGAGAGAATAAACAAGGGATCATGGCTAAAGAATAGCTCTTGATGAGCATATTTTTGGAGCCTATAAAAAGGCACCTCATCCTACTTGTTTTAAGGTTAATGCAAAAATTATTTCTCTCATTAATCTCTCATCTAATCACCACGAAATTCTCTTAGTAATTTTGAGTTTAGGAGATAGAAATCTCAGGAGCTCAAACAGGGGTTATTAGCTAGATTCTAAACTTTATTAGAGATTGATTAACTAACTTCTTTCTCTTTAATCTTGTTTAGAGTTTGGTGAACACTCGGAGGCCGGAGGCAAATCCGTGGACGATTTAACGGGCAACGTCACTCCGGATCTTCAAAAAGGTTTTAGAGAACTTTTAGGTATGATTCTACATTTGTGGTTTATTTTAATAAATGTAGGGTTGCATGATATTAGAATAAAACACAAAGTTATGTACATAAAATTATTGACAGTATGAAATCGATCTTGTATGTTGTATTAAAAAATTTAAAATATATACATACATATGGACACAGAAATCCTACAACCCATCCATAACATTGAATTGGCATCGTGCGATTCTTTTAGGTGAATTGACGAAGTACCTAACTTCTCCCCAAAATTGCATGGTACCGTGCATTTTATGGAAATGAGCCCATATTGGGATGACTTTCCTAACGTCCACGGTAACACCCTCGTGATGTGCCGTCGTTAGTGGGTTGTTAACATTTCATTATGTTCTAATAGGTTGTTAAGAAACTAATGGTCAAGCAAAAGGTTAGTTCGAATAAATTAATATCTTCACTTAATTGGTCGGTGTAGGGGGTTTTCGACCTCACTTTAGTGTCGATCATACTCGGTGGTGATTTACTATTTGAATCCATCGAACATAACATAAAACCTCAACTTCGGATTCGGAGAATGGGAGACCAAGTCACCACTGATCATGGTCGACTGTAAAACAAGGAATGAAAATCCTAGAACGACCAAGGAAATGTAGATGTTGATTCATTGGGTTTAACTTACAAATTGTCGAGTCACCATTAGTTTCTTAATAACCCACTAACACGCGTCAAATTGTTAACAACTCCCTAACTACAAAACCTTACCGAGGGTTATTGCGGATGTTAATGGAGTCATCTTAATGTGCTAGGAAGATAGGTATTCTGCCAATTTACTCAAAAGCATGGGCACAAGGCTCTCAATATTTTTGATAGGTACGTAAGTAAAAAATTCACATCTAATTTATTAACTGAAATTTAAACCGTACGAGGAATAAGTACATTAAATTATATTTTGTTTTATAGTGGACCAGCATTTGAGTGAAATACTAGAATTTGACTAAAAGAATATAAAAACCCTTTGAAAAAACCAAAAATCTAAATCTAATGGATTAGGCCGAAGTAAAGGCCCATTAAACAAGCTGACTCAACCCAACCCAATCCAAACCCGAAAATATCTGTAATTCCTCCGGCCAAAATTCGCACCAATCCACCCATCGCATCGTGGCTCGAACCAGATGGTCGAGAAGGAGACCGACGAGTCGGGCCTCCCGTCCCTACTCCGTCGCTGCTCCCGATCCGAACGCCCCATCCCCGGCCCCGCCGGGAAGGTCCAGACTGAAATGCACCGCCGCGCCGTCGCCGTCGTCCCCGACGGGCGCGTCTCTCCGGTCTTGGCGGACGAGTCCGACCGGGACTTCCGCCTCCCTCCTTGGCTCCACGCCTTGGAATCTCTCGGTGAATATTCCTTCTAATGTTTGCATTTTTCTGTTTTGCTTTGATTGTCTCAGAATTAGGGCTTTTGAAGGTGGGCAGTTGACTAGAGTGTCTGCAATTTTGTTCATGGAGAATTAGGGTTTAGGCTTCGTTTGGGTAACTGAAGGATTCAAATCTCTGATTTCAAAAATACATCTTTCGAGATGACGTCCAATTCAAGTAATGTGTTTCAAAGGCTTCATAAGAAAGAAACAAGGAAGAAGAGACTACATATTTGAGAAGTTTTTTATAAAAACGCATTTTCAGTAATGTAATGCATTCTTCAAGATGATCCAAACACCCCAGCAAGATTGAAAACTGTAATTTGATGAATAATACCATTTTTTTCTAAAAATACGTGATTTTCTGGGCTATGCAGATAGACCCTTATTGTCTGATAGAGATTGGGGTTGTTTCGTAAATACAAAATCTGTCGTTTTTAGTGGGAATTTGTTCCATTTGAAGTGACCCAAGATTTCGTTATTTTATCATGGTACTGATTTTGGTAGAGATTTCAGTTCGCTCTCGCATTGTTTTGTTTGTCTTCCTGTAATGTTTGTTTCAAGATTGGATATGCTAGTGTGGTTTTAAACTATACTTGGTTGGTATTTCGCTTGTTAAGAGATGCACTGGCATTCGTAAAAGTAGTCTTCTTCAGGAGTAAGATGAGAGAGAGGCATGGGGACATGTGGCTCGTGTTTTGATAGCATTAACCAAATATAGTTTCAATGAAATTGTACTAGCATGTCCAAATTAATGTTTGCCTGGTGGTAGATTAACTTTTTTTCATTTAGAAAGTATTTTACGTGTGGAATTTGTTGTGGATGGAATCAATGTTCCATTTGTTAATTTTTGGTTTTAACATGCTTTTAAGGTGTAGTAGAGAATTAGATTTCTTTGAAATGAGCCAAGACTTTGTATTTTGCAATAATTCTTGTAGAAATTTCACTCACATGCAACACTCTACTGTACCACAGTTTTTTTACGTTTATGTGATGTTGTTCCAATGTAGGGTTTTTGAATAGCAACTTGTTCGGCTGAATTAGAGAATTGAGAGTCTCGTTTACAAGGAAAATGAGGGCTTTTTTCTGGGATTGCACTGGGAATTTGATTAGGAGGGTCCAAAATTTGCAAAACAAAGTGAAAAAAACCCATAGTACACGGGGAATCTCATCTACCTAATTAGTTCCATATTTCAAAAAATTGAAACTGTCTAAATTCAAAGAGAACCAAAATTCAGGGGGTCGAAATCCAAACTTGGCAAAATATCAAAATCCATGCTTGACTAGCACTCCATTTGTTAACGTTACATGTGTAAAATGTGTTTATTCAAACCATGGTTGACAAGTATTTCATTAACGCTACAAGTGTAAATGAGTTTATTAAATGCTTAATAATGAATTAACCATGCCTGTTTTGAACTCTAAAACCTTGCTAGCATATCCATTTTGGTGTGATTGGCCACCTACAGATTAACTTAGGGATTTTTATTTATTGTATCCGTCAATCAAAACAATGGACTTTTTTTAGTGTGGAAGTCTTAATATTCTTTGTGTAGAAAAGTTTCAAATTTGATGCATGAAGTTTTGATATGAGATGTGGCTACAACTTAGCTTCCATTTTTAAATTGCTGGTTTTAAATATGGAGATGCTTTTGTTTTGTGTTAGCAGATGGAACTTCTTCTGCCATGCCTATTCCTATCAATGCCATTCAGGCCAACAATAGTGCTAATCGAGTGGAACAGGTGATGTGGGCCTTTGATCAACCGTATCTCCACTGCACTTTGTAACGTTATATGAACAATGACAGTTAATTGTAGGCTTATTCTTTTTATTGACTAGGTTATGGGAATTGTCAGTTCCTGTAGGCCAAATGGGTTGGGTGGACTCTTCATAACCCTCAAGGTACTTCAATTTCCTTTTGTTTTTGTTTATACATGTTGAACTGCCGAATTAAGCTGTAAGTTCCAGGATCCAACAGGTAGCATTGGTGCTTTCATCCATCATAAGGTTTTTGCTAAGGAAAATTTCTGTACTGCTGAATTTACAGTTGGTTCTGTCCTTCGACTCAAACAGGTTTCCCCCCTATCCTACTGAATGACAAATTCGTTACTATATTAATTTTCCATTATTCATCTTGCTCACTTTTCCTCAGGTTGTCGTTTTCCCTGTTCGTGCAACCAATTATCTCAATGTTACCTTGAAAAACCTTGTCAAGGTGACGACTTTTTTCATGGTTATGTGCATAGTGATGTGGAGAGGATCAAGATAAAAATATGAAGCAAGCAAGTAAACATGATTATGTACTTCAAAATGCATCTTCATTATCACAACAATGATAATGCATTTGTTTAGTATAACTTATTTATCAATTGTTTTGGTTTTAATTTGATAACAGGACGTATAGATACCAAAGATGAAGAGATTGGTTACAGTTAGAGGGTTATTGATTATTTGCAGTCCTTTTGCCTGACAATTATAATTCGCCATCAAGTAAATGTATTTTGACAATGCACATTAAATTTTACTCGTAAAAAATTGTCATTGTTGTGAAAGTACTCTTTCAGAAAGAAATTAGTGCATCTTCCAAGATCAGAAAGGAGAAACGGGAAGAAGAAAAATGACAGTAATCACCTCAATTTAATAGACTAACTATTATTTTGTCATAAGAATGAAACAGTAAAAAAAGGGATATGTTTTCTTGGCTTATTCTCCTATTTAATTCTTAAACTAGACCTTATTCTTAATGCTATCGTGCTCCAGTAATGTTGGTGATTGGATGTGTTGGTCTTTTTTTGTTTGTTGAAAACTTGATAAATTTTCTGATCTTTTAATGTGTTATATTGTTCTCCGTGCAGCTGATCAGCAAGGACAGTATTCCTCATGGCTATAGTTCAGCTGCAAGTACAACCACTGGTAAAACTAAAAACTTTGAAGTAGTTAACCTTGCCCTATTGCTGTACTTAAAACTCTTACAAATCCTGATGCACATTTGGTATTTTAGGAGAACAAACCGAGGGTGAGTTGAGGAAGAGAGGCTTATTAACATGGGAAGGAGTTGAAAAATATAACGATGTTGACTGTTACTGTGAAGACATGGATGTTGAATTGGAAGCTGCAAATAGAGTGAGGGATGTTTCGACCAATTATATGGCTTATGAAGATGCCATCAGAGTTAAACATAAAAGGTTGCCAGACGATAAATGTTCACAAGTACCAAACGAAATCTGGCGATGCACCTCTAGCATCTCTGCTGAAACAATTCACACTGGCCAAGCAAAGAATGCATATTCTGTTCTAGAAGCTGTGAAGTCTCGAGCCAGTGCAATCAGACAGAGTGCGAATTTCATAAACACGATTTCCAGCAAGGAGTTAGAACGCCAAAGACGAAAGTCACCATCTAGAACATCTGCATGTTCTGTTATCAGCTGTAAGACAACAATGTCGGTGGAAACATCTGGGTTTAAAGCAGGGCAAGTACAGATTGATAAAGCTATGGAAGCAACAATGTGTAGCTCACAGAATATTGGAAGTACCGAAGGTCCTCATGAAAGCTTGAATTGCAGCAAGATTGTTGTGCCAGAGGCCGTAATTGTGATTCCGGAATATGGAGTCCAATCGACTGTGCCTAAAGTGCTGGTATCAAAAGCTTCTGTCACAGAATGGACTGATGAACAACTAAGTGAACTGTTTTTGGATTATCAGGATGATAACAACCTGCACGAACTCATGTTTTGATCTAACCCCACAGCTGGAAGCTTCCTTCTATTGGTCAAAGAAAATTGAGATCATACCCTCGCATACAATTGTGTCAGATGTCACTTCTGGAATACTTAGGTTAGAGAGTTGTGTCAGATATTCTGCTTAGCGTCTTTCATGGTCCCTTGCTATTAGACATTAACACTGGCTTCATCAATGTCGAGAGATGAGAGCCAATTTTGTAGATGCTTACATAAATACATATCATCGATGAACCGTTTTATGTTGCTATAGATGATACAGTGAAATCCAACTTATGCACTGTATATCACATATTTTCACCTGTATGAACATATGGTTTTCCTTAAAAAGAAACAGAATAATTACTTATAGAAACAATGTAGTATTGTTAACCTACAACTGCTACAAATGGTAAGAGCTTCTTTTGGTTACACTTTGTTTAGGCCTTTGACTGGATAGCTCCTAAAAATATGCACATAAGCCTCTAGAATTTCGCATGAAAGGCCGCAACTTAAAGTTGTTTATGTTTTCTACTATCATGTATTATGAGTTTGTACTGACCTTTTTGAATTCAGTATTTCTACCTTAAGACATCTTATTTCAGGAAAACTACTAGTAAACACTCCAGTTTTCTTACAGCCCAATTTGTCACTATTTTGGAGCAACCGACAAGTATTGTATCATTTGTCAACCCCTGAAAGATAATAGATCATCGTGCAGCAGCAATGGGTACCCAATTCCCCTTCTATTCGAAGGATACAACACGCTTACCACAAAGCCAACCGCCAGTGCGACTACATCAGTAACTTTTCTCGGTATCGTAGATTGGAAACACTCCACCATATCCTATTGAATGCTGCAAAAGCAAGGAAAGCAAGGAAGGCGAACGTAGCGTGGAAAAGATCTAAACCACTTAACCTATACATCTTCGGCTCCAGCGGACTTTTGCTTCCTCCGTTGAACATCCATATGTCATTAAACGTAGTTACGCCATAATACAACCTGTGGTTGCCATCAATCTTAGTGTTTATATGTTGAACAAAATAGTTTCACGTTGCTAAACATAAATTACATGCAATACTTTATAAGAAAATTGAATTTACTACTATTTGCCTTGGTGTTTGAGTTTTGTTGACGTGGTCAACCAACCATATTTCATGGTATAGTTTGGAGTGATTTTTTTATTCATATTCATTTGTTTAAAGAAACGAAAATTTAAAATAAATAAAAAACTCTTTTTATCATTGTTTTTCCTTGAAAGAAATTCCAAGCTCGGTAGTTTAATTTGCATTACCTTCCAGATGCAGATCGGTAAGACAGAAGAAGTGGCGCAAATGAGAAGAAGCCTCCCAGTAACCACCAGCTAAAGTGATCGCATCGGCCATGGTTGGTAAAGAGAGGTGTGAGGACAGTGAAGGCGATAATTGTTGCGGTTGGAAGAATCATATTCAGGCTTAGCCACGACGCTGAACACCATGTTAAAAACTATAACGCATCGCGATTCATTAACGTCGATGTCGCTGCCACAATCATAGCCTTCCATGAAATTCCTGGTCAGCTCATCTTCCTCAAAATCATCCATTGTGGATCAGTGATGGTGAAGGAAATTAAAGGATTGAACTTAATACAAAAGATGATCTGTAAGTGATATGTATGTATGTATACATACATATATATATATGGCATATCGGCATATATTCTTCAGAATTAATTCCCCCTGTATTCTTTGTCTAATTGGGAGGCTAAGGAGATTCTTTCTTTTTACTTCAGGAAGATTTCCAAAGACTAAAGTAAAGTATAGCTAATTACTATTCTTTTTATTAATATTAATAAGATAAATACATATTGTAATAAGATTTTCTGTAATTTCACTTTTAATTTGGTCTTTTTTTGTATCATCCGCTAAATTAACAAAGATTGCAGGTGGACATATTTGTGTGAATATGTGATGCGATATGAGAAGTTATGTTATGCTTTGCTTTTTTTTAAAAGTGAAAAAAAGGAGACACTAATATGGAGAGAAAAATAAAAAATCCAAAAAGGAGTGTGGAGAAATTAAGATAATAGCCGATGTGTATCGGGGCCTTTAGGCATTTACTTTAAATCAATGCGAACGTGGGCAAGTTGCATCCATTTTTTCCTTCAAGATCTGGGGAATGTTGTGAAACAAAGCAAACCAAAGCTAAAAGATCGAGGGAGGGAGAGAGGTATGTATTTCTTCTCTTGTCTTGTGACCAAACATGTACAATAATCCCCTATATAGAGGATGAGGATGTAGTAGGAGTTACAACCAAAATAAATGGAATTACACCACATAAATAAGAGTAAAACCTACATAAACTATTGGGGGTTAAGGAAGGTGAATCATCCAAGAAATCTTTGGAATTCTCAACACTCCCCCTTGGATGATCACTTTTATACGTTAGGGATGCTGCCTCGTTAAAAACCTTACCAAGAAAAACCTAGTGGGATAAAAACCTGGTCAAGGGAAAAAGAGTGCAGCGCGTATAATGCTCCCCCTGACTTTAGCAAACATTCTTCAAACGACGAACATCAATCTTGTGAACAAACCCCTCAAAAATTTTAGTAGGCAACGCCTTTGTGAATAAATCTGCAAGATTCTCGCATGATCTGATTTGACAGACATCTATCTCTCCATTCTTTTGTAAATCATGCGTCGAGAAGAACTTTGGTGAAATGTGATTTGTCTTGTCTCCTTTGATATAACCTTCCTTTATTTGGGCAATGCATGCGCTATTATCTTCATATAGTAATGTTGGCTTGTACTTTATTCCTTCAAGACCACATTCCTTTTGTATGTGTTGGATTATTAATCTCAACCATACACATTCTCGACTAGCTTCATATAATGCAATCAGTTCTGCTTGATTTGAAGATGTTGCCGTCAGGGTCTGTTTTGTCGATCGCCATGAAATGGTGGTGCCACCATACGTGAACACGTATCCTGTTTGTTATTTTGCTTTGTGGTGGTCTGATAAATATCCAGCATCTGAATATCCAATAAGTTCGGACTTCGAGTCCTTTCTATAAAATAACCCCATATCACGTGTCCCACTAAGGTAGCGGAATACATGCTTGATTCCTTTCCAATGCCTATATGTTGGCTCAGAGTTGTATCTTGCTAGAAGGTTCACAGCAAAACTTATATCAGGTCGTGTATTATTAGCAAGATACGCTAAAGCTCCAATAGCACTTAGATACAGTACTTCAGGACCGAGGACTTTGTCATCCTTTTCTCGGGGACGAAAAGGATCTTTTTCACTTATAAGTGATCGAACGACCATTGGTGAACTCAATGGATGAGTTTTATCCATATTAAAGCGTTTTAACATCTTCTCTATATAATTTGCTTGGTGAATAAAAATTCCACTCGGAAAGTGCTCGATCTGCAGGCCGAGGCAAAATTTAGTTACACCAAGGTCTTTCATCTCAAATTCAGTTTTCAAGTATTGAGCTGTAATCTCAATATCCTTTGGTGTCCCAATTATATTTAAATCATCAACATATACAGCTATAATCGTAAAACCAGATGAAGACCTTTTAATGAAAACACATGGACATATGAGGTCATTTTTGAATCCTTTGCTCAGAAGACTTTTGCTTAGACGATTGTACCACATTCGTGTAGATTGCTTTAATCCATATAAGGATCTTTTTAGTTGTATGGAGTACAACCCTCGCGGTTTGGAAGTACAAGTCTCTGGTAGTTTTAGTCCTTCAGGGACTTTCATATAGATGTTTGTATCTAATGACCTATAAATAAGCAGTAACCACATCCATGAGTTGCATTTGAAGTCTATTTATGACTGTGAGACTGATAAGAAATCTTAGTGTTGTCGCATCCACTACAGGTGAATATGTTTCTTCATAATCAACACCGGGTATTTGGGTGAAACCTTGAGCCACAAGTCGGGCTTTATATCTTACAATCTCATTTTTCTCATTTCTCTTTATCGAGAACACCCATTTGAACCCCACAGGTTTTACGTCATTGGGTGTAAGCACCACAGGTCCAAAAACATTATGTTTTTCAAGCGAATGTAATTCTGCTTGTATTGCATTTTTCCATTGTGGCCAATCATTTCTTTGTCGACATTCTTCAATAGATTTTGGCTCACAATATTCAACATTCATTACTTCATTTGCTATAGCATATGAAAAAATTTCATCAACGATGGTTTCGTCTCGATTCCATCTTTTCTGATTGTGCACATAATTTATTGAGATCTCATCTGCATTTTCATTTTTAGACACTTCAGTCTCTCGTTGGTCTATGTTGTCATTTTGTTCTTTCACTACCTCTTCAAGGGTATGAATAATATTAGCAGTAACATCTTCAGGTGCTACACTTTTCTCTTTCCTTTTTCTTGGTTTTATATCTTTTGACCCAATTGGTCGTCCACGTTTTCAGTGGATATTTAACTCATTTGACAACTTAGGAATATCAACTTTTGCTGGTGCATTTTCAGCATGTATATGTGATTTTGTAACTTTCTTTGCATCTGTAAATGCATCTGGTAATTCGTTTGCAATTCTTTGCAAATGAATAATCTTTTGAACTTCTTGTTCACATTGGTTTGTACGGGGATCAAGATGGGACAATGAAGATGCATTCCAAGTAATTTCAGATTTTTCCATCTTCTGTTTTTTGCCCCCTAAGATTGGGAATATTTTTTCATCAAAATTACAATTAGCAAAGCGTGCTGTAAAAATATCACCAGTTAATGGCTCCAAATATTTAATAATTGATGGAGACTCAAAACTGATGTAAATTTCCGATCTTCTTTGAGGTCCCATCTTTGTACGTTGTGGTGGGGTTATTGGGACATAAACCGCACAACCAAATATTTTTAAATGGGATAAATTTGGTTCTCTACCAGAGACCAGCTGTAAAGGGGAATATTTATGATAAGCTGTCGGTCTTATCCTGATAAGTGCCGCAGCATGTAAAATGGCATGACCCCAAAGAGATTATGGTATTTTTGAATTCATAAGTAATGGTCTTGCAATTAGTTGCAATCTCTTAATTAGAGATTCAGCTAGACCATTTTGTGTATGGACATGAGCAACCGGATGCTCAATTGTAATACCAATTGACATGCAGTAGTCATTAAATGTTTGAGACGTAAATTCTCCTGCATTGTCCAATCGGATTTTCTTAATTGGATAATCAGGAAAATGCGCCCTCAATTTTATCAATTCTGCTAGAAGTCTAGCAAATGCAACATTTCTAGTTGACAAGAGACTAACATGTGACCATCGGGTGGATGCATCTATCAACACCATAAAATATCGAAATGGTTCACATGGAGGGGCAATGGGTCCACAAATATCACCTTGAATTCTCTCTAAAAATAAAGGAGATTCATCTTTAATTTTGCTTGTGGACGGTCGGATTATCAGTTTTCCAAGAGAGCATGTTGCACATGAAAGCTCTTTCGATGATATAATTTTCATATCCTTCAGGGAATGACCATTTGAATTTTCAATAATTTTTCGCATCATTATATCACCGGGGTGTCCCAATCTATCATGCCAAAGTTTATAATGCACTTGATCAACTAACTTCCGGTTAGTGACCATATTTGATTCCAAAGGGGTGATATAAGTGCAATATAATCCCGATGAAAATGCTTTCATCCTTTCTAAAATGATTTTGTTACCATTCACGATGGAGATAATGTGAAGGTATTCATCATTATTTTGATTCATAGTTTCAAGATGATAGTCATTACGACGTATATCCTTGAAACTTAGTAGATTTCTTCTGGATCTACTAGAATATAAAACATCACTTATTTGTAATTTCGTGCCATTGGGCAACAAAATACAAGCTCTTCCGGAGCCTTCAATCAAATTACTAGTGTCAGAAATTGTGTTAACACTTGTCTTCGATAAATGTAATTCGGAAAAGAAGGTTGTATTTTTCAAAATCGTATTTATTGTTCCACTATCTACTAGACATTGATCTCCATCACTCATGATAGTATCAACCATGTCTTTGTCCTAAAAAAAGGGAATAGAGCAAAAATTATCTTTTTGTATATATAGTATCATAATACTATAGTATAAAATTTTAAGGAAAAACAAAAGCAAATATTATATTATAAAGACACAAGTCTTACATTTTTTTTTGAAAAACATCAAAAATAAGATGTAGGAAAACCAAACTAAGCATTTTGATGGACATTTCCATCGTTGACAAAAACATTGATATTGCCATCATTTAAAAGAAAATCCGAAATATCTAAATGAGTGTCCATGATCATTCCATCTTGGTTGTTTTCAACCAAGTTCATTTCGGCACCTTCTTTTTTCTTGAGTGATGCTTGATAAAGATCAACAAGGTGCTTGGGCGTACGACATATACGCGACCAATGATTTGTCATGCCGCATTTGTAGCAAGCATTCTCATATTTCTTTGGAGGATTTTGCACTTGATTTCCTCTAGCATTTCTTCCATCATTATTTGCATTGACATCATGACCACCACGATGGCTACGGCCACGTCCATGACCACGTCATTGATGTTGCTCGCGTCCGTATGCGCGACCACGTCCACCTTTACGATTGTAAGATGCCGCATTCACTTCAGGGAATGGGTCGCGTTTGCGTTTGTGATTAGCCTCATTCACTTCAGGGAATGGAGTGGAACCAGTGGGTCGAGCTTGATGATTTTTCATCAAAAGTTCATTATTTTGCTCGGCAACAAGAAGACATGATATTAGTTCCGAATATTTCTTAAAACCACGTTCTCGATATTGCTGCTGCAGGAGCATATTCGAGGCATGGAATGTGGAGAATGTTTTCTCTAACATATCATTATCAGTAATTATTTCTCCACATAATTTAAGTTCAGATGAGATTCGGAACATAGCAGAATTATACTCGCTTACAGATTTAAAATCTTGTAATCGCAAATGAATCCACTCGTAGCGAGCGTTTGGGAGAATCACTTGTTTTTGGTGGTCATACCTTTCTTTCAAGTTTTTCCATAACTCTAACGGATCTTTCACCGTTAGATATTCGGCTTTTAATCCCTCATGGAGATGATGCCGGAGAAAAATCATTGCTTTGGCACGCTCCTGTGGGGAGGCCTTATTTTCATCTTTAATTGTTTCTCCAAGATTATTTGCCGTAAGATGGATCTCTGCATCGAGAGTCCAAGGGAGATAATTTTTCCCCGAGATATCAAGGGCAGCAAATTCAAGCTTGGTAAGATTTGTCATGTAAGTAACTACAATGAGATGTATCGAGATGTGAACCGCCGAAAATAGTAATAAGCTAGATTAAATATTGAAAGGAAAAAGGAAAAGTAAACTACAATGATATGTATCCAGGAGCTCAAGGAGAGTTTGCACAAGGATTTTCAAGCATTAAAGATGTTGTGAATATATTAATTTGCATTACAGATAAGATATGGAACGTACCTATGCTTCCAATGTGATTTTTTTTTAATTTAGATCAAGAACTAAATAATGGTTCCCCTCCATTGAGAAAGATATATACAAGATCACGTCACTAAAGATCTTATAAATCAAATAAATTCATATGGATGAGTAAGTGGTCACATAACCAAAATGCTTATTATTATTATTTCATGTACATGTAAATCTCTCAATTGATTGAACATGATTTTTTTTATTAATCATGCAAAAATGGAATCACCTTTCTAACTTTTTTTTGCTATGATAAAAACAAATAATTTTTGACAAGTAAACGAGAGAGATTATGTATATGACCATGCAAATCAAACACACGGATTTGTTACCTTGAGGCTTGAGTGACCAAATGTTATAGTGTTAGCGGTAGAACCTTTGTGCTGATAACGTGTTGTGAAACAAAGCAAACCAAAGATAAAAGATCGAGGGAGGGAGAGAGGTATGTATTTCTTCTCTTGTCTTGTGACCAAACATGTACAATAATCCCCTATATATAGGGTGAGGATGTAGTAGGAGTTACAACCAAAATAAATGGAATTACACCACATAAATAAGAGTAAAACCTACATAAACTATTGGGAGTTAAGGAAGGTGAATCATCCAAGAAACATTTGGAATTCTCAACAGGAAATAGTTTAAAACATAATCCGCTCTTACATGATTTTCCATGCGTTTCTCAATTCTCATAATAAATATGTTGGGTTACATCTATTTTGTGCGTCAGATGAATGAAAAAAATAAATATCTAGCGGTACAAGTGGAGAGGATCCAATTTTCCTTAACAGATAATTTTTTTTCGTCTTACCTCATTTAAATTTGGTGTACTTTGAGAGAATGCACGCTGTAGTTTCTATATTACCAACGCCATTCTTTCTACTTTCCCTTTAAATCTGAGTATTAACTTTAGATCTGGGTATACCCGTAACAAACACCCTCCGGACTTTATATATTAGAAGCAAATTTATGTAGGAAGATATTCAAATTTGTACTAAGGATTGGTAGGGGTGTGCCAAACCCATGCAATAGTGCAACGCAAAGGCGACACCCGAAGGCCCCAATAGCAAGCTACTGTAGTAAGCCTTCCACCAAAAAAAATTAATTTAATATCATGTGAACCGATGGCCCACGTATCAGATATTAAACTGATAAGAACAGATACTACACTTGATCTTAGCCAAAAGGCCGAGAAAGGTATGAATTGCTTTGAAGCTGTGGACCTCCTTTTATATGCTCTTGATGCATCCTGTTAAGAACTTCCACGATGTGGGACTATACTTCTTCGACTTCCAAGTTTCAAAATGTTGTCTAATGAGATGGGAGTGAATGGATGGACCTCAAATGCGGCCTAATAATAAGGGAATTGCATTTGTACGTGTCAGTAAAAAAAAGTGTGTCACTACCTGTTATAGTAACTTTTTAATGTTTGTGATATTTTCGGCAAGTAGGTTGGAATTCCTGTCATAGTAGCATTCTATATATTGTTATTTAATATTATGATATGTTACCATAAGATCTAGCGGTTCAAAATTATTATGAAGTAAAGATGTTATACATTGTTATTGAAATAGTTGAACGTTGATGTATGGTTGTTGCTCAATCCAGAAATTGTGAGAATTTACAGATGCGTAGATGCGGTGTAAGTTTAAAAATTTATTATCTAAAACGCAATTGGTATACCTGACCTTTTTATTAATCGGGTAAATTGGTACGGGTAATGAGTATACTCGTACCCAATCGGTTTATTTACCGGATAAACAGGTACGGATATACGGATATGATTTTTTGTACCTGTACCCGACCAGAACGGGTGATCAGGTATACAGATATTACCGTCCCGTTTATACCACTACCTGCAAAACAAAGTTAGAGTAGAAATATATTAAACATGCATATTTTAAACCTTTCTGATTAATTTCTTCATCTCAAGTATATATGATTCACTAAATCATTTAAATCCTCAAAGAATGATTTATAACTAACTCCATGGTTTATTAAGCAATTAAAATAAACCGTTATGGTGAAAATCACATGTTTCCTTTAGTCAATTCATAAAAGACAAATCATTTACCAACAAAATGACATTTCTACAAACTTAGCTGCACATCTAAACTGTTTCTAAAATTTATATGATCCATTTTAATCATTTAAAAATCATATAAACTATTTAGAAATTGTAATTGGCTGATAGTCCTATCATTGGTCTTTTTTGCTTAATTAAAATTATAATTATCAAAAAATTAAAATTTTAATTTCCTAATATCAGGACATCATCTTAAACCGATCTAGTTAATTAGAAATTGCAAATACACCTTGGACATAGGTAACCCATGAGCAGCATCTGAGGTGGGTTGTGCGCAGTCTGTGTTATTTTGCGTTTAAAAATAAATCCGCAATACTTTTGTAAAGCAGAATTATACTTTCTGGAAACTAGCACTACTGCAGAATGCTCAATAGACGTCACCGAATAGACGTCAGATGTAAAAACATCTGACGTCTATAGGTATAGACGTCGGATGTTTGGACATCCGACGTCTATCTGTTTGTATAAACGTCGGTTTTTTAGTATAACCGACGTCTATACCTCCTGAAAGAAGAAAATATTTTTTGTTTATTTTTTGGATTTATTTCGTATAAGAATTTATGTAGATTTATTTTGTATAAGAAATAAATCAATTTTTTGGGATTTATTTTGTGTAAGAATTAACGTAATTTTTTTAGATTTATTTTGTTTAAGAATTAACGTAATTTTTTGGGATTTATTTTGTGTAAGAATTTATGTTGATTTATTTTCTATAAAATAATGTGAATTTAAAAATAGTTACATCAATGTAACTATCACATGTGTTTTGTACACATGTGTGTGTATGGTCACATGTGTTGAAGTTTAGTCCCACATTGGAGAAAATGTTTTATTGGTGGAGTTGAAGTACTCCACCACTCCTTTACTTCTAAATGAGAGTTTGGTAACACACTACAAAATGCAAGTGAATATATATATATATATATATATATATATATATATATATATATATATAATGATCAAAAGATTGACACTTGGAGCATCTTGGACTCAAAATGGTTGCAACATTTTTTTTACTATTAACCCATGTATAGACGTCGGATGTATAGCATGGCCGACGTCTATAGGGTGTATTTTTTATTAATTATTGATATATCAATGTATAGACGTCGGATGTATAGCATGGCCGACGTCTATATGTTGTGCTCTAAGTATACACGTCGGTCAACCTATATATCTAACGTCTATAAGGCGTAAACGTTTAGTCCCACATCAGAGAATTTATTTTTGTTGGTGTGGTTGATGTACTCTATCACTCCTTTACTGCTGAACGCGAACGCGTTGGTGCACCAAGGCATGTTGGTCTTGATATTCTTGGTTATTTGTCAAAAGATTGGCACTTGGGGCACTTGGGTATCTTGGGCTTGATTAATGTGAGTGCAAAATGCTCGATATAGGATGTAATGTATTTTTTGGATTTAATTGAACGTATAATAGACGTCGGTCATATATAGCCGACGTCTATACAACAAGGAATAGGCGACGAGGAAATATAGGTCGGGTACTTGGACTGTCCAAATCCAATGTCTATACCCCTGTATATCCGACGTATATGACATTTTTTGCACTAGTGTAGACTGAAATACGTTTAATTTGATATAAAGAAGAAGAAAAATGCATTAGCCGAACTCTGGGAATCTTAATTTCAACATTTGAAAATTCTAGACTGCTTGCTGGAAATTCCAGCAACGTATTGATTTTTCATTAATTTTTGTACTGCAATATAAATCTGAATAAAACCATAGATTTTGTTCTAAACAAGAATTTTAGAATGACCAAAATCACTAATTAAAATTCAGTTTGGAATTTTTGGAGCCACAGGATCAAAAACATACAAAAGTTTTGAACCATATAACAAGAAATCGATTAATTAGACATTTATAGATCAAATTGTTATGAAATGATAATATTTTATTGATGAATAGACGTCGGATGTATAGCATGGCCGACGTCTATAGGGTGTATTTTTTATTAATTATTGATATATCAATGTATAGACGTCGGATGTATAGCATGGCCGACGTCTATATGTTGTGCTCTAAGTATACACGTCGGTCAACCTATATATCTAACGTCTATAAGGCGTAAACGTTTAGTCCCACATCAGAGAATTTATTTTTGTTGGTGTGGTTGATGTACTCTATCACTCCTTTACTGCTGAACGCGAACGCGTTGGTGCACCAAGGCATGTTGGTCTTGATATTCTTGGTTATTTGTCAAAAGATTGGCACTTGGGGCACTTGGGTATCTTGGGCTTGATTAATGTGAGTGCAAAATGCTCGATATAGGATGTAATGTATTTTTTGGATTTAATTGAACGTATAATAGACGTCGGTCATATATAGCCGACGTCTATACAACAAGGAATAGGCGACGAGGAAATATAGGTCGGGTACTTGGACTGTCCAAATCCAATGTCTATACCCCTGTATATCCGACGTATATGACATTTTTTGCACTAGTGTAGACTGAAATACGTTTAATTTGATATAAAGAAGAAGAAAAATGCATTAGCCGAACTCTGGGAATCTTAATTTCAACATTTGAAAATTCTAGACTGCTTGCTGGAAATTCCAGCAACGTATTGATTTTTCATTAATTTTTGTACTGCAATATAAATCTGAATAAAACCATAGATTTTGTTCTAAACAAGAATTTTAGAATGACCAAAATCACTAATTAAAATTCAGTTTGGAATTTTTGGAGCCACAGGATCAAAAACATACAAAAGTTTTGAACCATATAACAAGAAATCGATTAATTAGACATTTATAGATCAAATTGTTATGAAATGATAATATTTTATTGATGAATCACCTAGACATTGATATTGTTACATATTCTACATCCATGTAATGCATAGTCATGATTTTGATTATTTTTGGTTTGAAATTTGCACAATTTATTCTCAACATTGATATATGATTGAGTATATTCATTCTCAACGTATGATAAAATCCTACAGAATATACCACAAGAAGAAATTATGTAACACAAGTCTAAATATACTACAAGAATATATCAATATAGCATGTAGAAATTAAGTTCAATCAAAGATTACTACTAACTAGTGTAACATGGTAACACCAGAGAAGTGATAAATCCACTCACATGTGCACGCCTCCAAAAATAGTAATATTTTTAAAACAAGTAGAAACTTATAGCTTCACTTAGTAAGCCTCATAAAGATTGGTTTCTTACATCATGTTCAAAATTGGATACAAGCATAATGAAGAACACTCACTGCTTTGTATGATAAGCAACAACTCCAGGTTCATTATACACAAGAGGATCAAATGGGCCTATCTTCCTCGCCTGCATAAAAAACATAGAAAATGGAAACATGTCATGTTACATCCTAACCCTTTGCATTTGGGTTTAATTGTGATTAGGTGGTGGTTTAGAAGGGATGGAGATGGAGGGCTGAGATGGATGGGAGGAGATGTGGTGGGTGGTGGAGATTGAATGAAGGAAATGTATAAAAGGTATGGATTCATCTCACTCTTCTTTCTTCTCACTCGTCTCTCTCACTCTCTCTCTCTTCAGTCGGACTCCCTCTCTCCCTCTCAGCATTTGGGAAGCTCGTCGGGGTCTGGGGAAGCGAGGAGCGCGTGTTGCGATCGTGTGGCCGAAGGAAGGTGATCGCATTCGGATTCCGCCGGAGAAGGAGGAGAAGCGCTTGTGGAGGCGACTTCGTGGGTTCTTCAAAGGCTTCTTCAAGCCTTAAGGTATGTCTAGCTTTGCTTTGATGCTCACTTATGCTTTGGTGGGTGTTGGGGGGGTCGACGGTAGGCCGGAGGGCTCGTCGGACCCGTGCACCAACGTTCTGCACTATAATCGGTCGACCGGCGGGTTGGTTCGGTCGACCGGTTGTAGAGTATTTTGGGCGGAAAACCCTTGCACCAGTCGAACGATACTCTTCGAGTGGTCGACCGATGGTGGGTTTTACCAAGGGAAAAATGCTCTGTGTGTTTTCGGTCGAACGAGTCCCCTTTGCCGGTCGACCGAAAGCACTATTGTAGGTCGGTTGGGGGCGTTGACCATCTAAACGGTCGACCGCTCGTTGACTTCGTCCAACCGACATTTAAGTTAACTTATTGGCCGGTCGACCAGGAGTGTGGTTTCGGTCGACCGTGTAGTGCGGTTTTGTTGGGGGATTTCCCTGGTTGTTTTCGGTCGACCGTGATCTGAGGGTCGTTCGACCGTTGGTGCTTTTTGAGCAAGAGAGGATTTTCCCTGTTGGATTTCGGTCGACCGTGATTTGAGAGTCGTTCGACCGGTTGGACGTTAATTCGGTTTTTCTGAGGAATAGTTGTGGTGTTCGGTCGACCGTTTGGGTTCTTCCGTTCGACCGTTTGGGCACTGTTTTGCATATGGATGCTTGTGTCGTGTGTTGTTGGATCCGTCTCGAGGGCAACGGGTCTCCGGCCTTTTTTGGGGCGACGGTACAGACATTGCCGGCCTGAGAGGAGGATCGTGTTGTGGCTCTGAGGAGCGGTGTCGTGTGTGCACGTGGTTGTTGTGGCTCTGAGGAGCGGTGTCGTGTGTGCACGTGGTTGTTGTGGCTCTGAGGAGCGGTGCCGTGTGTGCACGTGGTTGTTGTGGCTCTGAGGAGCGGTGTCGTGTGTGCACGTGGTTGTTGTGGCTTTGAGGAGCGGTGCCGTGTGTGCACGTGGTTGTTGTGGCTCTGAGGAGCGGTGTCGTGTGTGCACGTTGTTGTTGTGGCTTTGAGGAGCGGTGCCGTGTGTGCACTTTGTTGTTGTGGCTCTGAGGAGCGGG
This sequence comes from Triglochin maritima, assembly GCA_963682175.1. Taxonomy (NCBI): domain Eukaryota; kingdom Viridiplantae; phylum Streptophyta; class Magnoliopsida; order Alismatales; family Juncaginaceae; genus Triglochin; species Triglochin maritima. Next base: position 9,477,616 of record OY821788.1, on the reverse strand, counting down.
TGCCTTGTGTGCACGTGTGATTGAGGGGTTGGGGTGTGAGGACCCTTGAGACTCGAGGCCGATGTGTTCCGGCCGTGCCTGGTGTGCACGGGAGATTGTTATGTTTTACTGCATTTCATTTCATGTTTCATTACGCATATTATGTTCATATTTTAGGGGTTTGGCATACGGGGTTTCCCACGGGAAACTCAGGCATATTCATGTTTTATGTCAGGTCGTACGCGTCAGTAGGAGGTGGTGACTACGGACAGGAGCACCCAGACCAGATCCTGTCTCTTTTGTTCTTCGAGGTGGACGATTTTCCCTTGTACTCGTGGTTTGGTGACGACCCAGTGTTAATTCTTTATCCGTTTAAAGTTTTAAATTTTCCGCTGTTTTGGGGCGTTACAATTTGGTATCAGAGCTTTCGGTCCCGGTGTACTTGTCCAATGAAACCACCTTAGAGGTCTTGCATTTAGTTTTCATTCATTCATCATGCATTCATTCATAATCATTAATTCATTGTCATTTTCTGTCCTCTTGTGTAGATGCCTCCGAGACGTGTGAGGCCACCTTCACGTTATAGGGGCGCCAGTGAGGAGACTGGTAGGGAGGACAGAGAGGAGGAGGAGAGGAGGACCCTTCAGGGGACTCTTGGTAGGTTGGACGAGTTTCTTGAGCGTCAGTCTGAGCAGTCTGAGCAGGCAGGGGGCAGGGGCAGTGCTGGATCGGTTTATGCGACAGCACCCTCCTTCCTTTGACGGCAGTGGTGAGCCGGAGGCAGCTGAGGATTGGGTCTTCAAGATCCGGAAGATCTTCAGAGCGATCGGTTGTCCTTCTGAGAGGCAGGTGGATCTGACCACCTATGTGTTGGACGGTGAGGTGGCCAACTGGTGGAGGTCTACGTCGGCTGTTGTGTTTGAGGACAGCGAGGAGGTGGGCTGGGAGGAATTCCTCGCGGAGTTCAACCAGCAGTATTTTCCCCAGCAGGCGCGGGACAGGAAGGAGGAGTTCCTAGCACCCGAGCAACGAGAGATGACGTTGGCGGCCTACATTAGCAGGTTTCACGCCCTGGAGTGTTACTGCCCGGATACATATGTGACACCGGAGCAGAGAGCTCGGAAGTTTATCCGAGGGTTGAGGCCGCAGTTCAGGTCTCGTATGACCACGAGTATGCCGCAGACTTTAGCTGATGCAGTGAAGTTTGCGACGATTATGGAGCAGGACTACCAGGAGACGGTAGAGGCCAGGAAGGTGCAGACGAAGGCCAGTGTGCGACCTGGAGATCAGATTTCGGGAAATCCGGGCAAGAGGCCCCGGATTGATAGTGGTGGATCTCAGCATTCAGGGCAGTGCAGGCAGTGTGGTAGAGTTCACCCCGGGCGCGGGTGTGGGGCTCGATCAGGTGCATGCCATGGTTGTGGCCAGATGGGTCACTTCATTCGTTCCTGCCCGAGTAGGTCAGGTGGACCTAGTGGACGACCGGGTGCCTCCTCAGCTAGCGGAGATGGACCGAGTCGACCAGTTGCATCCTCCCAGCAGGGGAAGAGTGTGGGACGTGTCTTCACCATTCAGGCGGAGGAGCCTAGAGACGCCAGCGCTGTGGTGGAAGGTACGCTTTATGTTGACGGGTTGATTGCTAGAGTGCTTTTCGAGTGCGGGGCCACACACTCGTTCATCTCTGAGCAGTTTGCGAGCGTGTTAGGTTGTACCCCTGCGATGTTGACTGCCACATTGGAAGTCAGCACACCCTTGGGTAAGGTGGGCATTGTGGGGAGCTTTCTCCCCGGCGCCACAATTGCTTCGGGAGACCAGGAGTTCCCGGCAGACCTGGTCTTATTACCGATGGTAGACTTCGATGTCATACTTGGGATGGCTTGGCTGTTGATGCATTGCATACATTAAATCATATGTCTTTCATTTAGATCACTTTTACATCAATAAATGCTACTAAGGTATGTGGTTAGTCTTATTTACAGAATACAGGGACCGGAATGCAATTTACCCATATCCCGAGCATAAACGCGTGCGGAAGACTCATCTCTATCATAAAGACCAAGCTCAAGATTATCGGGTTTCAAGTGGAAATGTTTCCAAGCATAAAAGCATTCAAAACCTAATTACAAAAAGAACAAGGACTTGAGCACAAAAGTAGCCGGGGACTTGATTGCAAAAGGACAAGGACCTAATTGCAATTCGCGAGTTATTATGGAGAAAATCTAAAGAAAAATCAATGTAGTTCTCCAAACATATAAAGGAATTAATCCGGAGCTCAAAAGAATGGAAAGAATCAATCCAGACGCGCAAAGGAGGATAAAATCATACCATAAACTACCAGCAAAAATCCGAATTAAATCAGAGAAGATTGTGCGGCGAAATCGCCGCATATCACATACATTGTGCGGCGGAAACGCCGCCCCGTCAGCGATCTGTGTGCTCCAATTTTGTCCAGTCGTGTCTGGACACGTGTACTCTCCAATTCTATACTTAGGTCTCTTGTAACAACTATAAATAGCCCCGAGAACGATGTTAGAAGGGTCCTTGGCCTTAGACCTAGTTTTTAGTTGTTGTTTTTATTTTCAGTTTTGTACTCTTCACTTTAGTAATAAAATTATGTCTTTTATTTCTTGTTTTTACTTTTCTTTTGTAATGTCTCTAGGACCCCTTCTTCCTCCCTCTATGAGTTTCTAACTCCTTCCAAAGGGTGGGGGTGACGGACTTAGGGTGAAGAGAAGATGAATGAATGTTATTATTTTAATTTCGTGTTAGTATGTTTTGATTACTTGAGTTTATGTTAAATCATTTATCATGTAATGCTTTATAACTAATATGATTTATTATAAGTTTCTGAATTCTCCAATCTAAACCTTAAATCTAAACATCCACCCAACGGAATTCACCTCTTTGTTCTTGTTTTAGTTTTATTTGTTTATGTTTCTTGCTTTAGATAATTAAAAACCAAAAATCTCAAAACCCAATTTATCTCTTCTCTCCTTCTTTCCCTTAATCGAAAATCATACAAATAACAAGATCTCTCCCTCCTTGTGTTCGACCCGTATTTGCCACGTCTTCATTGACGCCGTGCACTTGCGGTATAAATTTAATTCTCATCAAGTTTTTGGCACCGTTGCCGGGGAGGCGACGCAGATTTTGTTTGTTGTTGATTTCGATTTTATTCTGTTTATCGTGTGCGCGATCTAACTATTTGGATTTGTGTTTCAGGAGACAACAGAACGCGCGGCGAAATCTGAACGCAGTCTGAGCAACAAGGGCGGCGGAATCGCCGCATACCAAGAGCAATCTGCGGCGGAATCGCCGCACACCTGAAGCTTCTGGGCTTCAAATTTTTCTGGGGTTAGCACCATCTCTGGGTGGACGCGTGGAGCATCTGAAATTTCGAGAGCAGGCGGTGAACCCGACTGAGCATTGCGTAGGTAACCTTTGTTGCCTTTTTCCTCGTAATTTCTAGTTTCAGAAAATTTCCTTTTCATAGAACTGCATGTGTTAGGGCAAAAATTCCATAATTGGCAATAATTCAACTCTGACCTAAAATTGGCAAAATTAGAAAGGTCTTAGTGCATGCATCATCTAGTGTTTTGTATGCATTATTCTTGCTAAATTCTTGCAAATTATTTCTTGTTGAAGAGTGCTGGAGTCAAGGTACGTATCGCGGTTTTTATCGATTGCATTTAGGCATATAATTTAGTTTGCATACAACCTTGCAATTGCCCCCCTCTAAAGACCATTGTTTGACTATCTTTGCTAGATCTAAGTTAAAGTATCTTAAGGGCAACTCCGTAGGCAAAGATACGGTGGGGATTTCATCACCTTTCCGTGACCCACAAATCACAATCCTAAAGTGTCACCCAAGCCTTAAAATTAAAATCAATTAGACATTGACCCCTAAGGACTCGAACTCATTTAAGGAGAAGAATTGGTTTGACTTGCTATGACCTGAAGCCGATTGAATTTAATTTGGTGTCTAGAAAGTGTTTTTTGTGTTGACGTAAGTCTTCCAAGCGAAGTGGTTATCTAATTGGCACCGACTCTGTCGGAAGCGCCCCCACTAGCTATACACGGCCTGGCCAAGTTGGTTTGATTAGTGAGGAAGGTGAATCAAGCAAATCAATTCGACTCAACCAGTTAGGAGTCGTCTAGATCTAAGCGACACTAGGTCTAGGATTGTTTGAACCGTGCTTTCTTAGGAATTTTCTGACCAACCCTCTTTCTATCTTTAGAGTTAGGTTTCCCTTCTCATCTGAGTCTTCTTTCTCTTCTCACCTAAATTCTCTAGATTAGGATTCCTTTCTCATCTTTCCTCATTCTATTGTTTGTTTCCCTTTTTAAAAAAAATAAATAAAATAAAAAATAAAACGAAAATATAAAAAAATTGTAATTAATTCTTGAAATTAAATTTGGATTTTAAATTCCGAATTTGAATTCAAAAATTGATTCAACCCGGTGCACTCAGATTTGGATTCGGGACTTAAGTAATCGACTCTCACGAGTTCATCTAGATTCCAGTCTGGAACTTAGCCCCAATCCACCTGTTGCACCACCTCACCCAGATCCAATGGGTGAGAACGTAGTGGACCCGCCTGTTGCACAACCTATAACTCTGAGGGATCGATGCTATCCAGCGATGGCTACTCATCTATCGTGCATCGTTATGCCCACCATACCGGGTCACGACTTCGAACTTAAGGCACAATACATGAGTATGTTGCCTAAGTTCACCTCTAGGGAAGACCCATATCTCTTCCTTAGAGAATTTGAGGAAATCTGCTCTCTTATGCAATACCAGCATATCCCTGAGGAGGCAGTGCGTCTGAAATTTGTGCCTCTTGCACTAAAGGACAACGCTAAGAAATGGCTATATAGTCTACCCGAAAGATCTATTAGGAGTTGGGCTGAGTTTGTTCAAGTATTCCTGAAAAAATATTTTCCCAACCATAAGACTATGAGGATTAGGAATGAAATTGTTGCATTCGTTCAGTCTGAGAGCGAGCCGTTCTATTCCTATCTAGAAAGATTCAAAAGTGTTCTGACCCAATGTCATCATCATGGAATTCCAAGATGGCAATTATGTCAAATTATTTATGAGGAATTGACACCCACATCTAGGGTTATGGTAGAATCCGTAAGCCAAGGGAACTTTATGTCGAAAAATGAAAATGATGTCTGGACTTTCCTTGAGGAATTAGCTGAAAACAGTATGCAATGGGACAATGCTAGAACACCGCTTAACCCGAGTATTGGATCTAGAATAGCAAGTCAACCCAAACCAGATGTCTTAGCTGTAGATGCCAACATAGCGGCTGAAGCAAAACTAGCTACACTTATGCGCAGAATGGAAAGTTTAGAGCTACAAACCCAAAACCGAGTGAATCAAGCCTCGACTATCCCGTGCTCTAGATGTGGCCAGACTGGTCATGTAATGGAGGATTGTGCGGAATGGGACCAAGTTAATGCCATGTATAACCATGCTAGAAATGACCCATACGCATCAACCTATAACTCGGGTTGGCGTAATAATTCCAATTTCTCATCAAACCAACAGGGTCAACCTCCTAGACAACAACCGAACCCGTATAACCAAAATAATACATCATCTGGGTTTAGTAACAATAACGATCATGAGGTTAGGTTGACAAGCTTGGAAAATTTGATGAAAACTTTTATACAAACAACCAACCAGACATTCCAAAGACTAGAGACACAAGTCAGCCAACTAGCACAAATAGTAGGTGAAAGAGAAAAGGGTCGGTTTCCAAGTCAACCTGAGGTGAACCCTAGATCTAATAATTCATATCAATCCTATCAAGCACCTTCAGGAAATAACAACCCTAGACCGGTTCAAATGGTTAATGAGGAAGGACCGTTTCAACAAATAAATGCAGTAGTATCATTACAGTCCGGAAGACAAGTTGATAACAATGTGGTAAATCCTAGAACGTCTAATCAATCTAGCCATCAAACTGCCACATATGACCTAACCATTGAACCTGACGTCCAATCTGAAACGCCCAACCCACCTACTCAACCTGAACCCATAGCTCAACCTGAACCTGAGCGAGTCTATGTCCCTAAAGCCCCATTTCCCAATAGACTCAAAAAGAACTCAAGTGCACAAATAGAGAAAATCTTGGAAGTATTTAAGCAAGTTAAGGTGAACATTCCACTCTTAGACATGATTCAACAAATACCTGCTTATGCTAAATTCTTAAAAGATTTGTGCACTAAAAAGAGAAAAACAAACGTACCAAAGAAGGCATTCTTAACTGCAAACATAAGTTCTATTTTGTCCAACACATCTCCTATAAAATATAAGGATCCTGGGTGTCCCACAATTTCATGTTCAATAGGAGATACTTTTATCAACAAAGCCCTTCTAGACATTGGTGCTAGTGTTAACCTACTCCCATACTCTGTCTATGAGCAAATGAACATTGGTCCACTAAAACCCTCTAAGACAACCCTTCAATTTGCTGATTGTTCTATTAAGAAACCAAGAGGTATAGTAGAGGATGTTTTGATCAAGGTTGGTGACTTCATTTACCCAGTGGATTTTGTCGTACTAGATACCACACCTGTTGTAAATCCTAACCGACAAATCCCTGTAATTCTAGGCAGACCCTTTTTAGCCACTTCGGAAGCATTGATAAACTGTCGTAATGGGCTCATGCAATTATCTTTTGGGAACTTAAAAGCTGAATTTAATATCTTTCATATTGATAGTGAGCCAGAAATAATATGCAATCAAAGTGACGTTGTGATGAAATCACGAATCTATAATATTTCTGAATCATCACAAAATCAAAAAGGAAGTAAGAAAAAGAGGAGAAATTCATCTACACACCCACCATCACTCGAGCAAATAAGAGAACCTATTTACGTGAGGGGTGTGGAACCTGTGACTCAGGACTCTCATTGCAACATGGGGAACAATTCAACTGGATACATGCACCAATATGGTGTCATTCAATCCAGTTCTGACTATGGTTGACTTTGAGCAAATTTCATCCTTCCACCGCAGTTCACCAAGGTAATAAGTGCATTTGCTTTATATTTGTATACATTGAGGACAATGCATGATTTAGGTGTGGGGGGGGTGTGTTTATGTATATATCTATCTATATATCTGTTCTTTTATTTCTAAAAAAAAGAAAGAAAAAATTCAATGTTTCATGACATAGCTTAAGATTGAACTGCCAGAACCCGTGTACAAATTGCATTGAGTTTTTGTTCCTTATTATATAGTTCTGCTTGTAGAAATTATGACATAAATCTAAGTTCCAAAGAAATAACTCATTGCCCTTTAAGACATGTATGCACTTAAATTCGATGAATCAAATCTTTGAAGTGGTTGATAAAAAGCAGAGGTTGAGGAAAATATACCGGGAAGTGTGGACTTCTAATAGCAATTAAGCCTTGAGGAAAATAAAATAAAGGAATAAAGTGAGGAAACACATTTTGCAAAATGACTACAAAAGCCCAAGCCTTTGAGTCACTGGTCCGTAGGGGTATCTTGAAACCCGGTAACTTGAGTCTACCGGCTCGGGATTATCGACCAAACTCGCTACACGAATGCAAAAAGGGTAGAAGTGTCAAAAAGCAAATGTGTTGAATCACGGAAGAAAAGAAAAAAAAATATACTCAAGGCCCAAAGCTAAAAGAATGATCCATGCCATGGTTGATCCGAATGATACTTCACCACCAGAGGAGGCGTGCAAAATAATTTAAGTAATATCATGTGTAGAAGGGTTAGTGGTGTGAATGTTGGAGGAACAAAGACCAAGTCAAATTTTTTATAAGTTAGATTTGTATAATGAGCACGCAAGAATTCTAAGTGAGATGTATAAGGTTGAGGTGGAGATATTAAGAGCTAATAATGAAATATTGCATTAAGACTTTGTGGGTGTGTCAACTGAAAACCCTCACGAGACAAAACTCGTCCTCCTTGCAACAAGGAGGTTTAAAGGCTTGTTGCACATGCTAAGTGCAACCGTTATTCCTACGAAAATGAGTTAGGATTTCCCTATTTTTATTTTTCTTATTTTCTGTTTTGCTAGGGACTAGCAAAAATCTAGGTGTGGGGGTATTTGATGCATTGCATACATTGCATCATATGTCTTTCATTTAGATCACTTTTACATCAATAAATGCTACTAAGGTATGTGGTTAGTCTTATTTACAGAATACAGGGACCGGAATGCAATTTACCCATATCCCGAGCATCAACGCGTGCGGAAGACTCATCTCTATCATAAAGACCAAGCTCAAGATTATCGGGTTTCAAGTGGAAATGTTTCCAAGCATAAAAACATTCAAAACCTAATTACAAAAAGAACAACGACTTGAGCACAAAAGTAGCCGGGGACTTGATTGCAAAAAGACAAGGACCTAATTGCAATTCGCGAGTTATTATGGAGAAAATCTAAAGAAAAATCAATGTAGTTCTCCAAACATATAAAGGAATTAATCCGGAGCTCAAAAGAATGGAAAGAATCAATCCAGACGCGCAAAGGAGGATCAAATCATATCATAAACTACCAGCAAAAATCTGGATTAAATCAGAGAAGATTGTGCGGCGAAATCGCCGCATATCACATACATTGTGCGGCGGAAACGCCGCCCCGTCAGCGATCTGTGTGCTCCAATTTTGTCCAGTCGTGTCTGGACACGTGTACTCTCCAATTCTATACTTAGGTCTCTTGTAACAACTATAAATAGCCCCGAGAACGATGTTAGAAGGGTCCTTGGCCTTAGACCTAGTTTTTAGTTGTTGTTTTTATTTTCAGTTTTGTACTCTTCACTTTAGTAATAAAATTATGTCTTTTATTTCTTGTTTTTACTTTTCTTTTGTAATGTCTCTAGGACCCCTTCTTCCTCCCTGTATGAGTTTCTAACTCCTTCCAAAGGGTGGGGGTGACGGACTTAGGGTGAAGAGAAGATGAATGAATGTTATTATTTTAATTTCGTGTTAGTATGTTTTGATTACTTGAGTTTATGTTAAATCATTTATCATGTAATGCTTTATAACTAATATGATTTATTATAAGTTTCTGAATTATCTAATCTAAACCTTAAATCTAAACCTCCACCCAACGGAATTCACCTCTTTGTTCTTGTTTTAGTTTTATTTGTTTATGTTTCTTGCTTTAGATAATTAAAAACCAAAAATCTCAAAACCCAATTTATCTCTTCTCTCCTTTCCCTTAATCGAAAATCACACAAATAACAAGATCTCTCCCTCCTTGTGTTCGACCCGTATTTGCCACGTCTTCATTGACGCCGTGCACTTGCGGTATAAATTTAATTCTCATCAGTTGTCCCAGTACGATGTTCGAGTCTTGTGCCGAGAGAAGAAGATTCTGATCTCGAGGAAAGGTCTTCCTGATTTGCTGATCAGAGGGACTAAGAGTGGAGATGGCCGGATTTTGGTTTCGGCAGTGAAGGCTCAGAAGATGATTCACCAGGGTTGTAGAGCGTTCTTAGCGACGCTGGTGGTACCAGATTTGGAGGTGAAGAAGTTGGAAGATATCGAGGTTGTTCAGGATTTTCCTGAGGTATTTTCAGATGAGATCACCAGGTTACCGCCTCACAGAGAGATTGAGTTTGGTATCGATCTGGTAGCAGAGACTACACCACAGTCGAAGGCTCCATATAGGATGGCGCCTGTGGAGTTAGCTGAGCTGAAGAAGCAGTTGCAGGATCTGCTAGATTTAGGTTTGATCAGACCTAGTGTCTCACCCTGGGGAGCTCCAGTGCTCTTCGTGAAGAAGAGGGATGGCTCGCTGAGGATGTGTATTGATTATCGGATGCTGAATAAGGTTACCATTAGGAATCAGTATCCTTTACCCAGGATCGAGGATCTTTTCGATCAGTTGCAGTCAGCGAGGGTCTTTTCGAAGATCGATTTGCGATCCGGTTACCATCAGTTGAGGATTCGGGATGCAGATGTCCAGAAGACAACGTTCAGGACGAGGTATAGGCACTATGAGTTTTTGGTGATGTTGTTTGGACTGAGGAATGCACCAGCAACATTTATGGATCTGATGAATCAGACTTTTCAGCCGTATCTATACAGGTTTGTGATTTTCTTCGTGGATGATATACTGGTATACTCACCAGACAGAGAGTAGCATCGGGAGCACCAGAGGATTGTGCTTAGCATTCTGAGAGATCAGCAGCTCTATGCTAAGTACAAGAAGTGTGATTTCTGGCTAGATCGGGTGGCCTTTCTGGGACATGTAGTGTCAGCAGATGGGATTTCTGTGGATCCAGAGAAGGTCGAGGCTGTGACTCAGTGGAGAGCTCCGACCAGTGTGTCTGAGATCAGGAGTTTTGTGGGCTTAGCAGGTTATTATCGTCGGTTTATTCAGGACTTTTCCAGACTTGCTTCCCCACTGACGGCTTTGACGCAGAAAGGTGTCAAGTTCGTTTGGTCCCAGAAGTGCGAGGACAGTTTCCAGGAGCTGAAGAGGCGACTGACTACAGCACCGATTTTGACGTTACCGAGTGGTAGCGGAGGCTATATTATTTACGGTGACGCTTCTGGCATTGGTCTGGGTTGTGTGTTGATGCAGCACGGGAAAGTGGTCGCTTATGCTTCGAGGCAGTTGAAGGTTCATGAGAAGAATTATCCGACTCATGATCTGGGGTTTAGTTTTTCTTGCTTCTTTTCCATTTCCATTTGCATCTTAGTGTAGTTTAGTGTAACAAACCCTTCTCTTCCCTTTCTTTACCTCTCGCCTTCGCACAAACCAAGTGTCGACACACCTCCCAATGGACGACCCGTATTTGCTACCGCTTCAACACGGTCGTGCACTTGCGGTTAAATATAAAACGATCAATCAAGTTTTTGGCGCCGTTGCCGGGGAGGTGCTCTTTCCAGACCTTGGTTTGGACGATTCGAGGGGTTTTTAATTTTTTGTTTCCAGTGTTTCTTAGTTTCAGGGAACAAACACATCAAGGGGAGGCTACTGAAGAAGTTTGAGGAAGAGAAACCACAAAAGGACCGCCAATCAGCGGCTAGAGCCCGCCAATTGGTGGCCTGGTAAGGGTTTCCTGCTTCCAAATTTTTTGTGGTAGTTAGTTCTGTAATTGGTGTTATCTGGGAGTCCAATTTTGCATGTTGTGACTTCGTGTTTTCTCCCAGATCATTAATCACTCCCCCTTTAATCAACTTGGACCATAAAACTCAAAGCAAAAGATTAGACTCTTTGCCATCTAGGTCATGCATCATATGTAGACCTTGCATGTATCTTTCTTTTCTTTGCTTTACATTTTGTCGTTGATTGCTGGAGCGAGGTACGCATTCCTTATCACTCATTCACGCATTAAGACATTCATTAGTGAGTAAGGTTTGCATCGAAACAAGAGTGAGGTGAGTGCTTGTTTGGTGAGTTGCTTGCTAGCCTAAGATTTCAAAACATCTTTAAGGGGCATCACCTATAGTCTTCAAAGATAAGGTGGGGGATTTCATCACCCCTCCCTTAGCCCCAAAAAGCACACTCAAGTAAAGTCTTAACTAAAAGCAAGTAGGCATTGGCCCTAGGATTTTGGACGCACTAGGAGAGTAATCTAGTTGAGACCGTTATGACCTGATCGGCGTTGCCTACCTTGTCGATAGCAGGAGGTACTGGATCTCCGGATCTGGTATCACTTGCTGGGCATTGTGGTCCTCGTTGTAGGGAGGTGAGGCGTGTCGAGGCTAGTGACCTCGAAGTTAGGCGTCGTCTAGCCTAAGGACCCATTGCCTTACATTGTTTGAGCCATGCTTGCTAGTTAGGCTTCTACCTTCACCCCGTACCCTCGCTAGCTCTAGGGATTCTTCCCTTCTCCTCTGAGTCATCTTCTTCTCACCTTCTTCTACGTTATAGTCTCCTCCCCTTTACACTCTCTGGTAGCATTTTAGGGTCGAGTCAAGCACTTTTTGTGAGCTTAGTCTCGTGGTGGTGAGAGTGGTCGACTCGAGAGTTGTTTGTTGAGATGGATGGTTACATGGGCGAGCATTCATATCATTGTTGGGACCAGGATGATTCTCCCTGGTATTCCGGACCCATGCAACCTGGGGTGGCTCAGACGAACACCCCGTACGGTTGGGATGATCTTCATTATGTGACTGAGCAATCTTCATATAGGGGTGATATGAGAGAGGCACCGACGGCTAGATCTCCATCTAGTTATGTTGGATCATACTCTGGGCAACAAACTTTGGCCTCTTTCATGCATGCGGTAGACGACATGAGTGCACCAGTGGTTCCAGTAGCCATACCGTGCGATTGTTGTGGGTTGAGTGGTCATAATATCGGGGAATGTCCTTATGTTCCCCCAGAGCCTGAGTATGAGCATACATTTTCCCAAAATGCTCAATATGACCATTACGCATCCGCGTACATCCCGAGAGTGATGGATTCATGGGGAAACAATTCTTATTCAAATTCTTATACTTCATATTCACCCCAGTATCCTCCTCCCGAATACCCAGACTACTACCAGCACCCCACTCCAAATCATTGGACTCATTCTCAGCCCATCAACACCCAACCCCAAAATTTCCCAAGCTCTGACTTGGACCCCATCGTTGACCGCATACCTGATTCCTTGAAACAAACTCTCCAAACATTCATGGAAACCACACAAAACTTATTGAAGTCCAACTTGAATTCCTTGCAAACCATGGAAATGCAAGTGAGCCAGATGACACAACAATTCCATGAACGTGAGGGGGGTAACTTTTCTTGTCAACATGATGATTCATCTTTTGATATCGAACCACCACCACATCCATAAATTCAAAGCACAATCTTTCAAAGTCAAACTCCTAGTCAGTCTGAGGGACTTGGGGTTTCAATTCACGATCACTTAGTGGAGGATTCGATTCAAATTAAGAATAACTTGGACCAGCTTCATTATGAGTCGGCACAGGATTGTGCCTTATCTTTTTATCCCGTGGCCCTTGAGCCACATGATCTTCATGTTGTGCCTCTTAAGGACTCACCTCTGGTGGAGCAAGAGCTCCCTAGTACCCTCAATTTCAAACAACCTGATGAGAGTTTGCCTCTCACTACTGTTCCTGATCATCTTGGAAATGATGGAACATCAAACAACTACATTGCTCATGAGGGTATTAGGAGTTCCTTGGAGGATACCTTGGGTATGAGACCCACTTCCTGTTCTCCTGGTGAGTTGGACATGCATAACGAGGTGCTTGACCTCGTTCCGACCCACCAGCCTGTTGGTTGGAGAGTTTGGATTGATGATCATAACTTCAGTTCCGCAACGGGAGATATTTTTCTTCCGTTGCCCCTTATTTCACAAACTCTCGAGAGGTTCAAGCTCTTTCAGTTTGATCCTTTGAATGAGACGCCTTTGCGTCCAATTCATGAACCTCTCATTTCATCTGGTGCTCTTTGTGAAGGGGGCCCACGCATGCGTATTCTGGCCCCACGTGGTGTCATGTTCCCTTTCCAAGTGCATTGACCCACTCTTGAGATTCCCATTTGATGTCTTTTGACAAATGAAGATGGGAACTTATGTTTGTACATAGTTATATAAAAAAAGAACAAAAAAAATAAGAAAAAAAAGAAAGAAGGAAAAACAGAAAAAGAGTTCAATAAAAGACTCCTTCAGTGAGCATCGATTGTTGTGAGCCCCAACCCTTGTGTATTTGGGCTCCATTTCTTTCACGTATTTGTACCCTTTCTTTAGCATCTCACAGGTTTTGAGGGAATTTGGGTTGTGTCCATCAACATAGCCATACACTTCCCTTTGTACTTCACGTTGGTGAGATCTCTCCTTTTTCATGCATAAATCCATGTAGTATCTTGCTTGCATTCATTGAGGACAATGCATGAAGAAGGTGTGGGGGGGTGTTTTACGTGTGTACATAGTTGAGTCTTTTTCCTTTGATTTTGTTTTCTTTTGTTTGCATTGTTAGGGTCATGATAGTGTGTTGCATTTAATATCGATATATCTGCTTGCCATGATCCTTGGGTGACTTGTCTTCTTTTGCTTGCCTAGTGCTTCAAAATTTTCACATTGTTTTCAAAATCTTCATGTGTTTTCGAAAAAAAATGTTTTGTGGGTTTTGCGTGTGTTTAGCATGTGCAAAACCGTTGAGAGGCAAAGTAAAAAAAGAAAGCTCCCAAAATTGTCTTGAACTTGATGCATTAGGATTTCTAGTACGTGGCTTTAGGATTTATCGAGTCGTTAGGATGCACCCCAGTTTTCCTTTGGGGGTGAGTAATCATAGGGTTTCAGTGCTCAAACATTCAAAGAAATCCACCCTGAACCTAGTGAGTCAATAATTTATTGTTTGTTAATTTAGGAAGTTTGTTGTAGTCAAGGACCCTCTTAATCTTGTTGTGAGACATTAGTGTAGGGGTTTTGGTTCATGTGTAGATAAGAAATAAGTGAGTAGATGTTCTCTCTTCTCGCACGGCTCCTATCACTCGGGAAAGTAGGTCTGAGGGGACTTTGTGCCTGGTGCTTTCGAGTCATCTGACTTGGGATGCGCCGATCGAACTCCCGTTACACGGGTGGTAGGGATTGCCCTATGTGGAGATTTGGGGAAAGGTGTACGTGATAGTGTAAGTCCTCATGGGCAATGATGCACGAAACCTAACCCTGGGAGAATGAAGCTCCAACTAATAAAAAGAAAAAAAAGTGAAAAGAAACAAAAAGAAAAAAAATGCAAATAAGAACCTTAATGGACCTTACACTTTGTATCACTTGAGGATCTTGAGGTTGTCCATGTCTTTCACTTAATTCCTTATTTAACTTGCACGAATGGTTCATTAGGTTAGGTGTGTGGACTGATTACCTATATAGAGTTGGCCCGTAGGATTACCGCGTCCAATGATCGACAACATATGTCCAACGAGTCGAGTGTCTAGATTGAATAATGCATCTTGTTCGGATTTTGTGGGTATATCCGCTGAAAACCCTCAGGAGACAACACTCCTCCTCCTTGGCAACAAAGAGGTTTAACGGTTTGTTGCACGTGCTAAGTGCAACCGTGATTCCTATGAAAGTGAGTTAGGATTTCTTGTTTCTCGTTTGCTTTTCTCTTTCTTTGTTTTGCTCGGGACTAGCAAAAACTTAGGTGTGGGGGTATTTGATTGACATCATTTCATGCTCATATTTGTATCTTATATCCATTATATTACACCTAAGCAATGCTACGTGACGAGTTTTATGTTTAGTTTTCAGGAATAAAGAGGTTTGAAGAGAAGAGCCATGAAAGGATCCAAAAGCAGGAAAAAGGACTTAATTGTGAGACCTGGGGACTAAGATGCAAGGGAGAAGGACCTGATCGTAAGACCGAAGGACCTAAGAGCAAAACAGAATACTCCACACCATCATGGGGAGTATTTTACCAATTCGAGTCGGGTCGGAGCTCCAACAAGTCAAGTAACCGCATCAAAGACCAACAATACCAGAAAGAAAAGCCACAACAAATTCCAACACGTTCCGAAGATTTTGGACTGCTAATTGGCGGTCCATATTGCTCAGGATCCGTCGAAATTTCTCCTGGACTTGTATTAATGTTCGTTTAGGCTATTTTTGGTATTGGTTTAGTCCCATATCGGGGGATTGTCCCCGATTAGCTTTTTCTATGCTAATAAATAGAACTCTTCACCTTCCATTGTAATTACCCCCATTGCTTGGTGGCATTCTCTCTACTAAGGAGTGAGCCTTGAAGCAAAAACTCAAGGTGGAGAAGAATGCTACCTTCAATGTGAGTCATTTGTTAATAAAATAATTCTTCTAGTTTCTTTTAATCTTGTCTTTTAATTTGTGCATGTTTGTTTAGTCTTTCCTTTCCTTTTATGTTTCTTTAATGCTTCTTTCCTTCTTAGTTAACTTTCATTTCAGTATTATGCTTTCTTTTGCTAATATAGTTAGTGTAATGAGTAGTGAGTAGTTCCATCCCCATTTGGGGGGTGGAGAAATATGTGATATAATTATGTAGTGTATTAAGTGTGTGTTATCTTTATCCCTTGAGCTTTATATGATTTCCATAACCATCTAATGGGTTTTCACTCTTATCTTTGATATGCTAATGCTCTTGAATGAAGCTTAGCTTATGCTTTGATTAGTGGACCTATTTTATGGGGAATGATAAGGTTAGGATATGGATGAAGTTAATATTGGAAACACAATTTGTAGTGTATGTACTCTTGTTGCCTTTACCTTAGCTAATGTCTTGTATGTTTTAATGATGTAGTGAAATCTTAATTCATGTAGAGGCATAGTAGGGTATAGTCTTTATACTTGAGTTCTTGTAGCTTCATTCCAATTATTGTCTTGTATGTTTTAATGATGTAGTCTTATCTTAATTCATGTGGAGGCAAAGTTGGATGTAGTTTTATGATTTCATGCACTACATGTTGTGAGGAGCTTAATGGACACACACACACTTCTTTATGTTAACATTATTTCTCTACCCCCTTTGGGGTTTAGTTTTTCTTGCTTCTTTTCCATTTCCATTTGCATCTTAGTGTAGTTTAGTGTAACAAACCCTTCTCTTCCCTTTCTTTACCTCTCGCCTTCGCACAAACCAAGTGTCGACACACCTCCCAATGGACGACCCGTATTTGCCACCGCTTCAACGCGGCCGTGCACTTGCGGTTAAATATAAAACGATCAATCATCGGCCTTGCAGATCGCCGGTATGCTGGAGTGAGGTAGGCGAGAGGCAGTTGGTTGGACCAGAGATTTCTCAGATGTATGCTGAGAAGGTTGGCGTGATCAGACAGAGGTTAGCGACGGCTCAGAGCAGACAGAAGAGTTACGCAGATAGGCGTAGACGAGAGTTGAGATTTGAGGTGGGCGATCACGTTTTCTTGAGGATTTCACCAGCTCGCGGAGTGATGAGATTTGGGAAGAAAGGGAAGCTCAGTCCGAGGTACGTCGGACCGTTTGAGATTCTTGATCGTGTCGGAGAGGTTGCCTACCGTATTGCTTTGCCACCGCAGTTATCGGGTATTCACAACGTTTTCCATGTTTCTATGTTGAGGAAATACGTTGCCGATCCATCGCATGTGATTGAGATCTGTGTTCCGGAGATCGGTCAGGACTTATCTCTTTAGGAGAGGCCTGTGGAGATTGTAGATCGGATGGAGCACCAGCTCAGGAGGAGAACCATTCCGATGGTGAAGATCAGGTGGCAGCACCATAGCGAGCGTGAAGCCACTTGGGAGGTCGAGGATGAGGTCCGGAAGAAGTATCCGGAATTGTTGGGTGAGAATTGGTTCTAATTTCGAGGACGAAATTCTTTAAGGAGGGTGGATTGTTACATCCTAACCCTTTGCATTAGGGTTTAATTGTGATTAGGTGGTGGTTTAGAAGGGATGGAGATGGAGGGCTGAGATGGATGGGAGGAGATGTGGTGGGTGGTGGAGATTGATTGAGGGAAATGTATAAAAGGTATGGATTCATCTCACTCTCTCTCTCTTCCGTCGGACTCCCTCTCTCCCTCTCAGCTTTTGGGAAGCTCGTCGGGGTCTGGGGAAGTGAGGAGCGCGTGTTGCGATCGTGTGGCCGGAGGAAGGTGATCGCATTCGGATTCCGCCGGAGAAGGAGGAGAAGCGCTTGTGGAGGCGACTTCGTGGGTTCTTCAAAGGCTTCTTCAAGCCTTAAGGTATGTCAAGCTTTGCTTTGATGCTCACTTATGCTTTGGTGGGTGTTGGGGGGTCTACGGTAGGCCGGAGGGCTCGTCGGACCCGTGCAGCAGCGTTCTGCACTATAATCGGTCGACCGGCGGGTTGGTTCGGTCGACCGGTTGTAGAGTATTTTGGGCGGAAAACCCTTGCACCGGTCGAACGATACTCTTCGAGTGGTCGACCGGTGGTGCGTTTTACCAAGGGAAAAATGCTCTGTGTGTTTTCGGTCGAACGGGTCCCCTTTGCCGGTCGACCGAAAGCACTGTTGTAGGTCGGTTGGGGGCGTTGACCATCTAAACGGTCGACCGCTCGTTGACTTCGTCTGACCGATGTTTAAGTTAACTTATTGGCCGGTCGACCGGGAGTGTGGTTTCGGTCGACCGTGTAGTGTGGTTTTGTTGGGGGATTTCCCTGGTTGTTTTCGGTCGACCGTGATCTGAGGGTCGTTCGACCGTTGGTGCTTTTTGAGCAAGAGAGGATTTTCCCTGTTGGATTTCGGTCGACCGTGATGTGAGAGTCGTTCGACCGGTTGGACGTTAATTCGGTTTTTCTGAGGAATAGTTGTGGTGTTCGGTCGACCGTTTGGGTTCTTCCGTTCGACCGTTTGGGCACTGTTTTGCATATGGATGTTTGTGCCGTGTGTTGTTGGATCCGTCTCGAGGGCAACGGGTCTCCGGCCTTTTTTGGGGCGACGGTACAGACATTGCCGGCCTGAGAGGAGGATCGTGTTGTGGCTCTGAGGAGCGGTGCCGTGTGTGCACGTGGTTGTTGTGGCTCTGAGGAGCGGTGCCGTGTGTGCACGTGGTTGTTGTGGCTCTGAGGAGCGGTGCCGTGTGTGCACGTTGTTGTTGTGGCTCTGAGGAGCGGTGCCGTGTGTGCACGTTGTTGTTGTGGCTCTAAGGAGCGGGTGCCTTGTGTGCACGTGTGATTGAGGGGTTGGGGTGAGAGGACCCTTGAGACCCGAGGCCAATGTGTTCCGGCGATGCCTGGTGTGCACGGGAGATTGTTATGTTTTACTGCATTTCATTTCATGTTTCATTACGCATATTATGTTCATATTTTAGGGGTTTGCCATACGGGGTTTCCCACGGGAAACTCAGGCATATTCATGTTTTATGTCAGGTCGTACGCGTCAGTAGGAGGTGGTGACTACGGACAGGAGCACCCAGACCAGATCATGTCTCTTTTGTTCTTCGAGGTGGATGATTTTCCCTTGTACTCGTGGTTTGGTGACGACCCCAGTGTTAATTCTTTATCCGTTTAAAGTTTTAAATTTTCCGTTGTTTCGGGGCGTTACATGTCAATTAAATAAATCAGTATAAATGTGTTGCAAATCTACACAAAACCTATATCAGAACACACCAAGATGTCTCACACATTTTGCAAATCTATCCATAGCCAGGAATCTACACAAAAACTATATCAGAACCTCAAAAATTTCATGTTCAATGCCCCGTCACCTTTGTAACTCAAACTACATGGCTGGTTACACAAGATGTTAAGTCCTTAACCTTGCTTAGGACTAATCCCTTGATTAGTGGAGGAGTTTTGCATGGGAAATGGGAGTGTGAACAGTGACGGCGATCGGTGTAGAGGCTGGTTACTGTTGGTGTGTTGGGTTGAGGAGAAAACCATCATTTTTCCTTGGTTTCTTCACTTCTTCACCCAAACTTCTCTCACTTTCCTTCCTTCTCTGGCGATCCAGGGAGCGTGACGGCGACTCCAGCGTGTGAAGGCGAGTTCGGGGTCACGGAGGTACAATTGTGAGGCGTGCGTGCGAGGGTTGGTGTCTAGCGTCGACGTTGAGCGGATCTCCGGCGCGTTTCGTCTTCTCCTCGAGGTATGCCTGCTTCTAGTGTGTTTTTGTTGTTCCCCACGTTGGTGGGATATTGTGGTCGGTCGTGGGAGGTCGGAGACCTCGCCGGCAACAAGATACGGCGTAAGATCATTGGCTGGCGCAAGGTTGTTGTCGACCAACGGTCGACCGGCTTTCGGGCGGTCGACCGGTTTTACCTTTTTACCCGACTTTAACCATCACCGGTCGAACGATGCCTTGTGGCGGTCGACCGGTTGCTTATGTGCTGGTAAGTTTGAGGCCCACTATCGGTTTTCGATCGACCGTGCCTTGTTTTGGGGTCGACCGGACTTAAGTGTACTTGATGAATATGCATGTTGTTCGACCGTTTTTGATATATCGTTCGACCGTTATATAACATAGACTATTAGGATGACCGTGGTAGTTTTCGGTCGACCGGGACCCCTAAGTCGGTCCACCGAATGGTCTTGTTGATTTTGACCAACTCCGGATTTTGACCTCGTATTCGGTCGACCAGTTTTAGATTGTTGTTCGACCGTCTGGACTTAAGTGACGAGCAGAAGAGTTCGACCGTTGTAGACTTTCGGTCGACCGAACCTATTGGGGACGGTCGACCGGTTAGGCTTTTTCGGTCGACCGTTTGTGTGCAGAACGGAATTCCTGGTCTTGTGATTGTGTCAACTCTGTCCACAGAAACTCGTGTCCTCGCTTAGAGCGTGAGCCAGGAGGTGACGGCAGGTACGTGCTCGTACCACCCAGGGACCGCCATGTGGAAGAGTGTGGACACGTGGGTCGTGCCACCTCCGTATCGGACGTGGTGTGACGTGTTGTTGCCTTACTCTCTGATGAGTAGTAGACTTGAGGGATCGCAGATCCCAATGCGTGTGACACATGACTCGTGGAGCATGATGACCCTACAAACTACGGTCTGGAGCCGTCTGATGTTGTGTCGGACGTATGTTGTACCCCCGAGGTTGTGCTGGCGATGCCGCCGAGGTATTTGCCGGCGATGATGATGCCGACGATGTTCCGGCTTGCGATTGTGTCGTCCGATGTTGTGTCAGACGTATGTTGTACCGTCGAGGTTGTGCCGGCGATGCCGCTGATGATGTGCCAGCGATGATCCCTGATTGGGCACCTATCCTGGGATTTTGACTGACCGGGCTACGGCTCCGTCAAAGGTTGTGTAGACCACGAGGTTCTTTGTGCGGAAGTGCAGACACTCCTCACCGATCACTTTGGTTCGGGTAGTCGTGTGTGGGGGGACGTGTCGCGTACTGTCCGTAAGACCGTATGTGCCTACGATAGGTTTCCGAGGGAGACCCGTTGTTGTTGCTGGACTGATGTCCTTGTGGACCCTGTTGAGGGTCGTTGTTGTTGGACTGAGGTCTCGTTTACCCTGTTGAGGGACTTGATGCATTGCAAATGTGACATGACATGCTACTAGTATGATAGGTTCATTTACCGTACTATTGCATGCATATAGGTGAGCTTGGCATACGGGGTTTCCTAATGGGAAACTCAGGCATCGTTGTTTGATTCATTTTTCAGGACCGCAGTAGGTTCTATCGGGTGGTGACAGCGGGCGCACACATTTTGGGACCAGTATTCTCTTCGGACTCTTTGAGGTCATCATGATTGCTTGTACCTGTCTTTTCATTGTATTGTTGTAATCATGTCTTTTGACAAACTCTGTTGTATTATTGGTGCACCGACTGTTGATTCATCTGAGTAACATTCTCGTTGATGAGTTTGTCCTGATAATCTCTTGATTGTTTAAATTTTTAAATTTTTTCTGTTTCGGGATGTTACACAATACCTGAAAGACAAATGCATTTTCGCAATTTAATACAAAATACAAAGCAACAAACGTTAAGTAAATCTCAAATGGCTAACCAACCCTTAGAGTTTCACACATGGCGCATGCTTACGCACAATGATTTCCAGAAGTTGTCAGAAATTACCCAGGAAAAAAACGAGCACTTGTGCACAAAGAAGCCATTGTTTGATCGTTGTCTTCTAGAGCAGCAATTTAACTATTGCTTCAGAAAACCAATTTGCCTGAAATAAGACTCCAAATAAATGAATCTAAAACATCAAACTTCTTGATGTAAAAGTAGTAGCCACCACTCTGCCCACATCAAATCCAAAAATAACCATTTGCCCCAATTTACGCACCACCTAAAGAGTAAGGAAATTTGAACACCAACAGACTATCTGAGAGACGAGGTCGGGGGTGGGTCGCCGGAGGCCTGGAAAGGACGGCGGAGGCGGGGATCCGGCGGCGATGGTCGGAGGTGTGGGGTTTCAGATTTTGATGGAGGTGGAGAAGGAATGTCTCTATACGGACGGAATGAGATTTTTGCCCTAAATTAAATCCATGCCGACGGCATGGTCTTCATTTGGTAGTGGGTTAGAAACTTTTGCACATGATCCGACGAATATATTTTGCTCCGACGTAAATTCCGTTGGGTTTAGGTACCGACGGACATTCGGTCGGGATGGGTCCGTCGGCAAAAGTTATTTTTTTTGTAGTGTTAGTAAAAAAAGTATTTGTAAAGTGGTTAAAGCAAATGATTATTAGTTGTTAATTTTGAAACATCACATGATTATTTACAACATCATTACGAATATTCATCTCGTGAGCATATTATATCCATTTTTATATACACAATACAATGTGGTACATTGTAGTAGAATTTGAATTATCATGTTATAAGAGACTATTTGTCATTACTCATATTGTTACTGAAAATAATATGCATTAGCTCACAAGACGAAAATCTTCATATTCATGTAAGGCTACTATACAAAGATTTAGAAATTATATATTTAAAGAATATTGTGAAATTTTATGATAATCCCGGAACGATTCATATGACCGTCAAAATGACGTGCAAGTGACGAATTCAGTAAAAATCCACGTTGATTTCTAAATTAAACTCAATGCCTAGAAGACCATAGATAGATAATTTAGTAGTAAAAAAGAAATATTTTATTATCACTTTACAAATTAAGGATTCAATACTCCAGCAGTAGTACGTAGTCAAAAACCAAGAATTTTGGATTATGCATTACATGTGTTTCAAAGTCATGAACATGAATCACGATATTTTTCCTCGTATATTTATTGGTGTACCTGAAGCACACATTACAAAAACATCAGGAAATAAGAGCACAAGTAGTGGGAGAAAAATTATGCAAATAAGAAGAATTTGAAATGACTCTAGAAGGTCTACCAGACGAAATAGGTCCAGAAGTACCCAAATAAATTATTTGTTATGGATGTCAGCATTAGTATTGTTTTTGTGAAATTTTAGATAACTTTGTTGACTTCTATCAGCCAAACAAAAATGATGTCAAGTTTATCAACTGATTGACACAATAAACAAGTCCCTAAGTTGCTAGAACATCTCTCAAATATAGATCGCTTTGGGATCTCAAAAATGGTAAATTATTGAACATTTCTTATTGCTCATATTTATATGTCTAATATAATTTAGACAAGGTTTATCAACATGCATATCTGCCAAATTTTTTTATACCAATATCATAATTATTAATACTCACTTACTTTACTTGTACAATAATAAATATATTATTTTCCCTCCTGCAATTTTGAAGCTCCTTACTAAGTTTTTATTATCAAATCCAATTATATTATATATATGATGTACATTTTTGGCATTAGGGAGAGAAGGTATATGCTTAAAGAATGCCAAGAAAGTGTATAATATTGAACTGAACTTCATGAAATAACAATAAATGTACAAGTATGATTGAACCTGAAGTTCAAAAAAAATACATAAGTAAAAGTATGATTGAACCTGATGTTCATAAAATAATTAACTTGCAATATCTAGCAAGTAATTGTCATACATATTTATTGATCAGAAATGAGTGACTAAGTCTTGTATCTCCACAATGTAAGATATATATATTTGAGTTCAACCAACGCCAGAAGCGAGTATCGAAAATATATCAGTCATGGAAATAAAAATAAAAGTTAGTTACTCATTATACCTCCTGAAGAAGTCATTTCTGAAGAATACAAACCCGGTAAAATAAATATAGCTACTAAACAAAAGAAATTTCTAGGATATAGAACGGTGAAATCCTAAAGTTTTGAGAAACGACGATGATTTGATTATTATTGACGTAAAACATGCAATCAACTATATATGTTGATACGAGAGATATTAAATAATAATTAAGATTGCAAGACAATTCATTCGTCTTCTTTATAGCATGTTATTGCAAGAAAAAAAATTAGATCCAAAACCTATACTATTATAAGAATGCCAGAAGCATTCGTATTTGAAATAATTAAAAGAAGGTGAATAATATAGAATAAACTAGCTAAATAAATATATTATTTGGACATGTAGTCCATATTTCTGAAACTATATCCCTGATGGATACAAATAGAAATCACAATAACAATGTCACATATTATAAAGCGATAAATAATACAAGGGTATTCGCAGGACCCAACTGAAAGGAATGTTTTCTAAAAGTTTTACTTTTATATGTCAATTATTATGAATTGGATGTGCAAATATTTTGTTCCTTGATTATGGTATTTGTCTTTTGGAAGTGTTAAGGAAGAGACGATTGGTCATTAATCGTAGAGCTCTAAAAGATAATATATTATATAAATCAAAAGTTATTCACAATCATGGTAATTAACATGGAACAATAATCACCGAGATAAGATTGTCGTGTTGGTCTTCGATTGTTGTAGCTCTACAAATAATTGACGACACGAGTATATAAAAGAGGAAAAGCTTACTTTTATATATTGAATAGACCTAACAAGTAAAACATTATGGAATTGTGTTTTGTGTCATTAATGTTTTTACTATGTCTTGGATCCTAAGATATGAGACATATATATTTTCACTTAAGAAGTGTTTAATTTGATTATTGTCAAAAGCTATCAATGAGTATAGTGATAAAAGGCAATAGTTGGTTGAACATGACTTGTGCTGGAAAAAATAGCTAGTCAAACGATTATCATTGTTCCTCTTAATTGAGTGATGATATTAGTGGGCACCTTGACAAAGCAAAATTATAATGTGCACAATGTAACTTGAGTTAAGTTACATAGTTATAATTAGCTTAAAGAGATCAAGAAATGAATATAATACAAAGGTCACACATTTCTACTTTGTATATATTCTTAATATCATCAGGCAAGGGACAGATACAAGTGGTGCACTTACATCACTAAATGGATCGTGTTTAGTTTGAGTGAAACATATACATCTATACTAATTTGGTTACTATAATGTGTATCTAGATACCACTTATATTTTGAGATATTAAGTGTTTAATATCGCTGTCAATTTAGCTTAGATCCTCCTATAGTCACACCACAAAACTGGGAAACAAGAAACTTGATTTTGAGTTCATTGATGTATCGGGTTTCATGTGAAAAAGGGACACATGTGGTGAACGAATAAAATCAATATGTCATGAGAATTAACATAATTAGAATCATGATAAATTCATATGAGGTGTGTATATTATGGGTGTAATAATTTAATATTATATAGGATAATATATTACATAAGATATGAATTTGCTGAAAACCCCAAAAGATCAAATTTTGTTGGAAATAAATCCAAAATTTGACAAAGGCAAAATCGGGGTCAAACACGGTAAACCGTTTAGAGTTCGATCGACCAAGGTGTGTTCGGAACGGGCAACGGGTAAAACACAATTGGTTGACCGAAATTGTCCGTAGTGTCTGGACAATTGGGTTCGGTCAACCGAGCGTGAACGGTCAACCGAGAGGAAATATCCAGGAGATATCTTGGGATATTTTCAGTAGACCGAAGGTGACACGGTCGTCCGATGAATATTCGTCAGGATAAATTTTGGTGGGTCAACGGTTGACCCGAGCAAGACGCGGATCGTCCGAATTTTTCCAGAGAATTTTTCTCATGCATATTCGGTCGACCGTCTAGCTCACGGCCCACCGAACATGTGTTAAAACCAAATGGTTCGGTTAGCCGAGAAGAATTCTCGGTCAACCGAACAACACGATTTTTGCCTGAATTTTTAAGGGAATAATTAGATCATGAGTTGGATTAATTCCAAATTTGATCAAATGTTTTTTAGGATGCTTATGTGTTTTGAGATTAATTTTAGGAGAGAATAAACAAGAGGTCATGACTAAAGAATAGTTCTTGATAAAGATGTTTTAGGAGCCTATAAAAGGATCCCTCATCCTACTTATTTATGTGAATATACATAAATTCTCTCTCTCATAAAATCTCTCCCTTAATCACCACGAAAATCTCTTAATAGTTTTAAGTTTTGGAGATAGAAATCTCAGGAGCTTAAAGATGGGTTATTAACTAGATTCTAAGCTTAATTAGAGATTGATTGACTAGCTCATTTCTCTCTAATCTTGTTTATAGTTTAGTGAACACTTGGAGGCGAATCATCAGGCGATTCGACGAGCAACGGAACTCCGGATCTTCTGAAAGGTTTTAGAGAACCTTTGGGTATGATCATCTATCCTTTTATTTTAATATGTGTAGGAATGCATGATATTAGAATAAACAAATACATGTACGTAAAATCAATGAAAATATGAAATCGATCTTGTATGTTTGTATTAAATTTAAAAAAAAATATACATACATGGGGACACGAAATCCTACACCAACATCCATCGTGATGTTACTTATTCTCTCGTAATATTGATAATACATTTTGTTACATAATTAGTATGATATGCATATAAGATATGTTGTGGCTTTAAAGTTTTATAAGTCACTTAATATCGGTACTTACTTGAGAGTCCCTAAAGGACTAATATGACAAAGTATATTATATAATGACAAGAATCAAAAGATGCCCTATACAACTTTTGAAAAGATCACTATACGAAGAAACAAGTAAGAGTGTGCATATAACATCTTCAATCAAAGTTATCTCGAAGAATGATACGAAGTTGATTTTATTCGTCCATATGTTTTACCCAATAACAAAATTTACTCTTATTTATTATATTTATTACATGCTTATGACTTGATGTCATAGGACCTCCTACAGAGTTTTTGAAAACATGTGCGGGATTTTTACTTGTGTGCACTTCCAAAAGGTCTTTATTAGACATTTGCTCATGTATAATTTTATATTGCTCTAATACACTTGCATACAATAATATTTGCACTCGTGCATTTCAACTCGTCGTGGGGTCCACAATCTGACGGATTCCGTCTAGAAAAATAACGTGACGTACCAGAATAGTTAGTTTTAAATTAGCGTTTACTTTGTTAAATAAGTGTTAGCTTAGTAAAATAATCCTTAGTTATCCACTTAATATTATTTTTCAATTAGACTAAACCCATATCTTCTTCCCTCTCCCAAGTCCCAACCGGCGACACTCCCTCTCGTCTCATCTTCCAAGTCGACGCCTCTCCCTCCCGTCCCGTCCTCCAAGCCTGCTAGTCACATCAGAAAGCTCAACCATCTCGTTCCTCCAAGCCGCCTCTCCCCCATGTTTTGTCGTCCAAGTTTCCGCCTCTCCCTCACGTTTCGTCCTTCTAACCGGCACGACGCGTTAGACATTGCACACTCGTAGACTCGTAGTGGGTCATCAGGCTAAGGTTCTGGTACTTATTTGCTATGGAAGAGTGTAGTTTCAAATTTGGGTGAAATTTGGAATTTAGGGCGATTTAAGGTTCGTAAGGTTTCTAGTTTCTTCGAATTGTGTTGAAATTGTCATTTTTAGGTTTTGAGGATTTGGGGCGAAGTGGCAACTATACCTATTGTGATTTCAGGAACAATGAATACGTGACTAATTCATCTGGGGGAAAATCAAGAATACGTTAAAGTTATTGATAATTCCCATAGACTTTGTTCCACTTTGGC
Source organism: Triglochin maritima (assembly GCA_963682175.1). NCBI lineage: Eukaryota > Viridiplantae > Streptophyta > Magnoliopsida > Alismatales > Juncaginaceae > Triglochin > Triglochin maritima. The sequence continues at coordinate 9,450,256 of OY821788.1, read as the reverse complement.
TGGATCAGTGCTTTCTACATTTTGACAAGTTGCTCCATCTCATCCCATATTTTCAAGTTTAATTTACAAACATCACAATAATCACATCACAAGAAACTGCCAACAACTTCATTTAAATGTTGTAAATTGTTGATTGTTAACCATTGAATATCCATTCATTTTTTTAGTAATTTAGTGATAAAGAATATGCAATTGCAATTTTGTGTTGGAAACCTTGAATCATTTCGTACTTTCTATAAGAATGCTATCTTTCAATGTTTGGATGTTTTTTTAAATGTTACTAGGGATGCTCGGATCACGCAAATACAACTAAAATTGCACATTGGACGGGTCCTCGTTTCACATAAAATGACAACAATATGGAGGAAATGTGTCCAATTGAACCACCACATCGTGTAAACTCATGTTTCGGTAGCAGAAGTGTATATCAACTTGAATATCAAATTGTTCCAGCAGTAGAAGTGCAACCCAAAGCCACAACTATAAGCCCACAGGAACCACAATGTTCAATCGAGCCTCCACAGGAGCCCACACAAAACGAAGACACGGGAAAATGCAAGACCTCAAAGAAAGTCTACCAGGGAAGTCGTAGTAGGAGGTTGATGGGCATCCAAAATGATGAACTTTCTCAGCAAAGTTAGCGGTGGAAGTCTAACTTAATCAAAGTGTACATAATGAAGAAATAAAATTTTCTGCACGATTATATGTATGACTATTTAATTTTGTTGTGTATGCAACTAAAGCCCAGACTCGTTTAGCAATTAAGTGTACTATATTTATGTACTGATTTATTTAATTCAATCCTTGAAGCTAAGAATCTTGCCAAGTTCATTTTATTCATTTCATTTCATTCAGTTCAGTTTGATTTAATTACAATTTGGAATTCATTTTGTGTTGCCTCTTTCAGTTCTAGTAGCTAATTCAGTTTTTTCTTGATTCAGTTTGATTAATTTACATTTTTGAATTCAGATATTAGTAATTCAGTTTGTGTTTCCTCTTTGATTTCTTGCAGATGATTCAGTTCTTACTTTTAGATAATCCTGAAGGTAATTTATGTTAATGTAATTGGTACTTGAACGAAATTAGTTTTGAGAGGCCTATATACAAATAACAACCGTAATTTTTTAATTAATACATTTTTAATCAAAAATTCCAAAACTAATAAATAAAAAAAATTAAAGATGGTCCGATCGCGGGTGCGACCCGACCCGCGATCCGTGGTGACAGATTGCGGTTCGCACTCGCAATCCGTGGGCGCAAGCCCCTACAAATACGGATCCGCTCCATTTTTTTTCAATCCAATTATTTTTTCAATTCCTCACACATTTTCACTTCTACTCTCTGCACAGTTTTCAAATTGTGCACGGTAATATCAATTTTTCAGATCTGTGTGTCTTTTCTGGTAATATTTAAGTTTTTTTTCATTCTTAATTTGTATTTATAGTTATTATAATTGGTAATAATATCAAATCTTGAAGTTCTACTATCTACACAATTTTCAAATTTTGCCCGGAGATATCAATTTTACTGATCTGTGTGTCTTTCGTGGTGATATTTGAGGTAATTATTTTTTTCATTCTTATATTTATAGTTATTAATAATTGGTAATAATATTTTGAAGTTCTACTCTCTAGACAGTCTTCAAATTGTGCTCGGAGATATAATTTTTTCTAATTTGTGTGTCTTTCCTGGTGATATTTGAGGTAAATTTATTTTCATTCTTAATTTGTATTTATAGTTATTAATAATTGGTAATAATATCAAATTTTGAAGTTCTACTCTCTACACAGTCTTCAAATTATGCCCGGAGAAATTATTTTTTCTGATCTGTGTCTTTCCTGGTGATATTTGAGGTTTTTTTTTCATTCTTAATTTGTATTTATAATTATTAATAATTGGTAATAATATCAAATCTTGAAGTTCTACTCTCTTCACAGTCTTCAAATTGTATCTGGTGATATCAATTATTCTGATCCGTGTGTCTTTCCTGGTAATATTTGAGGTAATTTTTGTTTTCATTCTTAATTTGTATTTATCTCACATTATTAATAATTGGTAATAATATCAAATCTTGAGGTAATTTTGAATATAAAACTGATTAAAGAATTTTACATTGTAGTTAACGAAATGATTGTGGTAAGTGTGCACTTTGGTGGTGAAATAATTCAAAATGCAAGTTACGGTGTAGAGTACACGATAGGTCCAAGACTTACACTTTCAGCGAGTGAAAATGTAACCTTAGAAGAACTTAAGAGTTGGATTTATCAAGGTTTGAATGTCGAAGAATCTCGGTACTCGATAGATATTCAATATCGTTGCAACATTGCACCAACCAGTTACTTTTTTTTAATGTGATGTCTGTATATGATGAGAATTCCTGGAGAATAGCCTATGAAACAGCTTATTCGAAAATGGGAATGATGGAGTTATATGTTCAGTTGAATCCTGTGGAAATTGAGTGGAATGCTGAGATGTTTACAAGTAACCAACCGGGTAGTAGTAGTGGTGCAGGGTTCATATCTCAACAATCATGTGATGCAAACACCATAGCAGAAATCAGTCGACCTGCGAATAGAACTTCTGATTTCGTGCCTATACCAACAGATGATGAAGAAGAAAATGATGACGAAGATTACAATATAGATACAGAGAATGAATCATCAGGTGAGGACAATGAGGATGCTAATGAAGTTGAGGAAGATGAAGTTATTGGTCCGAACGTGAGTCAGTTAAGTCAATACAACCCATTTAGAGGGAGGGGTTGGGTTCACCCAGCTAAAAGCTTTCATGATTGTTCTAGTTGTGTTCCTGCAGATACATCATTTATAGAAAGCAGCGTAATAGTTGAAGAGTTGGTTTTAATCAGATATTAATTAAAAAAATTTAACAAAACACACTCACAGATCGTGCTTTTATAGCGCGATCCGTGGTCGCGCGGATCGCGGGTTCGACCCGCGATCGGACCATTTTTAAATTTTTTTATTAGTTTTGGAATTTTTGATTAAAAATTTATTAATTAAAAAAATTACGGAATAACAATATATTTTCTAACCTTAAACATTCAACAAGTCCACTTCTGATGGTGAACTTGTTCTGAAAAATTGCACCGACATACATGTACACCGTCATTCCATGAACAAAATGTGCAATATCACCTGAAGCATCATAAATTGCAAGTATTTTTCAACTCATTGCTCTTTAGATAAATTTTCAATTCAGACTGATGTCTGATAGTTTTAGTTCATTGAATGAAATTGGAAATTCATTTGTAGTACAGATTATAGGGGAAGTATCCATGTATCTAGTTACATTCAACAAAAAGAATCTCCTATAACATTTCAGATTCATATGTATCTAGTTACATTCTACAACAGATTACATTGCAATCCTTATCATTCCATATGGTTGCCCAGAAGAAGGAAATCCAGAAGAGAATAGCAAAAAGGATCCTGGATCCGTCCTTGATCCTAGCTAACTTTGGCAGTAGACCTGATACAAGGCAAGATGAACAAAGGATGAGGTTACTTTATGTAAATCAACTTGGTAATTAAGATAATGAAATCTATGTAAATAAAGTCAAGGTTAATTTATGGATGCATAAGTAGTAATGAATTGTCACAAAAGCTAATAGAGTTTATGGTAATGTCTATCACACAACAATCAAATGAAAAACATGTACTACAAGTATCAACAAACTAAGATCTGAAATTTTCAGATAAACAATATATTTTCAGATGGCCATTGTTTATTCTAAAAAAATTCCCTTTTGTAATAAACAAGAATGACAGAAGAATGTGTTGGCCTTTTTTGACTTAATCTATGTTTTAATGATTTAATCAACATAATCTTAATTATGGTCATGTAGAGTAGCACACATATTGCATTGCATATATATTATTTTGTGCTAACCTCTACAGGTGATCAAGACTCAAGGAAGAAAGGAAATCAAGTCAAGACATGTAATCAAGCTCATTTGAAGACATGTATTTTGTATTTCTTTGAGTCTTTAGGAACCTTGTGTAATTGAGCACACTTGAGCTAAAACTACTCAACCACACACTAGGTTCCTTATAGAAGTCACACACAAAATTTCACATAATTTGGACTTCAATAGATCATCCAAACTAGAACCGGAAAACACCTAAACAAAACTTGAACTGCCTGGACCAAATCGGTCGACCGTTTAAACCTTTTTGTTCGACCATTCACACGTGTCACATGACCGTTTGTTTTGTCATATTATACTCAACGGTCGTATTCGTATTATTCCCAAATATCCCAAAATTACCAAACATCCGGTCGACCGAAACATTCCTAGCGGTCGACCGAACCAACACAATTTGGTCTCCCAGAAGTGTCTGGACTTATTCGGTCGACCTATCCCCTGAGCCCGTTCGACCGTTAACTTAAGTGAACTTAAGTCAAAGCTGAATTTTGACCAAACGGTCGAATGACATACCCGTTTCGGTCGACCGTTTTTAGGCAGAATTGGGTCCTGCAAGTTTATGTTTTGTGCATCTTACACCAACTCATACTCAATCAATCCTAACGGCTTTATTCTCTCTAATGCCTACATAAAGAGTTGTAAAACACATTTTAACACAACTCTCCCGCACATATTTGCCTCCTACATTAGAGAGATCTTTCCAAACACTCCAAGCCTCAAATTTCCACACTTAAGATCAATTTCAATCTTTCTCAAGTGTGCTCAAGTTTAGAGAGTGATTGTCCCACTCAAGTTTGTTGCTGTCAAAGAAGAGTAAAGGTTTCGGTGAAAGCCTGAAGCATCCCTCTCGGATTGTGAGAGGAGGAGCCAAGCTCGGCGAGGGTTGTTTGCAAGTTTGAGGATTGTAAAGGCGTTCTCTCCCGGCCTGGAATGGGGAGTGGTTAGTGAAGTCGTGAGCGGAGCTCGGTGATCCGAGCGGAGCTTGCAAGAGAGGACTAGGAACCGAGTGGGGTGCCAAACCTCTATAAAAATCCCCGACTTCTTGTGGTTTGCATTATTCCTTTCTCTAACTTTTGTTTGTTTATTCCGCTGCGCATTTGATTGCTTAATCAAGTAGAGGATTAGGATTAGCCATAAATGTGGACCCATAACCCACACGATCCTACAAAATGAAACAAATTTTTGGCTACGAGTCTACGAGTGTGCAATGTCTAATGTGTTGTGCCAGCTAGAAGGACGAAACGTGAGGGAGAGGCGGTGACTTGGACGACAAAACGTGGGGGAGAGGCGGCTTGGAGGAACGAGATAGTTGAGCTTTGTGATGTGACTAGCGGGCTCGGAGGACGGGACGGGAGGGAGAGGCGCCGACTTGGAAGATGAGACGAGAGGGAGTGTAGTCGGTTGGGACTTGGAAGAGGGAAGAAGATATGGGTTTAGTCTAATTGAAAAATAATATTAGGGTGGATAACCAAGTATTAATTTACTAAGCTAACGTTTATTTAACAAAGTAACGCTAATTTAAAAACTAACGATTCTGGCACGTCACGTTATTTTTCTAGACGGAATCCGTCAGATTGTGGGCACCACGACGAGTTGAAGTGCACAAGTGCAAATATTGTTGTATGCAGGTGTATTGGAGCAATATAAAATTATACATGAGGAAAAGTCTAATAAAGACCTTTTGGAAGTGCACAAAATCAAAAATCCCAATATTTAAAAGACGAATTTTTGAAATAAACGACTAGAGAAAAACTACTTGTTTTCGACCTAAAGTTCGAACATTCTCTAGAAGAGAATTGGTACTATGATTCAATTGTAGAAAGAGAATATTGAAGAAAAATATTCTACTAAAATGCTCACCTTGAAAGCACGCTAGGAAATGGTGTCTATTGTATATCGACAAAGATCCAATTATAATAGGACCCGAAGTTTCTTATCAGAACGTCGTGAAAATTTTCTTATAACTTGAAACCTAATAAGGTTCATAGTGAATGTTTTATGTAAGCATAATGATCCTCTGAAAATATTTAGATGACGTTCAAGGATCTACTAATTTCTAGTCATGCGATAAAGATTTACATTAGTGATGTTTCCTACATGCCACATCAATTATTATCACAAACTATTTGGAGTCATTACAATTTTATACAAGTTGGTGAATCAGTTATTGATTCTTACATTCTCATATCGCTATGACAACAATATAAATATGAGACATTTTTAAATTGTTAATATCTTTTGAGGTAACATATTCATATTTTGCAAAAATTACCACAATTTGTGTTACTCCGAGTATATTATTTGAGAAAAATTACAAACATATTTCACAATCTTATTATCTAAGTGAAATATAGTAAATATCAATCAAGGTTGTTTAACTATGATGTATTTGTTTATTGAATCTCCATGCACTTTTGTGTTTAAGAACTTTGTAAAATATATTCGTTAGTTTGGTAAACTACGAATCAGGGGAAGAGGATTTGTATTTATCGTCCCAGAAGGACGGATATCCCTGATGAAAGGAATGTGTTCTAAAAGTTTTACTTTTATATGTCAATTGTTATGAATTGAATGTGCAAACATTTTGTTCCTTGATTATTGTACTCGTCTTTTGGAAGTATTAAGGAAAAGACTTTTGGTCTTTAACCGTAGAGCTATAAAAGATAATGGTTTACATAAATCAAAAGTTATTCACAATCATGGTAATTAACATGGAACATTAATTACCGAGATAAGATTGTCGTGTTGGTCATCGATTATTGTAGCTCTACAAATATTTGACGACACGAGTATATAAAACAGGAAAATATTTACTTTTATATATTGAATAGACCTAGCAAGTGAAATATTATGGAATTGTGTTATGTGTCATTAATATTTTCACTATGTCTTGAATCCTAAGATATGAGACTTATATCTTCTCACATAAGAAGTGTTTGATTTGATTATTGTCAAAAGTTATCAATAAGCATAGTGATAAAGACAATAGTTGGTTGAACTCGACTTGTCCTGGAAAAGATAGCTAGTCAAAAGATTGTCATTGCCCCTCTTAATTTGAGTGATGATATTAATGGATCCCTTGATAAAGCAAAATTATAATGTGCACAATATGACTTGAGTTAAGTTACGTATTTATAATTAGCTTAAGAGATAAAGAAATGAATATATAATACAAATGTGACACATTTCTACTTTGTATATATTCTTAATATCATGAGGCAAGTGACAGACATAAGTGATGTATTCACATCACTAAATGGATCGTGTTTAGTTCGAGTGAACAAGACATCTATGCTAATTGGGAAACTATAATGTGTAGCTAGATACCGCTCATAGTTTGTATTATTAAATGTTTAATATCACTGTCAACATAACTTAAATCCTCCTATAGGTCACACCACAAAACTGAGAAACAAGAATCCTTGATTTAGTATTCATATGGTGCATCGGGTTTGGGATATATGTGGTGAATCGACAAAATCAATAAGTCGTGAAAATGACATATTAAGAATCATAAATAAATTCATATAAGATATATGTGTTATGGGGTGTAATTGATTTAACATTACATAGGATAATATATTAAATAAGATATGAATTTGCTAAATACCCCAATGATCAAATTTTGTTGGAAGTAAATCCGAATTTTACAAAGGCAAAATCAGGGTCAAAACGGTCAACTGTTTTAGGATTGGTCGACCGATTTCTTAGAAACGGTCGACCGGCCAAAGATTGGAACGCGAGTGGTCGATCGAAATTATCAGGACGTGTCGTGATAATAGGATCGGTCGACCGGGCGTAAGTACGCGGTCGATCGAAAATCTCAAGGAGTTGTCTTAAGGATATAGCGGTCGACAGGTATAAGGACACGGTCGATCGAAATTTACTAGGAGAAATTTTAGTAACAGTCGACCGGAGTGAGACGTGGTTCGACCGAAATTTTCTCGTGAATATTCGGTCGACCGTCTAGCTCATGGTCCGACCCAACTTATAAAAAAATTCTTAATATTAATGATATTTAGTATTTAGTAATCATTGATGGTTAAATAAATAAAATATATGTAATTTGTAAATACAAGATTTATTGGTATTTTGATTTTTCCAAATAGATTATTAATGTTTTTGGTAAATATAAATGGTTTTAGAATGTAATAAAAGTTGATAAGGAAATTTATGATGTGGGGGAAAGAGAGTAGGATGACATAGATCATAGTTAACGGGTGAATAGTGAATGAGAAATAAGAAGTTGTGTCATGATGACGTGACAGAAAAGAGAAAGTTGATGACCTAGAGCATGGTTAATGATGCTCTAAGTCGGCCTCTTTGAGGTGGTAACTAGTGAGAGGATCTCTCCCACGTTTCTGACTTCCTGCCCAGCATAATACAAAGTCAAAGCAAGAATCCACAACCAAACCGGGATCTCTCCCACGTTTCTGACTTCCTGCCCAGCATAATACAAAGTCAAAGCAAGAATACACAACTAAACCGAAAGGCCTCGCCACTGTATAAGGACTTTAACTTGTATTGACCATCCTTCAATAATTTCCAAACTCTCACGTCAATAATTTCCAAACTCTCACGTCAATGTTATTCATCGGAGGGAAAGCTAAGCAAGCAGTGTAGAGGTTCATAATTTGTGTTGTTGTGGGGGGTTGAAACGAACCTTCTTGTCATCCATTGTAGACCAAATGTCGTTCCCATAAAGATAGTGCCTACCACGAATAAAATTTTGAAATTGGCAGGATAAATTGTTTCTTTGGAAATTTTGAAATAACCTTTTTTACATGCAATTTTGAAAAAATTGGCAAGATAAATTGTTTCTTTGGAAATTTGTGTAAGTACACTAGTAGAACGAAGAAAAGTTTCGTAGCAATCTCTCTCACCTGTAGAGTAATGAAAATTAGTCAACATAAGAACGTAATTCTCATCTTTCCCTGCAAGTTTTAGACAAACCAAACCAAACCAAACAAAAAACGACTTCTGATTCAATCTAAAATCTTTCCTTTTCATATACTCATTGCATGTAAAAAAGAGTCAACGTGAATCAACTATAATTAGTATGACCCAGGTGAAGGACCATTTCTGCTCTATTTGGAGTATAAACCACCTTGCTTCCCTAGAAAAATACTTCCAGACCATCCATTAAAGCTCACCTTCATTGAGCAATGGAAAGAAAAGCTACACCAGGACAATGCTGGATTCCTCGAACCGAAGTTGAGCTGAGATGACTGACTCCAGGAGGGGTCTCCAAATTCATACAGAATTACTTGCAGGATTGAACAACTTCATTTCATGATGAACGCAATGGTTCTTGGGATCTCAATGGAATGCCCTCGGATGTAAAACCCTCCTCATTGGCATGCCTCGGAAGCCCCCGCATTGAATTTGAAGGTGTAAGTCCTACAAACATAACACTGATGAGCACCTACTTTAAAATGAACTTGGTTGTATAATTTCGGCAAGCAGTTGTATTTACCATCGACCGAATCTTTTGTCCTATGAAGAAGGAAGGTCCCAGACAGAATTGTCACAAATCCACACATCTCCGTGACAATTTGAGTTGGGTTTTGCCGATCCCAGTCCTGAATTCAATAAAAAAAGCCAGATAATTAAATTGTGTAGTTGTAGAGAACTAGTAAAAATTCATAAGCTCAGTTGTTTCTCTTAATTCTATTTGCTGCCAACAGCACATCTAATAAACTGAATCTACTTTACAATTACAATAGTAGATCTGCATTTCCTTCAGAATTGACAAACATATTTGTTTCAAAGGGAAATAATAAGTTTAACTGTGTATCCCATGACCTACAATCTAAATAACTCTTCCTCACATACTCTTCATTACAAAAAGTAAGAGGATTTGTGAATTTTCATTAAAGCATCCCAACAAAATTATATACTAGACATTTTAATAACTCAAAATATAGGGCAAGGAAACAGAATATGAAGTGCAGAGTTGAAGTTTGCAGATCCATTCTGCTGCTGTACCGCCGCCAATTCAATACGATATCAACAGCCTAGAGATCACTGTTATGAAAACCGGACCGGCTGGTCCGACCGGTTCAACCATGAACCGGAGGCCTGTCCAGTCCGGTTCACACCCTAAAATCGCATTTGATGTTCAACTCCGGTTCAAGCCCAGATTTTGTATTTTTTAATATTTAATTCACTTGTGTTGATGAATACAAACTAAAATGTCGTAGATTCAAGGATTCTTATCCGGATACTTTATATATATATATATATATACAGGAATTCTCTAGTGAATCCAGGGCTTAATTTTTCTAAATTAAGCCCCCACAATATCCACCACTCATTTCAAATTGTATAGTAGATTAAGAAAAAAACGGTTATGCTAATGAATGGTGAGATTAACTGTAAATAAGATCCAATGGTGAGATTGTAGGGGGTTTAAACTAAATTCGATGAGTTTTAGGCTCACTAGACTTTGACCCTATATATATATATATATATATATATATATATATATATATAGGGTATATATAGGGTATATATATATAAGTACCATCGTGAGCTTCTATTTATGTATCTAAGTTTCTTATCCGGATACTTATATGTATATATATATATTATAATTAATTATTTATGACCTCACCGGTTCGACCCCGGTTGAACCTTTGAACCTTTGAGAATTCTGGTTTGACGTCCGGTTCGGTTCTGAAAACCATGCTAGAGATAATAAAACGACGAGGAAGATTACCTTAAACATAATAACGCTAGCCAATATGGTCAATGATGTAAACATCACATAGTATATGGGAGATACAACCGCTGTGTTGAATGTATCTAGAGCCTGCAAGAACAAATGGTTAACTGTGATGCTTAATAGCTTGAACCAATAGACTTATATAGTTGATTATCCTTGCATAGTTAAAAATATTGTACCAAATGGGGTTGGAAGACATGAAATTTAACAGATACTTTGACAAGTCTACCCCAACAAGTGTGAGATTAAGGCCTTGATGTTGTTGTTTTTTTAAAACCAGAAAGGTAGCTCATTTGATAGTGCATGATTTAGACATAGAACCCACAAAGTTGTATACTTGTATTGGTTACATCAAAGGTCAATAGGGACACAGAAGTTCATAGTATGACAAGAGAAATCAGACCAAGCAGACTAGCAGTAGCTCAAATGCAACTAATGAAAAGAAGAAAGAAATGTACAATTAACCAGAAATAAAATAAATAGCCATATTAAAAAATCCAATCATCATTTTGCTCAATGATGATGATGTGCTACTTAGCTCACTTTGTTTGTGTTTGAAATAGCATATCATGAAATGACATTGAAAACGTCAAGGTTATTGTTGTCACAGAAGAAAAATAAGGTCTGCAAACATTTCTTTAGAGATACAAGCAACAGAACTAGAACCAGAATACAACTTCAACAGTGACTTTGCAGTAAACATGGTTAGTTCGTATCTAATTTCTGCAGTAGAAGCAGAACTCGTGCACATGTTTCAATACCTTGTTTAAGTAGTTCATCTGAGTGACAACACAAGTTCCTACTATGATAGTGAATACCCAGGTCTGAGGATATATTAACTGATTCGTTCCAGAAAATGTCAGCTTGAGAGCAATTCCTAGAGCCTTAACACTCATGACCTGTGAGAGATTTTTTTCTTAGTATAATTTGGTAAAATGAAAATAGGATCAGCATAAATCAAGAAGAATATGGTGCGGTACAGATTGAAATGAGGTACTTACAGACAATGAACCCACAAGGGAGCAGATACCAATGTACATCATGATATGTGTTTGACCATACAAAGGAACATAGTGAAAAATAAGTACCAAAACAGCTGCCACTACTGTAGTAGCATATAAAAGAAATGCTGCAATGCAAAGGATAACTTATCTCAGTCTTCTAAAGCAGTAATTTACAAAACTATCAGATAAACCATTCAAGTTGATGTGTTTTAAGAAAAAGAAGTCATATAAAGACTACCTGGTTCAGTAGCAAGATCCCATACTTCTTTCACGGACTCTATTGGACGCTCTTGAGGTGCATGCAGAACGATGGTTGTTGAACCAACAACACAAAGGGCACATCCAAGAATACCAAATATGTGGAGTCTTTCTCTAAGAATTACATGAGCAAGGACAGCACTGCAAAAATACAAACTCCATAAACAGATGTTACAGGTCCAACGAGTTTGTTACAGAAGGAATGAAACAGAAACATCACTAATATCCATGCCTGATTATGATGCTGAGCGCACCAAGAGGAGTGACGAGTATTGCCGGAGCAAATGCATATGCTGCAAAATTTGCTACTTCCCCAACAATCACTGCAGAATTAACATGGGTTAATGGTTATATCACTGCAAATAATGAGCTTCTGCAAAATTTGCTGCTTCACAACAATCACTGCAGAAATATCGAGGTTTCATGGTTATACACTGTAAATAAAGATCTATTAATATAATGAATATAGAAAGTAATTACTTGGCTATTTGACATCACACAAATCAGTGGTACCCTGGTTTAAAAATTTTGAAAAATGTAAAGAGCATTAAATAAGTAGCTTCCGTTTTACACGTAAAAAGTTCATTAAGTACGAAGTAAGAAATCTCACTTGTTACCATGCCAACCCACCATAATGGCTCATATAGATAGGAGTAGCCACCAACCCCTGAAAGAAGGAAAACAGAAAATTCAAGGTCATCACGTACCATCAGGTGTTGCAGTGAAGTACAAAGGGATGTTTCTGAAATAAATGCTGAAAAACTATACATAACAACTAAAAAACTCTGGAGAACCAAAACTCCATATAAATTGAATACAAAATTCCAAATATCCCATTTAAATTGCAGTCCTAGCTAGCTCAAATCCTTTAAAATTATGAAATGTTAAAAGTTAAACTTGGTATCAATTACTATTCAAATGCTCTCCAAATAAACATGCTCTAGTTTAGCAATTTTATTCCTATTGAAAACCAAGTTAAGTGTTGGTTATGAAATCACATCCCAAATCATCCTTAATTTCCTCATTTTTCTTTGAATGCTTCTTTGTTTAAACTTGTGGTTGTCTAAGTTAGAATTTTCATATAATCACCTTCATGTGTGCTTTTGAAGTTATCATGGAGGTGAATCATGTTCCTACTATGCTCTACTTGATGAAAGACAACCCAAATTCATTCTTCTAAACTTTTCTGATGAGTACTCATTTATAGATGAATAAACTTCACAGTTCACAAGAAAAAACAAAATAACTAGATGTATAACAAGAAATATATATCCACAAAATACGCAGTTTACAACATTTAAATAACTAGGTATAACACCAAAAGTGGGTGGATGACCCATTTATTTGACAAAGTTAAGTGCAAGTACTCAGCTAATTGCAAGTGCTATTTTGCCATTCAGAACACTTATTCACAATAAAAAGCATGCACATCTCTCAACCTAAGCAATGTAGGACAGTGAGGAATACATTCCAGTCATTTGTCTCTACTCGGTACTCTTCCAAACACCTTAGTCAACGCAGCTTTGAAGGTTGCTATAAAAACAATGAAATTCCAAGTTTAATTAAAGAAAATAAGAATGAATTCCATGTAGTGATATTTTCACAACTTGTGGAACTGCCACATTGCACTAGCCATCTAAAGAAGTGAACTGGAAGAACTTCACATTTTTCCAATAATCTTTTCAAGTTAATGCAAAATTAAACCTTCATTTCTCCACTCATCAATTCCAGACAGATCATAGTCACCACTAATCATACTACCTACAATGGTAAGCAACTAGAAGATTTGTAAAGACGCCATGATAAATTCATTTACCCTTTTCTTCTCAAACGACCTAAAGAAACAAGGAGCAATTATGGATTAAAAAGTGTAACAAATTATTTTTTTCACTATGCCTCTCCAGCTTTCTGGCAAGTATTAAGCAAATACAACTTCATTCTCTGGGTTCTTTTTCTTGTCTTCAACTCCTTTCTTCTCTTTTCTGCGTCTCACCCTCATTTCTGCCAAACAAAATCACTACATAGAAAGAAAGTTTCTCTCTCTTACATAGAAAGTTGATCAACTTTTGTTAATGACCAAATGCTCTCACTTGTCTCCAACTCCATTTTTATCTATCTGTGGGTTGCTAACCAAACAAAGAAGAATGAGTTTTTTTTCAACTTTCCATCCCCTTTCAACTTTCCATCCTCTCTCTCTCTCTTACATGGAATGGAAAGTTGATCAACTTTTGTTAATGACCAAATGCTCTCCACTTCTCTCCAACTCCATTTTTATTTATTGTAGCCTTGTAGGTTTCTCTCCTTAGATAACCTAAACCAGCTACTTCAAAACCCTTATAGGTCAGACCTCCTAGAGCAAACTGATCAAGATTTTTCTCACTCATTTTCTCTCTCAAGGGCTATTTAATCAAGTAATCAACCACGTATGTGCCGATTGTTGGATATCATGTGTAAGGAAAAGTCCCCTTCGCATCGAAAAGAAAATTAGTCATGGCTCTTATGAATTATCTCCCTTGCAGTTTGCGACAGCTTTGCACTTTAGTTGCTTTGAGGCTCTTAATTCACCAATTTACAGTGAAGACAAGAATTCGTGCTGTCTCAACAGTTAAAAACGACATCACAGAATCAATCAAGTCCTGCTACCTGCATCAATGCCTGAGGCCCCTGCCCTCTTCAACCCCTTCTTAACAAAACCAGGAGAGAAATCACAACAAGTTCAACCAAAATTCTTGTTTTCTCAAAATTCCTCCAACCCTTATGATTCAAGAGTCTAACAACCACTACATTGAAATTCGATCAATAATTTCTTGAACTTCAGTACACTCTTTTCTCTCCCTCATTTCCTCCAAACACTCCAAAACACCAACATTCCCTAAATATCTAGCCGAAAGGAAAAGAAGAAGAAGAATGAATTCTTTCTCATTTCATTCTCTTTCCATTTTTTTCCCTAAACCCTAAAGTAAACCCATTTCAAATAGAACTCAAACAAACAGAAAAAAAACCTAACGACTTAGCAAATCCAAAACAAAACCAATTTCAGAAGAAAAGGGGGACTTCATTATCTCCATTTCTCTCCAACTACCCTTCCATCTCTCCTTAGGTTTCCAAAAAGGAAAGCAAAAATGGTTCTTTTTTACTCCACTTTCTTCAGTTCTTCACCTAAATTACCAACTCCAAATGAAAAGAAGCAAAAACACTAACGATTCCCAAATCCAAGAAGGAATTCCACTACCTGCCCTGACGCCGGAAGCGCCGGCCCTCTTGAGCCCCTTCTTCTTGACAATGAAACTCGCGCCAATGAAGAAGCTGGAGGAAAGCGCGAGGACCAAACCCTTGACGTTGTCCGACGACATGCCCCTGTACCCCGTCCATCCCGACTCCAACACGCCGGACGCCATCCGTCGATCACCGGAAGTTCGACTTCGACCGCCGGAGCGCCGGCATTGGAGGGTAAATTAGGGTTCTGAGGGTGTTTGGGATCCGTGCCAAAGAGACGGACGAACGGACGGAGAATGGGAGAGAGAGAGTGAGGGAGTTTTGGTATATAATTTTGTGTAATGGAGAGAGTGCGGTTGCAACTCGTACGTAGTAAAGGTTTAAATGGGAGTTAGATCAATATTATCCTTAAAAAGATAAGTTATTGTCATGTGAGCTTTGTTGCTAGTGCTAATGTTTATATCTTCGTATTTTCTTATAGTGTCATTAATTGGTGTGGAGATTAATTAATTAAGAGCTCCAAATGCTTAGAAAAATAATAGATTTGATTGGTCATACAAACATGATTTTTTTTTGAAATAGTGGTTAGATTCACTAAATAAAAGGAGATGGCAATAGACCACGATCAGATTACAAAAACAAATATGTAGAGCCTAAGTTTGTAAGGATAGCGTCTAATGATATCCACACTGGCAACCTATAATGCCAGCACTCTTAGGAGTCGGCAAACAGGGAAAAGCGATGGAGAAGCTTGTTCTCCTTGAACTCCCTAAGAGCACCGTTAACGGGTGCTCTTTGGGATCAGGTCCTCCTCAGATTCGACACCAACTCCCTTAATCGGGGGTGGACCCAGGTCGGGTCCCGACTTGGGGTGGACCCGGGTTGGCCACGTGACCAACCCGTGTTGGCTTAATTATTATTTTTGGTTTTTATATTTGTTATAAATATATAATTGATATGTATAGTAATTTATATAATTAGAATTTATCCGTGAAAATTAAAATAAATGAAAATAATTAATGAAAATTAGTAAGAATTAGTAAAAATAAATGTAAATAATTAAAGAAAATTAGTAAGATAAAGAAAATTACATAGCAAAATAGAACACACGAATTTAAATAGGTTCACCCAAAAAAATATTAGTAACCCAAAAAAACATTAGTAACACACGAATGCTCCCTTGACACCCCCGCCACCTCACCGGCGAGGTGGAATGCCGCTCGTTTACCGGGGAGCGAGACCCCCGACCGACCCGTCGGGGTGGGCATTATAATTAGAACTAATTAGTAAAATTAAATAAATGTAAAAATAATCCAAATAAAGAAAATTAAATTAACATAAACTGTTTAACAAGCAAATACAAAAAGAGGTCTACTTCCATAACTGGAAATACGAACGACCGACCTCAAAACACCGTCGAAAGTTCAAACGAGTCATGTCTTCCGTATTCCACCGATCGTATCGTAAATGTTAACAGATATCTGCGTAACAGAGATCGGGTTCGGGACGGCCGAAAACATATTGCATTGTGAGGCGATTTGATCGAAAATATATGAAAACGCTTTAGAAGGAATGCAAGTTAATTTTGTTTGTAATATGTATTGTAATAATTTAATTTAAAATTATCGTATTAAGTAATTGTCGAATTTTAATTAAATCTAATTTTTCGAATTTTTTTGGCAATTAGCGTAATTTAATTAGATTAAGTCACAATAGAAATAATTTATTTAGTAGTTTGTGTATTTTTGTGATGTAATAGAAAATGAGGTAAAAATAAATGATGTGGATGAGAGAGAGTGTTGAAAGTGGTGTCGGGGTTAAGGAGTGAAGATGGGTTGGGTTGGGTGGTGGTTGCATAATGTTTTTCACTGACATGGTGGAGAGAGAAACTGAGTTAGGGGGATTTTGGGTTGGGGTTGTTGATGCTATAATGTGCTCCTCTAGCTCGACCACTCGTGTAATTTCTCGATTTTCACACTTCTATGCAGCCTCGTCCTCCTTCGCTTAGCGCTTGAAGTTGTACAGTTCGCTCTCAGTTGGACTGGTCCTGAGAGGTGGCAATGAATCTTGGGAATGGTGAAAGGGCACGATCGACTTTGGAGTTGTGATGGCGGTTGTGGGTCGGCTGCCATCTTTAGAAAACGTGTGCATTCAATTAGCAAATGAAAGCAATCATTCATCGCATGCCAAAATTGAAAGGATTGTGTTCTAAAAGTTTTACTTTTATATGTCAATTATTATGAATTGAATGTGCAAACATTTTGTTCCGTGATTATAGTATTCGTCTTTTGGAAGTGTTAAGGAAGAGGCGTTTGGTCCTTAACCGTAGAGCTCTAAAAGATAATGGTTTACATAAATCAAAAGTTATTTACAATCATGGTAATTAATATGGAACATTAATTACCGATATAAAATTGTCGTGTTGGTCATCGATTGTTGTAGCTCTACAAATAATTGACGACACGAGTATATAAAAGAGGAAAAGATTACTTTTATATATTGAATACACCTAACAAGTAAAACATTATGGAATTGTGTTTCGTGTCATTAATGTTTTTACTGTGTCTTGGATCCTAAGATATGAGACTTATATCTTTTCACTCAAGAAGTGCTTAATTTGATTATTGTCAAAAGCTATCAATGAGTATAGTGATAAAGACAATAGTTGGTTGAGCATGATTTGTGCTGGAAAAGATAACTAGTCAAACGATTATCATTGCCCCTCTTAATTGAGTGATGATATTAGTGAGCCTCTTGATAAAGCAAAATTATAATGTGCATAATGTAACTTGAGTTAAGTTACATAGTTATAATTAGCTTAGAGAGATTAAGAAATGAATATAATACAAAGATGACACATTTCTACTTGTATATATTCTTAATATCATGAGGCAAGGGATGGACACAAGTAGTGCACTTAAATCACTAAATGGATCGTGTTTTGGTTCGGGTGGAACAAAGACATCTATGCTAATTGGGTAACTATAATGTGTAGCTAGATACCGTTTATAGTTTGAGATATTAAGTGTTTAATATCGCTACCAATTTGACTTAGATCCTCCTATTGGTCACACCACAAAACTGGGAAACAAGAGGTTTGATTTTAAGTTCACATGATGTGTCGGGTTTCATGTGAAAATATGACACATGTGGTGAATTAATTAAAATTAATATGTCATGAGAATTGACATAATTAGAATCATAATAAATTCATATGAGGTATATATATTATGGGGTGTAATAATTTAATATTACATATGATAATATATTATATAAGATGTGAATTTGCTAAAAAACCCCAAAAGATCAAATTTTGTTGGAAATAAATCCAAAATTTGACAAAAGCAAAATCGGGGTCAAACACGGTGAACCGTTCATGGTTCGGTCGACCGGGGTATCTCCGGATCGGTGCACCGAATAGGGAACGGGTAAGCGCAATTGGTTGACCAAAATTGTCTGGAGTGTCTGGACAATCAGGTTCGGTTAACCGGGTGTGCAGGGTCAACCGAGAAACAGTATTTTCGGTAGACCGAAGGTGACACGGTCATCCGATGACTATGTCCCATGAGCGATTCTGGTGGGTCAACGGTAGACCGAGTAAAGGACGTGGTTCGTCTGAATTCTTCCAGGGAATTTTTCTCATACGGATTCGGTCGACCGTCTAGATCACAGTGCACCGAACACGTGTTATTACCGAATAGTTCGGTTGACTGAGTTATACTCGGTCCACCGAACAAGAACGATTCTGCCTGAATTATTAAGAGATTAATTAAATCATGGGTGAATTAATTCCAGATTTAATTAAAACGTTTTTTGTGGGTGCTTATGTGGAAATTAGAGATTAATTTTAGAAGAGAATAAGTAAGAGATCATGACTAAATAATAGCTCTTGATAATGATGTTTTGGGAGACTATAAAAGGACCCCTACTCCTACTTGTTTAATACTAATGTAAAAAAAATTCTCTCATTAATCTCTCCCTAATCACCACGAAAATCTCTTAGTAAATTTAAGTTTTAGAGATAAGAATCTCAGGAGCTTAAAGAGGGGTTATTAGCTAGATTCTAAACCTTGTTAG
Organism: Triglochin maritima; assembly: GCA_963682175.1. Lineage (NCBI taxonomy): Eukaryota > Viridiplantae > Streptophyta > Magnoliopsida > Alismatales > Juncaginaceae > Triglochin > Triglochin maritima. The sequence goes on along the minus strand of OY821788.1, from coordinate 9,431,028 downwards.
AGATTGATTAGCTAGCTCATTTCTCTCTAATCTTCTGTAGAATTTGGTGAACACTCGGAGGCAAATCCGTGGACGATTCAACGGGCAACGCAACTCCGAATCTTCAAAAAGGTTTTAGAGAACATTTAGGTATGATTCTACCTTTGTGATTTATTTTAATAAATGTAGGGTTGCATGTTATTAGAATAAACACAAATCAATGTACATAAAAATTGTTGAAAATATGAAAATCGATCTTGTATGTTATATTAATTTTTTTAAAATATATACATACATAGGGACACGAAATCTTACAGTGGTATCAGAGCTTTTAGTTCATATTTTCAATAATTAGATTATATAATTAATTTTAGTTTACCATCTACAATCGAAACAATTCATGTTCTATGTCTTTTTCGAGTTTTCCGATAGTTTTGTTGATTTAATTCTAATTGATTCTTTTGATAGTTTAAATGTTTTGAAACACATCATGTGAATATTAGAATTAAAATTTAGACTTATGTCTAATTTATAGAATTTTCGTTTTTAATTAAATGATTATTTTATAAGGAATTGACAAAACGAAAAAGGCATATGTTTATCTTTCTTTAAATTTTTATTTTGGAAATTGGATAAACAACGGTTCAAATATTTTATGTTTTGAACTATGGATGCATACAATCATTTTTAATGGATTTCAAATGATTTTAGAATTGTTTGATTTAGAGATGCATGATAAACTAAATCGATTAATATATAGTATATGTACATGCGTTGCTCGAGTTCTCTAATGCAGGGATATGTGAGTTTATATGTTCCGAAGAAGCCATGTGTGAATGAATGAATGAATGAATGTGTATGTTATTATTATTCAATCACATGAGCTTATGTATATGTAAAAGCCAAATTTCTATTTTTATGTATATGCATGCATATGAGAGGATTTTTACATAGGACTTGCACTAGACAATTTTCAAAATTGAGAGATGCATGTTTATAGTTTTTGCAATATCAACATCCATGGTGCAAGAGGAAGACGCTGAAGAAGCGCAATGATCGAGGATCGAGGATCAAGGACGCAGGAACATATAAACTCACACAATGTGTGTGTGAATGGATTTATTTATGTTTGTGTGCTTGATATATATGTGATTGCGTTGATGAATGTTAGGATGTGTATAGATGATAAATATGCATGATCACCTAAATTCTAAAATCACATATTAATGTTTAAATTGTCCAACCAAAAATTAAGAGTATCTTTCTTTCTTATTTCATCCACTAGCAGTCATCGATCGAGGGATATTCTGCTCGCCCTTAGCGGGAGATAGCTTCCTCCATCTTTGAGAATAGTGGGAGATATAAGGTTGTCTATTGTTGTGCCACGAATAGATTTAGAGGTGCGATTCACCCTTAGTGGACACCGAGTATGTTTGTTTGTGAATACAATGGATAAACGTATCTCATATCAAATGAAATAAGTTTTCTTAACAAGACCCGGAGCCCTAGTTCGGTTTTGAGAAAGAGAGTTTTTCTTACGATGATCGGTCAAATTCCCTTTTAATTAAAATGACAAGAGTCGTAAGAGTTTGAAAATGCAAATGTTGCAATATTTCGAAATAGTTATGATTAGAAAAATGTTTTCTTACCTTGATTTTATAGTATATCTGATAGCCCTTAGCTAGTTTATATTATAATTGATAGGATCTTGGATTGCTGTATTTATGGACAAATTTTTATTTGCGGTATTGTTTTTTTTAAACATAAAATTGACATTAAATCTTATATAATTTATTTTGTAGAAATGTCGAATATTCAACCTATTGTGTGATCTATGATTGAAAAACATCATTTGGAAAATGATGACTCAAACTTCATAAGCTGGCAACTCAAGCTCAATATCGTGTTGAAGTTTGAGAAACTATCTCATATTTTGGATGGTGAAATCCCAAAATTAAATGAGAAGGCAACCGATAGCGAGAGAGAGACAAAAGCCAAGTGGGAAGACCAAGAGAACCAAGTTCACGGTCTAATGTTGGCCTCCATGGGTGACTCGCTTCAAACAAAATACTTGGACTCAAAACCCAAGAAGACCATGGAAGCTTTAACAAAGATGTTCATGGATAGTGCTAGAAAAGAGTGTTATAAGACCACCATCGCACTCACAAGATGCCACATGGCGGAGGGAACATCGGTATCCATGCATTTTCTCACGATGCAAGGATACCTTGAGAAGTTGTCGAAAATCTCTTCCCCGATGCCCGATGACATTGCGGAAGATTTGATTCTTGTCTCTCTAGCCCCGTCCTACAAGGACTTCATTATGCACTATCATGTGCGTGAGAAAGAGGTGAGTCTTGAGCAACTTCACAACGCTCTCACAACGACTGAAGTTGACATGGGCAAGGGTCGGGACAAGCACGTCCTAGCCGTCCATGGAGGGAGCAAGAAGATCACCAAAGGTAAAGGCAAATTCACCAAGAATACGTCAATCAAGAGCAAGGGAGTAGGAGGTGCTCATGGGAGTGTTTCAAGGGGGAAATCTTTGAAATCTCCGAATCTCAACACGGAGTTCTTTCACTGCAGTGAAAAGGGACACATCCGGCCAAATTTCCCCAAGTACAAGGAAGACCTTGACAATGGAATGATTGAACGTAAGCACCCCAAAAAGGCCAAAGGTATATTTGTTATTGAGATAAATTTAGTCACCTCTGTCCATGATTGGGTAATTGATACCGGATCTTGTGTTCACATAATTTCTAATGTGCAGCTACTAAAGGATAGGAGGGAACTCGTGAAAAACGAGATGATTTTGAAGGTCGGAAATGGTGCAAGCGTTGCTGCGATTGGACAAGGTTCTGTGGAGCTTCAATTATCTAGTGGTTTAAATTTATGTTTAGAGAAAGTTTATTATGTGTCTTCGATTAACAAGAACATTATTTCTGTATCATGTTTGGATAAGGATAATTTTAATATAAATATTTCAAATTCTTGCTAGTCTATATCGAAGAATGATATTTTCTATGCAAATGCATTCGTGAGGAATGATCTCTATTTGCTTGAATTGAATAATAAACAAATCTTAAACATCAATAACAAAAGACTTAAAACTACTCACGTGAATGATATACTTTTGTGGCACTATCGTCTTGGTCACATAAATGAAAAATGCATCAAGAAATTGCAAGAAGCTAACCTTCTTGGTCAACTTGATTTTAAATCATTGGAGACGTGCGAACCTTGCCTAATGGGCAAAATACCAAGAGGCATTTCAAGAAGAAAGGACCGAGAGCGAATGACTTGTTGGATTTGATACATTCTGATGTATGTGGTCCGATGAGTACTAGTCCAAGAGACGGTTTCAGGTACTTCATTACGTTCACGAATGACTATAGTCGTTATGGCTATATTTATCTAATGAGAAACAAAAGTGAATCCTTTGACAAGTTCAAGGAATTCAAAAATGAAGTAGAGAACCAACTCAACAAGAAAATCAAGTCTCTGCGAACGGATCGTGGAGGTGAGTACTTAAGTACCGAATTTGACTCATTCCTAAAGGAGTGTGGTATTGTACCACAGCTCACCCCTCCCGGTACACCTCAGTGGAATGGGGTATTCGAAAGGAGGAATAAGACATTACTTGACATGGTTCGATCAATGATGAGTCAAGCTGAATTGCCGCTTTACTTTTGGAGTTATGCATTAGAAGTTGAGGCTTACACACTAAATAATGTTTCATCCAAATCCGTAGAGAAAACATCTTATGAGCTATGGAGTGGTAAAACACCTAAGCTCAATTTTCTCAAGATTTGGGGTTGTGAGACCTACGTCAAGAGATTGATGTCGACCAAACTTCAACCAAAAGCGAATAAGTGCTTCTTCATAGGTTATCCTCGTGAGACAAGAGGATACTACTTTTGGCATATAACCTCTAATCGAGTGATTGTAGAGAGGAATGCCGTATTTCTTGATAAAGAATTTCTGGAAAGAATAAAAAGTAGTTGGAGTAAAGTTGTGCTTGAGGAGACTTAAGATACTCTACAAGATCATGATATGAATGATGATATTCAAGATCATGAAGGCCCAACCGAGGTTCCTTTGGTTAGTGGGAGCGTGAGTGAGAGACCCTCGCAAGAAATTGTGAGAGAAACTCAATCTTCCTCACCTAGTGTACGTTCGAGAATCGAACACGAACCAATTCCATAATAAATTGTGGAAGAAGTTCGAGAAGTATACGTAGAACCAAAAGAACTTAGAAGGTCAACGAGAGAAAGGAAGAAACCCGATATGTATTTGGGACTTCATGAGATCATGGTACTAGATACCGATGATCCCTCGACCTTTCAAGAAGCAATGGAAAGAAAGGACTACAAACTATGGTTCAATCCGAAATAGAATCCATGTATGATAATCAAGTATGGAACTTGGTTGACCTTCCTCAAGGGAAAAATGTCAATCAAAATAAATGGATTTTCAAGAGGAAGATGGACATGAATGAGAACTTGACGACCTACAAAGCGAGGCTTGTAGCAAAAGGTTTCACTCAAGTTCAAGAAATTGACTATGATGAAACTTTTTCACCGGTTGTCATGTTCAAGTCTATTTCGATTATGCTCGCTATTGCCGCATTTCATGATTATGAGATATGACAAATAGATGTCAAAACGGTGTTCCTTAATGGGAACTTGGAGGAGGATGTGTACATGGTACAACCTCAAGGTTTTGAAGATCCAAAGAATAGCGAGAAAGTATGCAAGCTTCAAAGATCCATTTATGAATTGAAGCAAGCATCAAGGAGTTGGAACAAGCGCTTTGACGAAGAAGTCAAAAAGATTCACTTCGTCCAAAGTAAGGAAGAGCCTTGTATATACAAGAAGGTTAGTGGGAGCCACATAGTGTTCTTGATCTTATATGTCGATGACATACTCCTCATGGGAAATCATAAACCTTTGTTTGAGCAAACGAGAAGTTCATTCAAATCTTGTGCTTTGATAACGTATGTGAGAGAAAACTTTGATAACAAGTGGGAGATTGAAAGGAATGTGTTCTAAAAGTTTTACTTTTATATGTCAATTATTATGAATTGAATGTACAAACATTTTGTTCCTTGATTATGGTATTCGTCTTTTGGAAGTGTAAATGAATAGACGTTTGGTCCTTAACCGTAGAGCTCTAAACGATAATGGTTTACGTAAATCAAAAGTTATTCACAATCATGGTAATTAACATGGAACATTAATTACCGAGATAAGATTGTCGTGTTGGTCATCGATTGTTGTAGCTCTACGAATAATTAACGACACGAGTATATAAAAGAGGAAAAGATTACTTTTATATATTGAATATACCTAACAAGTAAAACATTATTGAATTGTGTTTCGTGTCATTAATGTTTTTACTGTGTCTTGGATCCTAAGATATGAGACTTATATCTTTTCAGTCAAGAAGTGCTTAATTTGATTATTATCAAAAACTATCAATGAGTATAGTGATAAAGACAATAGTTGATTGAGAATGACTTGTGCTGGAAAAGATAGCTAGTCAAACGATTATCATTGCCCCTCTTAATTGAGTGATGATATTAGTGGGCCCTTGATAAAGCAAAATTATAATGTGCACAATGTAACTTGAGTTAAGTTACATAGTTATAATTAGCTTAGAGAGATCAATGGGCTTATAAAGTATAAATGTGTCACATTTGTATTATATTCATTTCTTGAACGGTCCACCGTGTTTGACCCCGATTTTGCTAATTATAACTATAACTATGTAACTATGTAACTTAACTCTAAGCTAATTATAACTAAAACTAAAACTATAACTATGTAAGCTAATTATAACTATGTAACTTAACTCAAGTTACATTGTGCACATTATAATTTTGCTTTATCAATGGGCTCACTAATATCATCACTCAATTAAGAGGGGCAATGATAATCGTTTGACTAGCTATCTTTTCCAGCACAAGTCATGCTCAACCAACTATTGCATTTATCACTATACTCATTGATAGGTTTTGACAATAATCAAATTAAGCACTTCTTGAGTGAAAAGATATAAGTCTCATATCTTAAGATCCAAGACACAGTAAAAACATTAATGACACGAAACAAAATTCCATAATGTTTTAATTGTTAGGTCTATTCAATATATAAAAGTAATCTTTTCCTCTTTTATATAATCGTGTCGTCAATTATTTGTAAAGCTACAACAATCGATGACCAACACGACAATTTTATGTCGGTGATTAATGTTCAATGTTAATTACCATGATTGTGAATAATTTTTTATTTATGTAAACCGTTATCTTTTAGAGCTCTACGGTTAAGGACCAAACATCTCTTTCTTAACACTTTCAAAAGACGAATACCATAATTAAGGAACAAAATGTTTGCACATTCAATTCATAATAATTGACATATAAAAGTAAAACTTTTAGAATACATTTCTTTCAATTGATTGAGTCAAAATTCAACAGGTATATTGGAAAACAAACAAAATCTCTACAAAAGCTTGAGCACAGTGAGTTGCACATGAATGTCATAACTTGTTGTGATTATTGTACGGAGATGATTTTTGAGATGAAACTTTTAAATATCTACCAGCTCCAGAGAACTCTCGATGTATGAAATTTTGGTGGGCGAGGTGACGGTCCGATGGGCATCCTTGGTTGCTTTGGAATTTGTATGTACAGGACTACAGGCACCCCGGCGTAAACCTGTCAACCATTATGCACGAGATGAATGGGTCTTGAAAGTTGGCACACTCATCAAACATTATGACTTTATTGAACTGTTTAAAAGGCGAAACCAAGTTGTAGAGCAATAGAAAGTTCTCATCAAGTAGATTTTAGGATTAAAAAATTCGAAGGATCTTAGTCATATCACTTCGACAAAAAAGCAAAAATTCAGTAAGCATAACACATGTACCAAAGTGCTGTGTGTGATTCTTAGAGCGTAAATAACGTGGTTGTGGGTCATCACTGGGTGGTCGCCCCAACATGAGCCCAACACGACAGGTCAGGCGGGCCGTGCTTGTCGTTCCATGCCGGCACGACACTCATGTTAGGGTGAGGAAAGTTGCAGAAGATGTCAAAGATAAATAGGAAAAAAATCGCTAGTAAAATCTTGAAGTTATGAGCAATGAAGTGGATCACAATTATGCGGAGGATATATTGAACAAAAAAAATACACTATCAAATATTTGGACTTCAAAAAAATTCCCATTTTGTAACTAAAAAAACAGTGGAACTTTTCTTCGGTACAACCATAAAAATCTTTAAAAACTCAATCACATCTAAAACAATTTTTTCATATGAATATATAACATTTGAAACTTGAAAGCATCCAAGAGTACAATGAGAAGACTAAATACTAATAAAAGACCAATTATGATCCCAAGACAAAGATAGTTATAAACAGTAAGGCTTTATTACATCAAAGAAAAGGAGAAGATTGCGTAACCTAGGGGTGTAATCAATCCGTAAACGAGCGATCCAAGCTTGCTAAAGATCGACTCGATCAGTTTCGATCGGAAAATTCTGCTCGTGCTCGGCTCGCGAGCGGTTTGTTAACCTTGAACCTGATTTTTTTATTGAATTGCTAATAATGTTGTTCTAACAAGTAAATTATAAGATCACTTAAGACAAATATAATAGTTGTGAGATCCTAATCCTAATTGGGTTTTAATGGTTGATTGGTTGTTTAGGTGGTGTTTAGGGGACTTGGGATGAATGGTTGAGATGGAGTGGAGAAGATTGGATGGTGTGGATGAAGTGGTGGAGGGGTTTTGAGGTGAGCTCTCTCACTCTCTCTCACGTCTCTCTCATTCTCTCTCTCTCTCTCTCTCTCACTCACTCACTCTTGTCTCTCTCCCTCCCTCAGTGTTCAGTGCTCCGGCGAGGTTGCGGGGTTCGGCAAGTGTTGGTTGGTGGAGGTAAGTCTGTTGTATTGCTAAACCCGTCTCGTTTGCTTTGGTTCTCTCTCTCAAACCCGTCTCTTTCCAGTTATTGTGGTCGGTGTGGAGATTGACGGAGGTGGAGGTGTGGTTGTGAATCGACGAGGAGGTGTGATCGTTGATCGAGCGAGAGTTCGTCGGTGGATTGTGATTTTGGGAGTAGTGCTCATGGAAGCGTCGTCGAGGTTCTTCGAATGTTTCTTCAAACCTTCACAGTATGTCAAACTCGTAGTTGTATCTCAGTTTTGTTGTGTGAGTATTTGGAAGTCGACAGTAGGCCGAAAGGCTCGTCGCAAGCAAATGTGCAGCAATTTTACTGCTGGATCGGTCGACCGGTTCGTGCAAACAGTCGACTGATCCTAGAGAGATTTTGGGACTCTGCCTCGCGCCGGTTGAACGATGCCCTTGGGTGGTCGATCGGTGGTGAGTTAGAGGCAAGCCTTCGATGTTTTCGGTCGGACGGGCCCCTTTGTCGTTCGACTGTGTGCACTGTTGTTGGTGGGTTGGGGCGTTGACCATCTAAACGGTCGACCGCCTGTTTGACTCGTCCGACCGACGACTTTAGTTAACTTGTGGTTTGGTTCGACCAATGGTGGTTCGGTCAACCGGTGTTGATTGGATGCGATGGAGAATTTTACTGGTGGAATTTTGTTGACCGAGAGTGCTCAGGGGTTCGACCGGTTGATTATGTTGAGCGATGGGTAATTTTGTTGGTGGTTTTCGATCGAATGGGTCCCTTTTGCCGTTCGACTGATTGGTCGTTATGTTCGTTGAGCCTGGGAGGCAACCTTCTAAATGGTCGACCGGTCCCTGACTTTGGTTCGACCGAACGTGTGTGGTTGGTGGGAATTGTTCGTCTGATGGAGTGCCAGTCGAGGTAATTGCCATGTTTTAGTGAGAGATGGTCGACCGGGACTCTTGGTTCAGTCAACCGATTTTGGCCAGTTTTGCCCATATGAGGTACGTTTGTTGTGGTTGTCCTTGGGAGGCGAGTTGTGGTGTCGATGTTTTTTCGGCAAGTGTGCTAATGAGCACGGGTGTTGCGGTGGTTGGGTGACCTAGAGCCCCGTAACTGTTGTGAGGGCTGCAGTTGGGTGAAAAAGTCATGGAGCCCAGCTAGTCTATGCGGGGTTGGGTAAAAAAGTCCTGGAGCTCCGTAGTGCGTTCAGGTTGGGTGAAAGAGCTCTGGAGCCTGAGCAATGACCGCGTCATAAGGGTTGGATGAAAAAGCCCTGGAGCCCTTAGACGTTCGGGTTGGGTGAAAGAGCCCTGGAGCCCTAGTCGTGTCATGGTAGCTGCGGTTGGGTGAAAAAGCCTTGGAGCCCAGCTTGACGACGTTGTGTGTTGTTGTGGTTGGGTGAAAAAGCTCTGGGGCCCACCCTTGTTGTTTATGCTTTTCTTTGTGGATAGAATTGCATGTTAGTGTGTTTCCGTTTCATGCATTGTAGAGTTTGGCATATGGAGTTTCTTCTGGAAACTCAATCATTGTTGCATGTTTCCTTTTCAAGTCGCGATCGACGTTAGGGGGTGGTGACCGAGGAGAGGAGCTCTGCTACCAGATCCTGCTTTCTCTCATTTTGAGGTCGAGTGATTACTTGTACTTTATAGCCTTTTGTTGTAATCACACTTTTGAAACACTCGGATATATATATATATAATATGTTGGTGTACCGTTTTCCTTGTGTTTTGAGTAATATCCTCTGTTGATTGTATGTTATAAAGTTTTTAAATTCTTCCGTTGTTTGAGGATGCTACAATAGTAGTTACTAACACAATCTTAAAATTAACACCTAAAATGAAACACAATCTTATAAATTATATGACAACATCAACATCTTATAAATAAGACCATACACTTGAATCAAACAAACTCAACACCTAAAATCAAACACAATCTTATAAATTATACGATAACTCACAACATCATATTATAAGTAAGATCATACATTTGGATCAAACAAAATCTTAAAATAAACACCTAATTTCAAACATAATCTCATAAATTATACAACAACTCACAACATCAACATTTTATAAATAAGATAATCCACCTAACCCAAACATTAATTTATTTGAACTTTTGGTTTATAAAATAACGAGAAACAGAAAAGAAATAACAATAATGGAAAACGAAAAGTCCATGACTAATAAGGTTTTGATTCTTATGGGTATTTGGGTTTGGTTTGTCAAATGGAATGCTGGGTTTGGTAATGGATGATAGGTTTGGTAAATGAGTTTACCAATTGGGTAATTGGATAGAATATCCAGGTTAATCAAATAAATAGATATAGTAATCGGGTCTCGAGCAATAATTGAGCGAGCACCGAGCGAGCATCAAGCGAGTGGGGTTTGCTCATGCTCGGCTCGTTTCTAACCGATCCGGTCAAAATCGAGCGAACATCGACCGATCTATCAATCTCGAGCAGAACTTGACAGTCCTAGCGTAAACAAACAAATATTAGGTCGTAAATCTTAATTGTGGGAGAGATCAACATCAGAGTACTTCTTAATGGTCGTATCGTAGATTGGAAGTAGATCTTCTTTGGCAAATTCATGACAAACCTAACGTCCTAAACCGATTCACGAAGATCCCCCTCCCACCCTTGCTTCGTTAATGAGACCTATATTGAGAATTGAACGAATGGAAATTGTATATTTAAATACGAAAGGATAATTAAATAGTGTTGTCACAACTAACTGTAGTCAACACCAGGTATAAGGATAATAAATCATACACAAAAATGTCAAAACTTGATTTAAAGCTTAGAAATAGAGTTGTGTTGACACAAAATTTCAACCCAAAAAATCAATAGTAACACATATGAAAAGGACTCATCGACGAGTTGCTTGCGTTCTACTTTCCTCTCCACCCAATATCAAGAGCATATTTTCTTTGAGATAGAAACAAACTCCTTTTTGAGTGTGTGATTTCTATTCCTAGGAAGTATTTTAGAAAACCAAGATCTTTAATATCAAATTGTGATTTTAAATAATGCTTGACTTGGTTGATTTCATGATTATTATTACCAGTAATTATAATATCATCTACATAGATTAGAATGATGGTGGTTATGTGATGATGATGTTTAGTGAACATGAATGCGTCAGTGGAAGATTTCGTAAAACAATAAAGAAGGAGAAGGTGGCTAAGTTTAGCATACCATGCACGATGTGATTGTTTCAATCCATAGATTGATTTGTTGAGCTTGCATACCTGGTTTGTGGTGGAGATGTACCCCGACGGGGGAGTCATATACACTTCTTCTTCGAGATTTCCCTGAAGAAAAGCACTTCTAAATCCATTTGATAGAGATTCCAATTTTTTATAACTGCTACGGAAAGAACGACATGAATAATGTTCATTTTTGCAACAAGAACAAATGTTTCTAGATAATTTAGGCCATAAGTTTAAGTGTACCCTTTAGCTACAAGTCTGGCATTATATCTTTCTATTGTCTCGATATTGTTATACTTAATTTTGTAAACTCATTTACATCCAACAGGTTTGATTCCGTTTTTCATTGGATAGTTTGTAGGGCCTTGATTTCTTCCTCCATGGCTTTGCACAATGGCTTCATGGTAGTTAATGGGTTCTATATGATTATTTATAGCCCCTAAAAAGGCCTTATGGTTGGTGTTTACTTGTTCATAGAACAAGTAGTCCTGGATGGGATAAGTAACATGAGAGGTGATGTAGTTATGTAAGTAGGTCAGAGGATGAGTAGGTCGGTTGGACTGTCTTTGCATGATGATTTCTCCCCCATCGGCCTCTGGAATTTCTATGTCTTCTTCGTATGGAGTAGTGGGGATAGGTGGTCTTGAGATTTCTGGTTCATTGATAATAGGTAGAGGCACATCATGTGTCGGTGGTGAAGTGGTGGTGGACTCGGTTCCTTCGTCGTCTTCTTTGAAGTAAGAAACATTTTCTATAAACTGAACATCACAAGAAATATAAAATTTACAATTTTTTGGGTCATAACATTTGTATCATTTTTTCTTCAAGGAATATCCTAAAAATGCATTTGGTTGAGCTGGTCTCGAGTTTGTCGATCCTTTTCCTATGAACAAATACAACACAACTAAAAACTCTTAGGTGATCAAGAGACATTTTTCTTCCAATTATGATTTCTAAAGGTTGTTTATTTTGAAGTCGAGGACTTGGTAGACGATTAATAAGGTAGGCGGCAGTCAAAACGACGTCAGATCAAAAACGTTTTAGAACATAATTTTGAAAAAGTAATGATCGAGTCACGTTTAAAAGATGGTTATTCTTCCTTTTAGACACCATTTTGTTCAGGACTATTAATGCAAGTAGTTTGATAATTCATTTCTGTTTTAAAAAGTTTTGAAAAAAATTACTGGTGTATCCAGAACCATTATCAGATCTCAGGATATCTTATTTAGGTCATACATGTTTTCCACAAAAGTAGTGAAGTCACGAAAAACATCAAAATCATCATATTTTGATTTAAGAAATAAATCCATGTAGTTCGAGAAAAATCATCAATAAAAGTAATAAGGTATTTGAACCCATTATAAGATTCAGTGGAGCCCGGACCCCAGATGTCGGAATGAACCAACTCGATAGGGTGACCTGTTTTAATAGATGATAAATGGAAAGGCAGGCGAGTTTGTTTAGATAAACTACATACATCACACAAAAATTCTGAATTAATAAAAGGAAAAAAGATTTTTAAAATTGAGTCAAATTGGTGTCTCATTCGTTTATGTCAAAGTTCATGTTTGGGTCGATTTTCAGCATGCAAGGCCTGTTTATTTGAGTCCAGAACATAAAGGTTATTTACGAGAGTCCCTATACCAATCGTCTTTCCTAAGATACAATCCTGAAATATGACATCAAAAGGAGTAAAAATAATATTGCAATTTATTTTTTTGTGATTTTTGCCACAGATTGTAAGTTAGAGTCAAAAGAAGGTATATACAAAATATTTTTAGCTACTTGGTCCAATAATTTCATGTCGCCTATTCTCTTCATTTCTACTTGATTTCCATTAGCTACAGTAACAATTTTATAAAGAAGTGATAAGTTGGTTTTAATATTAGTTAACAAGGTAGAATTTCCCGTCATATGATCGGTTGCACCGGAGTCAATAATCCATTTACTATCAGTTTTGTTTCTGGAAAATAAGACAGTATAATTATCTAAAGCTTTTACCATACCTGCATAATTACCTGAAGACTGGGATTTGTTTTGCAAAATTGAATTCAAGTGGGCCAGGAGATGATTTAGCTAGTTTGGGTCGGTATTAAGTCCACTTGAAGAATCTGAGCCTGCTGGGCCCATGCTTAGTTGGCTATAAGTGCCATCTACTATTCCAGTGCTATTCGGGTTGGCAGAATACTCGATTCCTCTGGTCGGATCCACGTTTGTATAAAGGCCGCACGATTCGATAGTTGTCATTCCATATCTGTCTTGCGAGAAAAAATTAGGGTTAGGGTTGGTCTGGTGGCCTCCACCTCCGACGGTGGCGTTGTAGCCACTGCATCCCGATGATACCCTGGTGCTCCTCCCATCCCCTCCTCCTCTTCTGTCGTTGTCTCTTGGTGGTCAGAGATGAGGGTAGATGAACCAACAGTTGTTCTTGTTGTGTCCTATTTTTTGTAGTTCTCGCATTGTTCGTCTTTCCGATTCTCGTATCTCTTCTTGTCGTTTTGATTTTGGGTTTCGTTTTGAGTTTTTCCGACGAAAAAGACTTGGTTTTCTTCTGTTTCAGTTCTTGGGTTATCTTGCGGAGGAGTCTTGGTTCTTCATCGGGTTTCCTCGCGAAGGACCATGGCGGTGACTGCAGCAAAAGGAGGGAGCTCAGGTGCCATGAGCACTTGGCTCCTGATGCCTTCGAAGCTCGCATCGAGACCTACTAGAAACTAGTAGATCCGATCTTGCTATGTTCTTTGTTGGATGATTTTGGCGTCGGTGGTCGGAGATTCGTAGACTCCCAACTCGTCCCATGCTTTTCTGAGAGTGCCAAGATACTCAGTGATACCTCTTTGGTTTTGGCGAGTTTATGAGATTTCTTGTTTGATTTTGAACACATGTATGAAGCTCTACACCTTCCCGTAGTGCTCGTGGATGGCATCCCAGAGTTCCTTTGCACTTTCTTTGTAAAGAAAGATCTCCCCGATGTGCGGTTGCATAGTTGCAATAACCCACGACATGACCAGGTGATCCATGTGTTTGCCACTATTCTTGCTTGGTTTCCGTCCCTTGCCCCTCTGGGTTTTTTGTACGCCCGGTGATGTGGCCAACTCTCCCTTTGTCATTGAGGGAAAAAGGTCATCGTCCGAGCCCAGGACAAGTAGTTTGTCCCGTTGAAGAGGGTGGAGACGAGTCTGGACGAGGCGCTGGCGTCGTGGTTGCCTGGGTTTTCAGACATGGTTTTGTGGTTTTGTGGGTTTGGATGTTGGCTTTGTCGGCCTTCAACCCCATTGCTTGAGGTGAAGACCGGTGATGACCTCTGGGGAGAGGCTGAGGTTGGATCAATGCTCTGATACCATGTAGATTTTGAGATGGGAAGAAGAACAATAGAAATATTTTTTTGTTATTATGTAGTTTTTGGTTACAATTCTTTTTATATTACAATAAATGATTGTTTGGATTTATAGTCGTTTAAGTGTTGGCTAAGAAGAAAACACAATCTTGTGCTTTGATTACATCCGAGATTTGTGGTATGAGATCCTTAGGGAAGGAAATGCGGCGATGATGGAATCTGAGCTGATTAAGGTATGATTTTAACAGGAAATGGGAAGCAACTCTGAAATAAGTTCAAAAAATTGTAAAGCAACTCTTATTTGATTTTTTTTTTGGAAAACACTATTTTAAGTTGTGAACGAACTCAGAGTCAAATAAAAAAAATTAAGGAAAACAACACTATGAAATGAAGATTCAAATCTAAAGTTTCAGTTTAAGACCTTGTAACGATTTCCTACAACAAAATCAGTTCGTATCACCAAAAGCAACATGATGAGTACCTACGAATCTCCACACAAACAAAAGCTTCAATTGTAAGCCCTATTTAAACACCGTCGTGGAACATCAAATGCAAATTTCGCAACAACCAAATGATAAGATAACACAAAAAATTGTTGCTTGAAAAGGAAAACACAGAAGCTGTTAGAACCCTAAACCCGATTAGGGGTTAAGAGGATGGTTTGCATGGGGAAGGGGTGCAGCACAGTGCCGTGCATGGGGATGGAGGAGCATAGGAGGTGTAGGTGATGGTGTGGGGGACGGGTACTGTAGAGTGGAGAAGGTTTTGTTGGGTTTAAGAGAAATCCATTTCTCTCTCTCATTTGATCTCTCTCACTCTCTTTTCCTTGTCCAGCGGTTGCAGCAGAGGAGGCGACCACGGTGGAGTAGGCGAGCGGTTCCGGCGAGAGGCGTGCGAGGGTGGTTGCTGTCGAAGAGGTGACGGAGGCGTGAGCGAGGCTCCGACGTGTTCGTCGTGTTCGAAGGTATGCTAGTTCTTAGTGTGTTTGGTTGTTGCTCACCCTCGTGGGAGGGTGTTGTTGATCGGTCGGGGGAGGTCGGAGACCTCCTTGGCAGCGAGATGTGCGTAAATCCTCGGCTGGCGCGAGGTTGAAGACGACCAACGGTCGACCGGGTCCTTCGGGCGGTCGACCGAATGTAGTGTATTTTGATTGCCTGAATGTTTTCGGTCGACCGGTTCCTTGTGGTTATACTTAAGTGTATTGGATTATTATGCATGTTTGCGGTCGACCGTTATTTGACTTAGAATTACTAGGATGCCTTGTAAGTTTTTGGTCGACCGAGACCCCTGAGTCGGTCGACCGATAGTTTTGAATTGATGTTGACCAGACTCCGGATTTTGACCTCGTTTCGGTCGACCAATGTTAGATCTCGGTCGACCGTTGGGACTTAAGTTTTGCGCAAATAGTTCGACTGTTGCAGTCTTTCGGTCGACCGATTCCCTTGAGGAAACGATCGACCGAGTTCCCTCTTTCGGTCGACCGTTTTTGCACAGGACTGAATTCCTGGTTCCATTTAGGATGCCAACTCTGTCCACGGAAACCCGTGTCCTCGCCTTGTGCGTGAGCCAGGAGGTGACGGTGGGCGCGTTACGCGTGCCTGCCCAGGGACCGTCGTGTGGAAGAGTTTGGGTGTTTGGGACGTGTCACCTCCATGTATGGATCGTGACTAATATGATGGATTGATTTGACTCATTGTAGAGTAGCAGGCCTGAGGGATCGCAAATCCCAATGTATGATGATTGTGCGGGCACGCAACTGTCGTTGGGTGAGGTGACTACCGGCCTATGTGGCTACGGAGGTCGCTGCCCTGCTTTTATAGCGGCGCGGTTGGTGTTTGCGGCTCGTGGAGCCTGATGACCTGGCAGACTTCGGTCTGGACCCGTCCGATGATGTGCCGGACGTATTGATGGACCACCGTTGCAGCGCCGGTGATGCCGTCTATGTTGTTCTGGCAATGATGATTGATGGGCCGATGATGATGTTCCGGCTATGTTCCTCAGATGGGCACCTACTGAGATGATGATTGATGGACCGACTGAGCGACGACTCCGTTGGTGTGGTTTTGACCACGAAGTTACATATTTGTTTCTTATGGTGCGGACTTGGCGGATGCTCCCTGCCAAACCCCATGATTAGTGTAGCCGCGTGTGGGGAGTGTGACGTCATGTTCCGTTAGACCGTATGTGCCTACGGTGGTCTCCTTGGGAGACCCGATGATGATTGTCGGACTGATGTCCCGTGTTACCCTTCGGGAGAACTGTTTTCCTTACTGTTGGTGACATGACACGCTACTAGTATGATAGGTTCATTGTACAACTGCATGCATATAGGTGGGCTTGGCATACGAGGTTTCCTTATTGAAACTCAGGCATTGTTGTTGCATTTTTTTCAGGACCGCAGTAGGTCCAGTTGGGTGGTGATCAGCGGGAGCGCACAACTTGGGATCGGATCCTATATTCCGACCACTGAGGTCGACATGATTACGTTTATCTCCTTTTGTTGTTCTGTTGTAATCATGTATCGTTTTGACAAACTCTGATTTAATATGGTGCACCGCTTATATGTTTTATGAGAAGTAACTGTCCCGCCTTTGATTATTGATCTTTATTGGCTTGATGAAAAATTTAAAAATTTTGTTGTTTCGGGATGTTACAGAATCAATATTTAAAACGTATCTAGTAATTTATTAACATCCCTACAGAAATGCTTAAGTAAAAAAACAAAGTAATGTGCTTAACATTTCTTCACTTTGTAAAGAATTGTAATAAATTACACTAACTTCTTCGTTGGGGAGATCAATTAAGTTTTCCTCTTTCAATGCAAACTTGTTTGAACCCTCAATTTTCACGAGGAAGATGTGGAATATCAAATCTAATATACATATAATTTCACACAAATATAATTGATGTGAAAGAGAGTAATACAATGGAATTTGGAATCCAATTGAATCGTAATATAAACCGCACACTAACTTTCTCAATTGTTAGATGAACTGTGTTTCTCTCTTCAAAGTAAAATTGGTTAGATCGCCAATATAAATTACTGGAACGATATTTGCATAAATCTATGGCTAAGCAATTGCCACTTGTGTAAAGCAACTACTTGTTAAGTAAATAAAGGAAAATGTTCAGAGGCAAAATTATTTTCAAAAGAGAATAAAGGTAGCATAATCAAATCACAATTGATTCTAAAAATCACTAGTTCTGTTGTGTAAGAATAACTAAAGCAAATCCAAAGGTGATCTAACTAACTACTTTCTTCCAAATTCATTAAATGCGTAATAAATTTATTTTTTTAGGTTAGGCCTTAACCGTTGAAAATATTAAGACCCCAACAAACCTCACGACCTCTGAACATTCGAAACAACCATCAGACGTCAAACTACAACCACGTACTGCACCCCAACAGAACAATGTCCCAATCCACTTCTTTTGTCGACCTCGTTCATACTAACCCGTTACATCTCCGTTTGACTACAAACGTGAAGAATCTCTTTTGGTAATTAGTCAAACTCAATTGGTGGGCAAAGTCAAGACAACAATAAACTGTAAACAAATTACCATTGTAAAGATGTCTTAAGAATTAAATAATGAGAGGGACTGACCTTTGCTAGTAGGACCACGAAGCGAGATGGGTGGAAAAAATGGTATGAGTCAAACTCTGGTTCCACGACAAACCTCTCGTCCTTAGATGGGAGATCCCTTGGTGACGCCTCGACTGCCTCTTTCGTGTCTCGATCCAGACTTACCCGATCTGTCAGATCGCGTGTCATCGTCGCTGCTTGTCGGGATGAAAGCTTCTTCTCAGATCAGCAAACGTTGCTGCTTGTCGAGATGTCGCTGTTTGTTGGAGTGATGGGTTTCGTTGGTTTATCGGGGATAAGTTTCGTTCTGAAGCAACGAGTGGAAGTTGTTGGTTTTGTAAGTTGTAACTCTCTGGGGATGTGTTTGAGAGGGTTTGTACTGTTTCAGATTTTTGTCTAGGGGTGATCCTACGGCTAGGAATGCTCTATTACGCCGCTTCTAATATTTTTTACCTAACAAGGTATAAGTACCAAATAACATGGTAACACTTGAAAAGTATACCACAAGGTATATATACGAAGGGAAATGCGGAGCGTGATTTTTTTTGTGGGCATTTTTCAGGACTTTTGGGCAAAATTTTAGATATATCTAGAGATCTAATAATCTCTCACACTCCATCTCACCAAATTTTTGATTAATATGCAACAAAATTGGGACTTTGGGGTTTTAGCAAATTCATGTTATAATGTTGTATATCACATTATATCATGTAATATATTATCATATATAATGTCAAAACATTATACCTCATAATATATATACATCTCATACGAATTTATTTATTATTCTAACCATATCTTTTTTACGTCATATTGATTTTATTATTTTACACATGTATATTATATCATAACACATGAAACTTAATACATCATATAAAATATAAAATCATATTTCTTGTTTTCTAGTTTTGTGGTGTGACCGAGAGGAGAGTCTAAGTTATGTTGAAAATGATATAAAACACATTATATCATAAACTATAAGCGGCATCTAGCTACACATTATAGTTACCAAAATAACAAAGATGTTTTGCTCACTCAAACTAAACACGATCCACTTAGTGATATGTAAAATATCATTTGTGTCTATTCCTTGCCTAATAATATTGAGAATATTATACAAAGTAGAAATGCGTCATTTTGGTATTATATATTCATTTCGTGATATCTCAAGCTAGTTATAAACAATGTTCACGTAGGCGACCGCCTGTCGGCGTGGTCGCCTGGGCGACCACCGCCTTTCGCCTAGGTGATAGCCGTTGGAGGCATTCCAACGACTATCATCTTTTTGATTATTTTTTTTTAAATTACAAGTTTGCCACTACCTCCAAATCCTATATAAATCCCTCCAAACCTCTTTATTTTTCACACATCTCTCATTCTCTTCTTCTTCATAATTCTATTCTAATCATCAAGTTTTCGCGATTAAGTCTCCGGTCTGGTGCTTAATTTTGAAGTTGGAAAGTGAAGTCTCTGATCCAGTTCTTCATTCTTCAACCGCCTCGTAGGTAGATGGGGTGCCTAGTGAATCCTTGGTCAAGGAACTACGTGTCTTTTTGAAGCCTAAACATGTATGGTATTTTTAGATAATATTTGTGCATTTTTTCCTATTTTTCCCGATTTCCATGATTTTTTTATCTATTTTATCAAATTTAATTGAATTAAAATTAAAAAAAAGACCGCCCAGAGTTGGGCGGTCGCACAAACGCCTAGGTGATCGCCGAGGCGACCGGACGCACCCGGTCGCCTAGGCTCGCCTAGGCGTTCCCTGAACACTGGTTATAAATATTTAACTATACACAAGTTACATTATGCACATTATAATTTTGCTTTATCAAGGGGCTCAACAATATCATAACTCAAGTCAAGATGAGCAATGATAATCTTTTGACATATCATCTTTTCCGACACAAGTCATGTATAACCAATTAATACCTTTATAACTATACTCATTATTAATAATCAAATCATATGTACTCCTTATGTGAAAAGGATATGTCTCATATCTTAGGATTCAAAGATACAATGAAACTTAATAACACAAACACAATTCCATAATGTTTCATTTGTTAGGTGAATTCAATATATGAAAAAATATATTTTCCATTTCATATACTCATGTTGTTAAATATTTGTAGAGCTACAAAAAACATGACAATCTCAACTCGCTAATCAATGTTCCATGTTAATTACCATGATTGTAAATTACTTCAATTCATAATAATTGACATATAAAAGTAAAACTTTTAGAACACATTCCTTTCACAAACAACTTTGTTCTCCCTCTGATTTCTCATGCTACGTCCCCTTGATTCGGACAAGCCCTGAAACAAACCAAAACTAAAACAAAAAGATCAAAGCCACTCGAATCGTCCAAAATAGAGTCTAGACAGAACACCTCCTCGGTAATGACGTCAAAAACTTGATTGATTCAATTATAATACCGCAAGTGCACGACCACGATGAAGCGGTGATAAATATGGGTCGAGTCCATAGGGAGGTGTGTCAACTCTGGTTTTTTCAGAAATCGAGTGGAAAATAAAGGGGAGAAAAGATTATTATGCTACTAGTAAAAACAATTAAACTAGAATGCAAAACAAGCTAGATTATGATGCAAATGAAAACTAAAGAAATGCAGCAAATGATATGGAACAGAATATGGATGAACCCCTAAGGGGTGGAGTGTGTTCACATATGAGGAGAGAGAAGTGATGAATGACACATGTAAGCATGTATGTGTATGTGTCTTCATGCATAAGAAGTGTCTAAAGATTTGACAAAACCTATCAATCCATTCACAAACGTATCAGCAATTACTACTTGATTATCATACGACGATGCTCGGCATGAGAAGTGTCTAAAGATATGACAATACTTATAAAAAACCAGGAACTCATGTGAAGAACAAAGCTAAACATGAGAAGTGTCTAAATGTTATGGTAAAACTCATCAAAACAAAGTTTCTTCAATCAATCAAACGAACAAATTTACACTAATACAAATACACGACTAACATGTAGCATATCCAACAGAAAATTTCAGCCAAAAATATGTTGGGTACAAAGACAATAATGTCATGAACTTGAGGACTAATTAAACAATTAAAACCAAACGGGTACGAACGAACAGCTCCGGGTGCAACCCACGTGCTAAAATGGTACATTTAAGCTACTGGCGAAATTCGAGGTCGATCTGACCCAAATGATCCACCACTGACGGATCCTGTTGGTCGGTTCGACCCCACATTTCTTTGGTGGGTGGAGTTGTCAGGTCAGAGCAATATGCAACATATAGATCTGTTTTACAACCGTCCGATCGCACCTAGATTCATCCAGACCCTCTAATCTTCTATAAATACACATGTAATCCTTCTCTTCTTCTTCCTCATTCTTCCTTCATCTCCTCGTTAGGTTAGCTTTATTTTCTTCTTTAGTAGAGTAAGTTTTATTTCTTACTTAGTAGTGTAGTGTAGGAGAAGAGAAACACATTTTGTAATCTTTCTTTCTTAATCAAATTTTAGTTTCTTGTTCTTTATGTTCTTGTCTTTCATTTGATGCAATTTTTATTTCATTGCTTTGGTTATATCTAGTTTTCTGTAATTGTTCATGTGTTGTTTTTATTTTGTTGTTTTCTTTGTTTACATGATGATTAGTGAGTAATTCATCCCTATTGGGGGTGGAGAATGATGTGAAGTGTGAATGTTGTTAGATTTGTGTGTGTTTTGATATTAATCCTGAAGCTTCACATGATTTTCATAACTATTTTGTTGGGTTTATTATTCTTGATTTTGATTCGTTAATGATATCAATTGATGCTTAATTAGTACATACTTTAGTTAGTGAGCTCACTTTATGGGGAATGATGATGTGAGAATAAGATTAGAGTGGGTAAAGAGATAAGGATGACATGTGAGAGCATGTGCTATTATTGAAATCATCTTGATTATTGTGTTGTATGTTTCAATGATGATGTTAATGAAAGGAATGCGTTCTAAAAGTTTTACTTTTATATGTCAATTATTATGAATTGAATGTGCAAACATTTTGTTCCTTGATTATTGTATTCGTCTTTTGGAAGTGTTAAATAAGAGGTTTTTGGTCCTTAACTGTAGAGCTATAAAAGATAATGGTTTACATAAATCAAAAGTTATTCACAATCATGGTAATTACACATGAAACATTAATTACCGAGATAACATTGTCGTGTTGGTCATCGATTATTGTAGCTCTACAAATATTTGACGACACGAGTATATAAAAGAGAAAAATATTACTTTTATATATTGCATAGACCTAACAAGTAAAACATTATGGAATTGTGCTATGTGTCATTAATGTTTTACTGTGTCTTGGATCCTAAGATATGAGACATATCTTTTCACATAAGGAGTGTTGAATTTGATTATTGTCAAAAACTATCAATGAGTATAGTGATAAAGACAATAATTGGTTGAATATGACTTATGTTGGAAAAAATAGCTAGTCAAAAGATTATCATTGCCCTCTTATTTGAGTGATGATATTAGTGAGCCCCTTGATAAAGCAAAATTATAATATGCACAATATGACTTGAGTTAAGTTACATAGTCATAATTAGCTTAAAGAGATCAAAAAATGAATATAATACAAATGTGACACATTTCTACTTTTAATATATTCTTAATATCATGAGACAAAGGATAGACACAAGTGATGCACTTACATCACTAAATAGATCGTGTTTAGTTCGAGTGGAACAAGACATCTATGCTAATTGGGTAACTATAATGTGTAGCTAGATACCACTTATAGTTTGAGATATTGATTGTTTAATATCATTGCCAATTTAGCTTAGATCCTCCTATAGGTCACACCACAAAACTGAGAAACAAGAAGCTTGATTTTTGAGTTCACATGATGTGTCAGGTTTCATGTCAAAAGCGACACATGTGGTGAATCAATAAAATCAATATGTCACGAAAATTGACATAATTAGAATCTTGAATAAATTCACATAAGATGTATATATTATGTGGTGTAATAATTTAACATTACATGAGATAATATATTACATGAGATATGGATTTGCTGAAAACCCCAAAAGATCAAATTTTATTGAAGATAAATTCAAAATTTGATAAAGGCAAAAATCAGACAAATCGAACGTTTTTTGGAGACGTCCACCGAAAATTCACAGTAGCTATTGAGTGTGTGAATGGTCGACCGGATGGATGCGTTTGGTCGACCAAAAACTTCCAGTAGCTTCCGCGAGCTCGTATTGGTAGTGGCCGGTCGACCAAAATAGGGTTGTGGTTCGACCGAAAATTTCCAGGGGATTTTGCGTGCTGATCTTGGTAGTGATCGGTCGACCGACTTGTGACGCAGTTCGACCGGAAATTTCCAGTAGACGATTCTCGTGTTGAATCAGTCGATCTTTTATGTGTTCTGTTCGATCGGAAAATCACAGTAGTTCATGGTGCTTGTGATGGGTTGACTGAATGATTTCATGATCCAACCGAAAATCAAGTTTAACTAACAATCAGTCGACTGGTTAGTTTCTTCCGGTTGACCGTTTGATACGGTTTTGCCTGAATTATTAAGAGAATAATTCAGATCATGGGCTGAATTAATTTCAAACTTGGTTAAACGGTTTTGAGGGAGATTATGTGGCAAATTGTGATTGATTTTAGGGAGAGAAAAACAAGTGATCATGGCTTGAGAATAGTTCATGATATGTGTGATTTGTGAGGCTATAAATAGGTTATATCACCTACTTGTTTCAATATATGATTGCAAAATTTTCTCTCTCCCTAACCTCCTCATTAATCCATCCGAAAATTCTCTTAATTATTTAAGTTTTTGGAGATTGAATTCTCAAAAGCTTTCGAGGGGTTATTAGCTAGATTCTAAGCTTAATTAGAGATTGAATCGGTTAGCTCATTTCTCTCTAATGTTGTTTAGAGTTTGGTGATCACTTGGAGGCGAATCGGCAAGCGATTCGATGGCTAACGGAACTCCGGATCTTCGAAAAAGTTTTAGAGAACCTTTGAGTATGATTCTCTCATGTTTGTTTATTTTAATATATGTAGGGTTGCATGATATTTGAATAGACATGAAACAATGTACATAAAATTGCTGAAAATATGAAATCGGTCATGTATGTTTGTATTAATTTTAAAAAAATATACACATACATAGGACACGAAATCCTACAGTTAAATCTTAATTCATGCGGAGACATAGTTGGGTTGGGGTAATTATGAATTTCTATGTTCTTCATGTCATTAAAGAAGTACGCTTGACATGTAATCATGTAGTTGTCTTTGTCCACATCTTGAGTAGTGTTTGGTATATTTTAATGATGATGATAAATCTTAATTCATATAGAGACACACTTAGGATTGTGGTTATCATTGATCTTCATATTATACATGTCATGAGCACTTAATTGTACACATACATTAATCACACATCTACACTTTTGCATGCATTCTCCACCTCCTACGGGACTAGTCATATTAGGATTTCTTTAGCTGATTCACGTCATATTAGTTAGTTGGTTTATATATACTCAATCTGTGAGAACCCAACTTAATTAATAAATTAATCAAGGTATGGTTATCAGTTTGGATTTGGTCTCTTAGGTGGAGGTTTGAATTAATTGTTGAGGATGAGGTGGAGTGTGTGATTTTGAGAGAAGTGGAGGTGGGAATGAAAATTACCCAAACCTTTGCACGTGGCTTGGTGTGAGAGGAATGGTGATGGCGGTGGATTCAGGAGGCTATAAAAGAAGGGTGGCGTGAGAGTGAGCTTGAAAGTAAAGGTGGATGGTTTTGCTTTGTTTAAGAGTTGGAAGAAGAGAAAAGAGAAGATTAAGAGAGGATTGAGAAAAAGATTTGAGAGAAGAGTGAAGTTTGAAGAAAGAAGAAGAGAAGGAGAAGAAGGCGGAAGGAAATTCAGTTTCATCGGAGAAAGCTCTTTGACGTGGAATCGATCGTTGTTGTTCTTCTGAAGCTTTTTCAATCTTCCAAGGTATGCCAAGCCTTTCTTTTACGCTCACCTAAGTTGTGTGAGTGTTTGAGTGTTCGACGGTAGGCCGAATGGCTCGTCGGAATAGAGTGGCAGAATTTCTGCTCTGTTCGGTCGACCGACGCATGTTTTCAGTCGACCGGTCGTAGTGTAATTTGGGCGTTCTCTCTCGCACCGGTCGAACGATACCCTATGGGTGGTCGACCAATTATACATTTGAGAGAGAAGATGAAGACCCTGGGTGTTTTCGGTCGACCGGGTCCCCTTTGCCGTTCGACCGAAGGCACTGTAGTATGTGGGTTGGGGGCGTTGACCATCTAAACGGTCGACCACCGCTTTGACCAGTTCGATCGGACATACTGTTTTAAGTCGGTTGGGGGTGTAGGCTTCTAAACAGTCGACCGCCCTGAGATCCCGTTCGACCGATGACTTAAGACGACTTAAGTAAGGTTCGACCGATTCATATTTCGGTCGACCGGTAATGACTTAGAGTAATGTTGAAGTCCCTGATGTTTTTCGGTCGACCGGAAGCCCATTGTCGTTCGACCGTTGGGGATGTGTTATTTAATATTATTCTTGTGGCGTAGACCTTCTAAACGGTCGACCGTCCAGAGACTTTTGTTCGACCGTTTGATGTTTGTTTGGTTCGACCGTTGGATTGTGGTTCGAACCAATTACCAGTTTTAACGACCAACTGGTCGACCGTATGACCTTTTTTGGTCGACAGTTAGAGCCCAGAAATTGCATTGTTTATTTATGAGCGTGTTGGTGCGTGGATTGCATTTACGGCTTATGTTCCCATTATATGACATGTGCATTGAGACCTAGGTAGTAGACCTGTAAGACCATATTCCCCTTTTGCATGATCTATATGATATGGCTCTACGGAGCAAGATGACTGTCGGCCTGTGTGGCGACAAATATGACTGTCGGCCTGTGTGGCGACATAGATGACCTTAGCATTTGTGGCGACGAAGATGACTGTTAGCCCTTGTGCAATAGAGTTCTGTGCCTTAGCCTGTGTGGCGACGGAGATGACCGACCAATGTTGTTCCGGCGGATGTGCTCGACCGATGTTGTTCCGGCGAGTATGATCATCCAGTTGTGGCACGGCTGGCGAGTATGACCGACCAGAGTGACGACTCTGGCGGATTGTGGTCTTCGACCACTGATCAGATCTGATGATGACTCGGAAGTGCGTGTGACCCTCATCGAGCCCATATGACTAGTGTAGCCGCGAGTGGGGGTGTGTCGCGTATTTTCCGTATGACCGCATGTGCCTGCGGTGGGTATCTTCGGATGTCCAAAATTAGACGTATGACTAATGAACCCCGGTTGGGAAAATGACTGTTATGACTTGTGACCTGATGACCCAGTTGGGGAATGATTTGTTATGATTTATGTTTTGCATAATACTAGTATGATAGGTCACGTATTGCATGTGCATGTAGGTGGGTTTGGCATACGGGGTTTCCTTAGGGAAACTCACAACATCGTTGTTTTATTTCAGGTTCCCCTTCAGAAGCTGTTTGGGTGGTGACTGAGGACGAGTGCATTTTGGAGTCGGGTCCTCGTGTCTATTTTGAGGTTATTATGACTACTTGTATATCTGTATATTGTATTTTGATGTAGTCATTCTTTTGACAACTCCTGTATACGGTGCAACACCATATATTATATGTATATCTTCAGTAGCGTCCCTGTGTTGATGTTGATATCCTTTGATTATCCTTTATTTAAAAGTTTAAAATTTCCGTTGTTTGGGAATGTTACACAATCTTCATTTTCACACCACATTCGAGTGGTCGAAGACGACAGGCTCCTCGTGTAATCTTCATTTTTAGTTGTCCTACAATAATTTTGTACCAAATGAATGTGTTAAAAATGAAAAGATCGAGACCCATAGGAGGCGCACCCTAAGTTACATTATTACATGATGTGAAAAGACCTAGCTAGATAGCTTTGATCTTTAGGAAAATTGCCTCCTTCATTCTGCAGCCCTTCAAGAAGAAACTGGTACAAACGACAAGGATATTAGGTACTTCTTGCTGTCTTGCACCACCTAATAACTTAATTTGAGGTACGAAATCTAATAATGTTTAAAGGAAAAGAGTATTTGTTTTTCCTGAAAGTAGAAAAGAGATTTTGTTACACTTTGAAAAGTGAGAGACCAAGAGGGGTTTTACAAGATTTTGAAAGTGAAGGTGTAAGGTGAAACCGAAGGAAGCAACTTGTAATTTTACCCTTTTGTTTCCTTTGAAAGTATTTATATTTTCATTAAATTAAAGTTCAAGATGTAAATCTCGAGGTTAGAATTCGATCATTGGTCTAAGCTAATCCAGCACTAGAGATTTATCAATTAAGTTTGGAGCAATTGGTTAATTTAACAATTCTTATCTAATCCATGAGGTAGTTAATTTACCTTTTATTTAAAATTTATTAGAGATATATGATATGATACGTATGTAGTGTACATAACCTAATTGTTGGATAAAAAATAAGATCCATTCATGGATTTCACCAACCACCACGATTGGCTTCTTATTCCCAGTTTCCCACTTCCTACGGTGGTTGATTGATTTATTTCGAAAAAAACAGGCACACAAAGTCGACGTAGTTGTCTGTAAAAGAATTGGAGACAATAAGGTTTCTAAAGTGGATTTATTCGCACAGATGTTGCTCTTTCTTTGCCCGCTCAATCCAGCGGTGGTTGTGATTTCACCTTCCCATGAAAGGGATGTTATAACTTTGAAACCATAGTTAGAATTTCTTTTTTAAAGATATATTGTACCTTTAGTGTAGGGAAAATGGATTGCTAACTATGGTTAGTGCTGACACAAGTAGTGCAGCTCAACGGGTTCTTTTTAAGCGAAGTGTGCTTTGAAGTCATCGGTTCGAATTCTAGTGAGAAAACTAATTTAGGTTTAATTTTAATGTACTATACCAATTTCAAAAAAAAGAACTACATGGTTTTGGTTTACATGGTACATGCTACCATGAATCTACGAAGTATGATCCTTTATTTTCATTTTCCAGTTGAAGAAATAAAACGATCAGGTTTGCAAACTCTATATTAAAGTTTAATTATCTTAAGAACTAACCAAAATTTTAAATTAACTACCCTAGTATTTACATATATAACTGATATTGTAAAGGTAAAATCTTATTTAATTGATATATCATTTTGCTGATGTAATTGTCGGTTGTCAGTACCAAAAGAAAAAGGGTAGCTATCTGTGATCAAAGAGTAATTAAAACATGATTATTGTGGTCCATATCTCTATTATATCTTATATATTCAAGTTCTTAAACTAAATAGTCAGCTCCATCACACCAAATTTGATTCCTTTTCCCATCTTATGTGATGTTGTTATTCTCTTAATTGAAAGAAGAAAAAAGATTCCACATGTATGATACCATCCTACAGTGTAAACGACAGGATCACAAACTCAAAAAAAAGCATTTCCAGTTGTTGTACTTGTAGGGTCACACTTGGAGAACAAATTTTGGAATTCCCCACAATATATTTTCCAAAAGAAGGTAAGAGTAGAGAAGACCAAACCACACCAACTCTAGTGTTGTTTGAGGAAACTAACAACAACACTAATAAGAAAGGAAGAAGCGAAGAAGTTAAAACATGGAAGAGTTCACCTTTCCAACAGTCACACCAGACCAAGAACCATCCACCTTCAAACTCTCATTCCCCCACTTCGACGCCTCGCCGCTATGGTTCGATAAAAACCCTTCGAAAAGAAGAAGAAGAAGCTTCTCTTCTGGAGAAGCCATCGATCTCGGTTTTGAGTGGGAGGGCAAGCAACCCGGTGTTTCACCGACTCGAAGCGATAACGGTAGTTATAGGGAGGGAATTGGATGTGATCAGGATGAGAAGATGGATATGTTGTGGGAGGACTTTGAATTGGACAGTGTTTTTTGCAACAAGAAGGTGGAGTTGAGGAAAGGAGTGGCAGAAGTGGAGGGAGTGGAGGTGAGAAGGAGAGGAAGCATGATTAGAAGAAGAAGGCAAAGCTTGCTTGCTATGCTTAAGCTTTTGAAGAAGATCATGTTGATCCAGAAATTTCGGAACTTGAAGTGATCTTGCAATGGATCATGTTCGGTTATACTTCACGTAAGAAAACATGTTGTGATTTTATTATAGTTAAATACAAGAATTTCGATCTGCCTATTTAAATATATTTGTTCGGTTAAGAGAAAGAAGGAAAACGTTTACATGCACGGGTTTGTGTTATTTGTATGGAATTTTAGCATATATTCGTTCTGATAGTAATTATTATTTTTGTAGATATCAGGAATGTGCATATAATATTGTTATGGCACATTAATTCATTTACGTAGTTAGAAATTTGGAATGTAAGAATAAGGTTTCACAGAATTAGAGATCGTTGGAGTCTTGGGGTTGTTTGTTGACCAAACGGCATCGCTTGTGTGTCTGTGGTGTCGATAAACGAAATTGAAACTAAATCATAAGGTGGGCAGACAGCTAGAAAAAAAAGTACTTGTCTTTATTCGTAGCAAAATTATTGATTTAATTTAGAAACCAGGGCATGTGAGGAGCATAAAAGGTAGCGGATTCCCTTGTGACCAAAGCTTATAGTTCCTTCTAGAATCACTATAAATAAAAATTTGGAATGGGAAAGGTAAAAATTACTTTAGTAACTTAAGAAAGAATGGCTAGTGAAGAATCAGGCAAACCATGGTTCCATTGCATTTCTTATTAAGAGGCACTTATCGAAAGTGCAATGATGTTTGTCAATAAGGTGTTCGGTTAACTAACTTAGCTACCACGGTTAATTAACGAAGAAGCTTAACCAAACAACTTATAATTTACAATACGTGTGGGCCTGAGGCCTGTTGAGAAAATTCTTAGTAAAAGGTCACCAGAAGGGATTTTGGGGGAAACAATCAACAAATTCTCATGTTCTTTTTTTCGTAGTAGAATTCTCATGTTCTGGAGCAAAAGGGTGAAATTTAGGGTGAAATTTGTAAGGCTTATTTGTTTGGTTGCACACGCAAACATGTGAAATTAGAGTTTTACGTGTGGAAAGTTACTTATTGCCTAGGCAGGTTACACATGCTTTCACCGAAAAATAGCTTGATACACTTTCGTTAGAGTGAGATCCCATTTTAACATTGTTAGTTTTAATATTGTTTTAATGGTCTTTTTACACATTTTTAAACCTAAAAAATAATTTTTTTGCATGAATTCATTATTTTTTCCTTAATCTAAACAAAAAGAAAAATTGCAAGTCAATCCTTGGGTCAACATCTTTGATGATTTTTTTGGTTTCTGACCGAGTCAACTTGTCTATTCTGAATTAAATCTTCGAAATTTTGGAACAAAAAAAATACTAATTTCTATTTTTTTATTTTTATTTAATTTTTAAAAGAAAGTAATAAACTATTTTTTTTGGAAATAAATATATTGGGATTAGAGTGACAGTCACCTTTGGAGGCATTATTTTAAAAATAAAATTACAAGAAAATTACAATTCAGATCAAATCAGACATGGACTTTCCAAATTCTCGAACCAATTCTATTCGGACTAAACCAACATAATCGAGAAAAGACACGAGAGATGTTGACTCAAGGACTATTTTGTAATTTTCCTATTTATTTAGTTCATTTTGGATTTAAAGAATAAGAAAATAATAGATTTGTGTAATTTTTGGGTTATGCATAGCAAAATGTGAAAAGTAACCATCAAAATCATATTATAACTAATGGTGTTATAAGTTTTAAGAGTTTCATGGGTCCACTCCAATGGAGGGGTATCAAGACATTTTTTTACGGAAAGCATGTGTACCCAATCAATAAGTGACTTTCCATGTGTAAACTCTAATTTCACATGTGTTGCCCGTGTACCCAAGCAAATAA
Source organism: Triglochin maritima (assembly GCA_963682175.1). Lineage (NCBI taxonomy): Eukaryota > Viridiplantae > Streptophyta > Magnoliopsida > Alismatales > Juncaginaceae > Triglochin > Triglochin maritima. The sequence continues at coordinate 9,400,103 of OY821788.1, read as the reverse complement.
GTAAATTTGTAAAATGTCAAGATCTACGGGAATTAAAATTTAAGAGAGTGAAGTCTAAAGGGTCAAAATTTAAGTAGGGTCAACAACCTAGGAGGACCAAAACATGGAAAAATCAATAGAACAACGAAGGTGTTAAATTCCTGTCACCGTTTTCATACGACGAGGGGGTGTTGTAGCGTGGTAGTTGGTGTAGAAGAATTAATGAAACTTTGCAATGTCTTAGGGGTCTGTACTCGTCGTCATCTAGGTAAGGTCACTCATTTTTATCAGGCATGAGAACAAAAACTTAATTCAATTTTGAAAATAGATCACCAATCAAGGAGTCTCATTCTTTATTCTACAATGAACACAATAATAAACTTCATAATGATTACTTGAGGGTTAATTCGATATCCAATTGCTTCAAACGATATGGGTGGGGTGATGGGGAGGGGGAGGTGTGGGTAGGTTTTCAATAGTGGGATAGGTGAGTCTGAGACTATCCCTAATGGTCAAAGATGAGGTTAAGGGAGGACTGAATGACTGAGGGTTTCCTGCATTTGGCTTGTGCAGATTCACATGGGATGAGCTTAACAATTATGCTATAATTCCCTTGTGCAGTTGTGGAGCAATGAAGACTATTAATGAAAGAGAACAAGAGGGAAGTTGTTACAGTTCTTGTTGGGCTGGAATGAGAGCTATCCAGTTTTGGGGGTCAGATCTTACTGATGCAACCACTACCAACTATGAACAGGGGGATACTCTTTGTTGTTGCAGGAAGAAAAGCAAAGGGACGTGAGTAGTGGAACACAAGTTCAAAACATTGAGAATGTTAGAATGATTGTAGGAAAATTCGATGGAAACAACAAGCTTGCTTTTAACAACAAGGGAAAGCAACCAGGAAATTCTTCAAAAGAACAATAAAAAATGTTGATTTTTTGGCTATTAATCGTTAATCCATTTTGATGATTAAGCAACATATCAATAAACAAATATATTATCTTAATATCATCGCTTGCATATATTATATTATCTAATGTTTCAAGAATCAAGTTTAACTTAACACAAGAAATGAAGAATGAAGAATGAAGAGTAGATATGTTTTACATTCCTTGTATATAGGTTACAATGTAACTTGACACTTGAAATCGATGATTCATTGCATTGCATAACACTTAGGAAACCTATAGAAGTCTCACATTCTAATCCATTTATTTTAGACTTCAATAGGAAATCGTCGAACCACATTAAAATCCTTAGACCATGATTTCTGTGCAAAACTGGTCGACCGGTAGAACCTTCTGGTTCGACCGGATTTCACCAGAGAGCCTCAGACAACATTTTATCTCTTAAACGGTCGACCCATTTCTCACTTCCGTTCGACCGTTTCTGTTTGTCCAACAATAAAACTCAGTTCATCGATACACACTTTCTAGCCTATCAGTTGTTGACACATGTCCTGGTTAGTTTATTAATCCGGTCGACCGAAACTTTAGTTTGTTCGACCGATTGCATTTCCGTATTTGTCTTAAATATGACTGTTAAACTTGTCGTATATACCAACGGTCGTATACACATACTCACTTAACCCCCTTCTTCGACCGAACTTCCTTTAACGGTCGACTGATGCTTAAAACTTCCCAACTCCAAGTTTTACTGGATGTTTCTAGTCGAACTCTTGATTTATTCTGTTCGACCGATTGCCCCTTGCTTAGTCCTGTCCAAAATCAAATACTCCAAACGGTCGACCGAAACTATATTAACGGTCGATCGGTTCTTGATTCTTTTCCAGATCCAGTTTTACTGGATGTTTCCAGCCGAACACGTGATCCATTTCGTTTGACCGATCACTTAAGTTCTAGCCCAGTTGGTCCGACCATCTGCACCTTTGCTCGACCAAATTATTTATTTTCACATACTGGTCGACCGATTGACCTGATTCGGTTGACCGTTGGTGTCCTTTAATTTCCTGTCTTGTGTTTTCTTACACAACTTAATACCAATTTAATCATATATATAGAGCTGAGAATACACTTCTAAGGTCAAATCTCACTACTACTCTCATACTTGCTCTAAACATCTTGTGCTCACATCTTCTCACTTGAAATCACCATCTTTGATTGCATCATTCATTTCAAGTGCTCAAGATTAGTTGCTGAAGTAAAGTCTTCAAGAGTTGTACTAAGCTTCCGGTGTGAAGCTACTCTCGGATTGTGAGAAGGTGATCTAAGCTAGGCGAGGGTGTTCACAAAGCTTGTGGTGTAAAGGTGTGATCTCGGCCCGCAACGGATATAAGATTAGTGGAGGACGCGAAGTTGCTCGAGTAAGAGCAATTCATAAGAGAGGGCTAGGATCCGGTGGTTGGATCCAAACATCTATACATCCGGTGTTGTGGTTTGCATTTCTCTTATTCACATTAAATTGCTTTAGTTTTTAATTTGGCATAGTTTGTTAAACAATCTTAATTAGTCTATTCACCCCTTTTAGACTAATATTAGGGCCTAGTATCATACAAAAAAGACATGTAATACTTTACCAATTGTGAGTCTATTGGACATACTGTTGACAGATGCTACTAGATTATTGGTTCCCTCTAGGGTATAAGCTCCATAAAGTGCATTCTGGTGATGGAAAACAATTTGGTGGCCAAAAGTCTACGCATGCACATAATATAGTGGTGAGGCGAGACACTAGAGATGAAGGAACTGAGGTGCCAAAGTTTGCAAAAGAGTAGTACAATCGACTCATTGGTATTCTCAATAGAGATACTGACTTAAAAGCTATAAACATGACAAGTATACACACTTGTTCATACACTTGTATTAAAGGTTTGTTTTGGAATACAAGATCTATAATTCATATGTGTAGTTCTCCTGACATGTTTATGAATAGTTATAAACCTAAAACTAATTTACCTGTGAGCCTTCCTAATGGTAATTATGCTAATATTGATTCTATTGGTGATGTTTAAGAAATGTGTTGTATGCTCCTAAGTTTAAGGTTATTTTGATGTCTACTTGTAAGCTAATTAATCATAATCACATGTTTGCACATTTCTATCCTAACATGTGTTTCTTATAAGACCTTGTCACCAAGAGGGTGATTGGTCAAGCTAGGTTCCAAAATGAGTTGTATATACTTAGTAAGGGAGCAAGAATCAATGCTGCCAGAAGAAGAATTTAGCATCACATTCTTCACAGAAGGCTAGGTCTCCCATCCAATAGGAAGTTGGACCATCTGCATAGTGATAGGATTGTTTTTACTCACAATAGAAATTTCAATTGTGGAATATGCCCTTTATCAAAACAAAGTAGAACAACATATAAGGCTAGTAATATCAGTTACACTTTTCCTTTTGAGCTTGTCCATTGTGATGTATGGGGAAAGTTTCCCATTTGTAGCATTAGTAGTTTTCTTATTTTATTACTATAATAGAATATTACACCAACGGTACCTCGATATACTTGATGAATAATAAGAGTGAAGTTATTGTTCACTTCAAATCTTTTCATGTCTTGATTGTTAATCAATTTAACGGAAGTATTAAAACTATAAGAACTGATAATGGAAGTGAGTTTCTTTGTGAAGATCTAACTTCTTTTCTATGTCAACATGGTATTATTCATAAAAAATGTGTCTACACACCTCAACAAAATGGAGTCATGGAAAGGAAGGATAAGCATCTTATAGAAGTCAGTAGAGCACTAAAGTTGCAAGTTCAGCTTCCAAAGAGGTTCTGGGCTGAATGTGTGATCACTGGAGCACACTTTATCAATAGGTTGCCTACAAGTATTCTCAATAATAAGTCTCGATATAAAGTATTATACAACAAGGTGCCAAATTATGATCAGTTAAGGGTGTTTGGATGCCTTGCATATGCAACTAAACCAAAATTCAACAGCAAGTTTGATGCAAGGGCAGTGAAATGTGTGTTCTGTGGATATCCATATGGTCAAAAGGCTTATAAGCTTTATGTCTTAAACAATCATAGAGTTTTCATTTGCAAAGATGTGGTATTCCATGAAGATACATTTTCTTTGCAATCATATGCAGAAGAAACCAGTTGACAATTGACCATTACCTCTTCCCTAGTCAATAACAGATGTACAAGAGTCAAAAAAATCAACAATCAGATCATGAAGGATAGTATGACAACCACGATCAACGAGTAGAACAACAGAATGAAGTTTAAGTTGATCAAGTTGTCAAGCAACCAGTTCTAGAGTTGACTGAACAAGAAGTGAGAAGACAAGAAGAAGTCACAAGGCACCTTCTTACTCATTGAACCTCAAAATTATACTGATGCAGCTGGTCACGAGAATTGGGAAAAGGCTATGAGTGATGAAATTAAAGCTTTGGAAGGGAATGTAACTTGGGAGGTTGTAGACCTTCCTCCAGGAAAGAAGCCCATAGGGTCAAAATGAGTATACAAATTGAAGTATAAAGATGATGACACATTACAAAGGTACAAGGCAAGATTAGTTACAAAAGATTACACTAAAAAAGAGGGTTTTAATTACAATGAGACTTTTTCACCAGTAGCAAAGTCACCACCATCAGGACACTCCTCACATTAACTGCAAAGAAGGATTGGTATTTACACAAAGTGGATGTCAACAATGCTTTCTTGTATGGTGGATTGGAAGAAGTCTACATGAGACCACCACTAGGATACATAAGACGGGAAACAAAGGTTTGCAAGCTAAAGAAATCACTATCTGGTTTAAAGTAAGCCTCAAGGAATTAGTTTTCAAAGATATTGTCAGTCCTACTTGGAGAAGGATTCAAACAATGAGACCATGTTAAATTATTCACACATATGATCATAGTGGTGACTTCATTGCATTACCCATTTATGTGGGAGAAATCATCATTGTAGGAGACTCAGAACAAGGCATTAAGAGAGTCAAGAGCATGATGTCGTCACAATTCAAGTTGAAGGATTTGGGAGAGTTGAAGTACTACCTAGCCATTGAAGTTGCAAGAAATGCAAGTGGGATTAGTGTTTCTCAAAGGAAATACACTCTGGACCTGCTCAAGGACTAGGGTCAATTGGGAGCTAGACCAACTAGAACGCTAATGGAAGAGAACCAGAAGTTTGTTAATTCAGACAAAACTCTAAGTGAGCCTACTCCCTACAAGCATTTAATTGGAAAGTAAATTTACTTAACGTTAACCAGACCGGACATTACATACTCTCTACAAGTGTTAAGCCAATACATGGAAAAGCCACACAAAGTCATATGGATGCCATCATCAAAGTCTTAAGATACTTGAAGCATAGACTACGACAAGGATCATACTTCAAGCATAATTCATATTACACTATCAAGGCTTTCTACGATTCAGATTAGGCTTCTTGCCTGACTACATGGTGGTCTACCATAGGTTATTGTCTCTTCATTGTTGAATCCCTTGTTAGTTGGAAGTCAAAGAAGCAAGAAGTTGTCTTAGCTTTTCAGCAGATTACAGAGCCATGGGTATCACAGGTTGCGAGATCACTTGGATCATTAATCTCTTACAAGTATTTAATGTGAGCTTACAAACCAATTTTACTTCATTGTGATAATAATGCAGCTATGCAAATTGCAGATAATGTTGTACTTGATGAACAGATCAAGCATATTGAAGTTGATTGCCACTTTATTAAAGAAAAAATACAAGAAGGGATTTCGAAGACTCGCTAGATTCCTAGCCATGACCAGCCAACCGACATCTTCACAAATCCCTTGGAGGACAACAATTCAATAAACTCCTTCACAAGCAAGGAGTCATTGACATTTATTCTCCAATTTGATGGGAAATATTGGAATTTACAATTAAGGTTTTAAGGTTTAGCACTAATGTTTATAACTTTTAAGCTTAACTTAGTTATTAGCTCAGCCGACCAAATCCCTTTATTGCTCAGGTTTTTATTTTACTTATGGGCATTGTAGAACCCAGCTTGTACTAGACACTAAGTGGTAAGACCTGGAATGTAACTTGACTCAGATGTAGCTAATTCAATTCTCTTCTACTTTTCCCGAATAAGCACATTCAAATTAATATATAAATGGGGGGCTTTCCCCTCAAAATTGGTTGAGATTTTTTTTTTTGGAGGGGTTTCCCCTTTCTTTTCTTGAGCCAATATTGTCTCCTCTCTACTAGGACTGGCAATTCGGGTCATGACACGAAACTCGAACCCGAACCCGACACTAAATATCACAATTCGGGTCGACACGAATGACACGAACTGTAATTCGGATCGACGCGAATGACACGAACTGTAATTCGGGTTGGGTTCGGGTTGGAGTATTTCGTGTTTCGTGTAATTCAGGTTGACACGAATAACACGAACTGTAATTCGGGTCGAGTTCGTGTTTCGTGTAATTCGTGTAATTAGTGTCAAACATGCTAGTTTGTGTTCGTTTTAATTCGTGTTTGTGTAAATTTGTGTTAAACATGTCATAATTGGTGTCAAACATGTTATTTCGTGTTCAGATTAATTCATGTTTGTAAAAATTTGTGTCAAACAAGTCAGTTCGAGTTATTCGGGTTAATTCGTGTTCGTGTCAACACGAACACGAAAAATGGATTCGTGTCAACGTGGGTCGTGTTCGGGTTACCAAATTCGTGTTCGGGTTTAAGATTAGAGTTTCATGTTCGTGTTCGTGTGGACTATTTCTTATTAATTCGTGTTCGTGTTCGTGTTCGGGTCGAGGAAAAACAGTTCGTGTCAATTCGTGTTCGTGTCAAACACGACACGAAACACGAATTTACCAGCCCTACTCTCTACTCACCTTGTGTCAATTAAGATTTTCATTTTCAAGAGATGATTTTTCCCATCTTCGGAAAAAATAATGCTTTTTACTTATTTTAGGGAGGGGGAGGTGGAGCTTGCGTTTTTTCTCCATCACGCAACTACTTTTGTAGGATTATGATGCTTCCCCACTAAATAAGTATGGGTTCACTGTCTAAATTAATGCAAATATGTTGGAATAAAAAACTACCCAATACTATTATTTCGTAACAGATGCCAAGACTAGTTACTCTACTGGAACTCAAAAAATATTCCTGATTCATGTTCTTTCTCTGACCTTTCCACTCTCCAATCCTTTTCTCTTGATTATCCCCCATTGAATTTAAAAATTACCCCAAAAGTACTGGAGAACTAGAGAGTGAAAACATGAGAATTTGACAACACAAAGGAATCATGCCATTTATTGGTAAAATTTTGTTTCTCCAACCATCCTTACCGCGTGGTGCTTTTTAGTTGTACTAATTAAGATCTATTTGGTGTTTCTTTTGTAAGTCTCCTCCATTAGGGATGAATTTTGCAGCCTATTTAAGTATTGTGTCTTATAACACCTTAAAGTTTTATTATTAATGTGCACCCAATTTATCGAAAAAACAATGTATTATGCATGATGTTGATTCATAGCCCACTCACATAAATCCCCTTCACCTATTATAGTTAGTGGAGCTTCTTGCCTAATTTTTTTCATAGCCCACTCACATTAAAAAAATCGAAATAAAATTAGTTTTTTAAAAAAAATTCCATATTAAACTTCTTCCAATTTTTTTCCAAACTAGACCCGCTACCACCACATCGCGACACGTGGTGGCGGTGGACCTTATTTTTAGTGCATATAATGCGGAATTCTGTAGGAAAAAAATTCTTGAAGAACTCGACGTTAACAATGCTGAGTTCTTTGTACACCGAATCGACATTGCTACCACCAAGTTCTATCATTTAGAAAAAATATCCTCAACTGATAGGATGTGATGCCAAATTGGATGTGTACTTATCAAATAAACTTGTACTATCAGATATCAACCTGCAATATCATTGATTCTTCTTGAATTTTACTACTCATTCTTGGCTCCAATTTGGGCTAGATTCTTAAGTTGTTTTTGTTTGAAAATTGGTTGCAATTTGACTCATTCTTAAATGCATTTTAGGGCTCATTCTTGGGTGCACTTTGACATGCATTATCTCTGATTTTTCTAGAATTTTACTACTCATTGGTGGTTGCATTATCACTGAATTGTTTTTTAATTTTACTACTCATTTTTCCTGCAATTTGAGCTAAATTTTTTAGTTGTTTTTAGTTGAAGATTGACTGCAACTTGACTCAATCTTAAATGAATTTTAGGACTCAATCGTGATTGCACTTTGACCTGCATTATCTTTGAAATTTTCTTAAATTTTACTACTTATTCTTGGCTGCAATTTAGGCTACATTCTTGAGTTTGTTTTGGGTTGAAGATTGACTGCAATTTGACTCAAGTTTTGATAGGTACACGTTCATTTTTCGCAGTACCATGGGTACGTTGTCAATTTCCATCTTTTGATCGGTACGGAAGTAAAAACCCAATGAAAAATAACGAAATGTTACGGGAAAAGTAAACGGAGATACACGATTGTGGGACCCACTGTGACGGATAGGTATGAGGCTAATTACAAGTTTATTGATATGTACACGTCCAATTTTCAAACTTTTGATCCGTACGGAAGCAAAAAACTTGTAGTTTTTTTTAAATTATTGTGTAGATATGTCCGGCTATAGAATGTACCAATGATAATTTAATTTGTTGATCGTTTTGATTTAAGAGTTCATTTTTTCATTCGTTTTCAAGATGGTGAACAATGAGTCATCATAAAGAGTAAAATGAGAGCCCACATTGGATCATTCGATTCAAAGTAAACAAAGACCCAAAACTATTTTAGATGGTCCAGTGAAAAGAGAAAAAAAAATCTTATTTTATCATCTGAAGACCTAGATGAAGCCAGAAGAGAGTATATTCCAAGAGGAGCTTGCCAGTTGAAGGCAGATACGAATTGTTTCAACAAATATTGAAGGTGATAAGCGAGTAAGGCATGGGGGAAATTGTTAGCGACAGGAGCCAACTGACATACCACCCAGATTCAACAAAGTCTTCCGTTTGTTGGCCTTAAGTAACTTAAGTTTGATGATTGTATAATACTCAACTTATCTTAATCACGTAAGTATTAGATGCAAGTTCGACTTAATTAAACTTCATACAAATATCATATCATATGGTTAAAACATAGTCGAAATAGGTCTCATGCATTGCATATTGAGAATTGAACTTAATCCTAGGTGGCGACTTAACCCTATGTGGCGTCCTAGTCACCCGCCACATCATCATTGTTTGATGACTCATGAAGGGGGTGAAGAGTCAACACATGAGAAAAAATGTTGAGGGAGTGGAAGAGACTAGAGTCTTTTCATTTTTGTGTAATTTTCGTCCTAATTATGTATGCAATTTAAGTAGAGGGTGTAATGATCTTGAATGATCATGTTTATGTAGTCTTTATATTTGGAAGTTGTAGGGTCATGTAAGTGCCTATATAAAGCACTAGAATTCACCATTTGTAAGAGAACAACAATACAATAACAATAGATTACAAGCATTACAAGTTGAGCCACGAAATTGTATGGAAAAAGAGTGAGGATGTGAGTAGAAAGAGAGAGCCACCTTCTTTCTTTCGTGTCCCCCAGTTGGATAGATAAAGCATGGATCTAGTGGAGTCCATTGAAGGCAAAATGCATGAAGATCAGGACGGTCTAAGGCAGCACACGAGGCATGCCTTTTAGACCGCCAATTGGCGGTTGGGGACCGCCAATCAACGGTCCCTGTAGCCCAGGAGACGGGCATTCTCCTGTGGTGGGTTTATCAGTAGCTCCCTGTCCTCCTCCAGTCCTCCAACATCTTGTATCAGAGCCTCGTCTGATGGAAAGCTCAGGAATGACCTCGTTTGGTCATGCGTCGTTGCCTCGATTGTCGAAAGGCAACTACGACAATTGGAGTATCCAAATGCGTGCGCTGCTGGGTGCACATGATGCTTGGGATCTTGTGGAGAGCGGCTTCGTGGAGGAGGCCGAGACGGGAGAAGGAATTGTCGCACAAATCAAAGCACAAAAGGAGAGAAGAGCCAAAGATAAGAGTGCTCTATTCCTTCTCTTCCAAGCAGTGGATGAGAGTGGCTTTGAAAAGATCGCTGAAGCGAAGACGTCCAAGGAGGAGTGGGACACCCTTGAGAGGAGCTACAAGGGTGCTGATCGAGTGAGGCAAGTGCGCCTCCAAATGCTTCGAGGCGAGTTCAAGGCGTTAAAAATGAAGGAATCGGAAGGTGTAGCTGATTTCGTGACGAGTTCGCATGGTGGCGAACAAGTTAAAAAGAAATGGGGAGGCGCTGACCGAAGGAAGAGTGGTGGAGAAGGTGTTGCGTTCTCTCACCGAGGACTTCGAGAATGTGGTGTGTGCAATCGAGGAATCAAAGGACCTCGAGAAGATGACTATTGATGATCTAGCAAGCTCGTTGGAGGCACACGAGCAAAGAAAGAAGAAGAAGAGACAAGATGTCTTAGAGGAATCGTTGCAAGCGAAGATGTCGCTTAAGGAAGAGAAACCTCGCAACGTAGATCGTGGAAGCGGTCGTGATTATGGAGGCCATCTGATGCATTGCATACATTGCATCATATGTCTTTCATTTAGATTGCTTTTACATCAATAAATGCTACTAAGGTATGTGTTTAGTCTTATTTACAGAATACAGGGACCTGAATGCAATTTACCTACATCCCGAGCATAAACGCATGCAAAAGACTCATTTCTATCATAAAGATCAAGTTCAAGATTATCGGGTTACGAATGGAAATGTATCCAAGCATAAAAGCATTCAAGTCCTAATTGCAAAAAAGAACAAGGACTTAAGCACAAAAGTAACCGGGGACTTAACTGCAAAAAGTCAAGGACCTAATTGCAAATCACGAGTAGCTTTTATTCTCTTGGAGAAAATATATAGAAAAATCAATGTATATCTCCAAATATGTGAAGGAATTAATCCGGAGTTCAAAAGAATGGAAAAAATCAATTCAGACGTGCAAAGAAGGATCAAATCATACCATAAACATTCAACCAAAATCCGGACAAAATCAGGCCAGATTGTGCGGCGTTTCCGCCGCACCACACACACAATGTGCGGCGTTTCCGCCGCCCAAGTATCGATCCGTATGCTCCAATTTTGTCCAGTCGTGTCTGGACACGTGTACTTTCCAATATTATACCTAGATCCCTTGTACCAACTATAAATAGACCCGAGAACGATGTTAGAAGGGTCCTTAGTCTTTGGTGTTAGTTTTTATTCTTAACCTTAGTTTTGTATTCTTCTTTTCATTAATAAAATTCTGTCTTTTATTTCTTACTTTTAGTTTTCTTTTGTAATGTCTCAAGGACCCCTTCTTCCTCCCTCTATGAGTTTCTAACTCCTTCCAAAGGGTGGAGGTGATGGATTTAGGGTGAAGAGAAGATGAATAAAGTTATTATTTTAATTTCGTATTAGTATGTTTTGATTACTTGAGTTTATGTTAAATCATTTATCATGTAATGCTTTATAACTAATGTGATTTATTATAAGTTTCAGAATTCTCTAATCTAAACCTTAAATCTAAACCTCCACCCGACGGAATTCACCTCTTTGTTCTTGCTTTAATTTTAATTGTTCTTGTTCTTGCTTTAGATAATTAAAACCCAAAAATCTCAAAACTCAATTATTTCTTCTCTCCTTCTTCTCCTTAATCGAAAATCACACTAATAACAGAATCCCTCCCTCCTTGTGTTCGACCCGTATTTGCCACGTCTTCATTGGCACCGTGCACTTGCGGTATAAATTTAATTCTTCATCAAGTTTTTGGCGCCGTTGCCGGGGAGGCGACGCAGATTTTGTTTTTTTTTGTTAATTTCGATTTTATTCTGTTTATCTTGTGCGCGATCTGAGTATTTGGATTTGTGTTTCAGGAGACAACAGAGTGCGCGGCGAAATCCGAGCACCATCTGAGCTAAACGAGCGGCGAAATCGCCGCACCGGAAGAACAACTTGCGGCGAATCCGCCGCACACTTGGAGCTTCTGGGCTTCAAATTTTTCTAGGACGCGACTCATCTCTGGGTGGACGCGTGAAGCTACTGAAATTTCGAGAGCGGGCGGTGAACCCGACTGAGCATTGCATAAGGTAACCTTTGTTGCCTCTTTTCCTCGTAATTTCTATTTTCAGAAAATTTCCTTTTATTAGAATTGCACGTGTTAGGGCAAAAATTCCATAATTGGCAATAATTCAACTCTGACCTAAAATTGGCAAAATTAGAAAGGCCTTAGTGCATGCATCATCTAGTGTTTTGTATGCATTATTCTTGCTAAATTCTTGCAAATCAATTTCTGTTGAAGAGTGCTGGAGTCAAGGTACGTATCGTGGTTTTCATCGATTGCATTTAAGCATATAATCTAGTTGCATATAACCTTGCAATTGCCCCCCTCTAAAGACAATTGTTTGACTATCTTTGCTAGATCTAAGTTAAACTATCTTAAGGGCAACTCCGTAGGCAAAGATACGGTGGGGATTTCATCACCCTTCCGTGGCCCACAAATCACAATCCTAAAGTGTCACCCAAGCCTTAAATTAAAATCAATTAGACATTGGCCCCTAAGGACTCGGACTCATTTAAGGAGAAGAATTGGTTTGACTTGCTATGACCTGAAGCCGATTGAATTTAATTTGGTGTCTAGAAAGTGTTTTTGTGTTGACGTAAGTCTTCCAAGCGAAGTGGTTGTCTAATTGGCACTGACTCTGTCGGAAGCGCCCCCACTAGCTATACACGGCCTGGCAAAGTTGGTTTGATTAGTGAGGGAGGTGAATCAAGCAAATCAATTCGACTCAACCAGTTAGGAGTCGTCTAGATCTAAGAGACACTAGGTCTAGGATTGTTTGAACCGTGCTTTCTTAGGAATTTTCTGACCAACCCTCTTTCTATCTTTAGAGTTAGGTTTCCCTTCTCATCTGAGTCTTCTTTCTCTTCTCACCTAAATTCTCTAGATTAGGATTCCTTTCTCATCTTGCCCCATTCTATTGTTTGTTTCCCTTTTAAAAAAACATTAAAAAAAACGAAAATTAAAAAAAAAAATTGTAATTAATTCTTAAAATTAAATTTGGAATTTAAATTTGGAATTTGAATTCAAAAATTGATTCAACCCGGTGCACTCAGATTTGGATTCGGGACTTGAGTAATCGACTCTCACGAGTTCATCTAGATTCCAGTCTGGAACTTAACCCCAATCCACCTGTTGCACCACCTCACCCAGATCCAATGGGTGAGAACGTAGTGGACCCGCCTGTTGCACAACCTATAACTCTGAGGGATCGATGCTATCCAGCGATGGCTGCTCAGCCATCGTGCATCGTTATGCCCACCATCCCGGGTCGCGACTTCGAACTTAAGGCACAATACATGAGTATGTTGCCTAAGTTCACCTCTAAGGAAGACCCATATCTCTTCCTTAGAGAATTTGAGGAAATCTGCTCTCTTATGCAATACCAGCATATCCCTGAAGAGGCAGTGCGTCGGAAATTTGTGCCTCTAGCACTAAAGGACGACGCTAAGAAATGACTATATAGTCTAGCCGAAAGATCCATTAGAAGTTGGGCTGAGTTTGTTCAAGTATTACTAAAAAAATATTTCCCCAACCATAAGACTATGAGGATTAGGAATGAAATTGTTGCATTCGTTCAGTCTGAGAGCGAGTCGCTCTATTCCTATCTAGAAAGATTCAAAAGTGTTCTGACCCAATGCCCTCATCATGGAATTCCGAGATGACAATTATGTCAAATTATTTATGAGGGATTGACACCCACATCTAGGGTTATGGTAGAATCCGTAAGCCAAGGGAACTTTATGTCGAAAAATGAAAATGATGCATGGACTTTCCTTGAGGAATTAGCTGAAAACAGTATGCAATGGGACAATGCTAGAACACCGCTTAACCCGAGTATTGGATCTAGAATAGCAAGTCAACCCAAACCAGGTGTCTTAGCTGTAGATGCCAACATAGCGGCTGAAGCAAAACTAGCTACCCTTATGCGCAGAATGGAAAGTTTAGAGCTACAAACCCAAAACCGAGTGAATCAAGCCTCGACTATCCCGTGCTCTAGATGTGGTCAGATTGGTCATGTAAAGGAGGATTGTGCGGAATGGGACCAAGTTAATGCCATGTATAACCATGCTAGAAATGACCCATACGCATCAACCTATAACTCGGGTTGGCGTAATAATTCCAATTTCTCATCAAACCAACAGGGTCAACCTCCTAGACAACAACTGAACCCGTATAACCAAAATAATACATCATCTGGGTTTAGTAACAATAACGATCATGAGGTTAGGTTGACAAGCTTGGAAAATTTGATGAAAACTTTTATACAAACAACCAACCAGACCTTCCAAAGGCTAGAGACACAAGTCAGCCAACTAGCACAAATAGTAGGTGAAAGAGAAAAGGGTCGGTTTCCAAGTCAACCTGAGGTGAACCCTAGATCTAATAATTCATATCAATCCTATCAACCACCTTCAGGAAATAACAACCATAGACCGGTTCAAATGGTTAATGAAGAAGGACCGTTCCAACAAATAAATGTTGTAGTATCATTACGGTCCGGAAGACAAGTTGATAACAATGTGATAAATCCTAGAGTGTCCAATCAATCTAGCCATCAAGCACCCACATATGACCTGACCATTGAACCTGACGTCCAATCTGAAACGCCCAACCCACCTACTCAACCTGAACCCATAGCTCAACCTGAACCTGAGCGAGTCTATGTCCCTAAAGCCCCATTTCCCAAAAGACTCAAAAAGAACTAAAATGCACAAATAGAGAAAATATTGGAAGTATTTAAGCAAGTTAAGGTGAACATTCCACTCTTAGACATGATTCAACAAATACCTGCTTATGCTAAATTCTTAAAAGATTTGTGCACTAAGAAGAGAAAAACGAATGTACCAAAGAAGGCATTCTTAACTGCAAACATATGCTCAATTCTTTCCAACACATCTCCTATAAAATATAAGGACCCGGGGTGTCCCACAATTTCATGTTCAATAGGAGATACGTTTATCAATAAAGCCCTTCTAGACCTTGGTGCAAGCGTTAACTTGCTCCCATTTTCTGTCTACGAGCAACTCAACCTTGGTCCACTGAAACCCTCTAGGACAACCCTCCATTTCGCTAAAAGAATGATCCATGCCATGGTTGATCCAAATGATACTTCACCACCAGAGGAGGCGTGCAAAATAATTTAAGTGATAACATGTTTAGAAGGGTTAGTGGTGTGAATGTTGGAGGAACAAAGACCAAGTCATATTTTTAATGAGTTAGAATTGTATAATGAGCATGCAAGAATTCTCAGTAAGATGTATAAGGTTGAGGTAGGGATATTGAGAACTATTAATGAAATGTTGATTTAGGATTTTGTGGGTATATCCGCTGAAAACCCTCAGGAGACAACACTCCTCCTCCTTGGAAACAAAGAGGTTTAAAGGCTTGTTGCACATGCTAAGTGCAACCGTGATTCCTACGAAAGTGAGTTAGGATTTCCCTGTTTTCATTTTCTTATATTTTGCTTTGCTAGGGACTAGCAAAATCTAGGTGTGGGGGTATTTGATGCATTGCATACATTGCATCATATGTCTTTCATTTAGATTACTTTTATATCAATAAATGCTACTAAGGTATGTGTTTAGTCGTATTTACAGAATACAGGGACCCGAATGCAAATTACCCACATTCCGAGCATAAACGCGTGCAAAAGATTCATTTCTACCAAATGGAAATGCATCCAAGCATAAAAACATTCAAGGAGCTAATTACAAAAAAGGTCAAGGGCTTAATTGCAAAATGCCAAGGACCTGATTGCAAAGTAAAAGGACCAAGTTATTGTGTGGAGAAAGTTAAAAGAAAAATCAAATATAAATCTCCAACAATGGAAGGAATTAATCCGGAGCTCAAGACAATGGAAAGAATCAATCCAGACGCGTAAAGGAGGATCAAATCATACCATAAACATTCAACCAAAATCTGGACCAAATCAGAGAAGATTATGCGGCGAAATCGCCGCATATTACATGCCTTGTGCGGCGGAAACGCCGCCCCCTTGGCGATCCGTGTGCTCCAATTTTGTCCAGTCATGTCTGGACACGTGTACTCTCCAATTCTATACTTAGGTCTCTTGTAACAACTATAAATAGCCCCGAGAACGATGTTAGAAGGGTCCTTGGCCTTAGACCTAGTTTTTAGTTGTTGTTTTTATTTGTCTTTATTTTAGTAATAAAATTATGTCTTTTAATTCTTGTTTTTCTTTTCTACTTCCTCTAGGACCCCTTCTTCTTCCTCCCTCCATGAGTTTCTAACTCTTTCCGAAGGGTGGAGGTGACGGATTTAGGGTTAGAGAAGATGAATGAATGTTATTATTCTAAGTTCGTGGTTAGTATTTTGATTACTTGAGTTTATGTTAAATCATTTATCTTGTAATGCTTCATAACTAAACATGATTTATTATAAGTTTCTAAGTTCTCTAATCTAAACCTTAAATCTAAACCTCCACCCAACGGATTTCTCTTCTTATTTCTTATTTTAGTTCTAATTGCTCTTGTTTCGTACTTTAGATAATTAAATCAAAAATACCAAAAACCCAATTTATTTCTTCTCTCTTTCTTCCCCTTAATCGAAAACCACACAAATAACAGAATCTCTCCCTCCTTGTGTTCGACCCGTACTTGCCACGTCTTCATAGACGCCGTGCACTTGCGGTATAAATTTAATTCTCATCAAGTTTTTGGCGCCGTTGCCGGGGAGGCGACGCAGATTTTGTGTTTTTGTGTTTTCGATTTTATCCTGTCTACCTTGTGCGCGATCTAAGTGTTTGATTTTGTGTAGCAGGAGACAACAGAGCGCGCGGCGAAATCCGGGAGCGTTCTAAGACACTTGGGCGGCGGAATCGCCGCATCTACAAGGTAAACTGCGGCGGAAACGCCGCACAGGGTTGGAATCTGGTCTTCAATTTTCTGGGACATCGTCGACATCTCTGGGTGGTCGCATTGAGCTACTGGAATCTCCGAGAGCGGGCGGCGAACCCGACTGAGCATTGCGGAGGTAACTTTTCTTGCCTTTCTCGTAAAATCTGAATAGTTGAAAAGTTTCCTTTCGTAGAATTGCACGTGTTAGGGTTACAATTCCATAATTGGCAATAATTCAACTCTGACCTAAAATTGGCAAAATTAGAAAGACCTTAGTGCATGCATCATATAATGTTTTGCTTGCATTATTCTTGCTAAATTCTTGCAAATTAATACTTGTTGAAGATTGCTGGAGGCAAGGTACGTATCGAGGTTTTTATCGATTGCATTAGAGCATATAATTTAGTTGCATACAACCTTGCAATTGCCCCCATTAAAAAGACCATTGTTTGACTATCTTTGCTAGATCTAAGTTAAACTACTTTAAGGGCAACTCCGTAGGAAAAGATACGGTGGGGATTTCATCACCCTCCCGTGGCCCACAAACCACAATCCTAAAGTGTCACCTAAGCCTAAATTTAAAATCAATTAGACATTGGCCCCTAAGGACTCGGACTCAATTAAGGAGGAGATTGGTTTGACTTGCTATGACCTGAAGCTAATTGAATTCAATTTGGTGTCTAGAAAGTGTTTTTGTGTCGACGAAAGTCTTCCAAGCGACGTGGTTGTCTAATTGGCACCGACTCTGTCGGAAGCGCCCCCACTAGCTATACACTAACTGGCCAACTTGGTTTGATTGGTGAGGGAGGTGAATCAAGCAAATCAATTCGACTCAACCAGTTAGGAGTCGTCTAGATCTAAGCGACACTAGGTCTAGGATTGTTTGAACCGTGCTTTCTTAGGAAACCTCTGACCGACCCTCTTTTCTATCTTTAGAGTTAAGTTTCCCTTCTCTTCTGAGTCATCTTCTTCTCACCTACTTATACGTTCTAGTCTCCTCCCCTTTACATTCTCTATTAGCATTTTAGGGTCGAGTCGAGAACTTGTGCTTGCTTAGCCTCATGAGGGTAAGAGTACTTGACTCAAGAGTGTTGTGATGGATTGTTACATGAGCAACCATTCATATCATTGTTGGGACCAGGACAATGCTTCCTGGTATTCTAAAACCATGCAACATGGGGTGGCTCAGACCAACACCCCATATGGGTGGGACAATCCTAATTGTATGACTGAGCAATCTTCATATTGGGGTAACATGAGAGAGGAACCGACTGCTAGACCACAATCTAGTTATATCGGATCATATGCTGGTCAACAAACTGAGAATTTACAACAAGCTTTTGCCTCTTTTATGAGTAGGACAGACAACATGAGTGCACCGGTGGCTCCAGTAGCCGTACCATGCGACTGTTGTGGGTTGAGTGGTCATGTTATCGGGGAATGCCCTTATGTTCCCCCAGAGCCTGAGTATGAGCATACTTTTTCCCAAAACGCTCAAAATGACTATTACGCATCCGCGTACAACCCGAGAGTGATGGATTCGTGGAGAAACAATTCCTATCCAAATTCTTATACTTCATTTTCACCTCAGTATCCTCCTCCCGAATACCCAGAATTCTACCCACTCCCCACGTCAAATCATTATTCTCAGCCCAACAACACCCAATCCCATAATTTCACAAGCTCAAACTTGGACCTCATAGCTGATCACGTACCTAATTCCTTGGAACAAACTTTCCTTACGTACATGGAATCCACTCAACGATCCGTACAAAATATAACATCGCATTTGAGTCAAATGATACAACAATTAGGTGAACGTAAGGAGAGTAACTTTTCGTGTCAACATAAGGATCCACCTTTTGATATCGAACCACCACCACATCCACAAATTCAAAGCACAATCTGTCAAAGCCAAACTCCTAGTCAGTCTGAAGGACTTGGGGTTTCAATTCACGATCACTTAGTGGAGGATTCGATACACATTGACCAATTTCATCATGAGTCGGCCCAGGATTGTGCCTTATCTTCGTGCCCCGTGGCCCTTGAGCCACATGATCTTCATGTTGTGCCTCTTAAGGACTCACTTCCGGTGGAGCAAGAGCTCCCTAGCACCCTCAATTTCAAACAACCTGATGAGAGTTTGCCTCTCACTATCGTTCCTGATCATCTTGGAAATGATGGAACATCAAACGACTACAGTGCTCATGAGGGTATTAGGAGTTCCTTGGAGGATACCTTGGGTATGAGACCCATTTTATGTTTACCCGGTGAGTCGGACTTGCCTAACGAGGCTCCTGACCTCGTTCCGACGCACCAGCCAGTTGGTTGGAGAGTTTGGATTGACGATCATAACTTCAGTACCGCAACGGAAGAAACTCTTCTTCCGTTGCTCCCTATTTCCCAAACTCTCGAGAGGTTCAAGTTCTTTCAGTTTGATCCTTTGTGTGAGACGCTTTTGCGTCCAATTCATGAACCTCTCATTTCTTCTCGTGCTCTTTGTGAAGGGGGCCCACGCATGAATATTCTGACCCCGCGTGGTGTCATGTTCCCTTTTCAGGTGCACTGACCCACTCTTGAGGTTTCCATTTGATGTCTCTTGACAAATGAAGATGGGAACTTATGTTTGTACATAGTTATATATGTATAACAATAAGTATAAAAAAAAAAAAAATCTGTTGTATTTATCCCTTCTTTAGCATCTCACAGGTTTTTGAGGGAATGCGGGTTTTTGTCCATCAACAGAGCCATGAACTTTCCTTTGTACTTCACGTTGGTGAGATCTTTCCTTTTTCATGCATAAATCCATGTACTATCTTGCTCGCATACATTGAGGACAATGCATGATTTAGGTGTGGGGGGGTGTCTATCTATATATATTTCTGTTTAAAAAAAAAAAAATCATCAATGTTTCATGACATAGCTTAAGATTGAACTGCTAAAACCCGTGTACAAATTGTATTGAGTTTTTGTTCCTTATTATATAGTTCTGCTTGTAGAATTTGTGACATAAATCTAAGTTCCAAAGAAATAACCCATTGCCCTTTAAGACATGTATGCACTTAAATTGGATGAATCAAATCTTTGAAGTGGTTGATAAAAAGCAGAGGTTGAGGAAAATATACCGGGAAGTGTGGACTTCTAATAGCAATTAAGCCTTGAGGAAAATAAAAGTAAATAAATAAATAAATAAATAAAAAAAAAAAAAAAAGTGAGGAAAACACATTTTGCAAAATGATTACAAAAGCCCAAGCCTTCGAGTCACTGGTCCGTAGGGGTATCTTGAAACCTGGTAACTTGAGTCTTCCAGCTCGGGATTATCGACCAAACTCGCTACACGAATGCAAAAAGGGTATAAGTGTCAAAAAGGAAAAGCAAATGTGTTGAATCACGGAAAAGAAAAAAATACTTTAGATACTCAAGGCCCAAAGCTAAAAGAATGATCCATGCCATGGTTGATCCAAATGATACTTCACCACCAGAGGAGGCGTGCAAAATAATTTAAGTGATAACATGTTTAGAAGGGTTAGTGGTGTGAATGTTGGAGGAACAAAGACCAAGTCATATTTTTAATGAGTTAGAATTGTATAATGAGCATGCAAGAATTCTCAGTAAGATGTATAAGGTTGAGGTAGGGATATTGAGAACTATTAATGAAATGTTGATTTAGGATTTTGTGGGTATATCCGCTGAAAACCCTCAGGAGACAACACTCCTCCTCCTTGGAAACAAAGAGGTTTAAAGGCTTGTTGCACATGCTAAGTGCAACCGTGATTCCTACGAAAGTGAGTTAGGATTTCCCTGTTTTCATTTTCTTATATTTTGCTTTGCTAGGGACTAGCAAAATCTAGGTGTGGGGGTATTTGATGCATTGCATACATTGCATCATATGTCTTTCATTTAGATTACTTTTATATCAATAAATGCTACTAAGGTATGTGTTTAGTCGTATTTACAGAATACAGGGACCCGAATGCAAATTACCCACATTCCGAGCATAAACGCGTGCAAAAGATTCATTTCTACCAAATGGAAATGCATCCAAGCATAAAAACATTCAAGGAGCTAATTACAAAAAAGGTCAAGGGCTTAATTGCAAAATGCCAAGGACCTGATTGCAAAGTAAAAGGACCAAGTTATTGTGTGGAGAAAGTTAAAAGAAAAATCAAATATAAATCTCCAACAATGGAAGGAATTAATCCGGAGCTCAAGACAATGGAAAGAATCAATCCAGACGCGTAAAGGAGGATCAAATCATACCATAAACATTCAACCAAAATCTGGACCAAATCAGAGAAGATTATGCGGCGAAATCGCCGCATATTACATGCCTTGTGCGGCGGAAACGCCGCCCCCTTGGCGATCCGTGTGCTCCAATTTTGTCCAGTCATGTCTGGACACGTGTACTCTCCAATTCTATACTTAGGTCTCTTGTAACAACTATAAATAGCCCCGAGAACGATGTTAGAAGGGTCCTTGGCCTTAGACCTAGTTTTTAGTTGTTGTTTTTATTTGTCTTTATTTTAGTAATAAAATTATGTCTTTTAATTCTTGTTTTTCTTTTCTACTTCCTCTAGGACCCCTTCTTCTTCCTCCCTCCATGAGTTTCTAACTCTTTCCGAAGGGTGGAGGTGACGGATTTAGGGTTAGAGAAGATGAATGAATGTTATTATTCTAAGTTCGTGGTTAGTATTTTGATTACTTGAGTTTATGTTAAATCATTTATCTTGTAATGCTTCATAACTAAACATGATTTATTATAAGTTTCTAAGTTCTCTAATCTAAACCTTAAATCTAAACCTCCACCCAACGGATTTCTCTTCTTATTTCTTATTTTAGTTCTAATTGCTCTTGTTTCGTACTTTAGATAATTAAATCAAAAATACCAAAAACCCAATTTATTTCTTCTCTCTTTCTTCCCCTTAATCGAAAACCACACAAATAACAGAATCTCTCCCTCCTTGTGTTCGACCCGTACTTGCCACGTCTTCATAGACGCCGTGCACTTGCAGTATAAATTTAATTCTCATCATTAACCTACTCCCGTACTCTGTCTATGAGCAAATGAACCTTGGTCCATTAAAACCCTCTAGGACAACCCTTCAATTTGCTGATTGCTCTATTAAGAAACCAAGAGGTGTAGTAGAGGATGTTTTGATCAAGGTTGGTGACTTCATTTACCCAGTGGATTTTGTCGTACTAGATACCGCACCTGTTGTAAATCCTAATCGACAAATCCCTGTAATTCTAGGCAGACCCTTTTTAGCCACTTCGGAAGCATTGATAAATTGTCGAAATGGGCTCATGCAATTATCTTTTGGGAACTTAAAAGCTGAATTTAATATCTTTCATATTGATAGTGAGCCAGAAATAACATGCAATCAAAGTGATGTTGTGATGAAATCGCGTATCTATAATATTTCTGAATCATCACAAAATCAAAAAGGAAGTAAGAAAAAGGGGAGGAATTCATCTACACACCCACCGTCACTCGAGCAAATAAGAGAACCAATTTATGTGAGGGGTGTGGAACCTGTAACTCAGGACGCTCATTGCAACATGGGGAACAATTCAACTGGATACATGCACAAATATGGTGTCATTCAAGCCAGTTCTGACTATGGTTGACTTTGAGCAAATTCCATCCGTCCACCGCAGTTCACCAAGGTAATAAGTGCATTTTCTTTATATTTGCATACATTGAGGACAATGCATGATTTAGGTGTGGGGGGTGTTTATGTATATATTTATCTATAGATCTGTCTTTTATTTAAAAAAAAAAGAAAAGAAAAGAAAAAAAACAGAGAAAAAAAAATCAATGTTTCATGACATAGCTTAAGATTGAACTGCTAAAACCCATGTACAAATTGCATTGAGTTTTTGTTCCTTATTATA
The DNA here is from genome assembly GCA_963682175.1 of Triglochin maritima. Lineage (NCBI taxonomy): Eukaryota > Viridiplantae > Streptophyta > Magnoliopsida > Alismatales > Juncaginaceae > Triglochin > Triglochin maritima. The sequence goes on along the minus strand of OY821788.1, from coordinate 9,377,380 downwards.
TAGTTCTGCTTGTAGAAATTGTGACATAAATCTAAGTTCCAAATAAATAACCCATTGCCCTTTAAGACATGTATGCACTTAAATTGGATGAATCAAATCTTTGAAGTGGTTGATAAAAAGCAGAGGTTGAGGAAAATATACCGGGAAGTGTGGACTTCTAATAGCAATTAAGCCTTGAGGAAAATAAAAATAAAAATAAAGGAATAAAGTGAAGAAAACACATTTTGCAAAATGATTACAAAAGCCCAAGCCTTTGAGTCACTGGTCCGTAGGGGTATCTTGAAACCTGGTAACTTGAGTCTACCAGCTCGGGATTATCGACCAAACTCGCTACACGAATGCAAAAGGGTAAAAGTGTCAAAAAGCAAATGTGTTGAATCACGGAAGAAAAGAAAAGAAAAAAATAATAATACTCAAGGCCCAAAGCTAAAAGAATGATCCATGCCATGGTTGATCCGAATGATACTTCACCACCAGAGGAGGCGTGCAAAATAATTCAAGTGATAAACATGTGTAGAAGGGTTAGTGGTGTGAATGTTGGAGGAACAAAGACCAAGTCATATTTTTAATGAGTTAGATTTATATAATGTGCATGCAAGAATTCTCAGTGAGATGTATATGGTTGAGGTAGGGATATTGAGAACTATTAATGAAATGTTGATTCAGGATTTTGTGGGTATATCCGCTGAAAACCCTCAGGAGACAACACTCCTCCCCCTTGGCAACAAGGAGGTTTAACGGCTTGTTGCACATGCTAAGTGCAACCGTGATTCCTACGGAAGTGAGTTAGGATTTCCCTGTTTTCATTTTTAATATATTCTGTTTCGCTAGGGACTAGCAAAATCTAGGTGTGGGGGTATTTGATGCATTGCATACATTGCATCATATGTCTTTCATTTAGATTGCTTTTACATCAATAAATGCTACTAAGGTATGTGTTTAGTCTTATTTACAGAATACAGGGACCTGAATGCAATTTACCCACATCCCGAGCATAAACGCATGCAAAAGACTCATTTCTATCATAAAGACCAAGTTCAAGATTATCGGGTTACGAATGGAAATGTATCCAAGCATAAAATCATTCAAGTCCTAATTGCAAAAAAGAACAAGGACTTAAGCACAAAAGTAACCGGGGACTTAACTGCAAAAAGTCAAGGACCTAATTGCAAATCACGAGTAGCTTTTATTCTCTTGGAGAAAATATATAGAAAAATCAATGTATATCTCCAAATATGTGAAGGAATTAATCCGGAGTTCAAAAGAATGGAAAAAATCAATCCAGACGCGCAAAGAAGGATCAAATCATACCATAAACATTCAACCAAAATCCGGACAAAATCAGGCCAGATTGTGCGGCGTTTCCGCCGCACCACACACACAATGTGCGGCGTTTCCGCCGCCCAAGCATCGATCCGTGTGCTCTAATTTCGTCCAGTCGTGTCTGGACACGTGTACTTTCCAATATTATACCTAGATCCCTTGTACCAACTATAAATAGACCCGAGAACGATGTTAGAAGGGTCCTTAGTCTTTGGTGTTAGTTTTTATTCTTAACCTTAGTTTTGTATTCTTCTTTTCATTAATAAAATTCTGTCTTTTATTTCTTACTTTTAGTTTTCTTTTGTAATGTCTCAAGGACCCCTTCTTCCTCCCTCTATGAGTTTCTAACTCCTTCAAAAGGGTGGGGGTGACGGATTTAGGGTGAAGAGAAGATGAATAAAGTTATTATTTTAATTTCGTATTAGTATGTTTTGATTACTTGAGTTTATGTTAAATCATTTATCATGTAATGCTTTATAACTAATGTGATTTATTATAAGTTTCAGAATTCTCTAATCTAAACCTTAAATCTAAACCTCCACCCGACGGAATTCACCTCTTTGTTCTTGCTTTAATTTTAATTGTTCTTGTTCTTGCTTTAGATAATTAAAACCCAAAAATCTCAAAACTCAATTATTTCTTCTCTCCTTCTTCTCCTTAATCGAAAATCACACTAATAACAGAATCTCTCCCTCCTTGTGTTCGACCCGTATTTGCCACGTCTTCATTGACACCGTGCACTTGCGGTATAAATTTAATTCTTCATCACCATCCAAGAAAGAAGGAGGTCGAATGCTTCAAGTGTGGGAAGCGTGGTCATTTTGCGAAAGAATGTTGGTCGCAAAAGAAGGTGGAGGAGAGCTCCAGCCGTGTCCGTGGTGATCGCGGATCGAAGAAGGTGATTGAGTGCTTCAATTGTGGGAAGCATGGACACTACACAAGCGAGTGTTGGTCGAAGAAAAGGGTGGAAGAAAATTCCAACCTTGTTGCCGTAGAGGAGAATGCTTGCAAAGGAGGAGTGACCTTGTTCGTGAATAACGAGGGAATCACAAATCATGTCATGCATGCTCTAGTCGAACATGATGATGGGAGGTGCGAAGGAAGAGAAGAAGAAAAGGAAGAAGAAGAAGAAAGAGAAGAAGTGGCAACTTCTAACCACGAGGAGGTAACAAATCATGCTCAAGTTGATGATGAGCATGAGAAGGAATACGAAGAAAACAATGAGAATGAGGAGCAAGAGGTGGAGGTGGTAGATTCCACCAAGCATGAAGTTGTATTATCCGATGATGAAGAGACGAGACCGATGAAGAAAAGGAGTCTTGATGATCTATACGAGGAAACAAGTGAGCTAGACTTGGTTTGCCTCTTGGATCAAGGTGAGAGCATTCCGTTCAAAGAAGCAATGGTGGCAAAAGAAAGAAGACAAGTCACAATGGATGAGGAGATGGAGTCGACAGAAAAGAATGAGTCTTGCGAGCTACCTTCGCTTCCAATACATCACAAAATGACTAGTTTCAGGAGGGTGTATAAGAAGAAGACAACACCCCAAGGAGTGGACGAACGATGCAAGGCACACTTGGTAGCAAAAGACTACAAGCAAAGGACCGGCATAGTTTATGAAGTTGTCGCGTCGGAGGCGTGCATGGAGACAATCCCTTTTTGTGTGTCGTATGAACATGTGAGGTTCATATGGTGTGTTTTTTAGCTTATGCAGAAGCGTTGCCAATAGGTTGCATGAGAGGATGCGCAACCTACTTGGGATGGAGGATGGAAGAGGATTAAGTTCAAGGAGGAGTATTGAGAATTGAACTTAATCCTAGGTGGCGACTTAACCCTATGTGGCGTCCTAGTCACCCGCCACATCATCATTGCTTGATGACTCATCAAGGGGGAAGAGTCAACACATGAGAAGACAAAAGGTTGAGGGAGTGGAAGAGACAAGAGTCTTTTCATTTTTGTGTAATTTTCGTCCTAATTATGTATGCAATTTAAGTAGAGGGTGTAATGATCTTGAATGAACATGTTTATGTAGTCTTTATATTTGGAAGTTGTAGGGTCATGTAAGTGTTGGCTTTTTGGCCTTAATCCATGTTTTGATGATTTAATCAACTTAATCTTAATCATAAGTAATGTAGAGTAGCACACATATTGCATTGCATATATATTGCATGTGCTAACCTCTACAGGTGATCAAAACTCATGGAAGGAAGAAAATCAAGTCAAGATTTGTAATAAAGCTATATGAAGACTTGTAATCTTGATTTTATTTTGAGTCTAAGGAACATGTGTAAATTGAGCATACAAGAGCTAAAAACATATCACATACACACTAGGTTCCTTAGAGAAGTCACACACAAAATTTCACCTTATTTGGACTTCATTACATCACCCAAACCTTAGTCGGATATCACTTAAAACCTAAACCCAGAATTCCTGTGTGAAACGGTCGACCGAACCAGTTCTCAGTTCGACCGGTTTATAACAGACTCTCCACAGTGATTTTACCGAACTCTACCGGTCGACCGGTTCTACCTTTTCGGTCGACCGATCCCGGATTTTAATATGACTATTTTCCTTTTCGTATTCCTATAACGGTCGTATTCGTATAAAACAAACTTAACCCCAAAATACATTCGGTAATCGGTCGAACGACGACTTTGTTTCGGTCGACCGGTTGAACATTTTTTCAAGAAACCAAATTCCCTCCTACCGGTCGACACACTCTTCGTTCGACTGATCCAACTTTGTCTCAACTGAATCCCCTTAACGGTCGACCGCCCCATACTTTGGTTCGACTGATTCACTTAAGTAGAGTTAAGTTCTAGCTCATTTATCCGACCGAATATTTATTTGTTCGACCGTTCTCCTTGAAATCAAGTGAACGGTCGACCGGTTCTGGACAGATTTGCAGCCCGATTTTCTGCTTTGTGTGCTTTGCACAAAACCCAATCAAATCTTGTCCAAACGGCTAGAAATCTTTAGGAGCTTATAAATAGAGGATCAAGACCTGTTGTTAACACAACTCTCCAACTCCAATTGTCCCAATACATTAGAGAGAAACCTCAATCCTCAAAGCTCCCATTTCTACACTCCATAAGCCTAAACTATACACACTTGATCAATTATTCATCCTACTCAAAGTGTGCTCAATTAGAGAGTGAATCCCACTCAGTTACAAAGTTTGTCAAAAGAGTATAGACTTCGGTGAGAGCCCGAAGTGATCCTTCTCGGATTGTGAGAAGAGGATTCCAAGCTCGGCGAGGGTTGTTCGCGAGTTTGACGGTTGTAAGGCGTTGTCTCCCGGCCCGGAACGGCGAGCGGATAGTGAAGTCGTAGGCGGAGCTCGCGGAGTCGAGCGGAGCTTGCAAGAGAGGCCTAGGACCCGGGTGGGGTGCCGAACCTCTATAAAAATGCTGAGTCGATTTGTGGTTTGCTTGTTCCTTTTCACTACTAGTCTTTAAATTGTTTCCGCTGCGTTTATTGTTTGATTAGTTAGGGATTAACGTAAAAGTGATTAGATTAACCCGACTCACACGATCCTACATTTGGTATCAGAGCCTTGTTAGCTAAATTTCATTACTTTACCGTAATTTTAGCATGGCTTCAACATCTAATCACTTAGAGGGTTTATGCACCACAAGGCATCCTTTGCTTAATGGGTCAAATTATGATTATTGGAAAAATAGAATGAAAATCTTTTTAATATCAAATGACCTTAAGTATTGGAAGTTTATTCAAAATCCATACATACCCCCAAATGAAGATGAGTTAGATTCTCTATCTAGGGCTCAAATGAAAGAAATTGAAATGAATTCTAAAATCATGAACATTCTTTATTGTGGCCTTAATGAGGGAGAATACAATAGAATTAGGGATTGTGAAAGTGGAAATGAAATATAGCATAAGCTACAAATGCATCATGAGGGTGATAATAAAACCAAAGAAACTAGGATAAGTCTCCTCATGCATAAATTGAAATATTTTCTATGCAAATCAGTGAGAACATAAGCGACATGAACACTCGCTTCATCGATATTACTAACTCTCTTTTTATTCGTGGAAGAATGATAAATGAAGGAGAGATGACTCGAAAATTCCTCCGGTCATTGAGCAACGATTGGGAAGACAAGGTCGTCACAATCGAAGAATCGCACGATCTTTCAAAATTGAAGATGCAGGAACTCATTGGAAATCTCATGGCCTATGAGCTCCAATTGAGTCATCGAAAAGAGAAGGAAGCTTCAAAGAAAAACTCCATGGTGGCATTGCAAGCAAACTTTGATGAGCCAAGGAGAGTGGAAGAAGATGACATTGAGGTCCTTGCCCAAGACTTCTTCAAATACCTCAAGAGGGATAAGGGAGAAAAGAATGAAAGAAGAGGTATAAGAAGTGAGAAAAGAGAAAAGGAAAAGGAGAAGGAGGAAAGTGAAAATGAGAGAAAAGAGAGGGAGAAGAAAAATGAGAGAAGAGAGAGGAGAAGAGAAAAGGAGAAGAGGGAGAGGAAAGAAAGGAAGGAGGAAGCTCACAAAGCCACCTGGGATGACTCTTCATCTCTATCATCATCATCCTCTTCCTTGCAAAGTAGAAAAGAGGTTGCCCATTCATGCTTCATGGCTATTGAAGATGAACAAAGTGAGGTAGCTTCTAACTCCTGTAAATCTTATTCCACTAGAAGTAATTCACGTTCAAGTAAATCTTATTCTAGTACTAGCTCTAAATCTAATGCTAATGATGAATCATATACACATGATGAGCTACAAAATGCATTTCATGATTTAGTTAAACAATATGAGATCATTTGTGAAAAGAACAAAAATGCTAGAAAAACTATAAATGATCTCAAATGCCAAATTGAATTAATCATGAATGAAAAGAATGAGGTGGTTGCTAGACTTGAATCAAATGAATCATCACTTGCTAGTCTAAGTAAAACACCGATTGTTGATAAACATTTAGATCTTAGAGCTTCTTGTTGGCTTTTTTGCCTTAATCTTTATTTAGTTTTGATGATTAAGTAATCTAATCTTAATCTATATTTAATCAATCGACCTAGACAATCAAAGTAAGCAAACATGAATACATGCATTGCATATATATTCGTGTACTTGCGATATTCTTAATAGGTTGTTGAAGAATCAAGCTAAGGAGCTTGGGGACAAGAAGATAAAGACTCAAGACATGTAATCAAGCTTTGGACCAATATGTAATGTAGTATAATTTGAGTCCTAAGGATTAATGTAAACTTGAGCACATTAGGATTCTGTCCCGTATCCCCACGGTTAACCGAACCCTTCTCGGTAAACCGAATCTTGTAGAGTTCGGTCAACCGAACACCTTGCGGTCAACCGTGTAGAATCCTTTAGGTGTTCCCTGGAATAACCACCTCGGTATACCGAACCGCCTTCGGTAGACCGAATTAGCCTGGACCGGTTTTGGACTTTGCTCCAACGGTCGTATTTAAATCTTGACCTAAAGCCAAATTGACTTATCCATATTCGGTACACCGAACTTCATTCGGTCAACCGAATCATATTGCTTTAGGAGACCAACGACTATTTAACTTGACCGTTATTGGTAAACCAATCTCCCACGCTTTGTCAGCACAATTCCCGCGCTACTTCGGTATACCGAAGTATACACGGTCAACCGAACTTGAGTAGATCAGAGCCCAATCAATTCTACTGTCCACCTTGGAACGGTGAACCGAATGGACTTCGGTGAACCGAATTTAATTAGGGCTAAATAGATAAAAGCTACTGGAGGTTGGTGAACGGTGATCCGATACATAATCTGTTTCGGACTACCGTGTGGATAACGGTCGACCGAATCTGTCTCGATTTCTGGCCGAGCTTAAGTCACATCTTGCTTTCTCATTGGTCCATTCCCCACCAACTCCCAAACGGCTAGATGAGCTTGAAGGCTTATAAATAGGACCTCATTTGGTTGCTTTGGACATCTTGAACACTTCCTATCTATCCAATACTCAAAGCCAAATCCTCTCCATCTTCAAGCTCTCAATCCACAACACTCAAGCCTAAACTTCACCACTTGCATATCCAATTCCATATCATATCCAAGTGTGCTCAAGTATAGAGTGTTAGTTAGATTGTGATTCCAATTCCTTATTCAAGAATCACCAAGTTGTAAAGCTTCGAGGAAGCTCCCTCTCGGGTTGTGAGAGGAGACACGAGCGAGGCGAGGTTGTTCGCGAGGCTCGGTGTTGTAAACGGCGTTGGTCTCGGCCCGGAACGGAGATCGGTTAGTGGAACCGTAAGAGAGGCTCGGGGGATCGAGCGAGGCTTGCGAGGAGGACTAGGACCCGGGTGTGGGTGCCGAACCTCTCTAAACTCCGGTGTCGACGAATTTGTGGTTTGCAATTGTCTCTTCCTTAATCCTTCGATTAGTATTTTTAATTCCGCATTTTTCTATCGATTAGAGGGCCATAGATCCTAACAATTGGTATCAGAGCATTAGGTTGCTAATTTCATTTACTTAATCGTAATTTAGCATGACATCTACTTCTAATCATTGTGAAGGATTATCCACATCTAAGCCACCTTTGTTTAATGGGTTAAATTATGACTATTGGAAGAAAAGAATGAAAATATATTTGCAATCTCATGATTTAAAATTTTGGACTTTTATTTTAAAATCATACACCCCACCAAATGATGATGAGATTATTTCATTACCTAAACCCAAAATTAAGGAGGCGGAAATTAATGCCCGCATTATGAATATGTTATATTGTGGTTTAAATGAAAATGAATATAATCGAGTGAGAGGGTGTGAAAGTGCATATGAAATTTGGCACACATTAGAAATGCATCATGAGGGATCCACTAGATTAAAAGAAACTAGGATTAATCTACTCATGCATAAATATGAATTGTTTCATATGCTACCCGGTGAAAACATAAGCGAGATGCACACTCGCTTCACCGAAATTATTAACTCCCTTAGTGCTCTTGGAAAGATTTTTAGCAAGGGAGAAATGACAAGGAAGATTCTCCGGTCTCTCAACGACGATTGGGAAGAAAAGACAACCGCAATAGAAGAAGCGCAAGATCTAACGAAATTGTCGGTTGAAGAACTCATGGGAAGTCTCATGACATATGAGATACAAATGAAAGACCGAAATGAGAAGAGAGTCAAGAAATCCTTAGGGCTACACGCCGTCGCCAATTCGATCAAAGAAGATAGTGATATCGAGGAACAATTGGTGACACATAAATTTAAGGAATTTCTCAAAGAAGAGAAAGAAAGAAGAAAAGAAAAGAAGAAGAGCAAGAGAAAAGAGAAGAAGAAGAAGAAGAAAGCTCTTAAAGCTACTTGGGACACTTCATCATCTTCATCAATTGAAGGCAAATTCGCCTCAATGTGCTTCACGGCAATAGAAGACGATGATAGTGAGGTATCTTCTTGCTCTGGTCATGATTCAATTGATTCAAATGATTCAAATGCATATAATGAACTTCAATGTGAATTCAATGAATTACTTGAAAATTTTGAGAAAATTTGTCAAAAGAATAAACTAGCAAGAAAGAAAATCAATGAGCTACAATCTCAAATTGAATCTATCATGAATGATAAGAATGAATTACTTGCTAGTCATGATAAAATTGCATTAGAGAACACTCAATTAATTGATGAAATTGCAACTCTAAATGCAAAACCGTCGTGTAGTGTGGATATTCAAGATCTAATTGCTAAGAATGTTCTATTACAAAAAGATCTTGAAAAATTCACAAGTGGAAAGAAAATGCTTGAAATGCTTATTGGTAGTCAAAGACAATCACTAGATAAACATGGTATAGGTTTTTATGCTAATAACTTTAAGAACCATGTTATTCACACTACTTTGAATGGAAAGCATTTTGTAGTGAATAAAACTTCCTCAAGTATTTGGGCACCTAAAACCAAAATGGTTTGGGTTCCAAAAACTAACATGATTGGACCCAAGCAAAAATGGGTACCAAAATCTTCAATTGTAGGTACTTGAAGGAGGAAATCGGTGGTGACCGGATGAGCTTCAAAGAAAAATTTAAAGTCGGTTGCATCACCGAATACGGGTTGAGTCAATTCAAAGCGCCACGACGGTATAAATTTTGATTGATTCTAATCTAAATTTTAGAGCTTAATAGACATATCTTATGATATAATTCATTGCATATGTTATACCCTATTCATTGCATATCGTATAACACATCCATGTAAAATTGTAAAATGGATGTTAAATAGGCTAAGAGGGAGAATAGAAATGCACTTAATTGTTAATACTCATTGTTGCTATTTAGCCTAATTGATAGGGGGAGCCTTAAAGTACAAAATCATATAATTAAGGGGGAGAGTTAGATATCTCTTACCTTTGCATCAAATGCTTAATGTTTGCTTTTTGATTGATGTCAAAGGGGGAGAAGAATTAAGATGAGCTTCAATTTTAAATAAACTATGCATGTTGTTAGGGGGAGAAATCTTGTAAATGCATAGATTACATATATGTTAAGAAACAAAACATATAGAAAGGGGAGAAATACAATTGAACTCAAAATATTAAGATATAGATTTGCCATCATCAAAAAGGGGGAGATTGTTGGCTTTTTAGCCATAATCTTTATTTAGTTTTGATGATTAAGTAATCTAATCTTAATCTATATTTAATCAATCAACCTAGACAATCAAAGTAAGCAAACATGAATACATGCATTGCATATATATTCGTGTACTTGCGATATTCTTAATAGGTTGATGAAGAATCAAGCTAAGGAGCTTGGGGACAAGAAGATAAAGACTCAAGACATGTAATCAAGCTTTGGACCAATATGTAATGTAGTATAATTTGAGTCCTAAGGATTAATGTAAACTTGAGCACATTAGGATTCTGTCCCGTATCCCCTCGGTTAACCGAACCCTTCTTGGTAAACCGAATCTTGTAGAGTTCGGTCCACCGAACACCTTGCGGTCAACCGTGTAGAATCCTTTAGGTGTTCCCTGGAATAACCACCTCGGTATACCGAACCGCCTTCGGTAGACCGAATTAGCCTGGACCGGTTTTGGACTTTGCTCCAACGGTCGTATTTAAATCTTGACCTAAAGCCAAATTGACTTATCCATATTCGGTACACCGAACTTCATTCGGTCAACCGAATCATATTGCTTTAGGAGACCAACGGCTATTTAACTTGACCGTTATTGGTAAACCAATCTCCCACGCTTTGTCAGCGCAATTCCCGCGCTACTTCGGTATACCGAAGTATACACGGTCAACCGAACTTGAGTAGATCAGAGCCCAATCAATTCTACTGTCCACCTTGGAACGGTGAACCGAATGGACTTCGGTGAACCGAATTTAATTAGGGCTAAATAGATAAAAGCTACTGGAGGTTGGTGAACGGTGATCCGATACATAATCGGTCAACCGAGTTCTTTGTTCAGACCAATGTTTCGGACTACCGTGTGAATAACGGTCGACCGAATCTGTCTCGATTTCTGGCCGAGCTTAAGTCACATCTTGCTTTCTCATTGGTCCATTCCCCACCAACTCCCAAACGGCTAGATGAGCTTGAAGGCTTATAAATAGGACCTCATTTGGTTTCTTTGGACATCTTGAACACTTCCTATCTATCCAATACTCAAAGCCAAATCCCCTCCATCTTCAAGCTCTCAATCCACAACACTCAAGCCTAAACTTCACCACTTGCATATCCAATTCCATATCATATCCAAGTGTGCTCAAGTATAGAGTGTTAGTTAGATTGTGATTCCAATTCCTTATTCAAGAATCACCAAGTTGTAAAGCTTCGAGGAAGCTCCCTCTCGGGTTGTGAGAGGAGACACGAGCGAGGCGAGGTTGTTCGCGAGGCTCGGTGTTGTAAACGGCGTTGGTCTCGGCCCGGAACGGAGATCGGTTAGTGGAACCGTAAGCGAGGCTCGGGGGATCGAGCGAGGCTTGCGAGGAGGACTAGGACCCGGGTGTGGGTGCCGAACCTCTCTAAACTCCGGTGTCGACGAATAAGTGGTTTTCAATTGTCTCTTCCTTAATCCTTCGATTAGTATTTTTAATTCCGCATTTTTCTATAGATTAGACGGCCATAGATCCTAACACTTCTAATATGCAACTAAGGAAAGATCTAGAAATGTTCACAAAAGGAACAAAATGCTTGATATACTTTTAAGTAGTCAAAGACAATCCTTAGCTAAACATGGTTTAGGATACAATGTGCAATTGAAAAATCATGTATCTCATACTACTTTAGATGGCAAGCATTTATTTGTTAAGTCTATTTCCTCAAGTGTGTGGGCACCCAAAACCAAAATGGTTTGGATCCCAAAAGCTAATGTTCAAGGACCCAAAGTTGTTTGGGTACCTGATGCATTGCATACATTGCATCATATGTCTTTCATTTGGATTAATTTTATATCAATAAATGCTACTAAGGTATGTGTTTAGTCTTATTTACAGAATACAGGGACCTGAATGCAAATTACCCATATCCCGAGCATAAACGCGTGCAAAAGACTCATTTCTATCATAAAGACCAAGCTCAAGATTATCGGGTTTCAAATGGAAATGTATCCAAGCATAAAAGCATTCAAGTCCTAATTACAAAAAGAACAAGGACTTAAGCACAAAAGTAGTCGGGGACTTAATTGCAAAAGGACAAGGACCTAATTGCAATTAAAGCACCAAAATATTATCTTGGAGAAAATCTAAAGAAAAATCAATGTGGATCTCCAAATATATGAAGGAATTAATCCAGAGCTCAAAAGAATGGAAAGAATCAATCCAGACGCGCAAAGGAGGATCAAATCATACCATAAACACACAGGAAAAATCCGGATTAAATCGGAGCTAAAAAGGAGGCGAATCCGCCACACCAAATTAGATTCATGCTCTAAAAATTTTACCGGTTGCGTGTTGACGCGTGTACTTTCCTATTTTATACCTAAGTCCCTTGTGTCGGCTATAAATAGCCCTGAAACGATGTTGTGAGAGTCCCTTAGCTTATGTTCTAGTTTTTATTCCTTAGTTTAATAAATTTCTGTTGTTTTATTTCTTGTTTTTAGTTTTCTTTTGTAATTCCTCTAGGACCCCTTCTCCTCCTTTCCATCCATGAGTTTCTAACTCTTTCCAAAGGGTGGAGGTGACGGATTTAGGGTGAAGAGAAGAAGAATAAAAGTTATTATCTTAATTTCGTGTTAGTATATTTTGATTACTTGAGTTTATGTTAAATCATTTATCATGTAATGCTTTGTAACTAATATGATTTATTATAAGTTTCTGAATTCTCTAATCTAAACCCAATACCTAAACCTCCACCCAACGGAATTCACCATCTTTGTTTTGCTTTAGTTTTATTTGTTCATGTTTCATGCTTTAGGAAATTAAAAATCAAAAATCTCAAAACTCAATTTATTTCTTCTCTCCTTCTTCCCCTTAATCGAAAATCACACAAATAACAAGATCTCTCCCTCCTTGTGTTCGACCCGTATTTGCCACGTCTTCATTGACGTCGTGCACTTGCGGTATAAATTTAATTCTCATCAGTACCTAAATCTACACTTGTAGAAGCTTGAGGAGGAGATTGGTGATGACCGGACGAGTCAAAGAGTCAAATTCGAATCCGGTTGCATCACCAAGTCAAGATTGGAGCTAATCAATATTCAAGTTTGGTATAAAATTTTCTATCTTTGAATTTTCTGAAAAATTAGCTCTAATCTAGTCTATATGCCTAATTGTCATATCTTTAGAAGTCGAATTCATTGCAAATCATAAACCTTATTCATTGCAAATCAAATATCACATCCATTGATTATAAATGTCAAATTTTGAATGGATGTTAGAATAAGGCTTGAGTAGAAACTTAAATGAACTTAACTTGAATCATACTCTTAGTTTCCATATAGCCTTATTGATAGGGGGAGCTTAAATGTTATATTTTTAATTAGTGTAATGAAGTGCAAAATTTAGGGGGAGCAACTTCATTACAAGACATCCAAATTCTATGCTTAAAGTCATAATTATTTTTGTTTTTGATGGATGTCAAATGGGGAGAGATAATTAAAGGGGAGCTACTTGAAAATTGGTTAAAATTGAACAAAAACTATGCACATCCATAGGGGGAGCATTTATATACATAGTTTACACTTAAAATTTTCAAGTATTAAGATATAGGTTGTCATCATCAAAAAAAGGGAGATTGTTGGCTTTTTGGCCTTAATCCTTGTTTTGATGATTTAATCAACCTAATCTTAATCATAAGTAATGTAGAGTAGTACACATATTGCATTGCATATATATTGCATGTGCTAACCTCTATAGGTGATCAAGACTCATAGAAGGAAGGAAATCAAGTCAAGATTTGTAAGAAAGCTATATGAAGACTTGTAATCTTGATTTTATTTTGAGTCTTAGGAACATGTGTAAATTGAGCATACAAGAGCTAAAAACATATCACATACACACTAGGTTCCTTAAAGAAGTCACACACAAAATTTCACCTTATTTGGACTTCATTAGATCACCCAAACCTTAGTCGGAAATCACTTAAAACCTAAACCCAGAATTCCTGTGTGAAACGGTCGACCGAACCAGTTCTCAGTTCGACCGGTTCATAACAGACTCTCCACAGTGATTTTAATATGACAGTTTTCCTTGTCGTATTCCTATAACGGTCGTATTCGTATAAAACAAACTTAACCCCAAAATACATTCGGTAACCGGTCGAACGACGACTTTGTTTCGGTCAACCGGTTGAACATTTTTTCAAGAAACCAAATTCCCTGCTATCGGTCGACACACTCTTCGTTCGACTGATCCAACTTTGTCTCAACTGAATCCCCTTAATGGTCGACCGCCCCATACTTTGGTTCGACCGATTCACTTAAGTAGAGTTAAGTTCTAGCTCGTTTGTCCGACCGAATATTTATTTGTTCGACCGTTCTCCTTGAAATCAAGTGAACGGTCGACCACTTTATTAGTTTCGGTCGACCGGTTCTGGACAGATTTGCAGCTCGATTTTCTGCTTTGTGTGCTTTGCAAAAAACCCAATCAAATCTTGTCCAAACGGCTAGAAATCTTTAGGAGCTTATAAATAGAGGATCAAGACCTGTTGTTAACACAACTCTCCAACTCCAATTGTCCAACATTGCAGACACATTGTATTGTGGATACATGTGCAAATTTCATTTAGTTATTGACAAAAAAATCAAACGAGAAGTGAAAAACAAGAGTTTAAGATAAGCAAAATGACTCAAGATATGTAATTATAATATTGTTAAATACATGTATTTTACCTTCGTTTGCATGGTTCAATCCTATTCTATTCACCAAGCATAGTTAAAACACCAACAATAGTCCTTGATTGCTGGTTAGCAAAATGTTACTCAGAGGCTACTTGTTAATTGTTACGTTTTTTTGGTAATTGTCGACGGTCCACGTTTTAGGTTCAAATGTTGACTAACGATCGACTATTGATGACTGACTGATAACTCACATTTTCATAGGTTTGACCTAACATTCGACCGTGGGGATTTGGTTCGACTGTTGGCACCCAGAATCCTCGTTTCCTATTTTTATCCAGTTTGTGAGTGGGAGACCAGTGGTTTGAGTGGTCTAATATTGTGACACACAAAACATCATATTTATTTTTAACTTTGTTGTTTTCCGTTGTAACCCTCCCATTTAAACCGACGGCTAGTTGAGATTGAAGTCCTACGTATATAGGATCATTTTAGAGAAAGACTTAACTACTTTATAGCCTTCAATCCAACTCTTTATATTCATCAATCTTTTTATACTTCATGATCTTGCGTCTCACTCAAGCTTAAATATTCACCACTTGTGTTCTTCAAATCTAATATGCATGAAATGCTCAAATTAGAGGGATTGATTTGCGATCCCTTAATCCCAAATGAGGTGTTGTAATCATCTCCAGGTTGTTGTAGTTTCAAGTTGGCTTGTGAGATGGTTGCTTCACTAGGTGCGTGAACGACAAGTTCGACGAGGGTGTTTGCGAACTTCTCGGGAGAGGTTGGGCAGTGAAAATGGACGGGGCTCGAGAGATGGGCCCCACAAGTTATCAATTCTCGTTGACCACGACCAGTGCTTGAGGAGGGTTTAGGACAGGAATAGGTCGCGTGACTGCACCTGTATACATCTGGTGTAAACTTTCGTGGTGTGCGTATCTCTTTCTCTTGCTTGTTTTTGTTTTCCCATTATTGGGCATTGATCTCTACACAAAGGTCACTAGTTCCTCACTTCCTTGGAGGACGCAATTTTGAGATTGTTATCCTCCCGTCTAGTTCATCAAATTATACGTGACAAATAATTCAATTTTATATTTATATAATAAGCAAGATATAATTCCCACCACCAAAGCACCGCCCCTATAATAAGACAAATGAAGTCCATCAGCAAGAATCCCTGCCTACGTGTGTGATAATCTAACTAATAACCCAACCGAGAAAAGAAACTCGGACACGACTGAATTATTTAAGTTTTTGTGTGTTTGGGTGGGTGAGATGTACCCATACTTCTCATCTATAAATCTATAATGTATCGTTATGAACAGAGGATCTCACACTCAAGAACCCTGTAGCTCTCATTGCTGCTGATTGCTGTAGATTTGAATTGGGGTCTTTTGCTTCGGTACACATCAAAAGATTCAAAATTTGCCAAAAACCCATGATTTCTCAAAAAGTATTTTGATACCTATCATTGTGATGTAAATTGTTTTAATGCAGTTCCGTTAATATGGGTCTCACTTCTGTCTGCTGTCGTTAACGGATTCCGCTACGATGTCATTGATGGAATAATTAACAAATGTATTAACTCACTAATTAAGTAATTAAGAAATATTGTTGTGGTACTCATCCCAAAAATTAAAATTGGTATGCTACCCATCCCAAAAATTATAATTGATATAATACCCATGAATTTTGAAAAAAATACCTTTTGTTAAAAATGTGGTAAATCCAACTTGTTACATGTTCTAACAAATAACATGATAAATTTCGTTTAATCTTTATAATTTGATATTTTCCAATTATAAATTAGATATTTTCAAATTATAAAGATTAAATGAAATTTATCATGTTATTCATTGGAACATGTAACAAGTTGGATTTACCACATTTTTAACCAAAGTTATTTTTTTCAAATTTATAATTTGAAAATATCAAATTATAAAGATTAAACGAAATTTATCATGTTATTTGTTGGAACATGTAACAAGTTGGATTTACCACATTTTTAACAAAATGTATTTTTTTCTTCAAAATTCATGGGTATTATACCAATTATAATTTTTGAGATGGGTAGCATACCAATTTTAATTGTTGGGATGAGTACCACAACAATATTTCTTAATTAGTGGGTTAATACATTAGCTAATTATTCCATTAACGATGACGTAACAGAATCCGTTAACGGCATCAGGCAGAAGTGAGACCCATGTTAACGGAACTGCATTAAAACAATTTACATCCTAATGATAGGTATCAAAATAATTTTTGAGAAATCATGGGTATTAGGCCAATTTGGAACCTTTTGATATGTACTGAAGCAAAAAACCCATTTGAATTGTGTAATAGGTTGTGGTCTCCACTTTTGTCCTCACGAGTGAAGTTGGTGGCAGGCGTGGTGACACCGGATCTTGTTATCGGACTCACTTTTTTCATTATTGGACCTTTATACATATATAAATTTTATTGAGTCAATACACTTACAAACATGATTTATCGTTTGTTGCACTTTGACTTAACAACTGTTAAATACCGTTAGAACTGTATGTTATGTTTGACGGATTTCCAATAGGGTTAATTTGTAGAGCGGATCTGGACGACCGAATGAGGTTCGGTCTTCCGTTCTAGGAGTCCAGTAACTCTAAGGAAGACTCTATTAGCTGAGTTTCAGATGACTGAATGAGTTTCGGTCATCCATTTTGGGATTTTCGGTGGACCGAAGGTTTGACCGTCGACTGATATAGTCGGATATCCTTTTGCGTATCATGTGAAAATTACATGTTGAGCTTTGATTACAAGTCTTGAGCATTATCTTGAGCTTGATTATTTCTTCAATTTTTGCACCTACGATGTTAAAAGTATACAATATATATATATATATATATATATATGCAATTTGATACTATGATATATATGATGTGTTCTATTTTAGTACATTCACTTTGTTTGACGATAAAACATTTTTGGGAGCCATTGAAAATGTGGTGGAAATTGGAAGAATTTGAGTTGGAGAAGGAGCTTGAGTGATTGTAGAAGAGGTTGATGATTGGAAATTCATGTCTAACGATCGTCCATGAATGAGACAAATGACCGTTGGGGAGCTCCAAAGGCTATATTTCGTAGAGCTCCGGTCAACCAACTGAAGTTCGACAGCCGAATATTTTGGACAGTGAATTCCAAATTTGCCATTGCAACTTTGGAACGGACGTCCGATTGGGGTTTGGTCATCCGAGTTCTAGTGGAAGTAGGAGTGTTTAATCACAAATTAACCTAAATCCGTCAAAGATAACATACAACTCTAACTGTCGTTAACGACTGTTAAATGGAAGTACATCAAAACAATTAATCAAATTTGCAAGTGTACTGAACCAATAAAAAATTATACATGTGCAAAGGTCTAATACGACACTTTTAGAAGTGCACCTAAGCATACATCCCACAATACTATTGGTATTCATCCTTGTACCGTATCTGTAATTTTAAAGAAATGGCATTGGTTTTTTAGATGATTAGTGGTGGAGAGCTAGAGATAGAACTTGGGTTGCAAATCAACTGCTAGGATTTGTAACAATATAAGGTTGCAGGATATTCTTGCATACAACTAAATCTTAATATTTAGCATGTCCGAAGATGTAAGCATATATTCTCCACTTTGTTAGTTGCATCTACTATGAGTGTCGTACTACCTCATTATTTTCATTCTATCTGATGATTTTCACTCACCCAATATTTGAACAAGATACTATCTCACTAAGTAAACTTGTTCACGAATTTTTAATAAGTTCAACTAAGTTGATTATGTTCAAATTTCACCATATCATTGACTGAATTGAAAATAGCTCAAGTTCAAACAAACACTAACTAACAAGCTCGATAGGAACCCAAACGTAAATAAATGATGCAAGGGTCAAGTTGATCAAAATAGTATTAATTTGGACTTAATTAACACCCTCAAACATGCGGCCGCAGGTTGAGAGCACACGGAAAAGAGAACATATATAACTATATAAGTATTTGGTGGACCAGTGGCGAATTCTAACCACAAACTCTTACATGAAAGGTACCAAAACCCTAAACAAACACATGATATAACCCAACCAATTAACCTTCGTGTCTCAACCCCCTCAAACACACACACACCTCAAACAAACTCCAAACCACCAATGGACAACCACAATAGCAATGGTTATGAGCTGCAAGCAAGATGCTTAAGCTACAAAGTCCAAACCTCAAGCCAACCAAACCCCTTCAAAATCCTCACCACCAAACACACATTCCAACAAGTCCGGCATGTCCTTCGTAACGTCACATGCAAGGCCGAACCACGCCAACTCCTAGCGGTGGTGGGCCCTAGTGGCGCCGGTAAGTCGACACTCCTCGAGATCTTGGCTGGGAAAATACTTGTCAAACTCCCACACGCGCTCCTTCTCAACAACAACCCTATTAATGCCGACCAATTACGTAAGATCGTCGGGTTTGTCCCACAAAAGGAGGCACTTTTTCCACATTTAACCGTTAGGGAGACCCTTCTCTTTGCCGCCAAGTTTTGTATTGGAAGCGGGGAAGACAGGGTTGTGTCCAAAGTGGAGTCTCTTCTATGGGAGCTGGGGTTGGAGGACGTGGCGGATAAGAGTGTGGGGAATGATAAGGTGAAGGGGATCTCTGGAGGTGAGAGGCGGCGAGTCTCGATCGGGGTGGCGATAGTACATGAGCCGGGGGTGGTGGTGTTGGATGAGCCGACGACTGGGTTGGATAGTGCGTCTGCGTTGCAGGTACGCCGATCTGTTAATTTCTAACACCACAAATAACTAATGAAAACCATGATGCTTGAACGTACTAAAAACTTTTTAAATGACGCAATGAAGATGCGTGATGAAACTTGTCATGGATCATTCGAGTTAGTTAATAAAATTTATAGAAAATTGTATACTGTGGACTAACAAACATGATAATCAATTTTCCTAGGAATTTTAAAAAAATGCTTCACCAGTCTTCATTCGCATGTATTTACTGGAAGCTATACTAAATTAGCAAATTACTACTAAAAGTTAAACGTAAATTAAACCCTCTAGTTTCTAGTCCATATTTAGTTTAGAAGTGCATATATCAAATTAATTCATGCTTAAAATATGTACATCATAATACTACTCTAGAATAGTTAGATAACTACTTTTTTTATATATTCAACAAACTTTTTATTTATTATTTGACATTAGCACATGTAAACAACATATTGCTCAAAAGTATGATCAGTGAAATCATAAGGTGGCTTCACACACATAAAAGTTTGACCTTAACGAAATACTCTTTGAAG
Organism: Triglochin maritima; assembly: GCA_963682175.1. Lineage (NCBI taxonomy): Eukaryota > Viridiplantae > Streptophyta > Magnoliopsida > Alismatales > Juncaginaceae > Triglochin > Triglochin maritima. The sequence goes on along the minus strand of OY821788.1, from coordinate 9,357,498 downwards.
TTAATAGAGTACTTTGTTTACCTATATATATTTTTTACTGCACGTACAATTACAAGTCCACCATCTATGACGTACTTAATACGAAACAACACGATTGACAATCCTAATCAACGCAGATAGTAGAGATGCTAAAGGGCATGGCCGCGGAACGCGGTAGGACAGTGATCCTAAGCATCCACCAACCAGGGTTTCACATAACAAAAATGTTTGGCTCCTTAGTCTTGATGGGCGGAGGGAGGGTGTTGCACCAGGGGAGTGTGGAGGAGTTGTGCGCTCGACTCAAGGATGTCGGGTTAAACGTGCCTCCGCATGTTAATGTCTTGGAGTTCGCCATGGACGGTGTCGGAGTGTTGGTGAAAAAGCACACGGATGAGGAAGAGGAGAAGATGGTGGTGTGTGAGGAAGAGGAAGTGGTGGATGAGAGATTTGGGTATACTTTGCAAGAACTATTTCAGCGTAGGAAAGTGGTTCCGGATGAGGTAGGGTGTTGGATTTATACGTCAATCATTTTAAGATAATTTGGAAATGCTTAAGTTTTTTTCTCTTTTCATAATTGGATCTTCAATTATACCCTGTGGTTCAATTGCCTCTCTGAATCTTAACTTAGACCAAGCGCTAAACTAATTAAGCTCAAGTTCAGGTTTACTGCAACTGAATTATATATATGGATTCTAATTCTAGGCAATATTGAAACTAGTTTATTTCAACATAATGAAATTGAATATATTTTGACGTTTAATGGGGGTAATATATTACGTTCACACGGTCTGATTTACTACATAGATAACCAATTTCATTACTGAGTGATTACGATGTTAAAATTTCTGAAGAAAATAATATATTGCATTGAAATGCTTAATAATATTATATTACACTTTTGATCACGGTAAATGAAACATATGTACGGCTAAATCTTCGTTAGCCTTGGTAAAAAAATAAATCAAATTAGGATATGAAAACGCAAGAATATTTGAGAGTATTTATTAGTATATTGACTCCCGTTGATTTTAATTTTTTTCAAAATGATTAGCTTATGTATTTATAATAACTGTCTTTCTGAGGGAAGATTCCTTTGGTTTTCTTATATTAGTCTGCTAGAGTACCAAGTTTCAAGAAGACCATAAATATGTTACTTATATTGCAATTACAATTCACCCTTATCTAAGACGGATCCAATCATTGACTGTTACGACCTTCTACATAATTGCTTAAAATATATTGATTGATATGTGCTTCGAATATTTAAGAACCGTCTCAAGGAAATAATTTAGATAGAGACATGTGAACGAATCCAAATCTCAAAATGAGTGAAGATCAGTTTGTTTTTCGTGGGACACTAGTGCAGGTATTCATCAGATGACTGTTGATTGATGCCAGAGGCCTCCAAGTGCCGACGCATAATCTTGTTATAGTTTCGGATAAATAATAAATTGGATATACATTAATATACTTTACCATTATGATATACTTCGAAGTAAGTAGTAACTCTATGGTACTTAAAGGTTGAAAACGCTTTTAAGGTTTTACTAGGGGTACAAATATTACAAGATCAAGTTCCCCAGAGACTACTTTGTTCTATTAACTGGGGCTATTTTGGTTAGTAGGCTACTGGAGTTGTGGTTGACATTAGAGATCAAACAGCAGTGAGGCACATTATATTGTGATATTAATTAGGCTAGAGTAGGACAAAAAAGATTGTTTGTGAAAGAAAATTAATTCTCTTGGGTACAAATCATTACATATGGCACCGGAGCATTAAGAAACCCTAGATGTTACATGGAGAAAAAGTAAGTGTTACATTTGAACTATACTTGACACAATCTGGATCGTCTTCAATTCTTGGAGAATTGGGGAGGCCCAATTAGACCAATCTTGACCATCTATTATGATGTGAATGGTGGGTGATATTATCCAAACCAACTAACAGTCTAACACCACTAATGATGTATTGAAATCTAATTTTGTACTTGTGTAGCAAAGATTTTGCAAAATTTCAGTTCTTAAGCCCATTTTCTCCTTCTAAGTTATAATTAATGAGTCATAAGAATTAAATATATCAAGTGATGTGATCTAAATAAGGAGTAAATAAAAAGTAAAATAAGAAACATTGATATGCTAAAACGTGTTACCGGCTTGTGAAAACAATTATTTTTGTATTCCTATAAGATAGAAAATGTACCGATTATGTTCCAACTACTTCCAACGTCATTAAAACAAGTAAAAATATGAACTTACCAATTGCATCATATATTTATTCTCGGTAATTACTAAAATCAGATTTTTATTTGAATTTCTCATTGTTAACTTTGGAAGTGTCAAACTTTTTAAATATAGGAGTATTTACAACTCTCATATGCCATTTTTTACTTTGCTATTATTGCAAATAGAATCTAAGCTACTTTTATTTAGATTCATACTAAACTCTCATGTGCTATTGTTTAACAGGAAGACCCCAAACCTGTTTCCACCAGCAACTATCTAAACAACACCAACAACAACCACCATCCCAACTCCTGGCTAACCGAAACAACCGTCCTCGCTCACCGGAGCATCAAAAACATGTACCGAACCAAAGAGCTCTTCTTCTGCCGGACCGTCCAAATGCTCGTCTCAAGCCTCATCCTAGGCTCAATCTTCCACAACCTCTCCTCCTCCAACTCGGCCTCAAAACTCGGCCTCTTTGCCTTCTCTCTAACCCTTCTCCTCTCCTCCACCTCCGAGGCCCTCCCGATCTTCCTCCAAGAAAGAGCCATCATCCTCCAAGAGACCGCCTCGGGCCGCTACCACATCTCCTCCTACGCTGCCTCCAATGCAATCGTCTCCCTCCCGTTCCTTCTCATCCTCGCTACCCTCTTCTCCTTCCCTCTCTACTTTCTCTCTGGCCTAAACACGTCCCCCAACTCGTGTACTACATTTGTTATCATAATTTGGCTTGCATTGTACACAACCGACTCGGTTGTGGTATGCGTGAGCACTCTCGCACCGGACTTCATTGTCGGGAATGCGATGGTGGGTGGGGTGATGGGTGCCTTCTTCTTGTTCTCCGGCTACTTCATACGGAAGGAGGAGATCCCTTGGTACTGGGTTTTCATGCACTATGTGTCCTTGTTCAAGTACCCCTTTGAAGGGTTGGTTGGGAATGAGTTTGAAGGGGTGGGGAGGTGTTTGCAGTATGGGGAGGGAGGATGTGTTTTAAGGGGGGAGGATGTGTTAAGGGAGCTGGGGATGGGAGGGGTTGGGAAATGGAGGAGTGTTGGGGTTATGGTAGGGTTTATTTTTTGTTATAGGTTTGTTGGGTATGTTTTGTTGAGGTTTAGGTGCAAGTGGGTGTTGAAGTTTGGGCTTAGAAGAGCCTTGGATTGATTGATGGAGATTATTTTGTGTGTCATTAGATGGAAATGGATACTATCAACTCAGTATTTGATTTGTATTCGAAATTCAAATCAGATCGAAGATCATATATGCATCAGGATTCTATTGAAGTTAATGACGTTGAATCTGAATTTGACAACCAAAAATGAATATGGTTTTGTATTCGAACGATGTTTGTATTTATATCATAATTATTTTTAATATCTAATCATGAGTTTTTGCTTAAATATTCTCAATGTCTCTTAGTTTGTTAAATATTTTTTTTCCATTTGTGTTACAACATCGTTCATATTATTTTACTAAGTGATAAAATGTTTTTTTTGCCAAATACCAAACAGATTTTATTTACAAAGGAGATGATCATATAATTGATTACCATTGATATCCTTGTCATTGTTGTAACATCCTCAAACAATGGAAAAAATTAAATTTTTAATAACACACAATCAACAAAGGATATTACTCAAATAAAGGAAACAAGTGCACCAACATATATAATATATATGCACATCAGAGTATTTCAAAAGTATGATTACATCAAAATGCTATATAACAAATACAATAATCACCCGACCTCAAATGAGAGAAAGCTGAATCCGGTAGCGGCGCTCCTCTCCTTGGTCACCACCCCCTAATGCCGACCACGACCTGAAAGCAAACATGCAAAAATGCCTGAGTTTCCAGAAGGAAACCCCGTATGCCAAACTCTACAATACATGAACTGGAAAGCACCCTAGCATGCAATTCTACAAATAAGAAAAGCATCACAACCAGGCTGGGCTCCAGGGCTCTTTCACCCAACCACAGCACACACCACAGTCACGGGGCTCCAGGGTTTTTTCACCCAACCACCGCAACACATGCTCGTCGCCAAGCTGGGCTCTAGGGTTTTTTCACCCAACCCAAGCTACCATGACACGACCAAGGGCTCCAGGCATTTTTCAGCCAACCCTTAACACGTAGTCCATGCTCAGGCTCCAGGGCTCTTTCACCTAACCTGAACGCACTACGGAGCTCCATGGCTTCTTCACCCAACCCCGCACAGACAAGCTGGGCTCTAGGGCTCTTTGACCCAACCACAACTCTCACACAGTTACGGGGCTCCAATACTTTTTCACCCAACCACCGCAACATCACATTTTCTAAGCTGGGCTCCAGGGCTTTTTCACCCAACCCAAGCTCTCGCACCGTTACGGGGCTTCAGGGCTTTTTCACCCAACCACCGCAACACTCGTGCCCACACGCACACGCCCAGGGTTAATTGAACATACCCACACACACATCTTCATATTCACATTATTTCTCTACCCCCTATGAGGCTTAGTTTTATTGCTTTTCTTCATTTCTTTTTTGCATCTTAATGTAGTTTAGTGTAACTAACCTTTCTCTCCTTCTTTTTACCTCTCGCCTTCGAACAAACCAATTGTCGACACACCTCCCAGTGGACGACCCGTATTTGCCACCGCTTCAACGCGGTCGTACACTTGCGGTTAATATAAAGCGACCAATCAAGTTTTTGGCGCCGTTGCCGGGGAGGTGCTCTGTCCAGACGTTGGTTTGGACGATTCAAGGGGTTTTTAATTTTTTGTTTCCAGTTTTGCTTATTTTCAGGGAACCATAGGATCAAGGGGAGGCTACTGGACAAGTTTGAGGAACAGAAGCTCTAAAAGGACCGCCAATTGGCGGCCTGGTGAGGATTTCGTGCTCTCAAATGTTTGCTGGTAGTTCGTTCTGTAATTTGTGTTATCTGGGAGCCCTATTTTGCATGCTATGACTTCTAGTTTGCTCTCAGATCATTAATCACTCCCCCATTAATCAACTTGGCCCTAAAATCCAAAGCAAAAGACTAGACGTTCTTACTTGTTTAGGTCACGCATCATGTATTGACTTAGGCATATAGTTGTCTTTTCTTTTAGCTTTATTTTCAGTTGTTGAGCGTTGATGTTAGGTACGCAATTTCCTACACTCATTCATGCATCTCGTATGCCCATGCATTAGTTAGTAGGAATTGCATCCGGACAAGAGTGAGTGAGCGTTTGATTGGAGCGATTGATTGCTAGATTTAGGATCAAAAAACTACTAAGGAGGGGTTGTCCCATAAAAGATAAGATGGGGGATTTCATCACCCTTTTCTTGGCCCCAAAAATCACTCTTAATCAAGCCTTAACTAAAAGCAAGTAGACATTGGCTCTAAGGATTGCGGACGCACTAGGAGAGTAATCTAGTTGAGACCGTCATGACCTGATCGGCGTTGCCTACCTTGTCGATAGTAGGAGGTACTGGATCTCCGGATCTGGTATCACTTGCTAGGCACTGTGGTCCTCGTTGTAGGGAGGTAAGGCGTGTCGAGGCTAGTGACCTCGAAGTTAGGCGTCGTCTAGCCTAAGGACCCATTGCCTTACATTGTTTGAGTCGTGCTTGCTAGATTATACTTCTACCCTCTCCCGTTACCCACGCTAGCTTTAGGGATTCTTCCCTTCTCCTCCGAGTCATCTTCTTCTCACCTTCTTCTACGTTATAGTCTCCTGCCCTTTACACTCTCTGGTAGCGTTTTTAGGGTCGAGTCGAGCACTTTTTACGAGTTTAGCCTCCTGGTGGTGAGAGTGGTCGACTCTAGAGTTCTTTGTGGAGATGGATGGTTACATGGGCGACATCCATATGATTGTTGGGACCAAGACAATTTGTCCTGGTATTCCGGATCCATGCAACCGGGGGTGGCTCAGACGAACACCCCGTATGGTTGGGATAATCTTCATTGTGTGACTGAGCAATCTTCATATAGGGGTAACATGAGAGAGGCATCAACTGCTAGACCACAATCTAGTTATGTCAGATCATATGCTGGTCAATAAACTGAGACATTACAACAAACTTTGGCCTCTTTCATGCGTATGACAAACGACATGAGTGCACCGGTGGCTCCAGTAGCCGTACCGTGCGACTGTTGTGGGTTGAGTGGTCATGTTATCGGGGAATGTCCTTATGTTCCCCCTGAGCCTGAGTATGAGATACCTTTTCCCAAAATGGTCAATGTGACCATTACGCATCCGCGTACAACCCGAGAGTGATGGATTCGTGGGGAGACAATTCTTATCTAAATTCTTATACCTCATTTTCACCCCCGTATCCTCCTCCCGAACACCCAGAATTCTACCAACACCCTACTTCAAATCATTGGACTCATTATCAGCCCATCAACACCCAACCCCAAAATTTCCCAAGCTCTGACTTGAACCTTATAGTTGACCTCATACCTGATTCCTTGAAACAAACTCTCGAAACGTTCATGGAAACCACTCAAAATTTATTGAAGTCCAACTTGAATTCCTTGCAAACTATGGAAATGCAAGTGAGTCAAATGACACAGCAATTACGTGAATGTGAGGAGGGTAATTTTTCTTGTCAACATGAGGATTTCTCTTCTGAAATCGAACCACCACCACATCCACAAATTCAAAGCACAATCTTTCAAAGTCAAACTCCTAGTCAGTCTGAGGGACTTGGGGTTTCAATTCATGATCACTTGGTGGAGGATTCGATTCCAATTGAGAATACTATGGACCAGCTTCTTTATGAGTCAGCACATGATTGTGCCTTATCTTCTTGTCCCGTGGCCCTTGAGCCACATGACCTTATTGTTGTACCTCCTAAGGACTCACCTATGGTGGAGCAAGAGCTCCCTAGTCCCCTCAATTTCAAACAACCTGATGAGAGTTTGCCTCTCACTATTGTTCCTGATCATCTTGGAAATGATGGAACATCAAACAACTACATTGCTCATGAGGGTATTAGGAGTTCCTTGGAGGATACCTTGGGTATGAGACCCACTGTTTGTTCGCCTGGTGAGTCGGATATGCCTAACGAGGTTCTTGACCTCGTTTTGACGCACCAGCCTGTTGGTTGGAGAGTTTGGATTGACGATCATAACTTCAGCAGCGCAACAAGAGAAACTCTTCTTCTGTTGCCCCTCATTTCCCAAACTCTTGAGAGGTTTAAGCTCTTTCAGTTTGATCCTTTGAATGAGACGCCTTTGCGTCCAATTCATGAACCTCTCATTCATCTGGTGCTCTTTGTGGAGTGGGCCCACGCATGCGTATTCTGGCCCCGCGTGGTGTCATGTTCCCTTTCCAAGTGCATTGACCCACTCTTGAGGTTCCTATTTGATGTCTTTTGACAAATGAAGATGGGAACTTATATTTGTACATAGTTATATAAAAAAAAGAAAAAAAAGAAAAGACTCCTTTAGTGAGCATCGATTGTTGTGAGCCCCAACCCTTGTGTATTTGGGCTCCATTTCTTTCACGTATTTGCATCCTTTCTTTAGCATCTCACAGGTTTTGATGGAATTCGGGTTTGTGTCCATCGACATGACCTTGAACTTTCCTTTGTACTTCATGTTGGTGAGATCTCTCCTTTTTCATGCATAAATTCATGTAGTATCTTGTTCACATTCATTGAGGACAATGCATGAAGTAGGTGTGGGGGGTGTTTTACGTGTGTACATAGTTGAGTCTTTTTCCTTTGATTTTATTTTCTTTTGTGTGCATTATTAGGGTCATGTTAGTGTGCCGCATTTAATATCGATATATCTGCTTGCCATGATCCATGGGTAACTTGTCTTCTTTTGCTTGCCTAGTGCTTTAAAATTTCCACATTTCTTTCAAAATCTTCATGTGTTTGCGAAAGAAAATGTTTTGTGGGTTTTGCGTGTGTTTAGCATGTGCAAAACCGTTTAGAAGCAAAGTAAAAAGAAAGCTCCCAAAATTGTCTTGAACTTGATGCATTAGGATATCTAATACAATGGCTTTAAGATTTATCGAGTTGTTAGGATGCACCCCAGTTTCCCTTGGGGGTGAGTAATCATTGGGTTTCAGTGCTAAAACATTTAAAGAAGTCCACCCTGAACCTAGTGGGTCACTAATTCGTGTCTATTAACTTAAGGAAGTTTGTTGTAGTCAAGGACCCTTTAAATCTTGTTGCGAGACATTAAGTGTAGGGGTTTTGGTTCATGTGTAGATTAGAAATAAGTGAGTATGTGTTCTCTCTTCTCGCACGACTCCTATCACTCGGGAAAGTAGGTCTGAGGGGACTTTACGCCTGGTGCTTTCGAGTCATCTGACTTGGGATGCGCCGACCGAACTCCCGTTACACTGGTGGTAGGGATTGCCCTATGTGGAGATTTGGGGAAAGGTGTACGTGATAGTGTATGTCCTTATGGGCAATGATGCACGAAACCTGACCGTGGGAGAATGAAACTCCAACTAATAAAAAGAAAAAAAATGAGAAAAAAAAACAAAAAGAAAAAAAAGGTAATGCAAATAAGAACCTTAATGGACCTTACACTTTGTATCACTTGAGGATGTTGAGGTTGTCCATGTCTTTCACTTAATTCCTTATTTAACTTGCACGAATGGTTCATTAGGCTAGGTGTGGACTGATTACCTATATAGAGTCGGCCCGTAGGATTACCACGTCCAATGATCGACAAAATATTTCCAATGAGTCGAGTGTCTAGATTGAATAATGCATCTTGTTCGGATTTTGTGGGTATATCCGCTGAAAACCCTCAGCAGACAACACTCCTCCTCCTTGGCAACAAGGAGGTTTAACGGCTTGTTGCACGTGCTAAGTGCAACAGTGATTCCTACGAAAGTGAGTTAGGATTTCTTGTTCTTGTTTGTTTCTCTCTTTCTTTGTTTTGCTCGGGACTAGCAAAAACTTAGGTGTGGGGGTATTTGATTGACATCATTTCATGCTTATATTTGTATCTTATATCAATTATCTTACACCTAAGCAATGCTACGTGACGAGTTTTATGTTTGAATTTCAGAAATAAAGAGGTTTGAAGAGAAGAGCCATGAAAGGACTCAATAGCAGGAAAAAGGACTTAATCGTGAGACTTGGGGACTAAGATGCAAGGGAGAAGGACCTGGATGTAAGACCGAAGGACCTAATGAGCAAACAAGAATACTTCACACCATCATGGGGAGTATTTTGGCAATTCTATTCGGGTCGGAGCTCCAACAAGCGAGGTAGATGCATCAAAGACAAATACAACCTTCCAGAAAAGCTCACAAGAAAATCCAGACCAATCAAAACACTGTAGACTGCTAAGTAACGGTCCAAGACCGCTAATTGGAGGTCATTTTGGGCCCAAATCCGCTAAGATTTCTCTTGGTTACGTATTAGTGTGTATTTAGTCCATTTCTGGTATTCGTTTAGTCCCACATCGGGGGATTGTCCCGGATTACCTTTTTCTATGACTATAAATAAAACTCTTCACCTTCTATTGTAATTACCCATTGCTTGGTGGCATTCTCTCTACTAAGGAGTGAGCCTTGAAGCAAAAACTCAAGGTGGAGAAGAATGTTACCTTCAATGTGAGTCATTTGTTAATAAAATAATTCTTCTAGTTTCTTTTAATCTTGTCTTTTAATTTGTGCATGTTTGTTTAGTCTTTCCTTTCCTTTTATGCTTCTTTAATACTTCTTGCTTTCTTAGTTAACTTTCATTTCACTATTATGCTTTCTTTTGTTAATATAGTTAGTGTATTGAGTAGTGAGTAGTTCCATCCCCATTTGGGGAGTGGAGAAATATGTGATATAATCATGTAGTGTATTAAGTGTGTGTTATCTTTATCCCTTGAGCTTTATTTGATTTCCATAACCATCTAATGGGTTTTCACTCTTATCTTTGATATGCTAATGCTCTTGAATGAAGCTTAGCTTATGCTTTGATTAGTGGACCTATTTTATGGGGAATGATAAGGTTAGGATATGGATGAAGTTAATATTGGAAACACAATTTGTAGTGTATGTGCTCTTGTTGCCTTTACCTTAGCTAATGTCTTGTATGTTTTAATGATGTAGTCTTATCTTAATTCATGTGGAGGCATAGTAGAGTCTAGTCTTTATACTTGAGTTCATTTAGCTTCATTTCAATTATTGTCTTGTATGTTTTAATGATGTAGTCTTGTCTTAATACATGTGGAGGCAAAGTTGGATGTAGTTTTATGATTTCATGCACTACATGTTGTGAGGAGCTTAATTGAACACAACCACACACACATCTTCATATTCACATTATTTCTCTACTCCCTATGGGGCTTAGTTTTATTGCTTATCTTCATTTCCTTTTTTGCATCTCAGTGTAGTTTAGTGTAACCAACCTTTCTCTCCTTCTTTTTACCTCTCACCTTCGAACAAACCAATTGTCGACACACCTCCCAGTGGACGACCCGTATTTGCCACCGCTTCAACGCGGCCGTGCACTTATGGTTAATATAAAACGATCAATCAGTCTGACAACCCCACAACCCACCAAGGAGATGAGTCACACGTCAGGGTTGGCCCCAACCTAGACCTGGGAATGGGGTCGTGTCGGCCCGACACTGTTACAATGATTCTGAGAGCCGTTGAGTTTTTTTATACCTAAACTACCATTCCTCTACCTTATATAAAGGAAAATGATAAATGGACGCTTGTGTCCGGGACACGCGCTGACGTGGTCGGCCCAGTCAGCAGCAACGATCTAGTCATCAAAAGTCAAATGTCTTTTCCTTTCTAAAATTAATTGAATAACAGAATTATTTTGTGTCACATGCAACTTATTCTCCCAATGCAACATTACGTTCCTAATGCAACATTTCGTTTCCCCATGCAACATTTATTTTTCCAATGCAACTTTTGATTCCCCACGGACAAACTTAAAATGGGCAGACCAACACCTTATTCTGTCCAGAATAAGTTCTGTGTTTGTCCACAATAGGTTTTGTGTCTATCCAGAATAAGTTCTGTGTGTCCACAATAGGTTCTGTGTCTGTCCAGAATAAGTTTTGTGTCTGTCCACAATAGGTTCTGTGTATGTCCATAATACATTTTGTGATTGTCTAGAATAAGTTGTGTGTCTGTCCATAATAAGTTTCTGTGATTGTCCAAAATAAGTTATGTGTCTGTCCATAATAAGTTTTGTGTCTGTCCACAATAGGTTATGTGTATGTCCATAATACGTTCTGTGATTGTCCAGAATAAGTTGTGTGTCTGTCCATAATAAGTTCTGTGATTGTCCAGAATAAATTATGTGTCTGTCCAAAATAGGTTGTGTGTCTGTCCATAATAAGTTATGTGTCTGTCCAGAATAGGTTGTGTGAATGTCCAGAATAAGGTGTGTATCTGTCTACAATAAGGAGTGTGTCTGTCCAGAATAAGTTTTGTATCTATCCAGATTAGGTTATATGTTTGTCCTGAATAAGTTGTGTGTCTGTCCAGAATAAGTTTTGTGTCCGTCCAAATTAAGTTGTGTGTTTGTTCAGAATAATTTGCATTGGGAAAATATTGCACAAGAAATAAAATGTTGCATTGGGAACGTAATGTTGCATTGGGAAAGTAGAAATTACGTGACACAAAATAAAATATGTTATTTATTTAATTTTAAAAAATAAAAGACATTTGACTTTTGCTGACTGGATTGCTGACTGTACTGACCATGTCAGCGCGTGTCCCGAACGTCCGCGTTCGTGTATCACTACCCTATATAAACCCCCAACCCATCTCATTCTCTTCACACCAAACTCAACCTCTCTCATTCTCTTCACACAAATCTCTTCAAATCTTCTCTAATCTTTCTTAGTTTCTCTAATTGTTTTGATTTTGTTGGAGACGGGTCAAGTTTGAGCTAACGCGTGAAGCCTAAAGATACAAACAGACCGTTGGCCGCCGATTTTACAACTTCTCTGGTCTTCATTTCCCATGCTTTTCTAATCTTTTAGTAGTTAATTTTAGTTAATCAACCATAATCATGACTTACTCATATCTGGAAAACAATTCACTTTTTATTTGCATATTCAGTAATTTTAATGACTTTATCATCTGATTCTGACGATTAATGATAACTCACCACCTCCCCATCCTGTTAATCCACCTAAGACAAAAGGTAATACAAGTACTAGGAACAAACTAGTCCAGTTTGGGTTGATTCTGAGGAAGGATTAGATGAATTAGGTAATCCAACTGCTACTTGTATTGGTGTGGTCACGTATATTCGGCTAAGTCAAGTGGAGGAACTGGTCATTTAGGTATACATCAACTTTAATGTAACGTTAAGAATAATCCTGGATTGGTAGTGGGTACACGTCAATCGGTTATAGACACAACTAGTGAAACTATAAATTTCAGAAGATATTGTCCAATTAAAGGTAGAGACATAATTGTTGATTTCATAATTAGAGATGAACTACCATTTAACATATGTGAATCTAAAGGCCTTAGAGAGGCAAGTCTCTACCATAATCCACAATTTAAACCATTTTGAAGAAGAACACTTAAAAATATTGCATTTGATAAATTCGATAAACAAAGTGAAATCATGATTACTTATTTTTCGTCAATGAACAATACGGTAGCATTAACTAGTAATGTTTGGATCGAACCCAATAATTATCCTTACTGTTGCGTAACTGCTCATTATTTAGATGATTCATGATGTTTAAATAAAAAATCATTTCGTTTTTACCTATTCTGCATCCTCACACTACCAAAGCTATATTTGATCACATTAAAGATGTTATCGTAGCTAACAATCTTGAATATAAAGTTTGTGCAATTGTATTTGATAATGCTACCAATAATACTTCTGCAATACAAATGCTTATTAATTATTGTCGTCCACTTGTAGATGATTTACCTTTTTTCATATTAGATGTATTTGTCGCACTTTGAACTTAGTGGTGCAAGATGGACTTAGCATAATTAAACATTACTTAGAAAATATTAGGAATGCAATTGCTTATGTAGGTTGTGGTAGTACATCTAGATATCAGGTATTTAGAGAATTTTGTGCATATAATGAAATGAAACCTAAGAAGTTTATATTAGATGTCCCTCATAAATGGAATTCTACATATGAAATGTTAAAATGTTGTCTTCTTATCATCTTGCAATTTCAACCTTCTACAATGACAAACAAAATGAGTACCTGTTAACCGATTTAGATTGGAATAATTGTAAGATTATGCATGATTTTTTAAAATATTTTTTCACATTCACCACTAGATTAAGCGGGCAATATTACCCAACCTCTAATATATTTATGTATGAATTACTTCTAATTACTAAAGTTTTTGCGAAATATAGGCACAATGCTAGTTTTGTTGAAATTTTATATGTAATGGAGGCTAAGTATAATAAATATTGGAATCCTCCTCCATTTAGTTTTTATTTAGCTTTTATTATGGATCCTAGATTTAAGATTACTGGTTTACAAGTTTTCTTAGAACAAAATTTTGAAAATATGAATTATGAGAATTTTCAAAATCTTGTATTTAGGTGTAGGTCTTTGTTAATCAAATATTTTGAAGAATATGAAAGACTATATAATGTAAATCAAGTAGGTTCAAATGTTGTCAGTTCATCATCACAACCACCTCCAACTGCAACAGATCCAGATGATGACGACTCCCAGTGGAATTAGTTAAGTCAAAAGAAGGAAAAATTAATGCAAACCGACACTCAAAATGAATTAACGGCATATTTAAACACTGAATTCTACTTAAGTACGATTGAGTTAAAATCTTTTGACGTTTTAGGCTGGTGGAGAAAAAAACTCAGGTAGGTTTCCACTAGTTTCTTTGATGGTGCGAGACTTATTATGTCCTCTGGTGTCAACTGTGGCGTCGAAAGCTGCTTTTAGTGCAGGTAAACGTGTCTAGTCTGACAAGAGACAAAACTGGTCCGACAAGTCAATCAAGATGAGTGTATGCCTAAAGGATTGAATCTACGCTGCGAACAAAATGCAAAATATGAATATTCACGACAGCAACGACGACGAAGATTAAAGACAAATTAGCTAAACCATCCTGGTAAAGGAGTAATTTTTTTCCTAATACCTCTTCGATTTTTTTCATTACTCCGGTTTAGCTAGCATTATGGCTTATTTTATTTGTAACTAATATATTATTTCTCTATTACTAATAAATAAATTTGTTACTTTGGGACAAAAAAAATTGTGTTTCTTTTTTATTAATTCCATTGTGCTTGTATACTTACTTCAAATTTAAAAAAACACCTGAAAAATAAAAAACCGACACGCACATACAAAGGAAATCCGACCCGACCCCAACCAGGATCCGGCACGACCCATGCCGGTGGGCGGTGCTGTGCCATGCACCCCAGTACCCAGGTTTACCCCAACCCCACCTGTAGTTCAACCGGAGGTAGTTGAACTCAAATATGATATTTGATATTAAGGCCGAAACATGCTTTGCTAATGAACTATTCTATTGGGCTTCAAGGATCTATCTTAACGAGCTAATCTTGTTATGGGCCGAAACTACAGCCCAGTTGGGTGGAGCTTTTGAAAGATGACATATTTATAACAAGACCCTCATTGTAAGCCATATTATCTCGAACATTATATTTTTCCAAATATGGCTGCAAATGCTCTCAATCTCAATTAATTATCTCAAACTTCGCTTTAGGTTACAGGGCAAGAGACTGGATAATGATTTGACATGGGTTATTTGCTAGGGTGCACCTCGCAAGTAGTATAATTGGAGCTATGCACCTGTATTTTAAATATTTCCCTAGGTGCACCTGCATTCCCATCTTATTTGTTTCTATGCACATCTGGCGTTAGTGGTGCCTACTCCTTCACCCTTTTTTGTCCAACGTTGTTAGAAATTTTGGAAATTATATCTCAATTTTTTTTAATTGTCTTTCATATTAATAACCAAAAGAAAAAATAGTAAAATATCCAAACAATAATCTTCCTCCTCACACCAGTGCATCTCTCTCTCCTCTCCACAACCACTCTCTCACCTCCAACCCTTCTCCCTCCCCACTCTCCTTTCCAATCTCCCCCACTCTCTCTCAAATCTCCCACAACCTCCCCCACCTTCTCTCGCACTTCATGTTCCGATTAAGCTTAAACCACAAGTGTACGACCGCGATGAAGCGGTGACAAGTACGGGTTGAATCCACAAAGAGGTGTGTCAACTCTGGTTCTTCAGAAATCAAGTGGTAAATAAGGAGAGAAGTTTGGTTACACTAAACCAGACTACACTAAGCTAGCAACTAACAAATGAGAAAGATAACAACTCAAGATTGACTAAAACTAAACTAAACAACTAACAAAGCGAGATGTGTGTACACATGTAATAGGGTGGTGAAGAATGCATTTGATATGACATAAGTATAAATTGTGTTTTCATGCATAGGAAGTGTCTAATGGTTGTGGTAAAACCTATCAATTTAGTCACTAACCTAGTTGATTAACATTTGCATAAACAAGTTGGTTATTAAGAACCTAAACAAGCATAGTAAGTGTCTAAAAGTTATGACAAAATCCATCAAGTTAAGTATTCTAATTTAAACAAACAAGCATACATTCACATTCATCACATATTGCATAAGATAACATTCCTTCCCATTCTTCATATATGTATAAACATCATCTCCACCCCAAATAGGGATGAAACTACTCACTACCCATTAAGCTAACAATTATACTAAGAAAGAAAAACATTGTAACTAATTTTACTAAGATTAAGAAAACAAAACAAAGCTAATTATACAAGCATAGAAGAGACAACATTAAAACAAAACTAGAAGAAAATATTTTATTGATGACACAATACAAGTAGCATTTACTCCACTTGAGTTTTGCTCCAAAGGCTTACTCCAAGTAGAGAGAATGACCACCTAGCAATGAGTAGATTTTAAAGGAAGATGACGAGTTCTATTTGTAGACATGAAAAAGGCAACTTGGGATAATCCCTCGGTGTGGGACTACTGAAACATGCTTAAAATGGACATAAACCACATAATACACAACCATGAGAAGCCGAGTGGGATCTTGACCAAACTAGACTGCTAACTAGCGGTCTGGAGGCGCTAATTGGCAGTCAGAATTGGTCTCATTCGACCTGGTTTCAGATGCCTTCTTAAAAGCTTCAATTCTTCACGTGAGGTGCACCCTGATCGGTTGTTTGAGTTTGAGCCCGAATCTAATTGACAAAATACTCATGATGTTGGTGTGGAGTTTCTCACTTTGCTATTTGGTCATTCTGGCTTACATCCACGTCCTTCCTTCTTGCAGATAGGTTATAGGTCTCACAGATTAGTCATTTTTCTTGTGTTTTAGTCTTTTTTCTTTTTCTTAAACTTGTTTATTCTTGAAACTTAAACATAAAACTCGTTACATATCATTTCTTAGGCTCAAAATAGAGAATATATGACCTAGATATATGCATAATATGACACTAATCACACCACCACCACCGTCGCCGGTCAGGGTGACTACTCCACCCTGCTGGTCTCACCTTCTCTCCCACACCACCTCTTAAATCCCAAACCCTAATTAGGGTGCTAATCCCGGTTTTAGTGGGTAGGTATGGGTGACGTGATGGTGGGCATGTGTGAGGTGATGGTGAGGTGAAGGAGGTATGGTTGGGGTTGCCTGGGTTGGTGGGAGGTTTGTTTAAAAGAAAACCACACCTCTTCCTCCACTCTTCTTCTTCTTCTTCTTCTTCTTACATTCTCACACCAAGCCTCCAACTCTTATCTTTCCCAACTCGACTGACCGACGACAGAGGAAGTGATGACGACGAGCAAGTAGGACAACGTGATCATGACCTTGAGGAGCACAAAGGACGAGCAGGCGATTGCTGACCGGAGAGGTTGTGAGTGAACTCCAGAGAGCATCGAAAATCACAAGAAGAAGGTATGCTAAGTTCTTGCTTTAGTTGTTTCTAACACGTGAGTGTGTGATGTTTTGGCACGTCACCGGAGGTCAGAGACCTCGCCGGTGACGAAGGCAGAAAGATGTACCTAGTAGAGCCAGGTAACTGCCGGCTAACGGTCGATCGGAGCCTTTGGACGGTCAACCGGATGTAATGTAGTTTCTCCAATTTTACCCAACATCGGTCGAACGATGCCTTACGGCAGCTGAACGGATGTGCATATTTGTTGGGTTGCGGAGTGTCAGATATTTTCGATCGAATGGGGCCTTGAGCCGTTCGAACGTTGCCTGGTATTTTGTTCTGGACTAAGCGTTGACCACCCAAATGATCGACCACCCTAGACTATGGTTCAACCGGTGACTGAAGTGTACCACGTGTCAGTTTGACCGTGTGGATTTTAGGTCGTCTGGTGGTGGCTAAATGAATGTAGGAAAGACTGATATTTTCGGTCGAACGAGCCCTTGAGTCGTTTGACCATTGCCTTGTTTGACTCAGCGTTAGATTGGCGTTGACCATACTAATGGTCGACCGCCATCGACCGTTAATGCTTAAGCCTTGAGCCAAAGGGTTCGACCGTTGTAGGCATCTATGCAAACGTTTCCCTATTCTTTGGGAACGATCGACCGTTTGTGCTTAGGACTGAATCCTTATCATTTTGAAATGTCAACTCTGTCCACAGAAGCTCGTGTCCTTGCCTAGTGCATGAGCTGGGAGGTGGCAATGGGTACGTTGATCGTGCCTACCTTAGGATAGCTGAGTGGTAAGGTGTGGACACTTGGGACATGCCACCTTTGTTTTATAGTATGAAGCTTTACTTGACTCTTACGAGAGTAGTAGCCCTGAGGGATCAAGTATCCCAATGCACAATGTTGCACGATTCTACAGAGTAGGATGACCCTGCGGAGTTTGGTCCGGACGAGTTGATCGGTCGGCCTACCGGCCACTGATACGATCGACTGGCCTAGAGGGCGATGATGTGACCCACGTGACCTTGATGGCGTCAGTGTTGGTAGCCTGTGCTGAGAGACAGCTAGGTTAAAATTCCTCCGTGCGACCGAGTGGCGGTTGAAAGGACCGCACGACTTTGATGGCGGCGGTGATTGTCCGACGATATATTTCAGAAGGTAGCTTGCTTGTGGCACAACCAGGTGAGTTGACCGAACTGAGCGATGACTCCGTCGACGAGGTGTTGATCTCAAGATTTAGCTGATTCTACTGACGCGGACGTGCATACGCCCGTCACCAAACCCTATGATTAGCGTACTCTCTGTAAGACCGTATGTGCCTGGGGTAGGTCTCTTTGGGAGACCCGATGATGGATGTGAGATAGATGTCCTTATTTACCCTTAGAGGAAATTATTGACTGACTGCATTATAACTTGTCATGCTATACTAGTATGATATGTTCATTTCATTGTACGTTAGTATGCATTTAGGCAAGGTTGGTATATGGGTTTCCTTATGGAAACTTAGGCAATGTTGTTTTATTTGCTTTCAGGACCACATTAGGTTCTGGCGAGTGGTGACCGAGGATGAGGGCACTCTGGGATCGAATCCTTTTCTAGGTCATATGATAACATGTATTTACATTTTCCTATACTTGATGTAGTCATACATTTTGACAAACTCTGATGTATTATGGTGCACCTCTTGAGTAATTTTATGAGTAATGTTCCCGCTCTTTTGGATCACATTCATGGTGTTATCGTGTTTTAAATTTCAAATTTTCTGCTGTTTCAGGGATGTTACACCACCACCATCACAACAACCACAACCACCACCATTTCCACACTTACTCTCACTCCCTGCTCCAACACCACCATCACCACTAGGGTCGTTATCGTTGACAACAACCCCTGAAGAGAGAGAGAGGATTGTTGAGAGAGAGAGAGGAGAGAAGTGAGGAGAAGAGAGAGAGGGGAGAGAAGAGAGAGGACTGATGAGAGAGGAGAGGAGAGAAGTGGAGAGAACTAAAGAGAGAGAGGAGAGAAGTGGATAGAGAACTAGAGAGGGGGATTGGGGAGAGAGAGGAGAGAAGTAGATAGAGAACTAGAGAGATGTAAAGAGAGAGAGGAGAGAAAATCAGAGAAAGAGGGTGGCAAAGTGAAGAGTGAGTTCGTGTTTTTTTCGTTTTTTTCATTTTTTTTCATTTTTTATTTAATATGAAGGACTATTATAGTTTTAATGGATAAATTTGCAAATTTTCCAACGATAGCCATTATGGAGTGTACCCCACAAACGGTGGAGGTGCACTCAAGCAAATTTGTAGTGAAATGTAGGTACACATATGAAAATAGTTGAAATACGGGTGCATAACTCCAATTACGTCACTTGCGAGGTGCATCCAAACAAATAACCCATCTAACAATGATAACCTGATCTTAATGGAAGCAAAAGTCCAACTATACCACCAATATATAAAATAAGTGTCTCATCCTTGATATTCTATAGGAGATAAACTTGTCGAGTTAGAGTCAAGTCAGGCTTTGCTCCGTAGGTGTGCTGGACTTTTTAAAATTATCCAGTTTAATTTAGTCCTGGTGTTCAACTAAATATTAGGTTGGCCGACTCACAAATTTAATCGAATGAAGTCATATGAAATTAGAGTGAGCCAACAAACACGAGAAAATATTGAAAACCTGTGAAACTATTATTTGGATTCAAATCTACAACCATTGATATTGAAGTTACTTTAAAGTAAGCATATGCTACCTCAGTTTATATGCAAGATGAAAACTCTCTATTGAAAAGAGCCATGGACAAGAACGATATTGTGATGAGACAATGGCAATGAAAAGTGGTTAAGTTTAAATCATTATCATGAAGAGAGACACATAATCTAACATCCCCGAACAACGAAAAATTTAAACTTTTTAAATCAAAGGAATCATAAGGATAAAGACCATCAAGAGTGGGGACATTACTCAAAGAAATACCCAAATATATATGGTCCACAACCACCGGTACCACACAGGCCACACGGTCCACAACTACCGGTACCACACAGCCACACGGTCCAAACCTCGAGTCTCCGTGGAGACCTACCGTAGGCACATATGGTCTAGCGGACAATACACAACACTTACCCACATGCGGCTAAACAAGCCAAAGGGATCGGTGAGGAGGCGTTCACACTTCCGCGCAGGTAGAATCAGATCTGAAAACATCGTGGTCCACCACCACACCAACGGAGCCGTCGCTCAGGTCGATCCATCACCGGTGCCACACAGACTGCACAATATCTCACTCGATAGGTGCCCAATCGAGCTACCTGCCGGAAATCATCATCGGCAGTCCATCGCCGCAACCACACAGGCCACGCGCAATCCTCCCTATCGCCACACAGGCCGCACAGGGTCCCTCCCGTCGCCACACAGGCTGCACGGGCTCATGCAATCACTGCCTATCAAGGCCAGTCGAACATATCCGCCACACAGAGGACCAGACAATCGACAGATCCAAACTGATGTCTGTTAGGTCATCGAGCTCCACGTGCAGACATCAACTCCGCCGCTATAAAAGCAGGGTAGCGGCCTCCGTAGCCATCCAGGCCGGTACTCACTTCATCCAACGACAGTTGCGTGTCCGCTAAAAGCAATGAGATCCACGATCCCTCAGGCTGCTACTCTAATACGAGAAGCAAAGTATAAACTACGCCACCCTTTATAATACAGAGGCGACACACCCCAAGTATCCACACTCTTCCACATGGCGGTCCCTGGCAGACACGCGCAACGTACCCACCGTCACCTCCCAGTTCACACTCCAAGCGAGGACACGAGTTTCTGTGGACAGAGTTGACACTTTACTAGGATCGGGATTCAGTTCTGGGCTCAAACGGTCGACCGGAAAAGGTATACTGGTCGACCGCTTACACAAAGGAATCGGTCGACTGAACGCATACAACGGTCGAACTCTGTGCTCAAAACCCTAATCCCAACAGTCGAACAAAAGTCTAAAACCGGTCGACTGAACGTGGTCAAAATCCAGAGTCTGGTCAAAATCATACAAGTCTATTCGGTCGATCGACTCAGGGGTCCTGGCCGACCGAAAACTACCAGGGTCATCCTAATAGTCTAAGTCATCTACTGGTTGAACAAGACACAATAATCGGTCGAACAACTTACTATACAATTAAGTTCACTTAAGTTCCGGTCGGACCAAAGGTCAGGAACGGTCGACCGTTTGGATAGGCAACGTCCGGTCCAAGTGAAACACGAAGCAACGGTCGAACAGCTCAGGGGTCCCGTCCGACCGAAAACAACCAGGCAAACCCCGACCCACCAGCACAAGCATGACCGGTCGACCGCCAAAAGGCATCGTTCGACTGATGTTGGTTAAAGTAGAGCAAAATACACTAAACCGGTCGACCGCCCGAAGGCACCAGTCGACAGCAACCTTGCGCCAGCCAAGGATTTTACGCTGTTTCTCGTCGTCGGTGAGGTCTCCGACCTCCTACGACCGACCACAACTCCACCCCAACTTGAGTGAGCAACAAAGACATCTAATGCAAAAACTTGACATACCTCTTCACGAAGAATGACGAAGAACACCGGAGCTCACACGCCGACACCTCGGAACCGTGATCTCACGCACGTCCTCCTCCTCGTGCCTCACCAAGCCCAGCACGCCCTTGCCTCGCGCACCTTCTCCACCAGCGCTCGAGCCACCGAGGGAGAGGAAGAGATCGATGGAGAGGAGAAAGGTTGAAGAAGAAGAAGAAAAGAAGAGAGGAAGGAACGTGAGAGAGAGTGAGAAGAAAGGAGAGAGAGATGAGTTTTCTCCATCCAAAACCCAACCAACTCATCACTCCCCACCATGCACCTACCCTCCCTAGCCCATGCCTCCGTCACATCACTCATGCCTCCATCGTCACTCCTCATTCCCCGTGCAAACACCACCGTTAAGCCCACCTAATCACCCATTAAACCCTAAGCAATGTTAGGGTCATTACACATGAACCATTCAACATGGTTATAGAAATTTTTTATGAAAACAAAAGCCATTAACAAATCAGTCATATACCATGCCAAGTCAGTCTGTGCATTCCAATCCCTTAATTGCCAGGATGACCATTAGTCACACACTCATGAAATGATAACAAGCTGAAAAACACCTTATTTTGCATTATCTTATTTCGCATCTATTATTGTTTGATAGAATGAATTATTTAAAACGGTGAAAATATGAATGTTTTAGTAGGATTATTTGAACCTGCAAAGTTGAAGTGTTGCCGTTCTTTTGCATTATCATAACATATTAATGTGGAATATGTGGACACGTACGTATGGATGAAGACAAATCTACCTTCTTGCCTTTGCATTTGTTAGAACAAAATTGAAGTTTATGATGCAAAGTACGACATGGAAATCCATTGTACGACAGCACTATTTAGTGATGGAGAGTCTCTCCTTGAGAAAATGGTAATTATCATAATTGGGTTACTCCAAAAGTTGGGAGAACTTAAGGATCACTCATCAACATCGATATCAACATCAACCACACTTCGTTCACATCAGAATCATTGTATTATGGTGAGGCAAGAATTCAACACAAGTCTGAACACCATAGTGGGGTTCTTGTCAGTAATAATGATGATATTTTGGAAGTATTGTCTCTCATAGCTTCTTAAGAACACAAAAGCTCGACATCAATATCAAACAAGTTGGGCAAAAGGCAATGGAACTGTGTAATCATCATATAATAGGTCATAGTTAATTGGTTTGGCAGGAGAAAACCAATAGGTCGAATCCACCACAAGGCTTTGCTTTTAATATGGTCAACAATTGGTTGAGTCTGAAAGAAGAATGGCTTGCTGGAATCCGGATGGTACTTAAGAACTAGTGCTTTTTTTCTTTTTTCATTTTACTTTCTTTGGATGTTTTGTTTAATTGAGATGGTAATTGGTAAGTAAAGTACAGTTGTTTTACCAAATATTTAAAAGTCGGGAGTTGGACCTTGTGTTTATCAACACCTTACACGCAGGCATATGTTTATGTGTATCTAGATAGAAGACCGTGCACTCACATCTACGTCCGCTATCCAAATATATAATATATAATTATATCAATGTAGACTTGTAGCTCGAGTACTTATCTAGGGTTGCACATGGGTTGTGTTCAAATCCTAAACCGACCCAAAATGAATCGGTTGGGTCGGATTGGATTCGGGGTTTTAGAACCTGGCTTGGTTCAGTTCGGGTCAGGCGGTCGGGTTGAACCGAACTAACCTGAAATTTGTAATGTATTTATATATATAATACATGCAGGATGTGATATCAATTATTGCAAAATTCTAATTGACTATTGCAATTTACCAACCCTCTTTCTCAATCCATCGATGACTCATCAGGGCTAACAATTCGGGTCATAACACGAAACTCGAACCCGAACCCAACACTAAATTTTTGTGTTCGGGTTTACTTATTTTAGGTTCGTGTCAAATTCGGGTCGACACGAATGACACAAAATGTAATTCGGGTCGGTTTCATGTTGACATATTTTGGGTTTTGTGTAATTCAGGTGGACTCAAATAACCCAAATTAGAATGTGAAAAACCCTAACCCTAACCTAAAACTCATATTCACATTCCTTCAGCAACCATCTCCTCTTTCTTGAACCTCTAACTCCAGCGCTCCAACACTGTCGTCGTCGCCATCCTCGCCAACCTTGTCGTCAGTTCTTCCCCTTTAGGTTCGACTTCTTGTTCTTCTCTTCGCTGTACCAAATCCTAATCCCACCACCACTCGTTCGCCGCCGGTGAGCATCTCCTCCACCCAACGCTAACCAAACCTCCTCCCCAAACGACACCTCCTCCTCGACCACCACCCCCTGCCCACCACCACCACCACCACCCTTTTAATAACCACACCTACACCACCCCTCTCCACCTACAGCCACCACCACCATGTGACACGCTAACCATACGAGCAAGCTGCAAAATCATGTACCTTAACAAATCTAGCAACCGCAGTTAACCTTACTTTCACATACTAAACTGAACTTGTGAAAATTATTTAAAATCTCTCTAATTTATTATTGTTTTTTTATTTTTGCTTGTACACATATATGCTTGTGATTATTGAATATTTGTTCTTCTATAGCATTCCACTAAAGTGACTTGATGATAGATAACTTGCTTCTATTTTTGGTTTGTAAGATAAGCTTCAATTTATTTGGATAAGGGGGGAAATTGTAAGTTGTGATATTATACTCTTATCATTGTTGTCACAATGTGTAAGTAAGCTGGTGTTGATCTTATTTACTAGTTTTGTGGCTGTATAGTTTTATTTACTTGCTTCTAAAGGAAACCGTTATTGCAAATGGAAATGGTGGATGTGATTGGCAATGAAAACGATTTAGTGGACTGTAACATGGAAGAATTAGAAGTAGAACAAGTCAACACTAGTAACATAAGTTCAAACCCGAAAGAAAAAGTGAAATGAAAATTTTCTAAGAGATTGCACGTTTGGAACTTTTTTGAGATGCTCAAGGACCAACCCGACCAAATAAAGAGATCAAAATGCAAAGCTTGTGGGGTGACTTACATTGCTAATGGTAAATTTGGGACTGGAAACATGCACCGTTATATTAAAGTTTGTCCTAGGAGTAGTTCTCATGATATTGGACAAATGTTGCTAGCTGGCAGCGGTAGTAGTGAGTCAAGGTCGTTGGGGATGCATAATGCAAAGTTCGATTCTGAAAAGTTCACTGAGTTACTTGTGTCTGTGATTGTGACACATGATTTGTCATTCCAGTTTGTTGAAAGATTAGTAGCATATCATGCATCATATTCATGTTATATATCCTTAATTTTACCTCAATATTGTGCTACTTGAGTGTTTGTTATTATATTTCAGGTATTAGGTAATAAAGAAGAGAAGGAAAAAGAAAAAAAAGAGTGAAATGTAAGAAGAAAAGACTTAAATGAAGCAAAATGGTCATCTCTGTCATGCACAATGACCTATCTGCAAGATGGAAGGATCTGGATGTAAGCCCGGATGGACCAAATAGCAAACCGAAAAACTCCACACCACCGTGAGGAGCATTTTGACAATTAGATTTTGACATATCCTGATTGAGACCTCGTATCATTGGGATCACTCATGAAACTCGCATCCGAATAGCCCTCGGCTATTAGCTTCCTTTGTCCTCCATAAACAAGAAACTTATCTTTGGTCTGGTTAAGGTACCTTAGAATATTCTTGACCGCAGTCTAATGCTCAGGACCTGCGTTGGATTGGTGACAACTTGTCACGCTTAGAGCATACGAGACATCAGGTCTTGTGCAAGTCATCGCGTACATGATTGATCCTATTGCAGAAGCATAAGGAATATCTTTCATGTAGTCCAAGTCTTTACATGATTCAGCACGTTGAGACTTCCTGAATTGCACACCCATATTGATTGGCACATTGCCCTTTTTAGAGTTGTTCATGTTGAACATTTCCAAGACATTGTCAATGTACGCACGTTGACTTAGGCCAATGAGTCTACGAGCTCTATCTCTATATATCTTGATTCCCAAGATGTATTGAGCCTCACCCATGTATTTCATTGAAAATGCAGATTTCAATGAACTTCTCGTTTGCTCAAGCAAATGTATATGATTTCCCATGAGGAGTATATGTCATTGACATATAAGATCAAGAACACTATGTGACTCCCACTAACCTTCTTGTATATACAAGGCTCTTCCTTACTTTGGACGAAGTGAATCTTTTTGACTTCCTCGTCAAAGCGCTTGTTCCAACTTCTTGATGTTTGCTTCAATCCATAAATGGATCTTAGAAGCTTGTATACTTTCTCGCTGTTCTTTGGATCTTCAAAACCTTGAGGTTGTACCATGTACACATCCTCCTCCAAGTTCCCATTAAGGAACACTGTTTTGACATCCATTTGTCATATCTTATAATCATGAAATGTGGCAATAGCAAGCATAATCTAAATAGATTTGAATATGGCAACCGGTGAAAAAGTTTCATCATAGTCAATTGATTAACCATTTTATTAATTACCGCAAGTGTACGACCGCGATGAAGCAGTGACAAGTACGGGTCGATCCACGGGGAGGTGAGTAGCCTCTGGTTTGTCAGAAATCAAGTGGCAAATAAAGGGAGAAAATATGTGATTATGCTAAAGCTAAACTACACTAAACTAGTAAGTAAGAAATGTGAAAAAAGCAACGAAAGATTGGAAATCAAGAAGAGAAACCCCTAAAGGGTGGAGTGTGTGCACATATGATTTAGATGGTTTAAGAAGTTAATCTTACGACCCCAAGTGCGTAATAAACCATCTAAAAGGTTTTGTCACGAAGTTAATGAAGCACTTGGTATCTTTTAGTGCATAATAATTCATTTTACTTAGGTTTGGTATTCTAAGAAAACTTGTCACTGAGTAATAATTTCAAACTTATAAAAAATAAACCTGACCAATCAAATACATTGGTGCAAATTTTGATGGTTTTCAATTTTAGTTGATTTACAATACATTTCTAACTAATAAAAGTGTAAGTGGAATAAAATATATAAAATCTTATAAGTTTTACCTCATGGGGAGGAGGGAATTGATTACACCGAATAGCTAGGGATGCAAACGGTAATTTCGAATCATATATAGCTTGCATCAAATTTCGAATCACAAATCCGATTCTTTTATAACTTATTAAATTTTGTATCCAAATTTAAAATTTTTCGAATACATTTGGAATTGATTACACCGAATAGCTAGGGATGCAAATGGATAATTTCGAATCATATAATATTGTATCAGAATTCAAATCACAAATCCGAATTTTTTATAACTTACCAAATTTTGTATCCAAATTTAAAAAAATTCGAATACGTATTCATACAATGTTCATTTTTTATATATATTTTGAATCTTAAATATTTTTAAAAGATGCGTTAATAAAATTATATTGTAATTTGTTTGTGCATTCTATTATATTCATATTTATAAAGAAGTATCTTAGTTTTTTGTAACTCATCATACAAATATTAATTACAACACATATTGGATGCAGAAATCGTTATTTTCGAACATTCATATATGGTTTGACCTCTATGTATATGAATTTGAATTTGGTAAAGTGTTATAATTAAAACAATTTCAATTCCAAATTGTATTTGGTAAGAGTTTCTTTACCAAAGACCAACTGAAATTAGATTTTTGAATCAGATATTTAGATAATCAGTTACCATTTGCATCATTGCAAGCGGGTGTAATAGATTCTCTCACCTTGATTATTCCTCCCTATCCAAGCCAAATTGGTTGGGTGAAAAATTAATTATACCCATAATTTTTCACTCTCTATTACGCCTCATACCATGCGCGCACCATTAGACTATTCAAATTATACTTTGCTAGTTATACCTTGCATATACACATTACCCATTTTTCACTCATCTTACCTTAGGAAAAATTACTTGTTACACATGATATATGTTGGTGATGTACTAACAAAGTATAAATTAAACCTATAAGAGAATACCTTACCTTACCATACTGTAAGTGTGTGAGGATGAGACGGTGCAACTGAAATACTCTAATCAAAGTTAATAATATGATATTATGATGTGTTTGGATGTGTCGCTCATACATGAAATTTGAAAATTTGTGGAATTTCAAAATGCATCATTTCTAAATACCATGTTTGGTAGATTGAATATTGGACTTTGTAAATTTCAAGGAAAATTCTGGAATTCTAATCCCATACAAAAGTGACAAAACAAATTTCACAATTTTAGCTAGAATTTAAAATCCCAACACCAAATTCCACCACAAATCCCGACACCTCATCTTACCACCTCTACCCCTCCACCGCCGCTGAACTTTACGACATCCGTCGAGTTCCACCGCCATCGAGATCCACCGCCTCCCCGAGATCCACCACCTCTTGTCTTGAAATGACATACTTACCCAAACAATGTGAAAACAAATGACTTCATTTAAAAATCTCAGGATTTGTAAATTTTATCGTTTCAAAGTTACATGGAATTGACAAATGACACATCCAAACGCACCATTGTTATCAATGATAAAATCGTTTACTTGATATAAATTGATGCTGAATCGTCCTCAAGTTCACCTAGACCTCAAAGATGAAATCAACCGTAGAAGGTTAGCATCAACAGTGGTGACTAGAAAGAAGTAGGGTCATGCATGATGGGGTCGTCCTGGCACTACATGTGTTGGGTGGGTTTGATTGGCATCCTTCCATTCAACACATCGACGCAAAATATATATCATCTAAAAGGACCTCCACTTCCCTTCAGGCGTGCATTCGTGCGACCAAATCAGGTCATCTACTTTGCTTTTTGGATAACGATAGGCTTACGTATGGTGACATGCATGCACCTTTTCTCCACACCATATATCATACAAACCATATGTTTGTGAGATTGTGATACATATGTTAATGAAAAAGAAAGGTGGATGTAAAGAATGATTAGTATGTAGAAATGTAACTTCATTAGAGGAAAGAGTAGAAATTCCATATTCAAAAGTGATCCAGAGATATTTTCATATTACTCATCCCACTTTGTAAGGACTACAAAGTTACCAAACTTAGTGAAGTGGAGGAAAACTACTACATTAGGAGAAAAAAATACCATTAAGGACTAAGAGCAAAGCAACTAATTGTGGAGAAAGAAGAACAAGGAGAAATTTACTACATTAAGATGGACTGTGTTATACATATATTTTAGGTACGTTTTTTGCTTCTTTTCTTTCTTTTTCGTCTTCTTTCTTCCACCAGTACATGCATGGGTGACTAAATTTGTAGATCTAATCTAATTTGGCAAGCTTATTTCGTCTAGATCGTCAAGTGATAAGAAAACCTCGTCCAAACACGAAAGCTCCGTCCCATCATTGTAGCAACTTGTCTCAAACACTCGACAGAGAACCCAAGTGCTGGATTCCTACAAAACAGTTAAAATAAAATTCAGAAACAATATCATATAAACAAATAACGTGCACCTATTTCATAGATATGTACATGGATAATCTTGTATGATTTCAAATATACTTATAACAAATTGTACGTTCTTCCTAATTCGCATCACTTCATGTTTCTTACTCATCCCGCTATTAATGAAGACTACCCAATAAGCATGATAATGCCTTACACAGTGAATGAAAAAGTATCGAAATGATTTGAAAGCACACTAGTGTACATAAGTTTATGGTTAATATGTAACTTACTTGAATGTGGTGACCTCTTTTCCTTGAAGATCTCCTATTAGTGTTACCAGTGCTAGTGCTCACATTGTAATCCAGTAGATGGTACTCACGCATCATCCAATTGGTTTTCATCCCTTGAGGAGACTCACCAATGCAGAAGGACAATAGCTTCTTCACTCCAACAGTCTTATTACAGCTCGTCACTGCCTCATCTTCGGCGACGATTCTCCAATACCCATTGCCGCAAACTCGGTTAGGCATAGTGGTGAAGAAATACCATCCATCTCCTCCGGCTAGTGCTTTGCCTACTCTCACAAAATTGTATAAAGTAGTACGAGGTGAAACATATAGAGGTGAACGGAATCGGATTATTTGGTAACGGTAACGGTAATGGTATTGGTATTTGCACTTTTGTTAGTTGATATGTGAATGGAATGGAAGCTTGGAAGTTGAAATCAACTAACCATTTAATTCCCAAGGATCTTGGAGGGAGAGATCAAGAGTTGGGATGATATCCGGATTGCAAGGCAAAACCGCGGCCTTGCGTTTAAGAAAGTGAACGACTAGCTCCTCGTCGGACGGAAAAAACCGAAAACCAGGTGGGAGATCACCCATTTCGACAAAGTGAAGTGGAGGAAATATATTTGGAGAAACAAATGGAAGGGTAGGAGCAAATAGATGCGAGTTAGTCGAAGTGGTTCTTGGGAGATTATATAGAATTAGAGGGACAATGAAACGTAAGGGGCAAGTGTGGGTTGTGGAGTGTGAGTGGAGGAAGTGGCTAACAGAAATATATGCATGGCAGTTCGAAATTTTGATATGTGATAACTCCAAATTTGGAGGGAATAACTCTCCAACCTTAATCATTATGGTTTAGGTAATATAATTAATGAGAATATTCAAATTTTAAAGATTCAAGATTATCATGTTAAGGATTGAACTCTTACACGAGATTTGCATGGGAATATATATGTTGGTTTTGCGTTGCTACCAATATGGATTATTTTATATGTTTGTAGTCTTAAGGAGAAGACCTTAAGCAAAGCAAAGTAAAGTAAAGTATATGACCAAACTACTGCCCTACCATGTATTTAAATATGGCAAAACCCCACGTGGTAAAATAAGTTCAAACGTACATGTTATTTTTCAGATTTCACAGTGGGTACGTGTAAAAAAAATCAATCAATTTTTTTCCTTGTTTATGTTGTGCAAGTTATATTAATTAATTATACGCACAACAGCAAGTTGTTTAAATTTCATGCTAAGCAACAAATGAAGCATGTCGATATATCAAGACCAGCTTTGCATGAATAGTGGTACCACTAAAAAATCTAAAATAATATTACGGTCTCAAATAATTGGTCAACCTCCCAAGTTGCTAATATTTTTCCTTGTTTCTTCAAGTTGTGGTGAAGTTGTTGGCCGTGCATAAAGTTAATATACACAGATTACTAAATTCCGCAGGCTTCGTAAAGCACATTTGGATATTGACTAAGCAAGAACAAATTTAATTATGAACTTTAATGTCTTGTGTTTAAACATCACACGCCACGGTGACGTATGATTGTATACCTTCAGAAACATGTTTTTAGGTCTAACAAGTAACAATGTATGTAGGTCATTTCTTTCTAAGAAATCTTTGTTAGCATAGGTGACTGTCAACAGTTTGAACAAATTTTGAGTTAGTTTGACACTGAAGTCTGCTTGGTGTTACATGTATACGTTGTTCAATTATAAATCCAATGTAGCGGAGAAATAAAGGTACAATTTACAACATACTGACAAGCTTTTTTTGATGATACTACTACAAATAATAATAATAATTATTATTATTATTATTGTCATTATCATCATCATGATAATCACTTTTCATGCTTTGGTTTTTTTTATAATTATTTTGTTTTGCAGCACGAAGACATCATTTGAAATTATTACTTTACTTCTCTCGCTTTATAATGCCACCTGCAGTAATGCAATTCACACGAATTGAGAAGGTTTACCAATTAAGATTCGGAAAAGTAATTACTTGAACTACACAAACAAAGATGGAGAGAATCATCATTTCCATTGTTGGTTAAGCGTGAATCACGACACCGAGAAAAATCAAGCACCTCCATCTGTCTCACTTGAATGAACTGATGAAATAACATATCAAGTTATACAAACTAACAATGGTCATGCATCAACCCACCGCGGTATTTGTTCAAACAAGCTAGCTTCCTGCGTTGACGGCTGTTGTTTAAAAGTAATTTCACAAACATACTCATGATAATTGTACGAGTTTAGTGTAGTTTGTCTTCCACGCCTTTTGTCATTTAGCGCTTTGTACTCTCATCTTTTAAACTTGACCGTTACCTCTGGACCTTTGCAATTTTGGCATACTCTCCTCTCTTCCCATTTTTTGTCAATTTATCTTAAATTACCCTTGAACTGTAAGAGATAAAGTTCCGACTAAGTGTCTAATCTGGATTAGTACGTGGCAGCTCGGGAACCGACCTATGATCCCCCACCGAGAAAAATATTTGGCTAGAAAGAATCATCCAAGCGGAGTGTGTGAATTTTGAAGAATTCTCCAAGCAAGCTTGAGTAGGTTTGACTATAGGTTGACTTAAATATGCTTGAGTGCAAGTAGATCCCCCATCTTCAAGAGGCAGCTATTGGAGAGAAATATGTTTATTTTTTGAAGGATGGAAATATCAAAGGAAACGTGGCTGGTTGGAGTTTCTCAAATGCTTGGGCCTATTTAGATGCGAATGAGTGATCATATGATAGCGCATATGGCCTTGAATAGAAAACTGTAAGGAAAGTTAACCGCCCAGCATGTGAAAGAAGTCCTTCTGCCCAAGACGATGTCCAGCCCTTAAGGAGATCCAGGACTAGGAGGCTAAAAGTAAAACCAGAGATCTCCTTCGAGGAATCAATCGAGGTCAGCAAATAGGTAGAGTCATGCATCATGCGAGGGAAAGAAAATTATTTTAGATTGGAAGGTTGTACAATAGCCCCAAAGCGACATGCTGGATTTGTTGTAGTTGAAAAAAGTGGCCAGAATGGGTTGCAGGTATCGTATGCCTTCAATACTTGCCTGTTCAAATAGGAGAATATCTTCGGTGAATGCTAAGTGGGTGAGAGAGAATTGTGTTCGTGACTCTCAAGGGCCTCAAACAAGAGAAGCACGAATAATGTTGGTGTGAAGCAACTGATGAAAATTGATCTTAATTCATTGTAGTTGACTGTTAAATCATCAAAGTTGATGAGTCATCAAGATGAAATGATATCTCACAGTCTATTGTAATTATTTGATTTGAATTGTCATGATTGATTGTCATTAGTATAGAAGGTAGAAAGTTAAAAGTCTTCTTAATGTAGAGGGGAGTCTAAGAGTCATTTGTATTGATATAAATAACATACAAATTCATGCATGTAAATGTGTGAGAAATGCAAGAAAGATTAGAGAGTACAAGTTTGGGCATTTCTCCTATTGTCTTTCACCTCCACCGTCGAATATCGAAACATGACCACCCTTTATCCCCAATAAATTGGTATCAGAGCCATGTCGAGTTCTTGCGTGACCCCGTTCAGTTAAGTGATGTTGCCTCGCCTGTCGAAATCCAATTACGACAATTGGAGTATTCAAATACGCGCACTGTTGGGTGCGCAAAATGCATGGGAGTTGGTCGAGAACGGCTTCGAGGAGGAGTTGGGGGCCATAAACGTCAACCAAAGGAAGGTGGCGAAGGAGATGCGCAAAAGAGATCAATGCGCAATGTTTCTTCTCTTTCAAACGGTCGATAATGCCGACTTTGAGAAGATCACGGGAGCAAAGATGTCTAAGGAGGCGTGGGAAATTCTGGAGAAGGGGTACAAGGGTGTGGATCGTGTGAGACAAGTAGGCCTCCAAGCGCTTCGAGGTAAGTTCGAAGCATTGAAAATGAAGGAGTCGGAAGGAGTGGTCGACTATATCACAAAGGTGCGCATGCACTACTGCAGAATGCTCAATAGACGTCACCGAATAGACGTCGGATGTAAAAACATCTGATGTCTATAGGTATAGACGTCAGATGTTTGGACATCCGACGTCTATCTGTTTGTATAAATGTCGGGTTTTTAGTATAACCGACGTCCATACCTCCTGAAAGAAGAAAATATTTTTTGTTTATTTTTTGGATTTATTTCGTATAAGAATTTATGTAGATTTATTTTGTATAAGAAATAAATCAATTTTTTGGGATTTATTTTGTGTTAGAATTTATGTGGATTTTTTTGTATAAGAATAATGTGAATTTAAAAATAGTTACATCAATGTAACTATCACATGTGTGTGTATGGTCACATGTGTTGAAGTTTAGTCCCACATTGGAGAAATTTTTTTATTGGTGGAGTTGATGTACTCCACCACTCCTTTACTTCTAAATGGGAGTTTGGTACCACACTACAAAATGCACTTGAGGTATATATATTTAATGGTCAAAAGTTTTAGTAGTCTTAACATTTCTGACATGTTGTGCTTGTTATTTACAATATCCGTCAGTGGTTAACCATGAAATGCAAATACAATACGTTGTTGTTAATGATTTGAAGAATACCCCTGTGGCACTTTGACATCGTGTACACAATGACAAAAAAATAACTTCTCTTATCTAGAGAATGTGTAACAAGCTAGTGGTACTGTTCCCCTCATCCTCTGGTGCTAGTTTTGCTCGTATACCAAGTTCTACTAGATCAAGTTGGGGATTATAACCATCTTTAGTGTTACTAGTTATATTGAGAAGAGCTCCTAGTAAACTATCATAAACATTTTTTTACATGCGTCCAAGACAACCGGAAAATAGCATCGATGTGTATTTGAGATCCTTAATTGATGACTTAAATAAATTGTGGGATGATGGTGAGCAAGTGTGGAATGACTATCGCCAACATTCATTTACTATGCGTACAATGATCTTTTGCACAATAAATGACTTTCCTTGCATATGAAATTATGTCTGGATATTCCATGAAATGCCTTATCTTTTTGTCCCGTGGCCCTTGAGCCACATGACCTGATTGTTGTGCCTCTTAAGGACTCTCCCGTGGTTGAGCAAGAGCTCCCTAGTACCCTTAATTTCATACGACCTGATGAGAGTTTGTCTCTCACTATTGTTCTTGATCATCTTAGAAATGATGGTACATTAAACAACAACATTGCCAATGAGGGTATTGGGAGTTCCTTAAAGGATACATTGGGTAAGAGACCGACTTTCTGTTCACCTGGTGAGTTGGACATGCATAACGAGGTTCTTGACCTCGTTCAGACCTACCAGCCTGTTGGTTGGAGAATTTGGATTGACTATCATAACTTCAGTATCGTAATAGGGGAAACTCTTCTTACGTTGCACAATATGTCTCAAACTCTTGAGAGGTTCGAGCTCTTTCAGTTTGATCCTTTAAATGAGATGCCTTTGCGTCTAATTCATAAGCCTCTCTTTGCTTTTTGTGCACTTTGTGCGGAGGGGGGGGGGGCACACATGAGTATTTTGGCCCCACGTGGTGTCATGTTCCTCATTCCAATGCATTGACCCACTTCTGACGTTCCAATTTGATGTCCTTTGACAAATGAAGATGTGAACTTATTGTTGTACATAGTTATATTTCAAAACAAAAAAGACTCCATGAGTGAGCATAGCTTGTTGTGGGCTCCAACCCCTGTTTATTTGGGGCCCATTTGTTTCACGTATGTCTCCATTCTTTAGTATTTCACAGGTTTTGAAGGGAATTCGAGTTTGTGACCATCAACATAACCATGGACTTCTCTTTGTGTTTCACGTTAGTGAGATCTTTTCTTTTTCATGCATAAATCCATGTAGTATTATGCTCACATTCATTAAGGATAATGCTTGAAGTGAGTGTCGGGGGGTGTTTTACGTGTGTACATAGTCCAGTCTTTCTCCTTTTGTTTTGTTTGTATGGTTAGGGTTTTGTTAGTGTGCTGCATTTAATAACGATATATCCGTTTGCCATGATCCTTGGGTGACTTGTCTTCTTTTACTTTCCTAGTGCTTTAAATTTTCACATTTCTTTCAAAATCTTCATGTGTTTGTCAAAGAAAATGTTTTGTGGGTTTTGCGCATATTTAGCGTATGCAAAACCATTTTGAGGCAATCAAAAGAGAAGTTCCCATAATTGACTTGAACATGATGCATTAGTATATCTAGTATACCAGCTTTAGGTCTTATCTAGTCGTAAGGATGCACTCTAGTCTTCCCTCGGGGGGTGAGTAATCATAAGATTTCAGTACTCAAACAAATAAAGAAGTCCACCTTGAACATAGTGAGTCGAATAATTCGTGTCTGTTAGTATAAAGAAGTTTGTTGTAGTCGGGAACCCTTAAAATCTTGTTGTGAAACTTTAAGTGTAGGGGTTTAGGTCCGAGGAGACTTAGTGTCTGGTGCTTTCGAATAATCTAACTTGGGACGCACCGACCGAACTCTCGTTACACGGGTGGTAGAGATCGCCCTATGTGGAAATGTGGGGAAGGTGTACAGTGTAAGTCCTCATAGGCAATGATGCAAGAAACATGACCTTGGGAGAATAAAATACCGACTAGTAAAAAAAGAAAAAAAGAGGAAAAAAGGAAAAAAAAGAACTTTAATGGACTTTGCACTTTCTATCACTTTAGGATGTTAAGGTTGCCCATGTCTTTCACTTAAGTCCTTAATTAGCTTGCACAAATGATTCATTAAGCTAGGTGTGTGGACTAAATACATATAGAGAGTCGGGCCATAGAATTACCGTGTCCAATTATCGACAAAAATAGGTCCAACGAGTCATGTTGCTAGGTTGAATAATGCATCAATGTTCAGATTTTGTGGGTATATCCGCTGAAAACCCTTAGGAGACAACACTCCTCCTCCTTGGCGACAAGGAGATTTAGCGGCTTGTTGTCGTGCTAAGTGCAACCGTGATTCCTATGAAAGTGAGTTTGGATTTCCCTGTTTTCGTATGATTTTCCTTTCTTTGTTTTGCTTGGGACTAGAAAAAGGTAAGTGTGGTGGTATTTTATTGACATCATATCATGCATATATTCTTGTCTTATATACTCTATTTTTAATTAAGTAATGTTATGCAATGAGTTTTATGTTTAAGTTTCAGGAATAAACATCTTTGAGAAGAGAGACACAAATAGGACCAAAACGTGAGAAAAATGACTGATCGGTGAGTCTTATGGACCGATTTGCAAGAGGGAAGGACCTGGATGCAAGCCTAGATGACCAATTAGCAAATCAAGAAACTTCACAACATCATGAGAAGTATTTTGGCAATTAGAGTCTGGCCTAGACTTGTATGACCGGCTATGGTGCACCCCACATGCCTAATGACAACACTAAGGATGGCTGCAAAATTTGGACACAATCGGACCCATTCAGACCGCTAGTTGGCGGTCCAACCTGGTCCGAAAATCTGATCTTATCAGTCGTGGTTATTTGTTATGTTGTTTATAGCTATTTTTAGTAGTTGTCATTAGCCCCACATCGGGGGATTGTCCCTGATTACCTTTTTTCATGCCTATAAACAGAACTCTTCTTCCTCCTTTGTATTGCCCCATTGCTTGGTGACATTCTTTACTTGGAGTAAAGTCTTGGAGCAACACTCAAGTTGAGAAGAATGCTACTTGTAAGGTGAGTCATGTAAATAAAATATTTTTTTAGTTTGTTTTAATATTGTCTTCTCTTTAATTCTTGTTTGCTTAGCTTAATTTTGTTTTATCTTAGTAGAAGTAATTAGAATGTTTCCATTTCTTAATGTTGTTTTTTTGTTTAATGAGTAGTGAGTAGTTCCATCCCCCTTTGGGGGTGGAGTTGATGTTT
This sequence comes from Triglochin maritima, assembly GCA_963682175.1. Taxonomy (NCBI): domain Eukaryota; kingdom Viridiplantae; phylum Streptophyta; class Magnoliopsida; order Alismatales; family Juncaginaceae; genus Triglochin; species Triglochin maritima. The sequence goes on along the minus strand of OY821788.1, from coordinate 9,320,365 downwards.
ATACATGTCATGAAGAATGGAATGAATGTTATATATTGCTTTATGTGATGAATGTAACTATGCTTATTTGAATTAAAGAGAATACTTAACTTGATGGTTTTTGCCGTAATCACTAGGTACATCCCATGCTTGTTTAGGTTCTCAATAACAAACTTATTTATGCTCATATTAATCAGTTAGGTAGTGATTTGGATGATAGGTCTTGCCAACCATTAGGTACTTCATATGCATAGCAACACAACCTACACGTGCTCTATTGCATGCATTCATCACTACTTTATTTCATGTGTACACACACTCCACCCCTAGGGGGCTTCTTTTCCTGAAATCCCAGCTTGCTTTTATAGTCACTTAGTTTAGTTTAGATTTCTCTCGCTTTCGTTTGCTTTGTTTGTGATTGCTAGTTTAGTGTAATCACTCTTCTTCTTCCCTCTTTTCCCACTTGCCTTTGAAAGATCCAGAGTCGACACACCTCCATGTGGATTGACCTGTACTTTCAATTGCTTCATCGTGGCCGTGCACTTGCGGTTTAAACATAATATTCACATCAGTTATAATGCCCAACTTGATCTAGTAGAACTTGATATACGAGCAAAACTAACACTAGAGGATAAGGGGAACCGTACCACTAGCTTGTCACACATTCTCCAGATAAGAGAAGTTAAGTTTTTGTCATTGTGTACACGGTGTCAAAGTACCACAGTGGTATTCTTCAAATATTAGTAATTGTTTTTCATCAAAGATTTCAACCTACTTGGTTTGAAGTCTTATGATCGTCATGCATTGATGTAGCAACTTTTTATTGTTTCTATTAGATCGATATTGCAAAAATACGTGAGACGTACTATTATCAAACTTTGTTTTTCATTAATAAGATTTGTTGCAAAGTATTTGATCTGAAATATTTGGATAAGTTGTAGAATAAAGTGATTGTTACACTGCTGGATAAAAGGGTTTTCACGTCGATTTTTTGGGTCATATCTCATCAGGGTTACGATCCAAAATACCGACGTGGTAATTGGTAGACATAGTAGGGAAGATAATATCACGTCGGTTGTATACCCGACGTGATATATGCAATATGATGTCGGTTGTTATTACATCGGCGTGACATGTTACTATGTCACATCGTTTTAACAACCAATGTGATAAGGTAATGTCACGTCGGTTGCTAAATACCCGACATGACATGTCAACATCGTAGCACGTTTTTCCAGTAGTGTTACAATATGTCAGTTGCAGATGTACTTTCCACCTACATTTTTTGCTATTATGGTACAATTGGTGGTCCATCTAGTTACAGAAATTAAATTATCTGGACTAGTATTTCTGAGGTGAATGTATCTTTTCGAGCGATACATGAGTGTGTTGAAGGGTTATTGAAACAATTGATGGAGGCTCGATACTAGCATCATTCAAGACTACATAAATCAAGAGGTTATTGAGTTTTGTGATGAGTACTTGACTCATACAAAAGTGGCGGACTTCCTAAGAATTATCATGACGACAAGGTTGGAGCTACAGGTACGTGGTGCAAAGTCGATAAGTCTGAAGGGTGATGATCTTTTTATGGTGTATTTTTATGTGTTGTGAAATTCTAACGAACTACATCCGTTTCTGGATGAACATTTGTCCCTAATGTAGGAAAAACATCCAACATGGAATGACCAACAAATAATTAATGCTCACAACAAAACTTTCATTGATTGGTTCAAGAAAACGATGTACAGTCATAATGTTTCTGAGATTTTTAAGTTGTTTGCCTATATGCCTAATCTTGTTGTCACATCTTATAGTGGTTACGATATTAATGGATACTCCACCAAAATGGAAGACGATAAAAGCACAATGCAGAATATGGGGTCAGTTTAGTAGCTGAATCATTGCATATGTCTAATTTCAATGATAAAAGTCCTATAAATGCCAAGATGTTATATTATGGTTAAATTGAAAAAAACTATGGGAGTTGAATTTCACCAAATTCGACATGGGAGTATTTAAGTGCAAGTGGGTTGACAATAACAATGAGCTTTGGGTGGGTGATTTGGGATTTACTTTGATGGATCTTAAATAAAATAGGATTCCAAGAAGATCCTTTTATTTTGCATCTCAAGTAAAATATATTTTCTATGTAGCAGACCCCTGTGAAATGAATGATCGGTAGTTTTAGAAGGAAAACGTCAAATTATTTGTGAATAAGATGTTATGATATTGAAGAAATTCCCCCATTTTCAACACAAGTGCCTGAAATGAAGTCAGTTGATAATGATAGAAATGTTGATAACTTACTTATTTGGAATGATCATCGTGAAGGAATATGGATCGAAGATCCTAATAGAAAAAAAACGAAAAACAAAATTATAAAGGTCAAGCTATTATTTTATTAGTTTATGTTAAGATATTATTGTGTTTATAAACTGACCATTACAATTCAAAATCCGTTTAACACTTGTTTTTTGTTTTTTCAAGTGAATGGCCGACACCTAAGTCGAAGAGTAACAAAATTTGCAGTTGATACATTTATTCTTATACATTAGATTTGTTGTGTTAAATTTGTTACGGTACATTACATTTCTTGTTGTACATTACATTTGTTGTTGTTACACTTGTTGTTGTACTTTACATTTGTTATTGTATATTTGTTGCAACTTCTTTTCGAATTGCAAGGAATGTGGTACTTTACATTTGTTATTGTACATTTGTTGTGGTAGAACTAAAATGAATGTGGTGCAACTTCTTCTCGAATTGCAAGGAATTTAATGAGAAATTTTAAGTAAAACATATTTTCGCAAAAAAGTCAAATAAAAATGACATATCACGTCATTTTTAGATTAAAACCCGACATGATATGTCCCTTTTATTTGATTTTTTGTGAAATTCTTTTTGTCTTATTATTAAGAAACATAATTTCAGAAATAAAAAAATTAAATAGAGCATACCACGTCAATGCTTAGGTTAAAATCCGACGTGACATATCTTTTTTAATTTTTTGGAAAATTTCGATTCTTAATAATAAGACATGCCCACGTCAGGTTTTAAGTAAATATCCAACATGATATGTCCTTTTATTTGAATTTTTGGCAAATTTATGTTTCTTAATAACAAAACATACTGTGTTGGATTGTAGGGTAACATTCGACCTGATGTCCTTTTTTATTTTTTTGGTCAATTCTTTTTTTAATAAAAGGCACTCGTCACGTCGGATTTTAACCTACAAACCCGACGTGGTATGTCTTTTTATTGATATTTTTTAAGAAATTATGATTCTTAGTAAAAATGACATATCACGTCAGATTTGAACCTACACACTGACATGATGTCTTTTTTATTTGATTTCTTAGCGAAATTCTATTATTCAATAATAAGACATAGCACGATAGATTTAGGGTAAAAACCTACGTGGTATTTTTTTTGTTGCGAAATTATGTTTCACGATTGTTTTTTCTTAGTGAAATTGGAGTATTGTTATTGGAGTTTTCTTGTTATTCTAATGTTTGGAACATTTATGGAAACAATTAATCTTTTACTATTTCATGTTAAAGTTCAACTATGGGACCGCATAGTGTACTATTAACTTAATACAATTTATTCCTTCCATAAGGTTTATGATTATTGTATCAATACATAAAATTCAACCTATATTCATTATTACAAAAACAAGAATTAAATTACTCTCACAATCAAGATGAAAACATTTCCGTAAACCCAAAAGGCTTATATATATATTTAATTTAAAATTAAAGTTCCATTCATCCAAAAACATCAAAAAAGAAAGTACAAACAGAAGACCATTTACATTACTAACGACTAATCCCTTCCAAGTCACTAGGAAGAAAGTTCTCCAATCTCCTATTGTTTGCAAGCCCACCAGATAATATTGCATAGCTCTCTCGTCTACCACATTCTCGCGACCAACCGGTAAACTCTCCACAACCTTGGATCAGTTATGCTATCATCTGATTCCTCCACCGGTGGTATCAATGTTCCATTGCCCCAAACGAAGAAGCGATGGTAATTGGTTTCCTCCATGGAGCCACATATGTGGAACTTTCGAGTAATCTTCTTTTGGGTGTTAGATCACAACTTTGTGGCCTTGAAATCGCGCCTATAGGTGTGGTAGGGTAAACGTGGGACAGAAGGTAGATCGAAGACCAGATAGCCTCCGCATGGTCCGCCGACAATTTAGTCGTCGTCATCGCTTGAGTAGTCATAGTTCTGTTGAAAGGGCATTTTGTGTGTTGGAACTGAACTGTAACTAAAACTTAAACGGAATATGGAACTATGAACAGTCGTGGGATGAATTTGTAGACTGTGTTACGTCTCTTGGCATACCCTGTACTTAATGGTTGTGTCTATTCACATTACGAAATTCTCGATAAATCATACTACATCGGGTTTTTAGGTAAAACCCAACGTATATGTCCTTTTTATTTGATTTTTTGGCAAAATTATGTTTCTTAATAATAAGACATACCTGTAGGATCGTGTATGGCCTAATTAATCTAATCAAATTCACTTAATCTCTACTTAAATCAATAAGATGCAGTGGAATATAACAATAAAAACAAGTAGACAAAAACAATATGCAAATCACAAAAAGACGTGGCGATTTTATAGAGGTTCGGATCCACCACCGGATCATACTTCCTCTGTTGCAAGCTCTGCCTACGTCTTCAATAACCACTCCCCATTCCGAGCCGAGAGAGAACGTATTTACAACACAAACTTGCGAACAATCCTCGTCGAGCTCGATATCCTCCTCTCACAATCCGAGAGAGACACTTCGGGTTTTCACTGAAACCTTTACTCTTTTGGAGAATTGAGGTTGAGTGATTCAAACACTCTCTAACTTGAGAACACTTTGAGTATGATTGGAATTGATAACTAAAGTGTGGAAGTTTAAGGTCTTGAGTGTGTGGAATGAGATTTGGGAGATTGGAGGATTACTCTACAATGTAGGAGGCAAATAGAAGTTGGAGAGTTGTGTAAATAAGGTGTGTGAACCTCTATTTATAAGCTCCTAAAGATTTATAGCCGTCGGGGAAGAATTGGTTATGTTGTGTGTGAGATACACAAATCAGAAATTGAAGTTCAAAAATTCTGTCCCACAACGGTCGACCGTTTCCTTAACAATAAGGAAACTTTCGAGCCACTTTAAGCTCCGGTGAAACCTATTTAGGCTATGACTTAAGTGAACGGTCAACCTAAAATGGTATGGTTGACCATTTTGGGGGGTTTGGGCAAGGTTAAAGATATATCAGTCGAACACATGAAGAAGGTTCGGTCGATCGAAAATAACAGGCACTTTTGGTGTCAACATTTGGTTGACCGTTTCTAGGTAATCGGTTAACCGGTGGACAACGTTTTGGGCATTAGGTGAATATACGAATACGACTATTGTATAATACGACAAGAATAACGGCCATATGAAAATACAGGTAATTGGTTGACCAGAAGGTCAAAGTTGGTCGACCGAACCAAGGTTAAGGTTGCACTTATCAACCGGTCGACCGTCTGTGTGCAGACAGTTCTATACAGTTTTGTTGTCCTATAGAATTAGGGTGTCTATTCAAGTTGGATTGATATGGAATTTTGTAAGTGACTTCTATATGTTCCATAGAGTCTATGTGAATGGATTTTAACTCTTGTATGCTTAAGTTCACATAAATTCCTAAGACTCAAATAAAGGGAAATTACATGTCTTATAATAACATGTCTTGACTTTATTAAATTCGTCTTTGAGTCTTGATCACATGTAGATATTAGCACAATATAATATTTCTTGTGCATTATGTGTGCTATACTACATTTCATTTTGATTATGATTAGGTTAGTTAAATCATCAAAATATGGATTAAGGCAAAAAAATCTCCCCCTTTTTATGATGGCAACCTATATCTTAATACTTGAAACTTAAATTTGTAAACTATGCATATATGATGCTCCCCCTATGAATGTGCATAGTTTTGTTCAATTATTTCAATTTCAATGTTTCTTCTCCGCCTTTGACGTCAATCAAATGTTTAAAAAATGTTCATGAGATGTAATGAATTTCTTCTCCCCCATTTTAATGTAATGAATTTGCTCCCCCTTAATTTTGTAATTCATTACTCTCTAGATAAAGATATACAATAAACTCCCCCTATTAATATGGATAAGTATATCAATTAAGCTTAATTTTCATTTTTCTCCCCCTTAATGATGTGCATTAAGCTCATCCTAATTGGTCAACTTATGAAGTAAATGATATGGAAATTTAGCATTTAATATCCTATTGGAACCAATTCTATATGTTTTGGAGGATTAATGATGTTACCCAACTTGCATTCCTCATAATTTTGGTTTCATTCTCCTTTCGATAGTGCAACCGACTTGGAATTCAACTTCACTAGCTTTGGTTGGTCACTACCGATCTCTAATATTCTAAGTGCCTACTAGTGTAGATTTTGGTACCCAAACAATTTTGGATCCTTGAATATTAGCTTTAGGGACCCAAACTATTTTGGTTTTGGGAACCCACGCACTCGAGGAACTTTGATTTACAATTTTTTTTCCAATCAAAGTAATATATGTGACATGTTTTTTTAGCATGAGAGCATTATATCCTATACCATGTTTATCTAATGATTGTTTTGACTACCTAGAAACATGTCAAGCATTTTAGTTCCATTTGTAAACTTTTCTATATATTTTCTTAATTGTGCATTACATGCGTTAAGATCTAGTTGTTCAACATCAATAGGTGTTGCTTTTAGACTAGCAAGTTCTAATGCATATTTTTCATGTATTGCTTCTCATTCATGCTTGTTTCAATTTGGCATTGGAGATCATTTTTAATCTTTCTAGCATTCTTGTTCTGATCACAAATGATTTCGTATTGTGCAACTAAATCATGAAATGCATTTTAAAGCTCATAAAAAGTATATGAATCATTTTTAGTGCATGAGCTTTCACTAGAATATGATCTAGTTGAGCAAGAGTTAGATCTAATAGAACAAGAGTCAGAAGCTACCTCACTTTGTTCATCTTCTATGGCTATGAAGCATGTGTGGGTAACTTCTCTTCTACTTTGTTAGGATGATGATGATGAAGAATCATCCCAAGTTGCTTTGTGAGATTCCTCCTTCCTTTCTCTTCTCTTGCTCTTTTACTTTTCTCTTCTATTCTCTCTTCTCTCATTTCTCTTCTCCTTTTTTCTTCTCTCATTTTCACTATTCTCCTTCTCCTTTTCTATCTACGTTTTCTCACTTCTTCTTCAACTTCTTTCTTTCATTTGTCCCTTATCTTTCTTGAGGAATTTGAAGAAGTCTTTGGCTAGGATTCAATGTCCTCATTCTCCTATCTTCTCCTTGGTTCATCGGATTTTGTGTGCAAAGGCAATGTTGGATTCTTCTTTCTCCTTTTGATGACTCATTTGGAGTTCATCAGCCATGAGGTTTCCAATCAAGTCCTTTATCTTTAGTTGGGAAGGATCATGTGCTTCTTCAATTGCAACTACATTGTCTTCCCATTCGTTGTCGAGCGACCGGAGGAACTTTCTTGCTGATCTCCCTCACTAAAATTTCTTCCAAGAACTTTGAGAGAGTTAGGTATATCGATGAAGCGAGTGTTCATCTCGCTTATGTTTTCACCGGGTTGCATAATGAAAATTTCATATTTATGCATAAGGAGACTAATACGAGTTTCTTTGGTCTTACTATCTCTCTCATGATGAATTTATAATCTATGCCAAATCTCATAGGCACTATCACAACTTCTAATCATATTGTATTCACCTTCATTTAAACCGTAGAGAAAAGGATATTCATGATGGAATTCATTTCATATTTCTTCATTTTAGCCTTAGTTAAGGTGACTAACTCTTCTTCCTTAGTGGGTGTGTAGGGGTTTTGTAAAAACATCCAATACTTGAGGTCATTAGAAATTAAGAATATTTTCTTTCTATTCTTCCAATAATCATAATTTGACCCATTTAGCAAGGGTGGCTAGTTGTGTATAGACCCTCTACATGATTAGATGATGATGTCATGCTAAAATATGGTTAAATATATAAAATTTAGCATCTATGCTCTGATACCAAATGTAGGATCGTGTATGGCCTAATTAATCTAATCAAATTCACTTAATTTTTTCTTAAATAAACAAGATGCAGCTGAATATAACAATAAAAACAAGTAGAGAAAAGCAATATGCAAACCATAAAAAGATGCGGCGATTTTCTAGAGGTTCGGATCCACCACCAGATCTTTCTTCCTCTTTTGCAAGCTCCGCTAAACTCCGCGAGCTCTGTCTATGTCTGCACTAACCACTTCCCGTTCCGAGCCGGGAGAGAACGTATTTACAACACGAACTCGCGAACAATCCTCGTTGAGCTCAATTTCCTCCTCTCACAATCCGAGAGGGATGCTTCGGGCTTTCACTGAAACCTTTACTCCTTTGGGCAACTGAGGTTGAGTGATTCAAACCTTTACTCCTTTAAACAATCCCTGACCACCCACACCGACCCAGTCCCTCCTAGGTATCCCCCCCCCCCCTCAATACTGACCCAATCCCTCTCGAGCAACCCCCTCGGAGCAATGTAGCCCCAAACCAGCCCACCTGACAGATCGAAGGTGAGTATTCCTTTAGTAAGTGTTTATTGCATATTCTACGAACATTGCATATCCAATGTTGAACCCTATAATGGATTTACATCTACAAAGAATAAGCTCATTATTATTTTGCAATATTTTGAGTTCATAAAATCCATTGGCAGCATTATGTGTTAGCTACAACTGATAAAGAAGCCTCCTTTCTGTGTAAAGGAGCCCCCTTCCGTGTAAAAAAGCATTATAGTGGGATACATCGATTATAAGAGATCGTTCAAAAAAGGAACTACAATCAACTCTCTACACCCCTACATTTCCATCTACGTGTGTTCGTTGTGGTCTTGTCAGTTGTTGACGGCCAACCGGAGCCTCAGAAATGGTTGAAGTAGCCATGGAAGTGGAATAGCAATCTATAGTCTAATCCAAGAGTACATAAGCGACTCTAACACCAAAAGTATCCAACTAAGCTCCCTGTCATTCGTGAATTGGCCTCGAACAAGTTAGTGTATTGCATGTGAAAGGATCGGAGTTGAGGCAGCGCCATGCATGGGTGGAGGGTGTAGAAACATATACGAAGTTGTGAAACCTGGAAAATATGATGAGACAAATTGGAAGGATTTAGATAGTCTCAGTGGGAGTTGATTTCTAGGTTAAGAGATCATCCAAAGGATCTATTTATCAGGGGAAAGAATGTTTGTGGGATGTAGGGTGAGTTGATAGACATGCATGAGAGGTGGTGGGATGATGTAATGTAAACACTTGCAAGTTTTGGGTGGCTAGGCATAAGGTCAGACCCTGTATTGGTCACCATGTCTTCCAAATCCATCAAGTTAATAAACCTAGATAGGGGATACTACGTCAATTTCATTGTTGAGAGACGTGGAGCCTCTTCTAGGGCTTCTCAGCCATGCAACAACAATCAAATTCAAGATCACCACTGCCAAAAAACTCACCCTCAACTTCCAATGGAACAACATTTCTGTTAGATCCTAACCCATGCTTAGGGTTAATTACGGGTTTAGTGGAGGTTTAGCATGGAGAAAGGAAGAGGGTGGCGTGCACTGTAGATGGGTGTAGGGTGATGGTGAGGAGATGGGTGCATGGGTTTAAACGCTTGAACTCTCTCTCTCTCTCCCATTCGTCTCACTCTCTTCCCTTTCTTATCCGGCGAGCAGAGAAGGAGGAGACAACTCCGGTGGAGTAGGCGAGCGTTCCAGGCGTGTCGCGTGCTGAGGTGGGCACACGAGGAGGTGACGGAAACAGCTCCGGCGGTTTCGTCGTTTTTGTGAGGTATTCCGGTTTAATAGTGTGATTTTATTGCTCACCCACGTGTGGGTGAAGTGTTGGTCGGTCACAGGAGGTCGGAGACCTCACCGACGACGAGTTGGGCATAAATACTTGGCTGGCGCAAGGTTGCAGACGACCAACGGTCGACCGGTTCCTTCGGGCGGTCGACCGGTTCCTTCGGGCGGTCGACCGATGTAATGCATTTTTGCCCGACTTTAACCATCACTGGTCGAACGATGCCTCGTGGCGGTCGACCGGTAGTGCATTATGCTGGTGGGTCGGGATTGCCTGGTTGTTTTCAGTCGACCGGTTCCTTGTATTTGCTCGACCGGAACTTAAGTATACCAGATTTCTATGCATGCTTGTTCGACTGATGCCTTATATGTGTTCGGCCGTTATATGACTTAGAACTGCTAGGATGCCCTGGTAGTTTTTGGTTGATCGGGACCCTTGAGTCGGTCGACCGGTAGTATTGATTGATTTTGACCATACTCCGGATTTTGACCACGTATCGGTCGACCGGTTTTAGACTGTTGTTCGACCGTTGGGACTTAGGTTTTGCGCAGAGAGTTCGACCGTTGCAGACTTTCGGTCGACAGAACCTTGTTGGGAACGGTCGACCGGGTTGCCTCTTTCGGTCGATCGTCTGTGCACAGAACTGAATTCTCGGTCCTTTTTGGATACCAACTCTGTCCACGGAAACTTGTGTCCTCGCCTAGTGCGTGAGCCGGGAGGTGACGGTGGGCGTGTTACGCGTGCCTGTCCAGGGACCGCCGGGTGGAAGAGTGTGGGTGTTCGGGACGTGTCACCTCCATGTATGGACAGTGACTTGATGTGATGGATTGATGGTCTCATTGTAGTATAGCCGGCCTGAGGGATCGCGGATCCCAATGTATTGATGTGCGAACACGTCACTGTCGTTGGGTGAGGTGACTACCGGCCTGGATGGCTACAGAGGTCGTTGCCCTGCTTTTATAGAGGCGAGGTTGGTGTTTGCGGCTCGTGGAGCCTGATGACCTGGCAGGTCTGCACCCGTCTGATGTTGTGCCGGACGTATGATGGACCACCGATGTTGTACCGGTGATGTCGCCGATGTTGTACCGGTGATGTCGCCGATGTTGTTCCGGCGATGATGGGCCAATGTTGTTCCGACTATGTTTTCCCCAACTGGGCACCTACTGAGATGATGATTGATGGACCGACCGAGCGACGGCTCCGTTGGGGTGGTTTCGGCCACGAAGTTACAAATCTGTTTCTTATGGCGCGGAGCTGGCGGATGCTCCTTGCCGAACCCCATGTTTATTGTAGCCGCGTGTGGGGAGCGTCACGTCTTGTTTCGCTAGACCGTATGTGCCTACGGTAGGTCTCCTTGGGAGACCCGATGATGATTGTCAGACTGATGTCCCGTGTTATCCTTCGGGGGAACTGTTTTCCTTAATGTTGATGACATGACATGCTACTAGTATGATAGGTTCATTTGTACTACTGCATGCATATATGTGAGCTTGGCATACGGAGTTTCCATATGGAAACTCAGGCATTGTTGCATGTTTTATTTCAGGACCGCAGTAGGTCCAGTTGGGGTGGAGTCGGTGGGCGCGCGCATCTTGGGATCGGATCCTCTCCTTCGGACCACTGAGGTCGACATGATTACTTGTATCTCCTTTTGTTATATCTGATGTAATCATGTAGCTTTTGACAAACTCTGATGTATTATGGTGCACCGCTTGAATGATTTATGATAAGTAACAGTCTCGTCTTTTGATTATTGGTCTCTGATGTCTTGATATTAAATTTTAAAATTTCTGCTGTATCGGGATGTTACAGTTTCACCTCAAAGCATGAAGGGAATTTCATTTTCATCTAGGCTGCATTGCATTTATAGGTGATCAATCCAGATCTCTAGTCAACTACACATACAGATCAAAGTATTAGTTCCTTATATTCTGTTGGTTAATGATTTTCAAGCATACAAAAACACTCCTCGCTACAGGAAAATCGACTTGCAGCAACATATAACATTTTCTTGTAGCCTGCATCTACAAGAAAAATGTAAAATCGACTTGCAGCAACATATAACATTTTCTTGTAGCCTGCATCAACATATAACATTTTCTTGGTCGACGTCAAATTCCTTGCAAATCACTCAACAATGTCAAATCACTCACACAATGTCAAATCATCGTAACACAACCTCGATTTGCACAAATGTGTAGGAATTCATTTGCCGAAATGTTGTGTCATGTAAAACTACTTAAATCATTCGTACGAATTACCATTTTACCCTTCTACACATTTTTTTATATAACTCTTCATTTCACTCTCCTTACACCAATCTCTTCATATTACTTTCACATTTCTCACAAATGATGTCTCGGAGGCCAGTAAAAGAGGTAGCAGATAACCCGGATCAGTCGAATCTGGTAAGAAGTCATTAATTTTAAAAAAGATTTTTTTTGCCCGGGCCTAGGTGGGCACGTGTGCAGGAGACGCCTGACCCTTTTTTTAATTTTTTTTAAATTAATTATAATTTATGATAACTTCTAAATAAATTATTATTAAGTTAATAATTAGTTTAAATGATTGATTAATTAGTTAATCCCTTGGTCAATTGTTATTATTAGTTAAATTGATCATAATTAGTTATAATTCATTATTAAGTTAATAATTAGTTTCATTAATTACATAATTAGTTAAATCCTTTATTATTTGTTATTATTAGTTAAATTGATCATAAATTTGTTAGTTAAATTGATTATTATGTTAATAATTAGTTTCATTTATCGATCGTTAAAATGGAAAACAATTCCCTTACGCGCTCTACATAGATTAGGAGATGAGTCAGGTCCTCGTCATCCACGTAGACGAGGTATTTCTGCTTCAGTTAGGAGGGAGAGGGATATTTTACGTCGTCGTGAGACACGTGATGATTCGTTTGACGACGAGGATGATTCAGATGACGTGGGGAGTCACGACGAGAGTGACGATGGTGACCGATATGGCTTGGAGCCGCAGGAGGAGGGGGCAACACTTTGGTGGAGGACGAGGGAGACATTGTAGTACTTCAGCTGAGTGGGTCGTTAGGAAGGGTCGAGCTGGCCGGTTTGTTACTGGTGATTCGAGTTCGTGCACTGCAGACGCCCGAACTCAGAAGAAGAAGAAGAAAAAGGTTGGGGACGATTCTTGGATCGTGACGGATATGATGCACTGTGGTCTTCTAGATGGCAGCGTCATTCCGAGTTTCGGAGGCCACATCGCAAGACGCATCTGGGAGGGCGAGGATCAGAATGTTCTGAAGTGCCATAATCGGCACAGAGCCTGTACTACATTGCAGGCTTGGCGTTCAATGATGCCTGATGATATGAGGGTGACCCTTACTGATAGCGGATTGGCTCATTTGCCCTATAGCATGTTCTCTTGCCTTGACATGCCGTTGATTTCAGCATTCGTGGAGCGGTGGCAGCCTGACACCAACACTTCCCACTTGTCATTCGGAGAGATGACGATCATGTTGCATGACGTTTTCCAGATTTTGCGCATTCCTGTTGAGGGTCCTATGGTTAGTGCGCAGGCGCCGACGTCTGAGCTGATGTGTTTTGTATCAGAGTTGCTCGGGGTCAGCATCGATGGTCTTGGGCGGGATAGCTCATTTTGGAGTGGTTGTGGTGTTAGCGTCAATACTGTGGAGGACTATTGCAGACGGGCACGACCACCACGGACTGAGGATATGCAGATGACTGCCTATCTCTTCTTACTACTAGGCTGCGTCTTGTTTGTCGACAAGAGCGGTTGCAGAGTCAGACCACGCGACCTATTGGAGGCGAGGGAGCCAGATACCATAGGTCAGTACTTATGGGGGTCGGTGACGTTGGCATATCTGTATCGGCAGGTGGGTATAGCGAGTCGTGCTGATTGTTCTGGCATTACGGGTTGTCTTACATCGTTGCAGGCTTTTATATATGAGTATTTTCTGCTTTCCGCCCGCATTGGGAGCGGAAGATGATTGAGTGTGGTAATCCTCGTTCACGTGCGTGGGTTGTCCAGGCCGAGGATAAGAGCGAGGGTCGACTGCTTTCTATTCATAGACGGCTAGATCAGATGACTGCATCGTAGGTATATAATGTATATATCATTCATGTTTATTTAAATTTCAACTTTATTATTATTAACATATAAACGTTTTCAGGTGGAGTGGTTACCGTATGGTCCTGAGCCTGTTGTAGCTGTGTCGAGGACGACATTCATGGGCGTTATTCGTTATAGGGATATCACAGAGCCTTATTTACCTGATCGCGTGTTGCGTCAGTTAGGTTACGTTCAGGTGATCCATGTTGACATTCCGACGCCAGAGCATGTAGTATGGTCTGCGATTGCGACGTCGAACGACGTTAGGCACAACATTTCGTTCGCGGAATCCGTTTGGAGGACATTTCCGAGAGTAGGACGACTTCACCTGGACGATCTGAGTCGTAGCCGAGACCCCTCCACTTGTGATGCAGATTATTTGCATTGGTTCGGTAGGTGCTCACATCCACTTATCGTGCGCGGTACGATTCCGAGACCGGAGAGACCATTGGATAGGACATGTGGCGATGTGGTAGGTTTATCTAATTTAATTTGTAATTGTAATTTATATTTTGTTTTTATTGTCAATGTACTCTAATTTTTATGTTACATACAGTGGATGAGTATGGCGATACAGTATACGCAGTCGTTCTTGCAAGATAGGGACCTGATGCCGACCGAGGAGACGAGAGCTGCATGTTCAGATTGGGATCGCCTCATTGAGGAGTGGAACAGTCTGTTGGGTATTTCGGACCATGATTCGGATGAGTTCTAGTTGACTTGCACATTATTTACTTATCGGTGTACTCTTATCTGTGTACTATTATTATTTATTTTGGACGATCTATTTGTTCACCTATCGTATTTTTATCTGCTTTTGTTTTATATGATGATATAATCAAAAAAAATTCAGCTCTTATCACAACTTGTTTCGCCCATTTACAAGCTTCCTCGATTGTTGTAAATATTTGTTTACTATCAAAAAATTCACTGTAATCTACTCCATCACCGCCGAAATCTTTTAACGAAACCTCAAAAAAAATTAAAAAAATTAAAAAAATGGAGCGTCTAAACCAGACGCCGCATGGTGGAGGTGTCTCATCCAGACGCCCCCACCATGGTGGAGGCGTCTCCTCCATACGCCCGGGATGGAATTTTTAATTTTCCCCCTTACCTCACTTGATCCAGGCGTTTCGCCAGACCTTTTCGTTGTGTTGTTACTGAGAAAATGTGGAAAACGTAGGTAGAAACCTTATTTTAAGAAACGGGACGTAATGGGTATTAAATGAATTGTGATGGGCAAAAGGTAATTTTTGGGACGATTTAAGTAGTTTTCCGGCGACGAATAGTAGTTCCCATCGTTTAACCTCAATTTAACATTATCAAGCAAAAAAACTAAGGACGTGGAATTAGACTACATCTAATCCAATTATGACAAATTATGAGAATTTTATTTATACCGCAAGTGCACGGCGTCAATGAAGACGTGACAAGTACGGGTCGAACACAAGGAGGGAGAAATATTGTTATTTTTTGTGATTTTCGATTTAGGAAAGAAAGAGAGAGAAATAAGTTTGGTTTGAGATTTTTGGTTTTTAATTATCTAAAGCAAGAACAACAAAAACTAAAAAGAAAATAAAGAAAATATGGATGAGAGTCCAGCGGGTGGAGGTTTAGATGTCGGGTTTTATTTAGAGACATCTGAAACTTATAATAAATCACATTAGTTATAAAGCATTACATGATAAATGATTCAACATAAACTCAAGTAATCAAAGTATACCAACACGAAATTAAAATAATAACATCATTCTTCTTCTCATCACCCTAAATCCGTCACCCCCACCCTTTGGAGAGAGTTAGAAACTCATGGATGGAGGGAAGGAGAAGGGGTCCTAGAGAAACTACAAAAGAAAACTAAAAAACACAAAATAAAAGAACAGAATTTTATTGCTAAAGAGAAGAACATTTTTACAACATAATTTCGGGGCTATTTATAGCCGATACAAGGGACCCAAGTATAAAATAGGAAAGTACACGCGTCAAGACACGACTGGACAAAATCCGAGGCCACGAATCGCAAGGGGTGCGGCGTTTCCGCCGCATTTTACATGTAAGGTGCGGCGATTTCGCCGCAATCTGTGCTCTGATTGGATTCAGATTTTTCATGTGTGTTTATGTTATGATTTAAATGTCCTTTGCGCATCTGGATTGATTTCTTTCCTTTCTTTTGAGCTCCGAATTTATTTCTTCATATATTTGGAGATCCAAATTGATTTTTCTTTAGAACTTCTCCAAAATAATATTTTGGTACTTTAATTTGCAGTCGGGTCCTCGGCTTTTTGCAATTAAGTCCCTGGCTACTTTTGTGCTTAAGTCCTTGGCCTTTTTGTAATTAGGTCGTTGAATGCTTTTATGCTTGCATAGACTTCCATTTGAATCCCGATAATCTTGACTTGGTCTTTATGATAGAAATGAGTCTCTTGCACGTGTTTATGCTCGGGATATGGGTAATTTGCATTCAGGTCCTTGTATTCGGTAAATAAGACTAAACACATACCTTAGCAGCATTTATTGATATAAAATTAATCTAGATTAAAGACATATGATGCAATGTATGCAATGCATCAAATACCCCCACACCTAGATTTTGCTAGTCCATAGCAAAACAAAATATAAGAAAAATGAAAACAGGGAAATCTTAAATCACTTTCGTAGGAATCGCGGTTGCACTTAGCATGTGCAACAAGCCTTTAAACCCCTGAGTTTCCTTAGAGGACGAGTTGTCTCGTGAGGCTTTTCAGTTAACACACCCACAAAGTCTTAATTCAACTTTTCATTAATAACTCTCAATATCTCCACCTCAACCTTATACATCTCACTTAGAATTCTTGCATGCTCATTATATAATCTAACTCATAAAAAATCTGACATGGTCTTCATTCCTCCAAATTTCACACCACTAACCCTTCTACACATGTTATCACTTAAATTATTTTGCATGACTCCTCTGGTGGTGAAGTATCATTCGGATCAACCATGACATGAATCATTCTTTTAACTTTGGGCCTTGAGTATCTTAAAGTATTTTTTTTCTTTCTTCGTGATTCAATACATTTTCTTTTTCTGACATTTTTACCTTTTTTGCATTCGTGTAGCGAGTTTGGTCGATAATCCCGAGCTGGCAGACTCAAGTTATCGGGTTTTAAGATACCTTTACGGACCAGTGACTCGAAGGTTTGGGTTTTTGTAATCATTTTGCAAAATATGCTTTCCTCATTTTTATTTTTTTTTACTTTTATTTTCCTCAAGGCTTAATTGCTATTAGAATTCCACACTTCCCGGTATATCTTCCTCAACCTCTGCTTTTTATCAACCACTTCAAAGATTTGATTCATCCAATTTAAGTGCATACATGTCTTAAAGGGTAATGGGTTATTTCTTTGGAACTTAGATTTATGTCATAATTTCTACAAGCAGAACCATATAATAAGGAACAAAAACTCAATGCAATTTGTACTCGGGTTTTGGTAGCTCAATCTTAAGCTATGTCATGAAACATTGATTTTTTTTAAAAGAACAGAAAGATAGATAGATAGATAGATAAACAAACACCCCCCACACCTAAATCATGCATTGTCCTCAATGAATGTGAGCAAGATACTACATGGATTTATGCATGAAAAAGGAAAGATCTCACCAACATGAAGTACAAAGGAAAGTTCATGGCTATGTTGATGGACAAAAAGTCGAATACCTCAAAACCTATGAGATGCTAAAGAAGAGATACAAATACGTGAAAGAAATGGGGCCCAAATACTCAAAGGTTGGAGCCCACACAAACGATGCTCACTGAAGGAGTCTTTTATTGTACTTTTTTTAAATATAATTATGTACAAACATAAGTTCTCATCTTCATTTTTCAAAGGACATCAAATGAGAACATCAAAAGTGGGTCAATGCACTTGGAAAGGGAACATGACACCACGCGGGGCCAGGATACGCATGTGTGGCCCCCCTTCACAAAGAGCATCTGATGAAATGAGAGGTTCATGAATTGGACGCAAATGCGTCTTATTCAAAGGATCAAACTGAAAGAGCTTGAACCTCTCGAGAGTTTGGGAAATAAGGGGCAACGGAAGAAGAGTTTCTCCTGTTGCGGTGCTGAAGTTATGATCGTCAATCCAAACTCTACAACCAACTGGCTGGTGCGTCGGAGCGAGGTCAAGAGCCTTGTTAGGCAAGTCCGACTCACCAGGCGAACAAAAAATGGGTCTCATACCCAAGGTATCCTCCAAGGAACTCCTAATACCCTCATGAGCAATGTAGTTGTTTAATGTTCCATCATTTCCAAGATGATCAGGAACAATAGTGAGAAGCAAACTCTCATCAGGTTGTTTGAAATTGAGGGTACTAGGGAGCTCTTGCTCCAACAGAGGTTAGTCCTTAAGAGGCACAACATGAAGATCATGTGGCTCAAGGGCCACGGGACAAGAAGATAAGGCACAATCCTGTGCCGACTCATGATGAAATTGGTCTATGTTATTCTCAATGTGAATCAAATCCTCCACTAAGTGATCGTGAATTGAAACCCCAAGTCCCTCAAACTGACTAGGAGTTTGACTTTGAAAGATTGTGCTTTGAATTTGTGGATGTGGTGGTGGTTCGGTATCAAAAGATGCATCCTCATGTTGACAAGAAAAGTTACTCTCCTCACGTTTACGTAATTGCTGCGACATTTGATTCACATACAGTGTTATATTTTGTACGGACTGTTGAGTGGTTTCCATGAACGTAAGGAAAGTTTGTTCCAGGGAATCAGGTATACGGTCAACTATGAGGTTCAAGTCAGAGCTTGGGAAATTTTGAGGTTGAGTGTTGGTGGGCTGAGAATAAGTCCAATGATTTGAAGTGGGGTGTTGGTAGAATTCTGGGTATTCGGGAGGAGGATACTGGGGTGAAAATGAAGTATAAGAATTTGAATATGAATTGTCTCCCCACGAATCCATCACTCTCGGGTTGTACGTGGATGCGTAATGGTCATATTGAGCATTTTGGGAAAATGTATGCTCATACTCAGGCTCTGGGAGAACATATGGACATTCCATGATAACATGACCACTCAACCCACAACAGTCGCACGGTATGGCTACTGGAGCCACCAGTGCACTCATGTCGTCAGTCATACGCATGAAGGAGGCTAAAGTTTGTTGTAATGTCTCAGTTTGTCGACCAGCATATGATCCAACATAACTAGATTGTGGTCTAGCAGTCGGTGCCTCTCTCATGTTACCCCAATATGAAGATTGCTCAGTCACACAATTAGGATTATCCCAACCATACGAGGTGTTCGTCTGAGCCACCCCAGGTTGCATGGGTCCGGAATACCAGGACGAAGTGTCATGGTCCCAACAATGATATGGATGGTCACCCATGTAACCATCCATCTTCACAAAGAACTCTAGAGTCGACCACTCTCACCACCACGAGGCTAAACTCGTAAAAAAGTGCTCGACTCGACCCTAAAAAAGCTACCAGAGAGTGTAAAGGGGAGGAGACTATAACGTTGAAGAAGGTGAGAAGAAGATGACTCAGAGGAGAAGGGAAACTTAACTCTAAAAGATAGATGAGAGGGTTTGTCAGAAGTTTCCTAAACAAGCACGGTTCAAACAATCCTAGACCTAAGGGAGCCTAATTCTAGACGACTCCTAACTGGTTGAGTCGAATTGGCTCGCTTGATTCACCTCCCTCACTAATCAAACCAACTTGGCCAGGCAGTGTATAGCTAGTGGGGGCGATTCCGACAGAGTCGGTGCCAATTAGACAACCACTTCGCTTGGAAGACTTACGTCAACACAAAAATACTTTCTAGACACCAAATTAAATTCGATCAGCTTCAGGTCATAGCAAGTCAAACCAATCTTCTCCTTAATTGAGTCTGAATCCTTAGGGGTCAATGTCTAATTGATTTTAATTTAAGGCTTGGGTGACACTTTAGGATTGTGATTTGTGGGCCACGGAAGGGTGATGAAATCCCCACCGTATCTTTTCTTACAGAGTTGTTCTTAAGATAGTTTAACTTAAATCTAGCAAAGATAGTCAAACATTGGTCTTTTTAGTGGGGGGGGGGGGGGGCAATTGCAAGGTTGTATGCAAACTAGATTATATGCTTAAATGCAATCGATAAAAAAACCGCGCACGTACCTTGCCTCCAGCACTCTTCAACAAGAATTAATTTTCAAGAATTTAGCAAGAATAATGCAAACAAAACACTATATGATGCATGCACTAAGTCATTCTCATTTTGCCAATTTTTTAGGTCAGAGTTGAATTATTGCCAATTATGGAATTTTGCCCTAACACGTGCAGTTCTACTAAAAAGGATATTTTACAAAACTAGAAATTACGAGGAAAAAGGCAACAAAGGTTACCTACACACGCTCAGTCGGGTTCGCCGCCTGCTCTCGTAAATTTCCAGATGCTCTACGCGTCCACCCAGAGATGGAGACGACCCCAGAAAAGTTTGAAGCCCAGATGCTCCAAACGTGCGGCGAATCCGCCGCAGGTTCTTCTTTGGATGCGGCGATTTCGCCGCCCTTCTTGTTCCGAATGTGCCCGGATTTTGCCGCGCACTCTGTTGTCTGCTGAAACGCAAACCCAAATAGTTAGATCGCGCACACGATAAACAGAACAGACTCGAAATCACCAAAAATAAACAAAATCTTTGTCGCCTCCCCGACAACGGCGCCAAAAGCTTGATGAGAATTTTATTTATACCGCAAGTGCACGACGTCAATGAAGACGTGGCAAGTACGGGTCGAACACAAGGAGGGAGAAATATTGTTATTTTTTGTGATTTTCGATTTAGGAAAGAAAGAGAGAGAAATACGTTTGGTTTGAGATTTTTGGTTTTTAATTATCTAAAGCAAGAACAACAAAAACTAAAAAGAAAATAAAGAAAATATGGATGAGAGTCCAGTGGGTGGAGGTTTAGATGTCGGGTTTTATTTAGAGACATCTGAAACTTATAATAAATCACATTAGTTATAAAGCATTACATGATAAATGATTCAACATAAACTCAAGTAATCAAAGTATACTAACACGAAATTAAAATAATAACATCATTCTTCTTCTCATCACCCTAAATCCGTCACCCCCACCCTTTGGAGAGAGTTAGAAACTCATGGATGGAGGGAAGGAGAAGGGGTCCTAGAGAAACTACAAAAGAAAACTAAAAAACACAAAATAAAAGAACAGAATTTTATTGCTAAAGAGAAGAACGTCTTTACAACATAATTTCGGGGCTATTTATAGTCGATACAATGGACCCAAGTATAAAATAGGAAAGTACACGCGTCAAGACGCGACTGGACAAAATCCGAGGCCACGGATCGCAAGGGGTGCGGCGTTTCTGCCGCATTTTACATGTAAGGTGCGGCGATTTCGCCGCAATCTGTGCTCTGATTGGATCCGGATTTTTCCTGTGTGTTTATGGTATGATTTAAATGTCCTTTGCGCATCTGGATTGATTTCTTTCCTTTCTTTTGAGCTCCGAATTTATTTCTTCATATATTTGGAGATCCAAATTGATTTTTCTTTAGAATTTCTCCAAAATAATATTTTGGTACTTTAATTTGCAGTCGGGTCCTCGGTTTTTTGCAATTAAGTCCCTGACTACTTTTGTGCTTAAGTCCTTGATCTTTTTGTAATTAGGTCGTTGAATGCTTTTATGCTTGGATGGACTTCCATTTGAATCCCGATAATCTTGACTTGGTCTTTATGATAGAAATGAGTCTCTTGCACGTGTTTATGCTCGGGATATGTGTAATTTGTATTCAGGTCCCTATATTCTGTAAATAAGACTAAACACATACCTTACTAGTATTTATTGATATAAAATTAATCTAAATGAAAGACATATGATGCAATGTATGCAATGCATCAACAAACCATGCATGACTCAAGTTTTCTTTTAGATTTTAGACTTTATTAAACTTATTTAAGTACAAGATTTTAGATTTTAGACTTTATTAAACATTTTCTATGTTAAGTCTAATGAGGACTTATTTAGTAACTTGAGCAATTGAGGAGTGAGTCCCTCCATACCTTAATATATACCTTTTTTGTCCCTTCATGACTTATCCGGAAAACGCTTGAATTTCATCAGCAAAACCAGAACATCAACTCTTAGCCATATCGTGGATTCGTGGAATGAATTGTTCTTTAATTTCAACAATTACTAGTAAATTGATATCAAATAAATAATACTTATCCAAGTTTGTTAGAATGTGACCTTGCTCTATTCGACCACTGTTGTCTTACACTGAGCCCTTTGCCTTTTGGTTTTCCATGTACTGCATCAATAACCTCCATTTGGGCATTAAAGCCTAAAGATGCTAGAAACCTATAAACACAGCTTTAACTTATGATCAATTGATTCAGTTCTTCCAAAGTTCAAACCATGCATTCGCTTGCACTCATATTTCACTAATAGCGCATTGATTTTACACTTGTGTGCATCATGCTCATCTTGTTTAAGAGCTAAAAAATAGAGGATTTTGGTGAAAAAAGAAGTTTAATACTTCCAATTCATCCGAAGGTTGAAAAGACTTCTCGAAATCAGAAATCTCATGTGGGGTTGTGAGAGGGACTACTTCACGGGTGGTAAAGGACATGCTTTACAGTGGTGTTTACAAAGATCAAATAGTGGAACTTTTACACGAGGTTTTAGAAGTATAAGGAACCTTCAATTATGCTACACAGACATTGCAAAATAAAGGCGTCTTAACATTTTGCGTGGTTAGAGTATCCTTGCTCTAGATCACAGTAATCTTAAACCACCAAATAAAAGCTGAAGAAAATATCTTAAGCTTCATTATCTTGACAACAACATTTTCCAAAAACATAATAATGGAATTAAATATATATCGTTCTTATTTAGTAGGAGCATAGTATTTTTGAAGAACCCATAGAATAAAACCTTCCTAATTAACTACTATATAATCAAATGTACCAAATTTCCTATAAAAATAGGAAATTAACCAACTTAAAAATAACTCAACGGATGCTACCTATAGCCGGAAATCGCTTAGTAGCGATTCGGTCCCCAAGTATATTACTTGGTATCCTGAGATAGTTGAGCGAGTAAAATTAGGAATAGTGTATGAAAAAAACGTGGTGAGTAAAAAAAGATAAAAATGATATGTTATGTTACAACCACGAAAACCAGAATCTAGAAACAAGGGTGAATCCAATAAGAGAACATTGGGGGTTATCTGATCATGATCCGTACAGGAATTTTACAAACGGAATATGTCAGTAGAAGAATTAGTAGATTGTAGCAAAAGCTATTCATAATTTACAACCTTTGCATGAGAGATACATAAAGGTCGGTATCCCGTCGGGCCGGGGCCTGCCAGGGCCCGTGTAATTAAATAGGTTGGGCTCCGGTCTGACCCATGTCAAGGGCGTCGGGCCTGATGGGCCAGACGGGTTGGGCCGGATCGGTCGGGTTGGGTCAAATCAGGTTCAATTGAGTTCAGGTCTTATCGGTCGGATTTGCATATATTCATATAAATAATAAATGTCATAACTTATAAATTTTCAATAAAAAACACTATCAAATTAGGATTTTAACAAAATAATCGGTTCATCGACGTCATTGCCTCACCGACTACCACGTTTACCCATCCTAACTGATAGTGAAAATTTATTAAGTACAGATTAGATACAATGATATAATTTCTAATGTATTAAGCATTACAATTACAATTGTAGATAGTTTGTCCGTCTCCGTCGGTGCTCTCATTGATTTTCATGTTCTGCATTCTTTCTTCCGTGTCCAACCAATCTTTCAAGCAAACACTTATTTCTAGTTATTTAACGGATGTGTTGCGCCTCTTATCGGTCAAAACTCGTTTATCTGCGCTAAATGCAGCCTCAGACATCACAGTTGACGTCGAAGAAGTTAGTAAATCACGTGCTAATAAAGAAACTATTTGAAATCTAGCATAGTTAGATTTCCACCGGTTTAAAACATCAAAAGATTTGCAATCTGCAGTAGTTAAGTACATATCCATATTTAAATATGTACCTAATTCGTTATGTGATTCAGTTTGTTCTAATCTTATTTTTATTTAACCAATTCCATTAAAAGTTTTCATCACCATCATCTTCATCCAAAAGTAGGTGTTGTTGAGATGATGATGAACTAGCAACGGTGAGCCCATTTGATTACCTTAATTTAATCGTTCATATAAACTAAAATATCTAATAAGGTTAGTTTTAATCGGTTTTAAGTAATATTCACAACCTTCATAATTCATGTTTTCAAAAATAATTTCTAAATAAATTTGTAAACCGTTCATTCTAAATCTAGGATTCATGACAAACACAAAATTAATGGTGGAGGTTTTCAATATATATTAAACTTAGTCTCCATTACATTAATAATTTCCACAAGACTACTATTATTCCTATATTTGCAAAATATTTTAGTAATTGAAAGTAATTCAGATATAAATAAATTAGCAGTTGTGTAATATGTTCCACTTAATGTGTTTCTGAAGTTGAAAAACGGTTTCAAAAATCTAACATAATTTTACAATTTTCTCAATCAAGATTAGTTAAAATTCTATCATTTTGTCTTTCATTATAAAAAGTTGTAATCAAATATTTATAAGGAAAACAACATTTCATAAGTAGAGTTGCATATATGGGGGACGTCTAATTTAAATTTTCTAGGTTTAACATCATTACTAGAGCACAATTCTCTAAATTCTTGATATTTTTATGTACTATTACTACCTAAATAGGTGATAGCATCTCTAATATTTTGCAAATAAGGTTTTATATTTCAAGTTCATCTTGTCCAATTAAGTTTAAAACATAACAAACAATCTAATATGAAAAAGAATATCATCTAATGGTGGATTACATAATGTTACATGTAATTTTACTACTCCATAGTTATTACTAGCATTGTCAAAAGAAATTGCACAAAATTTATTTGTTATTGAATATGCATGCAATACATCTCTTATTTTGTTATATATAATCATAATAGTATGTGGGTGCAAAATCGATGCATAATATATAATATTTTTATGTAAAACCCATGAATTATCTAAAAAATGAGCGGTTATGCAGCAAAAAGTAAGCCAAATTCTGAGGTCCAAATATCACTTGTTAATGTTATCTTATAAGGCATTGATGCAAATATATTAATTAAGTTTATTTTCCCCTTATCATATTTTGTAGTTGCAGCAACTCCTAATGTGCGTCGGGAAAATGGTTGAATTTGTATATTATGGTAAGTAATTGCATTTCTAAGATTTGGAGATTCAACTTGGCTAAATGGTAATTCATCTCTAATTATATAATCAACAATTACATCTCTACCTTTATTTTGATTGTATTTCCTAGTTTTTAGTATTTCAAAACTAGTCTAAAATAGATTGTTGTGAACCAGATGCTCCAACATTCCTAAGTTTATATTTTTTGGCATGTCTAGTCAGATGAGTAGTTCCTTGACTACCAGTTGCAGTAAGTTCAGCACCACATATTTTACATAAAGCTCATTCTTTCACATTTTTATCTTGCGATATGTCAAAATCATTTCAAACCTGACTAGTTCTTCTTCTAGTACTTTTGCTTCTACTTGATGCACTAACAGGTGTATTACTAATTCCCTCAGATTCAGGTGATGAATTAATCGATGGGTCGGATACCATGGACATTAAAAATTTGGCAAACAAAGATCTAAATTTTCTAACCAACGATAACTTCATGATAATTAACTCAAATAAAGTAATTATACTAAATAAACTAAAAGGGTAAATAAATGCAAACTAAAAGGTGAGAAACGAAGAATATTGTGTCAGTGTGTCACGAAATCGGACGAATAGGTCAACAGCTTTAGGCTTTTGCTTAAACTCGACGTCTCGAGCCACTTGTAGCAGAATGAGAATACTTAGTGAAAAATTAAGAATATTGAAATTTGGAAGAGAAAAAGATTAGAAAAATGAATTAGTGTGAAGAAATGAATGTAATGGGGGAGGTTGTTTATATAAATTTTTTGTAATGACATTTTCGTAATTAATGGATTGGAAGTTTTGTAATTTAAAAAAAAACACCAACAACTAAAAATGTCGTTGGTTTACTGTGTTGACATCAGCAATGACATTACACATTAATAAATAAATAAAAATTAAAAACCCAACATCTCTTAAAGCCGTTGGTGCGAATTTAACGGGTCCGGCTCGCCAAAGCCCGGGCCCGTCGGAGTCCGTTAAGTTCGTCCATGCCCGACAGTCCAGCCCCAAGATGGGCCGGGTCGGGCCGGCACCCACCTCCAGAGACACATGCACTTATAAACACGTGGATAATGTACGATTCAGTGTTAACGTTCATTAATGATGTAACATAGTTTTTATTTTTCGAAGGAGACCTAGGGCTTATACATCGAAATAAGCATCGGACATTGTTTCACCCTGAACCTAACAGAGTTGGTTTGTTTTCATAGTGTTTTACGAATCACGGGGACTTAGTTTCTTATTTTCCGTGAGGTGATTTTACATAATTAGGAAAATTATTTTGTCATCAGTCTATATATATTTTCGTGGATTTTATTTACACCCATTAGACAAAATCTAGTTTTTTCGAGAGATAGTACAGAAAGTTGTCGCTTGAGAGGGTCAGAATTTGTTTGGAATGATTTCCTCTAGCATTTTTCGTTCTATAGTGGATTTCCTTGGAGGGATTAATTCAGAGGAGTTAGATTGAGCCCCGAAAATGATTGTTGGATAGGCATAGAAAGGTTACCTACCTTATAATTAGAAACTTTTTAAACCCACATAACTATTGACTATTGTTATGTACCTTGTCCCTTTATAAGGATTGTTCCCAAGTTAAACTGCAAATATAATCTTAAGTCAAGGGGTTACACTCACAATGATGGCTGGACACCGACTGTAGCGGAGAGAGATAAGCCTTGAGACGGATAAGAAAGAAATACTAAGCTTCCGATGGAAATAACAATGCGTTTCAGTTGATACTTTATCATGGTTTGTTATTGTTCTGACATTTATACAATTATCATAGGAGAACTTCGTTATTTGACTGCGGACTCATACGTCCATATTTTGTAACCCTTAAGGCGAATCTGAATGTCATTTTGAAATCATGTTATGGATCATAGCATGATTATTTTCATTCAATCGTATCTACCTATTTTCAAAAAAAAAAAGTGATAAGGGCACCGTTGGGCTGATAATTGCTCATGTCACGCTCGCATAAGAAACATGTCACCAACAACCTTTCACACAGACATGAATTTTAAAAGGTGATATGACTACAAAGCAGCAGACAGACACTTAAAGGAGAAGGTTCATCTTATATATTTGCATCTGACAGCAAACTTACAAGTATCATAATGATTATTAAAGCTTTACCCATCATTGGCTTTCTTCTTGTCATCACTGCAACTCCTCATTATGAGCTAACTTACCTTGCGTAGTTTGTTCCATTGGAATCAAACTAGTGAAGCATGAATGAATCCCTTTTTACTAGTGGAGCCACTATATTAAGAATGGAAAAAATTATATGTAAAAATGCAGTTTTTATGTATATTATGTGATTTTCCCAATAGGATTATTCAATATCTAACGTAAATAACTAAATATGGCACTTATCATTCTTGTGAAGGGGTAAAATGATTTTATGACTAGTTTAGTTCTACGATACATATGACCTAATACATATAAAGAACATGCACGCATAATAGTACAAATAATTGTGTCCACATAATGCTTGCAATCTTACAAGTTATTATTGTATACATAATGTAAGTGGTTTGCCCAAAATGATCTAACCTACAATACGGAAGAAGAAATAAGTAGACATGAGAACGATGGATTTCGATCAAGAAAAACTTAACATTCCACTTCTCACTAAAGAGGCACCATCCCTAAAACTCTTGGTTATCAAGTGATCACAGATAATTCAAGACTTTAAAGCCCAGTGGCACGTGACTAAATCAACTACAAGTACACATATTCACACATAAACACGAAACAATAATAACCTAAATAAACCATTAAGATGAGAGTTGGAAATATAATCTTGCATTGGCCTATGTTATGCAATTGTGTCCACTTCTCACATTTGGTATTTATTAACGTGGCGGACGAATGACATTTTCACCAGCTTAAGTTACAACCAAAAATCATACGATATCTACCTGACTACCTCCAACACCAAAAGCACAAATTAGCAATCTATAAGTTTTAAAAGGACACCTTGAGGTTATGCCAACCAGAAGAAGCTGCAATTTCAATTTTTTCACGAATCATAAAATAGATACAATTTTTTACTTGTCTTTCCCTAAAGTGTACATTTGTTCCATTTTGAATAATAAAAAAAGGTCAAGTAGGAAAGAGTGGAGAAACAATAAATGGGTGTGACGTAGGAGTGATGCTATCATGAAGGGACAGCAGTGTTGAGGACAAAAAGTTGTTGTCCAGGGCTTTGGATGATGTGGGCATGACGCAAATCCACACTCCAAACAGCAAAAACCTAAAAACCAAAAAAAATCTAATCCTACCCATCCCAAGGTGCTCTGTCTGGAGCTAAGGTTGAGGTTGGGTGGAGGGTTTGTGGCATGGACGTTCCATTTCCACTTCACTTCCCTGTTCTTATCCCTACACTATCTTTCTTTATATGCCAATGGAGCAACTAATTGGAACTCAACTTTGAACTTTGTATTATTGCCTCCTGGCATGGGTGGCAGAATCCACTCTAAAGCATAATAAAGTTGGATTGAGACTTCCTAAAGCATCTGTTTGGGAGGAGCAGATGATAACATAGCCAAATTTTACAACATATATTGCTGCTCAGCCCAAAGAAATCAATTAAGTTCTCACTGATTTACTTTGTGATTTTACATAATTACTATGAGCATCCTCATACTGATGAGTTAAACACTACAAATGAGTGATCAAAATGTAAGAATTTGAAGTTGTTATAGTGGCTTAGAGAGCTACTATCTTTCCTTGCATATGCAAGGCGAGACAGTAATTGAGGCAGTTATACAGTAAGTCTCCTGTGAAGATTTAAAGATACATATTTTCAGTAATTAATTTTGATGTCATTGCCTTTATATTGCACAATAACAGTAACAAGCAAAGCCTATGGATATGAAATGCATGATGACATCAATAGTAATGTATCATATTAGAAGTTGAAGACTAAACTAAAGGAAAAGTTGTATTTTACCCTCATTCTCACGCTAAAATTCACGCAGGCTGACGTGGAGGCTGATGTGTTGGTGTAAATGAGTAAAATAATCAAATGGAACATGACGTGTTGGTGTTAGCTCAAATTTTGAATTTGAAATCCCAAAAATAAAAAGTATTCCTCTGACATGCACTGTATGCTTCACTCCACAATCTCCTCATTTTTTCTCTCTCCAGCAAGCATTTGGCGAAGAAAGCCTTCAGAATTATATCTCCGATGCGACCTCGACCTTGCCGCCGTGCACCGCACTAACAAGGCTTTCTTCCACATTCGGCTGCTACTCCTACTTCTCCTTTTGTCACTCCTTCGTTTCCTCTTACTCGGGTTCCTGACTTCTATCTACAGCATGCAGCTCCTACTTTGATTCCTCCGTTCTGTGCCATGCTATGTTGCGCCTCCGCCTTCACCGTGCAGTTAGAGATCTTCTTGTTCTCTGGGGCACGTCACACCATCATTGATGCAATCAAGTATTTTTCTTTCTCTTTTCCCTTTTCTTTGCCTTCTTCGATCTTGCTATTTGGTGCTTAAATATTTCATTTTTCTTTTGACTTCTTCGATCTTACCATTTTCTTTCTCTTTTTCTTTGGCTTCGTTCTTGCTACTTGGTTTAAATATTTGGCTTTGTTCTTGCTATTTGGCTTCTCTCCTGGCTTCAATATTTCACTTTTTTATTTAATGGTTTATTCTTGCTATTTCATTGATCCACGCCCTCAAATAAGTGCTCCATTCCACCTTGATTCTATTCATAGCTTCATCTTAAAAAAACATTTATATTGGTCCCCATTTACTAAGGTAGGAGAACAAATTGTTTGTGGATATAAGTCTCTTTCTTGTGGAAAATATGATAAAGGTTTTTAATTGGTGTCTCTGGGTATTTTCGTCACCAAAGGGGGTATTTAACCCGTTAATAAAATTCTTATTTCATTTTCAAAACTTTTAATTGGCACGTTCATGTACTTTTAAAGAAGCACATGTGTGTGGGTGGTTTTTAATGGGTGCCTCTGGGTATTTTCGTCACCAAAGGGGGTATTCAACCCGTTAATAAAATTCTTATATCATTTTTCAAAACTTTTAATTGGCATGTTCATGTACTTTTAAAGAAGTACATGTGTGTAGGTGAAAGTATATTAGAGACAATCTCAAGGTTTATTCATTTAGGTATTTGAAAATGTTTAAACACCAATTCTTTGAACTATATCATGCATGTTCAGTTAATTGTTTTAGAATGGAACCCGGTTCAAAGGTTGAATTTGGATATTCTCTTTAAGATGTGCTTACAATAATGTTGATTTTCTTAGTCTTTACATTTTGTATTTGGGAGAATGAATTATTTGTGGATACTATTCCCTTGTTTTGTGGACTATGATAAAGATTTTCAAATGGGGCATATGTGTGTTTTTGTTGCCAACAAGGAGCATTATGCAGGGTAATACACTTTTTACTTTTATTTTCTACTAAACTTCCCAATGGTTCAAGAGAAATGTTCGTGAAAGACAACCGTCACCAATGTCAATTTTGATTTCATCCTTGGTCTAGATAAACTTTTTGCAATGTTCCCGTAAGACAAAAACGTCACCAACGACAACTTTGATTACAACCTTGGTGAATTGGAGAATATGAAAGAGAGATTGGGGAGACATTTGCTTGATCCAAGAGTTTGCAATGTTCTTTACAAACTTTGAAACAATGATAAAAGCATTGTTGATTATCATAGTTGGAATTCTAAACTAGTTGATAATGTAAGCTTATAAGCTATTAGGTGCTTCCTTATGTAACATCTTTATTCACTGCTTCTGTTCAAATTTCATATAGTTTCTATATATGCAGCTATTGTTGTTGTTCTTACATCCATTTTTGTTATTCTAACAATATTTCTTATGAGTCACACAACCAGAAATACCATCTACTGATACTGAAAAACCCAAGGGACTAACTAGAAATGTTTTCAAGCATCAAGCAATGTGCAATGCAAGTTCAAGCACCTAAAAATCTTGTTGAAATAAGTGCTTGTGGGTGAACCTTGGATGACGTTCGTGTGGTAACCTTAAATGATAGATGGGGTAAGTTGAATTCAATAGCCGGGTAAATGAGATTAAATAGAAGGAATTTAATTATGCTTTGTGGGGGTAACCCTAATTGATAGACGGGGTATGTTTAAACACATGCAAGTTATTAGGGGTAACCCTAACTGATAGATGGGGTAAGTTGAATTCAATAGCAGGGTAAATGAGATTAAATAGAAGGAATTTAACTATGGTTTGTGGAGGTAACCCTAATTGATAGACGGGTAAGTTCAAAGTGTAATGTGTGGAATTCCAAATGTGTTTCCCAAGGCAAAAATAAAATAAAATCAGAAGTAAAACACATGCAAGACTACAACATGTATTGTACGTATAACAAGCATCAAGTGGCTCCAACGTGTACAACTATGGATCCTAGCTGGAGTGCCACACCGTACATGCATGGAGACGTGTGTTTGCATCCTGGGATCCGATTTAATGGGATATAAACTACGATTGTGTTATTTTATGATGTTTAGTGACTGTTATTTTGAACCATTCGTGTGTTATTTCCCTAGTACCTGGTTGGTGATGTTACCTATTTTTTAGGTAATGGAACTTCTAGAACTTATTTGTACCCGTCGTGTGTAATATCTACCGTTTATGGAGGAACAATTGACACATATTCCAAACCAGGGGTATTATGTTATTCTATTCAACCTACCCCATCTAGTATTTATACTTACCCTGCTTTTGGAATCAACTTCCCCCGTCTGTTATTTCGATCTACCAAGGTTAATTGAACTTCCTTCGCTAATCAAGTAGATTTTCGTCTACCAGAATAGATCTCTTTAGATTTACCTTGCTATTGAATTCCACTTACCCCATTTATCAAATAGGGTTACCCCCAATAACTTGATTTAATACATTTTCTTTACTCCAACTTACCCTCTCTACAAAACCAAAGTACCCCACACTGCCACTAGATTTACCCCACCCTAGTTTCCCTGCCACATTTTGGATTTATCAATTATGGTTGGCCACTTTACCCCGTCTAGCAAGTAAATTAAATAGCAGGGTCAACATATGTGTCCTTATTTTATGTAAACCGTAAAACGTTGGATAAAAAATGTAAACAAAATTCTAGGTGAAGTGCCTAATAGATGCATTGGGTAGGCAACAAGAAATAATGGAGTTCTGTGTTTTCTTTGGAGAGGAGTCGTTCCAATCTCACGAACGATCATTGGACATGATGTAAGGTCTAAGGTCTTTAAAGTTGAATCTAAGTCAGACGCAATTTCCTAAACCATAAACCCTAAAGCGTAGTAATTGTGTCGAGGAGGTTCGAGAACCAGAGTGAGCTTGTGGAGCTATGCGACAAGGTTGTGTTCAACTTCCGAGTCTACTTTTCAGAGTAATGAAACCCAATGTAACATTCCTATGAATCAATTTATGGTATCTTGAAACTAAAATTACCCATACGTACATCCTACAAATTGGATTTATCAATTACAGTTACCATGCCATTGAATACAACTTACCATGTCTTTTATTTACAGTTACCCTGCTATTGGATTCAACTTACCTCGAGTTGTACATAGGTTTACCCTACATTGAATTCAACTTACCCCGTCAACAAATTTGGATTACCCTGCTAGATTTACCCTGTCATAGTCAACTAAATTTACCGTTCTTTTGTAATCAATTTACCCTGTCCATCTTGTAGGGTTACCCCCAGGACCCATCAATACATTCTATTTACTCCAACTATCCCGTCTTGCTTAACCCAATTACCCCTATCGCTACTATATTTTCCCCACTATAACATTCATTCTATCAATTAGGGTTACCCAGGGATTAATTAATATATTCCTTCCATGTAATCCAATTTACCTTGCTATTGAATCCAACTTACCGCACCTACCATTTAGGGTTACCCCTACGACCCATCATTTAATCCATTCTATTTAATCCAACTTACTCATCCTACAAAATCAAATTAACCCTAACAGAATACGTGCCAATTTCTTTTATTTAATACGTGTTACCCTGCTATTGAATTCAAGTTACCCATTCTTCCAATTCGGGATACCCCCACAAACTGTTATATAAATTTCTCTATTTATACCAAGTTGCCCTAGTACTAAATTCGTGTCACCCCAACTGTTGAACGTTTTAATTAAACCGCAAGTGCACGGCCGCGATGAAGCGGTGGCAAGTACGGGTCGTCCTCAGGGAGGTGAGCAGTCTCTTGTTTGCACGAAATCAAGTGGCGAAAATAATGGAGAAGAGAGTTGGTTACGCTACTCTACGCTACACTACGCTACACTACGCTAAGAAGTATGAAATGTGAAAGAAGCAAACAAGCGATGAAATAAGAACTAAGCTAAGAACAAAATAGAAGTGCTGGAATTCAGGAATGGGAAAACCCCTAAGGGGTGGAGTGAGTGCACACAAGCAAAGAGGTGGGTGTAGAATACATTCTTTAAGCACATGAAGGTGGTGTTTATCAAACATAGGAAGTGTCTAAATGTTATGGCAAAACCTATCAATCTATTCACCAACTTAGTTGATTAACATTTACATATGCAAGGTGTTTATTTCAGAACCTAAACAAGCATGAGAGGTGTCTAATCATTTTGGCAAAACTCATCAAGTTGTAAATTCTATCCTAAACAAGCAAGCATACATTCATGTTTAATCAACACATTGAAATTAAAGCATTCATCCCATTCTCTAATGCATGTATGTACATCTACTCCACCCCCCAAAGGGAATGGAACTACTCACTAAACATTACACTAATTATTAAACTATGGAAAGAAAGCATATTAAAACTAAGCTAGAATTAAAAGACGATTAAACTAAAACATGCACAAACAATAAAAGAAGCATAAAATAAACAATGAAAGAAACACAAAACTTTATTGATAAAATGACTCACATTAAAAGTAGCATCCTCCTACTTTAGTGTGTGCTTCAAGGCCTCACTTCTAGTAGGAAGAATAGCCACTTAAAATATGGAGTAGTTTACATAAGAAGGTGAAGAGTTCTATTTATAGCCATAGAAAAAGATAATTCAGGACAATCCCCCGATGTGGGACTAAACAGATACCATAAATGGACTAAGAATGCTCTAATACACAGGCCATAACAAGCTAAGAGAATTTGGAGCAACTTGGACCGCCAATTAGCGGTCCAAGACCGCTAATTAGCGGTCTATAAACTCCAGATCGTCCTGGGCTTTCTTCTGGGCTTTCCATGTTGGTATTTGTTGTCTTTGATGCGGTTACTTGAGTTGTTGGATCTCCGACCCGAGTAGAATTGCCAAAATACTCCCCATGATGGTGTGGAGTTCTCTATTTTGCACTTTGGTCCTTTGGTCTTACATTCAGGTCCTTCTTCCTTGCATCTCAGTCCCCAGATCTCACAATTCAGTCCTTTTTCCCAGCTTTTGGGTCCTTTTATGTTTCATCTCTTCAAACCTATTTATTCCTGAAAACTAAACATAAAACTCGTGACATAGCATTGTTTAGGTGAAAGATAATGGATATAAGATACAAATATGAGCATGAAATGATGTCAATCAAATACCCCCACACCTAACTTTTGCTAGTCCCGAGCAAAACAAAGAAAGAGAAAAGCAAACGAAAAACAAGAAATCCTAACTCACTTTCGTAGGAATCACGGTTGCACTTAGCACGTGCAACAAGCCGTTAAACCTCCTTGTCGCCAAGGAGGAGGAGTGTTGTCTCCTGAGGGTTTTCAGCGGATACACCCACAAAATCCGAACAAGATGCATTAATCAATCTAGCTACACGACTCGTTGGACTCATTTTGTCGATCATGGGATGCGGTAATACTACGGGTCGACTCTATATATGTAATCGGTCCACACACCTAGCCTAATGAGTTATTCGTGAGAGTTAGTTAAGGACTTAAGTGAAAGACATGGGCAACCTTAACTTCTGAATGTGATACAATGTGTAAAGTCCATTTTGGTTCTTATTTGACTCTTTTTTTTTTTCTTTTTTTTTCTTTTTTTTTTCTTTTTTCTTTGGAGCATTTTATTGGTTGGTGTTTGATTCTCCCCAGGGTCAGGTTTCGTGCATCATTGCCTATGAGGACTTACACTATCACGTACACCATCCCCCAAATCTCCACATAGGGCGATCCCTACCACCCGTGTAACGGGAGTTCGGTCGGCGCATCCCAAGTCAGATGACTCGAAAGCACCAGGCACAAAGTCCCCTCAGACCTACTTTCCCGAGTGATAGGAGCCGTGCGAGAAGAGAGAACACCACTTATTTATCTATATGGGAACCAAAACCCCTACACTTAAGTTTCACAAAAAGAGATTAAGGGCCCTTGACTACGACAAACTTCCTTATACTAACAGACACGAATTATTTGACTCACTAGGTTCAGGGTGGACTTCTAAATGTTTGAGTGCTGAAACCCTATGATTACACGCCCCCCGAGGGAAAACCGGGGTACATCCTAACGACTCGATAAGACCTAAAGTCAGTAAACTAGAAATCCTAATGCATCAAGTTCAAGACAATTTTGGGAGCTTTCTTTTTACTTTGCCTCTCAACGGTTTTGCACATGCTAAACACACGCAAAACCCACAAAAACATTTTCTTTCGCAAACACATGAAGATTTTGAAAGAAATGTGAAAATTTTAAAGCACTCGGCAAGCAAAAGGAGACAAGTCACCCAAGGATCATGGCAAGCAGATATATCAATGTTAAATGCGGCACACTAACATGACCCTAGCAGTACCAACAAACGAAAATAAAACCAAAGGAAAAAGACTCGACTATGTACACACGTAAAACACCCCCCCACACCTACTTCATGCATTGTCCTCAATGAATGTGAACAAGATACTACATGGATACATGCATGAAAAACTAAAGATCTCACCAACATGAAGTACAAAGGGACGTTCAGGGTCATGTTGATGGACACAA
Source organism: Triglochin maritima (assembly GCA_963682175.1). NCBI lineage: Eukaryota > Viridiplantae > Streptophyta > Magnoliopsida > Alismatales > Juncaginaceae > Triglochin > Triglochin maritima. Next base: position 9,284,151 of record OY821788.1, on the reverse strand, counting down.
ACCCAAATTCCCTCAAAACCTGTGAGAAGCTGAAGAAGGGAGATAAATACGTGAAGAAATTGGGCCCAAGTACACAAGGGTTGGGGCCCACAACAATCGATGCTCACTGAAGGAGTCTTTTATTACACACTTTTTTTTTGTTGTTTTTTTTTTCTTTTTTTTTTTCTTCTTTTTTTTTTTAAAGATATATACATCAACCAAGATATTCTCATAATCATTTGGTCAAGGAACATCAAATGAGAACATCAAGTCATGAGGACCAGAGACTTGCCGAGATGGGCAAACTCCACTGGTACTCTGAGGTGTCATGAGGGGTGAAAGGTCAAAGCTGAAAGGCTCGAACCCCTCATGATATTGGTCGGGTGTGGGCAACAAAGAATGAAGTTGTGTTGCCTCACTAGGGTTTAATTGCTCATCGAAGAAAACCCTCCAACCAATAGGCGGGTGCATCGGAATGAGTTCCTCAAGCTCATTCGATGGATGCAGCAGACCTGCATCACTAAGAATGGGGCTTCTCCCCAAGTCATCCAACAAGGACCTCCCACCATCATTTAGATCATCAAGCATAAGCTCGGTCATAGGTGGGTCCTTGTTGGAGTCAATATGAAGCTCCAATGGCTCAATGGCCATGGGACATGAGGTAGAGACACCTTCTGGTATAGGCATATGATGAGGTGTCTCACTCTCACTAGTACTCTCAACTGAATCATGCAACGAACACTCCCTTTGGACATTCATGTTCGAGGCCAGCTCACTCTGTTGCATTGCGAAGACAGGCAATGAGTTTTCGCTGGGCCCACGAACATTCTCAACGGGTTGCATTGGGGTTAGGGGTGTTCGTTGATTTTGTGGTGCTTTCTCCAATTGGCGGATGAGATTTAGATTTAAAGGTTCATCCATGGGTTCCTGTTGCCTACCAGAGTTGAACACATGAAACTCGGCACTCATGTTACCGAATGAGAGCTTCATGAGACCATTTCTACAATTAATCAAGGCATTGGAGGTTGCCAGAAATGGTCTACCCAAAATCAAAGGTATTTGAGAGTGGGTGTTCGCAACAGGATTGGTATCGAGGACAACAAAATCGACTGGAAATATAAAATCTCCAACTTTGATAAGCACGTCCTCGATAATCCCCATGGGAATACGAATGGATCTATCCGCTAATTGGAGGGTGATCTTAGTTGGTTTCAATTCTCCCAAGTTCAACTGTTGATAAACAGAGAATGGGAGGGGGTTGACCGCCGATCCTAAATCAAGCAAAACATTGCTCAGTCTAGTGTCCCCTATCGTACACTGAATAGTAGGACACCCAGGGTCCTTGTATTTTGTGTAGGTGGGATTGGACAAAAGTGAGCTGATATTTGCAGCCAAGAATGCTTTCTTAGGAACATTGGTCTTCCTCTTGGTTGTGCAGAGATCCTTCAACACTTTGGCATATTGAGGTATTTGTTGGATGACATCCAACAAGGGGATGTTAACCTTTACTTGCTTAAACACCTCTACTATCTTGTCCATGTTGTCACTCTGTTTTTTGTTTAACCTACTTGGATAGGGAGCTTTTGGCAGGTAGGTTTTCTGCTGTGCCTGAGAAGAAAGCTTTGATGTATTACCCTCACCCTCAGCTTCTTCTTCACCACCATTCCCACTGAGGGGCTGCATAGATGGTGGTGGGTGTGGCAAGGAAATGTGATTGTCAACCTGTTTTCCATTCCTTAAGGTCACAATGGAATTGACATGGTGAACAGGTTCCTCCACATGGTTCACTTGCCTCCCCCGAGGTACCACATTCTCATTTTGCATTTGTTGTTGTTGGTACATGCGGGGGTTAGCCTCAGGCTGGCTAGGAAAAGACCCTCTCTCTCTTTCATGTACAGACTGAGCCAATTGGCCCATCTGAAGCTCTAGAGATTTGATGGTCTGCTGATTTGAAGTGAGAACTTGACTCGTGGTTGACATAAAATTTTTCATTGAGTTTTCAAGTCCACGAGTCAAGGTCTCAAGCGAATTGAATCGGGTTTCCATATTATTGGAATTTGGGAAACCCGATTGATTGGTGGTTTGCGCTTGGGGTGGCTGATAGGAATGCGCATGCATGGGAGGTTGGTGTGATTGGTAAGGTGGTCTCGAGGAGTTTGGAGGACCACCCGGGGCATTAGTTAGGTTCCATGAAAAATTGGGGTGGTTCCTCCATCCAGGATTATAAGATGATGAGTATGGGTCATTCCTGGCTCTATCATAGACGGCGTTGACACGCTCCATCTCAGGAGGAATGGACTCACACTCGCTTTCTACATGACCTATCCTACCACATGAATGACAAGGAACTGGACCAGATGTGGACATGTGAGGTGCACTTTGTTGGTTTTGGAGCTCAATCGAATCCATACGGCGCATTAAGGCTGCCATGCGCGCCTCGGTAGCCGTAGTGGTATCAATAGCAAATGCGGTACCCGATCTAGTCGAGTTTGCATTCGCGATCCTCGCTCCTATACTAGATGATGCAGGTGGTTCCCTCACACTCTCCCACTGCATGGTTTTCTCAGCGAGGTCTTCTAGGAAGGCCCATGCCTCCCTTTCATCCTTTCCCAAGAACTCTCCTTGACACATGGACTCAAGGAGCGTTCTGGACGGGATGTGAAGACCCTCATACACAATCTGACAAAGACGCCACAACTCAATGCCATGGTGAGGGCACGAGGATAGTAGCTCTTTGAACCTCTCAAGATATGCATGAAATGGTTCGGTCTCATGTTGATAGAACGAATTGATTTCGTTCCTCAATTTTTGAGTCCGATGATTAGGAAAGTACTTCTTGAGGAATGCAGATTGAAACTCATCCCAAGTCCTAAAGGAATTCGCCTGGTTGCTGTACAACCACTTCTTGGCATCATCCTTTAGTGCAAAAGGAACGAGCCTAAGATGGATGGAGTCTGTGCTAAGTTGTTGCAGCTTGAACATAGCACAGACCTCCTCAAATTCCCTGAGAAAGATATAGGGGTCACCTTTCCCAGTGAAATGAGGGAGCATGGAAATGAATTGAGGCTTAACCTCAAAATGGTTCCCATTAGCCTCTGGTAATACGATGCATGAGGGTAGAGCTGTACGGCTCGGGTAGCATCGATCACGTAGAGGTATGGGAACGACAACTGGAAGCACAGGTGGAATAGGTGGGTCCAGCAACTGCTCCTCCTCACGGAAATTAGCAGCCATTGGACCCGAACTACGTGCGACACGAGAGGAGGGAGGTGTCGAGAAATCGATGACCGAAGCCGGATTGACAACGCTCCTCGTCAAACGACCACTCTCGTCTCGTGTCCACGAAAGCATGCACAAAGGTGCACACACAAAACAAAACTTTTTTTTTTTTTTCTAACAAAGAATGTGCGTAGAGGAGAAGACGGGGGAACACAGGAGAGAACGAATGACTCAGGAGAGAAGGGAAGAAGTCCTTATGCTACGGCGGATGGGTACAGGTAGAAGCACACAAGCAAACAAGGCTCAAGCAATCCTAAGGTCGCTATAGGTCCTTACAGCTAGACGACGCCTAACTGCGAGGTCACACGGCCTCAACACGCCTCACCTCCCTACAACGAGGACCACAAAGCCCAGCAAGTGAGCCAAGATCCGGGGATCTCGTCTCTCCTACTATCGACAGAGTGGGCAACGCCGATCAGGTCATGACGGTCGGGACCGGATCACTCTCCTAATGCGTCCGAATTCCTTAAGGCCAATGTCTACTTGATTTTAAAATTAGGCTCTTGATTAGTGTGGTTTTTGGGGCGAAGGAAAGGGTGATGAAATCCCCCACCTTATCTTTTATGGGACAGCCCCTCCTTAGTAGCGTTTTGGAGTCCTAAATCTAGCAATCAACACTCCAAACAACGCTCAACTCACACTTGTTGCAATGCACTTCCTACTAACTAATGCATGTTCATACGAAATGCATGAATGAGAGTAGAAGGTGCGTACCTCACGCCAGCTCTCAGCAACAGAAAATAAAGCTAAAATAAAAGACAATCTAAATGCCTAAGTCACATACATGATGCATGGCCTAAACAAAAAGAATGCCTAATCTTTTGCTTTGAGTTTTAGGGTCCAAGTTGCTTAAAGGAGGTTGATTATGGATCTGGGAACAAACTATAAGTCAAAACATGCCAAATCAAATCCCAGATCACTACATCATATAAAGAAATACTCCAAAGAAATTTCGAGGTGAAATGAAACAACCAGACCGCCAGTTGGCGGTTGTAGACCGCTGATTGGCGGTCTTCTTCTCTCAAACCGCCTCCAAACTTCACCAGATGCTTCCCCTTCTCAATGTGAGTCTCCTGAAACAAAGAAAACTACAAGACAAAAATTAAATCCACTCGAATCGTCCAAACAAGAGTCTGGACTGGCACCTCCCCGGCAACGGCGCCAAAAACTTGTTGAACGTTTTAATTAAACCGCAAGTGCACGGCCGCGATGAAGCGGTGGCAAGTACGGGTCGTCCTCAGGGAGGTGAGCAGTCTCTTGTTTGCACGAAATCAAGTGGCGAAAATAATGGAGAAGAGAGTTGGTTACGCTACTCTACGCTACACTACGCTACACTACGCTAAGAAGTATGAAATGTGAAAGAAGCAAACAAGCGATGAAATAAGAACTAAGCTAAGAACAAAATAGAAGTGCTGGAATTCAGGAATGGGAAAACCCCTAAGGGGTGGAGTGAGTGCACACAAGCAAAGAGGTGGGTGTAGAATACATTCTTTAAGCACATGAAGGTGGTGTTTATCAAACATAGGAAGTGTCTAAATGTTATGGCAAAACCTATCAATCTATTCACCAACTTAGTTGATTAACATTTACATATGCAAGGTGTTTATTTCAGAACCTAAACAAGCATGAGAGGTGTCTAATCATTTTGGCAAAACTCATCAAGTTGTAAATTCTATCCTAAACAAGCAAGCATACATTCATGTTTAATCAACACATTGAAATTAAAGCATTCATCCCATTCTCTAATGCATGTATGTACATCTACTCCACCCCCCAAAGGGAATGGAACTACTCACTAAACATTACACTAATTATTAAACTATGGAAAGAAAGCATATTAAAACTAAGCTAGAATTAAAAGACGATTAAACTAAAACATGCACAAACAATAAAAGAAGCATAAAATAAACAATGAAAGAAACACAAAACTTTATTGATAAAATGACTCACATTAAAAGTAGCATCCTCCTACTTTAGTGTGTGCTTCAAGGCCTCACTTCTAGTAGGAAGAATAGCCACTTAAAATATGGAGTAGTTTACATAAGAAGGTGAAGAGTTCTATTTATAGCCATAGAAAAAGATAATTCAGGACAATCCCCCGATGTGGGACTAAACAGATACCATAAATGGACTAAGAATGCTCTAATACACAGGCCATAACAAGCTAAGAGAATTTGGAGCAACTTGGACCGCCAATTAGCGGTCCAAGACCGCTAATTAGCGGTCTATAAACTCCAGATCGTCCTGGGCTTTCTTCTGGGCTTTCCATGTTGGTATTTGTTGTCTTTGATGCGGTTACTTGAGTTGTTGGATCTCCGACCCGAGTAGAATTGCCAAAATACTCCCCATGATGGTGTGGAGTTCTCTATTTTGCACTTTGGTCCTTTGGTCTTACATTCAGGTCCTTCTTCCTTGCATCTCAGTCCCCAGATCTCACAATTCAGTCCTTTTTCCCAGCTTTTGGGTCCTTTTATGTTTCATCTCTTCAAACCTATTTATTCCTGAAAACTAAACATAAAACTCGTGACATAGCATTGTTTAGGTGAAAGATAATGGATATAAGATACAAATATGAGCATGAAATGATGTCAATCACCAACCAACCATGATTTAATTCATCGTATTTACTCCAAATTACCAGTCCTTTTAAATCAAAGCTACCATGCCATGAATATAAAAGCAATCATTACAAAAGAAATTACTTAACTTAGTTCATAACATGTAACAAACATATCTAGTACAACAACATAGTTGTTACACATAAGTACACAAAAAAATTAATTGACTTGGTTCATAACACGTAACAAACATATACGGTACAAAAACATAGTTGTCACAGAAGTACACAACATTTAATAAGTTCATATAACTTAACAAACATAAAACATTAGATTACTTGACCAAGTTCTCAGAAAGTGTGCATTCAGTCCTCATAATCACCATTGTTATCTCCCCCACATATGTGTGCACATGTTCTATGTCTTCAACACTATCTGTTGGTAGTCTAGTTAGTAACATCTGAATCCAATGAATAACAAACAATGCACTATCAACAGTTGGAAGAGAATCAAAAACTCCATTATTAAAATAATACTAAATGCTAAAAAACTTGTATCTTAACCCATCGAAGGTAGAAATGTATTTTAATATGTAGGAATGGGTAAACTCAAACATCATAATGAGTAGTTCTAATGTATTCTCTTTATTCTGTAAATATTCAAACCAAATTATTTCCGTTTAGATTATTTTAATATTTGATTTGCATTCAATATCATTACATGATCACCTTGAATAATTAGAATGTAGTGGTAATCCCAAACACATGTAAGGGTAATCCTAACCACACGGAAGAGGCGACCACTGGAAGGTAACACAAACATAATTAAAACCAAACGTAACCAAACATTAACCAAAATGTTACACCAAAATGCAATTAAACCAAATTAGAACAAATTTTGAGCTTCACGAGGAAGGGGTGTCATGGGAGGAGATTACGTGAGGGAGATCGGATTGCCAAAGGTGATGGAGTGCGGCGAATAATAACTTTTCAAGATGTTGTACGATAATATAAATTATACTTAATCCCTATGGTTCAATATTCTAAAAAGAACAATTTAGGATGAATACTCGTTAATCAAGAAATAGTCATCAAGTTATTTAAAAATATAATAACAATTGACACATTCCAAATACCATTAATGTCTATGTTTTATTATAAAATAGTAAAAGATAACTCATAACACACTGTGACACCTTATGATATAAAGCAAACGCAACCCATGTGATGACAAAACTGGGCACTACAACCCATGAAATCTCAATTCCCACCAAAACCCAAAGAAAGGAAACCAAGTTGATGCATCATTCAACCCAAAAAAATATGTGACATGCCACGTCATGGGTGTGTGGGAATCCGGGTGGGATTTCGGGTGTCCCTCCCGGGATCCAAACTAAATATCACATGTTCGGTGTTTCACATATACATGCGTATAACATACAACACCTTCGTGCCAATCTTTTATGCGTCATATAGAATGTAAATGCTTCACCTTTTTTATTGCTTCTTTTGCTCTGTTTAGAGGTTCTTCGTATAAAAAAACAGGATTATCAAATTCCCATGCCAAGCTTTTCTCATTGAGGAAAGCACGGAAGGTGTCAGATACGGAATGAGAGAGGGACTGCAGATTATATCCACCTTCTAGGAAGAAAACACATCGCCCCCCACAAAGCTCCTTAGTGTTTAAAGCTAGATGTTTAAAGCTAGACTGTAGTATGTCCCTGTGGTGAATTGCAAGCCAGCAAGTGGGTCGAGCACATGAGCATCATATCTGAACACATTACAACAGAAGACGTGAAATGAAATTCAAGCAGGATAACCAAGTGACATGCTTATGCAGCGTTTATCTTCTGCCAGGGAATCTAGGTAGTTTCATTTGCTTGAGATGTCCTTAAACTGCAGTTTATTCACACTCGGAATTGAAGATTCCGATTATGAAGTAAGAAAGAAGACACCAAAACAGTTAATTCCTGCCACTAGAACAGTTATATTTACAAATTTGATTCTAGTTATGGCTACCTTATCAGCTTAACACAAACATAATATATTGAACAATCAAACAATACTTTAATGGTTTTTCTTGTCTACCATTAATTTTAATGTTCACCTTTTCAGGCCTGTCCCTCATTATCGACGAAAATGTGGAAAATGGTGTGCATACGTAGACAACCCTTATGGGTATCAACTCATGCACACTAAAATACGTGAAGGAACTGAAGTGCAAGTACATGAGTAGAATGGCTTCAAAAATGATTTAAGACTAGAATTGAGACAGGCAAATTGTCAGCTATGAGTAATGGCATTGAAGTCCTCATGAGATACACAATAGCAAAAATACTTCTGATCAGGTGCGAAACGCAGCTAATCCTATATGCGGAGTATGAGATATAGTTGGAATCCTGCTTTGACGACTCTAGGAGTGAGGTACAATGAAATAATTTTGAACAGAACTAGCAGAGAAAAATAAGTATGAGGAACAGTCAACCTTAGTCAATTGCAAGTGTAGGAGCTTCACCCTTTCTAGAGACTAGAATCACAATACAAATTCAAAACGGGGAAGGGTAAAGCTACTGAGATAGAAGATTGCAAACTTCCATAGAGTAACAGGATCAAGAGGAAAACTGGATTTATCATTTAATCAAGGTACACTAACAACTAGAAAGGTATAGTGATAAGAAACCAATAAAATAATTGGTTGGATTTGAATACTCAACCATGCAAAAAGATTGCATGCTTATTGCTTAACCTGTAACCCTTACTTGAGTTTTTATATCTGAATGAAATATTGCTTTTATTAGGATAATCCAACCCCTATCATCCACTACTTATATTTTACAGACTGACCAGCTACCACCGCAAATTCGGTTACACACAATGCAGAAGAAAGACTTGTTAGAGCAAGCATTAGAAGCAATGCTCCAGATAACAAGCACATGCATCACACTACATTTTCGTGTAACTTATTTTTTGATGCATATACAATTTCAAGGATATGATATCAGATTTAGTAAATTCGGTGAACAAAAAAGTTATCAAAGATGTATAAAATCAACATTGAATGCTATTGCAGAAGATGATTTCTGGAATGAATACATTTAAGCTTGAATTTAAATGGATGACAAATGCAATCATGACTAGTTCTTTGGTTTTGCATATTTGAGATCATTTATTTGGTTATTACTAAATAAGGATTTTAAAATGATGAGAAAAAGGTTTACTTGAAATTTGTACCTGTAGGCTGTAGATAGTTTTTCTGTAGTAGGTGGATGAAAACCTACCCGCTGCGAAAACCTACGCTAAGTCTTAATTTAATACATATATAAAGGGCATATGTATTTATATGCATTACAAAATAATGACATTTGTATGTAGATCTGTTGGCTTAAATACGAGTTTTCCCTTTGTAGACGACAGGTTGTGGATTTGATCCCCCGACAAGCACAATCAACTTATAATATATTGTGATTCTGGTACCTCATCCCTTGTAGATGGGTCATGGGTCAACCCGGAACAAACCTGACCCAAACCGAAAATTCTTGGGTCGGATCAGACTAGTTCTTTTCTACACGATTACACCTGAAGACGTCAGGTTGGGTCTGGGTCCCCTTAGCTCAGTGTGTAAGTCACTTCCATTTCTAAAATTATGAGAGAAATTTACAGAAGATAAGTTCATGTGAATGTACTTGATCCAACTCGAAAACAATCAAAACAAGATTTTTATTTCAAACATCTTCCTCTCTCTATCTCTCTCTCATCTCTATGGTGTACATGTATCCATTTCTAATAATGAACTCTTAGTACATAGAAGGGGAGAACAAATAAAGCACAAACTAAGGTCATACTCACCTTGCAATTTACTTCCTACTTTTGAACTGATTTATACATAAAGCATATTGAGGTAGTGGATGGTAGGTGTACATGTAATTGTTGATTTCCCATGGGAGGGTATCAGAAATGGAACGGAATATATATTTAGATGCAACAGAATCACTATCTATCTCCTACAAGCAAAACCTATCTCACTCCCTCAGATCGTTCAAACTCTCTGTTTTCACTGTTGCACTGCCAACTCCTACTTCATGACTCCATGCACCAACAAATCTACAATCAGACTCCTCTGCTACCCATGGCCACCTCATCAATAACCCCACTAACCCTCATGTAGAAGTGGACCAAGGAACTGCAATTTTTGAATGTTAACATGCAATATCAGACAAGTTTGTGCATTTCAGATTTGAGTGGCATGTAGTAATTGATTAAACGTGTTTTAAACATAAAATTCAATTTAAACTATGTTAGTTATAAGTTGGGTTACTTCAGCAGTCCAATACTTATTAATAACAAAATATTAGCACTTGTTCTTAAAGGAATCTGGAAAGGAATTGACAAGGCTCTCTCTTCTAACATGAACCACTTTTAACCCTTTCAACATGAAGTTCACCAAAAGAGATGCCCAACACTCTCCCGAATTAAACAACTAAGTTACCTCCAAAATCTCTAAAGAGGCTTCCACCCTGAAAGGGGGCTTAGCTGTGTGCTACCTTACACCTATAAGTAATTGAGAGGCTGTTCCAAATGTTTTAACTCCCAAATTACTTTTCTTGTTATGTTCATAAACTCATAACTAATAATGACTGAGAATGTCAATCAAAAGAAGGCCAAGAACACAGCCACCGTGAAGGTGATTTGCAGAACTTGCAATCTCTTTAATTATTCTGTATTGCATTTTAAATAATAAGCTTTCCGTAACTTTGCTTCTGTGCGTACAGGCAATGATAAAATACATGACTATACCTAGAATACCAATAATGCATACGTAATAAAGGATCACTTTGTAAGAAAAATCAAAGGAAGAAGTTGACATCTTACCCAGCAGATAAGAATAATTTCTGGTATGAACCTTTGGGCGCATGGTGCAATGACCTCCTCAAAGACAGTTCTCATTACAGTATCACCTGAACCACCTGGTAATGGTAGGTTCAAAGTTGTTCCCTCGCCATCACCTTTGCCAACTTTTTCAAGCTTGCCCGTACCAGGGTAACTTCCATCCTACACCAGGAAGGTTAAAAAATATAGTTCTTAATTAAAATAGTACTTGCAAGATCAGTAACTATACTACTTAACCAAGTCAAACAGGATATGAAACCCCGGATTTTTTATTAGACAAATTTCCAGCGAATCAGGACTATTTTCGTTTCTTAATTACATTAAAATTCAAGTAGTAAATTTTAATTTTACTAGACAATGTAATTTGATTACAAGGAATACGATTCATGAGAATGTAATCTAATTATATGGATTTTTTTCACCGATCTGATTACATGGAATTTAAATCCATGTAATCTAATTACGATGGTCTTAAGTGCATCCACTTTCTTTGGTGGGTGTTAACAATATCTTAGCCACTTTTAACCAAAGATCAAAAATCCAATTCCATCATTCGACTCCCCAAATCAAAATCCGATTGAAACATCTTTCCGGTTGAGATAGAGACGAGAACCCCTAGAGAGACGAAACTCAGTAAGGAGACCATTTGTTGGTTTCGGTTGCTGGTTAGAGATCGTGAATTAGGGTTTGGAGGGCGAGAAAGGAGAAGAGGTGTACCTGCGAGTGGTGATGGGAGAGGAAGCATCGTGTGGAGCTCGGTAGTTGCTCTTCCGCCCGCTTCTCACTTCTTTTCAAAGCTTATCAAATTAAAAGGTGCAAACTAGATTGGTACGAGCATCAACTATCGTGACTATCGACTGCCACTTTCTTTTCTTTTTACCTCACTTTGGGGTGTAATCGGTTTCTAAACGAGCGATCCGAGTCTGGTCAAGATCGGCTCGTTAAGGGTTTCGAGCGGAAAATTCTGCCCGTGCTCGGTTCGATCTGCTCGCGAGCGGCTCACGAGCGGCTCGTTAACCTAAACCTTTTTTGGTATTGAATTCCTAATAATGTTGTCCTAATAAGTAAATTATAAAATTACTTAAGACAGATATAATAATAGTTACTAACACAATCGTAAAATTAACACCTAAAATAAAACACAATCTTATAAATTATACGACAACATTAACATCTTATAAATAAGATTATACACTTCAATCAAACAAAATCAACACAATATTAAAATCAAACACAATCTTCTAAATTGTAGGACAACTCACAACATCAACATCATATAAATAAGATCATCTACCTGACCCAAACCTTAATTTATTTGAACTTTTGGTGTAGAAAAGAATGAGAAAAAAAAATAATGAAAAAATGAAAAGTTTAGTACTAATATGGTTTTGATTCTAATGAGTATTTTGGTTTGGTTTGTTAAATGGATTGTTGGGTTTGGTAAATTAGTTTATTTAATGAGTTTAACACTTTACCGATCGGGTAATTGGATAGAATATTCAGGTTAATCAAATAATTGGATATAGTAATCAGGTTTCAAGCGATAATTGAGCGAGCATCGAGCGAGTATCGAGCGAGCGGGGTCTGCTCGTGCTCGGCTCGTTACTAACCGATCCGAGCAATTTCGAGCAAAATCAGAGCAAAATCGAGCGAACATCGAGCGATCTATCGATCCTGAGCAGAACTTGACAGCTCTAACCCTCACTGTTCATCACTTTACCGTATTCACTCGTTTTCCTCCCCTCCCTCCATCTCGTTAATTTACTTATCAATTTTTATTTTATTTCAAAATTATTTATATTTATCAAAAACATTAATAATCTATTATTTTTTAAATCTTATTTTCTTAAAATATATTTTATAATTATTTTTTATTTTATAATTTTTTATTTTTTTTAATTTTTTCCTGAATCGACCGTTACTTTTCAATACGCTCCTACACATCATTTGGAGGTCGTTTTTGCAAATAATTAAAATAATAATTAAAAAATATAAATAATTATAAAACATATTTTAAAAAAAGAATTAAAAATAATTTAAAACAAACAAAACCAAAAACATAAACAAAACATTTAAAAAAAACACCCAACCGACCTAGGTCATGACCAGGCCACTCCAGCGACCTGGTCGATGACCCAGTCGATGGATGACCGGGTCATACTCCCCATTACCAGGTTGATCGTTGAGGTGACAACCTCCACTGGGTCGGTCATCGAAGGATGACCTCCCATGGTGGATGGTCTAATCGGCTTGGATATGGGTCGAGTATGGTCATACCTATATCCGACTAATAAACATATACAAGTATATACTTGCTCCCAGAAAACTCATGCAGTCATGCCCATATTCGACCATTATGCGCATGTTAATTGGGTATGGGACAAGCAACCGGATATACTGGTATAACTTATACAATATAAAATCATAAGTTCAAACATATACAACCACGAACAACATAAAAAGTACATAACAATTCCACATTATAAAGACAATGCTAACGTTTTTATTTTAGGGAAAAAATTCAAAATAATTATAGAAAAAATTGGAAAAATATAAGGTTGTGAAACTTATTTGGTAAAATATGAAGCAGATAAACGGTACCTGTGATACTGTTTTATTAAACAAAAAACGGTATCACAATTATCGTTTTCATTAAATGTCGTTTAATGTGGATTAAACAAAAAGCGGTTTCACAGCTGGGTTATTTGAGAATGATTTATATTAACTCAAATTGATTCGTTGCGGATTCTAATTCGGTTGTTTCGTAAGGATTATTTTGAGTTGTAAATTATATTTCAAATCACCCATCGACAACCAAGTTGACAACTAAACGTAACATGACAACCAGGTTGATGCCAAATTGCACATGGAATTGGGATTTATAGGATTAGATTATTGGGGTGGGATTGTTTTGGTTTGTAATTTATTGGGATTAGTTTGAAATGGTTGTTGGATTTGAATTGCTTGATTGTTGGATTTTAATTGCTTGATTTGATTCCTTTTACTAAAATTGAAAACATCAAATGAGAAAACATATAGTTAACTATATAGAGATTTTAAATAGGCATGATCGCAACCTTAATATATTCAAGTAAGCCAACAGACTTAGCAGTTGAAGTCTTAAATGTCAACATGAAGGGATCTTTTGTTTGCGATGTAGTCGAAAACTATATCATAGATGAAATATATAAATGATTCTATGGTTGGAAGTTCAAACGAAACACAAATGAGTAGACTTTTTTATTTCAGCCATTTTCCTTTGCTTTTTTTTTGAAATAAAAACCAGTTGTTAACGAACAAATACAAAATCCTGATTTAAATACAGATCTGTTGTTTTGCACTACTTCAGTTTCTGGTTCTCGTGAATTTACATCTATTTTCACAAATTGTTGATTTCAACTGTAGATTTTTTGGTACACAGTATTCGGTTATTGATTTGGTCTATTTTTTTTGTACAGTTGCAATCTTCACATGACTCTCACGGTCTTGTGGCCTGCAGTATTAGTATTATAAAAGAACCATAGGTCATCTTCGATTCATGAAGATGTAAGTATTTTAATTAGCAAATTAAAAGTAATGTGTATTATTTTTTATTAGAGATTAACTAATTAAAATTTTCATCAGGAACAATTGTCTGATATTAGGTGTGTCGAGCACGATATTCAGTTCAACACATGAATTGTTTAGGATGGTAGGGTATGGGGGTTGCTGGTTGTGATATAGTTTTTCATTTGTTCTGACTGCAACTTGATTGAAATTTTATTTGGGTTGTGGTTGAGAGGTGGAGGTTGGAGACTTACACTTTCCATGTCAGACATGGGGAGATGATCACGATCACGCTGTAAGACATTAACATTCTTACTGGTCTTCGAATTGACGATCTAGATCATAATTGGTTTGAGGTTTGCATGAACTTGTTGGGTGTTGACGAAGAGGAGGGGATGACTGCAGTGAGTGGGGGATACGTAATGTTGCAGTGTTTGCAGCATAATTACCGCGTCGTGACGCCAGATGCAACATATGAGGAAGTGTTCCAGCACACTAGAGTCTACATCTTGTTTCAGTTAGGTTCCGGGATAGTAGGAGATAAAAGTGGAAACAAAGTTCATCTAAGATACTTACTTTTACTGGAGGATCTGGCCGAATGTCGTAATTACAGTTGGGAAGTTGCGTCTTTTGGTTGTTTTGTACAACTATTTAGATCAGCTTGTTTGAAAAATGAGAAACAAGTAGCTAGCTTCCTGACCTTATTACAAAATTGGTGTTAGGAACATCTTCACGTTGGGCGGCCATCAGCTAGTCCAGGTCTGCGTTTTGCAGAAGATGTTTTTCGTCCTTTGGGCTCATGTTAGAGGACTCCTAGATCGTGGCTAAACAATGTGCAAATGTCTCAGGTGGATTTTTACAGTAATGTGTTGGATGTTCAAGAAGAAGACCAAGTCTGTTGGACCCCTTACGAGGACATCGATATGTTGATGTTACCAACTGCTTGTAGAGAAGGACAAGATATATGGATAACGAGAACATGTCTAGTTTATTTTGGAGTAGCTACCACGAACCGGAGACGGTGATGCATCAGTTTTGATTGCAGCAACATATTCTAGAAATAATGGAGATTTACAAATTGAAGAAGGCTCATGGGAAGCCTAAAATAAATTGGATACAAGAACAACAGTCATACATTCAAGTTTGGTCACGACAGCGAGTGTTTATGCAGATTGAAACACCTTTACTATAAGATAACCCAACTACTTGTAGACGTCTTTATATGGAGTGGTACTGGCAAATTACCTTTTGATGGCTGATGAAAAGAGTTGAAGTTCAAGAACTACCAACTTATAGGCCTTGAGCTACTAGAGATAATTGCTTGGTAATAAAAAAAATCTATGCTGTAAATTTTAGTTTTCGCATGATCAATGTAATTATACCTGTCGTATTTGTTTGCATATTCACGACTTACACGGTTTACATGAAGATATTCACCAGTGTGAAGGGATGCATTCTGCACATAACCTTACATTGTCAATAACTTAAAAACTTAAGAAAAAAATTAAGTATATGATGACGTGTTTCAAGAATGTG
Source organism: Triglochin maritima (assembly GCA_963682175.1). Taxonomy (NCBI): domain Eukaryota; kingdom Viridiplantae; phylum Streptophyta; class Magnoliopsida; order Alismatales; family Juncaginaceae; genus Triglochin; species Triglochin maritima. The sequence goes on along the minus strand of OY821788.1, from coordinate 9,268,367 downwards.
GATCAATAGTTGAATTTGTCTGAAGATGTAAGCACCTGACAATGTTCGTTAAGACTTTACAGAAAATCTCCTAGAAATAGGCATGTCACTGGATGACAAAGAAAAAATCATTTTCACGGACGTGTCTGCTTCCGATGGAGGAATTGTGACTCAACAGGAGCGTGGAACAACATTCTTCCAATGTGAAGGTTTCTCATTTCAAGTCAGTCAAGTCGAAAGAAGTGATGACGATGGGATTGATGAAGATGAAGATGGTGAGATTACTTAAAAACAAATGCATTGTTGGCCTTCGAAGGTTCCACGATGGGGGTGGGCAAACCAAAAGACTGGCCAAAGTATTTTCCCTACCTTAGTTTTAATGAAACTCTAATGTTTAGAACAAATTGGATTTTTATATTACTAGTTGATTGAATTAATGTTAAATACATGTTTGGAACAAATTCTAATGTCTGTAGTTGGTTTGCATGCTTCTTGATATTGTGCTTCTGAATGGTATGAGTTTTTATTCCCACAGGTGTAGAAGACTTGAGTTTAAAATCCAAGAGATTGAGAGGAAATCATATTCAATTAAATTTGTCTTCTGCTAAAACGGCAACACTAGTGTCGATTTTGTATAACAGAAATGGCACTGGTGATGCCGTTTTCATTTAATGAAAACGACATCAGTAGTGTCATTTTTGTTCACTGGAAAATGGCAATGGTGTTGCCGTTTTAGCAGAAGACGAATCCAATTAAATTTGTTTGGCATGTATCTTTCCAATTTTCTTTGAACTTCAACAACTCATCAAATGATCCACATGATTAATTAATTGACCATTTCAAACTCTATGATTCACTTAATAAAATGAACTCATCAAATGATCCACATGATTAATTAATTGACTGTTTCCAACTCTACAATTCACTTAATAATGAGTACTCGTTCAAATACATTACATACTACACAACTAAAAAAATAAATCAGTCATTTGGAAAATTACAAGTATGACTTAAACACTACAAAGTGAACATACTAAATGACCTCTTTATATGTATTCATGTTGTGGCCTAACTTACGACATCACTCACATCGTATTGTTTGACCACTTTGTTCATTCATGTTGTTCCTTATTCGTTTTGTTCTCAGTCGTCCACTTTGGCGCTATCAATTGCACAAGTGCTTCTGAAGGCCAAAACCTTTTGTCTAGTATTGGAAAGAAAACCAGTGCATATGCTCTCCGATACACTTCGGTAGTTAAGAATTCCAAGACAATTCACAAAGTTTAAATATTAACGTGGTGGTTACTGCAGACGGAAAACGCATCGGAGCATGAAATGTGGTGTGCATCTATGAACCCGCATGAGCATGTTGGGTTTGTCTCCGTCGATATAACTTGATAGCTATGTGATTTGTTGTTTTCTGCACTAAATATATTATGACAATGCCTTGTCACATAAAGTTGTGCAACCAAGTGTCGTTAGTTTGTGATTTTATCGTTGACCTTTTTAGGGTAGGCCAATATCATAGTCTCCCCTTCATCTCTTCTACTCACAATTTATTTATTCAGCCGCACGTAAGTCATCATGATCAGATGACAAAGTGGTAAGCCATGTACACGCTTAAACACATTGTTAAAGTTTTCTAACAAGTTTGTTGTCATTAGACCAAAATGTCGCTCGTAATCATGGCTTAATGTCCTCTTGTTCTTTAATCCATTTGAACCCATTAGGGTGATTAACTTCGATATCCTTCATATGTTTTTCAAAAAAAATTATCAGGAGCGACACCAGCATGCCAAAATTTATTTTGCAATTTAACATTCTTGCACTGAGCATGTCTTACCATGTTTGCACGTGTCTCAAACAAAACCTGTGAACGTGACCTCCTTCTAGGGGAAACGATATCTTCATGATATTTACAAGGTTAGAAAATTGATCATTGATGATACAGAATTCACCTCGTGTGCGTACTCTGCTTGACAAAATACTTAAGAACCATTGCCACGAGCTTCTAGATTCTTTTTCAACGACCGCACACCCCAAAAGATGTACCCTAAAACTTTCCAAACAAATGAGTCTCATCAATACTCAACACAGTTCTACAATACTTGAAACCTTCAATGGATGTCGCAAAGGACCAAAAATTCATTGAAATTTCTTAATATTTGGGTTTATGCTCATTGGTGGTGCAAATATTTGATATAAAACGTCTTAAATTACTTAAGATGTGTCATCCACTCCGTAAACTTTTTCTAGAGCTTTCTTTCGGGCATACCAAGCTTTATCATACTTGATGTCTATGAAGTAATGAGTCTTTACTAGGGCTTGAATTTCTGTAGGAGTGATAGTGATGTTTGTTCGAATGGTGGCACATTGCACATGGTCATGCAAAAGGTCATCATTACTACAGTTGTGTTCAGACCGGTACCTCTTTACTTGAAAATAGTCTTTGCTTTCATTGTAGGAGATATGTATCCTCTAATCACACTCCTTCAAACAATAAGTTGTAAATAACTTTTTGCCAGACACTCACATTTTGAATTGGACACTGATTGACATCATATCATGCATATATTTGTGTCTTATATCCTTTATTTTTAGCCTAAGCAATGCTACATAATGAGTTTTATGTTTAAGTTTCAGGAATAAATGTGTTTGAGAAGAAGAGACTCAAAAGGGACTTGAAAGCAAGGAAAAAGACTAAGTTGCAAGACTTATGGACTGAGATGCAAGAGAGAAGGTCCCGGATGTAAACCAAAAGGACCAATAAGCAAATCAATAAACTCTACACCATCATGAGGAGTATTTTGGCAATTAGATCCGGGCCTAAACTCCAATAACCGATCCGAGTGCACCCTATGTGAAGAATTGAAGAACTAAAGAAGATATCCGAAAAAGTCGGATCTGGGAAAAAGTGACCGCCAATTGGTGGTCCAAGACCACTAATTGGCGGTCCGTTTTTCTCAGAATCCGACTTGGTTTCTCTTCGGATATGGGTTATGTGTTTATGTCTATTCTGGGAATGTTTCATTAGTCACACATTGGAGGATTGTTCCCGTTTACCTTTTTCTATGACTATAAATAGAACTCTTCCTCCTCCATTGTAAACATCTCCTCTCTTGGTGGTCATTCTCTCTACTAGAAGTAAAGCCTTGGAGCAAAACTCTGGTGGAGAGAGGCTATGTGTAAGGTGAGTGAGCAATAAAGAATGTTTTGTTAGTTTTATATTGTCTCTTTTCAATTCTTGCATGCTTAGTTTAATTTCATTTTTCTTAATAAGTAGTGAGGAGTTCCATCCTCCGTTGGGGGTGGAGGTAATGTAGATTATGTGCTAGTGATGAGTTCTTTTATTTGTGTCATTTTATAAACTTAATGTAGATCTATACTTGTAGCATGCTTAAACTTGTATTAGATGGGATAATGTCCACACTATGTACTTATCTCATGCTATCTTTAGAGTTTATCTTGTTGCTTGTAATGGTTTGATGGGAATAACTTGTTATGTATGGATCCATGTTTGGTGCACATTCAAATGAATGATTTAGGTTGTATGTAGGATTGATTGATGCTCAAATGGCCACACTAGGTACTTTTTGCATGCTTGATAATCTAAAATCAACCTCAACTTCATGTGAGATATGTATGTTCATGGTTTGCCATGTAGTGTTGTGTATCCTACACTTAGATTCAACACTAGCTTCTATTTGTATGCCACACAAATTAAACTTGTTCCTAATTGAAATGAAGACTGATTGACATCATTTCATGCTCATATTTGTATCTTATATCCATTATCTTTCACCTAAACAATGCTATGTCACGAGTTTTATGTTTAGTTTTCAGGAATAAATAGGTTTGAAGAGATGAAGCATAAAAGGACCCAAAAGCTGTGAAAAAGGACTGAATTGTGAGATCTGGGGACCAAGATGCAAGGAAAAAGGACCTGATTGCAAGACAGAAGGACCTAAGAGCAAAACAGAATACTCCACACCATCATGGGGAGTATTTTACCAATTCGATTCGGGTCGGAGCTCCAACAAGTCAAGTAACCGCATCCAAGACCAACAATACCATCCAGGAAAGCCTCCAAGAAAGCCCAGACAAATCCGGACCCTGTAGACCGCCAATTGGCGGTCTGGAACCGCTAATTGGCGGTCCAGGTGGATCCGAATCCGTTTAGTTTTTTTGGTGTGTGTATTAGAGCGTTCTTATTCTATTTATGGTATTTGTTTAGTCCCACATCGGGGGATTGTCCTGGTTTAGCTTTTTTCATGGCTATAAATAGAACTCTTCACCTTCCATTGTAATTACTCCATGCTTGTGGCCATTCTCCCTAATTAAAGTGGAAGCCTTGAAGCAAGAAACTCAATATGGAGATGCTACTGGTCTTGTGAGTCTTCAATTAATAAAATTTTCTTTGTTTTGTGCTTCTTTTATTATTGGTGCATGCTTTAGTTTAATTGTCTTTTATTAAATCTAGCTTAGTTAATATGCCTTGTTATTTTAGTGTAATAGTTAGTGTAATGTGTAGTGAGTAAAACCACTCCCCTTTTGGGGGGTGGAGATGATTATCATATATACAATTAAGGAAGGAAGGATGTTTATTTTGAAATGTGTTGATTAATATGAATGCATACTTGCTTGTTAGAATAGAACACTTCACTAGATGGGTTTTGCCATGATAAGTAGACACCTCCCATACTTGTTTAGTTTCTTAAATAACCAGCTTGTGTTTATGAATGTTAATCAAAATAGGTTAGTGATTTAATTGATGGGTTTTGCCATGATAAGTAGACACCTCCCATACATGCAAACACTACCTACACTTGTGCCTATAGGAAGATATTCTTGCCTCCTTATTGTGTATGTGTAGTCACTCCACCCCCTAAGGGGTCTCTCTCTCTTACTGATTTCTCCATAATATCTAGTTTCTCTAGCTTAGTTGAAGTATTCGTTTGTTTTGTTTCCTTCGCATTTGCTTCTTCGTGTTAGCATAGTTTAGGTTAGCATAAACAACTTTCTTCCATCTTTCTTTGCCACTTGATTTCTGATAAGCAAGAGCAAGCTCACCTCCCTGAGGACGACCCGTACTTGCCACCGCTTCATCGCGGCCGTGCACTTGCGGTTTTAAATAAAACATTAAACAAGTTTTTGGCGCCGTTGCCGGGGAGGTGCCAGTCCAGACTCTTGTTTGGACGATTCGAGTGGATTTAATTTGTGTGTTGTAGTTTTTCTTTGTTTCAGGAGACTGGGAATAGCAAGTGGAGGCTACTGGAGAAATTTCCAGACGACCTGAGCACTTCAGACCGCCAATCAGCGGTCTGAGACCGCTAATCAGCGGTCTGGTGAGCTCTGTTCATCTTTTAATTTCTTGCTGTTGTTGCTCTAAATGATCTAGTTATCTGGGACTCAATTTGGCATGTTTTGACTTATAGTTCGTTCCCAGATCAATAATCAAACCTCCTTTAAGCAACTTGGACCCTAAAACTCAAAGCAAAAGATTAGGCATTCATTCTTGTTTAGGTCATGCATCATGTATGTGACTTAGGCATTTAGATTGTTTTTTATCTTAGCTTTATTTTCTATTGCTGAGAGCTGGCGTGAGGTACGCACCTTCTACTATCATTCATGCATTTCATATGAACATGCATTAGTTAGTAGGAAGTGCATTGCAACAAGTGTGAGTTGAGCGTTGTTTGGATAGTTGATTGCTAGATTTAGGACTCCAAAACGCTACTAAGGAGGGGCTGTCCCATAAAAGATAAGGTGGGGGATTTCATCACCCTTTCCTTCGCCCCAAAAACCACACTAATCAAGAGCCTAATTTTAAAATCAAGTAGACATTGGCCCTAAGGATCTTGGACGCATTAGGAGAGTGATCCGGTCCCGACCGTCATGACCTGATCGGCGTTGCCCACTTTGTCGATAGTAGGAGAGACGAGATCCCCGGATCTTGGCTCACTTGCTGGGCTTTGTGGTCCTCGTTGTAGGGAGGTGAGGCGTGTTGAGGCCGTGTGACCTCGCAGTTAGGCGTCGTCTAGCTGTAAGGACCTATAGCGACCTTAGGATTGTTTGAGCCTTGTTTGCTTGTGTGCTTCTACCTGTACCCATCCGCCGTAGCTTAAGGACTTCTTCCCTTCTCTCCTGAGTCATTCTTTCTCTCCTGTGTTCCCTCGTCTTCTCTTCTACGTACATTCTTCATTTGAAAAAAAAAGAAAAAAAAGAGAAAGTTGTGGTTTGTGTGTGCACCTTTGTGCATGCTTTCGTGGACACGAGACGAGAGTGGTCGTTTGACGAGGAGCGTTGTCAATCCGGCTTCGGTCATCGATTTCTCGACACCTTCCTCCTCTCGTGTCGCACGTAGTTCGGGTCCAATGGCTGCTAATTTCCGTGAAGAGGAGCAGTTGCTGGACCCACCTGTTCCACCTGTGCTTCCAGTTGTCGTTCCCATACCTCTTCGTGATCGATGCTACCCGAGCCGTACAGCTCTGCCCTCATGCATCGTATTGCCAGAGGCAAATGGGAACCATTTTGAGGTCAAGCCTCAGTTTATTTCCATGCTCCCTCATTTCACTGGGAAAGGTGACCCCTATATCTTTCTCAGGGAATTTGAGGAGGTCTGTGCTATGTTCAAACTGCAACAACTTAGCACAGACTCCATTCATCTTAGGCTTGTCCCCTTTGCGCTTAAGGATGACGCCAAGAAGTGGTTGTACAGCAACCAGGCGAATGCCTTCAGGACTTGGGATGAGTTTCAGTCTGCATTCCTCAAAAAGTATTTTCCAAATCATCGGACTCAAAAATTGAGGAACGAAATCAATTCGTTCTATCAACATGAGACCGAATCATTTCATGCATACTTAGAGAGGTTCAAGGAGCTACTATCCTCATGCCCTTTGCGCGGCATTGAGTTGTGGCGCCTGTGTCAGATTATCTACGAGGGTCTTCACATTCCATCTAGAACGCTCCTTGAGTCCATGTGTCAAGGAGAGTTCTTGGGAAAGGATGAAAGGGAGGCATGGGCTTTCCTAGAAGACCTCGCCGAGAAAACAATGCAATGGGAGAGTGTGAGAGAACCACCTGCATCATCTAGTATAGGAGCGAGGATCGCGAATGCAAACTCGACTAGATCGGGTTCCGCATTTGCTGTCGATTCCACTACGGCCACCGAGGCGCGCATGGCGGCCTTAATGCGCCGTATAGATTCGATTGAGCTCCAAAACCAGCACGATGTATCTCATGTGTCTGCATCTGGTTCAGTTCCATGTCATTTATGTGGTAGGATAGGTCATATAGGGGGTGAGTGTGCATCCATTCCTCCTGAGATGGAACATGTAAATGCCATCTATGATAGATCCAGGAATGACCCATATTCATCATCATATAACTCTGGATGGAGGAACCACCCTAATTTTTCATGGAACCATAACAATGCCCCAGGTGGTCCTTCAAACTTTTCTCGACCACCTAACCGACCACACTACCCTCCCATGCATTCACAGTCTCATCAGCCACCCCAAAGTCAGAATACCAACCAACCAGGTTTCCCAAATTCTAACAACTTGGAAACCCAGTTTAATTCGCTTGAGAACTTAACTCGTGGACTTGAGAACTCTGTAAAAAACTTTATGTCATCCACGAGTCAAGTTCTCACTTCGAATCAGCAGACCATCAAATCTCTCGAGCTTCAGATGGGTCAGTTGGTTCAGTCTGTACATGAGAGAGAGAGGGGGAGTCTGCCTAGCCAACCTGTGGCTAACCCCCGTGCTCAACAGCACTCGAACATGCAAAATGCAAGTTCAAGACCACAGGGGGGGGGGGGGGGGGGGGGCAAGTGAACTACGTGGAAGAACCTGTGGACCATGTTAATGCCATTGTGACCCTGAGAAATGGGAAGCAGGTCAACAACCACGTATCACTGCCAGAAAATCCATCTGTGCCACCCCTTTGTGGGAATGATGGTGAGGAAGAGGCCGAGGGTGAGAGTAATACACCAAAGCCTCCTTCTCCGGCTCCGCCCAAGACATACCTACCAAGAGCTCCTTATCCTAGTAGGTTGTCTAAGAAACAGAGTGACAGTGTGGATAAGATGATGGAGATATTTAAGAAAGTGAATGTCAACATTCCTTTGTTAGACATGATTCAACAAATACCTCCATATGCAAAATTCCTGAAGGATCTCTGTACAACTAAGAGGAAAACCAATGTCCCTAGCAAAGCCTTTTTGGCGGCTAATGTGAGTTCGATCATCTCGAACCCAACATACATAAAATTGAAGGACCCGGGCAGTCCAACAATTTCATGTATCATTGGGGACTCTCGCATTAACAATGTTTTGCTAGATCTAGGGTCGGCGGTTAACCTCTTACCTGCTTCTGTGTATCAACGATTAAGCCTAGGCACTCTCAAGCCTACGAAAACAACTTTGCAGTTGGCTGATCGTTCGATCAAAGTCCCGTTGGGGGTCATTGAAGATGTCCTAATCAAGGTCGGTGACTTCATATTTCCTGTTGATTTCGTCGTCCTTGAGACCGAACCAATTAAGACTACCCACTCTCAGATTCCATTGATTTTGGGTAGACCTTTTTTGGTGACGTCAAATGCCTTGATCAATTGTCGTACTGGACTCATGAAATTGTCGTTCGGGAACTTGACCGCGACATTCCATGTGTTCAATATGGCTAGGCAGCCGGCATCTTCTGAGGACCCCATGGAAGTCAATCTTATCCGGGACTTGGAAGAAGAATTGGAAGAAGAGTACCCCCTGATTCATGAGAATTTAAATGATTACTTCATGGATGAGTCTGATCATGAAGAGGACGGGGGTGAGTTGAGCAATGATGTGCATGCTGTTCAGTACATGCGAGCTCCTCCTATCTTACATCTCGAGCTAGATATCACGCCTCGCCTGGAGGAGCCACCCACACCTGAGCTCAAAGAACTCCCCAAGGAATTGAAACACGTTTTTCTTGGTCCCGATAGGTCATTTTCGGTGATTATTTCATCGACGTTGACTGGTGATCAGGAAGAACGGTTGATTCAAGTCCTAAAGGAGCACAAATCAGCCATTGGGTGGTCCTTGAGGGACATCAAAGGGATAAGTCCCGACATCGTGCAGCACCACATCTTTATGGAGGATGAGGCACGACCACGTCGCGACCCACAGAGGCGTTTAAATCCAGCCATGACAGAAGTAGTTAAGAAAGAGATCATCAAGTGTTTAGATCATGGCATCATTTTTCCCATTTCGGACAGTACTTGGGTAAGTCCTGTCCAGGTTGTGCCCAAGAAGTCGGGTATCACCGTTGTCCAGAATGACAACAATGAGCTTGTACCCACACGACTTCAAACTGGGTGGCGAGTGTGTATTGACTATAGGAAGTTGAACGCGGTCACGCGTAAGGACCACTTCCCTCTACCTTTCATCGACCAGATGTTGGAGAGACTTGCCGGGCACGCCTATTACTGTTTCCTTGATGGTTATTCGGGGTACAATCAAATCCCAGTCGCCCCCGAAGACCAGGAAAAAACCACGTTCACTTGTCCTTTTGGGACGTTTGCCTATAGACGGATGCCTTTTGGGCTATGCAATGCACCTGCAACATTCCAACGTTGCATGTTAAGTATCTTTTCCGATATGGTCGAGAACTTCCTTGAGATCTTCATGGATGATTTCTCGGTTCATGGCACCTCCTTTGATGAGTGCTTGCACCACTTGAGCCTTGTTCTCAAAAGGTGTTCGGAAACGAACTTAGCCCTTAATTGGGAAAAGTGTCATTTCATGGTCACAAAAGGCATCGTGTTGGGTCACGTGGTATCTTGTGATGGTATCGAGGTGGATAGGGCAAAGATTGAGCTTATTTCTAAGCTTCCGCCACCCACCTCGGTAAAAGAAATCCGTTCATTCCTTGGACACGCCGGTTTTTACCGGCGATTCATTAAGGATTTCAGCAAGATAGCTCGTCCTTTGACGAGCTTGCTTGCTAAAGGAACCTCCTTTGAGTTCACACCCGAGTGCCTAACTGCTTTTGAGTTTCTGAAGCGTGAGTTGACCTCCGCTCCTATTATTAAGGCACCGGTGTGGACTCTACCGTTCGAGCTGATGTGTAATGCTTCTGATTACGCGATAGGAGCAGTTTTGGGTCAGAAAGTCGACTAATTGTCTCATGTGATCTATTATGCAAGTCGTACTCTCAATGACGCCCAACTCAACTACTCCATTATTGAGAAAGAGTTCCTCGCGATCATATTTGCGTTGGAAAAATTTCGTCAGTACCTCATAGGGTCGCATGCCATCATCTACACTGATCACTCAGCTCTTCGCTACCTTTTGTCTAAAAAGGATGCGAAACCCCGTCTCTTGCGTTGGATCTTGTTGTTACAAGAATTCGACCTTGAAATACGGGACAAGAAGGGATGCGAGAATGTCGTGGCTGATCACCTATCTCGCATCCCCATCGATCTTTCACCGGATCCACCGGTGAACGAGTTTTTTCCTGATGAGAACCTTATGGCAATAGCCTCACCTCCCTGGTTAGCTGACATTGTGAACTATTTAGCAACCGGGGAGGTGCCGGCTCATTGGAGACACAGTGAGACAGCGAAGTTCAAGTCGTTAGTCAAGCACTTCTATTGGGATGATCCATACTTATTTAAGTATTGTGCTGATCAAATCATAAGGAGGTGCATTCCTGACGACGAGATTCAGAGTGTCTTGTCCTTTTGCCATAAGGAGGCATGTGGTGGGCACTTCGGTGCCAAGAAAACCGCTGCCAAAGTTCTCCAATGCGGTTTTTACTGGCCCACGTTGTTCCAAGACGCTTTTGCATTTTGCAAAGCATGCGATCGGTGCCAACGTGTGGGCCGCATTGGCAGACGAGAGATGATGCCACTCAATCCCATCTTAGTGGTTAACATCTTTGATGTTTGGGGAATTGACTTCATGGGTCCTTTCCCCGTGTCCCATGGTCACACTTACATCCTGGTGGCGGTCGATTATGTGTCAAAGTGGGTTGAAGCAATCCCCACTCGCACTAACGATCGCAAGGTTGTGATCAAATTTCTTAAAGAACACATCTTCGCGAGGTTTGGGACACCTCGTTGTATCATAAGTGATTGGGGGACACACTTTGTGAACCGATCCCTTGAGGCAGTGCTGAGGAAATACTCCATCACGCACAAGTTGGCCACACCTTATCATCCTCAAACCTGTGGCCAGGTGGAAATTTCCAACCGTCAACTCAAGTAAATTCTTGAGAAAACGGTTAATGCTTCAAGGAAAGATTGGTCGGTCAAGCTTAATGATGCATTGTGGGCTTTCCGCACTGCATTTAAAACCGACCTTGGCATGTCCCCCTACCAGATAGTTTATGGCAAAGCTTGCCATCTTCCGGTAGAACTTGAGCACCGGGCATTATGGGCAATCAAACATCTTAACATGAGTCTTGATGTTTCCGGTGCCAATCGCAAGTTAGACCTCAACGAGTTGGAGGAGTTGAGAAATGAAGCTTATGAGAATGCCAAGATCTGCAAGTCCCGCACTAAAATTTTCCACGATCGCTTGGTGCGAATCAAAACCTTCGAGGTGGGACAAAAGGTCTTGTTGTATAATTCTCGCCTCCACTTGTTTCCGGGGAAACTTCGGAGCCGTTGGTCAGGTCCCTTCATTGTTTTAACCATCTCCCCTCATGGAGCGGTTGAGATTCAAAATCCTAGGAATGGGGACGTGTTCAAAGTTAATGGACAACGCCTCAAACCATACTTGGAAGGGACCACGGCAGAGGTCGAGGAGGAAGTCGTGCCTTTGCACGAACTCCCCACGGATGTGGTCACTTGATGTGGTCCATCCCTCCATCTGTTTGTATATATCTTTGCTTTGTTTAAAAAAAAACCAAAAAAAATGGAAGACCTATGTGATATTTGCCCTTTCCCTTGCTTAAAAACGCATTTTCCCCTGACCTACGCATTATTCCAGCAAAGGAAAACGCGTTTCCTCTCCAGATCCAGTCTTCACCGAAGTTTCGTCCCCAGATCCACTGAACAGACCGCTAAATAGCGGTTTGGAACCGCCGTTCAGCGGTCTGTTGTTCTCCGTTTCCGGATTTTATTCGGTGGGGTGTTGGATTTGGTATTCTCTATTGGTTTCGGGGGTGGGAGTCTGTGATTCTGCGGGAAACGGCGTGCGGTGGTCTGTTCTCCTCTCGCGCCGTGTTCGTCCTCGCCGTCGTGTGCCTCGCCGCTAAAGCTCTCCAAGGTAGGTTCAGGTATGGCCAGCCATCATTTAATTCCAGAACTCAATTTTGCCTTCCTGATTCGCGAATTCGGAGAACCCTTCTACGATCGAATCGTAGCTAAAGGGTGGTACCATTTATTGTATGAGGGCGATGAATCCATGTACGTAGAGCCTCTCGTACATGAATTCTTTGCTAAACTCGAGCGTGACCAGACCGGTCCACTCGAGTTCAGTATCACTCTCAGAGGGGTGAAACACACTGTGACACCCCAGCTAATCTCCGACGCGACTGGGATCCCCTTGGTTGATGAGTTCGCACCCACCCACGATATCAATTTTTATCGATCTATGCTTGGGCGTGGGCAGCCTATTTCATCACATGGGGGAGTACCTAATGCGCACATTTACTCCAATGTGCACATTGTAGCCAGGTGGGTATGTAGAAATGTGTTGGGCCAAGAGCGGACCTCCACATTTTTTACACCTAGTTTGCGAATCGTGTATAGTCTGATGGACGGTTCACCACACTACATTTGTCGAACATTGTTCGACGTTTTAGTGAACGCCAGGCTGAAAGATATACACTGTTTGCCAACTCTGGTTACCAAATTGTGTGGCATGTTGGACACCCCACGATTTGAGCGCATGCTGAGGCGCCAAGGCACCGACCTCGAGGTAGCGAAGATGACCACGTCATTTCGCCATTGCCTTCCTGAGGCATGGGTGCCTGACTATATGGAGGAGGATGTTAGGGCCAGTTCCTCAAGCTCGTCTGTGAGCTCAGGAACGCTCTTTAACACCGACATTTCTGAGATGGCGGTCGAGCAGCAGAACGTCATCTTAGCCAAGCAAAACCGGAAGATCTATAGGAAGTTGTCGGCTCTGGAGAGTGGTGCCTCTTCAGGCACTTCTGGCCGTCGTCATTAGTCCGGTACACCCTATCCATGCATTGGCACCATTTTGCCATACATTGAGGACAATGCATGGATTAGGTGTGGGGGGGGGGGTGTTTTCACGTTTGTACATAGTTTGTGTTTTTTTTGTTTTGCTGTTTTCTTTTGTGTGCATTGTTAGGGTCATGTTAGTGTGCCGCATTTAATATCGATATATCTGCTTGCCATGATCCTTGGGTGACTTGTCTTCTTTTGCTTGCCTAGTGCTTTAAAATTTTCACATTTCTTTCAAAATCTTCATGTGTTTGTGAAAGAAAATGTTTTTTGTGGGTTTTGCGTGTGTTTAGCATGTGCAAAACCGTTGAGAGGCAAAGTAAAAAGAAAGCTCCCAAAATTGTCTTGAACTTGATGCATTAGGATTTCTAGTTTACTGGCTTTAGGTCTTATCGAGTCGTTAGGATGCACCCCAGTTTTCCCTCGGGGGGCGTGTAATCATAGGGTTTCAGTACTCAAACATTTAAAGAAGTCCACCCTGAACCTAGTGAGTCAAATAATTCGTGTCTGTTAGTATAAGGAAGTTTGTCGTAGTCAAGGGCCTTTAATCTCTTTTTGTGAAACTTAAGTGTAGGGGTTTTGGTTCCCATGTAGATAAATAAATAAGTGGTGTTCTCTCTTCTCGCACGGCTCCTATCACTCGGGAAAGTAGGTCTGAGGGGACTTTGTGCCTGGTGCTTTCGAGTCATCTGACTTGGGATGCACCGACCGAACTCCCGTTACACGGGTGGTAGGGATCGCCCTATGTGGAGATTTGGGGGAAGGTGTACGTGATAGTGTAAGTCCTCATAGGCAATGATGCACGAAACCTGACCCTGGGAGAATCAAACACCAACCAATAAAATGCTCCAAAGAAAAAAAAGAGAGTCAAATAAGAACCAAAATGGACTTTACACGTTGTATCACATTCAGAAGTTAAGGTTGCCCATGTCTTTCACTTAATTCCTTAGTTAACTCTCACGAATAACTCATTAGGCTAGGTGTGTGGACTGATTACATATATAGAGTCAACCCGTAGTATTACCGCATCCCATGATCGACAAAATAAGTCCAACGAGTCGTGTAGCTAGATTGATTAATGCATATTGTTCGGATTTTGTGGGTATATCCGCTGAAAACCCTCAGGAGACAGCACTCCTCCTCCTTGGCGACAAGGAGGTTTAACGGCTTGTTGCACATGCTAAGTGCAACCGTGATTCCTACGAAAGTGAGTTAGGATTTCTTGTTTTTCGTATGCTTTTCTCTTTCTTTGTTTTGCTCGGGACTAGCAAAAGTTAGGTGTGGGGGTATTTGATTGACATCATTTCATGCTCATATTTGTATCTTATATCCATTATCTTTCACCTAAACAATGCTATGTCACGAGTTTTATGTTTAGTTTTCAGGAATAAATAGGTTTGAAGAGATGAAGCATAAAAGGACCCAAAAGCTGTGAAAAAGGACTGAATTGTGAGATCTGGGGACCAAGATGCAAGGAAAAAGGACCTGATTGCAAGACAGAAGGACCTAAGAGCAAAACAGAATACTCCACACCATCATGGGGAGTATTTTACCAATTCGATTCGGGTCGGAGCTCCAACAAGTCAAGTAACCGCATCCAAGACCAACAATACCATCCAGGAAAGCCTCCAAGAAAGCCCAGACAAATCCGGACCCTGTAGACCGCCAATTGGCGGTCTGGAACCGCTAATTGGCGGTCCAGGTGGATCCGAATCCGTTTAGTTTTTTTTGGTGTGTGTATTAGAGCGTTCTTATTCTATTTATGGTATTTGTTTAGTCCCACATCGGGGGATTGTCCCGGTTTAGCTTTTTTCATGGCTATAAATAGAACTCTTCACCTTCCATTGTAATTACTCCATGCTTGTGGCCATTCTCCCTAATTAAAGTGGAAGCCTTGAAGCAAGAAACTCAATAGGGAGATGCTACTGGTCTTGTGAGTCTTCAATTAATAAAATTTTCTTTGTTTTGTGCTTCTTTTATTATTGGTGCATGCTTTAGTTTAATTGTCTTTTATTAAATCTAGCTTAGTTAATATGCCTTCTTATTTTAGTGTAATAGTTAGTGTAATGTGTAGTGAGTAAAACCACTCCCCTTTTGGGGGGTGGAGATGATTATCATATATACAATTAAGGAAGGAAGGATGTTTATTTTGAAATGTGTTGATTAATATGAATGCATACTTGCTTGTTAGAATAGAACACTTCACTAGATGGGTTTTGCCATGATAAGTAGACACCTCCCATACTTGTTTAGTTTCTTAAATAACCAGCTTGTGTTTATGAATGTTAATCAAAATAGGTTAGTAATTTAATTGATGGGTTTTGCCATGATAAGTAGACACCTCCCATACATGCAAACACTACCTACACTTGTGCCTATAGGAAGATATTCTTGCCTCCTTATTGTGTATGTGTAGTCACTCCACCCCCTAAGGGGTCTCTCTCTCTTACTGATTTCTCCATAATATCTAGTTTCTCTAGCTTAGTTGAAGTATTCGTTTGTTTTGTTTCCTTCGCATTTGCTTCTTCGTGTTAGCATAGTTTAGGTTAGCATAAACAACTTTCTTCCATCTTTCTTTGCCACTTGATTTCTGATAAGCAAGAGCAAGCTCACCTCCCTGAGGACGACCCGTACTTGCCACCGCTTCATCGCGGCCGTGCACTTACGGTTTTAAATAAAACATTAAACAAGTGAAGACCCCCCACACACACACACATACCTACACACCTCCACTCCATGGGGGTTTAGTTTAATTGTTAGTTCATTCATAATTTAGTGTAGTTAGCATAATCAACAACTTCTTGTCCTCTTTTCCTACTTGCCTTCGGAAGAACCAGAGTCGACACATCTCCCTGTGGATCAACCCGTATTTGCTAAATCTTCACCGACGTCGTGCACTTGCGGTAATATAAACGAACACATCAGACACTTTTTCACAAATGTCATTCCTTCAACTGATACAATGAATCTTCTTTTGTGGCGAAAGTTCTATGCGGCCAATAACTTCATCCATCTTCAAAGTTCTCATGTTCATTGTGTGCAACGATTTGGTGATCAACATTTCCAATGATTGAAACTTCAATCCAATTCTCGTTAGGATCTATGTCCACCAAGTGCCTCATATCTGGGAGTATTGGCAATGACAGCAATTCATTACTAATGACGACTTCATGTATGCTTATCTCAGGTTCTCGATTGACTGTGTTTTCCATATAACAAAACATTTTTTCAGCTCTGGAAACGGTGTTGGATATATCAACCATGCTAATCTCTTGATCATTCATTTGACATTTTGTTTCACCATCATCTGTCTCATCACTATTTTCATCTTCAACAAGTCTTTCTTGAGATTGTAACAGAACTATATTTGCTTCATAATTACTAATATTCACTGGCGTGTGATGAGACGACTCAAACACAAAGTGAGGAACTACGGACGATGGACTTGCTTCATATTAGCTACATGTCAGTGACATCGCTTGATGATCCTCAGTCAACTGACTTGGGTGTTGTTTCTGAACAAATAATACAACAATCTTTGTGATATTAAATGAAGATAACATCATTTTCGTGCTCTGATCATCAAACAGATTAACATAGTTATACTTTTCATATAGTGACCACTTACATGTTAACGTCAGTTCAAACTTTTCTTTTGGAAAATCACAAACTCGACAAACTTTTTCACAAAGATCATCATATCGCATTTTACTAATACAATTCATCATTTGTCTGTAACCACCTTCATATTCTGGAATGTCATCTATGAATTTAATAATTCCATAGAAAAAACTACAACCAATCAGGTACTAGAGCTCATTACTTTGAGTGTACAAAATTCTACATTTAATACATCAAAAGAATAATATATAATAACTATACTTGCATTACATTTCATATCAAAATCAAAAAACCAAAAGGAAAACTAATTTCGCCAAAGAGAGGGAGGAATGGGTGAGTGATTTGGAGGTGGGAGGAGGAGGGGTGGTTGGTGGTCATTTTCTCGCCCTAGGTTAAAACAATATCTTGGATACCATTTTTTGTATACTGAGAACAACATCAGGACCGTTTAATAAAATCGGCAGTTGTGATACCGTTTTTCTTTTAATAAAAATACCACATGTGATATTTATCTGCCTCATTTTTTCCAAATAAGTTTCACAACCTTATATTCTTCCAATTTCTTTTTTTATAATTATTTTGAAAAAAATCCTTTATTTTAAATATGGGAATTTTACAATTAAAATAAGGGGATGCTATGCTTGGATAGATCAGGTCTTCCATTCATTAGATGCAAGAAAGGTTCGATTCAGATCAGTTGATATGATTACCCTATTTGCTTTGATTATGAGTGGCACTTTGAGCATGCAAGTTGTTAACTGTGGTGTGTTTAGACATCAGATAAAGGTAATAAACTATTTTCACTTAATTACAAACTTCTCAACATGACCATATTTATTTTTTGCATTAATTTGTTCCTCCTTTCAAAGTGGCTAAACTGTTAGGTTTTATATGTCTGGACTTAAGGTTGTGGCGAATGCTATGGAAACGACCAAATGAAAGCTTGAATATGAATTGTGTTGACTTTAAGGATGTGCACCAACAATAATTTCATGAATCTCAAAGTTTTCCTAGTTTTCTAGTTTTTATGGGCTTTTGTATGCTTATTATATATATGTATATATATATTAACATATTATATATGGTTCAGGAAAGGATCATACCAGTACCCAACCCATTTATAAGTCGAGTATACTTGTAAAAAAATTGAAATAATATTTTTATACCCATATTTGAACCCTACGGATTCATCCCGTACCGGTCGACCGGTAGTGGACAGATTTGTTGAAGTTAGATTTCTGTTTTGTGTATCTTGCACAAACTTCAACCAAATCTTTCCCAACGGCTAGAAAACTTTAGGAGCTTATAAATAGAGGTTTTCACACCTTATTTACACAACTGTCCCACTTCTAATTGTCTTATACACTAGAGAGCATTCTCCAATCTTCAAATCCTCAAATCCTACACTCCAAGCCTAAACTTCACCACTTGATCAAATCTCCAATCATACTCAAGTGTGATAAAGTTAGAGAGTGTTGAATACTCAGGTTACCATTCTTGTCAAATAAATAAAGGTTTCAGTGAAAGCCCGGAAGGGAGAGTGGATAGTGAAGTCGTGAGCGGAGCACGTGGAATCGAGCGAAGCTTGCAAGAGAGAAAGTAGGCGGGAGACCAAATTTCTATAAAAATCGCATCGTCTTCATTGTGGTTTGCATTGTGCTTGTTTTTCCCTACTTGCCTTTCAATTGTTTCTGTTGCACATCTTGTTTAATTAAGTAGGGATTAAGTTAAATTGATTAGCATATTAAGTAGGTCATCAATCCTAACAATTGGTATCAGAGAATATGTGCTAAATTTTATCTACTTAATCGTAGTTTGGCATGACTAGCACATCTAATCATGCAGAGGGTTTGTGCATTACTAGACATGTTTTGCTAAATGGGTCAAATTATGACTATTGGAAGAATATAATGATTTTTTTTTCTAATTTCAAATGACCTTAAGTATTGGATCTTCTTACAAAACCCTTACACACCCCAAATGAAGAAGAACTTGTCTTTTTAACTAGAGCTAAAATGAAAGATATGAGATGAACTCTAGTGTCATGAACATTTTATATTGTGGCTTGAATGGGGGAGAATATAATAGAATTAGAGGTTGTGAAAGTGCATATGAAGTATGACATAGATTACAAATACATCATGAGGGTGATAGCAAAACAAAAAAACGAGAATTAGTCTCCTCATGCGTAAACATGAAATTTTCACCATGCAAATCGGTTAGAACATAAGCGAGATAAACACTCACTTCATCGATATCACTAACTCTCTTTGTGTTATTGGAAGAAAATTTAGTGAAGGAGAAATGACAAGGAGATTCCTCTGATCGCTCAACAACGATTGGGAAGACAAGGTAGTTGCAATTGAGGAAGCACATGACCTTTCCAAACTAAATATGGATGGGCTAATTGGAAACCTCACGACTTATGAACTCCAAATAAATCATCAAAAGGAGAAAGAAGCCTCCAAGATGAATTTAACCTTGGCATTACATCCGAATTTCCATGAACCAAGGATGAGAGTAGAAGATGAGGATATTGACGTCCTTGCCAAAGACTTCTTCAAATACCTCAAGAAAGATAAGGAAGAAATGAAAGAAAGAAGAGAAAGAAGAAGTGAAAAGAAGGATAAAGAAAAGGAGAAGGAGAAAAGTGAAAATGAGAAGAGAAATGAGAGAAAAAGATAAGAAAGGAAGGAGGAAGCTCACAAAGCAACTTGGGATGATTCTTCATCACCTTCATCATCATCATCTTCTTTAAAAAATAGAAAGGAGGTCGCCCACACATGCTTAATGGCTATACAAGATGAAGAAAGTGAGGTAGCTTTTAACTCTTGGTCTAGTAGTTCTAATTCTTGCTCTACTAGCTCCTACTCTAGTAAAATCTCATGCTCTAAACAAGATACATACACACATGATGAGCTTCAAAATGCATTTCATGAATTAGTTGCACAATATGAGATCATTTGTGAAAAGAACAAGAATGCTCGAAAGACTATAAATGATCTCCAATGCCAAATTGAAATAATTATGAATGAGAAGAATGAGGTGATGACTAGACATGAGACAAATGCATTAGAACTTAATAGTCTAAGAGCAACATCTATTGATATTGAACAACTAGATTTTAAGGCATGTAATGAACAATTAAGAAAAGATCTAGAAAAATTCATTGAAAGAACAAAAATGATTGACATACTTCTAGGTAGTCAAAGGCAATCATTAGATAAACATGGTTTATGATATAATGCTTCTTATGTAAAAAACCATGTAATTCATACTACTTTGAATGGAAAGCAAGTTTTTGTTAATAAAAGTTCCACAAGTGTGTGGGCTCCCAAACCAAAATGGTTTGGGTGCCAAAGGCTAATGTTCAATGACCTAAAGTTGTTTGGGTACCTAAATATACACTTGTAGGTTCTTAGAAGGAAGGAGATCGGTAGTGACCGACCAAGCATGAGGAGTCGAATATCAAACCTGTTTCATTATCGAAAGGAGAATTGGAACTACAATTGAGGAATGCAAGTTGGGTAACAATCTTATTAATCCTCCTAAGCATATAAAACCGGTTCCAAATAGAATTATGAATGTTTAACTATAATATCTTTTGTTTCATACAATTGCATCATATTAAGGGGGAGAAAAACATCACATGCCTATATGTCCATATTTATTTGATGTCAAAAAAAGGAGAGATAAATTGAGTTTAAATGTTATATCCTATTCATATTGATTGGGGGAGTTTAATAAATACCATATACATGAAGTAATGAATTGCAAAATGAGAGGGGGGGGGGGGGGGGGGGGGGGTAATTCATTACATTAGATAAGGGGTGAAGAAATTAGTCATCTTATGATCGTATCGTTTAAATTTTGATTGATGTCAAAGGGGGAGAAGAAACTTGAAATTAAAATTAATTGAACAAAAACTATGCACATCCTTAGGGGGAGCATCGTATATGCATAATTTACTTATTTAAAAAAAGTATTAAGATATAGGTTGTCATCATCAAAAGGAGGAGATTGTTGGCTTTTTGGCCTTAATCTATATTTTGATGATTTAATCAACCTAATCTTAATCACAATCAAATGTAGTGTAGCACACATAATGCATAGAACATATATTGTATTGTACTAACATCTACAGGTGATCAAGACTCAAGGAAGAATGGAATGAAGTCAAGACATGTATCAAGCTTTTGGAAGACATGTAATTTTGCTTCATTTTGAGTCTTAGGAACTTGTGTGAACTTAAGCATACAAGAGTTAAAACTTACTTACATACACACTAGGTTCCTTGTAGAAGTCACACACAAAATTTTACATCAATTGAACTTCAATAGATCATCCAAACCTTAGCCGGAAAATCACTTAAACCAAACCTAGTTTTCTTATGTCAATCGGTCGACCGAACCAATTCCCTATTCGACCGATTGTAACAAACTCTCTAAGTTAATTTTTCCAGTTCCACCGGTTGACCGCCTTGACCTTTCGGTCGACCATTCCCGTATTTTTTGGATGACCGTTAACCTTTATATAACGGTCGTATTCGTATAAATTCACCTAACCCCTAAAATATGGTTGGTCAACAGTCGAACGTTGACCTAAAAAAGGTCGACTGGATGAACATATTTCTTGAGCCCCAAAGTGCCTGTTATTTTCGATCGAACGTAACCAATCTTTGTGTTCGACCGATTATCTTTTACCTTGGGCAAGTCCCTGGTTTTGGTCAACCGCCCCTTTCCTGGTTTGACCGATGACTTAAGTTATAGCCATTTAGGTTCGACCGATGACTTGTTTATTCGAACATTTCCTTAATTTCATGGAAACACTTGACCATTTATCTTGTTTCGGTCAACCGGTAGTGGACAGATTTGCAGAGCTTAGGTTTCTTTTTTGTGTATCTTGCACAAACTTCAACCAAATCTTCCCCAACGTTCAGAAAACTTTAGGATCTTATAAATAGAGGTTTTCACATCATGTTTACACAGCTCTCCCACTTCCACTTGTCTTATACACTAGAGAGCATTCTCCAATCTTCAAATCCCCAAATCCTACACTCCAAGCCTAAACTTCACCACTTGATCAAATCTCCAATCATACTCAAGTGTGCTCAAGTTAGAGAGTGTTGAATACTTAGGTTACCATTCTTGTCAAAGAAGTAAAGGTTTCGGTGAAAGCCTGAAGCATCCCTCTCGGATTGTGAGAGGAGGTTCCATGCTTGGAGAGGGTGTTCGCAAGCTTGAAGTGTAAAGATGTTCTCTACCGGACTGGAAGGGGGAGTGGATAGTGAAGTCGTGAGTGGAGCTCGTGGAATCGAGCGAAGCTTACAAGAGAGGAAGTAGGCGGGAGGCCAAAACTCTATAAAAATCGCATCGTCTTCATTGTGGTTTGTATTGTGCTTGGTTTTCCCTACTTGCCTTTAAATTGTTTTTGCTGTACATTTTGTTTAATTAAGTAGGGATTAAGTTAAATTTATTTGCATATTAAGTAGGCCATCAATCCTAATAGTTTGTTGCATGATTCTCTCGTATATTGCTTGGTGAATGTGTGGTCTATTCTGATTGCATGTCAGTAGAGATATATTGATACATATATGTACCCATAGCATGGATGTATAGTAGCCTGGAATTGAATTTTATTCGTGGAAGCTAATGACTCAGGATATGTAACGTATGACCGATTTTTGCATGATCCATTGCTCCATGTTGCATGTCTGAGCTCTATGTTCAATAAACTGACGTTGCATGAACTTGTTATGAATGTATTGCTGTTAATTATTGTTGTTATGAGAGTGTTGTTGTGGATGCATGTGTGTAGGGTGACTATTATTTCATGACCCGTAGATAACAAGACTTTATGTTGTGCTTAATTGTGTTGATTTTGACCTAGTTGTTGGGTTGTCTCTTTGCTGCCCATTAGCTTTTTGCGCATGTGTCAACTTCTAACCTCTTACATATAATAGCCTTTTGAAGGTTCTTTTGCTCATTGCGTTGGGCATGAGTCTAGCTTCTAGCTTTAGATTGGAGGTAGTCCTATAGATAACTTGCATTTGCATCATGGTTAATAAAATAAATATGGGCATTGCAATTGAGGGGCCGACGTGCCTGATTGTAAGACCTCTATGTAGAGAGGTCAGACATAAGATAAGATATGGACGTGTGCACCGTCATTTGCTACAAGACGGGTATTCCCAACGTAACAATGGAATCATGCAGGTCACTTGTCGCAAGTTGGGGTGTCAATCCGGAAGACCGCTATGTGCTGATAGGTGGGTCACACTTTCGGGTGACCTGCTTGTGTATTATACCAGCATGGCTGGTGGTCGGTTCCTATGTAGAGGAACCACTTTGGGTGGAACCTGAGGAATACAACTATGTAGAGTTGTCGCCTGGCGCAACTATGTAGAGTTGTTGCCTTTTTGCCTTGCATGTGTGATAGATAGGTTTCATGCATAACTTCTTATCATGTTTTTGGTCCCAGGGCATATGAGGTTTTCTTATTGAAAACTCACATATATTTGTTGATTGTTTTGCCTCAGGTACCTAGGTTTTCCAACATGGGTCAGACTGGAGACACTCGGAGGATTCTTTACACGAGGGATTCGTCGATCTTCTTCCTGAATTATCTTTGCTTCCGCTTATTATATGATGTATTTCCTTTTTGAACTCGATGTATTAAATTTGATATTATTTCCTTATATGGATATTTCCACTTTTGGTTTCGTGTCTTTATTTCACGTATTTATTTATCCTTTTATCGCAAGTGTCTTGTATTGTTTTCTTTTCTATTATTGTAACTCCCTTGGTCGTCGTGGGTGTCTCTGATCGTGACTTTTGCTTGGATTCCCTAGTGTGCGTACCCACAAGATTGGGGGCGTTACAGGGCAAGGTTTTCCCGTGTTGCTACTAATCTGTCTCGACATGGAGGAAACTGTCCCATGATGGGACGAGACTGTCCTGTGTCAGGACTGACTGTCCCAACTCAGGACGCATGTGTCACGCTCAAGATGCAAGAGTCGTGCTCGGGACGCAAGTTTCCGCGTCCATGGTTTCATAACACGGTGTAAAAAGATTGAAACCACTACAGTTCTAACTGGGAGTATGGCCACACATTCGTCTATGTTACCCTCCTTTCTGGTAATCCTGTTGGTGGTTTTTCTTCCCCTCAGATCTCCATTGCCCTTTTAATGATAGCACTCAGGTCTTCGAAAATCACCTCTGCTCATGCGTAAGTTTTCATTTCCTCAATGTTTTCGATCTTAGATGTGTAGCATGCCTTCACTTTATGTGAACCGTCGTAGATTAGGAACATACTGAATATCAGACAGAGAAGTACTTTGACAAACTCTTTGTCCAAATCCCCCATTCTATAGGAGCTGACCATTTCATTTGTAAGTCGACTTATCAGTCTTGTGAACCGGCCTTCCGCCAAGGGAAAGTCTGAATATGACGACGACATCGGAGGCCTTCAGATTGACCACTTTGTTGCTAAGTCTGAATCCAACTTCGTCGTCGTAATTCGCTATGAGGAACTCAATGATGTCGTTGTCCACCGTAGACCATCTTTCCATCTTTAGCAAGTGTGTGAAAGGGGTCCTTCTGAAAATCAATGTTTGGCTGTCAGAAATCCTTGCCTTCTCCCCCTCGAAGCTTGCCCATCTACACTTTGTGGGCTGGAAGAACTTCGATGTTTGTAAGCAAGAAAATACCAGTTCAGCGTGGGAAACTTTGTCCATCCTGGGGAAAAATTGGTCCCTCGCCGGGCACGATTGTTGTTTAATCGTTTAAACTACCGCAAGTGCATGATGTCGGTGAAGACGTGGCAAATACGAGTCGATCCACGGGGAGGAGAGCAATCTTTGGTTTTTCAGAAATCAAGTGGCAACAAAAAGGGGAAGAGTTTTGTTTATGCTAATCTACACTATACTAAACTACTAAGAAGAAAATGCAAAGGAAAGAGACTAATGATTGCTTCGACAAAACCAAATGAACTTAATACTAAGCTCGAATCAGGAAGAGAAAGACCCCTTAGGGGGTGGAGTGATTACACATATTCAATAAGAAGGTAAGAATGCATTCCTATAGGCACAAGTGGAGGTAGTGTTTTCATGTATAGGAGGTGTCTACTTATCATGACAAAACTCATCAATTCAATCACTAACCTATTTGATTAACATTCATAAACACAAGCTGATCATTTCAGAAACTAAATAAGCATGGGAGGTGTCTTAAGATTTGTGCAAAACCCATCAAGTGAAGTATTCTATTCTAACAAGCAGCATACATTCATATTAATCAACACATTTCAACACATTCCATTCTTAATTGCACCTATAAGTATAATCCACCCCCCAAAGGGGAGTGGTTTTACTCACTAAACATTAAACTAACTCTTACACTAAGATAAGAAAACATATTAACTAAGCCTACTAGATTTAATAAAAAAAATTAAACTAAACATGCAAGAGCTATAAAAGAAGCAACAAAACAAGAAAAACTTTATTGATTTCAGACTCACAATACTAGTAGCATCTCCCCACTTGAGTTTCTTGCTTCAAGGCTTTCACTTCAAGTAGAGAGAATGACCACTAAGCATGGAGTGATTACAATAGAAGGTGAAGAGTTCTATTTATAGCCATAGAAAAAGGTAATCCAGGACAATTCCCCGGTATGGGACTAAACATATACCAGAAATAGACTAAATACACGCTAATACATGACCCAAAGGAATCTTAGCGGATTCGGAGCAACCCGAACCACCAATCAACGGTCCCAGACCGCTCATTGGCGGTCAACAGGGTTTGGATCGCGCTGGGCTTGTCTTTGATGCATCTACTTCGCTTGCTGGAGCTCCGACCCGAATAGAATTGCCAAAATACTCCCCATGATGGTGTGGAGTATTCTTGTTTGCTCATTGGTCCTTCGATCTTACATTCAAGTCCTTTGATCTTATATCTTAGTCCTTGAGTCTCTCAACTCAGTCCTTTTTCATGTTTTTAGGTCCTTTTATGCCTCTTCTCTTCAAACCTATTTATTTCTGAAATTCAAACATAAAACTCGTTACGTAGCATTGTTTAGGTGGAAGATAATGGATATAAGATACAAATGTAAGCATAAAATGATGTGAATCAAATACCCCACACCTAACTTTTGCTAGTCCCGAGCAAAACAAAGAAAGAGAAAAGCATACGAAAAACAAGAAATCCTAACTCACTTTCGTAGGAATCACGGTTGCACTTAGCATATGCAACAAGTCGTTAAACCTCCTTGTCTCTAAGGAGGAGGAGGGTTGTCTCCTGAGGGTTTTCAGCGGATACACCCACAAAATCCGAACAAAGAGGCATTATTCAACCTAGCTACACGACTCGATGACTCATTTTTGTCGATCATTGGACGCGGTAATGCTACGGGCCGACTCTATATATGTAATCAGTCCACACACCTAACCTAATGAATTATTCGTGAAAGTTAATTAAGGACTTAAGTGAAAGACATGGGCAACCTTAACTTCTGAAAGTGATACATTGTGTAAAGTCCATTAAGGTTCTTATTTGACTTTTTTTTCTTTTTTTCTTTCTTTGGAGCATTATATTGGTTGGTGTTTGATTCTCCCATGGTCGGATTTCATGCATCATTGCCTGTGAGGACTTACACTATCACGTACACCTTCCCCCAAATCTCCACATAGGGCGATCCCAACTACCCATGTAACGGGAGTTCGGTCGGTGCATCCCAAGTTAGATGACTCGAGAACACCATGCACTAAGTCCTCTCGGACCTAATTTCCCGAGTGATTGGAGCCTTGCGAGAAGAGAGAACACCACTTATTCATTTATCTACATGGGAACCAAAACCCCTACAGTTACAGTTTCACAAAAAGAATTTAACGACCCTTGACTACGAAAAACTTCCTTATACTAACAGACACGAATTATTTAACTCACTAGGTTCAGGGTGAACTTCTTTATTTGTTTGAGTACTGAAACCTTATGATTACACGCCCCCCGAGGGAAGACCGAGGTGCATCCTTACGACTCGATAAGACCTAAAGCCAGTAAACTAGATATCCTAATGCATCATGTTCAAGACAATTTTGGGAGCTTTCTTTTTACTTTGCCTCTCAATGGTTTTGCACATGTTAAACACACGCAAAACCCATAAAACATTTTCTTTCACAAACACATGAAGATTTTGAAAGAAATGTGAAAAATTTAAAGCACTAGGCAAGCAAAAGAAGATAAGTCACCCAAAGATCATGGTAAGCAGATATATCAATATTAAATACAACACACTAACATGACCCTAGAAGTACAAACAAAAGAAAATGACATAAAAAAGGCACACAAACTATGTACACACGTGAAAACACACACCCCCACACCTAATCCATGCATTGTCATCAATGTATGACAAAATGGTGCCAATACATGGATAGGGTGTACCAGACTAATGACGGTGGCTAGAGGTGCCCGAAGAGGCACCTCGCTCAAGAGCCGATAATTTCCTATAGATCTTCCAGTTTTGTTTGGCTAAGATGACTTTTTGCTGCTCAACCGCCATCTCAGAAATGTCGGTGTTAAAGAGCGTTCTTGAGCTCACAGATGAGTTTGAGGAACTGGCTCTAACATCCTCCTCCATGTAATCAGGCACCCATGCCTCACGAAGGCATGGCGAATGACGAGGTCATCTTCGCTACCTCGAGGTCGGTGCCTTGGCGCCTCACCATGCGCTCAAATCGTGGGATGTCCAACATGCCACATAATTTGGTAACCAGAGTAGGCAAACAATGTATTTCTTTCAGCTTAGCGTTCACCAAAACGTCGAACAACATTTGACAAATGCAGTGAGGTGAACCATGCATAAGACTATACACGATTCTCAAACTAGGTGTGAAGAATGTGGAGGTCCGCTCTTGGCCCAACACATTCCTACACACCCACCTGGCTACAATGTGCACATTGGAGTAAATGTGTGAATTAGGTATTCCCCCAGGCGATGATATAGGTTGCCCGCGCTCAAGCATAGATCGGTAAAAATTAATATCGTGGGTGGGCGTGAGATCATCGACTAAGGGGATCCCAGTCACGTCGGAGATAAATTGGGGTGCCATGGTGTGCTTCACCCTTCTAAGAGTGACACTAAACTCGAGTGGTCCGGTCTGGTCACACTCGAGTTTAGTTAAGAACTCATGTACAAGAGGCTCGACGTACATGGTTTCGTCACCCTCATAAAACAAATGGTACCACCCTTTGGCTATGATTAGATCATAGAAGGGTTCTCCAAATTCACGAATCAGGAAGGCAAAATTAAGTTCTGGAATTAAATGGTGGTTGGCCATACCTGCACCTACCTTAGCTAGCTTTAATGACGGAGCACACGATGGCGAAGATGAACATGGCGCGAGAGGGTCGGAGACCACCGCACGTCGACTCCAGCAGCAAACAGGCACTCCACCAACGGAACCAACAGAAGACACCAAATACATCAACCCGACGAAGATAGAAGAGAAACAAGCAACAACAGACCGCTGATTAGCGGTCTGTTGATGAGATCTGGGGGTGGGATTTCGGTGGTGGCGGAAACAAAGAGGAAGACACGTTTTTTCTTCTGGTGGAGAATGAGTAGGGTAAGGCATCACACGTTTTTAACAAAAAAGGGAAAATATCCAAAAGGCACTTCAATTTTTTTGCTTTTCTTGATTTTTCACTTTTTTTGCAACAAAGATATGTACAACCAATGAAGGGATGTATCACATCAAGTGACCACATCCGTGGGGAGTTCCTGTAAAGACACGACTTCCTCCTCGACATCTGTCGTGGTCCCTACCAAGTACGTGTTCTTTGAGAAACTTGATCACCACCTTGCGATCGTTAGTACGAGTGGGGATTGCTTCAACCCACTTTGACACATAATTAACCACCATAAGGATGTAAGTGTTACCATGGGACACAGGGAAGGGACCCATGAAGTCAATTCCCCAAACATCAAAGATGTTTACCACTAAGATAGTGTTGAACGTTTTATTTTAAACCGCATTCCACGGCCGCGAGGAAGCGGTGACAAGTACGGGTCGTCCTCAGGGAGGTGAGTAGCCTCTTGCTTGTACGAAATCAAGTGGCAAAAATAGGGGGAAGAAAGTTGTTTATGCTAATCTAGACTACGCTACACTAAGAAGTATGAAATGCGAACGAAACAAACAAATGATGGAATAACAACTAAACTAAGAGCAAAGAAAGAATGCTGGAATACAGAAATGGGAAAACCCCTAAGGGGTGGAGTGAGTGCACACATGCAAAGAGGTGGGTGTAGAATACATTCTTTAAGCACATGAAGGTGGTGTTTATCAAGCATAGGAAGTCTCTAAATGTTATGGCAAAACCTATCAGTCTATTCACCAACTTAGTTGATTAACATTTACATATGCAAGTTGTTTATTTCAGAACCTAAACAAGCATGAGAGGTGTCTAATCATTTTGGCAAAACTCATCAAGTTATAAATTCTATCATAAACAAGCAAGCATACATTCATGTTTAATCAACACATTGAAATTAAAGCATTCATCACATTCTCTAATGCATGTATGTACATCTACTCCACCCCCCAAAGGGGATGGAACTACTCACTAAACATTACACTAATTATTAAACTATGGAAAGAAAGCATATTAAAACTAAGCTAGAATTAAAAGACGATTAAAATAAAACATGTATAAACAATAAAAGAAGCATAAAACAAACAATGAAAGAAACACAAAACTTTATTGATAAAATGACTCACATTAAAAGTAGCATCCTCCTACTTTAGTGTGTGCTTCAAGGCCTCACTTCTAGTAGGAAGAATAACCACTTAAAATATGGAGTGATTACAAAAGGAGGTGAAGAGTTCTATTTATAGGCATGGAAAAAGCTAATCCGGGACAATCCCCCAATGTGGGACTAAACAAACACCAAAAATAGCCTAAACGAACATTAATACAAGTCCAGGAGAAATCTTGGCGGATCTGGACTAATCCAGACCGCCAATTGGCGGTCCAAAATGTCCGGATCCAGTTGAGATTTATTCTGGGCTTTTCTTTGTGCTTTTGGCGGTCTTTGATGCATCTACTTCATGGTGTGAAGTATTCTGTTTTACTCTTAGGTCCCTCTGTCTTACGATCAGGTCCTTCTCCCTTGCATCTTGGTCCCCAGATCTCACAATCCAGTCCTTTTTCCCAGCTTTTGGGTCCTTTTATCCTTCATCTCTTCAAACCTAATTATTCCTGAAAACTAAACATAAAACTCATAACATAGCATTGTTTAGGTGAAAGATAATGGATATAAGATACAAATATGAGCATGAAATGATGTCAATCAAATACCCCCACACCTAACTTTTGCTAGTCCCGAGCAAAACAATGAAAGAGAAAAGCATGCCAAAAACAAGAATTCCTAACTCACTTTCGTAGGAATCACGGTTGCACTTAGCACGTGCAACAAGCCGTTAAACCTCCCTGTTGCCAAGGAGGAGGAGTGTTGTCTCCTGAGGGTTTTCAGCGGATATACCCACAAAATCCGAACAAGATGCATTAATCAATCTAGCTACACGACTCGTTGGACTTATTTTGTCGATCATGGAACGCGGTAATACTACGGGTCGACTCTATATATGTAATCGGTCCACACACTTAGCCTAATGAGTTATTCGTGAGAGTTAGTTAAGGACTTAAGTTAAAGACATGGGCAACCTTAACTTCTGAATGTGATACAATGTGTAAAGTCCATTTTGGTTCTTATTTGCTCTTCTTTTTTTTCTTTTTTTTTCTTTCATCATTTTTTTTTCTTTGGAGCATTTTATTGGTTGGTGTTTGATTCTCCCAGGGTCAGGTTTCGTGCATCATTGCCTATGAGGACTTACACTATCACGTACACCTTCCCCCAAATCTCCACATAGGGCGATCCCTACCACCCGTGTAACGGGAGTTCGGTCGGCGCATCCCAAGTCAGATGACTCAAAAGCACCAGGCACAAAGTCCCCTCAGACCTACTTTCCCGAGTGATAGGAGCCGTGCGAGAAGAGAGAACACCACTTATTTATCTACATGGGAACCAAAACCCCTACACTTAAGTTTCACAAAAAAAAGATTAAGGGCCATTGACTACGACAAACTTCCTTATACTCACAAACACGAATTATTTGACTCACTAGGTTCAGGGTGGACTTCTTTAAATGTTTGAGTACTGAAACCCTATGATTACACGCCCCCTGAGGGAAAACCAGGGTGCATCCTAATGACTCGACAAGACCTAAAGCCAGTAAACTAGAAATCCTAATGCATCAAGTTCAAGACAATTTTGGGAGCTTTCTTTTTACTTTGCCTCTCAACGGTTTTGCACATGCTAAACACACGCAAAACCCACAAAAACATTTTCTTTCGCAAACACATGAAGATTTTGAAAGAAATGTGAAAATTTTAAAGCACCCGGCAAGCAAAAGAAGACAAGTCACCCAAGGATCATGGCAAGCAGATATATCAATGTTAAATGCGGCACACTAACATGACCCTAGCAGTACAAACAAAAGAAAATAAAATCAAAGGGAAAAGACTCGACTATGTACACACGTAAAACACCCCCCCACACACCTACTTCATGCATTGTCCTCAATGAATGTGAACAAGATACTACATGGATATATGCATGAAAAAGGAAAGATCTCACCGACATGAAGTGCAAATGAACGTTCAGGGTCATGTTGATGGACACAAACCCAAATTCCCTCAAAACCTGTGAGAAGCTGAAGAAGGGAGATAAATACGTGAAGATATTGGGCCCAAGTACACAAGGGTTGGGGCCCACAACAATCGATGCTCACTGAAGGAGTCTTTTATTACACACTTTTCTTTTTTCTTTTTTTTTCTTTTTTTCTTTTTTTTCAAGATATATACATCAACCAAGATATTCTCATAATCATTTGGTCAAGGAACATCAAATGAGAACATCAAGTTTTGAGGACCAGAGACTTGCCGAGATGGGCAAACTTCACTGGTACTCTGAGGTGTCATGAGGGGTGACAGGTCAAAGATGAAAGGCTCGAACCCCTCATGATATTGGTTGGGTGTGGGCAACAAAGAATGAAGTTGTGTTGCCTCACTAGGGTTTAATTGCTCATCGAAGAAAACCCTCCAACCAATAGGCGGGTGCATTGGAATGAGTTCCTCAAGCTCATTCGATGGATGCAACAGACCTGCATCACTAAGAATGGGGCTTCTCCCCAAGTCATCCAACAAGGACCTCCCACCATCATTTAGATCATCAAGCATAAGCTCGGTCATAGGTGGGTCCTTGTTGGAGTCAAAATGAAGCTCAAATGACTCAATGGCCATGAGACATGAGGTAGAGACACCTTCTGGTATACGCATATGATGAGGTGTCTCACTCTCACTAGTACTCTCAACTAAATCATGCAACGAACACTCCCTTTGGACATTCATGTTCGAGGCCAGCTCACTCTGCTGCATTGCGAAGACAGGCAATGAGTTTTCGTTGGGCCCACGAACATTCTCAACGGGTTGCATTGGGGTTAGGGGTGTTCGTTGATTTTGTGGTGCATTCTCCAATTGGCGGATGAGATTTAGATTTAAAGGTTCATCCATGGGTTCATGTTGCTTACCTGAGTTGAACACATGAAACTCGGCACTCATGTTACCGAATGAGAGCTTCATGAGACCATTTCTACAATTAATCAAGGCATTGGAGGTTTCCAGAAATGGTCTACCCAAAATCAAAGGTATTTAAGAGTGGGTGTTCGCAACAGGATTGGTATCGAGGACAACAAAATCGACTGGAAATATAAAATCTCCAACTTTGATAAGCACATCCTCGATAATCCCCATGGGAATACGAATGGATCTATCCGCCAATTGGAGGGTGATCTTCGTTGGTTTCAATTCTCCCAAGTTCAACTGTTGATAAATAGAGAATGGGAGGAGGTTGACCGCTGATCCTAAATCAAGCAAAACATTGCTCAATCTAGTGTCCCCTATCGTACACTGAATAGTAGGACACTTGTATTTTGTGTAGGTGGGATTGGACAAAAGTGAGCTGATATTTGCAGCCAAGAATGCTTTCTTAGGAACATTGGTCTTCCTCTTGGTTGTGCAGAGATCCTTCAACACTTTGGCATATTGAGGTATTTGTTGGATGACATCCAACAAGGGGATGTTAACCTTCACTTGCTTAAACACCTCTAATATCTTGTCCATGTTGTCACTCTGCTTTTTGGTTAACCTACTTGGATAGGGAGCTTTTGGCAGGTAGGTTTTCTGCGGTGCCTGAGAAGAAAGAAGTATTGGTGTATTACCCTCACCCTCAGCCTCTTCTTCACCACCATTCCCACAGAGGGGCTGCATAGATGGTGGTGGGTGTGGAAAGGAAATGTGATTGTCAACCTGTTTTCCATTCCTTAAGGTCACAATGGAATTGACATGGTGAACAGGTTCCTCCACATGGTTCACTTGCCTCCCCCGAGGTACTACATTCTCATTTTGCATTTGTTGTTGTTGGTACATGCGGGGGTTAGCCTTAGGCTGGCTAGGAAAAGACTCTTTCTCTCTTTCATGTACAGACTGAGCCAATTGGCCCATCTGAAGCTCTAGAGATTTGATGGTCTGCTGATTTGAAGTGAGAACTTGACTCGTGGTAGACATAAAATTTTTCATTGAGTTTTCAAGTCCACGAGTCAAGGTCTCAAGCGAATTGAATCGGGTTTCCATATTATTGGAATTTGGGAAACCCGATGGATTGGTGGTTTGCGCTTGGGGTGGCTGATAGGAATGCGCATGCATGGGAGGTTGGTGTGATTGGTAAGGTGGTCTAGAGGAGTTTGGAGGACCACCTGGGGCATTAGTTTGGTTCCATGAAAAATTGGGGTGGTTCCTCCATCCAGGATTATAAGATGATGAGTATGGGTCATTCCTAGCTCTGTCAAAGATGGCGTTGACACGCTCCATCTCAGGAGGAATGGACTCACACTCGCTCTCTACATGACCTATCCTACCACATGAATGACAAGGAACTGGACCAGATGTGGACATGTGAGGTGCACTTTGTTGGTTTTGGAGCTCAATCGAATCCATACGGCGCATTAAGGCCGCCATGCGCGCCTCGGTGGCCGTAGTGGTATCGATAGCAAATGCGGCACCTGATCTAGTCGAGTTTGCATTCGCGATCCTCGCTCCTATACTAGATGATGCAGGTGGTTCCCTCACACTCTCCCACTGCATGGTTTTCTCAGCGAGGTCTTCTAGGAAGGCCCATGCCTCCCTTTCATCCTTTCCCAAGAACTCTCCTTGACACATGGACTCAAGGAGCGTTCTGGACGGGATGTGAAGACCCTCATACACAATCTGACAAAGACGCCACAACTCAATGCCATTGTGAGGGCACGAGGATAGTAGCTCTTTGAACCTCTCAAGATATGCATGAAATGGTTCGGTCTCATGTTGATAGAACGAATTGATTTCGTTCCTCAATTTTTGAGTCCGATGATTAGGAAAGTACTTCTTGAGGAATGCAGATTGAAACTCATCCCAAGTCCTAAAGGAATTCTCCTGGTTGCTGTACAACCACTTCTTGGCGTCATCCTTTAGTGCAAAAGGAACGAGCCTAAGATGGATGGAGTCTGTGCTAAGTTGTTGCAGCTTGAACATAGCACAGACCTCCTCAAATTCCCTGAGAAAGATATAGGGGTCACCTTTCCCAGTGAAGTGAGGGAGCATGGAAATGAATTGAGGCTTAACCTCAAAATGGTTCCCATTAGCCTCTGGTAATACGATGCATGAGGGTAGAGCTGTACGGCTCGGGTAGCATCGATCACGAAGAGGTATGGGAACGACAACTGGAAGCACTGGTGGAGCAGGTGGGTCCAGCAACTGCTCCTCCTCACGGAAATTAGCAGCCATTGGACTCGAACTACGTGCGACACGAGAGGAGGGAGGTGTCGAGAAATCGATAATCGAAGCCGGATTGACAACGTTCCTCGTCAAACGACCACTCTCGTCTCGTGTCCATGAAAGCATGCACAAAGGTGCACACACACAAAACAAAACTTTTTTTTAACAAAGAATGTGCGTAGAGGATAAGACGGGGGAACACAGGAGAGAAAGAATGACTCAGGAGAGAAGGGAAGAAGGGCTTATGCTACGGCGGATGGGTACAGGTAGAAGCACACAAGCAAACAAGGCTCAAGCAATCCTAAGGTCGCTATAGGTCCTTACAGTTAGACGACGCCTAACTGCGAGGTCACACGGCCTCAACACGCCTCACCTCCCTACAACGAGGACCACAAAGCCCAGCAAGTGAGCCAAGATCTGGGGATCTCGTCTCTCCTACTATCGACAAAGTGGGCAACGCCGATCAGGTCATGACGGTCGGGACCGGATCACTCTCCTAATGCGCCCGAAATCCTTAGGGCCAATGTCTACTTGATTTTAAAATTAGGCTCTTGATTAGTATGGTTTTTGGGGCGAAGGAAAGGGTGATGAAATCCCCCACCTTATCTTTTACTGGACAGCCCCTCCTTAGTAGCGTTTTGGAGTCCTAAATCTAGCAATCAACTCTCCAAACAACGCTCAACTCACACTTGTTGCAATGCACTTCCTACTAACTAATGCATGTTCATACGAAATGCATGAATGAGAGTAGAAGGTGCGTACCTCACGCCAGCTCTCAGCAACAGAAAATAATGCTAAGATAAAAGACAATCTAAATGCCTAAGTCACATACATGATGCATGGCCTAAACAAAAATAATGCCTAATCTTTTGCTTTGAGTTTTAGGGTCCAAGTTGCTTAAAGGAGGTTGATTATGGATCTGGGAACAAACTATAAGTCAAAACATGCCAAATTAAATCCCAGATCACTACATCAATTATGAAAACCAACCAAAGAAATACGAGACAAAACCGAGCTTACCAGACCGCCAATTGGCGGTCCCAGGCCGCTGATTGGCGGTCTGAAATGCTCAGATTCACTCAACACTTCTCCAGGCGTTCCTCCTGATGACTCCAAGTCTCCTGAAACAAAGCAAAACTACAAAACACACATTAAATCCACTCGAATCGTCCAAACAAGAGTCTGGACTGGCACCTCCCCGGCAACGGCGCCAAAAACTTGTTGAACGTTTTATTTTAAACCGCATTCCACGGCCGCGATGAAGCGGTGACAAGTACGGGTCATCCTCAGGGAGGTGAGTAGCCTCTTGCTTGTACGAAATCAAGTGGCAAAAATAGGGGGAAGAAAGTTGTTTATGCTAATCTAGACTACGCTACACTAAGAAGTATGAAATGCGAACGAAACAAACAAATGATGGAATAACAACTAAACTAAGAGCAAAGAAAGAATGCTGGAATACAGAAATGGGAAAACCCCTAAGGGGTGGAGTGAGTGCACACATGCAAAGAGGTGGGTGTAGAATACATTCTTTAAGCACATGAAGGTGGTGTTTATCAAGCATAGGAAGTCTCTAAATGTTATGGCAAAACCTATCAGTCTATTCACCAACTTAGTTGATTAACATTTACATATGCAAGTTGTTTATTTCAGAACCTAAACAAGCATGAGAGGTGTCTAATCATTTTGGCAAAACTCATCAAGTTATAAATTCTATCATAAACAAGCAAGCATACATTCATGTTTAATCAACACATTGAAATTAAAGCATTCATCACATTCTCTAATGCATGTATGTACATCTACTCCACCCCCCAAAGGGGATGGAACTACTCACTAAACATTACACTAATTATTAAACTATGGAAAGAAAGCATATTAAAACTAAGCTAGAATTAAAAGACGATTAAAATAAAACATGTATAAACAATAAAAGAAGCATAAAACAAACAATGAAAGAAACACAAAACTTTATTGATAAAATGACTCACATTAAAAGTAGCATCCTCCTACTTTAGTGTGTGCTTCAAGGCCTCACTTCTAGTAGGAAGAATAACCACTTAAAATATGGAGTGATTACAAAAGGAGGTGAAGAGTTCTATTTATAGGCATGGAAAAAGCTAATCCGGGACAATCCCCCAATGTGGGACTAAACAAACACCAAAAATAGCCTAAACGAACATTAATACAAGTCCAGGAGAAATCTTGGCGGATCTGGACTAATCCAGACCGCCAATTGGTGGTCCAAAATGTCCGGATCCAGTTGAGATTTATTCTGGGCTTTTCTTTGTGCTTTTGGTGGTCTTTGATGCATCTACTTCATTTGTTGGAGCTCCGACCCGAATCCAATTGCTAAAATACTCCCCATGATGGTGTGAAGTATTCTGTTTTACTCTTAGGTCCCTCTGTCCTACGATCAGGTCCTTCTCCCTTGCATCTTGGTCCCCAGATCTCACAATCCAGTCCTTTTTCCCAGCTTTTGGGTCCTTTTATGCTTCATCTCTTCAAACCTAATTATTCCTGAAAACTAAACATAAAACTCGTAACATAGCATTGTTTAGGTGAAAGATAATGGATATAAGATACAAATATGAGCATGAAATGATGTCAATCAGATAGGATTGAGTGGCATCATACCACGTCTGCCAATGAGGCCCACACGTTGGCACCTATCCCATGCTTTTGCAATATGCAAAAGCGTCTTGGAACAACGTGGGCCAGTAAAAACCGCATTGGAGCACTTTGGCAGTGGTTTTCTTGGCACCGAAGTGCCCACCACATGCCACCTTATGGCAAAAGGACGAGACACTCTGAATCTCGTCGTTAGGAATGCACCTCCTTATGATTTGATCGGCACAATACTTAAATAAGTAGGGATCATCCCAATAGAAGTGCTTGACTAACGACTTAAACTTCGCTATCTCACTATGTCTCCAATGAGCCGGCACCTCCCCGGTTGCTAAATAGTTCATAATGTCAGCAAACCAGGGGGTGAGGCTAAAGCCATAAGGTTCTCATTAGAGAAGAACTCGTTCACCGGTGGATCAGGTGAAAGATCTACTGGGATGCGAGAGAGGTGATCTGCCACGACATTCTCGCATCCCTTCTTGTCTCGTATTTCAAGGTCAAACTCTTTCAACAACAAGATCCAACGCAAGAGACGGGGTTTTGAATCCTTTTTAGACAAAAGGTAGCGGAGAGCTGAGTGGTCAGTGTAGATGATGACATGCGACCTAATGAGGTACTGGCGAAATTTTTCCAATGCAATTATGATCGTGATGCACTCTTTCTCAGTAATGGAGTAGTTGAGTTGGGCGTCATTGAGAGTATGACTTGCATAGTAGATCACATGAGGCAATTTATCGACTTTCTGACCCAAGACTGCTTCTATCGCATAGTCAGATGCATCACACATCAGCTCGAAAGGTAGAGTCCACACCGGTGCCTTAATAATAGGTGTGGAGGTCAACTCACGCCTTAGAAACTCATACGTAGTCATGCACTCGGGTGTGAACTCAAAAGAGGTACCTTTAGCAAGCAAACTCGTCAAGGGGCGAGCTATCTTGCTGAAATCCTTAATAAACCGCCGGTAAAAACTGGCGTGTCTGGGGAATGACCGGATTTTGTTTACCCATGTGGGTGGTGGAAGCTTAGAAATAAGCTCAATCATTGCCCTATTCATCTCGATACCATCATGAGATACCACGTGACCCAAAACGATGCCTTTTGTAACCATGAATTGACACTTTTCCCAATTAAGGGCTAAGTTCGTTTCCGAACACCTTTTGAGAACAAGACTCAAGTGGTGCAAGCACTCCTCAAAGGAGGTGCCATCAACCGAGAAATCATCCATGAAAATCTCGAGGAAGTTCTCGACCATATCAGAAAAGATACTCAACATGCAACGTTGGAATGTTGCCGGTGCATTGCATAGTCCAAAAGGCATCCATCTATAAGCAAACGTCTTAAAAGGACAAGTGAACGTGGTTTTCTCCTAGTCTTTGGGGGCGGCTGAGATTTGATTGTACCCCGAATAACCATTAAGGAAACAGTAACAGGCGTGCCCAGCGAGTCTCTCCAACATCTGGTCAATGAAAGGTAGAGGTAAGGTGGTCCTTACGCGTGACCGCGTTCAACTTCCTATAGTCAATGCAAACTCGGCACCCAGTTTGAAGTCATGTGGGTACAAGCTCATTGTTGTCATTCTGGACAACAGTGATACCTGACTTCTTTGGCACAACCTGGACATGACTTACCTAAGTACTGTCCGAAATGGGGAAAATGATGTCATGATCTAAACACTTGATAATCTCTTTCTTAACTACTTTTATCATGGTTGGATTTTAACGCCTCTGTAGGTCGCGACATGGTCGTGCCTCATCCTCCATAAAGATGTGGTGCTGCACGACGTCGGGACTTATCCCTTTAATGTCCTTCAAGGACCACCCAATGGCTGATTTGTGCTCCTTTAGGACTTGAATCAGACGTTCTTCCCGATCACCAGTCAACATCGATGAAATAATCACCGGAAATGACCTGTAGGGACCAAGAAAAACGTGTTTCAGTTCCTTAGGGAGTTCTTTAAGCTCAATTGTGGGTGGTTCCTCAAGGCGAGGCGTGATATCTAGCTCGAGATGTAAGATAGGAGGAGGTCACATGTACTGAACATCATGCACATCATTGCTCAACTCGCCCCTGTCCTCTTCATGATCGGAATCATCCATGATATAAGCACTTAGATTTTCATGAATCAGGGGGTACTTTTCTTCAATTTCTTCTTCCAAATCCCGGATAAGATTAACTTCCATGGGGTCCTCAAAAGATGTCGGCTGCCTAGACATATTGAACATATGGAATGTCGCGGTCAATTTCTCGAATGACAATTTCATGAGTCCACTACGACATTTGATCACGGCATTTGACATTGACAAAAAAGGTCTACCCAAAATCAATGGAATCTGAGAGTGGGTAGTCTTGATTGGTTCGGTCTCAAGGATGACGAAGTCAACAGGAAATAGGAAATCACCGACCTTTATTAGGACATCTTCAATGACCCCTAACGGGACTTTGATCGAACGATCAGCCAACTGCAAAGTTGTTTTCGTAGGTTTGAGCTCGCCTAGGCTTAATCATTGATACACAAAAGTTGGTAAGAGGTTAACCGCCGACCCTAGATCTAGCAAGAAAATATTAATGCGAGAGTCCCCAATGATACATGAAATTGTTGGACTTCCTGGGTCCTTCAATTTTACGTATGTTGGGTTCGAAATGATCGAGCTCACATTAGCCACCAAAAAGGCTTTCCTAGGAACGTTGGTTTTCCTCTTAGTTGTACAGAGATCCTTCAGGAATTTTGCATAGGGAGGTATTTGTTGAATCATGTCTAATAAAGGAATGTTGACATTCACTTTCTTAAATATCTCCAACATTTTATCCACACTATCACTCTGTTTCTTAGCAACCTACTAGGATAAGGAGCTTTTGGTACGTATTTCTTGTGCGGAGCCGGAGAAGGAGGCGTTGGTGTATTACTCTCACCTTTGGCCTCTTTCTCACTATCATTCCCACAAGGGGGCTGCACAGATGGATTTACTGGCAAGGAAACGTGGTTGTTGACCTACTTCCAATTTCTCAGGGTTACAATGGCATTGACATGGTCTACAGGTTCTTCCACGTAGTTCACTTGCGCCCCTGTGGTCTTGAACTTGCATTTTGCATGTTCGAGTGAAGTTGAGCACGGGGCTTAGCCACAGGTTGGCTAGGCAGACTCCCTCTCTCTCTCTCTCATGTACAGACTGAGCCAATTGACCAATCTGAAGCTCAAGAGATTT
Organism: Triglochin maritima; assembly: GCA_963682175.1. Taxonomy (NCBI): domain Eukaryota; kingdom Viridiplantae; phylum Streptophyta; class Magnoliopsida; order Alismatales; family Juncaginaceae; genus Triglochin; species Triglochin maritima. Next base: position 9,227,831 of record OY821788.1, on the reverse strand, counting down.
GATGGTCTGCTGATTTGAAGTGAGGACTTGACTCGTGGACGACATAAAGTTTTGAACAGAGGTTTCAAGTCCACGAGTTAAGTTCTCAAGCGAATTAAACTGGGTTTCCAAGTTGTTAGAATTTGGGAAACCTGGTGGGTTAGTGTTTTGACTTTGGAGTGGCTGATAAGACTGTGAATGCATGGGAGGGTGGTGTGGTTGGTTAGGTGGTCGAGAAAAGTTTGAAGGACCACCTGGGGCATTGTTATGGTTCCATAAAAAATTAGGGTGGTTCCTCTATCCAGGGTTATATAATGATGAATATGGGTCATTCCTGGATCTATCATAGATGACATTGACATGTTCCATCTCAGAAGGAATGGATGCACACTCACCCCGTATATGACCTATCCTACCACATAAATGACATGGAACTGAACTAGATGCAGACACATGTAACACATCGTGCTGGTTTTGGAGCTCAATCTAATCCATACGGTGCATTAAGGCCGCCATGCGTGCCTCGGTGGTCGTAGTGGTATCGACGGTAAATGCGACACCCGATCTAGTCGAGTTTGCATTTGTGATCCTCGCTCCTATGGTAGATGATGCAGGTGGTTCCCTTACACTTTCCCATTGCACGGTTTTCTCAGTGAGGTCTTTGATTGACATCATTTCATGCTTATATTTGTATCTTATATCCATTATCTTTCACCTAAACAATGCTATGTCACGAGTTTTATGTTTAGTTTTCAGGAATAAATAGGTTTGAAGAGATGAAGGATAAAATGACCCAAAAGCTGGGAAAAAGGACTGAATTGTGAGATCTGGGGACCAAGATGCAAGGAAGAAGGACCTGATTGCAAGACAGAAGGACCTAAGAGCAAAACAGAATACTCCTCACCATCATGGGGAGTATTTTGGCAATTCTATTCGGGTCGGAGCTCCAACATGCAAACTAGATGCATCCAATACCAACAAAGCCTTCCAGAAAAGCCCACAAGAAATTCCAGAGCGATCCGGACACTGTAGACCGCTAATTAGCGGTCCAAGACCGCTAAGTGGCGGTCACTTTTGGCCCAAATGCGCTCACATTTCTCCAGCACATGTATTAGAGGATGTTTAGGCTATGTGTGGTATCTGTTTAGTCCAACATCGGGGGATTGTCCCGGATTAGCTTTTTCCATGCCTATAAATAGAACTCTTCACCTCTTTTTGTAATCACTCCATATTTTAAGTGGCTATTCTTCCTACTAGAAGTGAGGCGTTGAAGCACACACTAAAGTAGGAGGATGCTACTTTTAATGTGAGTCATTTTATCAATAAAGTTTTATGTTTCTTTCATTGTTTGTTTAATGCTTCTTTTATTGTTTGTGCATGTTTTAGTTTAATCGTCTTTTAATTCTAGCTTAGTTTTAATATGCTTTCTTTCCATAGTTTAATAATTAGTGTAATGTTTAGTGAGTAGTTCCATCCCCTTTGGGGGGTGGAGTAGATGTACATACATGCATTAGAGAATGGGATGAATGCTTTAATTTCAATGTGTTGATTAAACATTAATGTATGCTTGCTTGTTTAGGATAGAATTTACAACTTGATGAGTTTTGCCAAAATGATTAGACACCTCTCATGCTTGTTTAGGTTCTGAAATAAACACCTTGCATATGTAAATGTTAATCAACTAAGTTGGTGAATAGATTGATATGTTTTGCCATAACATTTAGACACTTCCTATGCTTGATAAACACCACCTTCATGTGCTTAAAGAATGTATTCTACACCCACCTATTTGCTTGTGTGCACTCACTCCACCCCTTAGGGGTTTTCCATTCCTGAAATTCCAGCACTTCTATTTTGTTCTTAGCTTAGTTTTTATTTGATCGTTTATTTCTTTGTTTCGCATTTCGTACTTCTTAGCGTAGTTTAGTGTAGAGTAGCGTAACCAACTCTCTTCTCCATTATTTTTGCCACTTGATTTCGTGCAAACAAGAGGCTTCTCACCTCCCTGAGGACGACCCGTACTTGCCACCGCTTCATCGCGGCCGTGCACTTGCGGTTTAAATTAAAACGTTCAACAAGTTTTTGGCGCCGTTGCCGGGGAGGTGCCTGTCCAGACTCTTGTTTGGACGATTCGAGTGGATTTAAGTTTTGTTTTGTAGTTTTGCTTTGTTTCAGGAGACTTGGAGTCGTCAGGAGGAGCACCTGGAGAAGTTTTGAAGCACGCTGGGCACTGTAGACCGCCAATCAGCGGCTTGAGACCGCCAATTGGCGGTCTGGTAAGCTCAGCTCGCTCTCTTATTTCTTTGGTCATTTACTTTATCTGATATAGTGGTCTGGGACTCAAGTTTGCATGTTCTGACTCTTAGATTGTTCCCAGATCAATAATCAAACCTCCTTTAAGCAACTTGGACCCTAAAACTCAAAGCAAAAGATTAGGCATTCTTATTGTTTAGGTCATGCATCATGTATGTGACTTAGGCATTTAGATTGTCTTTTATCTTAGCTTTATTTTCTGTTGCTGAGAGCTGGCGTGAGGTATGCACCTTCTACTCTCATTCATGCATTTCGTATGAACATGCATTAGTTAGTAGGAAGTGCATTGAAACAAGTGTGAGTTGTGTGTTTTGTTTGGAGAGTTGATTGCTAGATTAGGACTCCAAAACGCTACTAAGGAGGGGCTGTCCCATAAAAGATAAGGTGGGGGATTTCATCACCCTTTCCTTCGCCCCAAAAACCACACTAATCAAGAGCCTAATTTTAAAATCAAGTAGACATTGGCCCTAAGGATCTTGGACGCATTAGGAGAGTGATCCGGTCCCGACCGTCATGACCTGATCGGCGTTGCCCACTTTGTCGATAGTAGGAGAGACGAGATCCCCAGATCTTGGCTCACTTGCTAGGCTTTGTGGTCCTCGTTGTAGGGAGGTGAGGCGTGTTGAGGCCGTGTCACCTCGCAGTTAGGCGTCGTCTAGCTGTAAGGAGCTATAGCGAACTTAGGATTGTTTGAGCCTTGTTTGCTTGTGTGCTTCTACCTGTACCCATCCGCCGTAGCTTAAGGACTTCTTCCCTTCTCTCCTGAGTCATTCTTTCTCTCCTGTTTTCCCTCGTCTTCTCTTCTACGTACATTCTTTATTTGAAAAAAAAGAAAAAAAGAAAAAAAAAGTTGTGGTTTGTGTGTGCACCTTTGTGCATGCTTTCGTGGACACGAGACGAGAGTGGTCGTTTGACGAGGAGCGTTGTCAATCCGGCTTCGGTCATCGATTTCTTGACACCTTCCTCCTCTCGTGTCGCACGTAGTTCGGGTCCAATGGCTGCTAATTTCCGTGAGGAGGAGCAGTTGCTGGACCCGCCTGTTCCACCTGTGCTTCCAGTTGTCGTTCCCATACCTCTTCGTGATCGATGCTACCCGAGCCGTACCACTCTACCCTCATGCATCGTATTACCAGAGGCTAATGGGAACCATTTTGAGGTTAAGCCTCAATTCATTTCCATGCTCCCTCGCTTCACTGGGAAAGGTGACCCCTATATCTTTCTCAGGGAATTTGAGGAGGTATGTGCTATGTTCAAGCTGCAACAACTTAGCACAGACTCCATCCATCTTTGGCTCGTTCCTTTTGCACTAAAGGATGACGCCAAGAAGGGGTTGTACAGCAACCAGGCGAATGCCTTTAGGACTTGGGATGAGTTTCAGTCTGCCTTCCTTAAGAAGTACTTCCCAAATCATCGGACTCAAAAATTGAGGAACGAAATCAATTCGTTCTATCAACTTGAGACCGAGACATTTCATGCATATCTAGAGAGGTTCAAGGAGCTACTATCCTCATGCCCTCACCATGGCATTGAGTTGTGGCGCCTTTGTCAAATTGTGTACGAGGGTCTTCACATCCCGTCAAGAACGCTCCTTGAGTCCATGTGTCAAGGAGAGTTCTTGGGAAAGGATGAAAGGGAGGCATGGGCCTTCCTAGAAGATCTCACTGAGAAAACCATGCAGTGGGAGAGTGTGAGGGAACCACCTGCATCATCTAGTATAGGAGCGAGGATCGCGAATGCAAACTCGACTAGATCGGGTGCCGCATTTGCTATCGATACCACTACGGCCACCGAGGCACGCATGGCGGCCTTAATGCGCCGTATGGATTCGATTGAGCTCCAAAACCAACAAAGTGCACCTCACATGTCCACATCTGGTCCAGTTCCTTGTCATTCATGTGGTAGGATAGGTCATGTAGAAAGCGAGTGTGAGTCCATTCCTCCTGAGATGGAGCGTGTCAACGCCGTCTATGATAGAGCCAGGAATGACCCATACTCATCATCTTATAATCCTGGATGGAGGAACCACCCCAATTTTTCATGGAACCAAACTAATGCCCCGGGTGGTCCTTCAAACTCCTCTAGACCACCTTACCAATCACACCAACCTCCCATACATGCACATTCCTATCAGCCATCCAAAGCACAAACCACCAATCAATCGGGTTTCCTAAATTCCAATAATATGGAAACCCGATTCAATTCGCTTGAGACCTTGACTCGTGGACTTGAAAACTCAATGAAAAATTTTATGTCTACCACAAGTCAAGTTCTCACTTCAAATCAGCAGACCATGAAATCTCTAGAGCTTCAGATGGGCCAATTGGCTCAGTCTGTACATGAAAGAGAGAGAGGGTCTTTTCCTAGCCAGCCTGAGGCTAACCCCCGTGTGTACCAGCAACAACACATGCAAAATGAGAATGTGGTCCCTCGGGGGAGGCAAGTGAACCCTGTGGAGGAACCTGTTCACCATGTCAATTCCATTGTGACCTTAAGGAATGGAAAACAGGTTGACAATCACATTTCCTTGCCACACCCACCACCATCTATGCAGCCCCCCAGTGGGAATGGTGGTGAAGAAGAAGCTGAGGGTGAGGGTAATACACCAAAGCTTTCTTCTCAGGCACAGCAGAAAACCTACCTGCCAAAAGCTCCCTATCCAAGTAGGTTAAACAAAAAGCAGAGTGACAACATGGACAAGATATTAGAGGTGTTTAAGCAAGTGAAGGTTAACATCCCCTTGTTGGATGTCATCCAACAAATACCTCAATATGCCAAAGTGTTGAAGGATCTCTGCACAACCAAGAGGAAGACCAATGTTCCTAAGAAAGCATTCTTGGCTGCAAATATCAGCTCACTTTTGTCCAATCCTACCTACACAAAATACAAGGACCCGGGGTGTCCTACTATTCAGTGTACGATAGGGGACACTAGATTGATCAATGTTTTGCTTGATTTAGGATCAGCGGTCAACCTCCTCCCATTCTCTGTTTATCAACAGTTGAACTTGGGAGAATTGAAACCAACTAAGATCACCCTCCAACTGGCGGATAGATCCATTCGTATTCCCATGGGGATTATCGAGGACGTGCTTATCAAAGTTGGAGAATTTATATTTCCAGTCGATTTTGTTGTCCTCGATACCAATCCTGTTGCGAACACCCACTCTCAAATACCTTTGATTTTGGGTAGACCATTTCTGGCAACCTCCAATGCCTTGATTAATTGTAGAAATGGTCTCATGAAGCTCTCATTCGGTAACATGAGTGCCGAGTTTCATGTGTTCAACTCTGGTAGGCAATAGGAACCCATGGATGAACCTTTAAATCTAAATCTCATCCGCCAATTGGAGAAAGCACCACAAAATCAACGAACACCCCTAACCCCAATGCAACCCATTGAGAATGTTCGTGGGCCCAGCGAAAACTCATTGCCTGTCTTCGCAATGCAACAGAGTGAGCTGGCCTCGAACATGAATGTCCAAAGGGAGTGTTCGTTGCATGATTCAGTTGAGAGTACTAGTGAGAGTGAGACACCTCATCATATACCTATACCAGAAGGTGTCTCTACCTCATGTCCCATGGCCATTGAGCCATTTGAGCTTCATATTGACTCCAACAAGGACCCACCTATGACCGAGCTTATGCTTGATGATGTAAATGATGGTGGGAGGTCCTTGTTGGATGACTTGGGGAGAAGCCCCATTCTTAGTGATGCAGGTCTGCTGCATCCATCGAATGAGCTTGAGGAACTCATTCCGATGCACCCGCCTATTGGTTGGAGGGTTTTCTTCGATGACCAATTAAACCCTAGTGAGGCAACACAACTTCATTCTTTGTTGCCCACACCCAACCAATATCATGAGGGGTTCGAGCCTTTCAGCTTTGACCTTTCACCCCGCATGACACCTCAGAGTACCAGTGGAGTTTGCCCATCTCGGCAAGTCTCTGGTCCTCAAAACATGATGTTCTCATTTGATGTTCCTTGACCAAATGATTATGAGAATATCATGGTTGATGTGTATATCTTGTAAAAAAAAAAAGAAAAAAATGTGTAATAAAAGACTCTTTCAGTGAGCATCGATTGTTGTGGGCCCCAACCCTTGCATACTTGGGCCCAATCTCTTCACGTATTTATCTCCCTTCTTCAGCTTCTCACAGGTTTTGAAGGAATTTGGGTTTGTGTTCATCAACATGACCCTGAACGTCCCTTTGTACTTCATGTTGGTGAGATCTTTCCTTTTTCATGCATATCTACATGTAGTATCTTGTTCACATTCATTGAGGACAATGCATGAAGTAGGTGTGGGGGGGGGGTGTTTTACGAGTGTACATAGTCGAGTCTTTTCTTTTGATTTTTTGTTTTCTTTTGTGTGCATTGTTAGGGTCATGTTAGTGTGCCGCATTTAACATTGATATATCTGCTTGCCATGATCCTTGGGTGACTTGTCTTCTTTTGCTTACCGAGTGCTTTAAAATTTTCACATTTCTTTCAAAATCTTCATGTGTTTGCGAAAGAAAATGTTTTTGTAGGTTTTGCGTGTGTTCAGCATGTGCAAAACCGTTGAGAGGCAAAGTAAAAAGAAAGCTCCCAAAATTGTCTTGAACTTGATGCATTAGGATTTCTAGTTTACTGGCTTTAGGTCTTGTCGAGTCGTTAGGATGCACCCTGGTTTTCCCTCAGGGGACGTGTAATCATAGGGTTTCAGTACTCAAACATTTAAAGAAGTCCACCCTGAACCTAGTGAGTCAAATAATTCGTGTCTGTTAGTATAAGGAAGTTTGTCGTAGGGAAGTGCCATTAATCTCTTTTTGTGAAACTTAAGTGTAGGGGTTTTCGTTCCCATGTAGATAAATAAGTGGTGTTCTCTCTTCTCGCACGGCTCCTATCACTCGGGAAAGTAGGTCTGAGGGGACTTTGTGCCTGGTGCTTTCGAGTCATCTGACTTGGGATGCACCGACCGAACTCCCGTTACACGGGTGGTAGGGATCGCCCTATGTGGAGATTTGGGGGAAGGTGTACGTGATAGTGTAAGTCCTCATAGGCAATGATGCACGAAACCTGACCCTGGGAGAATCAAACACCAACCAATAAAATGCTACAATGAAAAAAAATGAAAAAAAGAAGAAAAAAAAAGAGTCAAATAAGAACCAAAATGGACTTTACACATTGTATCACATTCAGAAGTTAAGGTTGCCCATGTCTTTCACTCAAGTCCTTAACTAACTTTCACAAATAACTCATTAGGCTAGGTGTGTGGACCGATTACATTTATAGAGTCGACCCGTAGTATTACCGCGCCCCATGATCGACAAAATGAGTCCAACGAGTCGTGTAGCTAGATTGATTAATGAATCTTGTTCGGATTTTGTGGGTATATCCGCTGAAAACCCTCAGGAGACAACACTACTCCTCCTTGGCGACAAGGAGGTTTAACGGCTTGTTGCACGTGCTAAGTGCAAACGTGATTCCTACGAAAGTGAGTTAGGATTTCTTGTTTTTTCGTATGCTTTTCTCTTTCTTTGTTTTGCTCGGGACTAGCAAAAGTTAGGTGTGGGGGTATTTGATTGACATCATTTCATGCTTATATTTGTATCTTATATCCATTATCTTTCACCTAAACAATGCTATGTCACGAGTTTTATGTTTAGTTTTCAGGAATAAATAGGTTTGAAGAGATGAAGGATAAAAGGACCCAAAAGCTGGGAAAAAGGACTGAATTGTGAGATCTGGGGACCAAGATGCAAGGAAGAAGGACCTGATTGCAAGACAGAAGGACCTAAGAGCAAAACAGAATACTCCTCACCATCATGGGGAGTATTTTGGCAATTCTATTCGGGTCGGAGCTCCAACATGCAAACTAGATGCATCCAATACCAACAAAGCCTTCCAGAAAAGCCCACAAGAAATTCCAGAGCGATCCGGACACTGTAGACCGCTAATTAGCGGTCCAAGACCGCTAAGTGGCGGTCACTTTTGGCCCAAATGCGCTCACATTTCTCCAGCACATGTATTAGAGGATGTTTAGGCTATGTGTGGTATCTGTTTAGTCCCACATCGGGGGATTGTCCCGGATTAGCTTTTTCCATGCCTATAAATAGAACTCTTCACCTCTTTTTGTAATCACTCCATATTTTAAGTGGCTATTCTTCCAACTAGAAGTGAGGCGTTGAAGCACACACTAAAGTAGGAGGATGCTACTTTTAATGTGAGTCATTTTATCAATAAAGTTTTATGTTTCTTTCATTGTTTGTTTTATGCTTCTTTTATTGTTTGTGCATGTTTTAGTTTAATCGTCTTTTAATTCTAGCTTAGTTTTAATATGCTTTCTTTCCATAGTTTAATAATTAGTGTAATGTTTAGTGAGTAGTTCCATCCCCTTTGGGGGGTGGAGTAGATGTACATACATGCATTAGAGAATGGGATGAATGCTTTAATTTCAATGTGTTGATTAAACATGAATGTATGCTTGCTTGTTTAGGATAGAATTTACAACTTGATGAGTTTTGCCAAAATGATTAGACACCTCTCATGCTTGTTTAGGTTCTGAAATAAACACCTTGCATATGTAAATGTTAATCAACTAAGTTGGTGAATAGATTGATAGGTTTTGCCATAACATTTAGACACTTCCTATGCTTGATAAACACCACCTTCATGTGCTTAAAGAATGTATTCTACACCCACCTCTTTGCTTGTGTGCACTCACTCCACCCCTTAGGGGTTTTCCATTCCTGAAATTCCAGCACTTCTATTTTGTTCTTAGCTTAGTTTTTATTTGATCGTTTATTTCTTTGTTTCGCATTTCGTACTTCTTAGCGTAGTTTAGTGTAGAGTAGCGTAACCAACTCTCTTCTCCATTATTTTTGTCACTTGATTTCGTGCAAACAAGAGGCTTCTCACCTCCCTGAGGACGACCCGTACTTGCCACCGCTTCATCGCGGCCGTGCACTTGCGGTTTAAATTAAAACGTTCAACAGTCTTCTAGTAAAGTCTATGCCTCCCTTTCATCATTTCCTAAGAACACTCCTTGACACATGGACTCAAAGAGCGTTCGGGATGAGATGTGAAGACCCTCGTAAACAATCTGACATAGGCACCACAACTCGATGCCATGGTGAGGGCATGAGGATAGTAGCTCCTTGAACCTCTCTAAGTATGCATGGAATGATTCGATCTCATGTTGATAAAACAAATTGATTTCGTTCCTCAGTTTTTGAGTCCGATGATTTGGAAAGTACTTCTTGAGGAATGCAGACTAAAACTCATCCCAAGTCCTAAAGGCATTTGTCTGGTTGTTGTACAACCACTTCTTGGCATCATCCTTCAGTGTGAAGGGGACAAGCCTAAGATGGATGGAGTCTGTGCTAAGTTGTTGCAACTTGAACATAACACATACCTCCTCAAATTCCCTAAGAAACATATATGGGTCACCTTTCCCAGCGAAGTGTGGGAGCATGGAAATAAACTGAGGCTTAACCTCAAAGTGGTTCCCATTCGCCTCTGGCAATACGATGCATGAAGATAAAGCGGTACAGCTCGGGTAGCATCGTTCACGGAGAGGTATGGGAGCGACAACAGAAAGAACAGGTGGGACAGGTGGGACTAGCAACTGCTCCTCCTCGCGGTAATGAGCAGCCATTAAACCCAGACTATGTGTGACACGAGAGGAGGGAGGCACCGAGAAATCGACTACCGAAGCAGGATTGATGACACACCTCGTCAAACGACCACTCGTCTCGTGCCCACACAAGCATGCACAAAGGTGCACACACAAACCAATTTTTTTCCTTTAAAAAAAATAAAGAATGTGCGTAGAGGAGAAGACGGGAGGACACAGAAGAGAGAAAATGACTCAGGAGAGAAGGGAAGAAGTCATTATGCTACGGCGGGTGGGTACAGGTAGAAGTACACAAGCAAACAAGGCTCAAACAATCCTAAGGTCGCTATAGGTCCTTACAGCTAGACGACGCCTAACTGCGAGGTCACACAGCCTCAACACGCCTCACCTCCCTACGACGAGGACCACAAAGCCCAGCAAGTGAGTCAATATCCGGAGATCTCGTCTCTCATACTATCGACAGAGTGGGCGACGTCGATCAGGCCATGACAGTCGAGACCAGATCACTCTCCTAATGCGCCTGAAATCCTTAGGGCCAATGTCTACTTGATTTTAAAATTAGGCTCTTGATTAGTGTGGTTTTTGGGGCGAAGGAAAGGATTATGAAATCCCCCACCTTATCTTATATGGGACAACCCCTCCTTAATAGCGTTTTGGAGTCTTAATCTAGCAATCAACTCTCCAAACAAATGCTCAACTCACACTTGTTGCAATGCACTTCCTACTAACTAATGCATGTTCATACGAAATGCATGAATGAGAGTAGGGAATGCGTACCTCACGCCAACACTCAGCAACTGAAAGTATAGCGAAAATAAAAGACAACCTACGTGCCTAAGTCGAGTACATGATGCATGACCTAAACAAAAAGGAATACCTAATCTTTTGCTTTGGGTTTTAAGGTCCAAGTTGCTTTAAGGGACTTGATTATTGATCTGGGAACAAACTATAGGTCAAAACATGCCAAATCGAGACTTAGATCACTCTATTAGATATTGCAACAAACCAAAGAAAAAACGAAGGAGACAGAGCTCACCAGACCGCTAGTTGGCGGTCTCAGAACGTTTATTAGCGGTCCAAGCTTCTCTGTTCCGCTCCAAATTTCTCTTGGTGCTTTCCCTTTAGCCTCAGAGTCTCCTGAAACAAAGAAAACTACACCATACAAATTAAATCCACTCAAATCGTCCAAACCAGAGTATGGACTAACACCTCCCCGGCAACGACGCCAAAAACTTGTTTAATCATTTAAACTACCGCAAGTGCACGACGTCGGTGAAGACGTGACAAATATGGGTCGATCCACAGGGAGGAGAGCAATCTCTGGTTTTTCAGAAATCAAGTGGCAACAAAAGGGGGAAAAGTTTTGTTTATGCTAATCTACGTTATACTAAACTACTAAGAAGAAAATACAAAGGAAAGAGACTAATGATTGCTTCGACAAAACCAAAAGACCTTAATACTAAGCTCGAATCAGGAAGAGAAAGTCCCCTTAGGGGGTGGAGTGATTACACATATACAATAAGAAGGTAAGAATGCATTCCTATGGGCACAAGTGGAGGTAGTGTTTTCATGTATATGGGGTATCTACTTATCATGGCAAAACCCATCAATTCAATCACTAACCTATTTGATTAACATTCATAAACACAAGCTGGTCATTTCAGAAACTAAACAAGCATGGAAGGTGTCTTAAGATTTGTGGCAAAACTCATCAAGTGAAGTATTCTATTCTAACAAGCAAGCATACATTCAAATTAATCAACACATTTCAAAATAAAGAATTCTTCCATTCTTAATTGCATATACAAGTATCATCTCCACCCCCCAAAGTGGTGTGGTTTTATTCACTAAACATTAAACTAACTCTTACACTAAGATAGGAAAACATGTTAACTAATCTTACTAGATTTAATAAAAGACAATTAAGCTAAACATGCAAGAGCTATAAAAGAAGCAACAAAACAAGGAAAACTTTATTTATTTCAGACTCACAATACCAGTAACATCTCCCCACTTGAGTTTCTTGCTTCAACGCTTTCACTTCAAGTAGAGAGAATGATCACTAAGCATGGAGTGATTACAATAGAAGGTGAAGAGTTCTATTTATAGCCATAGAAAAAGGTAATCCGGGACAATCCCTCGGTATGGGACTAAACATATTCAGAAATAGACTAAATACATGTTAATACACGACCCAAACGAATCTTAGCAGATCCGGAGCAACCCGAACCGCCAATCAGCAGTCGCAGACCGCTCATTGGCGGTCTACAGGGTTTGGATCGCGTTGGGCTTTCTTCTGGGCTTTTTTGGATGGCTTTGTTTGTCTTTGATGTATCTACTTCGCTTGCTAGAGCTCCGACCCGAATAGAATTGCCAAAATACTCCCCATGATGGTGTGGAGTATTCTTGTTTGCTCATTGGTCCTTCGATGTTACATTCAAGTCCTTTGATCTTGCATCTTAGTCTTCGAGTCTCTCAACTCATTCTTTTTTCCTACTGTTTAGGTCCTTTTATGCCTCTTCTCTTCAAACCTATTTATTTCTGAAATTCAAACATAAAACTCGTTACGTAGCATTGTCTAGGTGAAATATAATGGATATAAAATACAAATGTAAGCATGAAATGATGTCAATCAATTGTCCTTCGGAGGACGAAAGCGTCCCGCGCGAGACTCCGCATTCCTCTCGTGGAACACACTGGTGGAAAAGGAAATCACCCACCTACTCACCAGATCTTTACCATAGGTTGCGGCGACACGTTTGCAGTCATTTCTTTGGAGTTCGGATTTAGGGTTTGTTTTTATGTTTAAGGAGGACGAGTGGAATTAGTATTTAGGGTTTGCAAAAGGAAATGTTGTAACCGGAAGATTTTGAATCGTCATACCATTTTTAGTTAATTGGAGAAATTTGAATTTGAATGGTCTCACTTTATCGAAAATAGAGGAATTTTTCCTACTCGTGCGACTATATCCTTGATATTAACATATACCTCGACAATAAAGATCGAGTTCAAGAACTATAGAAACATTTTTTGCTCAAAGCGGAAGAACTAAATAACATTTCTTTGGAGTTCGAGAACATATACTAACGATACAGGCAAAATGATGAATAAGAGTGTTTTCTTAATTTCGTATTTTTATGAAGATAATTAATTATTGTAATAACGTTTTAATATCTAATAATAATTTTTCTGAGTTTTAGTTCCTACTATTTATATTTAGTTATAAAAAGTTATTGTAAATACAATAAGTTAATTAATTGGTTATTGTTGAAAATTGTGTGGAAGAAAGAATGTTGATTTGATAAGTTACCTTTTTAGTGGGTTGTAGTTGAGAGGATAAGGTGTTAATGGAACCCACTACCCTAACTACAAATCCAACCCGGTTCCCAACCTTTTTTTCTTTGTCACGTAAACACAACCATAAATTCAATAATTTATCCAACCAAACACAAAAACCATCCACTATCACAACCCAACTAATCAACATTCTCTCCCCCCATATCATTCTTGGATAAAACAAAAAAAATTAATTTTTTAAAAATAAGAAAAATTAAAAACAGATTTAAAAAAATCAAAACAAAAAAATTAAAAAAACTACCAAATGGGCTGGTGGGGGAGGCATGTGGCCCCTAGACTACTACCATGGGTCACGACTTGACCCAGGTTCGGCCCCGTTAAGGGGCCAGATTTAGGTCTCGACCTGGAAAAAAAACTCTCGTAGTAGGTGGTCTAAGAGAGAGAAAAATGTTGTGGGAGAGAGATGCAAGGATCAATGTGGCCCCTATTCTGATCACTTTTATGCTTAATTCTCTCCTAAACAAGTTATGCAACGAAACTAAAAAGGTAGAGAAAAGCAAGCAAACCACAAAGGCGACCCGAAAGATTTTTATAGAGGTTCGGCCTCCCGCCTACTTTCTCTCTTGCAAGATCCGCTCGACTCCACGAGCTCCGTCAACGTCTTCACTGTCAATCTCGTTCCGGGCCGAGATTAAGCATTTTACACAACAAGCTAGTGAACAATCCTCGACTAGCTTGGGCTCCTCTTCTCACAATCCCAGAATAAACACTTCGGGCTCTCACCGAAGTCTATACTCTTTTGTCTTGGGTTTTCACCAAGACCCTAGCTTCTTTGACAAACAATTTGTGGAGTGGAACAACACTCTCTAATTCTTGAGCACACTTTGAGTAGGATATAACAATATCAAAGGTGTGGAATTTAGGCTAGGAGTGTAGTGTATGAGCTATTGGGATTGGGAGACTTCTCTCTAATGTATGAGACAATTGTATGTGGGAGAGATCTCTAAACTAAGTATTCAATCCTCTATTTATAAGCTCCTAAGATGTTATAGCCGTTGGGGATGAGTGTGGTAAAAGGTTGTGTAAGAAACACAAAACTGAAAAGTTCAACACACTGTTCTGGGTAAGTTCGGTCGACCAAGCGGGTCTAACGGTCGACCAGATGATGTCAAAAATGGAGTCCAGCAAAGTCCAGAAAAGAGACGGTCGACTTATCAAGGGACGGTTGACCAAAATACGGCTACAACTTATGTTCACTTAAGTTAATAGTCGAACAAAATGTGGAACGGTCGACCGTTCATGGAGTTTTGGCAGTCCAGAAATAATGTCCAGAAAAGTCCAGGGACAAACGGTCCAACACAATGGTTGGCTCGGTCGACCGAAAACTAACAGGCTCTATGGGGTTGTCAAAACATTTATGTTTGGTCGACCGAATTTTGGTCCATGGTCGATCGATGGTCACTTGTATTTTTGTGGTAACCAACAAAGTTTGGTTCACCATTCTAAGGTGGACAGAGAGAAATGGTTGGGCTCTTATTAATCGGGTTCGGTCGACTTTCGTCTATTCGGATAAGCGAAAGAGGCACAGGTTTTGCGCTGACTGGTTTGGTTCAAATATCCATTGTAGGAAACGGTCATATCCAACGTGTAAATAGTCATTGTACGTCAAAGGCTAAGAAGGAATCAGTTGACCGATAGGGGATCAGTCGTCTGAAAAAGGACAAGTCAATTGGGCTCTATGGTAAAATTCAAATGCGACCGTTGGAGAAAAGTTGAAAACCGATCCAAGGCAATTTGGTCGTCCGTTTGGATGATTTCAGAGAGCATCCTAACAACTACTCATTAGATGATTTTGGTTGTCTATTAGGGGTTCTGTTGACCAAATTTGGTCAGGACAAAATCCTAGTGCTCAAGTTTACTTGTGATTCTATGGACTCAAGAAATAGAAAATACAAGTCTTCTTCTTGGGCTTTGATAAAAAAATCTTGAGTATTTGTTCCAATAATCATTCTCTTGATGATTAATCTTGATCAACCTATTAAGATGATTTTCAACTATACAAGTATATATGCAATGCATGAAATCATGTTTGCCCATTTTGATTGATTAAGATTAGTTTGATTAATCATCAAAATCAACATAAATTAAGGCCTAAAAGCCAATAGTATGCTCCATGGCTAGTATCGTGACATTTTGGCAAATCTCGCAAAGTCTTGATGATGAGCTAGAGAGTATGTTCCAAAATTTCCTGGTAGGGAGTGTGATCGATAGTCTAAACTCGTTGTGGCTTTGGGTTCATGTCCTTCATCAACCATTTCCTAAGAATGCAACCTACCTACAAATGCAGAAGTGTGTGTGCAACGCTGGACTAATTTGCTTTTAGTGAACTCTCATCTTTAGAAGAGATTGATTGAAACATAGACCGAATCATTTTGATATGTAAGTAGGTGTTTGAGCAAGTTTTGGAGGTGGATTTGTTTGTTTGGAGCTGGTTTGTTGGTGGTCATAACACTATAGTGTGAACACTTTAACAAACCTTAGGTAGCGTGGTGGTATAGAGGAGGCTTCTGAACAAGTGAAATTTTTGAGGTGAAAAACGTCTTAACTAATTGGATACTCCACGTTTGACCAACCTCCTACGTTTTGCTATATTTTTTTTGATACTTTTCTCTTTTCTTTTCTCTTTTTTATTCTTCTTGTTCTTCTTCTTTTTGATAAGGGCGTTGGAGATCCCATGTCTAACCAACCTTGCTCCCTTTTCCTGAAATAATGGACCTGGCCGAGTGTTCCTCCTTATAGATGATTTGTGGACTTTGAAATTTTGGTGTTCAGCAGAATCCTTTTTATAGTCTTTTGTTCTCCTATTTCTGGTTTTGAACCTTTGAAGCCTCCTTGAGATTCTTGGTGAGAGAGATTCGGCTACTCTCGAGTTCTAGTGTAATTTAGGTGGTACATGTGCACCTCATTCTAGCCTAACCATTATCTATGCTTGCTCTTTACTAACTCAGAATGTTAAAAAGAGCGGTGTAACATCCCGAAACAACGGAATTTTTAAAATTTAAACAACCAAGAGATCACTAGATAAAACTCATCAACGGGAATGTTACTCATATAAATCAACAGTCGGTGCACCAAAATACAACAAAGTTTTTCAAAAGACATGATTACATTACTACAACAAATGGAAACAGGTAATCATGACGACCTTGAAAAGTCCGAAGAGGATCCTGCCCCCAAAATGTGCGTCCGCTGTCACCACCTGACAGAACCTAGTGCGGTCCTGAAACATGCATCAAACAACAATGCCTGAGTTTCCCATTGGGAAACCCCGTATGCCAAGCTCGCCTATATGAATGCAATAGTACGGTAAATGAACCTATCATACTAGTAGCATGTCATATCAACATCTGCAATGCCCTAAATCCATCCAAGGGCAAACAGACCTCAGCCCAACAACACAAGTACCCTCAAAGGGTTAACAAGGACATCAGTCCAGCAACAACAACGGGTCTCCCTCGGAAACCAACCGTAGGCACGTATGGTCTTACGGACAGTACGCGACGCACCCCCACACGCGACTACTCGAGCCTAATGGATTGGTGAAGAGCGTCCGCACTTCCACGCAAATAACCAAGTAGTCTACACCACCCCAATGGAGTGGTAGCCCGGTCGGTCAAACATTCCAAGATAGGTGCCCAATCGGGGATCATCACCGGAACAACGTCGGCGGCATCACCGACACAACATCACCAGTACAACATACGTCCGACACAACATCAGACGACACCACCACAAGCTGGAAAATCGTCGACACCATCATCGCCGGCAAAACCTCGGTGCCATTGCTGACACAACCTCGACGGTACAACATACGTCCGACACAACATTGGACGGGTCCAGACCGTAGTATGCACGGCAATCATGCTCCACGATCCATGCATCAACATGCATTCGGATCCGCGATCCCTCAGGTACGCTACTCTACAATGAGTCAAGCAACAACACGTCCCACCATGGTCCACCACGGAGGTGGCACAACCCAGGTGTCAAAACTATTCCACACGGCGGTCCCTAGGCAAGTACTTGCAACGTACCCGCCGTCACCTCCCGGCTCATGCTCTAGGTGAGGACACGGGTTTCCGTGGACAGAGTTGACACAGCATAAGGACTAGGAATTCAGTTCTGCGCACAAACGGTCGACCGAAAAAGCCTAACCGGTCGACCGTTCCCAATAGGTTTGGTCGACCGAAAGTCTACAACGGTCGAACTATGTGCGCATGAATTATGTCCAAACGGTCGGATAACGATCTAAAACCGGTCTACCGAATACGGGGTCAAAATCCGAAGTTCGACAAAATCACACAAGTCAATTCGATCGACCGACTCAGGGGTCCCGGTCGACCGAAAACTACCAGAGTCATCCTTATAGTCTAAGTAATATAAGGTCAAACAAGATTATATAATCGATCGAATAACATGCATTATTCTCAAGTTCACTTAAGTTCTGGTCGACCAAAAGCTTGGAACGGTCGACCGAAAACCAACAGACCTTCCTCCGATCCACCCTCATATGCCTAACCGGTCGACCGCCACAAGGCATCGTCTGACCGGTGATGGTTAAAATCGTGTAAACACTAAACCGGGCGACCGCCCGAAGGCACCGGTCGACCGTTGGTCGACAGCAACCCCGCGCCAGCCGAGGATTTTATGTCGATTTCTCGTCGCCGGTGAGGTCTCCGTCCTCCAGCGACCGACCACAACATTACCCTAATGTGGGTGAGCAAAGAAAACGACTAAAGAACTGGCATACCTCTTCCAAGCGATCAACGAC
The DNA here is from genome assembly GCA_963682175.1 of Triglochin maritima. Lineage (NCBI taxonomy): Eukaryota > Viridiplantae > Streptophyta > Magnoliopsida > Alismatales > Juncaginaceae > Triglochin > Triglochin maritima. The sequence goes on along the minus strand of OY821788.1, from coordinate 9,209,793 downwards.
GTCCACCAGAGAACCCACGAAACCACCTCCGGTCCGCGACCGCACGTGCACCTCCTCGTACACCTACCTCCGCACCTCACATCGGAGCAACCTCTACGCCCCTTGTTGCCAGAAGAGAAAAGAGTTGAGTGATGAGAGGAAGAGAGCAAAGTGAGAGTGGGAGAGAGGGAGAGAGAGAGAGTGAGTGAGTGATGGATTTTGCCTTTAAACCCAACACAACCCAGTCCCTGCAACAGTAACTGACCCATACCCATCACCCATCACTATTCATCCTTCCATTTCCCATGCAAAACCTCCACTAATCAAGGGATTAGTCCTAAGTAAGGGTTAGGATCTAACAATCCACCCACCTTAAAGGATTTCGTCCCGAAATCAAACATGCAACTCACCGAAAAGCTCTGGATACTACTTCCGAACCTCCTCCTCGATCTCCCAAGTGGCCTTGTGCTCACTGTGATGCTGCCACTTGACCTTCACCATCGGAATGGTCCTCCTCCTGAGCTAGTGATCCATGCGATCAATGATCTCGACTAGTCTCTCCTCAAGCGACAAGTCCTGCTGGATCTCTTGCACTGCTATCTCAATCACATGAGCTGGGTCTGCAACGTACTTCCTCAACATTGATACGTGGAAGATGTTGTGAAGATCCGAAAACTATGTGGCAAAGCAATCCGATAGGCAACCTCTCCAACTCGGTCTGGGATCTCAAACGGACTGACATACCTCGGACTGATGTTCTCCTTCTTCCCAAACCTCATCATTCCCCAAGCTGGGGAGATCTTCAGAAACACATCGCTGCCGACCTCAAAGCTCAACGCCTGTCTGCGTCTATCGGCATAACTCTTCTGCCTGCTCCGGGCTGTGGCCAATCTCCTCCTGATCACATCCACATTCTCTGCATACATCTGCACGAGCTCTGGCCCCACAAACTGACTCTCACCTACATCACTCCAGCATACCGGTGATCTGCAAGGCCTCCCGTACAATGCCTCGTACGGTGTCATCCCAATACTCAAATGGTAGCTATTGTTGTAGGAAAATTCTATCAATGGCAGATGCTCGTCCCAGTGTCCTGCCCAATTCAGTACGCATGCTATCAGCATGTCCTCCAGGGTCTGGATCGTCCTCTCTGACTGACCATCTGTTTGTAGGTGAAATGTTGTACTGAACCTCAGTCGTGTCCCCAAAGCCTGCTGCAGACTCCCCCAAAACCTGGATGTAAATCTAGGATCTCGATCAAAGATGATTCTCACCGGTACCCGTGCGACCTGACTATCTCCTCCACGTACAACCTAGCTAGACCCTCTAGAGGCAACATGGTCCTGATCGCTAAGAAGTGCTCCGACTTGGTCAGTTGATCGACTATCACCCAAATCGAGTCCTTGAATCTCCTCGTCTTCGGCAACCTCGTGACAAAATCCATCGTCACGTGCTCCCACTTCCACTCAGGAAGCTCAATACACTTCATCGGTCATGCTGGTCGCTGATGCTCAATCTTCATCTACTAACAGTTTAAACATCGGCCCACGAACTCTGCAATATCTCTCTTCATGCCCTTCCACCAGAAGTTCCAATGCAGGTCCTTATACATCTTCGCACTCCCAGGGTGAATGGTATATCTCGCTCGGTGTGCCTCCAACCATCATTGCCCATCATAGCCCTCTGTGAACGGCCTCCACTCTGACAACGTCTCGAGTAGCCTCCACTCCTGAATGCATAAACTCGCAATTGTCACCTCGACCTTCCTGCTCAGTGCATCAACAACCGAATTTGCCTTCCTTGGATGATAGGAGATTGTGAAGTCGTAATCCTAAATGAACTCGAGTCATCTGTGTTGCCTCATATTCAGCTCATTCTGTGAGAATAAGTACTTCAGGCTCTGATGACCTATTAAGACCTCGAACTGATCTCCGTAAAGATAGTGCCACCAGGTCTTCAACGCGTGAATCACCGCTGCAAACTCCAAATCAGGAGTAGGGTAGTTCTTCTCGTGCACCTTCACTGCCTTGAAGCGTACGCCACAACCTTCCCGTGCTGCATCAGAACACATCCCAAACCAATCCCTGATGCATCACTATAAATCACATAGCCTCCGCTACCACTCGGTAGTGTCAGAATCGGCACTGTCGTGAGTCACCTCTTCAGCTCCTGGAAACTATCCTCGTGCCTCTGGGACTAAATGAACTTGACGCCCTTCTTTGTCAATGTTGTCAGTGACGAAGCAAGTCTGGAGAAATCCTGAATGAACCGTCTGTAATACCCAGCTAGTCCCACGAAGCTCCTGATCTCTGTCACGCTCGTCGGGGTCCTCCATTGAGTCACAAACTCAACCTTCGCCGGATCCAACGAAATCCCTTCTGTTGACACAATATGCCCCAGAAATGCCACCTGATCCAACCAAAACTCGCACTTCTTGTTCTTGGCATAGAGCTGCTGATCCCTCAAGATGCCAACCAAATTCCTCAGGTGCCCTCGATGTTGCTCTCTGTCGGGCGAGTACACCAATATGTCATCCACAAAGACAATAACAAATCTGTCGAGGTATGGCTGCAAAGTCCTATTCATCATGTCCATGAATGCTGCAGGTGCATTGGTCAGTCCAAACGGCATCACCAAGAACTCATAGTACTCGTACCGCGTCCTGAAGGTTGTCTTCTGGATATCTGTCTTTCTGATCCGAAACTGGTGATAATGTGAACGCAGATCAATCTTCGAGAACACTCTCGCCGTGTGCAACTGATCAAACAGATCCTCAATCCTAGGCAAAGGGTACTGGTTCCTGACGGTAACCTTATTCAACATCCTGTAGTCGATGCACAACCGCAACGACCTATCCTTCTTCTTCACAAACAACACAGGCGCTCCCATGGCGAGACACTCGGTCGGATAAACCCGGAGTCCATCAACTCTTGCAACTGCTTCTTCAGCTCAGTCAACACAACAATTGCCATCCGATATGGAGCCTTCGATTGGGGTGTCGTGCCAGCTACTAACTCAATGCTGAACTCGATCTCACAATGCGGTGGTAACCCAAGAATCTCTGCAGCAAACACCTCTAGAAACTCCTACACAACCTCTATATCCTCCAGCCTTCTCGTATCAGGACCAGGAACAATCATAGTAGCCACAAATGCTCTGCAACCCTGATGCATCATCCTTTGTGCCTTAACCGCAGACACAATTAGGTGACCTCCTCTACTCCTCGTCCCTCTGATCAACACATCAGGCACGTCCTTCCTCAGAATAAGGATCTTCTTCTCATGGCAAAGGACTCACACATCGTACTGTGATAGCAGTCCATCCCCAGTATAACGTTGAAGTCCTCCATCGGTAGCAAGACCAGATCTGCCGGAAAATCATGGTCTCCCGAAACAAATTTGGTGCCAAGGAGGAAGCTCCCTACAGTGCCACCTCACCCACGGGCGTACTGACCTCCAACAAATCAGTCAATAGGTCAGGAGTCCGATCCAACTCACCAGCAAACATCTCATAAATGAAGGAGTGTGTAGCGCCACAATCAAATAAACACGAGCAACCAAACCTGAAACGAAAAGGGTACCTTACATGACAGTGTTGGAGTCCTTCGCCACCTCAGCCCGGACGGTGAAGACTCGCCTCGCCCTCCTGGTCTGGCCCTACCGAACAACAGACATGCTGCCTCCTCTCCTCCCTGAGACTGGTGGTCCTGGTCTCCTGCTCGTCTCGCCCTACCTGCTCAGGCACTCCCGGATAAAATGACCCATCTGACCACATCCCAAGCATGCACTTGTACGCCGGTGGCACTCCTGACCCGTATGACATCTCCTACAGGTACTACACGCACCAGACTGGCGTACTCCTCTTCCATCAACCCGGGGCCTCTTGCCCAGATTCCCTATGGAACGTCCAACTGCACGTCCTCCCGTGCTCACTGGCGGCTTCCACGCCTCCTGATAATTCTCTTGATAGTCCTCATCGATGATAGTCGCAAACTTCACCGTATCCGCCAGGGTCTGCGGCATGCTGGTAATCACACGCGACCTGAGCTGCTTCCTTAGCCCTTTGATGAATTTTCGCGCTCTCTGCTCGAGTGTCACATAAGTCTCAGAACAGTAACACTCCAAGACGTTAAACCTGCCGATGTAGCTAGCCAACGACATCACTTTCTGCTCGAGGGCCAAGAACTCCTCATTCTTCCTGTCTCTGACGTGCTGCAGAAAGAACTGTTGGTTGAACTCGTCAAGGAATTCCTCACATCCTACGTCATCTCGGTCAGCAAACACCACTACAGATGTGGTCCTCCACCAGTTTGTTGCCTCACCATCCAGCACATAGGTCACTCCTGCCATCCAGCACATAGGTCCTCTGGATCTTAAAGACCGAGTCCTCTGCAGCCTCAGGGTCACTCCTACCATCAAAACTAGGCGGGTGTTGCCTTATGAAGCGATCGTACTCCGTACCTGTCCATGTCTGCTCTGCCCTCTCCGCTTGACGCTAGAGGAACTTGCTCAACCTATCCCAGGTAGCGCTCTTAGTGACATCACCGGTACTTCACACATTCGCGGCGTTCCTTACACGTCTCGAAGGAATCTGGCACAAGAAACACTCAAGATCAACCATGAATGCTTGATAAATGTAAAGTGCAACTTAACACTACTACACTGTGGTGATTTCTTTAGGAGCCACACATAGGAGCCGACCGCTCTGATACCAAGTTGTAACATCACGAAACAGCAGAAATTTAAAAATTTAAACAACCAAAGATCACCAGATAAAACTCATCAACGAGAATGTTACTCATATAAATCAACAGTCTGTGCACCAAAATACAACAAAGTTTTTCAAAAGACATGATTACATTACTACAACAAATGGAAATATGTAATCATGACGACCATGAAAAGTCCGAAGAGGATCCTGCCCCCAAAATGTGTGTGCCCACTGTCACCACCTGACAGAAACTACTGCAGTCCTGAAACATGCATCAAACAACAATGCCTGAGTTTCCCATTGGGAAACCCAGTATGCAAAGCTCGCCTATATGAATGCAATAGTACGGTAAATGAACCTATCATACTAGTAGCATGTCATATCAACATCTGCAATTCACCAAATCCCTCCAAGGGCAAACGAGACCTCAATCCAACAATACAAGTACCCTCAAAGGGTCAATAAAGACATCAGTCCAGCAACAACAACAGGTCTCCCTCGGAAACCTACCGTAGGCACATACGGTCTTACGGACAGTACGCGATGCACCCCTACACGCGACTAATCAAGCCAAAGGGATTGGTGAGGAGCGCCCGCACTTCCGCGCAAAGTAACCACGTGGTCTACACCACCCCAACGGAGTGGTAGCCCGGTCGGTCAAACATCCCAAGATAGGTGCCCAATCGGGGATCATCGCCGGAACAACGTCGGCGGAATTGCCGACACAACATCAGCGGGATAGCATACGTCTGGCACATCGGACGACACCACCACAAGCCGGAACATCGTCGGCACCATCATCGCCGACATAAATCTTGGCGGCATCAGCGGCATAACCTTGACGATACAACATACGTCCAACACAACATCGGACGGGTCCAGACCGTAGTATGCAGGGTCATCATGCTCCACGATCCATGCATCAACATGCATTGGGATCCGTGATCCCTCAGGTATGCTACTTTACAATGAGTCAAGCAACAACACGTCCCACCACGGTCCATCACGGAGGTGGCACAACCCAAGTGTCAACACTATTCCATACGGCGGTCCCTAGGCAAGCACGAGCAACGTACCCGCCGTCACCTCTCGTCTCATGCTCTAGGTGAGGACACGGGTTTCCGTGGACAGAGTTGACACAACACAAGGACTAGAAATTCAGTTCTACGCACAAACAGTCAACCGAAAAATCCTAACCGGTCGACCGTTCCCAATAGGTTTGGTCGACTGAAAGTCTGCAACGGTCGAACTCTGTGCGCATGACTTTTGTCCAAACGGTCGAACAACGATCTAAAACTAATCGACCGAATACGGGGTCAAAATCTGAAGTTGGTCAAAATCACACAAGTCTATTCGGTCGACCGACTCATGGGTCCCGGTCGACCGAAAACTACCAGAGTCATCCTTATAGTCTAAGTAATATAAGGTCGAACAAGATTATATAATCGATCAAATAGCATGCATTATTCTCAAGTTCACTTAAGTTCTGGTCGACCAAAAGCTTAGAATGGTCGACCAAAAACCAACAGACCTTCCTCTGATCCACCCTCATATGCCCAACCGGTTGACCGCCACAAGGCATCGTCCGATCGATGATGGTTAAAATCGTGTAAAACACTAAACAGGTCGACCGTTGGTCGACAGCAACCCCGCGCCAACTGAGGATTTTGTGTCATTTGCTCGTCGCCGGTGAGGTCTCTGTCCTCCAGCGACCGACCACAACATCACCCCAATGTGGGTGAGAAAAGAAAACGACTAAAGAACTGGCAAACCTTTTCCAAGCGATCGACGACGTCCGCCGGAGAACCCACGAAACCACCTCCGGTCTGCGACCACACGCGTGCCTCCTCGCACACCGACCTCCGCGCCTCACGCCAGAGCAACCTCCATGCCCCCTGGTCGTCGGAAGAGAAAAGAGTTGAGTGATGAGAGGAATAGAGCAAAGTGAGAGAGAGAAAGAAAGATGGATTTTACCTTAAAACCCAACACAACCCACTCCCTGCAACAGTAACCGGCCCTTACCCATCACCCATCGCTTCCTCCTTCCATTTCACATGCAAAACCTCCACTAATCAAGGGATTAGTCCTAAGTAAGGGTTAGGATCTAACAAGTGGTATATCTTGATTAATATCCAAACCAAGGATCGTTCTTACATGTCAGTAGAAACATGACCCTAGTTTCGAGACACCTATGCGGTAGACTTGTGTGCATGATGCATGTATGCTTATATATAAGTGCGTGTATATATGTACTAGTATATTAGGGGTAGAAGCATTTTACGTAACACTTGTTCACCGGATTTAGGTCGTCGGTTCCATCCATGTCGGCCAACAAAAAGCTCCTCCGGATAAGGCGTTATTTACCACATAAGGGCTCTTCCAATTTGGTTGGAACTTGCCTCATTCATCGTTGTGCCTCGTAGTTTGAGTACTAAGTCTCCTTCTTGGAACTGTCGGGGGTGTACCTTTTTCTAGAAAAGCATGCTCTATACACTTTTGATAACGGTCCACGTGTTGCAGAGCTTTTAGTCGCTTTTCTTCTAACAGATTGAGTTGGGCAACCCGATCCTTACCCATTCTGCCTCAGTTAATTTTGTTTCTTTGAGTGTTCTAAGTGAGGGTATCTTGACCTCAATTGGAAGAACTGCCTCCATCTCATAAGTCAAAGCAAATGGTGTCGTATGTTGATGTTCGGATTTAGTTCGTGTACGCCCAAAGTGCTAATGGTAGTTTTTGATGCAAATCTTTGTATGTCTCGGTCATCTTTTCTAAGATCTTGATGATGTTTTGTTGGCTGCCTCAATCCTCTGCAGCCAAATGGTAAAGACTTGTGGTGCTTTATATTCAGCACCTTAAGCAGGTCAATGACTTCTTTTGTCCTAAAATTCGTGCTGTTATCTATCACAATCTTAGGGGGACACATTACCTATAAATTATGTTGGTTCTGATGAATTTCTGGACCACTTTTGTTGTGACTGAGGTGTAGGATGCCGCTTCGATCCACTTCGTGAAGTAATTTATGGCCACGAGATTGAATGACCATTTCAGGCTTTCAAGCTGATCTTCCGATTACGTCTAGGCCCCACGTTGAGAATGATCACGACATGGTAGTGGGTCATAGGTTCATTTGCAGGGGTGATGGACGTTGTCGTGAAATTCACAGGCGAATCATCTCTATACGTAGTTGCAACAATCAGTTTCTATTGTGAGCTAATATTACCCTTGCAACATTTTTGCGTTTGGCAAGCATGATTCCACTCGTGTGCGACCCACAAATACCGGCGTGTACTTCTTCCATAATCTCTTTACCCTTGGATTCACACAATCATCTGAGTACCATCTAGTTGTAAGATTTCTTGTACAGTTGTCCCCCGATTAAAGTGAATTGGGCCCAAGTCGTGTTTCGGTTAGTTTAGGTAGCCTCACACTATAGCAAAACAAAGTTTCACCAATGAAAGCTATATGTCGATGTATACACTATCTGTTGGTGTAGGTTAACACTAACAGATATACTTGCCGTCAGTGTTGCCAGCATTGGTGTTTAGTTCCACCGACAAATGTTCTGATGGATAAATGTCGTCAGTGTTAATTTTGGCACGAAATGTTCTGCCAAAATTTTCCCATTCTTTCGTCCACTAATGCAAAAAAGACCATATACGTCGGATATACAGGGGTATATACGTTGGATATACAGGGGTATATACGTCAGATATACAGGGGTATATACGACGGATTTTGGCAGTATATACGACCTTCGTATATTTCCCCAACGCTTATGCCCTGGTGTATAAACGTCGGCTATATACGACCGACGTCTATTATACCTTTAAATAACGTGAAAAAAATACAATACAACCTATAAGCAGACATTCAACCTGCATAGTAATAAAGCCCAAGCCGCCCGTGTCAATCTTTTGACCATTAAATATATAAAATCACTTGCCTATTGTAGTGTGGTACCCAACTCCCATTTAGAAGTAAATGAGTGGTGGAGTACATCAACCCCACCAACCAAAGATCTTTCTCTAATGTGCGAGTTAACATCAACACATATGGGATAGTTACATTGATGTAACTATTTTTAAATCAATCCAAAACTTGATTCATTCTTACAACACACGAGGTATCATGTTAGTGACTTAAATGCATACTGTTTATTTTTCTCTAATAAATTAATTAACAGAAAGTTCTTTTGAAAGCATATTATATTTTAATTATATTTCAAAACTTTAACTATAAACGTCGGCTATACAACAACCGATGTCTATATACCTATAGGCGTCAGTTCTAGTAATATCCGACGTGTATACAAACCTATAGGAGTTGGTTACAATAATACCCGACATCTATAATAGTAGACGTCGGGCGTTGACCCATCCGACGTAGATATCATGACGTCTATTCCCTATTCTGCACTCGTGTACTGGGCAAAGAACACCAATGGGGAATCACCACCAGAAATCCGTTGGTGATCTACATTGACGTACGTATCCGTCGGTTTAGGATACATTAACTAATACTTCTTGCCCAGTAGCACTGATGGATGTTGACTTACACCGACGGAAGTGTTCAATCGGGGAATTTCATGGTAACCTTCACTGAGGGATAAGAACTGTCAGTGTAGGTTACCCGAAAAATGACAGAACTTACACCAACGGATAACAACTGACGGTGTAAGTCCTGTCCAAATTCAGGAAAAAGCTTGTTAGCTCTTTCCGAGTTCTGATTTCCCTGATATGAAGAAGCAATATTTTTCGTCATTCATCCACAACACATTCATGCATTCATCCACAAACATATAACTAGAAAAACTCATATATGCATTTATCTAAAATAGATTCAAACAACAAACTGCATACAAAACATTGTAACTATATTGAAATTAAGTTTTTAATTCACAAAGTAGCAAACGAAGTTTGATAATAATAGTAGACAAAATACACAAACACTATGCCATGAAACATACACCGACGGATGTTTCACCGATGGATAATTATCCTTTGGTGGAACTTATTCTTCTAGTTCACTGCTGGAAAAAGAGGCTTTCACGTCGGTTTTTCGACCATATCACGTCGGGTTTACTGGTCCAAACATACTCGACGTGACACGATGATGTAATTACACGTTTTTCCAACAGTTGTTGTGTTAGGAGTGAATGTGTCATTCTCTAAAAACTACCTTATGCTCTCAAGCTAACATGTTTGCGCCTCTTCTTCCACTGTGTTGCATCATGTCGGTGTGTCTGACTCGTACTATTAGCTTCATGGCACCGCTAGAAAGCATGCCTACCCAAGCCAAAGGCATGGCCAAAGCGTCTACGAAGGAGTTACTCTCCTTTATGTGTATGAAAGAGATTTCTTGAAGCTTTTGATTAGCTCGGCGATGCTTTCGTTATACTTTCTTAGTCGGTCGTCTTTAATCTGTCATTCGCCATTAACTTGATTTACTAGCAACAAGGAATCACAAAATACCTTGAGTACTTTGATTTTCTATTCTAAGGCAGTCTTCTATATGATTGCACAATCTGTTTTTACTATGTTTGTGATTAAAAATAACCTCTCAACCATTGTAATTGCAACTCACAAAACCATTGTTGGTGTGGTCAATAAGAAAACCAATGGAAAAGTGATATATTATATATATATATATATATTCGAATCATTTTTCTACATGTTCTGTTAGGCTATTCAAATTCCCTAATTCTAGACTGAATCTGACGTCATTAACATGTCTTCAATTGATTATCAATAAAAACAGTATCAAAATTAATCAGAAAAATCCTTCAGATTTATTTTGTCATTTGAAGCAATATTTTCTTGTCAAAGTAAGAGAAAGAATTTTTAGGACTTAAGCATCATAAAAGTAACTTTATATTCACCTCGGTGAATCGATTATTCAACTATTGTAGTTGTATATCAATTATCGTATGACATATTTCAACGAGATAGTGATGCTTATTATGAATCTCTTCTAGTCTTCGATGAGAACGACGTTGAGGTTGATACATTCCATTCATTATAGGAACCATAATATTTTGTTCAATGCCAAAAATGTAGTTTGCTATACAAGTAGAGAATTCCATCCATCTTCTCTCATTTCTTGTAGACTATATTTTGACTCATTAACTAAATCCAGGTCATTTATAGTGTCTTGATCTTTAGAAATTGGCATTTACATCAATTGGATGTAAATAATGTCTTTGTCCATCAATTTATGGCCTAAAGCAATCCACAAGATGTTGGTTTGATATATAAACTCTCCAAAGCTTTACGATCTTTAGGATTTATACGATATAAAGATGATTACTAACTTTTCAATTCTGAAACAAAGAATCCTTTACTACGATATAGATTGAAGATATTTTACTTGCAGGATATAGCAATTCTACAATCTGAAAGACAATTCAAAGCAACAATTCCACGTCAAGGACCTTGGAGAACTTAAGTTCTTTCTACGACTTGAAGTAGGGAGACCAAGAGGGGGATCAATTTGAATCAAAGAAATTATGCATTTCGAATTCTGAAAGACACAGGAGTGGAAGGAGTTAAGCCAAGTGAAACACCTATTGAAGTCTAACAACAAACTGACTAAAGATTCAGGAGATACAATAAATGATCCAGCAACATAGAAGAGGTTGATTTGGAGACTATTATATATGACCATAACAAGGTCAGTGATTACATACACAGACCACTACCCAAAGACTATTATATCTTGCACAAGACACCTTCACACAACATTATGAGTTCTCCGATATGTCAAGAACTCTCCAACACAAGGACTTTTCTTTTTATCCAACAACACAACAAGGACTAAGAGCCTATTGGGATGTAGATTGGGAATGCTGCCTCATAACCTGAAGATCAACCACTGAATATGCATTCTTTTTAGGCACTTCTTAATCTCGTGGAAAACAAAGAAGCAAAACACAATTTGAAGTTCATCTTCGAAGCGGAATACAAGTCTATGGCACATACTTCTTGCGAGATTGTGAGACTCAAGGAAATGTTAGAGGATATGCTAGTGTAGCAACATGAGGCAGTAATTTTAAACTGTGACAACAGGTCAACAATGCACATTGCTGCTAATCCTATATTCCATGAGAGAACTAAATGCATAGAAATTGATTGTCATCTAATCTAGGAGAAGATACAACAATGACTCATAAAGACACAATATGATACAAGCAGCAACCTGCAGATCTCAAGCATATTACCAAGCCACTACCCAGAAGTCAGTTCAAATTCTTTAATTCAAGTTGGGATTATATGATATAACTCTCCAACTTGAGGGGGGAATATAAGAGAATTACACATCCAAATTTCAGAAAAACACGTCTGAAGACAAGAGGAACTATACTCTGATATTTAGATTGGTAATAGGATGCGAACTACATTTTGAAAGGAAAATTTGACTCTCTATGCTCAAACTTCCCTCACCACTAAGAAAAAACCTCAACTTTGACATCTTCTTAAACATATGCTTATCTTTCCACTTCTCCCCAAAATATATTTGCCTAAATCGTGGGACCACTCCATTGGAAGAAACAACTCTCAGACTCATTTTTTCTTCTCTCTCTTAGTTTTTCTCTGTTTTAGGCGCAACCGACTGAAATTTTCCATCCGAGACTGAAGACCACCACCAACACACATTGGCCCGACTTAGATCGTCCCCCACTGATTTCGTCGGACCCCCATCAGTTTGCACAAGATTTACTGTTATTGTCTTAGATACCGGGCATCCAAGAGAATGGGTAAGTGAAATTGTTAAAAATTGATGTGCATGTCACTTTTTTGCATTCTCTTTCCATTTTTGAATTATCGTGAAGTGTTCTATCGTTGTTTTGCGGAGTTTTTGTTGAATCTCCCATTTGCAGTGTAATTGTGCTCAATTTAGCTCGATATCAGTCGATGATTGAGAAATTAATGATGGTGGTGGTACTCGACGGTACGCGATAGGCTCACCAATTTTATTTGTCTTATAGTTCGATAGTAGTCGATGTTGCACGACGATACCCGATAGACAGTGCGGGTCGATAGTTTTACTTCGATTGAACTCCATTTGTGGTCGATTGAAACTTGATAGAGCTCGATGTTTAGATTTTGAAGGTGCTCGACGTTACGCTGTAGGTATTGTGGGTTGAATTGTTTGCTCGTTAGTTTTACTTTGATTGGACTCCAAATGTGTTCGATTGACACTCGATAGGTTAGGATTATTATTCATGTTTCCACTGTTTTGACCCTTTTCTCCTTCTGTCATCAGCTTCATCTGTTAACGTATTGGCTGCGTACGGTGGTGTTTGGGAAATGGATGGTAGAGAGTGAGTGGCTTTTCCAGGATGGCAAGAGTAAAGGGATCACGTTAGAAAAGGATGTAATGTACCTCTGCTTGAAATTTTGCATAAGACGTTTGAAGTTGATAAATTGAAGTATGAGCTCACACTGGAGGCTCCTTACAAAACACACGGCCAACCACTTAGACCTGTTGAAATTACTTCGTCTCTAAAATATTATATGACAGGATTCCTTTATGTGTGACTCTAGTAAAGAAGAATGCACTTGTAGAACCCCAATCTTTTTCCAACTTCAATAACAAAGTTAGGAGTCAGGTTGGGACTTTTGTTCCCCAAACAAATCCCAAAATAGTTGTTCCTCAAGTTGATGTCCCCCACCAATTAAATGAGTATGAACCCCATGTGAACTTAAGTGAAGATTTGACACTCCTATACTTACAACACCCAATGGAGAGACACCCACAACCTGAAACTACAGGAAGCCTAACACCTGGGACAAGCAGCAGTCATCCAAGTAGAAAGGAAAATAACACTGGACGAAGTTCTCAATTATTTTTATTAGAATATCATAGAAGATGGATTGCTCTAATGTTAACAAGAGAATATATATTGGATTCTAACCAGACTCATACATCCTCTGTTGGCGAATCATCTTCTGAATTCCACATTGGCAAGACTTTCGAAAGCAAGGTTGAATTGAAAACCAAAGTTGTTCTCTTTGCAATTAAGAATAATTGTGAGTTTGTAGTGAAGAAGTTTGGTAAAGGGGTGTGGTATATCAGTTGCAAGGATCCTAATTGTGGTTGGAGATTACGGGTGAAGAAACAATTGCGCTCACATATGCTTGAGTTTACTATCTTCCACAATGTACATAATTGCACATTGGAACTCAGACAGAAAAACCACCGCCAAGCTGCACATTGGTTAGTTGGTTACCTCATCAAGAACAAATATGTCAATGATGGAACTACCTACTTCGCAAAAAACATAAGGGAGGATATGAAAAAACAATACGACATAAATACGAATTACGAAAAGACGTGGATATGCAGAGAGAAGACACTTACGTATGTGAGGAGCACAGTTGAGGAGTCTTATTCCTGCGTACCTATACTGTTTCTTCTCTCTTGGAGCTTCAAGAAAGGGATTTAGATGGTATCATCCTGTGATATGTGTCGATGGCACGTTCTTGAAGACTAGATACGGTGGGCACATGTTATGTGTCGTTGCATTGGATGCAGACGACCACTTGTATCCTATTGCGTTTGCACTAGTGGACACCGAGAATCACAACTCTTAGACCTATTTCATTAATAAATTGAAGGAAGCCATTGGGGACGTCAAGAACTTAGCTTTTATATCGGACATGCATGCCAACATTATTCATGCTTTGGAGACGGTATTTCCAATATCCATCACGGTGCATGCTACCATCACATCTGTATGAATGTCGTTGCAAAGTTCAAGATGAACCACTGTCATGAAAAAATTTGGTGTGTGGCATACACATTCCGGAAGTCAGATTTCCACCAGCACTTTGCCACGATAAAAGAAATTGTTCCTCCCACAACAGCCTATCTTGAAGACATTGGTTTCGATAAATGGACTCGTTCTTACTTTCCTGGGATCGGTACAATTTAATGACAAGCAATTACGCTGAAAGCCTGAACAACAAACCAAGGAGGCCTGGTTATGGTCAGTCGCGACTTTTGTGGAGTACATTCGGTTCACACTCCAAACCATGTTTTTAGGGAATTCAGGTTTGTGTCCATCAACATAACCATGAACTTCCTTTTGCGCTTCACGTTGGTGAGATCGTTCCTTTTTCATGCATAAATCCATGTAGTTCCATGCTCACATTCATTGAGGACAATGCATGAAGTAGGTGTGGGGGGTGTTTTACCTGTGTATATAGTCGAGTCTTTTTCCTTTGATTTTGGTTTCTTTGATGTGCATTGTTAGGGTCATGTTAGTGTGTTGCATTTAATATCGATATATCTGCTTGCCATGATCCATGAGTGACTTGTCTTCTTTTGCTTGCCTAGTGCTTTAACATTTTCACATTTCTTTCAAAAATCTTCATGTGTTTGCGAAAGAAAAGGTTTTGTGGATTTTGTGTGTGTTTAGCATGTGTAAAACCGTTGAGAGGCAAAGTAAAAAGAAATATCCCAAAATTGTCTTGGATTTGATGCATTAGGATATTTGTAGATCGGCTTTAGGTATTACCGAGTCGTTAGGATGTACCTCAGTTTTACCTCGAGGGGCGACTAATCATAGGGTTTCAGTACTCAAACATTTAAAGAAGTCCACCCTGAACCTAGTGACTCAATAATTCGTCTGTTAATATAAGGATGTTTGTTGTAGTCAAGGACCCTTTAAATCTTGTTGTGAGACATTAAGTGTAGGGGTTTTGGTTCATGTGTAGATAAGAAATAAGTGAGTAGGTGTTCTCTCTTCTCGCACGGCTCCTATCACTCGGGAAATTAAGTCTGAGGGGACTTTGTGCCTGGTGCTTTCGAGTCATCTGACTGGGATGCACCGACCGAACTCCCGTTACACGGGTGGTAGGGATTGCCCTATGTGGAGATTTGGGGAAATGTGTACGTGATAGCGTAAGTCCTCATAGGCAATGATGCACGAAACCTGACCCTGGGAGAATGAAACTCTAACTAGTAAGGAAAAGAAAAAAAAGAGTAAGAAAATAAACAAAAGAAAAGAAAAAGTAATGCAAATAAGAACTTTAATGGACTTTACACTTTGTATTACTTGAGGATGTTAAGGTTGTCCATGTCTTTCACTTAAGTCTTTATTTAAATTGCACGAATGGTTCATTAGGCTAGGTGTATGGACTAATACCTATAAAGAGTCGACCCGTAGGATTACCGTGTCAATGATCGACAAAATGAGTTCATCGAGTCGAGTTTCTAGATTGAATAATGCATCAATGTTCGGATTTTGTGGGTATATCCGTTGAAAACCCTCAGGAGACAACACTCCTCCTCCTTGGCGACAAGGAGGTTTAACGACTTGTTGCACGTGCTAAGTGTAACCGTGATTCCTACGAAAGTGAGTTAGGATTTCCATGTTTTCCGTATGCCTTTTCCTTTCTTTCATTTTTTTCCTTTCTTTGTTTTGCTCGAGACTAGCAAAAGTTAGGTGTGGGGTATTTGATTGACATCATATCATGCATATATTTGTGTCTTATATCCATTATCTTGAACCTTAACAATGCTACGTAACGAGTTTTATGTTTGAGTTTTAGGAATAAACAGGATTGAGGAGAAGAGACATAAAAGGACCTAGAAGCAAGGAAAAGGACTGAGTTGCAAGACTTGGGTACTGATATGCAAGAGGGAAGGACCCGGATGTAAACCCAAAGGACCAAGGATCAAATAAAGAAACTTCACACCATCATGAGGAGTATTTTGGCAATTCGATTCGGTCTTGAGCTCCAACAACCTAGCCGGATGCATCAAACATGAAGACATGAAGCCAGACAACCACACACCAAAACCAGGACGGATCCAGACAATATAGACTGCCAATTGGACTTTTGCTAGGTGTATGGTTCAGTTCCGCTAAGACTTTGGCGGGTCATGTAATAGGTTGTGTTTCATCTATTTTTGGTATACATTTAGTCCCATACCGGGGGATTATCCCAGATTACCTTTTTTATTGCTATAAATAGAACTCTTCCTCCTCATTTGTAATCACGCATTGCTTGGTGACATTCTCTCTACTTGGAGTAAAAACCTTGAAGCAAAAACTCAAGGTGGAGAAGAATGTCACTTACAATGTGAGTCATGTTAATAAAATAATTTTTCTTAGTTTCTTTTAATGTTGTCTTGTCTTTTAATTCTTGCGTGCTTCTTTAGTTTAATTTCCTTTCATTTTGCTTCTATAATATTTCTTGTTTGCTTAGTTTAGTTGTCTTTCATTAGAATGTTTTGTTAATGTAGTTTGTAGTGTAATGATTAGTGAGTAGTTTCATCCCTTTTGGGGGTGGAGTAGATGTTTATACATGTTATGTAGATGGATTGAATGTTAAACATTGTTGTATGTGAGAAATGTTAGTATGCTTGTTTCAATAAATGAGAACACTTAACTTGATGGTTTCTGCCATAATGTTCAAGTACATTCCATGCTTGCGTATGTTCTTAATAACAAACTTGTCATGCTCATATTAATCACTTAGGTTAGTGTTTTGAATGATAGGTCTTGTCATGAGATACTTCTTATACATTACAAACACTAACTACACTTGAGCTTATTGTATGCATTCATCACTTCTTATTTCATGTATACACACACTCCACCCCTTAGGAGTTTTCCATTCCTAATTTCTATCTTCTTTTATTGTCGCTTAGTTTTAGTTCGTTTTGTGCTTTTATTTCCTTCCTTGTTGCTACTAGTTTAGTGTAGTTTAGTTTAATCAATCTTTCTCTCCTTTCTTTCCCACTCGCCTACAAACTAACCAAAGTCGACACACCTCCCTGTGGATCGACCTGTATTTGCCACTGCTTTAACGCCGCCGTGAACTTACGGTTATATTTTCAAAACATTCAATCATTGCACTCGATAGATTTCGAAGGACGGTATATTTTCCTCTACTGTCATTATCAGATAACGTTGAGTTACTTATCCTCCTTTTGTTGTTATAGTCGATCGAGGGCGACAGACTATTGCTCGATCGAGTTCACCAACAAGTGCTCGACTAGTGGTCGTAAAGTGCTCGATGGCCGTTTTCTTTTAAGGTTTAGTTCCTTTGGATATGCTCTGGCCGTGTACTCAATGAGGAGCGATATTTACTCGACTGTCATCGAGAGCGATGTAAGGTCGACAGTGCTCGATGCCTTTACCAGACATGGATTCTTCAAAACATGTCTTTAGCAAAATGTTTGATTTCAACATCCACAACACCCCATTCTATTGTGTCCACTTTTATGTTAACATTGATTGATCGCGATGGACACCTGACAGTGTTTGATGCTTTATGACTTAATATGGAAGTAATAAATTTGGACGCCCCAATCAAGGAAAGTAGGAATTCGAACGAAAAAAAGTAGAAGAAATCTTCTTAATATTTCTAGTTTCCCTTCAGAGTCCAGCGACGGTTCAAAACTCCTCCCGACGTATTCCTCGTGTCCTCTCGGCGTTCCAAAAAGTCGAAGAAATTTTTTCTTTCACCTTCTTCCCTTGACTGATGGATTCTCCCCATCCTACTTTCTCATCCCAAGTGGTGGTGCATCAGGTGTGTCGACGTAACCGTCGTTTGTTCCTTTATTTCATGTGCGAGGTTGCCGAAGTCAGTGTTTTTGTTGTCTTAGGAGTCCACCCACTACTTCCAGGCGTCGAAACGCTCCTGGAAACCGATAAAGCGGGAGTTCTAAAATATGAGAGACCAACAAAAGGAACTATTCGGGGGGACACCCTATAGGATTTCGTGCCCCTATGTATGTATATATTTTAAAATTTTATACATGAATACAAGATCGATTTCCATATTTTCAACTATTTCATGTACATTATTTTATATTTATTCTAATATCATGTAATCTATATATTAAAATAAATAGAAGGAGATCATACCCAAAGGTTCACTAAAACCTTTATGAAGATCCAGAGTTGCATTGCCCGTTGAATCGTCCGTCGATTCGCCTCCAAGTATTCTCCAAACTCTAAACAAGATTAGAGAGAAAGGATTTAGTCAATCTATCTTTAAATCAAGGTTAGAATCTAGCTAATAACCCCTTCTATGCTCCAAAGAAATTAATCTCTAGCACACAATTAAAACTAGGAGAATTTTGGATGGAATGATGGAAAATTGGAGAGAGAAGAATTTTGCATTAGTATTAACAAGGAATGGATGAGGGGCCTATTTATAGGATTTTCTCGAACCCACATCATATGTAAATCACTTACACATGATCCATTGTTAATCTCTCCACTAAACCACATCATGTGCAAACCACTTACACATGATCTCTTGTTTACATCTCCACTAAACTACATCATGCGCAAACCACTTTGCACATGATCTCTTGTATATTTTGCCACATCATCATCCCATAACTACATTTGACAAAGGTAGATTAAATCTAGTCATTAATCAGTGAAAATTCTCTTATTAATATATGCAAAACACGTGGTCAAACAGTTGGACCATTTTTCACTGTTTTTTGACTCCACCAAATTTTGGATTAATATCCAACAAATTTTGGACTTTGGGGTTTAGCAAATTCATTTGTTATAATGATGTAGATCACATTATATCATGTAATATATTATCATATATAATATCAAAATATTATATCCCATAATATATACATCTCATACGAATTTATTTATTATTCTAACCATGTCTTTTTTACGACATATTGATTTTATTATATTACCACATGTATATTATTTCATAACACATGAAAAGTAATACATCATATAAAATATAAATCATATTACTTGTTTCCCAGTTTTGTGGTGTAAACTATAAGAGGATCTAAGTTATGTTGGCAATGATATAAAACACATTAATCGGTATCTAGCTACACATTATAGTTACCCAAATAACAAAGATGTTTTGCTCACTCGAACTAAACACGATCCACTTAGTGATATGTAAAATATCACTTGTGTATCTCTTACCTCATTATATTGAGAATATTATACAAAGTAGAAATGTGTTATCTTTGTATTATATATATAATTTCTTGATCTCTCAAGTTAATTATAAATATGTAACTATACACAAATTACATTGTACACATTATAATTTCGTTTATCAAAGACCCAGTAATATCATCACTCGAGTCAAGAGGGGCAATGCTTATCTTTTGTCATATCATATTTTCCAGCATAAGTCATGTACAACCAACTAATACATTTATCACTATACTCATTGATAGCATTTGATAATAATCAAATCATACACTCCTTATGTGAAAAGATATATGTCTCATATCTTAGGATTCAAAGACACAATGAAACATTAATAACACAAACACAATTCTATAATGTTTCATTTGTTAGGCCAATTCAATACATGAATGAAACATTTTTCATTTCATATACTCATGTTATTAAATATTTGTAGAGCTACAATATCTCCCTTAACCAACATGACAATCATATCTCGGTGATTATGTTCCATGTTAATCATCATGATTGTGAATTACTTTTGATTTATGTAAACCACTATCTTTTAAAGCTATACGGTTAAGGATCAAGAGTCTATTCCTTAACTCTTCCAAAAGACAAATACATTAATTAATGAACAAAATGTTCAATACATTCAATTCATATAAAAAACATATAAAAGTAAAACTTTTAGAACACATTTCTTTCACCCCCTTCGGTCATTTCCTTAACATCTCAGTGGATAACGACATTGTGGACTGGTTCGTCGACCACTATGACTCCAGGGAGATGGGGTTGAGGCTCGGGACTGGGATAGTCCCCTTTACAGAAGAAGACGTCGCCCGAATTCTGGGCCTAAGTCTGCGTGGCAAGATAGTCCACATGGGCACAAGAGGCGTCATAAACCTTTTTTGGAAGGAGGACCTTTTCACCGATCAGCTATGTACTTAGATGATAGGTGCCAGGCTAGTGGTGGAGCACGAAGAGTACGTGCATCTCCTCATTTGTTACATCTTCAACCATTTCTTATTCTGTGATGCCACACAATGAACCAAAATTTGGTACATGGAGTACTTGGCCGACATCAGAGGACTCGAATCCTCATCTTCGAGAGTATGGTACATTTGGGTCGACCGATTGGACTGCAGAATATATTTGAATATGAATCTAAATCTTACGGTTATACGACACACCAGAGCGTTCATTCTGTTCCAACTTGGATGCAATATTTTGTAAAATAAGAGCGACATAATGATTCACTTGAAGTACCTGCCTGTGCTCGGAGATTTGACCGTCTCACCAGAGTATAGTTGGGGAAGTGTGGCTCTGACCCAATTATATCACAGTTTAGACGAAACTTCCTTGATACTAACAAGACATTTGTGCAGTTTTCTTATATTTCTACAGTTGTGGTACTGGGGACATTTTCACATTGGGAGACCGAGTAAAAGTAGATCGTTAATGTACGTGGCAGACAAAAGGGCACCACTAGAAGCATAGCGGGGCTGGTCTGTTCCTCGCAGGACTAGTCTGTCCCTCGTGGTGGTTTGTTTCTATGCGTGACTAATTAGAATTTTAAAATTACAAAATTTATATAACAATATGAGTGTCTCTTTGTAGATTTTGAAAAAAATAATTTTTCTAGTGATTTTTTAAAAATTAATAAATTTTATTTCACAAGATAAATACATTACAATTTGTTCTTTTATTCGTACTTGAGTACTACCGCAAACAAAAACAAATACAAAAAAAAATCGTTTTTCCACACGTCGCCATTTACTTTCTCCTATGCATAGGAGAACATGGTCTGCAAACGTTTGTGTCATGACTTTTTCTTTGTTCTCGGTTGTGAGGTTTCCATAAATCTCATGACCTCAGCATTTTCTGACAACATTTTATTTTTCTCACATTGCTGATGACCTTCCTGAGCAGAGAAGGGTTATTTTTGAGTTTACATATGTTTGGTTTTGTTTACCGTTGCTGAACTTTTCCTGGCAAAATGACGTTCACCACATTCTCAAACCAAGTGGGCACCGTAGTGAAGGCCCGAGGACCCTCGTCGTGGTTCTCCCCTCACATGGCCGCCGCTGCCCGTGCCATCGCGAATAGGATTCACCTCGTCGATTTCGCCGTGGAAGTTCGAGACGCAAGGGTACTACTTCCTTCTATCCATTTACCACTCCTCATGGGTTTGTATTCGTGCACTGAAGGTGTTCGATGAAATTCCCATGCCAATGCCGATTCAGTTTTGTTAGTAGTAATTGTTGGTTAATGATTTCGAGCCGATGGGAAGGGTTGTGCTGAAGTTAAGAAGTCATGCTTTTCGTACCTACTTTGTATGGTTGTGTGAGTTGGTTTAAGGTCTTTTGTCAAGGTCCCTATAGATTGTCACCAATAGTTGTTAGTTGTTACTCGTCTTTCCTTTATTTGTCTGTTCACTGCCAAATGAGAGGTAGTTTCATGAAGATGCTAGTTGGCAATCTGTATGTTGTCCAGTTTTTCATCCGTAGCCATCGTGATTCAAAGTTCTGGTTTCGGCTCCTATGTAATCGGAATCGCCAAATAGCAATGCTCACATTTAGATGAAATGTGCTTGTACTAGAGGCAAATTGCTTCTTGTTTACTCTCATGTTAGAACACCGGTCGTGGGCGCACACAGATTGAGTTAGGTTTTTTCACACATAAACAGATTTCAGCTTCTCAACTAGTAGTTACTATTATGAAAGTTAGGTGAGTCATTTATGAGGTGTTCCTGGTACTACTAATTTATCTAACTTGTTTACTTTTTTGTTCTTATTATTTTTGGTTGTCATTTTTTTGTGTGTGTGCACTTGTTAGAGATTCCTTATCTACTTGCCAACTTGGTCTTTGTGTTTGAGCTTGTGTACCAAGTGGCAGTACACCTAAAAGAATTGACTCAAATTACATATTTATATCACCCTAACATTAGCAAATTGTGGTTCTTACTCAACGTCTTTTCTGAAACTTGATGCCACTCTAATCCAAATAGACAAATCAAACTGTTTATCAAGCTAGAAACCTTTAGCTTCTTTATCTTATGTGCAGTAGTATTCGTTCACATACAATTGTGGAATTTCTCATTGAGTTTTCTCAGAGATAGTATATAACTTAATTCTAATTGGTTATTGTTTTCCTTCATGAACTTAACAGATTCCACTGTCTTCTGCATTTGAGCCAATGAAACATATATCATGCGCACATAGACGGATCATACTACTGAACAAGGCAGACCTTTCTGATCATTCTAAAACCGAGGTACTTACCGTTTTGAGCAGCGTCAATCTTTTTTCATGCATTTTTTACTTACAAATTAAACATAATTAAAAAATTAGATAATTTGGCAGAGTATGTTATTTTCATGGATTTCAGTTTTAGTAACATCTTAAATATAAGGTCGTATTTCTTTGCGTTGGATAATCTCTTTATGGTGACAAGAAACTACACATCTAATACCTTCACAAATGTGACATGAGAATAGCAATTCAGAGATGTTCCATAAGTTCATGGGGCTTCATGTAGGTTATGGTTGTTCAGAGTTTACGTGAATCGGGTTTACAACGCTTAGGTAATTATTGAGTTAAATTTTATGATTCATAAACTCATAATGTAGTTTGTGGTCGAATTGTTATTTCACTTGATTCGGAATTTTTTTGGTCTTTTTACCACCAATGAGAATTTTGTGAGTTTTGATGTGTCGGGAAAGATAAAAATCATTTAGGCATCGTTCATAGGTACAAATGTACAATCATTTTACTAAGCAACATGTAATTTTTTACTAAGTTTGCAATGGTGATAATTTTATGTTTTTTGAAGTGGTTTATGTTTCCATTAGTCTTCTGTTTGTGTTCTATAAGGTTCTTTGTTCTTTTCCTTATATATATAACATCTTTTCTTCAGATACATGTTTTCTTACTGATATGCATTGTAATGTCTTTTTTACTCTCAGAAATGGATTGAGCATTTGAGGGAAAACGACTGTTACTGTTATGCAGTCAATGCACACAACAAAGAGAACATCAAGCAGGTATAGAAAAAAAAGTTCACAAATTTAAGTACATTGTAGAGATTCTTTTTTTGTCTTTTGACCTTGATATTTATGAGTCTTTACAGTTAATCAACTTTTCAAGGGCGAGAATAAGGGAAATGGGAGTAGATGAAAATTACACTGCAACGTTTATGCTCATGGGAATTCCCAATGTCGGGAAATCTGCCTTAGTTAATGCTCTACATCAAATTGGTCGAATAAGTGCAGAAGGTACTGCTTGAATTTTTTTGTTCTTACTTTTG
The DNA here is from genome assembly GCA_963682175.1 of Triglochin maritima. Classification (NCBI taxonomy): domain Eukaryota; kingdom Viridiplantae; phylum Streptophyta; class Magnoliopsida; order Alismatales; family Juncaginaceae; genus Triglochin; species Triglochin maritima. The sequence continues at coordinate 9,185,870 of OY821788.1, read as the reverse complement.
ACCCAAGAAGATGATTATAAGATATAAAGAATTTCAAATCATCTTAATACAAAATCATGCTAAAAATTAAGATGCTAGATCGCTTACTCTACTGTATTATTTGGTCAAGAGAAGGGTAAATTGAAGCATGCAGATGTAACTTCTCGACCAGGGTACACTAAAGACATTAGTAGCTACAAGGTATGCACTCTTATTTACATTCACTCGTTCAAAATAGTCTTCAATAAGTTCTAAAATTATTATCCTTGTTTGATTTTTTTTCTGGTGGATTTGTTTTCTGGCTGAATTATTTGACATTATAGCTCAGTGTTATTAATAATGAAGTAATACAAACAAAAATTGTTTAGACTTTTAGTGGCAAAGATTTCACACTAAGAAAGGTGTTTGGTAGGTCAAAACCTTTTTTATTTGTCTTATCATCACTAGTTCATTCTTACTATGTAACAAATATTAAGTGGATGATATATAATTTGTTGTTAATATAAATGACATACATAACAATGGGGATATATATGTCGATTAACACACAAAGTTCAATCCAACCAAAGCGAACGAACAAATCCATGAGGACAAAACAGCGAAAACAAGAAAGGTTAGGAACAAAAAACACCTCGACCGAGTCGTCGTTGTCGGACTCCCCTTAGAGAAATTATCACTCCGGAGTTAACGAACAACGAGAACAAATTGACACCCACACGGCGGATTACTCGAAAACGCTGGAGGAGAGGGACAAAATGGTGATTGTAGAGATCTGTAGGGAAAAAAGAATGTACATTTTCAAGTTGAGAACATGGTCTTTTTATCCACAAAATTTGTAACCGCCGGAACCAATAAAGATAAGTCCCAAAAAAATTGAATGCACGCGAGAAAAAAACCACCATCATTCTCTCCTCTCTCTCTCTACCCTTCAAAGGGGTATGGAAATCCTAGGTATATAAATCTTTTTGCACTTCCCAAATTTCCCAATGTTTGACCAAATAGTAGGAGAGAATCCCACACGTTCCAACTTTACAACTCAACATTGAATTTCCAATTTAATATAACATGGACCCTATATTCAATAGTCAAACATAATCTTCTAATACTGCCCCTCATTATTACATTGAAGAAAAAATAAATGTTGTAGAAAATCTATAGCATTAGATATATACTAAAATAGTGACGAATTCACGGCCGTGCATTGAAAAAGTTGTAGTTGGTGTATTCATTTACTTATAATCCTTGTATCACATATTTTCTCTCTAGTAAATGTAGAAACTCATTTTGTTCAGATTGCAAGTCATCCTAACATATATGTGCTAGACACACCGGGCGTTTTACCCCGTGAAATGATAGACCTGGAAGTGGGCTCCAAGCTAGCTCTTACAGGTTGGTATCCAAATTTGCATCAATACATTTTACCTATACGTGAAGCTTCTAAATCTTCTCTATTCCTTAAATTTAAATTCTTGCTGGAAACAGGCGCTAATGATGACTCTTTGATTGGGGTGAATGAGCTTGCTCAGTACTTTCTAGCTTTACTCAATCTAGGAGACCAATACAAGTGTTGGCAGAAGTTAAATGCCAAGGCTAATGAGGAATCAGATCTTGAAGAGAAATGTCAGACAAAATCTCATCCGGGAAGGAATATGAAAAGGCGATACCCATCTGACCATACACAGGTATTTAAGTGCAAGCTTTTGCCTTGACCAAGGAAAACTTCAACTACATATTTACATACCCACCATACCTGAATACATTTCATTTTGTTCTTATACCATGAATAACACTTCAATAGAATTGCCTTGTGAAATTATTTAAAGTAGGTAAATTATCAATATGGTATTATTGAGTTTTTCACTTTTAATAACTAAGATGAGAATAATTTATAAGAATTTGTGAAATGCAAATGATGCCAATGTGTACAATATACTGCTTGTTGTTTGGTATGTATGCTGGCTTCTGTTACACAACATATCCTCACAACTTAATAAATTAAGATGAACAACATTTATTGTGTCTCCCCATGGCTAAAAAAATTATGTATAGGATTTTGTGGTCCATGAAGTTCGAAGAACTCTTTACAATACAATCACTTCATTTGCGGGGAAATTGGAGGATGCTACCGAGATGTCTGAACTGATCAAAGCACAGTTCTTAGCTCTACACAGTGTGTTTAGAGTACCACAGGAGAATAAAGAGGATGGAGATAAAATAGTTGCCACAAAATTATTGAATCTCTATCGCACTGGAAGGCTCGGTCGTTATACATTAGATGATTTTCCAGATAAATGGTAAATGACATGATATCATTGGGTTTATATCTTGTGTGTTTCTTCACGAAGGGTGTTGATGATTTTCATTCCATTGTTAGTTCATGTAAGGAGACAAGGAGTTTTTTTTTGAATTGGGGATGTAAAATCCGCATAAAATACATGAGTTGTTTGAATCGTTTTAGACTAGGAGTCTAGGGTTGCATTTGGGTGCAACAGAACTGGTCGTGTTTTTTCCAAAACCATGACTGTTCGTGGCCCGGAATTCGAAGAGGTTTTTTGTTTTTCTGAAACGGCGTGTTTGGGTGCCAAAAAACGCAACCAGTTTTGAACGGACAAATCTCAATGAAATTACCTTTAAACCCTTTCCCTCCAAATCACTTCCCAATAAAAACCGCCCCTGTTCCAAACATTCGCTCTTCTCCCCACTGCTTCATCTTCTTCCTCTTTCGTCCATTGCCTCCCAATTGAAAGAAGATGACCCTCTCCAACGACGACATCGTCGCTATCCATGAGCGCCACCCTCTCCTTTGCTTCTGTGGGTTTTGCGCCAAACGGGTCTGCGTTGGGACCTCGGCAGGAGTTGCCTAGGTCCACTGGTGGTGCGGGGTAGCAGACGTCCAGGTTGGTTTTTCGATGTGGCTGGTCTGGCTTTGGTTTTGTTTTGTAGACATTCATTTGGGTCTTCGTTTTGCCCGAAACATTAACCTCTTCAGTTGTATGATTCCAGGGTTCCAATAAGTGTTGCTTTTTTCTGTGTGAATCGCCGCCGACGTACCCCGATCACTCCCAAGTCCTGGAAGAGATTATCATTAAGTTAGACGCCATCATTGCACTGTTTGGAGGAAAAGACCCCGGTCCAACCACCGGAAAGATTGCAGGGGACGACGGTCTGCAACCTGTTGGTAGTATGCTTAACTTTTATGTCTGTCTTAATGTCCAACCACTGGAAAGATTGCAGAGATTAACAACATTCATGACTCTACAATTTCCTATTTTGTAATGCTTAAATAATCTGTCGTATATGTTTGGATTGCACACAATAAAGCTATTTGTTAACATTCCAAATCAAGAAAACCGTTTATGTTGATTCCTGCATCATAACCATTCTACAATTTAATTAGTTTTACGAAATTACACTTCAAAATCTATTCCTTACTACGACAGTCATGTCACCTTCTGTTTCATAATATTTGTCCTCCATGTTAAGAAACATTTATAACTCGAGGATAGGAAACATAAGATTATAGGGAACAATAGAATGACCACATACAAAAAACTTATGTTCAACCATCTTATGAGAATTGGTTCCTGCCAGTAGTGGTTGTAGAGGTCTCCATTTGTAGAAGCTTAATGTTTTTGTTTTATAATTAATCTACATGGAGTTTTTAAAATAGTACTTGCAGCAATAACTCCTTTTGCATTGTAAATTTCTTCTTCTTTTTGGATAGTAATCCGAACACCATTCTTCAACATTGCTGCAGTCCTTGGGTCCCTTAAAACCCTTGAATCATCTACTTACTTCCAAGACCTTGAGTGTGCAAACTGTGGGGTTGTTACAATGGCTGAGACCCCGTCGCTCTTGTCAAGGCCCTTACAGAACCCCTTCTCTACTCTCCTCCTGGTATGCAAATGAAACTCGACCACATGGACACAGAAATTTGAAGTTGTCTCTTCCTTCAGTAACATGTGTTTTGTTTTTTTGGATAGAATGGTCAAGTTAGTTCTAAACAATGGACACCCAGTGCAGATGTTGGCTTTTTTTTGGTAGATTAAAATGGAAGTTTGGTTAACTATTAAGTTATACCAATTAACATATTGCTAAGCTGTAAATTTGGAAGATCAGTAACCTAACTAATGAAGATAGTTCATGGTCATGTTGGTGGTTTGTTTGTACTTATTGTGGTGTGCATGCTTGGTCATTTGCTATATATATTGGAAGTTTTGATTATCAGTTATAACTGTCATTTATGTAGTTATAATTAAGTTGGGATGACTTTGTGTGCAAACCAAAGAAACCGTACTTGTACTAGATCGTTATTGAGGTTTGCATTTTCACGTTCAGTTGGTACAATCGTCCCTGACGGGGACGTTCTTACGGGTGATACGGTGGAAATTAGTAGTCTTAGTGGTTGGAAACAACCCACCACTATCGGGGTTGGTCTTCCAGCAATGTGGATGAGTGGGTAGGCTACGACTATGGGGGTAGCAACCCATGTGAGACATGGTACCTTCGAAGCTCGTCCAAGTCCAACAGTTCATAGGCTGACGTTTAATTTACCAGCTGTTATGTAATAGCATATGTGTACCGTCGTACTGTCAGCAAGGTTTGGTTTGTCTGTTTGGGTTGGACTACTAACATTTGTATTTGTTATGTGTTAGTTGTTAATGTTTATGTACTCTAGCCGATAATGCAGTATGTCAGCAGTTATTGTTAAGTTGCTACGAAATTAATGTCATTCAGAGTACTAGAAGAAACACGATCCTCGAAGGAGACAAGGGGTCTCCGATCAGGATTTAGGGCTTAGACGGAAGAAAACAAGTATGCGGCGGAAGCAAGAGAGATGATGTTTGTTATTAGGGTTTTGGGTTTTCTCTACATTTATATACAAGTGCCAACTTAATCGGATAATCGGTTGATCCGATTATATACAACACAATACTCCAGCTACACAGTTATACCAAATAGCTAGTCGGATCCCGACTGCCCTGACTGACCCAATTAGGAACTTGTACCCAGTTTGCTCAGATTTGAGGCTTAATCATCTAGGTGCACCTAATTGGCTCAGGGCACACACATGTAGTGCGCCTCATTGAGTCAATTGGCACATCCCAATCTTAGATTAGGTGCCATATCATCATTGCTAATCCTTGCCATCTTCACCATGCTTATCAGATTCCAAGGTTAAGATTCTTGTACTCCCCCTCAAACTTTGCCTGGAATGAAGGCCAAGTTTGCCTTTCAGAGCAGCAAACGGTTCCTTGGGAAGGGCTTTAGTGAATATATCAGCAAGCTGGCCAGAGGACGGCACAAATTTTGTCTCAAGCAAGTTGAGGGCCACGCGTTCTCGAACAAAATGATAGTCCAATTCAATGTGTTTTGTCCTGGCATGAAAAACAGGATTAACAGACATGTGTAAAGCACTGATGTTGTCACAAAATAAGACTGGTTTAGAATGTAATGGAACTGAAAGATCTCGCAAAAGAAACGTTATCCAAGTTAATTCAGTAGTAGCAAGCGCCATGGCTCGATACTCAGCCTCTGCACTCGATCTTGCAACTGTAGGTTGTTTCTTAGATTTCCAAGAAATGAGATTTGCACCTAAAAAAGTACAAAACCCACTGGTAGAACGTCGAGAGAGTTCACAACCAGCCCAATCAGAGTCAGAAAAAACATATAAATCACTGGATGAGTTTCTATGAATAAACATGCCTTGATCAACTGTGCCATTAATATATCGAAGTAATCGTTTGACAAGTTTAAAATGGAATGCTGAAGGAGAATGCATAAATTGACATAGATAATTTACAGAGTAAGTGATATCGGGTCTGGTTAATGTTAAGTATTGAAGTGAACCAACAATTTTCCTGTATGATGTAACATCAGAATAAGGAGAATTGTCTCGGTTGCTGTCAAGCCTTGATGCCATGGGAGTAGATATATATTTAGCCTTAAGCATGTTTGTTTTGTTGAGTATAGTAACTGCATAGTGTTGTTGAGTGAGAAAAAGGCCTGAAGGGGACCGATAGACCTCAATGCCCAAAAAATGATGCAAAGCACCTAAGTCTTTCATATGAAATTCATGTGTTAGGGTAGTAATAAAGGTGTTTAAAACTGAGGTATTTGACCCAGTCAGAATGATATCATCAACATATATAAGGAGATAAATGGGCCCTGTGCTCGTGAGATTGACAAATAAGGAACTGTCAGAAAGACTACTTTTAAAGCCATTTGAAATAAGAAAAGAGCTGAAACGATCAAACCATGCTCGTGGTGATTGCTTGAGCCCATAAAGAGCCTTTTGAAGCTTGCACACATACGTAGGATGAGAAGAATCTTCAAAACCAGGAACCTGTGCCATATAAACATCCTCATCAATGGTGCCATGCAAAAATGCATTTTTTACATCTAATTGCTTGATGGCCCAGTTGTTTGTAGTGGCAATGCTAAGCACAAGTCTGATAGTGGCAGTTTTTACAACAGGTGAGAAGGTTTCAAGGAAGTCAATCCCTTCAATCTGTTTATACCCTTTGGCAACAAGCCTGGCTTTAAGTCTATCTAAGGATCCATCCGGGTGAAGCTTAGTTCTAAAAACCCATTTACATCCTATAGTATGCATATGTTTCCCTTTAGGAACAAGAGTCCAAGTTTTATTGTCGTTCAAGGCAGTCATTTCTTCTTCCATGGCTGCCTTCCAATCAGGATGTTTTAGAGCTGCTGACAAAGAGTGAGGTTCTTCAGGGGGAGGAACAATATGATGAAAGAGAGCATACTTAGGGTTTGGTTTTGTGATGCCATCCTTGCTTCTAGTGTGCATGACATGTGTATTAGTCTTTGGTTGTATTATAGTGTGAGCAGTGTCCACTACATTATCAGTGATGTTAGCTATAATATGAGCAGAATTATTTTGACTAGTGGTACCATGGAGTTCTGAGTGAGGTTCCAGATTGCAGGAAATGGAAGCAACATCACAAGACTCAGAAGTGCAGGTTTGAGGGGAATTATCAGTACCTTTGCTTACCTGGGGCTCAGAGTTATCATCATTGCCTGCACTCACCTGTGAGGTCAAATGATCATCAATTGCAGATTTATTTGGAGAACCCCCTTGTGCTCCAGGGCTCTTGTTTTCTGATTCTGAGAGCATACAAGAGCTGGTAGCAGGATAAGTAAGTAGATTACTGTTATCAGGGACTAATGTTGGTATGGAAGTTGGAGTGATACCTATAGAAGGTGTCTCATCCCTTCCATGACCATTATTAATATTGGTGGTAAGATCATTGTTTCCACAGAGCCAATCAGAAAAAGTAGTAAAGGAAGATTCACAATCCATTCTTGTAAACAAGGTGGCTGGGTTTTTATAGGGAAACAGTGATTCATCAAAAATAACATGTCTGGACATATACATTTTGTTTGAAGAAGGGTTTAAACAAACATATCCTTTATGTCTAATGCTGTATCCTAGGAAGACACATGGCACAGATTTGGGTGACAATTTATCTGGAGCATAGTTTCTAAGATAAGGGAAACATCTGCAGCCAAAAACCCTCAGGCATGTTAAATCAGGTTCTTTGTGATATAAAACAGTATAGGGTACAACACCATTTTTATCTGGAATCCTATTTAACAGAAAAACTGCAGTACTAAATGCTTCCACCCAGAAGCGCTTTGGAACTCCACTATCAAACATAAGAGTGAGTCCCATGTTTGTGATAAGTTTATGTCTACACTCAGCAGCCCCATTTTGTTCTGGGGTGTGAGGACAAGACATTTGCAAATGGATCCCATTATTCTTAATATGTGTGTCAAATTTGGAGGACATGAATTCACCACCACCATCACACTGGAAAATCTTAATAGCAGTATTAAATTGTCGTGCTACAAATTTTTCAAAAGCTATGAAACATTCGAAGAAATCTGATTTGGTTTTAAGAGGAAACATCCATGTGAACCTACTATGATCATCTACAAAAACAACATAAAACCTGTGGTGGTTTCTGCTCATAATAGGAGCAGGGCCCCACAAATCACAATGCACCTTTTCAAAGGGTTTATTAGTTCTGTGATCAGAATTAAAGAAAGGCAGTCTACTAGATTTTCCTAGCTGACAGCCATTACAAACAAATCTAGAGTTATGAGGTGTAGGAGTAAAATTTATACATCCATTTGTTCGTAAAAAGCTAAGAATTTTAGAGTTTGTATGTCCAAGTCTGCAGTGCCAGGTATATTCATCTACGTGTCTTTGTCTGTTAGAGAAATGAACTTGAGGAGTATGATCATGGTTATGCAAAGAGTACATTCCTCCTTGTAGTTTTCCAGATGAAACTATCACTCCTGTTTCTCTGTTTTTAACATAAAACTCTTCATCAGAGAATTCAACATTGTAAGGAAAAGAAGCAGTGAATTTCCTTACAGACAGTAGATTCTTTTTCATTTTAGGAGCAAGTAGGACATCTTTAACATGAAAAATTCCAGTTTTATGCTTAATTCTAGTGCTACCAGTATGTGTTATTGGAAGAAACTCCCCATTTCCTACCATGATTTTGTCCTTACCAGTATAAGGTTTTAGGGAGGAAAGTATACCTTGATTACCTGTGACATGATCAGTAGCACCAGTATCAGGGAACCATTCAGCATTTTGCTCCTCCAAGGTTAGGGCTGCAAGAGCTTGAGGCATCTCTCTGGGTTGGTACGTGTGGTTAAACCTGTGCCAACACCTGAGAGCTTCATGCCCTTGCTTTCCACAAATCTGACAGGAGACTGAAGGGTTTCTGAGTGGGTTAATGGCACCATTCTGAGACAAGCTTTGAGGATCTCTCTGGGCTAGGGCTGTGGCACCCCTGGGATCAAGGGGCTGCTGCACCTGTCCTTGGGTTGTGGACTGGAAGCCACGCCCTTTGGAGGTGAAGCCTCCATCCTTTTTCCCTTTATTCATATTTTTGCCTTTGGAGTCCGTTCGTTGACCAAAGAAGGCCATCGGTCCAGGTCCATCCATGGCATGAATCTGAGTTCTCATTTCATAACCTTGGAGCATCGGTATGAGTTCCATGAAGGACGGAAGAGGAGGTTTCAGCGAGGCAGTAGTGAATGCATTATAATCCATCCCGAGACCATTCAAGAGCCAAAAAACCTTCGTCTGATCTCGCACTGGCCGACCAATCGCAGAGAGCTCATCACAATGAAGTTTGAATTTTCGGATGTACTCATCAAGGGAGTGGAAGTTCTTCTTCCGGATCATCTGAAGTTGTTGAAGAATGTGAAACTCACGTTCCTCAGAATCTTGGTTGAAAGCGAAACGAAGAGCGTCCCAGACTTGTTTTGACGTCTCAAGATTAACAACGACACTGAGAACATCCACGCTTAAAGAGCTGATGATCCAGGCCTTCAGCAGATGATCAGATCGCTTCCAGGCAAGAAAGTCCTGACTCGGTTCATTCTTGTCGTAGATCGAAGTTGAGGTACTCCCATCAAGGAACCCCAACATCCCTTGCGACTCCACCAACCCTAGCACTTGCATCTCCCACAGCAAGAAGTTAGTTGCAGTGAGTTTAAGAGAGATGAAGTTACCTATGTTCAGGTTCGAGGGAAATGGGAAAAGATTGGAGTTGGCTCGATGATTGATCGTTTTATATTTAACCGCAAGTGCACGGCCGCGTTGAAGCGGTGGCAAATACGGGTCGTCTACTGGGAGGTGTGTCGACACTTGGTTTGTGCGAAGGCGAGAGGTAAAGAAAGGGAAGAAATGTTGGTTACACTAAACTACACTAAAACGCAAATGGAAATAAAAGAAAAGCAAGAAAACTAAACCCCAAAGGGGGTAGAGAAATAATGTGAACATAAAGAAGTGTGTGTGTGTTCATTAAGCTCCTCACAACATGTAGTGCATGAAATCATAAAACTACATCCAACTTTGCCTCTACATGAATTAAGATAAGACTACATCATTAAAACATACAAGACAATAATTGGAATGAAGCTACATGAACTCAAGTATAAAGACTATACCCTACTATGCCTCTACATGAATTAAGATTTCACTACATCATTAAAACATACAAGACATTAGCTAAGGTAAAGGCAACAAGAGCACATACACTACAAATTGTGTTTCCAACATTAACTCCATCCATATCCTAACCTTATCATTCCCCATAAAATAGGTCCACTAATCAAAGCATAAGCTAAGCTTCATTCAAGAGCATTAGCCTATCAAAGATAAGAGTGGAGACCCATTAGATGGTTATGGAAATCATATAAAGCTCAAGGGATAAAAATAACACACACTTAATACACTACATGATTATATCACATATTTCTCCACCCCCCAAATGGGGATGGAACTACTCACTACTCATTACACTACTGATTAGACTAAGCAAAGAAAGCATAATACTGAAATGAAAGTTAACTAAGAAGGCAAGAAGCATTAAAGAAACATAAAAGGAAAGGAAAGACTAAACAAACATGCACAAATTAAAAGACAAGATTTAAAGAAACTAGAAGAATTATTTTATTAACAAAATGACTCACATTGAAGGTAGCATTCTTCTCCACCTTGAGTTTTTGCTTCAAGGCTCACTCCTTAGTAGAGAGAATGCCACCAAGCAATGGGTAATTACAATGGAAGGTGAAGAGTTCTATTTATAAGCATGGAAAAAGCTAATCGGGGACAATCCCCCGATGTGGGACTAAACCAATACCAAAAATAGCCTAAACGAACATTAATACAAGTCCAGAAGAAATTTCGACGGATCCTGAGCAATATGGACCGCCAATTAGCGGTCCAAGACCGCCAATTGGCGGTCCAAAATTGTCGGATCGTGTTGGAATTTGTTGTGGGCTTTGCTTTCTGGTATTGTTGGTCTTTGATGCGGTTACTCGACTTGTTGGAGCTCCGACCCGAATAGAATTGGTAAAATACTCCCCATGATGGTGTGGAGTATTCTGTTTTGCTCTTAGGTCCTCCTGTCTTACATTCAGGTCCTTCTCCCTTGCATCTTGGTCCCTAGATCTCACCATTCAGTCCTTTTTCCCAGCTTTTGGGTCCTTTCATGGCTCTTCTCTTCAAACCTCTTTATTCCTGAAAACTAAACATAAAACTCGTCACGTAGCATTGCTTAGATGTAAGATAATGGATATAAGATACAAATATGAGCATGAAATGATGTCAATCAAATACCCCCACACCTAAGTTTTTGCTAGTCTCGAGCAAAACAAAGAAAGAGAAAAACAAACGAGAAACAAGAAATCCTAACTCACTTTCGTAGGAATCACGGTTGCACTTAGCACGTGCAACAAGCCGTTAAACCTCTTTGTTGCCAAGGAGGAGGAGTGTTGTCTCCTGAGGGTTTTCAGCGGATATACCCACAAAATCCGAACAAGATGCATTATTCAATCTAGACCTCGACTCGTTGGAAATATTTTGTCGATCAATGGACGCGGTAATGCTACAGGCCGACTCTATATAGGTGATCAGTCCACACCTCTACCCTAATGAACCATTCGTGCAAGTTAAATAAGGAATTATGTGAAAGACATGGACAACCTCAACATCCTCAAGTGCTACAAAGTGTAAAGTCCATTAAGGTTCTTATTTGCATTATCATATTTTTTTTCTTTTTGTTTCTTTTCACATTTTTTTTTCTTTTACTTTTTATTAGTTGGAGCTTCATTCTCCTAGGGTCAGGTTCCGTGCATCATTGCCCATGAGGACTTACACTATCACGTACACCTTTCCCCACATCTCCACATAGGGCAATCCCTACCACCCGTGTAACGGGAGTTCAGTCGGCGTATCCCAAGTCAGATGACTCGAAAGCACCAGGCACAAAGTCCCCTCAGACCTACTTTCCCGAGTGATAGGAACCGTGCGAGAAGAGAGAACACCTACTCACTTATTTCTTATCTACACATGAACCAAAACCCCTACACTAATGTCTCACAACAGGATTTAGAGGGTCCTTGACTACAACAAACTTCCTTAAGTTAACAGACACGAATTATTGACTCACTAGGTTCAGGGTGGACTTCATTAAATGTTTGAGCACTGAAACCCTATGATTACTCACCCCCAAGGGAAAACTGGGGTGCATCCTAACGACTCGATAAATCCTAAAGCCACGTACTAGATATCCTAATGCATCAAGTTCAAGACAATTTTGGGACCTTTCTTTTTACTTTGCCTCTCAACGGTTTTGCACATGCTAAACACACGCAAAACCCACAAAACATTTTCTTTCGAAAACACATGAAGATTTTGAAAGAAATGTGAAAATTTTGAAGCACTAGGCAAACAAAAGAAGACAAGTCACCCAAGGATCATGGCAAGCAGATATATCGATATTAAATGTAGCACACTATCATGACCCTAACAATGCAAACAAAAGAAAACAAAATCAAAGGAAAAAGACTCGACTATGTACACACGTAAAACACCCCCCCACACCTACTTCATGCATTGTCCTCAATGAATGTGAACAAGATACTACATGGATACATGCATGAAAAAGGAACGATCTCACCAACATGAAGTACAAAGGGACGTTCGGGGTCATGTGGATGGTCACAAACCCAAATTCCCTCAAAACCTGTGAGAAGCTAAAGAAGGGATACAAATACGTGAAAGAAATGGAGCCCAAATACACATGGGTTGGGGCTCACAACAATCAATGCTCACTGAAGGAGTCTTTTATTGAACTTTTTTTTCTCTTTTTTTTCTCTTTTTTTTTATATAACTATGTACAAACATAAGTTCCCATCTTCATTTGTCAAAAGACATCAAATGGGAACCTCAAGAGTGGGTCAATGCACTTGGAAAGGGAACATGACACCACGCGGGGCCAGAATACGCATGCGTGGGCCCCCTTCACAAAGAGCACCAGATAAAATGAGAGGTTCATGAATTGGACGCAAAGGCGTCTCATTCACAGGATCAAACTGAAAGAGCTTGAACCTCTCGAGAGTTTGGGAAATAAGGGGCAACGGAAGAAAAATATCTCCCGTTGCGGAACTGAAGTTATGATCATCAATCCAAACTCTCCAACCAACAGGCTGGTGGGTCGGAACGAGGTCAAGCACCTCATTATGCATGTCCAACTCACCAGGAGAACAGGAAGTGGGTCTCATACCCAAAGTATCCTCCAAGGAACTCCTAATACCCTCATGAGCAATGTAGTTGTTTGATGTTCCATCATTTCCAAGATGATCAGGAACAATAGTGAGAGGCAAACTCTCATCAGGTTGTTTGAAGTTGAGGGTACTAGGGAGCTCTTGCTCCACCAGAGGTGAGTCCTTAGGAGGTACAACAATAAGATCATGTGGCTCAAGGGCCACGGGACAAAAAGGTAAGGCACAATCCTGTGCCGACTCATAATAGAACTGGTCCAAGTTATTCTCAATTTGAATCGAATCCTCCACTAAGTGATCGTGAATTGAAACCCCAAGTCCCTCAGACTGACTAGGAGTTTGACTTTGAAAGATTGTGCTTTGAATTTGTGGATGTGGTGGTGGTTCGATATCAAAATATGAATCCTCATGTTGACAAGAAAAGTAACCCTCCTCACGTTCATGGAATTGCTGTGTCATTTGACTCACTTGCAATTCCATATTTTGCAAGGAATTCAAGTTGGACTTCAATAAAGTTTGAGTGGTTTCCATGAATGTTTGGAGGGTTTGTTTTAAGGAATCAAATTTGGGGTCAACAGTGAGGTCCAAGTCAGAGCTTGGGAAATTTTGGGGTTGGGTGTTGATGGGCTGAGAATGAGTCCAATGATTTGAAGTGGGGTGTTGGTAGAATTCTGGGTATTCGGGAGGAGGATACGGGGGTGAAAATGAGGTATAAGAATTTGGATAAGATTTGTCTCCCCATGAATCCATCACTCTCGGGTTGTACGCGGATGCGTAATGGTCATAATGAGAATTTTGGGAAAATGTGTGCTCATACTCAGGCTCAGGGGGAACATAAGGACATTCCCCGATAACATGACCACTCAACCCACAACAGTCGCACGGTACGGCTACTGGAGCCACCGGGGCACTCATGTCGTCTGCCATGCGCATGAAAGAGGCCAAAGTTTGTTGTAATGTCTCAGTTTGTTGACCAGCATATGATCCGGCATAACTAGATTGTGGTCTAGCAGTCGGTGCCTCTCTCATGTTACCCCAATATGAAGACTGCTCAGTCACAAAATTGCGATCATCCCAACTATACGGGGTGTTAGTCTGAGCCACCCCAGGTTGCATGGGTCCGGAGTACCAGGGAGAATCGTCCTGGTCCCAACAATGATATGGATGGTCGCCCATGTAACCATCCATCTCAAGAAAAACTCTCGAGTCGATCACTCTCACCACCACGAGGCTAAGCTCGCAAAAAGTGCTCCACTCGACCCTAAAACGCTAACAGAGAGTGTAAAGGGGAGGAGACTATAACGTAGAAGAAGGTGAGAAGAAGATGACTCAGAGGAGAAGGGAAGAATCCCTAGAGCTAGCGAGGGTACAGGGTGAAGGTAGAAGCCTAACTAGCAAGCATGGCTCAAACAATGTAAGGCAATGGGTCCTTAGGCTAGACGACGCCTAACTTCGAGGTCACTAGCCTCGACACGCCTCACCTCCCTACAACGAGGACCACAATGCCCAGCAAGTGATACCAGATCCGGAGATCCAGTACCTCCTACTATCGACAAGGTAGGCAACGCCGATCAGGTCATGGCGGTCTCAACTAGATTACTCTCCTAGTGCGTCCGAATTCCTAGGGCCAATGTCTACTTGCTTTTAGTTAAGGCTTTACTTGAGTGTGCTTTTTGGGGCTAAGGGAGGGGTGATGAAATCCCCCACCTTATCTTTGAAGTCTATAGGTGATGCCCCTTAAAGATGTTTTGAAATCTTAGGCTAGCAAGCAACTCACCAAACAAGCACTCACCTCACTCTTGTTTCGATGCAAACCTTACTCACTAATGAATGTCCTAATGCGTGAATGAGTGATAAGGAATGCGTACCTCGCTCCAGCAATCAACGACAAAATGTAAAGCAAAGAAAAGAAAGATGCATGCAAGGTCTACATATGATGCATGACCTAGATGGCAAGAAGTCTAATCTTTTGCTTTGAGTTTTATGGTCCAAGTTGATTAAAGGGGATTGAAATTAAATCTGGGAGCAAACTAAAGATCACAACATGCAAAATTGGGCTCCCAGATAACTAAAGTGAACAACATAACAACTGGAACAAATTTGAGAGCAATTGAGGCTCACCAGGCCGCCAATTGGCGGTCCCAGACCGCTGATTGGCGGTCACTTTGGGGTCTTTTGCTCTCCAATTACTCCAGTCGCTTCCCCTTGATCCTCAGGTTCCCTGCCACTAAGAAAAACTGAAAACAAAAAATTAAAAACCCCTCGAATCGTCCAAACCAACGTCTGGACAGAGCACCTCCCCGGCAACGGTGCCAAAAACTTGATTGATCGTTTTATATTTAACCGCAAGTGCACGGCCGCGTTGAAGCGGTGGCAAATACGGGTCGTCCACTGGGAGGTGTGTCGACACTTGGTTTGTGCGAAGGCGAGAGGTAAAGAAAGGGAAGAAATGTTGGTTACACTAAACTACACTAAAACGCAAATGGAAATAGAAGAAAAGCAAGAAAACTAAACCCCAAAGGGGGTAGAGAAATAATGTGAACATAAAGAAGTGTGTGTGTGTTCATTAAGCTCCTCACAACATGTAGTGCATGAAATCATAAAACTACATCCAACTTTGCCTCTACATGAATTAAGATAAGACTACATCATTAAAACATACAAGACAATAATTGGAATGAAGCTACATGAACTCAAGTATAAAGACTATACCCTACTATGCCTCTACATGAATTAAGATTTCACTACATCATTAAAACATACAAGACATTAGCTAAGGTAAAGGCAACAAGAGCACATACACTACAAATTGTGTTTCCAACATTAACTCCATCCATATCCTAACCTTATCATTCCCCATAAAATAGGTCCACTAATCAAAGCATAAGCTAAGCTTCATTCAAGAGCATTAGCCTATCAAAGATAAGAGTGGAGACCCATTAGATGGTTATGGAAATCATATAAAGCTCAAGGGATAAAAATAACACACACTTAATACACTACATGATTATATCACATATTTCTCCACCCCCCAAATGGGGATGGAACTACTCACTACTCATTACACTACTGATTAGACTAAGCAAAGAAAGCATAATACTGAAATGAAAGTTAACTAAGAAGGCAAGAAGCATTAAAGAAACATAAAAGGAAAGGAAAGACTAAACAAACATGCACAAATTAAAAGACAAGATTTAAAGAAACTAGAAGAATTATTTTATTAACAAAATGACTCACATTGAAGGTAGCATTCTTCTCCACCTTGAGTTTTTGCTTCAAGGCTCACTCCTTAGTAGAGAGAATGCCACCAAGCAATGGGTAATTACAATGGAAGGTGAAGAGTTCTATTTATAAGCATGGAAAAAGCTAATCGGGGACAATCCCCCGATGTGGGACTAAACCAATACCAAAAATAGCCTAAACGAACATTAATACAAGTCCAGAAGAAATTTCGACGGATCCTGAGCAATATGGACCGCCAATTAGCGGTCCAAGACCGCCAATTGGCGGTCCAAAATTGTCGGATCGTGTTGGAATTTGTTGTGGGCTTTGCTTTCTGGTATTGTTGGTCTTTGATGCGGTTACTCGACTTGTTGGAGCTCCGACCCGAATAGAATTGGTAAAATACTCCCCATGATGGTGTGGAGTATTCTGTTTTGCTCTTAGGTCCTCCTGTCTTACATTCAGGTCCTTCTCCCTTGCATCTTGGTCCCTAGATCTCACCATTCAGTCCTTTTTCCCAGCTTTTGGGTCCTTTCATGGCTCTTCTCTTCAAACCTCTTTATTCCTGAAAACTAAACATAAAACTCGTCACGTAGCATTGCTTAGGTGTAAGATAATGGATATAAGATACAAATATGAGCATGAAATGATGTCAATCACTCGACTGTCGAGATCCTTCAGCGCCGATTCTTGACCAGAGGAGGCAGAGGAGACCATTGCTGCTGCCGCCGGTGGCTCTGATACCATAGAAGAAACACGATCCTCGAAGGAGACAAGGGGTCTCCGATCAGGATTTAGGGCTTAGACGGAAGAAAACAAGTATGCGGCGGAAGCAAGAGAGATGATGTTTGTTATTAGGGTTTTGGGTTTTCTCTACATTTATATACAAGTGCCAACTTAATCGGATAATCGGTTGATCCGATTATATACAACACAATACTCCAGCTACACAGTTATACCAAATAGCTAGTCGGATCCCGACTGCCCTGACTGACCCAATTAGGAACTTGTACCCAGTTTGCTCAGATTTGAGGCTTAATCATCTAGGTGCACCTAATTGGCTCAGGGCACACACATGTAGTGCGCCTCATTGAGTCAATTGGCACATCCCAATCTTAGATTAGGTGCCATATCATCATTGCTAATCCTTGCCATCTTCACCATGTTTATCAGATTCCAAGGTTAAGATTCTTGTAAGTACCTCAACATGAAAATGTCGCAATTAAGGAAACGAATTGTTCAATTGCATACTTAGTAAATTGAAGTGCAGCCCTAAATTATTACAAGTCCCAACTGAAGTACTAGTTATGGCTTAACACCACCTCAAAGAAAAAATTGCTAATTTTTAGATTCGAAAGTCTCCAAACTACTCAAAATTCTCCAAGCTCCTTGGCCAACAACCTTCTACTACTAACATCTTTCAGTGCATAGAAGACCTCTCTTTTCCCTGGCAACTCAAATTTACGGGAAACTTCGATCTATTCAAACGTCCTCGGACATAAGCCACATTCCCTGGACATCTACAAACATGCTTCGATGCTATAAATAGCAGCATGGTCAGACCTTTCTTTTAGCAATTTCTCAATTAATAGTAAACCATCGCTATTCAATTTCGCTGAAGGAGCCACTCTTACTCTTCTCTTTTTTTCTTCCTCTGGTAGGACATCACCCCTAAGTATAGGGCCACTATCACCAATCCTTTCCTTGGAGCCCGCTTCGTCCACCCTAACGTTATCACTCTAGTTGCCATAGTGAGACGATGCGCTACACTTTGAAAGCATTTGGGGTTTTTTCCCTACCTCTTTGGGGTTCATTAACAATTCTCCGTCGGCAACATCACGGTCGAATATCACTTCCAGCTCGTGCTCTAGATTTCTCTAGATTGAAGTGTCCCTGCAAGTATAGTTGTAGCATAAGTCAGGAATTTAACTCAATTGAAATTTCATCGAAGCAAAATGTGATGTTAAAATTTTGTTGCATTCATATTATTACTCATCCATTTAAGAACTCGACCCTTTAAGCCAAAATAAAACTCATTCCAAAAAATATGTCAATTTAATTTCAACATTAGCAGTCCATTTTGTTTCCACCACTCCTAGTAAGATGTGATGTTAACAATCCTATTTGATTTGCAAATTGATAGTATAACTCAAGACAACTAACATGTCAATTTAAACAGAATATTACCGGTGCATTTTGTTTCCACCATTCGTCATCCATTTGCACAGTACACCTCTCCTCGTCCCATCCTTTCCCAGTTTGGCTTTATAACCACTTCCAGGTTGAGAATTCCCTCTTCACATTCTCCCAATGGTTTTTATGTTGACCCCACTTGTAATATACCCCAGCCTTACGATGAAATTTTGCAACTAGATTTTGCCTTCCTTCAGAGTTCAAAATAGTATCTGGTATGTTTTGACCATCATTTCGTCAAGCACCAATCAGACAAATATTTCATGCCTCCTCTTTGTCCAATTCGCTTTCGTGGCCTTCACCGATAATGTTGTAATGTTACGAACTGCATGTTGGCTATCAGGTCTAATCGTTGGCTGACTCTGCTTTCGAGTTGATCGGCAATCAATCGCACGAGTTGGCTCAAGGGTTGGTGCATTGTGCACGCTCAAAATTGAGAACTTAACTCAGCTAACCAAACCGCATCCTCTATAGAAAGTTTATATGAAACCAACATCCCATTACGGTCAGACCAATCATCGGGGTGAGTGGTAGAACCCCCTCCCCTTATTCCTGTTGTAACTGATAAAACCAAGAAATAAACTGTAATAGAGACAAAACATCCACAGTAGGGAATATGTGGTATCCAGAACATCACAATTATTGGTAAATATATTCATGATAGTAGGAAAACAAATTAAAGTTGTATGGAATCTCATAATCAATGTAATAGCCTCACTAAAAATTGCAATTCATACTCACTCACACTCTACTCTCTGCAATGTCATCTCGAATTTGATTCCTAATTGTACACATGGGGTATCATCCCTCACTACCAGATTTGATGGAACCCCCAAATCTGGTCTGTTAGTTCCGGGTTGCTATATTCATCGAGAAGTTCATCATTTTGTCCTCGATAATAAAGTTATACAAAGTCATTGAGACAACAACTATTTTCACTTGCACCTCCAATGGGAACGATCCCATCTTCCTCAACATTACCCACCTCTTCTTTAGGACCCCGAACGCTCTTTCTATAACATTTTCTTAAGGATGAGTGCATTTTATTGAACATCCTATCGACCACGTGGTTGTGAGCTCCGAAAATAAAAAAAGTGATATCTTGTGTTACGGTATGGAGCCAAGAACCCCTTTCGATTAGAATTACCAATGTCAACCAAGTAGTATTTATCTGACAAGTTTATGAAAAAATGAAGTTAGGATACCCAATCAAAAGGTCCAATACACTTCCAAATGTATGATATTTGTGTAGTTCCTGGGGGAACTGGAACCTCTGGTTTGGATCGTATAACGCATGGCTAAGAATACGACTATCGTGGGCACTACCCTCCCATATGGCCGTAACAAATGTGAATCTCATGTGGAAGTTGCAAACTCCAAGGACATTTTGGGCGGTGTGTTTTGGGTTACGCCCACAACGATACCAAATTTGGTCTTCATTTGGAATAATGGTGATTGCATGCGTATCGTCTAGTGCGCCCACACAATCTTTGAAGTGTGGATAGAATTTGCAACCCCCTCGGTTAAGTATGTGTTCTGGTGTGTCATTTAGATTTTCAATGGTCTCAACGACATCACATGCCCATACAGCTAAGGCGTCTAGAACAATATTGAAATGTCTACTTATTGTCTCACCTGAATGTTGGAATTCATCCTGCAATTTCCTATTTGAATCTGCGTGTCCTAATGCAAACAAAAACATATGCAGTTGTTCCTCTACGCTGGCCACCCTAGTGTGTTTGTGTAACCCTTCATTTTTCATAATGACATTAAGTTTAGAAACATTGAAAGGTGAATACGATAACCATCGTAGCACACCCTCCAATGACCCCTGAACATGTCCAATGTCTTTTGGTTTCCGATCATAGGTGCAGTGTGGACTAAAGTCTTGGTTAGGTACATTTCAACATACTCATGGACACTTCCTAGGGCACCTAATATTACTGCTAACTCATCATCGTCCAACATTCCTTCGAACATTTCTATATCAATTTGTGGGAACCTACATATGGTTACGATTACAGAAAGTTAAGGTCATAACTCTCGGAAAAAATAAAAGAAACGAAGGCAATGTGAAGCATCTATTTCGATTACATGACATGGATTTATTGATTGGATTTATCATCATACAAATGTAGATTAAGAGATACAGAAGGAGACCTATTAAAAACAAAATCGACCCTGAGCTCATTCCGTCGTGTTTTGTTACGTTTATGCCTAGTTAAGTCAACCATCAAGCAATTACAATCATCTAAATTGACGGCTGATTTAATTATTTTAAGTTGGTGAAGATTGCTTTGAAAAAATCAACTGGGGATTTCAGTTATTAATGTATGGTTAGTTACACTTGTTGGCATGTGAAGATTACTTTGTTTGGAAGAAAACACTTGACTAACTCGGACTCTATTATCAAGCAAAACGAAATGAAATAGTATCAATTAGGTAATTAAAGAAATACCATTGCAGACATCAAACAATTAAAGCAAATACCATTTCAACTCTATTATTTCAGACCCTAACGAAGTTGCAATGAAATACCATTGCAACTACAAACAAATAAAAGTTGTACATCACAAGAATCCACTCTTTTCACAACTACGGAGGAGTAAATTAGCTAATTAAAGTCAATCTCGGTGGAATCCCAAACTCTATAAAACCCTAAAAAACCATCGCATCTAATATGATTCCAATAGGGCGACAATCGGGAAAATCGGAAAAATCAGTTCAAATGATTTGCATGTTAATTACTAGGTGTTCGTAACAACTATAGTGGACCATCGTTAACTGTTGAACTTACGTTGGCCACTACAACAGACGAAGCAACCACACATATTGATAAATGGTTGAGAGTTGGAAGCTCGGTGTAGTTGCAGACCCTAACGTCGTTGTTGTCCTATCAATGCGGTCTGGTTGGGGTAGTGGGGATGAGTGGATTTTTGGGAGGAAGAGGTTTGATCAGGGAAAAATGAATTAATGGAGCTCGGTTGCTCAGCACAAGCAAAACTATAATCAACCGATTAATCAAGGTCATGCAATGTAATAACACGAAAACGTGGGGGCATTATCGTCAAATTGGGATGACAAAACATGTAATTTTAAAAAGAACATTGTCCAAACATTTGACAGTTAACGTGGGGTCCACCAAAAAAACGGAAAAAGCTACCCCTCGTGTGTTTTTCAGGTGCAGTGTCAACACGAAAAAATGCACTCACATTTCTAGAAAAAAACCCCATCATGTAAATTATGTTTGGTTGACCAACTTTTCGAAAATGGGTTTTCCGAAAAAACGGGATGTGTTTTTTTGACACCCAAATACTACCTAGGATGCATCGACGCTGAAGGAGGACACATATGCGACACGATACGAATACGTAGATCACCATTTTTGTAAAAAAAAAGGACACAACACTGACCTGATAGTACTAAAAGGTTATTTTTTATACCACAGTTGATTTTCCTAACATAAATATTGTAGGATCCTAATCCTAATTGGGTTTTTGGATGTGTTTAGGTGGTGATTAGGGGGAGATGAAGATGGACGGCTAGGATGGAAGATGGTTGGATGAGGGGTTGAGATGGAGTGGAGATGAGTGGTGGAGATGGATGGATTGGATTGGATGGTGAGGATTGATTTGGGAGGAGATATTTATTGGTTTCCCTCTCTCTCTCTCAGTTGCTCTCTCTCTCTCTCAGTTGCTCTCTCTCTCTCACGATTCTCTCTCTCTCTCTCTCCCTCCTGCAGTGGTCCTCCGACGTGGTGGTGGTGGTGTTCTCCGGCGAAGTGAAGATTGGCTCCGGTTTGGTGGTGGGAGGTGAGTTCTTCGTTTTGCCACCGCCCTTTTGCTTCGTTTCTCTCTCGCAACCTCACTCCTTGTGTTTGCTGTGGTCGTGGTGGTAGAGGTTGGTAGAGGGTGTTGGAGTGCTCGAGTGAGCCGAGGAGGTGTTGATCGTCGTTTGGACGCGAGGTTCGTCGACGGATCGTGATTTCGGGAGGCGCGCTCGTGGAGGCGTCGTCGTGGTTCTTCTAAGGTCTCTTCAGACCTTCCGGTATGTCACGCTCACTCACTTAATTATCGTGAGTAGTTGGAAGTCGACGGTAGGTCTTTCGGCTCGTCGCGAGTAAATGTGCAGCAGATTTCACTGCCTGATCGGTCGATCGGTTGGTGCATAGGAGGTCGAATGATGCCCTTGGGGAGGTCGACCGATCATGCATAGGAGGCAAACCTGGTGAGTTTCGGTCGACCGGGTCCCCTTTGCCGGTCGACCGTGTGCACTGTCTTAAGTCGGTTGGGGGCGTAGATCATCTAAACGGTCGACCGCTCGTTGATTTCCATCCGACCGTGACTTAAGTGAGAATAGTGGTCGGTTCGACCGAATGAGGGTTCGGTCGACCGGACTTGTGCGCTGAGCATGGGGAACGCTCTGGAGGAATTCGGTCGACCGAGATGTGTTCGGCGTTCGACCGAATTCATGGTGCGAGTGAGGGATTATTCCCTGGTAGACCTGTCAATTGGGTCGTGTTCGTGTACTATCGTGTCTGACAGTTCTGCATTCGTGTCAGGATTTCGTGTTATCGTGTATAGTATAAATTGAAAAAAATTCATCATGTTTAGATTGAAAATAGTTAAGTGACATGTTATATTGATATTTTCATTCTAAATAACAACTTAATTGACTATAATCAAGTAAAAACAATTGATTATCAAACAAAAGATGCAGTTCGTGTCTGTTTCGTGTACAAAAATAACTTATCGTGTGTATCGTGTCGTGTTCGTGTCAAATCGTGTACCAATTATTTTATATTTATATGTTCACAAAACATCGTAATAAATCATTTCAATCATACAAAAAATTTCGTGTAAAGTCGTGTCTATATCGTGTCGTGTAATCGTGTCGTGTCCAAAATTGACAGGTCTATTCCCTGGACGGATTCGGTCGACCGAGAGTGCTCGGGGGTTCAACCGAATTCGTTGTGTTGTTGAGGGATTTTTCCCTGGTGACTTTCGGTCGACCGGGACCCCTTTGTCGGTCGACCGATTAGTCGTTTTGTTCGTTGAACCAGGAGTTGACCATCTAAACGGTCGACCGTCCCTTGACTTGGGTTCGACCGAACGAGTGTGGTTTTGGGAATCGGTCGACCGATGGAGTGCCGGTCGAGATGGATTGCCCTGTATTTGCTTGATTCGGTCGACCGTGACTTTTGGTTCGGTCAACCGTTTGTGTCCTGTTTTGCACTATGGAGGTGTTGTTGTCGTGGTTGTCCGTGTGGGGCGAGTCATAGTGCCGATGTTCTTCCGGCAAGTGTGCTAGGGTGCACGAGTGTTGCGGTGGTTGGTTGAGATTAGACCTGGAGCCCCGTAACTGTGTGAGAGCTGTGGTTGGTTGAAAATAGACCTGGAGCCCAACTAGTCTGTACGGAGTTGGTTGAAAATAGACCTGGAGCTCCGTAGTGCGTTCGGGTTGGTTAAAATTAGACCTGGAGTCTGAACAGAGACCTCGTGTAGGGGTTGGTTGAAAATAGACTTGGAGCCCTTAGACGTTTGGATTGGTTGAAAATAGACATGGAGCCCTTGGTCGTGTCGTGGTAGCTGCGGTTGGTTGAAATTAGACCTGGAGCCCAGCTTGGCGACGAGTGTGTGTCGTGGCGGTTGGTTGAGAGTGGAACTGGAGCCTCGTGACTGTGGTGGGTGCGGCGGTTGGTTGAGATTAGACCTGGAGCCCCGTACCAGTAGTGTGTCCTGTGGTTGGGTATGAGAGAGCCCTGGAGTTGGGCGTGTTAAGATGCTTTTCTTGGGTTGTAGAATTGCATGCTAGGATGCTTTTATTTCATGCATTTAGAGTTTGGCATACAGGATTTCCTTCTGGAAACTCAGGCATTGTTGCATGTTTACTTTCAGGCCGTGATCGGCGTTAGGGGGTGGTGACCGAGGAGAGGAGCACTGCTATCGAATCCAGCTTTCTCTCGGTTGAGGTCGTGTGATTACTGTTTCCTTCGTTTATGCTTTTAATGTAATCACAATTTTTGTAAACTCTGATGTTCGGATATATATATATATATATATATATATACTTATGTGTGTGTGTTGGTGCACATGTGTTCCTTTATTTGCGTAATATCCTATGTTGATTGAGTGTTTATAAATTTTAAATTTTCCGCTGCTTTGAAGATGTTACAAATATAGCTATAATAATGTGTAAAATTATGCAGCAGTTCTAAGGCTCAACGTAAAACTAAGGTTAGTGGTCTATTGAACAATTGGGGTGATCACACCATGTAATGATGCGAAAAGTAATATTAGTTTACTTGTTCCAACAAGAGTTCTATGTTTATCTGCCGTTTACACACTTACAATATACCTAAACAGCTTGAAGCATGCTAATTATCGTATTTAACACGTGCACGAGTTTGCGTTTTTAGCTATCAAAATTGCTAAAGCAAGGCTAATTTCATTATTGCCTACCTTGAGAAGGAAATTGGAATTTGTTTTAATTAGATTCGATTTTAAAATATTTTTCAGTTACAACCATTGGTCACAATTTTAATTTTGCTTTATTTTATTTATTTTTTCCTTTTGACTTGATTAGTCACCCGTATTGGCAACTATATCATATTAAATATTTGACATTACTCCCCCAAAAAAACACTCAAATCTTGGATTTGTTTGATCCGGAGACGGAATCAGTTGCTGAATACTGCTTTGGCTTGCGAGATAAATCTGATATTCACTGAAAAATACATATACAACTTGAAATGCAACAAAAGGTTTAAAAGTATTTGGAATCCACCAACAAAGAAAACATAATTTGAAGGTCAAAGTTGATCTCTTTCATTCATGGGGTGGTCTTTTTAAATAGAAAAGTGAGTTACATGAATAGTATTCCCCCATATGCATAAGATCAATATACTCACTTTTATCCACTCCCTATTAAATTAGAATAAGATGGAATTTATTCCCCCTAACATGTGAGGGAACGAGACAAACAATAAAGAAATAGAAACTTCTATCCTAACATGCATGTGTCGAGGTAAATGGTGCATGATTTTTCCTGATCTTCTCACGTAAAGGAAAATATCATGTATACACGATATCATATCGGGCATACACGATATTGTTGGCTTTTAGACATTAATCATGTTAGTTTTGATGATTGAATCAACTTAATCTTAGTCGCAATCAAATTGGGTCAAATATATTTCATGCATTGCACAAATACTTGTATTGTGCATATTCTTATCTTATTAAGTGATCAAAATTCAAGGAGAAAAATATTGAAGTCAAAACATGTAATCAAGTCCTGAAGACATGTATTTTATCATTATTTGAGTCATTAGGAAACTTGTGTAAACTTGAGAAAATTGGTGTTAGGGTCCTCTTCACACACCTTAGAACATCTCTAGGGTCATTTCCCACGAAACACATCCAATCGACACTTGAATTGAACTCACATTTAACCAAAACATCGAAAACTAACATGTGCACAATTGCCCAAAATCGTTCAATCGTTGGGAAAAATGGTCGACCGTTGGGCATGCATAATTTGTCCAATAGATACTTTTCTATTCTGTCGACCAAACGGTCGACCGTTCGGCGTGCGGAAAAGTGCTCACTCTAAGTTTGCCCATTCCGATCTACCATCATCAGTTCGGACAACTTTTTCTACACTTGCCCTTGTGCTCATTTGTTTTTCACCTACTCCCAACTTTCTCCAACAATTATATGGACTTGGAGCTTATAAATAGGGCTTCAATCTTATGTTTTATAAATCTCTTACACCCCCCGTTGCTTCCTTAGAGAGAAACTTCTTATACATTCAAAGCTCCATTTTGCACACTCAAGCTTAAACTTCACATTTTGTGTTCGCAATTTCTATCCTACTCAGATGTACTCATAGAATGTTGTTTGTGATTCCCACATCCATTTGCTAGAATCACCAAGGTTGTAAAGTTTCAGGAAGAAGCTTCCCTCTCGGTTATGTTACAACTTCAAACATTTTGACATCAATTTTTTTGACATTCAAACAAAATTACAACTTCAAAAATATAGCATTAATAACCAAAATTTTATATTATTATCTGGAAATCAAGAACAATAAGAAAGTATTGGAATTAAAATTAATCTCTTTTATCATGTATTTACTAAGTGAGATAGTTGTACTGTGTTATCCGGTTAACTGGATCATAATATAATCAGTTAACCAATAAACCAGCCCACTTAGTTAATCAGATCTTTGTATACCCAAATCCATCTAACCATCACCCACACCTATATAAGGTGTTGGTGATTTTAGTGTCATCGATTCATTTTAGTCGTAATGTGATTTACTTGAGACCGATGCGATTTAACGTTAGGCTCGGAAACGAGTTTGGGTAGTGCGGAGTGCACGCTTGTTGAGCTAACGGTTTATCGACCACGAATATGAAGCAAGGGTCGAGGGGGCGCAGCCCCCTCGCGGGGTCGAGGGGCGGAGCCCCTGCGGGGTCCAAGGGGCAGAGCCCCTGGCTGGGATCCCGCTCTTCGGGAAATCCCTATTAATTCTTTATTGGATTTTATGTATTTCCGTTTGAGTGGATAATACCAACCGAAAAAGCGGTTGTGTAACCGCCCAAAGAAGTTGTGTAACCGCCCAACCGCCATTCTGCTTTTTCGATTATCTCATTATAAGAGGGATTCAGTACTCAAAACAAACAGATGAAATACATACTCATTCTCTACCTTGTTTGATCGAAGTTCATATTGCCTGAACGAGATTGTTCATTCTCAGGATTATCCCAGCAAGGTATTCGTGCAACCCGGGCAGTGTAAAATGGTCGAATAATCTTATTCGGAAAGTGATCCGTACACGATCTGAGAAGAGTCCAGGATTATCACAACCCGAAGTCTCCAACATAAGGTTGGCCCCAAACCTATTGTAAATAACGAATTTTTATTTTTCTGTTAATAAGATTTTAATCTGTTCTCTCTATCTTCTTCCTCACGATCTTCTTCTCAATCCATCCATGACTCTCTAGAAGAATCCATCCATAATGCGTTTTTACATGATGCAGCAACAAAATCGATGTGGAACTTATTCGATTTTGATAATCCTCAAACTTACTGTAAAATAAAGATGTTTAACTTTTGTTGTTAGCAATCGAACAAACAAAAACAATTCTTGAAATTCATGAGATTACCACAATAATTCTTACGGTAGTCTAGGTAGTTGTTTTCACCCGAATGTGGATCTTCAGTTTTTAACGTGTTTTCGTAGCATCAGCACCCGACCGAATGTTGGATTGGTCTCAAGAGCACTTGCAACATTACAAAAAATGATAAACAATACGATAGAGAACATTTGATGAAAATGCATTAAGATTAGAAAAGAAAATCGATCTTATACGTTGTTCCTATTGAAAAAGACGGTTTTTTTTATAACTATGATCAGATTTTTCAATTTTATAGTCGTGATAGTAATAGGTTTGAAATTAGTAGTCGTAAGTTAGTAGGGGGTAGTGGTGAGTTTTGGGTAAGTTGGGTTATATTCAGTTAACAATTCTGTGAAATATTCATTCTACAGGAAAATATTTCTTAAAAATTCCGCAACCACCAAACACATATGGTGATGTAGAAACACGATCAAAACCAAGCATGAACCTTAGAAACTTAATTATGTTCCTTCGAGGAATATTCCCTATTCCCTAACTATCTGGTATCTTGTCTTATTCTCCAACACGTTTTCAGAATTTACTTTTGCTTTACAGTAGTTAGTTAGCCAATTTTATCTTCTAATCAAAAGAATTATATATTTAAACTAATGAAAACTCGAGACAGAGCAAGCTAGCAGTTACTCCCTCAAAACTCTTGTTTGTTCTTTTCTCTTGGCTATTGTTAAGTGGATTCTTAATCTATGTTAGCTACCTAGTCGATGTCGGAGTCTGATTGAATATGTTATTGTTAACCTCTCTCTCTCTCTACCTCTCTCTCCAAAATTCCTAAACCCAAACCCATCTCCCTCCCCCATCCTCTACCTTCCTCCGTACTCCGACGACGATGGCGTACTCCTTCTCCGGCGAGTTCTTCTCGACACGATTTGAGTCAAGGTATGCCCACCCACCTCCTTGTTTTTCGAGTTCCTTGGATCGGATGGGTTTGTGGGGAGGCGATGGAGGAGGGACGACCGGCGGTCGTGGAACCGGTGGTCGGAGATGAGGAGGGAGTCGAGAGGGGGACGACGTGAGGGAAGTTGCAAGGTGTTGTCGCAGTTGAGGCCGTTCGGGGCCATGCCGTGGTGGTGGCCGGAAGTTGGGCAGGCCGGCGTGGCCGGCGGTGGCGCCGGAAGTGGCGGCGGTAGGGTTTGATCAGGAGTGGTTTTGGTGTTGGGTTAATTGCACGAGGCCCCTGATTTTGGTGATTATTTGGGTTGAATGATTTGTTGATTTTATTACTGGAACAACCTAAAGTTATTTGTATTTGGTTAATTAATTAATAATTGGTAATTTCAGAATAAACCCTTAACTTATTGGTAATTGATTAAATAAGTAACAATTGGAATAATTGCCTGATAAACCTTGGTTTTGCCATAATTGTGAGAAATGTTTTAAATTAGGGAGAATTACCCTCTGCACCTTGGAAATTAATATATATTGTAGAAAATTTCATAAATTGGGAAATTTGTTGTTTTTCTCTTAAACCTTTGAGAATTATATTTTGGTACGATTTTTGGTGGAATTAGACTTATACCCTTGTACCGTGATTGTGGATTTAAAAATTATATTTTCTTCATGCTGCTTATATGATTTTGTAGTTCGATTCATGTTTATTGCTTTATATTAGTTCTAGGTTGTGTGACCCATGTTGTGGCGTAAGTTGCATTTTCCCCTTGTCTTGTGTGGGGTTGTGTGAGAGGTTCGTGGAATCGATTGTTTACCCACGTTGTTATGAGTGATCGTTGGAGCGTTACTCACGGACTCGTGCGTGAGGTCGAGTAGTGGGGATGGTGTGTGGGGGCATGTATGACTAGATGTTAGGGTGTTCTCTTGTTGGGGCGGTCCGGGATGGTTTACCAGCGTTGTTACGAGTGACCGTTGGAGCTAGGCTCGCAGGCTCGGGTGTTGGGGTTGGATCCCAGGAGTCGATTTTCCCCCTGTGTTGCTGGGGTTCAGAAGGGTCCAACCACGTTGTGGCGAGTGACCGTTAGGGAGCGTTGCTCATGGGCTCGGGTGTGTGGTCGGCTTCCGAAGCCGGATGCAGAACTGGTCAGCTCAACAACGTTGTGACGGGTTGCCGTTTGGAGCGTTGCTCACGGGCTCGGGCGCGTGGTTGGAGTAGGGCCTTGCCTTTTAGGCCAGATGCGCGGTCTTGTTGAGAGTGCACATTCGACCTGGCTGGGCGCGTGGTCACCTTGGGACGTGTGCCAATTCTGCCATGAGAGCGGGTCGAGTGTTGCCTTGTGGGTTGGATGCGTGGTGGGGGTTGAGGTGCACGCTCGACCTCACTGGGCACGTAACCGCCTTGGAATACGAGACCAGTGTGAGCCGTCAGAGACGGTTAGACCTTGTTCGGTATCGGGTTGGGGTGGTATACTGGGTCTTGATTAGAGACTCAGGCGTGTTTGTTCGTGTGCAGGTGGGACGCGGTAGGTGATTGGACGTGACTTGGGCTTTGGACACGTGGATTGGATCTGTTGAGCTCAGTGTCATATATTTTTCATACTCCTCTCAGTAGTTATGTAGTAGGATTCAGAGTTCTTGTATTTTCCTTCCGCATTGTACTTTGACTTTGATCTTATAATATATTTTAATTGAGGTCTGGAGTTGGTTATTTCAGTTAGTGTCCCTTTTTTGCTTCCTTTTAATGTTGTGATTATCGCTGTGTCCCTAGTGCGGATTAGGAGCATTACAGTTATAATACCACAAGTGCACGACCGCATTGAAGCGGTGGCAAGCATGGGTCGGTCCACAGGAAGCGCGTGTGAGTCGGGTTCGCGATACGCGAGTGGGAAATGAAAAGGAGAGAGATGCGATCAGAATCAAAGTAAAACATGTAGGAAATTAGAAACAAACAATAAAACTAAACCCCTCAGGGGTTAGAGAAAGAACATGGAGATGAAAATGTGTGGTGTAGTGTGTGTTCAAATGTGCTCATTAAAATATGTCATACATGAAATCCATAAAACTTAATTCCAACTTTGCCTCCACATAAAATAAGATAAAACATACAAGACAATAATTGAAATGAAGCAAATATGTTCACATGCATAATGACTCAAATCCAACTATGTCTTCACATGAAATAAGATTTATCACAATCATTAAAACATACAAGACATTAATTTGAATAAAGCCGACATGAGCACATGGATGCACATGCCTTGTTCCCCTCTTCCACTCCATCCTTATCCTAACATCATCATTCCCCATAAAATAAGCCCACTAATCTAAGCATGTGGCAAACTTCATTCAAGAGCATTAACACATCAAAGATAAGAGTGAAATCTCATTAGATGGTTATAGAAATTATGTAAAGCTCAAAGTATTATGATTAACACATACTAATCCATCATATGACCAAATAACCTTCTTCTCCACCCCCCAATGGGGATGGACTACTCTTTACTCATCTCTATACTAAAGAAACCATAAAAATAACATAAACCCAAAATAGAAATGAAGCAAAACAAGATTAAGCTAACAACAATATGAGAGAAATTGCATCAAAGTAAAGAACAAAAACAAAACTAGATTAAGAAACAAGAATACAAAGTTTGCTCCCCTCTAACCCCCTTATTACACTACTAAAACAGGAAACTAAAACCTACTCTAATGGGGAAGGAGGAAGAAGAGGTGGTCAGGAGGTATTACAGTAGAATATATAGACTAATACATGGTTAGGATTAATTTGGGAATAATCGGATGGCTTTAAATCACATCTGATAGTCCAGGAATGCTCCAAACCGAATATCCGACCCACGACCGAAATTTCAACTCATTTGGACCATTTTGATCTGCCAATGGCGGATCAAATGACCCTGATCGGGTTGAAATTTTGCGTTGCGCTTGATTTCTTCATTTGGCACACGGGGTGAAGTCCAGGTCTGCTGGCTTGAACGGATTTGAGTTTAATTGGCGAAATATTGATTTGGTTCAAGTCATGTGTCACAACACTTTGCATTTCACAATCAGGTCCTTCCAGATTTTCACTTGGGTCCTTCCTGATTTGCGATCCAGTCCTTGTGCATTACAAATAGGCTCAGAACCTTCCAAATCAGTCAATACTTGCTACATTTAGGTCATTTTTGTTCATTTCCTCTTCTTTATTACCTAACTCCTGAAACACTACAAACAACAACTCGAGTAGCATAATTTTGTGGTAAAATAAAGGATATATAGCATGAATATGATGCATGATATGCTACTAATCAAGTACCCCTACACTTACCTTTTTTTAGTCCTGAGTAAAACGAAGAAAGAGAAAAAATGAAGAAAAGTGAAACATGCAAAAAACAAGGAAATCCAAACGCGGGCATTTAGCAAGTGCAACAAGTCGTTAAACCTCCAGGTCGCCAAGGAGGAAAAGTGTTGTCTCCTGAGGGTTTTCAGCAGATATACCGACAAAATCTGAACATTGATGCAATATTCAATCTATCAACACGACTTGTTGGACATGTAACCATCCATCTCAACAAAAAACTCTCGAGTCGACCACTCTCACCACCACGAGGCTAAGCTCACAAAAAGTGCTCGAGTCAGCCCTAAAACGCTACCAGAGAGTGTAAAAGGGAGGAGACTAGAACGTAGAAGTAGATGAGAAGAAGATGACTCAGACGAGAAGGGAAGAATCCCTAGAAACTAGCGTGGGTAGTGGGAGAGGGTAAAAGCCTAATCTAGCAAGCACGGCTAAAACAACTTATGGCTATGGGTCCTTAGGCTAGACGACGCCTAACTTCGAGGTCATTAGTCTCGACACGCCTCATCTCCCTACAACGAAGACCACAATGCCCAGCAAGTGATACCAAATTCGGAGATCCAGTACCTCCTACTATCGACAAGGCAGGCGACGTCGATCAGGTCATGACAGTCTCAACTGGATCACTCTCCTAGTGCGTCCAAATTCCTTAGGGCCAATGTCTATTTGCTTTTAGATTAAGGCTTTACTTGAGTGTATTTTTTTGGGGGCTAAGGGAGGGGTGATGAAATTGCCCACCTTATCTTTGAAGACTATAAGTGATGCCCCTTAAAGATGTTTTGAAATCTTAGGCTAGCAAGCAACTCACCACACTCTTGTCCCGATGCACCTTACTAACTAATGCATGCTTTAACCATACATGAATTGACTCACATTGAAGGTAGCACTCTTCTCCACCTTGAGTTTTGCTTCAAGGCTTACTCCAAGTAGAGAGAATGCCACCAAGCAATGTGTCCCTACAAAGGAAGGTGAAGAGTTCTATTTGTAGGCATGGAAAAAGATAATCCGGGACAATCCCCTGGTATGGGACTAAACCAATACCAGAAATAGACTAAATGCACACTAATACACGCCCCAAATAAATCTTAGCCAATTGGCGGTCTACAGTGTTCGGATCACTTTGGATTTTCTTCTGGGCTTTTATGAATGGTTTGGTTTGTCTTTGATGCATCTACTTTGCTTGTTGGAGCTCCGACCTGAATAGAATTGCCAAAATACTCCCCATGGTGGTGTGAAGTATTCTTGTTTGCTCATTGGTCCTTCGATCTTACATTCAGGTCCTTCGATCTTGTATCTTAGTCATTGAGTCTTTCAACTCAGTCCTTTTTCATGCTTTTAGGGCCTTTTATGCATCTTCTCTTCAAACCTATTTATTTCTGAAATTCAAACATAAAACTCGTCACGTAGCATTGTTTAGGTGAAAGATAATGGATATAAGATACAAATATAAGCATGAAATGATGTCAATAACCTCAAGTAAAACATTATGGAATTGTGTTTCGTGTCATTAATGTTTTACTGTGTCTTGGATCCTAAGATATGAGACTTATATCTTTTCACTCAAGAAGTGCTTGATTTGATTATTGTTAAAAGCTATCAATGAGTATAGTGATAAAGGCAATAGTTGGTTGAACATGACTTGTGTTGAAAAAGATAGCTAGTCAAACGATTATCGTTGCCCCTTTTTATTGAGTGATGATATTAGTGAGCCCCTTGATAAAACAAAATTATAATGTGTACAATGTAACTTGAGTTAAGTTACATAGTTATAATTAGCTTAAAAAATCAAGAAATGAATATAATACAAAGCTGAGACATTTCTACTTTGTATATATTCTTAATATCATGAGGCAAGGGACGGACACAAGTGGTGCACTTACATCACTAAATGGACCGTGTTTTAGTTCAAGTGGAACAAAGATATCTATGCTAATTGAGTAACTATAATGTGTAGCTAGATACCGCTTATAGTTTGAGATATTAAGTGTTTAATATCACTGTCAATTTGATTTAGATCCTCCTATAGGTCACACCACAAAACTGGGAAACAAGAAGCTTGATTTTGAGTTCATATGATGTGTCGGGTTTCATATGAAAAATGGACACATGTGGTGAATGAATAAAATCAATATGTCATGAGAATTGAAATAATTAGAATCATAATAAATTCATATAAGGTGTATATATTGTGGGGTGTAATAATTTAATATTACATAGGATAATATATTATATAAGATATCAATTTGCTAAAAACCCCAAAAGATCAAATTTTGTTGGAAATAAATCCAAAATTTGACAAAGGCAAAATCAGGGTTAAACACGGTAAACCGTTTAAGGTTCGATCGACCGAGGTGTCTTCGGAATGGTCAACTGAACGGGGAACGCGTAAACACAATTGGTTGACCGAAATTGTCTGGAGTGCCTGGACAATTGGGTTCGCAACTGAGCGTGAACGGTCAACCGAGATAAAATATCTTGGGATATTTTCGGTAGACCAAAGGTGACACGGTGTTCCGATGAATGTTCGCCAGGAGAAATTTTGGTGGGTCAACGGTCGACCGGAGCAAGACGCAGATCGTCCGAATATTTCCAGAGAATTTTTCTCATGCATATTCGGTGGACCGTCTAGCTGACGTTCCACCGAACACGTGTTAAAACTGAATGGTTCGGTTAACCGAGAAGAATTCTCGGTCAACCGAACATCACGATTTTTTCCTGAATTGTTAAGAGAGTAATTAGATCATGAGTTGGATTAATTCCAGATTTAATTAAACATTTTTGAGGATGCTTATGTAGCAATTTGAGATTGATTTTAGGAGAGAATAAGCAAGAGTCATGATTAAAGAATAGTTCTTGATAATGATGTTTTGGGAGTCTATAAAAGGACCCCTTATCCTGCTTGTTTATGTTAATGCATAAATTCTTTCTCTCATTAATCTCTCCCTTAGTCGCCACGAAAATCTCTTGATAGTTTTATGTTTTGGAGATAGAAATCTCAGGAGATTAAAGAGGGGTTATTAGCTAGATTCTAAGCTTAATTAGAGATTGATTGGCTAACTCCTTTCACTATAATCTTGTTTAGAGTTTGGTGAACACTTGGAGGTGAATCAGAGGGTGATTCGACATGCAACGGAACTCTGGATCTTCTGAAACGTTTTAGAGAACATTTGAGTATGATCATCTATCCTTTGTTTATTTTAATATGTGTAGGTGATGCATTGCATACATTGCATCATATGTCTTTCATTTAGATTACTTTTACATCAATAAATGCTACTAAGGTATGTGTTTAGTCTTATTTACAGAATACAGGGACCTGAATGCAATTTACCCACATCCCGAGCATAAACGCGTACAAAAGACTCGTTTCTATCATAAAGACCAAGTTCAAGTTTATCGGGCTTCAAATGGAAATGTATCCAAGCATAAAAGCATTCAAGACCTAATTACGAAAAGAACAAGGACTTAAGCACAAAAGTAGCCGGGGACTTAATTGCAAAAAGTGAAGGACCTAATTGCAAATCACGAGTAGCTTTTATTATTATGGATAAAATATAAAGAAAAATCAATGTGGATCTCCAAATATATGAAGAAATTAATTCGGATCTCCAAAGATATGCAAGAATCAATCCAGACGCGCAAATGACATTGAAATCATACCATAAACACACAGGAAAAATCCGGGTCGATTCTGAGCCAAAAAGGTGGCGATTCCGCCGCACCAAATTAGATTCATGCTCTAAAAATTTTACCGGTTGCGTGTTGACGCGTGTACTTTCTTATTTCATGCTTAGGTCCCTTGTATCGGCTATAAATAGCCCCGAGAACGATGTTGTGAGGAGTTCTTCCTTTTGTTCCATAATTTAGCAATAAAATTCTGTTTCTTTTATTTTATGTTTTTAATTTTCTTTTCTTAGTTTCTCTAGGACCCCTTCTTCCTCCCTCCATGAGTTTCTAACTCTTTCCAAAGGGTGGAGGTGATGGAATGAGGGTTAGAGAAGATGAATTGCATGTTATTATTTTAAGTTCATGATTAGTTTATTTTGATTACTTGAGTTTATGTTAAGTCATTTATCTTGTAATGCTTCATAACTAACATGATTTACAATAAGTTTCAGTAATTCTCTGATCTAAACCTAAATCTAAACCTCCACCCAACGGATTTCTCTTCTTATTTCTTGTTTTAGTTCTAATTGCTTTTGTTTCGTACTTTAGATAACTAAATCAAAAATACCAAAAAAACCCAACTTATTTGTTCTCCCTTCTTCCCCTAAATCGAAATCACACTAACAACGAAATCTCTCCCTCCTTGTGTTCGACCCGTACTTGCCACGTCTTCATAGACGCCGTGCACTTGCGGTATAAATAAAATTCTCATCAAGTTTTTGGCGCCGTTGCCGGGGAGGCGACGCAGATTTTTGTTGTTTTTGTATTTTCGATTTTATCCTGTTTATCTTGTGCGCAATCTAAGTATTTGGATTTGTGTTTCAGGGGACAACAGAATGCGCGGAGAAATCCGGGCACATTTGGAGCTAAACGAGCGGCGAAATCGCCGCACCTGAAGAACAACTTGCGGCGAATTCGCCGCACCAGTAAGGCTTCTGGGCGTCATTTTTCTCTGGGGTCGTCTACATCGTGGATTGGTCGCATTGAGCTACTGGAAATTTCGAGAGCAGGCGGCGAACCTGTCTGAGCATTGCGGAGGTAACTTTTCTTGCCTTTCTCGTATAATCTGAATTTTCGAAAAGTTTCCTTTCGTAGAATTGCACGTGTTAGGGTCAAAAATTCCATAATTAGCAATAACTCAACTCTGACCTAAAAATTGGCAAAATTAGAAAGACCTTAGTGCATGCATCATATAATGTTTTGTTTGCATTATTCTTGCTAAATTATTGCAAATTATTTTTGTTGAAGAGTGTTGGAGACAAGGTACGTATCGCGGTTTTTAACGACTGCATTTAAGCATATAATTTAATTTGCATACAACCTTGCAATTGCCCCCATTAAAAAGACCATTGTTTGACTATCTTTGTTAGATCTAAGTTAAACTATCTTAAGGGCAACTCCATAGGAAAAGATACGGTAGGGATTTCATCACCCTTCCGTGGCCCACAAATCACAATCCTCAAGTGTCACCCAAGCCTAAAATTAAAATCAATTAGACATTGACCCCTAAGGACTCGGACTCAATTAAGGAGGAGATTGGTTTGACTTGCTATGACCTGAAGCTAATTGAATTCAATTTGGTGTCTAGAAAGTGTTTTTGTGTTGACGAAAGTCTTCCAAGCGACGTGGTTGTCTAATTGGCACCGACTCTGTTGGAAGCGCCCCCACTAGCTATACACTAACTGGCCAACTTGGTTTGATTGGTGAGGGAGGTGAATCAAGCAAATCAATTCGACTCAACCAGTTAGGAGTCGTCTAGATCTAAGCGACACTAGGTCTAGGATTGTTTGAACCGTGCTTTCTTAGGAAACCTCTGACCGACCCTCTTATCTATCTTTAGAGTTAAGTTTCCCTTCTCCTCTGAGTCATCTTCTTCTCACCTACTTATACGTTCTAGTCTCCTCCCCTTTACATTATCTATTAGCATTTTAGGGTCGAGTCGAGAACTTGTGCTTGCTTAGCCTCATAAGGGTAAGAGTACTTGACTCAAGAGTGTTTTGATGGATGGTTACATGAGCAACCATCCATATCATTGTTGGGACCAGGACAATGCTTCCTGGTATTCTAAAACCTTGCAACCTGGGGTGGCTCAGACTAACACCCCATATGGTTGGGACAATCCTAATTGTATGACTGAGCAATCCTTATATTGGGGTAACATGAGAGAGGCACCGACTGCTAGACCACAATCTAGTTATGTCGGATCATATGCTGGTCAACAAACTGAGACATTACAACAAACTTTTGCCTCCTTCATGCGTAGGACAGACAACATGAGTGCACCGGTGGCTCCAGTAGCCGTACCGTGCGACTGTTGTGGGTTGAGTGGTCATGTTATCAGGGAATGCCCTTATGTTCCCCCAGAGCCTGAGTATGAGCATACTTTTTCCCAAGACGCTCAAAATGACTATTACGCATCCGCGTACAACCCGAGAGTGATGGATTCGTGGAGAAACAATTCCTATCCAAATTCTTATACTTCATTTTCACCTCAGTATCCTCCTCCCGAATACCCAGAATTCTACCAACTCCCCACGTCAAATCATTATTCTCAGCCCATCAACACCCAATCCCATAATTTCACAAGCTCAAACTTGGACCTCATAATTGACCACGTACCTAATTCCTTGGAACAAACTTTCCTTACGTACATGGAATCCACTCAACGATCCGTACAAAATATAACATCGCATTTGAGTCAAATGATACAACAATTAGGTGAACGTAAGGAGAGTAACTTTTCGTGTCAACATGAGGATCCACCTTTTGATATCGAACCACCACCACATCCACAAATTCAAAGCACAATCTGTCAAAGCCAAACTCCTAGTCAGTCTGAAGGACTTGGGGTTTCAATTCACGATCACTTAGTGGAGGATTCGATACACATTGACCAATTTCATCATGAGTCGGCCCAGGATTGTGTCCTATCTTCTTGTCCCGTGGCCCTTGAGCCACATGATCTTCATGTTGCATCTCTTAAGGACTCAGCTCTGGTGGAGCAAGATCTCCCTAGTACCCTCAATTTCAAACAACCTGATGAGAGTCTGCCTCTCACCATTGTTCCTGATCATCTTGGAAATGATGGAACATCAAACAACCACATAGCTCATGAGGGTATTAGAAGTGCCTTAGAAAATACCTTGGGTATGAGACCCACTTTTTGTTCGCCTGGTGTGTCGGACATGCCTAACGAGGTTCTTGACCTCGTTCCGACACACCAGCCAGTTTGTTGGAGAGTTTGGATTGATGATCATAACTTCAACACCGCAACGGGAGAAACTCCTCTTCCGTTGCCCCTTAATTCCCAAACTCTCGAGAGGTTCAAGCTCTTTCAGTTTGATCCGTTGAATGAGACGCCTTTGCGTCCAATTCATGAACCTCTCATTTCATCTAGCGCTTTTTGTGAAGGCGCCCCACACATGCATTTTCTGGCCCCAAGTGGTGTCATGTTTCCTTTTCAGGTGCACTGACCCACTCTTGAAGTTTCCATTTGATGTCTCTTGACAAATGAAGATGGGAACTTATGTTTGTACATAGTTATATATGTATAAAAATAAATAAATAAATAAATAAATCATCTGTTGTATTTATCCCTTCTTTAGCATCTCACAGGTTTTTGAGGGAATTCGGGTTTTTGTCCATCAACAGAGCCATGAACTTTCCTTTGTACTTCACGTTGGTGAGATCTTTCCTTTTTTTTATGCATAAATCCATGTAGTATCTTGCTCACATTCATTGAGGACAATGCATGATTTAGGTGTGGGGGGTGTTTATCTATGTATATATCTATTTGTTTGTTTTATTTTGTTAAAAAAAAATCATCAATGTTTCATGACATAGCTTAAGATTGAACTGCTAAAACCCGTGTACAAATTGCATTGAGTTTTTGTTCGATATTATATAGTTCTGCTTGTAGAAATTGTGACATAAATCTAAGTTCCAAAGAAATAACCCATTGCTCTTTAAGACATGTATGCACTTAAATTGGATGAATCAAATCTTTGAAGTGGTTGATAAAAAGCAGAGGTTGAGGAAAATATACCGGGAAGTGTGGACTTCTAATAGCAATTAAGCCTTGAGGAAAATAAAAATAAAAATAAAGGAATAAAGTGAAGAAAACACATTTTGCAAAATGATTACAAAAGCCCAAGCCTTTGAGTCACTGGTCCGTAGGGGTATCTTGAAACCCGGTAACTTGAGTCTACCAGCTCGGGATTATCGACCAAACTCGCTACACGAATGCAAAAGGGTAAAAGTGTCAAAAAGCAAATGTGTTGAATCATGGAAGAAAAGAAAAGAAAAGAAATAATAATAATACTCAAGGCCCAAAGCTAAAAGAATGATCCATGCCATGGTTGATCCGAATGATACTTCACCACCAGAGGAGGCGTGCAAAATAATTCAAGTGATAAACATGTGTAGAAGGGTTAGTGGTGTGAATGTTGGAGGAACAAAGACCAAGTCATATTTTTAATGAGTTAGATTCATATAATGAGCATGCAAAAATTCTTAGTGAGATGTATAAGGTTGAGGTAGGGATATTGAGAACTATTAATGAAACGTTGATTTAGGATTTTGTGGGTATATCCGCTGAAAACCCTCAGGAGACAACACTCCTCCTTGGCAACAAGGAGGTTTAAAGGCTTGTTGCACATGCTAAGTGCAACCGTGATTCCTACGAAAGTGAGTTAGGATTTCCCTGTTTTTATTTTTCGTATCTTCTGTTTTGCTAGGGACTAGCAAAATCTAGGTGTGGGGGTATTTGATGCATTGCATACATTGCATCATATGTCTTTCATTTAGATTACTTTTACATCAATAAATGCTACTAAGGTATGTGTTTAGTCTTATTTACAGAATACAGGGACCTGAATGCAATTTACTCACATCCCGAGCATAAACGCGTACAAAAGACTCGTTTCTATCATAAAGACCAAGTTCAAGTTTATCGGGCTTCAAATGGAAATGTATCCAAGCATAAAAGCATTCAAGACCTAATTACGAAAAGAACAAGGACTTAAGCACAAAAGTAGCCGGGGACTTAATTGCAAAAAGTGAAGGACCTAATTGCAAATCACGAGTAGCTTTTATTATTATGGATAAAATATAAAGAAAAATCAATGTGGATCTCCAAATATATGAAGAAATTAATTCGGATCTCCAAAGATATGCAAGAATCAATCCAGACGCGCAAATGACATTGAAATCATACCATAAACACACAGGAAAAATCCGGGTCGATTCTGAGCCAAAAAGGTGGCGATTCCGCCGCACCTCAAATTAGATTCATGCTCTAAAAATTTTACCGGTTGCGTGTTGACGCGTGTACTTTCTTATTTCATGCTTAGGTCCCTTGTATCGGCTATAAATAGCCCCGAGAACGATGTTGTGAGGAGTTCTTCCTTTTGTTCCATAATTTAGCAATAAAATTCTGTTTCTTTTATTTTATGTTTTTAATTTTCTTTTCTTAGTTTCTCTAGGACCCCTTCTTCCTCCCTCCATGAGTTTCTAACTCTTTCCAAAGGGTGGAGGTGATGGAATGAGGGTTAGAGAAGATGAATTGCATGTTATTATTTTAAGTTCATGATTAGTTTATTTTGATTACTTGAGTTTATGTTAAGTCATTTATCTTGTAATGCTTCATAACTAACATGATTTACAATAAGTTTCAGTAATTCTCTGATCTAAACCTAAATCTAAACCTCCACCCAACGGATTTCTCTTCTTATTTCTTGTTTTAGTTCTAATTGCTTTTGTTTCGTACTTTAGATAACTAAATCAAAAATACCAAAAAAACCCAACTTATTTGTTCTCCCTTCTTCCCCTAAATCGAAATCACACTAACAACGAAATCTCTCCCTCCTTGTGTTCGACCCGTACTTGCCACGTCTTCATAGACGCCGTGCACTTGCGGTATAAATAAAATTCTCATCAGTAGGAATGCATGATATTAGAATAAACAAATACATGTAAGTAAAATAAATGAAAATATGAAATCGTTCTTGTATGTTTGTATGAAAATTTTAAAAATATATACATACATAGGGACACAAAATCCTACAGATACTAGGGTGGAAATGATGTATAAGAATTTGAATACGAATTGTCTCCCTACGAATCCATCCCTCTCCGGTTGTACGCGGATGCGTAAGGGTCACATTGAGCATTTTGGGAAAAGGTGTGCTCATACTCATGCTATGGGGGAACATAAGGACATTCCCCAAAAATATGACCACTCAACCCGCAATAGTCACACGGTACAGGTACTGGAGCTACCGGTGCACTCATGTCATCTACCACATGCATGAAAGAGGCCAAAGGTTCTTGTATTGTCTCAGTTTGACAAACATATGATCCGACATAACTAGATGATGGTCTAGCTATTGGTGCCCCTCTCATATTACCCCAATATGAAGAATACTCAGCTACACAATTAAGATTATCCCAACCATACGGTGTTTCTCTGATCCACCCCAGGTTGCATGGGTCCGGAGTACCAGGGAGAATTATCCTGGTCCCAACAATGATATGGATGATCGCCCATGTAACCATCCATCTCGACAAAGAACTCTCGAGTCGACCACTCTCACCACCACGAGGCCAAACACGCAAAAAGTGCTCAACTCGACCCTAAAACGCTAACAGAGAGTGTAAAGGAGAGGAGACTAGAACGTAGAAGTAGGTAAGAAGAAGACGACTAAGAGGAGAAGGGAAGAATCCAAAAACTAGCGTGGGTAGATGGTGATGGTAGAAGCCTAGTCTAGCAAACATGAGTCCTTACAGATAGACGACGCCTAACTGGGAGGTCACACGACCTCAACACGCCTCACCTCCCTACGACAAAGACCACAAAGCCCAGCAAGTGAGCCAAGATCCGGAGATCTTGTCTCTCCTACTATCGACAAAGTAGGCAACGCCGATCAAGCCATGACAGTTGTGACCGGATCACTCTCCTAATGCACCCGAGTCCTAGTGGCCAATGTCTGCTTGATTTTAGATTAAGGATTCACTTGAGTGTGGTTTGTGGGGCTAAGGGAGGGGTGATGAAATCCCCCACCTTATCTTTAAGACTATAGGCGGTGCCCCTTAAGGATGTTTTGAAAGCTTAAGCTAGCAAGCGACTCACCAAACAAGCACCCACCTCACTCTTGTTACAATGCACCTTACTAACTAATGCATGCTCTAACCATGCATGAATGAGAGATCGTGTGCACGTACCTCATGCCAGTAATCGACAATAAGAATGTAAAGAAAAAGAAAGACAAATGCGTGCAAGGTATACAAATGATGCATGACCTAGGGGCAATAAGTCTAATCTTTTGCTTTGAGTTTTATGATCCAAGTTGTCTTAATAAGGGATCATGCAAGCCTAATTATTTTTTAACACTAAAACAAAGCATGCATGGCATAACCAGTGAAAGGAAACAACTAGAAATACATAAAGGAAGCTACTGTTTAAACAAAAATTCAAGTTGACTTACCCAATCCGCCAGTGGCGGATCCAAATCCGCTACTGGAGGATGTTCTGGAGAATCTGGTCCACAAACTTCAGTAGTGTCCTTCCAACCTGCCATAGGTCCTCATGTTTCCTTGTGACCCCATTCCAGTAACCAAAAAATGGAAATGTAAAAACAAAGAAAACCCCCACCGATATGACGAACCCTGATTGATCATTTTATATTTAACCGCAAGTGCACGACCACGTTGAAGCGGTGGCAAATACGGGTCATCCACTGGGAGGTGTGTCGAGACTTGGTTTGTGCAAAGGCGAGAGGTAAAGCAAGAAAACTAAACCCCAAAGGGGGTAGAGAAATAATGTGAACATAAAGAAGTGTGTGTGTGTTCATTAAGCTCCTCACAACATGTAGTGCATGAAATCATAAAACTACATCCAACTTTGCCTCTACATGAATTAAGATAAGACTACATTATTAAAACATACAAGACAATAATTGGAATGAAGCTACATGAACTCAAGTATAAAGACTATACCCTACTATGCCTCTACATGAATTAAGATTTCACTACATCATTAAAACATACAAGACATTAGCTAAGGTAAAGGCAACAAGAGCACATACACTACAAATTGTGTTTCCAATATTGACTTCATCCATATCCTAACCTTATCATTCCCCATAAAATAGGTCCACTAATCAAAGCATAAGCTAAGCTTCATTCAAGAGCATTAGCATATCAAAGATAAGAGTGAAAACCCATTAGATGGTTATGGAAATCATATAAAGCTCAAGGGATAAAGATAACACACACTTAATGCACTACATGATTATATCACATATTTCTCCACCCCCCAAATGGGGATGTAACTACTCACTACTCATTACACTACTGTTTAGACTAAGTAAAGAAAACATTTAACTAAGATACTAAAATTACTAAACAAGAGATTAAACAAAGTAAAGCAACCCACACAAAACAAGCAACATAACAAAACAAGATTAAAAGAAACAAATAAACTTTTATTAACAATGACTCACATTGAAGGAAACATTCTTCTCCACCTTGAGTTATTGCTTCAAGGCTCACTCCTTAGTAGAGAGAATGCCACCAAACAATGGGTAAATACAATGGAAGGTGAAGAGTTCTATTTATAAGCATGGAAAAAGCTAATCGGGGACAATCCCCCGATGTGGGACTAAACCAATACCAAAAATAGCCTAAACACATGATAATACAAGTCCAGGAGAAAGCTTGGCAGATCTGGGGCCATATGGACCGCCAATTAGCGGTCCAAGATGTTGGCTTTTTGGCCTTAATCCGTATTTTGATGATGTAATTAAACCTAATCTTAATTAGGACATGTAGATTAGCACATGTAGTATAATAGTATACATGTTGTATTGTGCTAACATCTACAGGTGATCAAGACTCAAGAAAGAAGAAAAATCAAGTCAAGACATGTAATCAAGCTAGGATTGAAGACATGTAATTTTACCTTTCTTTGAGTATTAGGAACTTATGTGAATTGAGCATAACATAAGCTAATATGCATGCACTCACACACTAGGTTCCTTGTAGGAGTCACACACAAAATATCATATAATTTGGACTCCATTAGATCACCTAAACACCTAAAACATTGGTCGCCAGTCTACCTGAGTTCGGTCGACCGTTCACCTTTCGGTCGACCGGTTATACACAATATTTGTTATACCAGACCAATCCGTTCAACCGATCACATTTCTATCAACCGATTACCCAGACCTGTTCGGTCGACCGGT
Source organism: Triglochin maritima (assembly GCA_963682175.1). Lineage (NCBI taxonomy): Eukaryota > Viridiplantae > Streptophyta > Magnoliopsida > Alismatales > Juncaginaceae > Triglochin > Triglochin maritima. Next base: position 9,141,007 of record OY821788.1, on the reverse strand, counting down.
AGACCTTCGGTCGACCGTTTCGTTTGCCATTTCTGGTAAAAATATTACCGTTTTATTTGTCGTATTATACAACGGTCGTATACACATTTTTCTCAATATTCACCCCCATATACATTAGAACCGGTCGAACAAAATACATCTTTCGGTCGACCGTTTAATTCGTGAAAAACCCCCTGCTATCGGTCGACACAAGTTTGTCCAACCGATCAAGATTTCTCTCTACCGAACCCAGTAGTTCGGTCGACCGGTACCTGCTCGGTCGACCGTTGACCTATAGAACTTAAGTGATTCGGTCGACCAGTACCTATGTTCGGTCAACCGATCCATCAACAGACTCAAGGGTTCGGTCGACCGATACACCTTTCGGTCGACCGTTTCTGGACAGATTTCTGAACCCGATTTTCTGTTTTGTGTATCTTGCACAAAACCCAATCAAATCTTGTCCAAACGGCTAGAAATCTTTAGGAGCTTATAAATAGAGGTTCACACTTAGTTTTCCACAAGATTTCACAACTCCAAAGTGTCAAACTTATAGTGAGATTTTCCACAACCTCAAAGCTCCCAATTAGTGATTCCAAAGCCTAATTTCCACATCCTTCATCACACAATCATCTAGCAATTGTTGTGCTCAATTAGAGAGTGAGTTCCACTCAGTCACCATTGTTGCAAAGAGAGCAAGGGTCTTGGTGAAAGCCCAAGACAAAGTGAGCAAGGGTCTTGGTGAAAGCCCAAGACAAAGAAGTAGAGATTTCGGTGAAAGCCCGAAGTGATCCTCTCGGGTTGTGAGAGGTGGTGCCAAGCTCGGCGAGGGTTGTTCGCGAGCTTGAAGACTTGTAAAAGGCGTTGCTCCCGGCCCGGAACGGGGAGGCATAGTGAAGACGCAAGAGGAGCTCGAACGGGGATTCGAGAGGGGCTTGCAAGAGAGGACGTAGGCGCGGCCGAACCTCTGTAAAACCGACGCGTCTTCTTTTTGTGGTTTGCATTATTTCCTACACTTGCTTGTTTCGTTTTTAAATTTCCGCTGCGCATATCGATTGCTTAAACAAGTAGGTGATTAGATTAAAAAGTGATTAGTTTGTGGACCCATAGACCCACACGATCCAATCCTACATTTGGTATCAGAGCCTCGTTCGTTAATTTTGTTCTTAATCGATAAATTAACATGGCTCTTAATGCATCCACACCAAATGAATCATTTAAACCACCATATTTTGATGGAGATAACTTTGTATCATGGAAATCTGAAATGTCTTCATTTGTTAAATCCATGAACATTAACATGTGGTTTATGATTCAAACTCCATATGAATCACCTAGATATCATATTAGTAAATGGAGTTTAGAAGATGAGAAAAATGCATCCCTAAATGCAAAAGCTATGAATGTCTTATTTTGTGCATTAGGAGATGAACATTTTAATCTTGTTTGCTCATGTGATAGTGCTCATCATATATGGCAAACATTAGAAAAGAATTTTGGTGAAGGAGATTCACCAACCGGGAAAAAGGGAGAAGCCACTCCAATGGATGTAGCTCAAGTTAGATGTGAAGAAATCAATTCAACATCTTGTTCAACATCAGGCTCATCCGATGGAGAAAGTGAAGATGAGGTATCTTCTAGTCACTCTTCAAGTTGTAGTTCAAGTGGAAAATCATCGCATTCACATAAACTACAAAATGCATTTCTGAAAATGGTAGAAAAATGTAAAGAGCTTCATGAATCAAATAAATTAGCAAACAAGCAAATAGATGAGCTTAAATGTCAAAATGCATCTATGTTAGATGATAAAGTTGATTTGCTTGCTAAAATTGATGCTCTTACTTTAGAAAATGCATGCTTGAAGAATGAGTGCTTAAATGATAAATCTACCTCATCTAATGCAATTGAAAGTCATATGCTTGAAAATGACAAAATTGACTTGCTAAAGAAACTAGATAAATCATATCTTGAAAGCAAGCAAACTTTAAATGACTTAAATTGCATGATTGAAAAAGTTGCAAATTTAGAGATTCACATGCTTAACATGAATGAAAAGCATAATTCTATGATTAAAAATCTAAATTGTTTAAATGAATCTCTAGCAACTAAAAACAGTGAACTTAAGGTCTTAAATGAAAATTTGTCAAATAAATTGCATAAGTTCACACATGGCAATAAAAACAATTTTTATGTTAAAAACTTTCCTATTCAAATTAATGTTAAACATAATTTTGCCATGAAAAAGAAAGTAAGTGTAGAGGTACCAAAATCAACTTGGATTTGGGTACCAAAAGCTAAACTTAATGGACCCAAGCAAAAATGGGTACCAAAATCTACACTTGTAGGAGCTTGAGGAAGAGATTGGTGGTGACCGGGTGAGCCAAAGCGTCGAATTCGAATCCGGTTGCATCACCAAATCAAGATTGGAGCTATTCAAGATTCAAGTTTGGTATAAAAATTTCTATCTCTAAAATTTCTGAAAAATAGCTCTAATCTAGTCAATATGCTTAATTGTCATATCCTTAGAGTTCAATTCATTGAAAATCATTAACCCTATTCATTGCAAATCATTTATCACATCCATTAATTTTAAATGTCAAATTTTAAATGGATGTTAGAATAAGGCTTAAGTTGAAACTTAAATGAACTTAACTTGAATCATATTCATTGTTTCCATTTAGCCTTATTGATAGGGGGAGCTTAATTGTCATATCTTTTATTAAGAGTAATGAAGTGCTAAATTTAGGGGGAGCTACTTCATTACAAGACATCCAAACTCTATGCTTAAAGTCATAATTAATTGTTGTTTTTGATGGATGTCAAAGGGGGAGAAGTAATAGATTAGGGTTACTTGAAATATACATGAAATTATCAAGAAAAACTATGCACATCCATAGGGGGAGCATGTATATGCATAGTTAACTTATACATGTTTCAAGTATTAGGTTGGTTTAAGATATAGGTTGCCATCATCAAAAAGGGGGAGATTGTTGGCTTTTTGGCCTTAATCCGTATTTTGATGATGTAATTAAACCTAATCTTAATTAGGACATGTAGATTAGCACATGTAGTATAATAGTATACATGTTGTATTGTGCTAACATCTACAGGTGATCAAGACTCAAGAAAGAAGAAAAATCAAGTCAAGACATGTAATCAAGCTAGGATTGAAGACATGTAATTTTACCTTTCTTTGAGTATTAGGAACTTATGTGAATTGAGCATAACATAAGCTAATATGCATGCACTCACACACTAGGTTCCTTGTAGGAGTCACACACAAAATATCATATAATTTGGACTCCATTAGATCACCTAAACACCTAAAACATTGGTCGCCAGTCTACCTGAGTTCGGTCGACCGTTCACCTTTCGGTCGACCGGTTATACACAATATTTGTTATACCAGACCAATCCGTTCAACCGATCACATTTCTATCAACCGATTACCCAGACCTGTTCGGTCGACCGGTAGACCTTCGGTCGACCGTTTCGTTTGCCATTTCTGGTAAAAATATTACCGTTTTATTTGTCGTATTATACAACGGTCGTATACACATTTTTCTCAATATTCACCCCCATATACATTAGAACCGGTCGAACAAAATACATCTTTCGGTCGACCGTTTAATTCGTGAAAAACCCCCTGCTATCGGTCGACACAAGTTTGTCCAACCGATCAAGATTTCTCTCTACCGAACCCAGTAGTTCGGTCGACCGGTACCTGCTCGGTCGACCGTTGACCTATAGAACTTAAGTGATTCGGTCGACCAGTACCTATGTTCGGTCAACCGATCCATCAACAGACTCAAGGGTTCGGTCGACCGATACACCTTTCGGTCGACCGTTTCTGGACAGATTTCTGAACCCGATTTTCTGTTTTGTGTATCTTGCACAAAACCCAATCAAATCTTGTCCAAACGGCTAGAAATCTTTAGGAGCTTATAAATAGAGGTTCACACTTAGTTTTCCACAAGATTTCACAACTCCAAAGTGTCAAACTTATAGTGAGATTTTCCACAACCTCAAAGCTCCCAATTAGTGATTCCAAAGCCTAATTTCCACATCCTTCATCACACAATCATCTAGCAATTGTTGTGCTCAATTAGAGAGTGAGTTCCACTCAGTCACCATTGTTGCAAAGAGAGCAAGGGTCTTGGTGAAAGCCCAAGACAAAGTGAGCAAGGGTCTTGGTGAAAGCCCAAGACAAAGAAGTAGAGATTTCGGTGAAAGCCCGAAGTGATCCTCTCGGGTTGTGAGAGGTGGTGCCAAGCTCGGCGAGGGTTGTTCGCGAGCTTGAAGACTTGTAAAAGGCGTTGCTCCCGGCCCGGAACGGGGAGGCATAGTGAAGACGCAAGAGGAGCTCGAACGGGGATTCGAGAGGGGCTTGCAAGAGAGGACGTAGGCGCGGCCGAACCTCTGTAAAACCGACGCGTCTTCTTTTTGTGGTTTGCATTATTTCCTACACTTGCTTGTTTCGTTTTTAAATTTCCGCTGCGCATATCGATTGCTTAAACAAGTAGGTGATTAGATTAAAAAGTGATTAGTTTGTGGACCCATAGACCCACACGATCCAATCCTACACAAGACCGCCAATTGGCGGTCTATAAACTTCAGATCTGCTTGGTTTTTGTTTTGGGCTTTGCTTGGAGTGTTTCTTGGTCTTGGATGCATCTAACTTGTTTAGTGGACCTCCGACCCGAATCGAATTGACAAAATACTCCCCATGATGGTGTGGAGTTTCCTGTTTTGCTCTTAGGTCCTTCTGTCTTGCATCTTAGTCCACAGGTCTCACAATTAAGTCATTTTTCCTGCTTTTGGGTCCTTTCATGGCTCTTCTCTTCAAACCTCTTTATTTCTGAAAACTAAACATAAAACTCGTCACGTAGCATTACTTAGGTGTAAGATAATGGATATAAGATACAAATATAAGCATGAAATGATATCAATCAAATCCGACTACGAAAACGACGCTCCACGACAATGGCGCCAAAAACTCAATTGAATCAGTTATAATACCGCAAGTGCACGGCCACGTTGATGTGGTGGCAAGCACGGGTCAGTCCACAGGGAGCGTGTGTGAGTCGGGTTTGCGATATTGGAGTGGGAAAAGAAAAGGAGAGAGATGCGATCGGAATCAAACTAAAACACGTAGGAAATCAGAAAACAAATAATAAAACTAACCCCTCGGGGAGAGAAAAAACATGGAGATGAAATTGTGTGGTGTAGTGTGTGTTGAAATGTGCTCATTAAAACATGTCATACATGAAATCCATAAAACTCAATTCCAGCTTTACCTCCACATGAAATAAGATAAAACATTATCATTAAAACATGACAATAATTGAAATGAAGCAAATATGTTCACATGAATAATGACTCAAATCCAACTATGTCTACACATGAAATAAGATTTATCACAATCATTAAAACATACAAGACATTAATTTGAATAAAGCCAACATGAGCGCATGGATGCACATGCCTTGTTCCCCTCTTCCACTCCGTCCTTATCCTAACATCATCATTCCCCATAAAATAGGTCCACTAATATAAGCATGTGCTAAGCTTTATCCACGAGCATTAGCACATCAAAGATAAGAGTGAAATCTCATTAGATGGTTATGGAAAGCATGTAAAGCTCAAAGGATTATGATTACCACACACTAATCCATCACATGACCAAATAACCTTCTTCTCGACCCCCCAATGGGTATGGGCTACTCTTTACTCATCTCTACACTAAAGAAAGCATAAAAATAAGATGAAACTAAAATAGAAATGAAGCGAAACAAGATTAAGCTAACAACAATACGAAAGAAATTGCATCAAAGTAAATACACCAAAGTAAAGAACAAAAACAAAACTAGATTAAGAAACAAGAATACAAAGTTTGCTCATCTCCAACCCCCTTATTACACTACTAAAACAGAAAACTAAAACCTACTCTAATGGGGGAAGGAGGAAGAAGAGGTGGACAGGAGGGATTACAATAGTATATATAGACTAATACATGGTTAGGATTAATTTGGGAATAATCGGAAGGCTCTAAATCACATCTGATAGTCCAGGAATGCTTTAAACCGAATACCCGACCCACGACCGAAATTTCAATTCATTTGGACCATTTGATCCGCCAGTGACACAATATTGGGGTAAAATAAAGGATATATAGCATGAATATGATGCATGATATGCTACTAATCAGAGCTTGTAATCCAGCAAGTAGCTTCCGCGTATCGCGTCATATGGTTTAAAGACCTAAGTTAGAATGGTCCAACAAATGGCAAAGACCTCATTGATTTCGACTACGGAAAACACTCCAATGGCTAAACACCAACTTTTTATTGATCAATTGCTATATTTTAGTTTCTAAAAATTCTTCTTTTATTAAAATACGTAATCATATTTTGTTACAATAGTTTGGTTCTCACAACGGAAGATTTGACTTTTTATGCCTCAAGTGACCAAACCTCTGGAAAAACGGCTCACTTTGACATCTTTTGAAAAATATGTTTATCTTTCAACTTCTCCCCAAAATACCCCTGCCTAAATCGACCATTCCCCTCTCTGTCCCTTTCCTTTTAAATAAGCAAATCATCATCTCTATCTCTTTCTTTCGAACATTTGCAAACCGCTCTCGCGCATTTGTTTTGTCTTCTCTTTCTCTCTCTCTCTTCTTTCTCGCACTCGACCCATCATTCAAGCTTAGCGACGTACCCTGCCGATCAACTCCTACTTTGAAGTTGTTGAGGAAGATCAGTTTTAGGGCACGATTTGTATATGTTTCTTTTTATTTGTTGATATAGTTTTATAAGGTTATGCTATTGTTTCTATCGAAAATGTAGTTGATTTCATCCATTTATTGGTATTCATCTGAGTTTTGTCGCCTGGGTTGGAAGTGGAACAATTTTCTGGTGTTACCGACGATGATCGATACGTTCAATTGTAATTCGATAGGTACTCGATAACGGTGATCGATGCAAAATCAGCTTGTTTTACTTTCACCTCCATTGGTTCAATAGTTGTGCTCGATGAAAATCGAATCATTTTTCATTTGAGTTCGATAGGTTCGATATTAGTTCAATTCGTTTTGCATGTGAGTTCAATATGATTGGTTTGATTGTGAAGATTTGCTGACTCGGTGAGCTCGATATGAGATTGATTCCATTATCCCCATGTTTTTTAACTAGTTGATTTTTCTTGTTTTGTTTTTTCAGATACCGAAGTTAATAGTTCCAACCAATAATAATTTCCCCAGTCGTGTGACATAAAGGAGAAGTAAACCTATTAATGACATAAAAGAGAAGTTCCCAGAGTACGAGTTACTGGAAAAGGAAAATAAATCACCGTTTAGATAATTTTTCAAGGCTGGAGAATTACAGTTCTCCGGTGTTCTCCCATCAGTTATTGTTGCACAAAATCCACAATGGTAGAGATGATGAGGTTCATTTCTGTTTGGGCCCTAAAACCTACAGATTCAGTAAATATGAGTTTGCACTGATTCTAACTTCAATACTATACCATCAGAGATTGAGTTGCATGGGCACTGTACGAGTGCCCGACTAATTAGGGATTATTTCAATGGACAACCCAAAATTCACATATTTACGTTGGAGGCGGCATTCAAAAACTGTACAAATGCTGACGATGTCTTCAAGTTGGGAATATGCCTCCTGATTGAAGGTGTCCTATATGCCGAAGAGGGCAAGCTATCCATATGGACTGATATGGTCAAGATGGTCGAGGACTTGGACTACTTCTTCGAGTATCCACGGGGGAAGTCATCTTACCAGAAGCTGCTAACATCATGTAAAAAGGACATGATTAAATAGAACAAATTGTATGAGAAGAAGAAGGAAGTAAGGGGCAACAAAAAGAGACCAAATACAATATATATGGTTATGCCCCCCTGCATTACAGTATTGGGCGTACGAGCTCCTTCAGCAGTTAGCCTCCCAGTATGCTGTGAACCGTGGACACTGGTTCCCCAGGATGCTCAGCTGGACGAGTAATGAGAAAAACGTCCCACAGAAGGCTGAGGTTGCACGAATGTTTTCTTCAAAAAGAACGTAAGTTCATCTTCATTGTTGTTAAATCATGTTTTTTATTTACTGGAGTACTTATTTTGCTCGATAGTCTCGATTGGAGTTCGATAGACCTCGACAGTTTAGATTTCTTATTAGTGATTGGAGTTCGATAGACCTCGACAGTTTAGATTTCTTATTAGTGACTCGATGGGTTTGATAGGCGTTCGATATGAACTCGATAGTTAAAGTGTGTTTTTATTTTATGGATTGCTTAGTTTGCTCAATGGGGTCGATAAGAACTCGATAGGAACTCAATATTAATTTCTTTGTTTTTATTTACCCGAGTACGTTGCTCGCTCAACAGACCTCGATAGTTTAGATACGTTGTTAGTTACTGGATTATTTAGTGGGCTCGATCGGCTCGATAGAAGCATGATAGACCTCAATAGTTTACATTTGTTGTTAGTTACTAAACCTAACATCATGTTTTATATTCCTCGCAGTTGACCATGTCCATTTTTTTGTTGCCTCGTACATTAGAGATTGAATATTACAACAACCGTACAGAGGGTGATGAACCCCTACCACCCAGGCTCGAAGAGGATGTTGACGAGGTTGCCGAGAGATTGGTTAAGGCTGCCAAGGAGGCGAACATTTTTGCTGATGATGCCTTAGAGGAGGAAACAACTATTCCGTCCTCTATTGTAGCCTCCACCTCATACCAATCAGCCACCCCAACCCCGGTTGAGGTGGCATCCCATGCTTAATATCTTCTTGTAGAAAGGTTGGAGAGGGTGGAAGCAACGCAATCGTCGATGGTAGCAAAGCAACCATTGATGGAAGTGACACAACTATAGATGGAAGAAAATCAACTATCGATGGAAGGTCAACTAAAGAGCATCATGGAGAATTAGTGTTTCATGATGGACCAGATGGATAAGATGGTGCCTTTGTTAGAAGCACCTCCAAGACTCCCAAGTGACGAAAATCAGTTGCCCACAGTGGACCAGTTAGCTAAGATTGTGTCTTTGATAGAGGCACGTTTGAGACCACTATCTGATGAGAATTAGTCCTCCAATGATGAAGACGAACTACCCGAAGGTTTCCTACCCGAAGATGATGATGAAGACGAGGAAGAGGCGTCCCCCAAAACATCTTCACGATATCTACACTGACCTGACCAAGAAACCGCGGTCTTCAGACCAAGTTGAAGTGCCTTTAGTGCTCGATCCTTTGAAGAAGCCGGGCAAAAAACAATTAAAGACATTCAGACGGTGGATGTTGGGGATGATCCCCAATGACAAGCCAATTTTGGTGAAGATGGGGCATTTTGGACCATCGTGGTTCTTGGGGATTAAGTGTCCCAGATTTTGGATCGGTGACAACGTAAGTATTTCAAATAATTCAGATTCCCAGATTTTGAAGCTAGTATTTCTGACTTTCTACGTGCTAATGTTTTCGTAGCTTGTTGATGCGGCGCAACATATGTTGAGGAGGCTTATCAGTAGCTTCCCAGGTCAATACCGCCAAAAGGGTACGGTTATGAACATTTTTTTTCAGTCATTGGGTTCCAGCCCCGGACGCACAATACGTTGCCAATCCATGTAAGTTCACTTGGGATTCCACCTGTTTACAGTTTTTGAATGGAATTTAGCACGAGATCATGCCTTCTTGAAAGGGAATGGAGTATGTGTATTGGTGCCAGCGCTACAAGCAATGACATTGGTTTGCTATTGAGCTGTCAATTGCCGACTGGGAGATGACGATCATACAGTCATTTAGCAGAAAGAGATGGAAAGTGTAATGAGGCCTTGGTGTCGTAGCCTTCCCGTACTGATGAAAGCTTCTTCGATCTTCAAGGATCACCCGAAGATGAAGTCCTTACAAGGATGCAGAGCATCAGAGTTTGCTTGGCACATTCTGGGAAAGGAGGAGGTCCCCCAAACCCGGACCAGCTCAGTTTCCTTTCCTGATTACTTTAGTTGTTTTCAACTATGTTGTATCCCATATGTTTACAGCTAATTATGTTAAATTTGTAGCAGAGATTGTGGGATGTACGACATCAAGTATGTAGAGCATCATCTGGAGAATCTTCCCATCACCATCATAACAGATGAAAACATGCAGACTTTCAGGGATAAATGGACTATTGACTAGTTCTATCAGAATGTCAAACCTTGACGTCGAACAATTGTGTGTTTTGTATTTTATTTTATAAAACAAGTACAGAAATCGAACAATTACGAGTGTTGTGAAAACTGTAAGCTCGATGGGTTGGATCCATGTCGAGCTCGTATCGGGCACGTTGAGCACATAATTAAAAGAAGGAAAACCTTAAGATCTAATGAAAACGAACCTCAAAGGAAAACAACCATCGAGCCATGTCAATCTCCTGTCGAGCCCTTGTAGCACATAATTTACCTCAAAGGAAACCTTAAGATTGTTCAAAAAACTGTATACCAACGAACACCAACCTCACGGGAAAACAATGTATATCCACGTCGAGCTCATATCGAGCCGTCGAGCACATAATTTAAGAAAAGGAAAATTTTATAGTCTAGCTTTACATCCCTTTTTATTGTGTCCACTTCTGCCGCATCTACTGCACTTATGCGATTTTACCACAACTTCACCTAGAGATGGTAGACGTTTTCTCTTTATCCTTCCTACTTTTTGTCTTCGGACGACCAACTAAATTTCTTTCAACATGCACTTTCATTTGCATATTCTTTATGTCATTCGGAGCAGTCCATTCATTCTCGTTACCACAAGGGTAAATTGTTTCTTTATATGTCTCCCTCCAAAATTCAGTGGCGTAAAATGGGGAACACAATGAGTACATGCTGACCCTACGATGAAGAGCTGCAGCAACCGCATGAACACAAGGTATTCTAAGAATTTGAAACATGCCACAGGAATAATCGTTTGTCATCAAATTAACCTCACCGTCTCGACCTACTACATGAAATTCAAAATATGAAAGGTTGTGGATTGTCAAGAACCTTGCTTTGTCTACTACTCCACTAAGATCATGCTCCATGAGAGGTGACAATTTGGTTGTGCTCTCCTCAACAACAGTTCGTCGTTCACAAAACTATGTCTAAAGCGTGAACCGAATGTACTCCACAAAAGTCGTGACTGGTCATGTTCTTGTTGGCTTTTTGGCCTTAATCTATATTAATTTTGATGATTAATTAAACTAATCTTAATCAATCAACCTAATCAATCAAAGTGAGCAAACACGATTACATGCATTGCATATATGTTTGTATACTTGCAATTATCTTAATAGGTTGATCAAGACAATGAAGGAAATGAGCATTGGAACAAGGACATCAAGACTCAAGACTTGTAATCAAAGCTTTGGACCAAGACATGTAACTTTATATTTATTGAGTCCATAGGATTTTATGTAAACTTGAGCACTAGGATTTTGTCCTGTCATTTCTCGATAAACCGAACTTATTTCGGTTAACCGAACTATACCTAGTTCGGTCCACCGAACACCTGTCGGATAGTGATGAGAATTAAATTTATACCGCAAGTGCACGGTCGCGTTGAAGACGTGGCAAATACGGGTCGAACACAAGGAGGGAGAGATTTGTTATTAGTGTGATTTCGTTTGGGGGAAAGAAGGAGAGAAGAATAAATTGGGTTTTTGAGATTTTTGGTTTTTATTATCTAAAGCAAGAAACAAGAACAAATAAAACTAAAACAAGAACAAAGATGGTGAATTCCGTTAGGTGGAGGTTTAGATATCGGGTTTAGATTAGAGAATTCTGAAACTTATAATAAATCATATTAGTTATAAAGCATTACATGATAAATGATTTAACATAAACTCAAGTAATCAAAACATACTAATACGAAATTAAAATAATAACATCTTCTCTTCTCATCACCCTAAATCCGTCACCCCCACCCTTTGGAAAGAGTTAGAAACTCATAGATGGAGGGAGGGAGAAGGGGTCCTAGAGAAACTAAGAAAAGAAAATTAAAAACATAAAATAAAAGAAACAGAATTTTATTGCTAAATTATGGAACAAAAGGAAGAACTCCTCACAACATCGTTCTCGAGGCTATTTATAGCCGATACAAGGGACCTAAGCATGAAATAAGAAAGTACACGCGTCAACACGCAACCGGTAAAATTTTTAGAGCATGGATCTAATTTGGTGCGACGGATTCGCCGCAGTTTGCTCTTGAGGTGCGGCGGAATCGCCACCTTTTTGGCTCAGAATCGACCCGGATTTTCCTGTGTGTTTATGGTATGATTTCAATGTCATTTGCGCGCCTGGATTGATTCTTGCATATCTTTGGAGATCCGAATTAATTTCTTCATATATTTGGAGATCCACACTGATTTTTCTTTATATTTTCTCCATAATAATAAAAGCTACTCGTGATTTGCAATTAGGTCCTTCACTTTTTGCAATTAAGTCCCCGGCTACTTTTGTGCTTAAGTCCTTGTTCTTTTCGTAATTAGTTCTTGAATGTTTTTATGCTTGGATACATTTCCATTTGAAGCCCGATAAACTTGAACTTGGTCTTTATGATAGAAACGAGTCTTTTGTACGCGTTTATGCTCGGGATGTGGGTAAATTGCATTCAGGTCCCTGTATTCTGTAAATAAGACTAAACACATACCTTAGTAGCATTTATTGATGTAAAAGTAATCTAAATGAAAGACATATGATGCAATGTATGCAATGCATCAAATACCCCCACACCTAGATTTTGCTAGTCCCTAGCAAAACAGAAGATACGAAAAATAAAAACAGGGAAATCCTAACTCACTTTCGTAGGAATCACGGTTGCACTTAGCATGTGCAACAAGCCTTTAAACCTCCTTGTTGCCAAGGAGGAGGAGTGTTGTCTCCTGAGGGTTTTCAGCGGATATACCCACAAAATCCTAAATCAACGTTTCATTAATAGTTCTTAATATTCCTACCTCAACCTTATACATCTCACTAAGAATTTTTGCATGCTCATTATATGAATCTAACTCGTTAAAAATATGACTTGGTCTTTGTTCCTCCAACATTCACACCACTAACCCTTCTACACATGTTTATCACTTGAATTATTTTGCACGCCTCCTCTGGTGGTGAAGTATCATTCGGATCAACCATGACATGGATCATTCTTTTAGCTTTGGGCCTTGAGTATTGTTATTATTTTTTTTCTTTTCTTTTCTTCCGTGATTCAACACATTTGCTTTTTGACACTTTTACCCTTTTGCATTCGTGTAGCGAGTTTGGTCGATAATCCCGAGCTGGTAGACTCAAGTTACCGGGTTTCAAGATACCCCTTCGGACCAGTGACTCAAAGGCTTGGGCTTTTGTAATCATTTTGCAAAATGTGTTTTCTTCACTTTATTCCTTTATTTTTATTTTTATTTTCCTCAAGGCTTAATTGCTATTAGAAGTCCACACTTCCCGGTATATTTTCCTCAACCTCTGCTTTTTATCAACCACTTCAAAGATTTGATTCATCCAATTTAAGTGCATACATGTCTTAAAGGGCAATGGGTTATTTCTTTGGAACTTAGATTTATGTCACAATTTCTACAAGCAGAACTATATAATAAGGAACAAAAACTCAATGCAATTTGTACACGGGTTTTAGCAGTTCAATCTTAAGCTATGTCATGAAACATTGATGAATTTTTTTTTTTATTTTTTTTTTATTTATTATTTTTATTTATTTTTAGAAATAAAAGACAGATCTATAAATAAATATATACATAAACATCCCCCCACACCTAAATCATGCATTGTCCTCAATGAAGGTGAGCAAGATACTACATGGATTTATGCATGAAAAAGGAAAAATCTCACCAACGTGAAGTACAAAGGAAAGTTCATGACTCTATTGATGGAAAAAAAACCCTGAATTCCCTCAAAAACCTGTGAGATACTAAAGAAGGGATAAATACAACATATATTTTATTTTATATATATAACTATGTACAAACATAAGTTCCCATCTTCATTTGTCAAGAGACATCAAATGGAAACTTCAAGAGTGGGTCAGTGCACCTGAAAAGGAAACATGACACCACGTGGGGCCAGAAAATGCATGTGTGGTCCGCCTTCACAAAAAACGCTAGATGAATTGAGAGGTTCATGAATTGGACGCAAAGGCGTCTCATTCAAAGGATCAAACTGAAAGAGCTTGAACCTCTCGAGAGTTTGGGAATTAAGGGGCAACGGAAGAGGAGTTTCTCCCGTTGCGGTGTTGAAGTTATGATCATCGATCCAAACTCTCCAACCAACTGGCTGGTGCGTCAGAGCGAGGTCAAGAGCCTTGTCAGGCAAGTCCGACTCACCAGACGAACAAAGAGTGGGTCTCATACCCAAGGTATCTTCTAAGGCACTTCTAATATCCTCATAAGCTATGTGGTTGTTTGATGTTCCATCATTTCCAAGATGATCAGGAACAATGGTGAGAGGCGGACTCTCACCAGGTTGTTTGAAATTGAGGGTACTAGGGAGATCTTGCTCCACCAGAGGTGAGTCCTTAAGAGATGCAACATGATGATCATGTGGCTCAAGGGCCACGGGACAAGAAGATAGGGCACAATCTTGTGCCGACTCATAATGAAATTGGTCCATATAAATCGAATCCTCCACTAAGTGATCGTGAATTGAAATTCCAAGTCCCTCAGACTGACAAGGAATTTAACTTTCAAAGATTGTGCTTTGAATTTGTGTATGTGGTGGTGGTTCGATACTAAAAGATGAATCCTCATGTTGACACGAAAAGTTACTTTCCTCACTTAATTGCTGCGACATTTGACTCAATTGTAATACCATATTGTCTACGGACTGTTGAGTAGTTGTCATGAACGTATGGAAAGCTTGTTCCAAGGTATCAGGTATGTGGTCAACTATGAGGTTCGAGTCAGAACTCGGGACATTTTTAGGTTGTGTGTTGGTAGACTGAGGATAAGTCCAATGATTTGAAGTGGGTTGTTGGTAGAGTTCTGGGTATTCGGGAGAAGGATATTGGGGTGAAAATGACGTATAAGAATTTGGATATGAATTGTTTCCCCACGAATCCATCACTCTTGGGTTATATGCAGAAGTGTAACGGTCATATCGAGCATTCTGGGAAAATGTATGCTCATACTCAGGCTCTGGGGGAACATAAGGACATTCCCTGATAAGATGATCACTCAACCCGCAACAGTCGCACGGTACGACTACTAGAGCCACCGGTGCACTCATGTTGTCAGCCCAACGCATGAAGGAGGCAAAAGTTTGTTGTAATGTGTCAGTTCGTTGACCAGCATATGATCCAACATAACTAGATTGTGGTCTAGCCGTCGGTGCCTCTCTCATGTTACCCCAATATGAAGATTGCTCAGTTATACAATTAGGATTGTCCCAACCATATGGGGTGTTAGTCTGAGCCACCCCAGCCTGCATGGCTTTAGAATACCAGGAAGCATTGTCCTGGTCCCAACAATGATATGGATGGTTGCTCATGTAACCATCCATCAAAACACTTTTGAGTCAAGTACTCTTATCCTTAGGAGGCTAAGCAAGCACAAGTTCTCGACTCGACCCTAAAATGCTAATAGAGAATGTAAAGGGGAGGAGACTAGAACGTATAAGTAGGTGAGAAGAAGATGACTCAGAAGAGAAGGGAAACTTAACTCTAAAGATAGAAAAGAAGGTCGGTCATAGGTTTCCCAAACAAGCACGGTTCAAACAATCCTAGACCTAGTGTCACTTAGATCTAGACGACTCCTAACTGGTTGAGTCGAATTGATTTACTTGATTCACCTCCCTCACTAATCAAACCAACTTGGCCAGGCCGTGTATAGCTAGTGGGGGCGCTTCCGACAGAGTCGGTGCCAATTAGACCACCACTTTGCTTGGAAGACATTCGTCAACACAAAAACACTTTCTAGACACCAAATTAAATTCGATCGGCTTCAGGTCATAGCAAGTCAAACCAATTCTTCTTCTTAATTGAGTCCGAGTCCTTAAGGGTCAATGTCTAATTGATTTTAATTTAAGGCTTGGGTGACACTTTAGGATTGTGATTTGTGGGCTACGGAAGGGTGGTGAAATCCCCACCGTATATTTGCCTATGGAGTTGCCCTTAAGATAGTTTAACTTAGATCTAGGAAAGATAGTCAAACATTGGTCTTTAGTTGGGGGCAATTGCAAGGTTGTATGCAAATTAGATTATATGCTTAAATGCAATCCATGAAAACCACGATACGTACCTTGACTCCAGCACTCTTCAACAGAAATTGATTTGCAAGAATTTAGCAAGAATAATGCATACAAAACACTAGATGATGCATGCACTAAGGCCTTTCTAATTTTGCCAATTTTTAGGTCAGAGTTGAATTATTGCAATTTATGGAATTTTTGCCCTACACATGCAGTTCTACGAAAGGAATTTTCTGAAAATAGAAATTACGAGGAAAAGAGGCAACAAAGGTTACCTTATGCAATGCTCAGTCGGGTTCACCGCCCGCTCTCGAAATTTCAGATGCCCTGCGCGTTCACCCAGAGATGAGTCGCGTCCCAGAAAAATTTGAAGCCCAGAAGCTCCAAGTGTGCGGCGGATTCGCCGCAAGTTCTTCTTTAGGTGCGGTGATTTCGCCGCTCGTTTAGCTCCAAATGTGCCCGGATTTCTCCGCACTCTGTTGTTTCCTGAAACACAAATCCAAATACTTAGATCGCGCACAAGATAAACAGAATAAAATCGAAAACACAAAAATAAACAAAATCTGCGTCGCCTCCCCGGCAACGGCGCCAAAAACTTGATGAGAATTAAATTTATACCGCAAGTGCACGGTCGCGTTGAAGACGTGGCAAATACGGGTCGAACACAAGGAGGGAGAGATTTGTTATTAGTGTGATTTCGTTTGGGGGAAAGAAGGAGAGAAGAATAAATTGGGTTTTTGAGATTTTTGGTTTTTATTATCTAAGGCAAGAAACAAGAACAAATAAAACTAAAACAAGAACAAAGATGGTGAATTCCGTTGGGTGGAGGTTTAGATATCGGGTTTAGATTAGAGAATTCTGAAACTTATAATAAATCATATTAGTTATAAAGCATTACATGATAAATGATTTAACATAAACTCAAGTAATCAAAACATACTAATACGAAATTAAAATAATAACATCTTCTCTTCTCATCACCCTAAATCCGTCACCCCCACCCTTTGGAAAGAGTTAGAAACTCATAGATGGAGGGAGGGAGAAGGGGTCCTAGAGAAACTAAGAAAAGAAAATTAAAAACATAAAATAAAAGAAACAGAATTTTATTGCTAAATTATGGAACAAAAGGAAGAACTCCTCACAACATCGTTCTCGAGGCTATTTATAGCCGATACAAGGGACCTAAGCATGAAATAAGAAAGTACACGCGTCAACACGCAACCGGTAAAATTTTTAGAGCATGGATCTAATTTGGTGCGACGGATTCGCCGCAGTTTGCTCTTGAGGTGCGGCGGAATCGCCACCTTTTTGGCTCAGAATCGACCCGGATTTTTCCTGTGTGTTTATGGTATGATTTCAATGTCATTTGCGCGCCTGGATTGATTCTTGCATATCTTTGGAGATCCGAATTAATTTCTTCATATATTTGGAGATCCACATTGATTTTTCTTTATATTTTCTCCATAATAATAAAAGCTACTCGTGATTTGCAATTAGGTCCTTCACTTTTTGTAATTAAGTCCCCGGCTACTTTTGTGCTTAAGTCCTTGTTCTTTTCGTAATTAGGTCTTGAATGCTTTTATGCTTGGATACATTTCCATTTGAAGCCCGATAAACTTGAACTTGGTCTTTATGATAGAAACGAGTCTTTTGTACGCGTTTATGCTCGGGATGTGGGTAAATTGCATTCAGGTCCCTGTATTCTGTAAATAAGACTAAACACATACCTTAGTAGCATTTATTGATGTAAAAGTAATCTAAATGAAAGACATATGATGTAATGTATGCAATGCATCAGATAGCCGAATACTTCCTACAGTGAAACTTAGGTGTTCTCTGGATTTGCCCCAACGGAAGACCGAAACGCCTTCGGTCGACCGAATAGCCCTGGACCGGCTTTGGACCTTGCTCCAACGGTCGCATTCAAATCAAGACCCTAGAGCCCAAATTAACTTGACCCACTTCGGACGACCGCACACACTTCGGTCTACCGAATCCATATTGGCTTTAGGAGCCCAACGACTATTTAACTTGACCGTTATTGGTAAAACAATTTCCCACGCATTGTCAGCGCAAAACCCGCGCTAACTTCGGTCTCCCGAAGTATAGACGGTCAACCGAACTAGACATGAACAGAGCCCAATCAATCCTACTGTCCACCTTGGAACGGTAAACCGAGTTGAATTAGGGCTAAATAGATAAAAGATACTAGAGGTTAGTGAATGGTGATCTGATACTTAATCGGTCAACCGAGTTCTTAGTTTAGACCAATGTTTCGGACTACCGTGTGGATAACGGTCGACCAAATTTGTCTCGATTTCTGGACGAGCTTAAGTCACATCTTGCTTTCTCATTGGTCCATTCACCACCAACTCTCCAACGGATCTATAAGCTTTGAAACCTATATAAACACCACTCTAGAGACACAAAATAAGAGACAACACCTTCTATTCATCAACGATCTTTGTGCTCTCAATTCCCAAACCTTCAAAGCTTATTCTTCAACACTCAAGCCTAAACTTCACCACTTGCATAACCAATTCAATATCATATCCAAGTGTGCTCAAGTATAGAGTGTTAGTTGGAGTGTGATTCAACTTCCATATCAAAGAATCAAAGAGTTGTAAAAGCTTCGAGGAAGCTCCCTCTCGGGTTGTGAGAGGAGACACAAGTGAGGCGAGGATTGTTCACGAGGCTCGGTGTTGTAATCGACGTTGATCTCGGCCCGGAAAGGAGATCGGTTAGTGGAACCGTAAGCGAGGTTCGGGGGATCGAACGAGGCTTGCGAGGAGGACTGGGACCCGGGTGTGGGTGTCGAACCTCTCTAAACTTCGGTGTCGACGATTTGTGGTTTGCATTGTCTCTACTCCTTAATCCTTCGCTTAGTATTTTTAATTCCACATTTTTCTAGCGATTAGAGGGTCATAGATCCTAACAATTGGTATCAGAGCATTATGTTGCTAATTTCATTTACTTAATCGTAATTTAGCATGACATCTACTTCTATTCATTGTGAAGGATTATTCACATCTAAACCACCTTTGTTTAATGGGTTAAACTATGACTATTGGAAGAAAAGAATGAGAATATATTTGCAGTCAAATGATTTGAAATATTGGACATTCATATTAAACTCATATACACCTCCTAATGATGATGAAATTGTATCCTTAACAAAACCCAAAATTAAGGAAGCAGAGATGAATTCTCGCATTATGAATATCTTGTATTGTGGGTTAAATGAAGGGGAATACAATAGGGTAAGAGGTTGTGAAAGTGCTTATGATATTTGACATACATTAGCAATGCATCATGAGGGTTCAAATAGATTGAAAAAAACTAGGATAAATTTGCTCATGCATAAATATGAATTATTTGGTATGAAATCCAGTGAAAACATAAGTGAGATGCACACTCGCTTCACCGAGATAATTAACTCTCTTAAAGCACTTGGCAAGGATTTTAGCAAGGGAGAAATGACTCGAAAGACTTTTCGGTCACTCACCGACGATTGGGAGGAGAAAACGACCGCTATCGAAGAAGCACAAGATCTCACCAAATTATTGGTCGAGGAGCTAATAGGTAGTCTCATGACATATGAGATACAAATTAAAGACCGCATTGAGAAGAGAGTCAAGAAATCCTTGGGGTTACACGTCGTCGCCAATTCGATCAAAGGAGATAGTGAGATCGAGGAACAATTGGTGAGACATCAATTTAAGGAGTTTCTCAAAGAAGAGAAAGAAAGGAGAAAAGAGAAGAAGAGCAAGAGAAAAGAGAAGAAGAAGAAAGCTCTCAAAGCAACTTGGGATAGTTCATCATCTTCATCAATTGAAGGTGAATTCGCCTCGATGTGCTTCATGGCAATAGAAGATGACGAGAGTGAGGTATCTTCTTGCTCTAGTCGCGATTAAATTGATTCAAATAATTCAAATGCATATAATGAACTTCAATGTGAATTCAATGAATTGCTTGGAAATTTTGAGAAATTTTGTCAAAAGAATAAACTAGCAAGAAAGAAAATCAATGAGCTACAATCTCAAATTGAATCTATCATGAATGAGAAGAATGAATTGCTTGCTAGTCATGATAAAATTGTATTAGAGAACACTAAATTAATTGATGAAATTACAACTCTAAATGCAAAACCTTCATGTAGTAATGATATTCAAGATCAAATTGCTAACAATGTTCAATTACAAAAGGATCTTGAAAAATTCACATGTGGAAAGAAAATGTTTGATATGCTCATAGGGAGTCAAAAACAATCTTTAGATAAGCATGGTGTAGGCTATCTTGTTAACAACTACAAAAACCATGCTATTCACATTACTATGAATGGAAAGCATTTCTTTGTGAATAAAAGTTCTTAAAGTGTTTGGGCACCTAAGGACAAAATGGCTTGGGTACCAAAGATTAATGTCAAAGGACCCAAATTGTTTGGGTACTAAAATCTTCACTTGTAGGTACTTAAAGAAAGGAGAATCGATAGCGATCAACTCAAGCTACAAAAGATCGATTCCAAGCTTCAAGGAAATCAATTGGATCGAATTTATAAAGTCATCATCGCTATCGAAAGGAGATTGGAACCAATACAAAATCAAGGATCAAAAGTTGTGTAATATTTTCAATCCTCTCAATCGTGTCTATTTTAACATTTGGTTCTAATCTAGGGATATTACATGCTTAATTGATATCATACATCATTGCTTTTAGGCCTTAGTGATAAGGGGAGCATATAATGTTATATCATCTAATTAAGGGGGAGAATTATCTAAATCCTATACCTTTACATCATATGCTTGTATTTTTTGCATTTGATTGATGTCAAAAGGGGAGAATGATAAAGATTGAGCTTCAATTCACTAATACTATGCACATTGTTAGGGAGAGCATCTTATACATGCATAGTTTACATATATGAAGGGGGAGCAATCATATAGAATTGGGGAGAACTTAAAATGAAACTCAAGCATTAAGATATAGATTTGCCATCATCAAAAAGTAGGAGATTGTTGGCTTTTTGGCCTTAATCTATATTAATTTTGATGATTAATTAAACTAATCTTAATCAATCAACCTAATCAATCAAAGTGAGCAAACACGATTACATGCATTGCATATATGTTTGTATACTTGCAATTATCTTAATAGGTTGATCAAGACAACGAAGGAAATGAGCATTGGAACAAAGACATCAAGACTCAAGACTTGTAATCAAAGCTTTGGACCAAGACATGTAACTTTATATTTATTGAGTCCATAGGATTTTATGTAAACATGAGCACTAGGATTTTGTCCCGTCATTTCTCGGTAAACCGAACTTATTTCGGTTAACCGAACTATACCTAGTTCGGTCCATCGAACACCTGTCGGATAGCCGAATACTTCCTACAGTGAAACTTAGGTGTTCTCTGGATTTGCCCCAACGGAAGACCGAAACGCCTTCGGTCGACCGAATAGCCCTGGACCGGCTTTGGACCTTGCTCCAACGGTCGCATTCAAATCAAGACCCTAGAGCCCAAATTAACTTGACCCACTTCGGACGACCGCACACACTTCGGTCTACCGAATCCATATTGGCTTTAGGAGCCCAACGGCTATTTAACTTGACCATTATTGGTAAAACAATTTCCCACGCATTGTCAGCGCAAAACCCGCGCTAACTTCGGTCTCCCGAAGTATAGACGGTCAACCGAACTAGACATGAACAGAGCCCAATCAATCCTACTGTCCACCTTGGAACGGTGAACCGAGTTGAATTAGGGCTAAATATATAAAAGCTACTGGAGGTTGGTGAACGGTGATCCGATACTTAATCGGTCAACCGAGTTCTTAGTTCAGACCAATGTTTCGGACTACCGTGTGGATAACGGTCGACCGAATTTGTCTCGATTTCTGGACGAGCTCAAGTCACATCTTGCTTTCTCATTGGTCCATTCACAACCAACTCTCCAACGGATCTATAAGCTTTGAAACCTATATAAACACCACTCTAGAGACACAAAATAAGAGACAACACCTTCTATTCATCAACTATCTTTGTGCTCTCAATTCCCAAACCTTCAAAGCTTATTCTTCAACACTCAAGCCTAAACTTCACCACTTGCATAACCAATTCAATATCATATCCAAGTGTGCTCAAGTATAGAGTGTTAGTTAGAGTGTGATTCAACTTCCATATCAAAGAATCAAAGAGTTGTAAAAGCTTCGAGGAAGCTCCCTCTCGGGTTGTGAGAGGAGACACGAGCGAGGCGAGGATTGTTCGTGAGGCTCGGTGTTGTAAACGGTGTTGATCTCGGCCCGGAAAGGAGATCGGTTAATGGAACCGTAAGCGAGGCTCGGGGATCGAGCGAGGCTTGCGAGGAGGACTAGGACCGGGTGTGGGTGCCGAACCTCTCTAAACTCCGGTGTCGACGATTTGCGGTTTGCATTGTCTCTACTCCTTAATCCTTCGCTTGGTATTTTTAATTCCGCATTTTTCTAGCGATTAGAGGGCCATAGATCCTAACAGTTCTTGCCTCCATGGTTTTGTTGTTCATGCTTTCAACGTAATTGTTGGTCATTAAATTGTACCGATTCCCAGCAAAGTAAGAACGACTCCACTTATCAAAATCAATGTCTTTAAGACACTCTGCTAGGGCAGGATCAATTTCTTTTATCGTGTCGATGTGCATGTGGAAATCTGACTTTCAGAATGTGTATGCCGCACACCACATCTTTTCATGACAGTAGTCTGTCTTGAACTTTGCAACCACATTCATATAGATGTGGTGGTAGCATGCACTGTGATGGGCATCGAGGAATACCGTCTCCAAAGCATGAACAATGCTAGCATGCATGTCTGATATAAAAGCTAGGTCCTCAACGTCCCCAATGGTTTCCTTCAATTTATTCATGAAATAGGTCAAAGAGTTGTGATTCTCACTGTCCACCAGTGCAAATGCAATAGGAAACAAGTGTCATTTGCATCCAAAGCAACAAAACATACCATGTGCCCACCGTATCTGGTCTTCAAGAATGTGTCATCTACACATAGCACAGGATGACACCATCTAAATTCCTTTCTTGAAGCTCCAAGAGAGAAGAAGCAGTATAGGAAGTGACTAACTTCTATGACAAAATCAGTGATCGTGTCTGGATTCTTTTGCTCCAACATGTACATGTACGCAGGTAACTTTGAATAAGATTCCTCCATGTCCCCCTCATATACGTAAGTTTCTTCTCTCTGCATCACCATGTCTTTTTGTAACTCATATTTATGTTGTATTGTTCATTCCTATCCTCCATTATGTCTTTTTCTAAGTAGCAAGTACTGTCACTGACATATTTGTTCTTGATTAGGTGGCCAACTATCTAAGGTGCTGCTTGTCGGTGGTTTTTCTATTTGAGTTCCAATGTGCAATTATGCACATTGGGGAAGGTAGTAAACTCAAACATGGTTGAGCGCAATTGTTTTTTTGCCATTCAATCTCCAACCACAATTAGGATCCTTTCAGGTGATGTACCACACATGTTTACCAGACTTCTTCACTACAAACTCAAAATTATTCTTAATTGCAAAGAGAGCTGCTTTAGTTTTCAATTCACCCTTGCTTTCAAAAGTCTTACCAAGGTGAAATTCTCCAAATGATTCGCCGGCAGAGGACGTATGAGTGTGGCTAGAATCTAATATATCTTATGTTGTTAACATTGGAGCACTTCAACTTCTATGATCTTCTGGATGACTGCTACTTGTCCTAGGTGTTTGCTTTCCTGGACATCCGAGATGTAGGTGTCTTTCCGTTGAGGGTTGTGAGTGTAGGATCTACTAGCCCCTAAACTTAGTCTAAATGGGGGTGAATAGACTAATTAAGGTGGTATAACAAATTGTGCCAAATTATAAGCTAAGACAATAATATGAAGGAGAGAACACCAAACCACAACTCCGGATGTATAGAGGTTTGGATCCAACCACCGGATCCTAGTCCTCACTTATGAATTGCTCTTACTCGAGCAACTTCACGTCCTCCACTAATCCGATCTCCGTTGCGGGCCGAGATCACGCCTTTACACCACAAGCTTAGCGAACACCCTCTCCTAGCTTGGACCACCTTCTCACAATCCGAGAAGAGCTTCACTCCGGAAGCAAGTACAACTCTTGAAGACTTTACTTCAGAAACTAATCTTGAGCACTTGAAATGAATGATGTAATCAAAAGATGGTGATTTCAAGTGAGAAGATGTGAGCACAAGTGTTTAGAGCAAATATGAGAGTAATAGTGAGATTTGAGCTTAGAGAAAGATTGGTGATGTTAGATGAGTGTTCTCAGCTCTATTTATAAGCTCTAAACCAGTTTTAGCCGTTGGGATTGAAATAGTAAAAAGATGTGCAAGAAAACACAATTCAAGAAGTGACAAGACACATTTTAGGACCCGAACGGTCGACCAGCTCGGGTCAATCGGTCGACCGGAATGCAATAGTAAATGGATAGGTCGAGCGAATATGCAAACGGACGATCCTATTTGGGCTAGAACTTAAGTGATTGGTCGAACGGTTTGGATCACCAGTTCGACCGAAAATAACTAGTAGGACTTGATATGGAAAAAATGTAAGTATCGGTCGACCGTGAAGAGATTTTTGGTCGACCGTAGGACATGTTGGATTTTAGACAAGATAAAACCAAAGGAAATCGGTCGAACAGAATGAATTTAGTGTTCAACCGAAAACTCCCAGTAAAAATGGGTCTGGGAAGTTTTCATGATTCGGTCGACCGTTGGGCAACTTTCGGTCGACCGGACGTTCAAATCCAAAAAGAGGGGTTAGGTGAGAAATGTGTATACGACCGTTGGAGTATACGACAAGTATAACGGTCATATTTAATACAAATACGGAAATCCAAACGGTCGAACAAAAACTGTGTTTCGGTCGACCAAAAGTCTCACTAACCAGGACACGTGTCGACAACTGATAGGCTGAAGATTTGTATATGATGAACTAATTGCTATCACTCGACAAGGTGAGACGGTCGAACAAAATAGGTATTTCGGTCGACCGATTTAAGACAGGCAAAATAGATTGAACGAGCGGTCGAACAGAATGGGCATTTCGGTCGACCGATTCAAGACAGGCAAAATAGATTGAACGAGCGGTCGAATAGAATGGGTATTTCGGTCGACCGATTCAAGACATGCAAAATAGATTGAACAAGCGGTCGAACAAAATGGATATGTCGGTCGACCGATTTCAGACAGGAAAAACATATTGAAGGCACGGTCGAACTGGAAATATATGTCGGTCTACCATTTGGGACAAAATAATCTTTCTGGGATAGTCTGTTGAAATTCGGTCGAACCAAATGGTTCGACCGGTCGACCGTTTGAGTGCAGAAATCCTATTCTAGGTTTCTAATGAGTTTCAATGATTTCCTATTGAAGTCTAAGATAATTTGAATGTTGTGTGAGACTTCTATAGGTTTTCTAAGTGTCATGCAATGCATTGAATCGAAGATTTCAAGTGCAAAGTTACATTTGTAACCTAAATACATAGAATTTAAACCTAGCTACGCTTCAATCTTCATCTCTCAATTCAACTCAAACTTGGTTCCTAAAACGTTAGATAATACAAGTATATGCAAGCAATGATTTTTAATTGATACATGTGTTTATTGATAGGTTGATTAATTATCAAAACGGATTAACGATTATTAGCCAAATGCCAACAATCTCACTTTTTTGATGATGACAACTTATCAATCTAGAATAATACATGTTTGAATTTAATTTTTATCATTAATAACCAACATCTAAAGCCCCCCCTATGTTATAGCTCCCCCTATCTATAAGCATGTATTTATTTCCCCCCCTATGGCATAATCAAAAAGACTCATGAAACAATATGATATACAATTTAATCTGAATCCTGAGATAGAGTAACGGAAGCGAAAAAATTTAGCCAAAAAGAGAGACAATAATAGACCATGCAATTAACTTTGAGTTCAAAACAAACAACCAAGTTCAACTTCGAAAGCAAATACTACAATAAAGTCAAAGAAAAATACATCAATAAGCAAATGTTTGAAGCAAATACATCATAACTGAAGTTCAAAGCAACTGCAAACAACACTAAATCACCCAAGCCTCTGATCACAAAGCAGCGAGGATAGAGAATCAAGAGAGGCTTCAATACGACTGAGCTGAGTAGCAGTAGCATCGTGACGAGCAAGAGAGGAAGCCTCAAGCGCATCAAAACGAGCAAATGTGGAGGCCTCAAAAGCATAAACCTGATCAGACAGGTGCTGAAAGCAATGGATATCAATGGAGGTGGAAGCTAACCACTGCCCTTGAGACCATGCTTCAGAGTCTCCCTCACCCCACTAAGAGCTAGAGTCATGAGGGACGTGACTAGGCATCCACATTGGATCTTCAGATGCCTCTTCTGCTTCTTCTTCTTCAGAATTCTCAGCTGATTCCTCGGCAGAGGACTGAGGTGGCGAAGGAGGAGGAATGGATTTCATTTTGGAGAGAGTGGTCTTACAGATGTGAATTTTGTAGACCAAAGAGGGAAATGACTCCACATCGATCTTCCAATGTTCAAACACAACAGAAAGCCACATCGGATAAGGAAGGTAGGAACCACTACGATGAGTCATATGCATTAACATAAATGATGGCCAATCAACCAAGATTTTCTTGAAGATACAGTAGATGCACATGAGCTCCATGTTGGAGATCTCATTGTGATGACCGAATTTAGGAAGAAGGTTATATGATATGATTTGGGCAAGGATTCATGGAACGGGATGCAAGAGAGGGGCATTATGTTTATATCGACCGTTCACAAGAGGTGGTGGAATAGGATATAAATCATTGACCATTTTATCAATTTCGGTGCCGGGAAGAGCACCTTCGGGATAATCAAGAAAAATGTGGGTGCCCCCCGGATCTAGATGTAGAGTTTCAGCCAATAAGGCGGGGGTAACATTATATTCTTTTCCATTTATAATAGTGGTTAAGATGGGAAAATTTGGAACCTTACGGAGATTGCAATAAAATTGTTGTACGAGGAATGGATAATAGGGTTTAGATGCAAGTTTAGTGAGTGAGTAAGTAAGCCTATTTGCATCTAACAAGGGTTTTAATGAAAAGGAAGAGAAATTGGCTACCTCAACCTTACGACAAGGGATGAAGTTGGCAACTGAGAAGATTTTGTCCCATGCCTTTTGAGTGGCATCGTCAATAGGGAATAAGTGAAGAAAATGTGATGCCGAAGAAGCCGGAGCATGAGAAGATGAGGGTTGTGCTTCTTGTTTCGTCTTTGATCGACCCTCGGTAACCCCCTCCGGAGTGGCTCGTTTCTTGGATATGGACATCTTCCTGCGGTTCATTGTAGATGAGGAGGGTGGAGGAGGATGAAGGTTGACAAAAGGAGTCGAAAAATGGATGAAGAAGCGGTGGAGGATGGCTGGAAAGATCGGGCGGTCGACCGGAAGAGGAGGGGTGGCACTTAGGGTTTGAAGAGATGAAAGGTAAAAGTGAAGAGGAAAGCCTTGTAATTGCCCTAAAAAGGTGTTGAAACGATAAAAACGGTCGACCGTTCGGATGCTCCGGTCGACCGGTGGGTTAAAAAAAATTGAACCCCACGACCACACAGCCTCTGGTCAAAAACGGTCGGACGAGAATAAAGAGTCGGTCGACCGAGAGGAAAGTGGGAAAGACCAGGGCACGCACTGTCTCTTTTCGGTTGGACGAAAAAAGACAGTCGGTCGACCGAAAGAGGAGTTTGAAAAAACTGGGCACGTACTGTCGTGTTTCGGTCGGATGAAAGGAGACCGTTGGTCGACCGAAGAAAGAGTGAAACAAAGGAAACCTGCTAGGTCA
Organism: Triglochin maritima; assembly: GCA_963682175.1. Classification (NCBI taxonomy): domain Eukaryota; kingdom Viridiplantae; phylum Streptophyta; class Magnoliopsida; order Alismatales; family Juncaginaceae; genus Triglochin; species Triglochin maritima. The sequence continues at coordinate 9,112,948 of OY821788.1, read as the reverse complement.
TTTTTGGTTGGAAAAAAACATGCACAGCCGACCAAAACTCGAAATGGTTCGACCGGACACTTATGTGAACTTAAGTCAGATCGACCAGAAGAGAAACGCTCAAACGGAGCAAAAATATGCGGTCGACCGAAATACACTAGGGAAAAACAAAATCAACACATCAATAGAACCGGTCGAACGAACACAATAGTTCGGTCGACCGATGGAGCAAAAAAGTTGAAAACCTGACTTGCAGCACAGTAATCCGGTCGAACGAAACTTGATTTCGGGTCGACCGAACAACGTTTGAAAGAACACACATTTGAAAAAAAAACACCAAAAATCCACAAAAACTTGAAATGAAACCTCAATCATGTAGCAAATTTTGAAAGAGTGGCATGATATATTCAAGTTATATGTCATTTAAATTGCACATGCCTAGATTTAGTCTTATATGAAAGAATTTATCAACGTTTAAAGGTTTTGTAAAGATGTCTGCAAGTTGATGATTTGTGGGAACAAATATAAGCTTAATGTCTTATTTTGTTGCATGATCTCTAAGAAAATGATGTCTAACCTCAACGTGTTTAGTTCGAGAATGCACTATGGGATTTTTCGAAAGGTTTATTGCACTAGTATTATCACAAAGTATAGGAGTAGTTTGAAACTCAAGTTTCAAGTCTTTGAGGGTTTGCCTCATCCACAAGACTTGTGCACATGCACAACCGGTGGTAATATATTCGGCCTCAGTTGTCGACAATGCAACAATATTTTGTTTCTTGCTAAACCAAGAGACGAGCGATTTACCCAACAATTGGCAAGTACCACTAGTGCTTTTACGATCTAAAATGCAACCGGCATAGTCGGCGTCGCTATAGGCAACAAGATCAAATGCCCTAGTCTTGGGGTAAAACAAACCAAAATCTTGAGATCCTTTGAGATAGCGAAAAATACGTTTTAAAGCATTGAAATGAGATTCTTTTGGACAAGCTTGAAAACGAGCACATAAACACACGAAAAACATAATATCCAGACGACTAGCGGTAAGATAAAGCAAGGATCCTATCATACCTAGATATTTCTTGATATCCACCTCCTTGCCATTTTCATATTTGTCCAACTTGGTGCTAGTGCTCATAGGAGTGTTGTGTGGCTTGGTATCTTCAAGACCAAAGCGTTTTAGGAGTTTTCGTGTGTACTTTGCTTGGTGTATGAAGTTCACATTTTGAGTTTGCTTAATTTGGAGTCCGAGGAAGAAATTTAGTTCACCAATTAACCTCATCTCGAACTCCCCCTGCATAGACTTGGAAAATTCTTTGCAAAGACACGGGTTACTTGCACCAAAAATTATATCATCAACATAAATTTGCACCACTAGTAAATCATGATAATAAGTTTTAACAAAGAGAGTGGTATCCATTTTACCCACACAAAAACCTTTGTCAATTAAGAAGTTCTTCAACCGCTCATACCAAGCTCTAGGAGCTTGTTTGAGGCCATAAAGAGCCTTCTTAAGTTTAAACACATGGTTTGGGTAAGTTTCATTTGAAATAATTTTTTGTCCATGTAAGATGCATACACTAATAACATTCGAGCGAGAGGGGCATAAGTTTCATCAAAGTCTATACCCTCCTCTTGGCAATAGCCTTGAGCAATGAGTCTAGCTTTGTTTCTAACTACATTCCCATCTTCGTCAAGTTTGTTTCGAAGATCCATTTGGTTCCAATAACCGTTTGGTTGGAAGGTTTTTCAACAAATTCCCATACATCATTTCGAACAAATTGATTTAGCTCTTCATGTATAGCCATTAGCCAAAATTCATCATTACATGATTGTTCTACTTTCTTGGGTTCTAATGTGCAGATAAATGCATAAGAATCACAAACAACATGTGCTTTAGAACGTGTTGTCACACCTTGACAAACATCTCCAATCACAAATTCATTCGGATGATCCTTTCTATAGGTCCAATCCTTAGGAAGATCCTCCATGTCCTCTTGTGGAGAACTTGGAGACTCTTGATGAGACTCAAGAGGAACATCTTGTAATGATACATGTCTAATGACATCCATGCAATCATCATCAAGAGAGGAGTTATCTACATATGCTAACTCGTCAAAGTTAACGTGTAGAGATTCCTCAACACAACTTGTTCGTTTATTGTAGATTTTATATGCTTTACTCCTATCGGAATACCCTAAAAAGATGACCTCATCAGATTTTACATCAAATTTATCCAAGTTCTCTTTAGTGTTGAGGACAAAACATTTTGAGACAAAGTATGAAATTTTAGGAGTCCGGTCATGCCAAAGTTCAAACGGAGTTTTCTTTAAAATAGGTCTAATGAGACCACGATTCAAAACATAGCAAGATGTATTAACGACTTCACACCAAAAATATTTTTGAAGCCCTTTTCCCACAAGCATTGTTCTTGCCATTTCTTGAAGAGTTCTATTTTTCCTCTCAACTACCCCATTTTGTTGAGGAGTGCGAGGAAATGAGAAGTTATGCTCAATTCTATATTTTTCACAAAACTTTTGAAATGATTCATTTTCAAATTCTCCTCCACGATCACTACGAATAGTGATTTTTTTTAATCTTTTCCCTTTGAACACGTTTGCAAAAACTTTTAAATCTTTCAAAAGCATCATATTTGTTTGCTAAAAACAAAATCCAAGTAAATCTCGAAAAATCATCAACAATCACAAATGCATCTCTTTTCCCTCCTAGACTTATGGTCCTTGAGGGTCCAAAACGATCTAAGTGTAAAAGCTCAAGGGGTTTTGAAGTTGACACCACATTTAGAGATTTGAAGGAAGATTTAAATTGTTTTCCAAATTGGCATGCATCACAAAGTTTGTCCTTTTTGAAATCAATTTTTGGTAGACCTCTAACCAATTCAAGTTTGGATAATTTGTGCAATTGTGACATACTAATATGTCCCAAAACGGTTATGCCATAACCAAGCTTCATCATGTGAGGTAACTAAGCAAGTTTAAACATTTAAGTTTCTAAGGTTATCAACATGTACAATGTAAATGTTATTTGATATATACCCCTTAAAAACAATTTTCATGTTATGTTTATAGATGATATGGCAAGTATGTTTATCAAATACAACTAGAAAATTCTTATCGGTTAATTGACTAACACTAAGCAAGTTATGTTTCAACCCATCTACTAATAAAACTTTTTCAATATTTGGAGTAGTAAAATTACCAACATTGACAATACCGACAATGTGTTCTTTAGCATTATCTCCAAATGTGACGGTTCCTCCCTTCTTAGGCTTTAAACTTGATAGAACTTGGGAGTCTCCCGGCATGTGCCTTGAGCACCCGCTATCGAGAATCCACTTCCCTTTTCTCCTTGATTTTATCTATAAACAAAGAGACAGGTGAAGACTTTGGTACCCAAATTTGTTTGGGTCCTTGAGGGTTAGCTTTTGGTACCCAAACTTGAGTAGTCTTAGGTACCCAAACATTTGAATAATTTGTTTTCTTAACAAAGGAGTTATTCATTTTGACATAATAGGATGTGGGTTTCCTTTATTTGCCTCCCTTGTAGCCTAGACGATGTTTAGTTAGAGATTGAGTTTGTGTTCCAAGAAGCATGTCAAGCATCTTTCTACCTAAAGTGAATTTCTCTAAATTTTTTGTGAGTTGATTATTCTTGGCAATGAGATCTTCATGTGTATGACAATCGTTTGTAGATTTCAGAATTTTTATCTCATCATTTAGAGTTTCAATTTCTTTGGTTAGATGTCACATTTGATAGATTGATCTAAATTCACTTTTCTAGCTAATTTGTTTTTATGACAAATCATTTCATAGCGTTTGGCAAGTTCATGAAAAGCATCTAACAAGTCATCATAAGAGGTGTTTCGTTTAAGGATACATCATCGTCGTCAATCTCCACTACGTGAGGTTGATCACTTGTCTTTGGTGATTAGGAGGGCTCGAGTCGGAATCAACATTAGATGCCATGAAACACATGTCTGCTTCTTCTTCTTGGGAGTATTCGGAGTCGGAGTCCTTTGATGAACTTGAGTCATCCCAAGTAACCTTGAGAGCCTTTTCCCATCGTTTTCGCGACGATCCCTTCTCTTGTAATCGTCACGTCTTCTAGGCCTCTCTTCTTTTTCTTTTCGGGATGGCCTTTCATCTCTATCTCTTCTTGGTATCTCTTCCCTTTCTCTTCTAGGAGGATTTTTTTCTTCTTCTCTTCGTTCACGATCCCTCGGCCTAAGCCATAGGCAATCGTTCTTTATGTGGCCGATTTTGTTACACTCATAGCAAGTGAATGTCCAAGAAGATTCTCCTCTTCCTTTTGCGAATTTTCTCTTGGAGAGGAACTTCTTGAAGTTGCGGGTTAGGAAAGAAACATCTTCATCGGTGTCCTCATCTTCGATTGTGTCCGAATCCGAGGTTGCTTTTAACACAATTTGCTTGTCTTTCCGTCTACACCCTTCCTATTCCTTCTCCTTCTCTCTTCTTTCTTCCATTTGAATCTCATACGCCATGAGTCTTCCAATGAGATCCTCCATCTTCAACTTTGAGAGATCTTTGGCTTCTTCGATTGCCGTAGTCTTTTTCTCCCAATCCAAAGTCAAGGACCTAAGAAACTTTCATACCCTATCACTTTCAACCACAACCTTACCAATGTTCTTCAAAGAGTTAGTAATAAGAGTAAAACGAGTATGCATCTAACTAATGGAATCATTCGGTTTCATAGCAAACATTTCATACTTCTGCATAAATGAATCTATCCTAGTTTCCTTAACGGATGATCGACCTTCAAAGTGACTTTCTAACATATGCCAAGTTTCAAATGCGGAATCACATGTATTAATTCTACTATATTGCTCTTCGGTCAAACCACACATAATTATGTTCATGAGTTTAGCATTCATTTGAATCATAGCTAATTCAACATCATCCATGCGTTCTAATGGTTTGTTTTGTATATATGGTATTTGAAATAACACCCATAGTTTAACATCATAAGATTGTATGAACATGGTCATACGTTTCTTCCAATAAGCATAGTTTGTCCCATCCAACAACGGAGGTCTTCAGGTGTGAAATCCCTTTGCTACAAATGTGAATTTGTCTAAAAGCAATTAACAAGGCCTTGATACCAAATGTAGGATATACTAGCCCCTAAACTTAGTATAGAGGGGGGTGCATAGACTAATTAAGGTTGTATAACAAACTATGCCAAATTAAAAGCTAAGACATTAAGATGAAGGAGAGAAGAACAAACCACAACTCCGGATGTATAGAGGTTTGGATCCAACCACTGAATCCTAGTCTTCTCTTACGAATTGCTCTTACTCGAGCAACATCGCGTCCTCCACTTACGACCGTTGGACTATACGACAAGTATAATGGCCATATTTAATACAAATACGGATATCCAAACGGTCGAACAAAAACTGTGTTTTGGTCGACCGAAAGTCTCACTAACCAGGACACGTGTCGACAACTGATAGGCTGAAGGATTTGTATAGGATGAACTAATTGCTATCACTCGACAAGGTGAGACCGTCGAACAAAATAGGTATTTCGGTCGACCGATTCAAGACATGCAAAATAAATTGAACGAGCGGTCGAACAGAATGGGTATTTCGGTCGACCGATTCAAGACAGGCAAAATAGAAATAGATTGAACGAGCGGTCGAACAGAATGGGTATTTCGGTCGACCGATTCAAGACAGGCAAAATAGATTGTAATGAGAGGTCGAACATAATGGGTATGTCGGTTGACCGATTTCAGACAGGCAAAACATATTGAAGGCACGGTCGAATTGGAAATATATATCGGTCGACCGTTTGGGACAAAATAAGCTTTTTGGGATAGTCTATTTAAATTCGGTCGAACCAAATGGTTCGACCGGTCGACTGTTTGATTGCAGAAATCTTGTCCTAGGTTTCTAATGAGTTTCGATGATTTCCTATTTAAGTCTAAGATAATTTGAATGTTGTGTGAGACTTCTATAGGTTTTCTAAGTGTCATGCAATGCAATGAATCAGAGATTTCAAGTGCTAAGTTACATTTGTAACCTAAATACATAGAATTTAAACCTAGCTACGCTTCAATCTTCATCTCTCAATTCAACTCAAACTTGGTTCCTGAAACGTTAGATAATACAAGTATATGCAAGCAATGATCTTTTAATTGATACATGTGTTTATTGATAGGTTGATTAATTATCAAAATGGATTAACGATTATTACCAAAAAGCCAACAGTGAGTGTGTGAGTGGCCAGTCTTCACTACAATCTACTTTGGAATCTCCTTCCCAATTTCCATCTTCATCACCTAAGTCCACAACAAGATCATCATTCACACAGGGTGCGTACTCATTCAATTGGTGGTGGACATCAACATCAAGAACAATCATATCACCTTCGTTAGCTGATTAGTAGCATATAATGCATCATACTCATGCTATATATCCTTTATTTTACCCCAATTTTGTGCTACTCGAGTTATTGTTGTTATATTTCAGGTATTAGGTAATAAAAAAGAGAAGGCAAAAGAAAAATGACTAAAACGAGAGGAAAAATGACTGATCGGTGAGACCTATGGACCTATTTACAAGATGGAAGCACATGGATGTAGAGCAAAAGGATCAATGAGCAAATCAAGAAACTTCACACCAACATGAGGAGTATTTTGGCAATTAGATTCAGGGCGACACTCAAACAACCGATTCGGATGCAATACACGTAATAAATTGAAGCATTGAAGGAGGGTGGATTGTAATATCCTAACCTATTTAACTTGGTTAATTGCTTTTTAGGTGCTTAATAGGTGGATTAAGATGGAGGGTTGAGATTGATTTGGGGATATGAGGTGGATGGTGGAGATGAGAGGAGGGGTTTATATGTTGGTGAGTGTTTCTCTCCCTCTCTCTCTCTCTCTCTTTCGTGTTTCTCTCTCTCCCGCTCAAAGTCTCTCTCTCACTCTTGATCCGCAACGCATGGAGGAAGGTGAAGCTCAAGCGTTCTCCGGGTCGAGTTGATCGGGTTTCGCTTGGTGGTTGCCGGAGTTGAGGAGATTGCGTTCGTGAAGTTCACCGGAGAAGGAGCGAGTGGAGAAGCTCGCCGTTGGGTCTTAGAGGGCTTCTTCAAGTCTTCAAGGTATGTCAAGCTTTACTTTAATGCTCACTTATGCTTTGGTGAGTGTTGGAGTGGTCGACGGTAGGCCGGATGTCTCGTCGGACCGTGCAGCTGCGTTCTGCAATGTGAATGGTCGACCGGTGGCATGGTTCGGTCGACCGGTCGTAGAGAAATTGGGCAAATCCCTTGTACCGGTCGAACGATACCTTGCTGGTGGTCGACCGGTAGTACATTTTGAGCGAGGGATGGAGACTCTGGGTGTTTTCGGTCGAACGGGACCCCTTTGTCGGTCGACCGAAAGCACTATTGTAGGTTTGTTGGGGCGTTGACCATCCAAACGGTCGACCGCCTAGTTGACTCGTTCGACCGACGAATTAAAATAACTTAAAGTTTGTTCGACCGCGAGATGGTTCGGTCGACCGGAATTTTCTGAGGGATTTGGATTTGGTACTGGCCATTTTTGGTCGACCGGTGAGTGTGTGTGGTTTTTACTATGGAATGAGTTTTCACTGGTCGAATTCGGTCGAACGGGACCCCTTTGTCGTTCGACCGGTTGACAGTTTTGTTGGTTGGATCAGTCCTATGGAGAGGATTCGGTTGACCAGTTGTGAGGTTTTGTTCGACCGTTTGGTACGGTTTTTGAGTGTTTTTTGTGTTGTGGAGCCAGCTCGAGATGGCAATGGATCTCCGGCCTTAGAGGGGTGACTGGTGCCAGCCTGAGAGTGGTTCATGAGTGTTGTCGGGCCAGTCCAAGAAGGCAACGGATCTCCGGCCCTAGAGGGGTGACCGGTGCCGGCTTGAGGGTGGTTTGTGTGTGGGGCCAGCTCAAGATGGCAACGGATCTCCGGCCCTAGAGGGGTGACGGTGCCGGCCTGAGAGTGGTCTTCTGGAGCACCTCAAGATGGCAGCGGTACAGACGATACCGACCTGAGAGTGATCCAGCGTGTTGGCCGAGGATGTTTCCGGCTGTGGTGCCTGGGGCACGTGTGTTGTAGCCGAGGGTGTTTCCAGCTGTGGTGCTTGGGGCACGTGTGATGGTTGGGCTAGAGGACCTGCGAGGCCTGTCACTGTTTGGTGTCTACTGTGGTAAGGAGAGAGTTCCCGGGGGCCCAGTGAGACATTGATTGTTTATTGCAATCCATACCATACATGCTTTAGATGTCTAGTTCATTTATTGTAATAGAAGTTTGGCATACGGGGTTTCCTCATGGAAACTCAGGCATATTCATGTTTTATGTCAGGTCGTGAGCGGCGTTTAGGAGGTGGTGACTGAGGCAGAGTGCTTTCGGGGCCAGATCCTGCTTTTCTTGTTTTGAGGTCCGAATGATTACATGTATATTTTCCTTATCTTTTGTTGTAATCAGACTTTTGTAAAACTCTCTGATATATATATATTGTATATATGTTGGTGCACCAGTTGCTCTTTTCTTCGGTAATATCCTCGTGTTGTGGTTTATTAAAAATATAAATTTCTTCCGCTTTCGAGGATGTTACAAATTGGTATCAGAGCGGTCTGTTCCGACACACTTGTCCAAAGAAGTCACCTTAGATATCTTTTAGATAGTTGCATTGTACAACATGCATGCATAATCATCTGAATTGTTATGTTCTGATTTCTCGTGTGTAGATGCCTCCGAGATGCGTAAGACTTCCCCCACGTGGTAAGAGTACCAGTGAGGAGACTGGAGTCACAGATTGGGCTGAGGACCACCAGATACTCTACGACACTGTGCAGAGGCTGGGCGTTCTGCTAGAGCATCAGTCTGGCCGAGAGGAGACGGCACGGGTAGGGGCGTTGTACGACCGGTTTATGCGCCAACACCCGCCTGCATTTGATGGCAGAGGAGATTCTGAGGTTGCCGAGGACTGGGTCTTTAAGATCCAGGAGATCTTCCAGGCGATTGGGAGTCCACCAGAGAGGATGGTGGGCTTGGCCACGTATGTGTTGGGCGGCGAGGCGTCCAACTGGTGGAGAACAATAGCTGCAATGGTGTTTCCAGGCAGGACTGATATCAGTTTCCGGAGCACGTCAGGGACGGGGAGAGAGAGGAATTCATGAGCCTCGAGCAGGGTGAGATGACACTGGCAGACTACGTCCGGAAGTTCAACGCTTTGGAGCGTTATTGTCCGGAGTTGTGTGTGACCCCGATTCAGAGGGCGAGGAAGTTTATTCGGGGGCTTCGGAAGCAGCTCCGTACCCGCGTGACTTACAACATGCCTCAGACCTTAGCAGATGTTGTGAAGTTCGCAACTCTCATAGACCAGGACTATCAGGAAAATTATGCAGAGTCCAGGAGGCCTCAGGGGAAGAGCAGCGGACGTCCGGGCAAGAGGCCCCGGATAGAGGGGAGCAGTGCACGCTAGCCTGAGCCATACAGGAAGTGTGGCAGAGTCCACCCAGGTCAAGAGTGTGGAAGCCGTCCTGGAGTTTGTTTTAGTTGTGGCCAGCCAGGCCATTATGCCAGAGACTGCAGGAGCGGACCCGACGAGTCCAGTACTCGAGTGAGACCTCCGGTAGCGGTAGAGACGGAGGTCTTCGTCCTTTTGCACCACCTCAGCAGGGACAAAGGACCGGACGGGTATTCACCATTCAGGCAGAGGAGGCGAAGGACGCCAGCACTGTGGTGGAAGGTACACTCTTTATTGCTGGTTTGGTAGCCATAGTGTTGTTTGATTGTGGGGCCACGCATTCGTTCATTTCTGAGAGATGTGCGAGTGTGTTGGGTCGTACCCCTACGATGTTGACTGCCACGTTGGAAGTCAGCACACCCTTGGGTCTGGTGGGCATTGTGGGGAGCTTCCTCCCGGTGCCACGATTGTTTCAGAAGATCAGGAGTTTCCTGCTGACCTGATCTTGTTGCCGATGGAGGATTTCGATGTTATACTGGGGATGGATTGGCTATCCCAGTATGATGTTCGAGTTTTGTGCCGGAAGAAGAAAATTCTGATCCCGAGGAAGGGGCTACCTGATTTGTTGATCAGGGGAAAGAATGACAAAGGTGGTCGGGTTGTGGTGTCAGCAGTGAGGGCACGAAAGTTGCTTGAGCAGGGCTGCAGAGCTTTCGTGGCTACCTTAGTCGTTCCAGATCCAGAGATGAGGTCGTTCGAGGACATAGAGATTGTCCAGGAGTTTGGTGATGTATTTTCAGATGTTTCTGGTTTGCCACCTCACAGGGAGTTGGAGTTCGGTATTGATTTGGTGGCTGGGACCACTCCACAGTCGAAGGCTCCTTATAGGATGGCACCGGCTGAGTTAGCTGAGCTGAAGAAGCAGCTACAGGATTTGTTAGATACTGGGTTTATCCGCCCTAGTGTCTCGCCTTGGGGAGCTCTGGTACTCTTTGTGAAGAAGAAAGACAGCTTTTTGCGGATGTGCATCGACTATAGGATGCTGAACAAGGTTACTGTGAGGAATCAGTATCCTTTCCATAGGATTGAGGACCTGTTTGACCAGTTGCAGTCAGCGAAGATATTTTCGAAGATTGATCCACGATCCGGGTATCATCAGTTGAGGATCAGAGAGGCAGATGTTCAGAAGACCGCTTTTAGGACGAGATACGGTCACTATGAGTTTCTAGTGATGCCGTTTGGATTCACGAACGCGCCTGCAGCTTTCATGGATCTGATGAACAGGACGTTCAGCAAGTACCTCGACAGATTCGTGGTAGTGTTTGTAGACGACATCTTAGTATATTCACCAGACATAGAGCAGCACAGGGAGCACTTGCGGATCGTACTGGGCATTCTGAGAGATCATCAGTTGTACGCTAAGTTTTCGAAGTGCGAGTTCTGGTTAGACAGTGTCGCTTTTCTTGGTCACATAGTATCTGGGGCTGGGATATCAGTGGATCCAGCGAAGGTGGAGGCAGTGACTCAGTGGAGATCCCCGACGAGTGTGACAGAGATCAGGAGCTTTGTTGGATTGACGGGTTATTATCGTTGATTCATCAAGGACTTCTCGAGGCTTGCTTCACCTTTGACGGCACTGACGCAGAAGGGAGTGAAGTTTGTTTGGTCCCAGATGTACGAGGACAGCTTTCAGGAACTGAAGAGTTGGTTGACGACTGCTCCAGTTCTGACTCTTCACAGTGGCAGTGGAGGTTTTGTGATTTATAGTGACGCTTCTGGTGTGGGGTTGGGTTGTGTACTGATGCAGCACGGTCAGGTGGTTGCTTATACTTCGAGGCAGTTGAAAGTGCACGAGAGGAACTACCCTACTCATGATTTGGAGTTGGCAACAATGGTTCACGCACTGAAGACCTGGCGTCATTATCTGTACGGGGAGAAGTTCGAGGTTTTCACGGACCATCAGAGTCTGAAGTATCTGTTTTCGCGGAAGGAGCTGAATATGAGGCAGCGCAGGTGGCTTGAGCTGATCAAGGACTATGATTTCACTATCTCCTACCATCCGGGGAAGGCGAATACAGTCGCGGATGCTTTGAGTAGAAAGGTGGAAATTTCAGCTGCTGGTTTGTGTATTCAGGAGTGGAAGTTGTTCGAGACATTGTCAGAGTGGAAGCCATTCACCACGGACTCTGAGGGCACGGTGATAGCTGGACTGAGAGTGGAGCCTTAGATGGTCACGAGTATTGTCCAGGCTCAGAGGGCTGACGAAGATTTAGCTCGGTTGTTGCAGTTGGTTACGAGAGATGGATCAGATTTCAGTATAGGAGTTGACGGAGGTCTGAGATTCAGGGGCCGAGTCTGGGTACCCAATGGGGGAGAGCTGAAGAAGGAAATCTTGGAGGAGGCACACAGGTCCCGTTATTCCATCCACCCGGGTAACACGAAGATGTATAAGGATCTTCAGAGGAATTTTTGGTGGAAGGGGATGAAGACTGAGATAGCGGAGTTTGTTGACAGATGTCTGGTTTTTCAGGAGGTGAAGATTGAGCACCAGAGACCCGCAGGACCGATGCAGAGGATAGATTTTCTAGAATGGAACTGGGAGCATGTGACGATGGATTTCGTTACCGGGTAGCCGAGGACGAGGAGATCTCATGACGCGATTTGGGTGATAGTTGATCGACTAACCAAGTCATCGCATTTTCTGGCAATTCGGACCACATTACCCTTGGAGGACCTGGCTAGGCTGTACATAGAGGAGATAGTTTGATTGCATGGTGTGCCAGTGAGTATTATATCTGATCGAGACACCAGATTTACTTCCAGATTTTAGGGAAGTCTGCAGCAGGCTCTGGGGACTCGGTTGAAGTTTAGTACAACATTCCACCCACAGACAGATGGGCAGTCTGAGAGGACGATCCAGACTCTAGAGGATATGCTGAGACCTTGTGCTCTGGATTGGGCAGGGCACTGGGATGAGCATCTACCGTTGATAGAGTTCGCCTACAACAACAGTTACCATTCAAGTATCGGAATGGCACCGTACGAGGCTTTGTACGGGAGACCTTGTAGATCGCCAGTGTGTTGGAGCGATGTAGGAGAGAGACAGCTGATCGGGCCTGAGATAGTGCAGATGTATGCTGAGAAAGTTGATATGATCAGGCAGAGATTAGCGGCAACTCAGAGTAGGCAGAAGAGCTACGCAGATAAGTGTAGGCGTGCATTGATGTTTGAGGTAGGCGATCACATTTTCCTGAAGATTTCACCATCTCGAGGAGTGATGAGGTTCGGGAAGAAAGGGAAGCTCAGACCGAGGTATGTCGGCCCATTTTTTGATTCTCGATCGGATCGAAGAATGTTGCCTACAGGACTGCGTTGCCGCCGCAGTTTTTGGGTCTTCACGACGTCTTCCACGTTTCTATGTTGAGGAAGTACGTAGCGGATCCTTCTCACGTGATTCAGTTAGAGGTTCCGGAGATCCGACAAGATTTGTCTCTCGAGGAGAGACATGTGGAGATCGTGGATCAGATGGACCACCAGCTCAGGAGGAGGACCATTCCGATGGCGAAGGTCAGGTGGCAGCACCATAGTGAGCGAGTGGCTACTTGGGAAGTTGCGGAAGAGATCCGGAAGGAGTTCCCGGAATTGTTTGGTGAGTTTCGGTCCTAATTTCGTGGACGGAATTCTTTTAAGGAGGGTGGATTGTAATATCCTAACCTATTTAACTTGGTTAATTGCTTTTTAGGTGCTTAATAGGTGGATTAAGATGGAGGGTTGAGATTGATTTGGGGATATGAGGTGGATGGTGGAGATGAGAGGAGGGGTTTATGTGTTGGTGAGTGTTTCTCTCCCTCTCTCTCTCTCTTTTGCATTTCTCTCTCTCCCGCTCAAAGTCTCTCTCTCACTCTTGATCCGCAGCTCGTGGAGGAAGGTGAAGCTCAGGCGTTCTCCGGGTCGAGTTTATCGGGTTTCACTTGGTGGTTGCCGGAGTTGAGGAGATTGCGTTCGTGAAGTTCACTGGAGAAGGAGCGAGTGGAGAAGCTCGCCGTTGGGTCTTCGAGGGCTTCTTCAAGTCTTTAAGGTATGTCAAGCTTTACTTTAATGCTCACTTATGCTTTGGTGAGTGTTGGAGTACCGTCGGACCGTGCAGCTGCGTTCTGCACTGTGAACGGTCGACCGATGGCATGGTTCGGTCGACCGGTCGTAGAGTAAATTGGGCGAAATCCCTTGTACCGGTCAAACGATACCTTGGTGGTGGTCGACCAGTAGTACATTTTGAGCGAGAGATGGAGACTCTGGGTGTTTTCGGTTGAACAAGACCCCTTTGCCGGTCGACCAAAAGCACTGTTGTAGGTCGGTTGGGGCGTTGACCATCCAAACGGTCGACCGCCTAGTTGACTCGTTCGACCAACGAATTAAAATAACTTAAAGTTTGTTTGACCACGAGATGGTTCGGTCGACCGGAGTTTACTGAGGAATTTGGATTTGGTACTAGCCATTTTCGGTCGACCGGTAAGTGTGTGTGGTTTTTACTGTGGAATGAGTTTTCACTGGTCGAATTCGGTCGAACGAGACCCCTTTGTCGTTCGACCGGTTGACAGTTTTGTTGGTTGGGTCAGTCCTATGGAGAGGATTTGGTCAACCGGTTGTGAGGTTTTGTTTGACCGTTTGGTACGGTTTTTGAGTATTTTTTGTGTTGGGGAGCCATCTCGAGATGGCAACGGATCTCCGGCCCTAGAGGGGTGACCGGTGCCGGCCTGAGAGTGGTTCATGAGTGTTGTCGGGCCAGTCCAAGAAGGCAACGGATCTCCGGCCCTATAGGGGTGATCGGTGCCGGCCTAAGGGTGGTTCGTGTGTGGGGTCAGCTCAAGATGGCAACGGATCTCCGACCCTAGAGGAGTGGCGGTGTCGGCCTGGGAGTGATCCAGCGTGTTGGCCGAGGATGTTTCCGACTGTGGTGCCTGGGGCACGTGTGTTGTAGCCGAGGGTGTTTCCGGCTGTGGTTCCTGGGGCACGTGTGAGGGTTGGGCTAGAGGACCCGCGAGACCCGTCACTGTTTGGTGTCTACTGTGGTAAGGAGAGAGTTCCCGGGGGCCCAGTGAGACGTTGATTGTTTATTGCATTCCATATCATACATGCTTTAGATGTCTAGTTCATTTATTGTGATAGAAGTTTGGCATACGGGGTTTCCTCATGGAAACTCAGGCATATTCATGTTTTATGTCAGGTCGTGAGCGACGTTTAGGAGGTGGTGACTGAGGCGGAGTGCTTTCGGGGCCAGATCCTGCTTTTCTTGTTTTGAGGTCTGAGTGATTACATGTATATTTTCCTTGTCTTTTGTTGTAATCACCTTTTGTAAAACTCTCTGATATATATATTGTATATATGTTGGTGCACCAGTTGTCCTTTTCTTGGGTAATATTCTCGTGTTGTGTTTTATTAAAAATTAAAATTTCTTCCGCTTTCGAGGATGTTACAATTGTCCACGGTTATCTTTTTTCATGCCTATAAATAGAACTCTTCTTTGTCCTTTGTATTGACCCATTGCTTAGTGACATTCTCTGTACATGGAGTAAGCCTTGGAGCAAAACTCAAGGTGGAGTAAGCTTTTTTCCTGGGGATCGATCACTTGAGGCATAGAAAGCCAAAATTTACTTCATAAATATATGTTACTCCTCTTTTAGATTTTTTATATAATCACTATTTAATAGAGATTAAGCAACAAAAAATTGTGATGTATGAACAATTATCATGTAAATTCTTTGTTTATCGTATTTTTTATCATTATTTATGCATTTTTTAATATCGAATTGTTTTATTGGTGTTTTCTTTCTTCATTTTACAACAAAGTTTTAAGACTTAATTTCATTATTACATCATCTGTATATCGTTTTTAACATAATGTCCCAAAACACAATAAATTTAGGTTAACATACAACATGTTTATGGCAAGTAAACCAAGCATTGGATTTAGTATTAATATATTATCACATTAAGATTATTTTTAAAAATAACAATGTATCTAAATTTCAAGAAAAATATATTAAAAATAACAATTAAAAAATTAAAAATATTTTTTAAAATCGAACCAAACCGGTTTCAAACAGTCTGCAACCAAAACTAGGGAAATCCTCAAACTTATTTCGAACCGGCTAAGATTCGGTTCGAACCGATTATGATTCGTTTTGACCAGACGTATTTATATCTAATTTTCTCGGGATATCAAAAGAACATGCATTACATGCACATGAGTTGAGAGAGTGTGTGTCTGTATTTGACATGTACATCATTAGTACATGAGATAACTATGGTCAGGGGCATTTTTTTGGTACATTGGGTGATATCTTACAAAATGGACATTGTTAATTTATTCATTTCATCGAGACATGGGAATGTGTGACGAAATTTTTGGGTCAAAAAAACTTACTTACTAAACTCAACTCTCCATTCACACATGTAAGATATGTCCAATTTTGTAACTGACAAAACAGAGTCCATGTATCATTTTTATTTTGTAATATTAAGACCATTAGGTCATTCTTAGCCCAGGTATTTTCATAAATGTCAACTTGTCAAATCAGCACTTGTGCTTGTTTGCTTCTTGACCTTAATCTATATTTTGGTGATTTAATCACCATAATCTTAATCACAATCAAATGTAGTGTAGCACACATGTTGCATAACATATATATTACTTTGTGCTAACATCTACAGATGATCAAGACTCAAGGAAGAAAGGAATTCAAGTCAAAACATGTAATCAAGCTATTGAAGACATGTAATTTTATATTTCTTTTGAGTCTTAGGAATCTATATAATCTTGAGCATACAATAGTTAAAATCCAATCACATAAACACTAGGTTCTTTATAAAAGTCACACACAAAATCTCAGATCAATTGGACTTCAATAAGTCACCTAAACTTAGACTGGAAATCACTAAACCCAAACAAGAACTGATTGTGCAAATCTGGTTGACCGAATCACCTCTGTTCGACCGAATGATCAATTATCCAATAGTGATTTAAACAGCTCGACCGGTCAATTATAAATTATTCATATATCCCAATCCTATATCCAAGTGAGCTCAAGCTAGAATGTTTAGATAGTGATTCAACTTCCATATCCAAGAATCACCAAGTTGTAAAACTTCGAGTAAGCTACTTCTCGAGTTATGAGAGGAGACACGAGCGAGGTGAGAATTGTTTGTGAGGCTCGGTGTTTGTAACGTCTTTAATCTTGGCCCGGAATGATGATAGGTTAGCGGAACCGTAAGCAAGGCTTGAAAAATCGAGTGGGGCTTGCGAGGAGGACTATGATCGAGTGCGATGTTGAACTCTCTCTAAATTCCGATGTCCATTTATGGTTTGTATACTCTTAATCTCTCCTCTTAATTTGTTTTAATTCCGCATTTAAATCTTAATTAGAGGGTCAACGATCCTAACAAATACAACATGCCACTTCTAAAGCAAGGAATCATGATATGGTTGTTTAATCATTTTAAATACCGTAAGTGCACGGTCGCGTTGAAGCGGAGGAAAATACGGGTCGATCTACAAGGAGGTGTGTATACTCTGGTTTGTTCGAAGGCAAGTGGGAAAAGAGGGGAAGAAGTTGTTATTACACTAAACTAGACTAACTACACTAAACGAGTAAGCATCAAACAAGGAAAACGAAAGCGAGAGAAATTGAAAGCTGGAAATCAAAAATGGAAAACCCCTAAGGGGTGGAGTGTGTGCACACATGTAAAAAGATAGTGAAGAATGCATTCTATAGGCACAAATGTAGGTAGTCTTTTCATGCATAGGAAATGTCTAAAGGTTATGGCAAAACCTATCAATCCATTCACTAACCTAGTTGATTAACATTCATATACACAAGCTGGTTATTTCATAACCTAAACAAGCATGGGAGGTGTCTAAGATGTGTGGCAAAACTCATCAAGTGTAGTATTCTACTTTAACAAGCAAGCATACATTCACATTTATCAACACAATCAAAATATAAAGCATTCATATCCATTCTTTAATGCATGTATGAACATCATCTCCACTCCCAAAGGGGGATGAATCTACTCACTACACATTACTCTAACAATTAAACTAAAGAAGAAAAGAAACATTCTAACTACTTTAGCCTAGAATCAAAGAAATAAAACTAAGCTAAGCATGCATAAAGAAACAACATACGAACAAAATAATAGAAAAAATATTTTATTAGATGACTCACATTGAAGGTAACATTCTTCTCCACCTTGAGATTTTCCTCCAAGGCTTACTCCAAGTAGAGAGAATGCCACCAAGCAATGGGTGATTACAATAGAAAGTGAAGAGTTCTATTTATAGCCATAGAAAAAGGTAATCCAGGACAATCCCCCGGTATGAGACTAAACAAATACCAGAAATAGACTAAATATAAACTAATACACGCTCCACATAAATCTTAGCGGATCCGGACCAAAAGTGACCGCCAATTAGCGGTCTACAGTGTTCGGATCACTCTAGAATTTCTTGTGGGCTTTTCTGGAAGGCTTTGTTTGTCTTTGATGCATCTACTTTGCTTGTTGGAGCTCCGACCCAAATAGAATTGCCAAAATACTCCTCATGATGGTGTGAAGTATTCTTGTTTGCTCATTGGTCCTTTGATCTTACGTTCAGGTCCTTCGATCTTGCATCTTAGTCCTTGATTCTCTCAACTCAGTCTTTTTTCATGTTTTTAGGTCCTTTTATGCCTCTTCTCTTCAAACCTATTTATTTCTGAAATTTAAACATAAAAATCGTCAAGTAGCATTGTTTAGGTGAAAGATAATTGATATAAGATACAAATATAAGCACAAAATGATGTTAATCAAATACCCCCACATCTAGCTTTTTCTAGTCCCGAGCAAAACAAAGAAAGAGAAAAGCATACCAAAAATAAGAAATCCTAACTCACTTTCATAGGAATCACGGTTGCACTTAGCACGTGCAACAAACCGTTAAACCTCATTGTCGCCAAGGAGGAGGAGTGTTGTCTCCTGAGGGTTTTCAGCGGATATACCCACAAAATCCGAACAAAGATGCATTATTCAACCTAGCTACACGACTCGATGACTCATTTTGTCGATCATTGGACGCGGTAATGCTATGGGCCGACTCTATATATGTAATCAGTCCACACACTTAGCCTAATGAATCATTCGTGAAAATTAACTAATGACTTAACTGCAAGACATGGACAACCTCAACATCCTCAAGTGATACAAAGTGTAAGGTCCATTAAGGTTCTTATTTGACTCTTTTTTTTCTTTTTTTGGGAGCATTATATTGGTTGGTGTTTGATTCTCCCAGGGTCAGGTTTCGTGCATCATTTCCTATGAGGACTTACACTATCACGTACACCTTCCCCCAAATCTCCACATAAGGCGATCCCTACCACCCGTGTAACGGGAGTTCGATCGGTTCATCCTAAGTCAGATGACACGAGAGCACCATGCACTAAGTCCCCTCGGACCTAATTTCCCGAGTGATAGGAGCCGTGCGAGAAGAGAGAACACCACTTATTCATTTATATACATGGGAACCAAAACCCCTACACCTACAGTTTCACAAAAAGAGTTTAAGGGCCCTTGACTACGACAAACTTCCTTATACTAACACACGAATTATTGACTCACTAGGTTCAGGGTGGACTTCTTTAAATGTTTGTGTACTGAAACCCTATGATTACACTCCCCCGAGGGAAAACCAGGGTGCATCCTAACGACTCGATAAGACCTAAAGTCAGTAAACTAGATATCCTAACTGCATCAAGTTCAAGACAATTTTGGGACCTTTCTTTTTACTTTGCCTCTCAACAGTTTTCACATGCCAAACACACACAAACCCCACAAAAACATTTTCTTTCGCAAACACATGAAGATTTTGAAAGAAATGTGAAAATTTTAAAGCACTAGGCAAGCAAAAGAAGATAAGTCACCCAAGGATTATGGCAAACATGTATATCGATATTAAATGCAGCACACTAACATGACCCTATCAATACACAAAAAAAATCAAAGGAAAAAGACTCGACTATGTACACACGTAAAGAACCCCCCACACCTACTTCATGCATTGTCCTCAATGAATGTGAACGTGAAACTACATGGATTTATGCATGAAAAAGAAAAGATCTCACCAACATAAAGTTCATGATTATGTTGATGGACACAAATCCGAATTCCTCAAAACTGTGAGATGCTAAAGAAGGGATAGAAATACGTGAAAGAAATGTGGCCCAAATACTCAAGGGTTGGGGCGCACAACAATCAATGCTCGCTCATGGAATCTTTTATTGTACTCTTTTTTTTGAATAAAACTATGTACAAAAATACGTTCCCATCTTCATTTGTCAAAGGACATCAAATAGGAACCTCAAAAGTGGGTCAATGCACTTGGAAAGGGAACATGACACCACGCGGGGCCAGAATACTCATGTTTGCCCCCCCCTCACAAAGAGCACAAGATGAAAAGAGAGGTTCATGAATTAGACGCAAAGGCGTCTCATTCAAAAGATCAAACTGAAAGAGCTTGAACCTCTCAAGAGTTTGGGAAATAAGGGGCAACAGAAGAAGAGTTTCTCCCGTTGCAGTACTGAAGTTATGATCGTCAATCCAAACTCTCCAACCAACAGGCTGGTGCGTCGGAACGAGGTCAAGAACCTCGTTAGGCATATCCGACTCACCAGGCGAATAAAAAGTGGGTGTCATACCCAAGGTATCCTCCAAGGAACTCCTAATACCCTCATTAGCAATGTAGTTGTTTGATGTTCCATCATTTCCAAGATGATCAGGAACAATAGTGAGAGGCAAACTCTCATCAGCTTGTTTGAAATTGAGGGTACTAGGGAGCTCTTGCTCCACCTGAGGTGAGTCCTTAATAGGCACAACATGAAGATCATGTGGCTCAAGGGTCACGTGACAAAAAGATAAGGCACAATCCTGTGCTGACTCATAATGAAGTTGGTCCATGCTATTCTCAATTTGAATAGAATCCTCCACTAAGTGATCGTGAATTGAAACCCCAAGTCCCTCAGACTGACTAGGAGTTTGACTTTGAAAGATTGTGCTTTGAATTTGTGGATGTGGTGGTGGTTCGATATCGAAAGATGAATCCACATGTTGGCAAGAAAGGTTACCCTCCTCACGTTCACGGAATTGTTGTGTCATTTGACTCACTTGCATTTCCATAGTTTGCAAGGAATTCAAGTTGGACTTCAATAAAGATTGAGTGGTTTCCATGAACGTTTGGATGGTTTGTTTTAAGGAATCAACTTTGGGGTCAACAGTGAGGTTCATGTTAGAATTTGGGAAATTTTGGGGTTGGATGTTGATGGGCTGAGAATGAGGCCAATGATTTGGAGTAGGGTGTTGGTAGAATTCTAGGTATTCAGGAGGAGGATACTGGGGTGAAAATGATGTATAAGAATTGTCTCTACACGAATACATCCCTCTCGGGTTGTACCCGGATGCGTAATGGTCGTATTGAGCATTTTGGGAAAAGGTATGCTCATACTTAGGCTCTGGGGGAACATAAGGACATTCCCCGATAACATGACCACTCAACCCACAACAATCGCATGGTACGGCTACTGGAGCCACTGGAGCACTCATGTCGTCTACCGCACGCATGAAAGAGGCAAAAGTTTCTTGCAATGTCTCAGTTTGATGACCAACATATGATCCGACATAACTAGATGATGGTCTAGCAGTCGGTACCTCTCTCATATTACCCCAATATCAAGAATGCTCAGTCACACAATTAAGATTGTCCCAACCATACGGGGTGTTTGTCTGAGACACCCAAGGATGCATGGGTCCGGAGTACCAGGGAGAATTGTCTTGGTCCCAACAATGATATGGATGGTCGCCCATGTAACCATCCATCACAAGAACAAAAAACTCTCGAGTCGACCACTCTCACCACCACGAGGCCAAGCTCGCAAAAAGTGCTCGACTCGACCCTAAAACGCTAATAGAGAGTGTAAAGGGGAGGAGACTAGAACGTAGAGGAAGGTGAGAAGAAGATGACTTAGAGGATAAGGGAAGAATCCCTAGAAACTAACGTGGGTAGTGGGAGAGGGTAGAAGCCTAATCTAGCAAGCACGGCTCAAACAATGTAAAGTAATGGGTCCTTAGGCTAGACGACGCCTAACTTCAAGGTCACTAGTCTCGACACGCCTCACCTCCCTACAACGAAGACCACAATGCCCAGCAAGTGATATCAGATCTGGAGATCCAGTACCTCCTACTATCGACAAGGTAGGCAACGTCGATCAGGCCATGACAGTTTAAACTAGATCACTCTCCTAGTGCGTCCAAAATCCTTAGGGCCAATGTCTACTAAAGTCTAGACAGAACTAAAAAACAAAAATTAAAACTACTCGAATCGTCCAAACTAAAGTCTGGACAGAACACCTCCCGACAATGGCGCCAAAAACTTGATTGAATGTTTTAATTAACCGCAAGTGCACAGCCGTGTTGAAGCAGTGGCAAATACGAGTCGATCCACAAGGAGGTGTGTAGACTCTGGTTTATTGGAAGGCAAGTGGGAAAAGAGGGGAAGAAGTTGTTATTACACTAAACTAGACTAACTACACTAAACGAGTAAGCATCAAACAAGGAAAACAAAAGCGAGGGAAATTGAAAGCTAGAAATCAGAAATGGAAAACCCCTAAGGGGTGGAGTGTGTGCACACATGTAAAAAGATGGTGAAGAATGCATTTTATAGGCACAAATGTAGGTATTATTTTCATGCATAGGAAGTGTCTAAAGGTTATGACAAAACCTATCAATCCATTCACTAACCTAGTTGATTAACATTCATATACACAAGCTTGTTATTTCATAACCTAAACAAACATGGGAGGTGTCTAAGATGTGTGGCAAAACCCATCAAGTGTAGTATTCTACTCTAACAAGCAAGCATACATTCACATTTATCAACACAATCAAAATATAAAACATTTATATCCATTCTTTAATGCATGTATGAACATCATCTCTACCCCCAAAGGGGGATGGATCTACTCACTACACATTACTCTAACAGTTAAACTAAATAAGAAAAGAAACATTCTAACTACTTTAGCTTAGAATCAAAGAAATAAAACTAAGCTAAGCATGCATAAATAAACAACATAAGAACAAAATAATGGAAAAATTATTTTATTAGATGACTCCCATTGAATGTAGCATTCTTCTCCACCTTGAGATTTTGCTCCAAATCTTACTCCAAGTAGAGAGAATGCCACCAAACAATCAGTGATTACAATAGAAAGTCAAGAGTTCTATTTATAGACATAGAAAAAGGTAATCCAGGACAATCCCCCGGTATGGGACTAAACAAATACTAGAAATAGACTAAATATAAACTAATACACGCTCCACATAAATCTTAGAGGATCCGGACCAAAAGTGACTGCCAATTAGCGGTCTACAGTGTTCGGATCTCTCTAGATCTTCTTGTGGGCTTTTTTGGAGGCTTTGTTGTCTTTGATGCATCTATTTCGTTTGTTGGAGCTCCGACCCGAATAGAATTGTCAAAATAGTCCCCATGATGGTGTGAAGTATTCTTGTTTGCTCATTGGTCATTCGATCTTACGTTCAGGTCCTTCGATCTTGCATCTTAGTCCTTGATTCTCTCAACTGAGTCTTTTTTCATGCTTTTAGGTCCTTTTATGCCTCTTCTCTTCAAACCTATTTATTTCTGAAATTTAAACATAAAACTCGTCACGTAGAATTATTTAGGTGAAAGATAATGGATATAAGATACAAATATAAGCATGAAATGATGTCAATCAAAATCACGTGCCACTATGTCCAATGAATATCCAGGACCGTTAGTTGCACCCACTCTGAAGAAGTAATAACCAAATCACTGTGTGGGAAGTGAGTAATGAAAGCCTCATACTGAAATCTCATAACCAAGGTCATCAGAACCTATGTTTTCAAGATCACGGAAGGCCGATGTATTGACAAATTCCTTCACTCTCCCAGGCAAACTCGGAAATGAATCAAATACCATTCAATCATCTAGCTCCTCACATACCCACAACACAAGTTGGCAATTTAGGTACAACAATGTAGAAGGAAAAGACATGACAACAACACTAACCAACGGATCACGGTCCTCCCAACGATTCACTCCTAGGTATAGAAGCTCATAGGGAAGAATATCAAAGCTTACAGCCTCGGGACCACCGTCTTTCATCACCCTCTGTTGAGCCTATCAAGAGTCAAAAGACATCAAGATACACAGGCATGATAAGAAACTAACACAACACCTTACATTTAGAAGCCTTTGCATCTAAAATCCATACCAACATCATTACACCTACCACAAATATTTATTCATTCATGGCATCACTATTACCACATGCCAATCCATTATGTAACACCCAAAAAAAACACATTCCACCACACGGCTCAACACAACTACACCCAATCATCTGGAAAGAGGATACATAGCATAAAAACAAACATCAACCATGTTTTCTTCCATTTGCATGTTTTAGTCTTCTTCGAACATCAGATGTCTGGCGCCTCGGGACAGTCCTTGAACTACCTCTCG
This sequence comes from Triglochin maritima, assembly GCA_963682175.1. Classification (NCBI taxonomy): domain Eukaryota; kingdom Viridiplantae; phylum Streptophyta; class Magnoliopsida; order Alismatales; family Juncaginaceae; genus Triglochin; species Triglochin maritima. Next base: position 9,088,906 of record OY821788.1, on the reverse strand, counting down.
TGGGCCCCACTCTCCTATCTTTAAAATCCTCGCATCCATTTTTCTTAAATCATAATTCATAAACACCAGTCCTGATCGTTACAAAACACCAATTTATTAAATTGCACACTCATACACAAATTGTACCCTCAGTGGTACATGCTCGTAGGTCAAGTCAGCGAATGTTTTGAACCTTGTAAAGCGTAGCGAGTGCATGGGCACAACTCCCACTAAACCTTTTCTCCCAGTAACCCCGAGCTGGTTAACTATTTTTTGTCAGTAATCGAACGTGTTGTTATGACAACCACTCTTTCATTACACCACCTTTAATGCTTAGTCACATGACCTACCCAACTGGTAACAACATATTGCATCTTTCAAATCATTGCATGCATCCTCTGACAAGTCTCGTCTTATTGCCCTACAATGACAATTAAGACTAGACAAATCCATTTGAGCTTTAAGCAAAGTGGTGTCTCCTAAAGTAGGTGTCTCTGTCTACCTCGACTTTAAGTTCTATTCTTAGATGTAACCAAAACTAGAGGAGTGGCATTTGTAGATACTCCAGTTTATGGAATCGATCGGGTTTCTTCACTTAGTCACCTCCCTAAAAGTGTTGTGATGACCAAAACCATCATTAGCAACCTAAAACGTCTTCCTAAACCCTAATGACCACCACTAAACATGTTTAGCCCCTAAACACCATATTAAACCCTAAAACCCTGATTAAAACCTAAATTCAACACAACCATAAACCTAACCAACCTTAAACCTAACCAAACCTCCAGACAAAACCCTAACTCCACTGCCCATTCCTCCTCCAAAACTTGACTTGCAAGCCAAGTCTTGCCTTAACCGAACCTCTGACCAATCTTTAGTTAAACCTAGGTTAAAACCCAACCTTAACCCTAACCAAACATCAACCAAATTCAAGCCCAAAAACCCTCCCCCACGTCACCTTGACCAGCCTCTCCAAAACATGACTTGCAAGTCAAGTTAAAACCAACTTAACCACCCATTTATATTTTATAACCTCCTTTAATTATAGTTAAAACCCAACCAAAAACCCTATATAACCATCGCATCTCCAAACCATAAAAACCCCTTGGACGTGCACAAAACCTAGCCAAATCCTAGGCCAAGGCCAGCTTCCTCGAAGTTGTTTTAGCCACCTCAAAATCCCAAAACCGATTACACCTGCAAGGAGGACAAGCACTTCAGACCAACAAACTACGACCAAACCACCTCCAAATGCCACCAATATTCACAAGAAACTAGTAGAACACACCCACCAACAACGTGAAGGGAATGTGTTCTAAAAGTTTTACTTTTAAAATGTCAATTATTATGAATTGAATGAGAAATCATTTTGTTCCTTGTTTATGTTATTCGTCTTTTAGAAGTGTTAAGGAAGATGCTCTTGGTCCTTAACCGTAGAGCTCTAAAAGATAATGGTTTACATAAAACAAAAGATATTCGCAATCATGGTAATTAACATGGGACATTAATTACCGAGTTAAGATTGTCATGTTGGTCATAGATCATTGTAGCTCTACAAGTAAGTGACAACACGGGTACACAAAAGATGAAGATATTACTTTTGTATACTGAATAGACCTAATAAGTAAAACATTATAGAATTGTATTTTCTGTGTCATTAATGTTTTACTGTGTCCTTGGTCCTTTGATATGAGACTTATATCCGATCACTTAAGAAATGTTTGATTAGACTAGTGTCTTGAGCTATCGATAAATGTAGTGTAAATGCATTGGTTGGTTAAGTATGACTTTTATTGGAGAACATAGTTAGTCAAAATATTACCATTACCCCTCTTGATTGAGTGATGATATTAGTGGGCCCCTTGATAAAGCAAAGTTATAATGTGCACAATGTGATTTGAGTTAAGTCACATATTTATAACTAGCTTAAAGAGATCAAGAAATGAATATTAATACAAAGATGACACAATACTACTTTGTGTGTATTCTTAATATCATGAGGCAAGGGACGGACACAAGTGGTGCACTCCATCACTAAATGGATCGAGTTTTGGTTCGAGTGGAATTAAGACATCTAACTAATTGGAAGCTATAATATGTAGCTAGATACCGCTTATAGCTTGTGATATTAAGCTCTTAATATAACTGTCAACTTAGTTTAGATTCTCCCATAGGTCACACCACAAAACTGGGAAAAAAGAAATGAGGATTTTGAGTTCATAAGGTGTGTCGGGTTTCATGTAGAAAATATGACACATGGGGTGAACAAGTAAAATCAATTTTGTTTTGATATATAACATAATTAGAATCATGATAAATTCATATGAGATGCATATATTATGGGGTGCAATAATTTATTGTTGCATAGGATAATATATTGCATAAGTTGTGAATTTGCTAAAACCCCTAAATTCCAAATTTTTTTTGGAAATAAATCCAAAATTTGAGAAGGCAAAATCAGGTAAAAGTTTGGTAATCCATTTTTGGTTCGGTCGACCGAAGGTTCTATGGATCGGTCAACCGAACGTGGAACGGATGGTCAGAGTTGATTGACCAAACTTGACAAAAGTGCCTGGAATTCTGGTTTGGTATACCGAACCAGGAACGGTCGACTGAACAATGTCCAGTTCCGATATTTTCGGTTAACCGAATGGCATTCGGTTTTAGACGCGGGTTCGTCCGATCGGTTAAGGAGAATTTTTCTCCTTAAGAATCGGTCGTCCGTCTAATGCACGTGAAGCCGAACGTGACATATTCGGTTAACTGAGTATGTCTCGCTAAACCGAAGCCTGATTGATTTTCCGCCTTTGATAATTAAGAGATTAATTTGATCAATGGTTGGATTAGCTCCAAACTTGGTCAAACGTTTTGTGGATGCATGTAATACATTATGGAATTAGTTTGTGAGAGAAAATGTCAAGAAAACGTGGCTTAAGAATAGTCATGATTGAGAGTAAGATTGGAGCCTATAAATAGGTCATTATTCTCCTTAATTAAGTGAGTTTTTTGCCAATTGTTTTCTCTCCTAATTCACCACAAAAGCCACGAAAATTCTCTTAAGTTTCTAAGTCTTTGGAAGGAGAAGTCTCAGAGACTAAGGAAGGGATTTGTAGCTAGATTCTAAACCCTATTGAAGATTGAGAGGCTAGCTCTTCTCTCTCCGATCTTGTTTAGAGTTTGGTGAATCCGGCGCAGCGACAAGCATCCTCAACGTCTCCGGATCATCAAGAAGTTTTAGAGAACTTCTAGGTATGAAATTCGGAGCCCATATTTGTTTTAATAAAGTTTTGGAACTAGTTATTGAAACAAACTGATGCATGCATGAAACAAATCATAGAAAATTGTAATTGATCCTTATTGTGCATAAAAATTTCGAAGATATATATGTACAATTAAACTAGAAATCCTACAGTGGTATCAGAGCTTAGGGTTCAATTTTCTAATGATTTGAAACTATAGACAAATTTAGTTTACCATCTAGGGTTCGAACATTTCGATTTTCCTGTTTTTCGGTCTTTAAATGTTTTGTTGGAATAATTCCTTGTAATAATTCGTTTTGAATGTTTTAAGTGGTTTAAAACATGTCATGTAATTATTAGAATTATTATTTAGACATAACTCTAACTTGCAATAATTTTGTTTTAAGCATAAACGATTGTTTTGTAAGAGAATCAACAAAACCGAAAAACTGCGGTTCGTGTTTCCTTTTAGGAAATTGGATGAACAGCGGTTCAAAATTGTTTTTGAACTTCTAGATGAATAAAAAACATTTTTAATTTATTTCAAAATGTTTTTCAAAGAATTGTTTGGGATTCTAGATGATTGATAAACTATGTTGTATAGTTTATAGCAATATTACGTGCATGGATGCTCGAGTTGTCTTTGCAGGAATTGTGAGTTTATATGTTCCAAATCAGCGCCTATGAATGTTTGTAATTAATATTATACAGGGGCTTATTTATATGTAAAAGCCAAATTCTCTCTTTCTATCTTTAGATAATTGTATTGCATTTAAGAGGTTTTACATAGGACTTGCACTAGTCGGTTTTTATCGAATGTGAGGAGCATGTTTATTTTCTGTAAAATCTACATCTCCGGTGCAAGAGAAAGTCGCCGTTGTAGCGCATCGATCGAGGATCGAGGATCAAGGATCAGAGGGAACATATAAACTCACACGATGTGGATTGTGTGAATGGTTTAATTTCTGCTATGCATGTGATGAATGTGATTGAATGTTAGGATGTGTATGAATGATAATATGCATGATAACCTAAAATTCCGAATCACATGTTAATATATGAAATTGTCCATCAAAATTAAGAGTAATTTTCCTTCTTATTTTATCCACTAGCAGCCATGGATCGGGGGATACTCTGCTCGCCCTTAGCGGGAAATAGCTCCCTCCATCTTTGGGAATAGTGGGAGATATAATGGTTGTCTATTGTTGTCCCACGATTAAATATATGAGGTGTGTTTCACCCTAGTGAACCCCAAGTATGCTTAGTTGTGAATACAATGGATAAACGTATCTTGTATCAAATGAAAATATGTTTTCTTAACATTACCTAGAGCCCTCGCTCGGTTTTGGGAAAAAGTTTTCTTAACGAGGATAGGTCGCATTCCCTCATAATTAAAACGACAAGAATCACAAGAGTTTGAAGATGCTATTGTTGCTAAAATTCAAAAAGGTTGTGATTAGAAAATGCTTTTCTTACCTTGATATTGTAATGTATTCGATAACCCTTAGCTAGTCTATATTACAATTGATGGGATCTTGGATTGTTGCATTTATGGGCAAGATTTTTATTTGCAGCATTTACATTTGTATGTATGTATGATAAACATAAAATTGGCATTAAAATCCTGTATGATTTATTTTGTAGAAAATGTCGAACATCCAACCTATCGTACGATCCATAATAGAAAAACACCCTTTAGCAAATGATGACTCAAACTTCATAAGTTGGCAACTGAAACTCAACATCGTGTTAAAGTTTGAGAAACTGTATCACATTTTGAAAGGTCCAATCCCAAAATGGAATGAGAGATTAATAGATGAAGAGAAAGAGGTTAAAGCCAAGTGGGAAGACCAAGAGAACCAAGTTCACGGTCTCATGCTAGCATCCATGGGTGACTCGCTTCAAGCGAAATACTTGGATTCAAAACCCAAGAAGACCATGGAGGCTTTGTCTAAGATGTTCATGGATAGTGCCCGAAAGGAGTGCTATAAGACCACCATGGCACTCACAAGGTGTCATATGGCGGAGGGAACATCGGTATCCATGCATTTTCTCACGATACAAGGGTACCTTGAGAAGTTGGCAAAGCTCTCTTCACCAATGCCCGAGGACATTGCTGAAGATATGATTCTTGGCTCTCTAGCCCCGTCCTTTAAGGACTTTGTGATGCACTATCACGTGCGTGAAAAAGGGGTGAGTCTTGAGGAGCTGCACAACGCTCTCAAAACTGCTGAAGTTGACATGGGCAAGGGTAGGGACAAGCATGCCATTGCCGTCCATGGGAGGAGCCAAAAGATTGGTAAAGAAAATGGCAAATCTACCAAAAGTGGTTCAATCAAGAGCAAGGGAGTAGGAGGTGCTCGTGCGAGTGCCTCAAGGGGGAAATCTCAGAAATCTCCAACTCCCAATACGGAGTGCTTTCACTGCGGTGAAAAAGGACACATCCTGCCAAATTACCCCAAGTACAAGGAAGACTTTGACAACGGAATGATTGAACGTCGGTGCCCCTAAAAAGGTCAAAGGTATATTTGTTATTGAAATAAATTTAGCCACCTCTGTCCAGGATTGGGTAATTGATACCGGATATTGTGCTCACATAGTTTCTAATGTGCAGCTACTCATGGATAGAAAGGAACTCGTAAGGAACGAGGTAGAATTGAAGGTCGGAAATGGTGCGAACGTTTCTGCGGTTGCGCAAGGTTCTGTGGTGCTTCAATTATGTAGTGGTTTAAATTTATGTCTAAAGAATGTTTATTATGTGCCATCGATTAGCAAGAACATTATTTCTGTATCATGTTTAGATATGGATAATTTTAATATAAATATTTCAAATTCTTGCTTGTCTATATCGAAGAATGTTGTTTTCTATTGAAATGCATTCATAAGGAATGGTCTCTATTTGCTTGAATTGAATAATAAACAAATCTTTAATATCAATAACAAGAGACTTAAGACCACTCACGAGAATGATACTCTCTTGTGGCACTATCGACTTGGTCACATAAATGAAAAACACATCGACAAATTGCAAGAAGCTAACCTTCTTGGTCTACTTGATTTTAAATCATTGGAGACGTGTCAACCATGTTTAATGGGAAAAATGACCAAAAAGCCTTTCAAGAAGAAAAGTCCAAGGGCTAGTGGCTTGTTTGATTTGATACATTCCGATGTATGTGGTCAAATGAGTACTAGTGCACGAGATGGTTTCAGGTACTTCATTACGTTCACGGATGATTATAGTCGTTATGACTATGTTTATCTAATGAGAAATAAAAGTGAATCCTTTGACAAGTTCAAAGAATTCAAGAATGAAGTAGAGAACCAACTCGACAAAAAAATCAAGTATCTACGAACGGATCGTGGAGGTGAGTACTTAAGTGCCGATTTTGACTCATACCTAAAGGAGTTTGGTATTGTACCTCAACTCACCCCTCCCGGTACACCTCAGTGGAATGGGGTATTCGAAAGGAGGAATAGGACATTGCTCGACATGGTTCGGTCAATGATGAGTCATGTGGAATTACCTCTTTACTTTTGGAGTTATGCACTACAAACTGCGGCTTACACACTAAATAATGTTTCATCCAAATCCGTGGAGAAAACTCCTTATGAGCTATGGAGTGGTAAAACACCCAAGCTCAATTTTCTCAAGATTTGGGGTTGTGAGGCTTACGTCAAGAAATTGAAGTCGACCAAACTTCAACCAAAAGCAGATAAGTGCTTCTTTATAGGTTATCCTCGTGAGACAAGAGGATACTACTTTTGGCATATCACCTCCAATCGAGTGATTGTAGAGAGGGATGCCACATTTCTGGAAAAAGAATTTCTGGAAAGAGTAAAAAGTAGTGGGAGTAGGGTTGTGCTTGAGGAAACTCAAGATACTCTACAAGATCATGACATGAATGATGACATTCAAGATCATGAAGGCCCAACCGAGGTTCCTTTGGTCAGTGGGACCATGAGTGAGAGACCCTCGCAAGAAATTGTGAAAGAAACTCAATCTTCCCCACCAAGTGTACGTTCGAGAATCGAACATGAACCAATTCCGCAAGAAATTGTGGAAGAAGTTCGAGAAGTACACGTAGAACCAAAAGAACTTAGAAGGTCAACGAGGGAAAGGAAGAAACCCGATATATATTAGGGACTTCATGAGATCATGGTACTAGATACCGATGATCCCTCGACCTTCCAAGAAGCAATGGAAAGGGAAGACTCCAAACTATGGCTTAAGGCCATGAAATCCGAAATAGAATCCATGTATGATAACCAAGTATGGAGCTTGGTTGACATTCCTCAAGGTAAAAAGGTCATTCATAATAAATGGGTTTTTAAGAGGAAGATTGACATGGATGAGAACTTGACAACTTACAAAGCGAGGCTTGTAGCGAAGGGTTTCACTCAAGTTCAAGGAATTGACTATGATGAAACTTTTTCACCAGTTGCCATGTTCAAGTCTATTCGGATTATGCTCGCTATTGCTGCATTTCATGATTATGAAATATGGCAAATGGATGTCAAAACAACGTTCCTTAATGGGAACTTGGAAGAGGATGTGTACATGGTACAACCTCAAGGTTCTGAAGATCCAAAGAATAGCGAGAAGGTATGCAAGCTTCAAAGATCCATTTATGGATTGAAGCAAACATCATGGAGTTGGAACAAACGCTTTGACGAGGAAGTGAAGAAGCCTCACTTCATTCAAAGTAAGGAAGAACCTTGTATATACAAGAAGGTTAGTGGGAACCATGTAGTATTCCTAATCTTATATGTCAATGACATATTGCTCATGGGCAATTATATTCCTTTGCTTGAGCAAACGAGAAGTTCATTGAAATCTTCTTTTTCAATGAAAGATATGGGTGAGGCTCAATACATCTTGGGAATCAAGATATATCGAGATAGATCCCGTAGACTCATTGGCCTCAGTCAACGTGCATACATTGACAAGGTCTTGGAAAGGTTCAAGATGAACCACTCCAAAAAGGGCAGTGTGCCCATGAGTATGGGTGTGTAACTCAAGAAGTCTCAACGTGCGCAATCACGTAAGAACTTAGAGTACATGAAGGATGTCCTTTATGCTTCTGCAATTGGGTTGATCATGTACGCGATGACGTGCACAAGACCCGATGTCTCGTATACTCTAAGCGTGACAAGTCGTCACCAATCCAACGCAGGTCCTGAGCATTGGACTGCGGTCAAGAATATCTTGAAGTACCTTAATCGGACTAAGGATAAGATTCTTGTTTATGGAGGACAAAGGGAGTTGGTAGCCGAAGGGTACTCGGATGCGAGTTTCATGAGTGATCCAAATGATAGAAGGTCGCAATCAGGATATGTCTTTCTTCTGAATGGTGGAGCTGTGAGTTGGCGTAGCTGGAAGCAAACCACTACGGCCGATTCAACCACCGCTTCAGAAGTAATGGTTGTCGCTGAAGCGAGCAAGGAAGGAGTGTGGATCAAGAAATTCCTTGAAGAGCTTCGAGTAGTTCCCACGAGCGAGGGACCCATTGAGCTATTTTGCGATAATAGTGCATCTATCTCGCAAATCAAAGATCCTAGATCACACCACAATCGAAAGTATTTTGTCACACGTGACTTCATGGACGTAGACAAAATAAATCTATTATGGGTGGACACCAACAGCAACACAACTGATCCATTCACAAAACATTTATCCCAACCCAAGTGCAAAATGCATTTCGAGTCCATGTGATTGAGGAACCATGTAGATTGGCTTGATGATTGATATGTAATGGGGTTTACCCTGGTTATTATTGTTTTATACATTGAGTATGTATGTGAAAGAAAACTTTGATAACAAGTGAGAGATTGAAAGGAATGTGTTCTAAAAGTTTTACTTTTAAAATGTCAATTATTATGAATTGAATGAGAAATCATTTTGTTCCTTGTTTATGTTATTCGTCTTTTAGAAGTGTTAAGGAAGAGGCTCTTGGTCCTTAACCGTAGAGCTCTAAAAGATAATGGTTTACATAAAACAAAAGATATTCGCAATCATGGTAATTAACATGGGACATTAATTACCGAGTTAAGATTGTCATGTTGGTCATAGATCATTGTAGCTCTACAAGTGAGTGACAACACGAGTACACAAAAGAGGAAGATATTACTTTTGTATACTGAATAGATCTAATAAGTAAAACATTATAGAATTGTGTTTTCTGTGTCATTAATGTTTTACTGTGTACTTGGTCCTTTGATATGAGACTTATATCCGATCACTTAAGAAATGCTTGATTAAACTAGTGTCTTGAGCTATCGATAAGTGTAGTGTAAAGGCATTGGTTGGTTAAGTATGACTTTTGTTGGAGAAGATAGTTAGTCAAAAGATTATCATTGCCCCTCTTGATTGAGTGATGATATTAGTGGGCCCCTTGATAAAGCAAAGTTATAATGTGCACAATGTGATTTGAGTTAAGTCACATATTTATAACTAGCTTAAAGAGATCAAGAAATGAATACTAATACAAAGATGACACAATACTACTTTGTTTGTATTCTTAATATCATGAGGCAAGGGATGGGCACAAGTGGTGCACTCCATCACTAAATGGATCGGGTTTTGGTTCGAGTGGAATTAAGACATCTAACTAATTAGAAGCTATAATGTGTAGCTAGATACCGCTTATAGCTTGTGATATTAAGCTTTTAATATCACTATCAACTTAGTTTAGATCCTCCCATATGTCACACCACAAAATTGGGAAACAAGAAATGGGGATTTTGAGTTCATAAGGTGTGTCGGGTTTCATGTAGAAAATATGACACATGGGGTGAACAAGTAAAATCAATTTTGTTGTGATATATAACATAATTAGAATCATGATAAATTCATATGAGATGCATATATTATGGGGTGCAATAATTTATTGTTGCATAGGATAATATATTGCATAAGTTGTGAATTTGCTAAAACCCCTAAAGTCCAAATTTTTGTTGGAAATAAATCCAAAATTTGAAAAGGCAAAATCAGGTAAAAGTTCGGTAATCCGTTTTTGGTTCGGTCGACCCAAGGTTCTGTGGATCGGTCAACCGGACGTGTAACGGATGGTCAGAGTTGATTGACCGAACTTTACCAAAGTGCCTGGAATTCTGGTTTGGTATACCGAACCAGGAACGGTCGACTGAACAATGTCCAGTTCCGATATTTTCGGTTAACCGAATGGCATTCGGTTTTAGACGCAGGTTCGTCCAATTGGTTAAGGAGAATTTTTCTCATTAAGAATCGGTCGTCCGTCTAATGCACGTGAAGCCGAACGTGACATATTCGGTTAACCGAGTATGTCTCGGTAAACCGAAGCCCGATTGATTTTCCGCCTTTGATAATTAAGAGATTAATTTAATCAATGGTTGGATTAGCTCCAAACTTGATCAAACGTTTTGTGGATGCATGTAATACATTATGGAATTAGTTTGTGAGAGAAAATGTCAAGAAAACGTGGTTTAAGAATAACCATGATTGAGAGTAAGATTGGAGCCTATAAATAGGTCATTATTCTCCTTAATTAAGTGAGTTTTTTGCCAATTGTTTTCTCTCCTAATTCACCACAAATGCCATGAAAATTCTCTTAAGTTTCTAAGTCTTTGGAAGGAAAAATCTTAGAGACTAAGGAAGGGGTTTGTAGCTAGATTATAAACTCTATTGAAGATTGAGAGACTAGCTCTTCTCTCTCCGATCTTGTTTAGAGTTTGATGAATCCGGCGCAGCGACAAGTATCCTCAACGTCTCCGGATCATTAAGAAGTTTTAGAGAACTTCTAGGTATGAAATTCGGAGTCCATATTTGTTTTAATAAAGTTTTGGAACTAGTTATTGAAACAAACTGATGCATGCATGAAACAAATCATAGAAAATTGTAATTGATCCTTATTGTGCATAAAATTTTCGAAATTATATATGTGCAATTAAATTAAAAATCCTACACAATGTCGCCAAATGTGAGAGCGATCAGACCAACCATTTAGGAGATACATTGTTGGCAAGACACCACTTACTAAACCATCACGAAACACCGAAATGACCCTCAAACCTCCATAAACACCACCAAACGACCCCAAACCTCCACCCCATATTCTACCTGACAAAAGTTTCCAACGCAACCAACAAGCCCAAAACACCCTCTGGGAAAGTTAGTAAAAGCCCTCCAAAAGTGTTGAACATTCACTGTGCGCATTGACCTATCAGACACTGGATATCTGACGCCTTCACACTCTCCACAGCCGACGACAACCCGCAATCCGAGCAACTCCAAACGTCCAAACAACAACTCCCATACAAATCCGGTCGCACAACCACTACCCGAAGCAAAAAAACAAAAGATGCCTTCTCGAATCGGCACCCACATTCGAATTTATTTCAAAAAAATTGTCGTGCTTTGCTTCGAGTCATTTAAGTTAACTGATGTTATGCTTTTTTGTATTTTAAATACTATCAAGACTTTAGAACTTGGATTATCAATACGTTAAAAGAGATAGCCAAAACCCAGGGAGAGGGACCAGTGTGGTTAGGGGTGGGACCCGGGCCGTGCCGGCCCGGCCCGGCACGGCCCGGCTCCTGGCGGGTCGGGCCGCGGGTCGGGTCGTGTCGGGTTTTAAACTTTTTTTCAACTAAAAATAGAAATGATTTCCCCAAAAAAATGCCAATTTTATTAATGGTTTTTGAGAAATACAAGTTTGTAGCCGAAACATAGGAATCATTACAAAAAAACGTAGGGGGTTCTAGGAAAAATTCATCCCATTTGGCGCGTTTTCGGCTACAATCTTCGACGTACGTCTACTGCTCCGGCCACGTCTCTTCGTCGTCGTCTTTGGCTTCGTATTGGTTCTGCACTCTGTCTTCTGCGTCCAACCAATCCTTTAGGCACACGCACATCTGCATCGAGTCGGGCGCGAAACTGTGTCGTCGATCCGTCATCACTCGCTTCCCTGCAGAAAAAGCCGCTTTCGACGCCACAGTAGATGCCGGAGCACACAATAAGTCCTTAGCTATTTCAGCAACTATGGGAAACCTACCTTCGTTGTGTTTCCACCAGTCTAATACATCTAAATTTTTGGATTCTTGGGGGGACAGATATAAATCTAAGTTCAAAAACGAATCTAATTCATTATGACATACATTTGAAACATATTTTTTCTTCTTTTGGGTTAACCACGCCCACGTAGCGTCCTCGTCGTCTTCTAACGACATCGGCTGAACGGGTGGTTGTGATGAAGTATTTGCTACATTAGATCCTACATTATAAGTTAAACTATATTCTTCAAAATATTTTCTTAATAAAGCAATAGATGCATCTACATGGGCTTGAGGGTTATCATAGTTCATGTTTTCATAAATTTCTTCTAAAAAAACTTGTAAACCTTCTTTTTTAAACCTAGGGTCTATGACTAAAGCTAAACAAAACACTAGTGGGGGGGGGGATTCCAATACTTAGCAAATTTTGATTCCATTGTTGTAAATACATCTCCTAAACTATTTTGAAACCTATATTTTGTAAAAACTTTAGTAACTCTACAAATTTCGATTAAAAATAAGTTCGAAGTTGGATAATAATGTCCACTTAATTTTTTAGTAAATAGAAAAAAAGGTTTCAAAAAATCGACTAAAAATTCAACATTTAACCAATCAATTTCAGATAATATGGCATTATTTTGTTTTTCATTATAAAAAGTTGTAATAGCAAGTTTATATGGAATTGTCATTTTAAGCATTTCATATGTGGAGTTCCATCTATGAGGTGCATCTAAACTAAATCTCTTAGGCCTAATGTCATTATAGGTACAAAATTCTCTAAATTGTTGATACCTAGATGTACTACTAACTCCACAAAATCTAATAGCCTCCCTAACATTACTTACATAATATTTAAGAATCTCTAATCCGTCTTGTACAATTAAATTTAAAGAATGACATACACATCTAATATGAAAACATTGGCCTTTTACGGGTGGTTCTAAAAATGCCTTAAACATTTCTACAGCAGATGTGTTGTTAGTTGCATTATCAAAAGACATGGTTGTTACTCTCTTTTTAAATTTGTGGGTTGAAATAATGTCACTAACATGATCAAATATAGCACGAGTAGTGTGTGGATAATCTAAAGGTAAAAATGACAAAATTCTTTTGTTTAACCTCCAACGATCATCTATGTAATGAACAGTTGTACATGCATATGCAAATTCATTAGGTGAGGTCCAACAATCACTAGTCATTGCTACTCTTTTATTTGTTGATTCAAACAAGTTAATAATTTTCGATCGTTCAAATTCAAATCTTTTCATAGCTAAATTTTTAAAAGTACGTCTACTCATATGTTTAGTTTCAGGATTAAGATATTCACACATTTTTCTAAATGCACTAGATTCTACAGTACTAAATGGCAATTCATCTCTAATTATGTATTCCACTACATGTTCTCTAGCACGAGCAGGATCAAATTTCCTAAATGTACCAGAACTACAATCTATTGTGGTTTGTCTAGAATCTTGCACAGATGAATTATGCCTAAGTTTACATTTAATTGCATGTCTAGTTAAATGGCCTGTGCCTGCACTAGTTTTAGCAGTATATTGTTTTGGCATAACTTACAAAATGCAATGTCATTACCATCTTCATCTTGCCCTAAATCAAAATCTTCCCAAACTTTACTAGTTCTACGTCTACGTGATTTAGATGAAGATGCAACATTTGGCAATGCAACATTTTGAATTTCATCGTCAGAACTAGTCATGCAAATTACTAAGTAAAGCATAAATATTGTTTTCAAACTAGCCATGTAATCTAATGAAGTGAATGCAAAGTAAGTTTAGAAAATGCTCAGTGATCGGCGAGAAGTCGGTCGGACGAGAAGAAAACTCGGATGGAAAGCTTCAATTCGACCCACTTTACTTCAAACTCGACCCGCTTTTCGTAAAACCCGACTAGCACAAATTGCTTGAAGATTGAAAATTTGGAATGATTAGAAGAGAAGAAGATTGAGAGAATTGGTGAGGAATGAGTGAAGGGGTGGGGGGTATTTATAGGATTGGTAAAAGTAAAAACAAAAAAAAAATAAAAAAAAAACCTTATAGCCGTTGCGGGCCGTGCCGGCCCGCGCCAACGGCAGGCACGCCGGCCCGCCGCGGCCCGGCCCGGCACGGCCCGCAACGGCTAGTTGCCCGGCCCGGCACGGTCCGCCAGCCCGGCGTGCCACGTGCCGGGCCGAGCCGTTCACGGGCCGTGCCGGCCCCCGCGGGTCGGCACGGCCCAGGTCCCAGCTTTAAGTGTGGTTGGGCCATAGATTTTCTAAGATAACTAAAGCCTTGAAATTTAATCTCTGGACGTTTTCACACCTTTCAAGGGTTATTTTTAAAAAGTGATCATTTCAGGTTGTCACGTTATTTCTGGTGTTTTTTTGTGGTTTTCTATGAGAATCCTTTAGAAGACAGGTGGCGACTCCATTTCTACGAAAACACGAGTTTTGAGTTTTCTCGAAAGAAAGGTTTGTTTCTCATGTCTTTACAATCAAGTTTTATTATTTTCCCAGGAGTTTTTCCATGATCATGGGGTGTTTCTTGTGTTAGTGTATGAAGTGACAAATCACGTTGGCATCGTTTGGGAACTTTGTTTTGTGCGGTTGCGATTTCAAAACTCGGAGTTTTGGCACAAAATAAGTTGGTTTGGGTTTTTTGCATATTTTTCTGCATTCTGACCCCAAATGCATGTGGTTGTTTGGAACAATTCCATGAGGTTAGTTTTTTTATGTCTTTTTACCAAAATATCCATTAACATTCACCTTTAAGAAAAAATCCCTTGGGATTGACCTAAATAATTGTTCGCAAAGACTGAAATTTAAAAAATTAATTAAGTTAGTCATGCATGACTCAAGAAATTACATAAGTTTAGTAGAGTACACAAAATCAGTGTGGTAAGCTAAAATAAAATAAATTTGGTACGAAAAATAATAATGTTGTGACTATAATACACAAATAAAAATGTTGTGAATAAAATACAAAAAATGACAATGTTGTGAATAAAAAACACAAATAGATTTGGTACGGAAAATACGAGAATGTTGATGTTAGTTGGGTAAAAAATAGAAATATGGGTAAATTTACCAAGTAATGATTAGCCTAGGGCAAATAATTAAGGATACAAACTAGAATTACATTTATAAGTTAATTGCAAAAAATGGAACGTAAAATTTGGTCCCTTGCATTTTGCAGAACTCAACGTCAAGTTGGCTGTTTGCAAAACGCCACTTTCTGTACAAAAAAAGTTTTCAAACCTCCACATCAAACTGCAACCTCAAACATTGTTGGGATTTTAAGTTCAAAATCGCAAGTGCACGATCACGTTGAAACAGTGACAAGTATGGGTCGTGTCCACGAGGAACGAGTATGGGTCGTCATCGATCTTACTCGAGTGAGGGAAGAAAATGAAGAGTGAGTAAGTGTATTTATACTAAATTATACTAATTACAATTTATAAAATAAATACGACTTATCGCATAGGAGGTGGAGAATGCGTGCAACAGTATAGATGTGTGACGCGTGTGTTAGGGATGTAAACGGGTCGGGTATGCCCATACCCATACCTGTACCTGGCTAAATTCACAAGTACGGGTATACACCTAGCCCAAAACATTTGTGCATGTACTCGCTAAGTTAGTGGGTATGGGATGACTATAATATAATATATATAAATATATAATAGATATTAACGGATAAACGTGTACGGGTAATGCGTAAGCCCATACCTGACTCGTTTATTAACCGGGTAAACGGGTACAAGTATATGGGTATGAATTTTTAAACGTGTATGATTTTTTGTACTCGTACCTGATTGAGACGGGTGACTGGGTATACATGCATTACCCGCCCCGTTTACAACTCTAGCATGTGTGTACAATTGCTATTTCATGACAAATTAATATGGACATCTATAATGGACATTCTCCTAAGTGTGTTTCCACTTGGATTAAGATTTATCGTCATCGTTAAACACATACAAAATACTACTCAAGATAAAGACAAAGACAACATGCTCACATGTCAATCTTGTCTCTTTATCCACTTCAATCTTATCATCACCTCATCATTCCCCTTTAAGTTGGCCCACTAACCAAAACATGTGTTAAGCATCCATTAGGACCATTAGCACATCAAATGCAATTGTGAGAATACCAATCAAAATGAATATGAAAATCATTTGAAACTCCAATATTAAGATTAAACACACACATTAATCTAACTACATCAACACTTCACATCATTCTCCACCCCAAATGGGGATGGACTACTCACTAATCACATAAATTGTTGGCTTTTTGGTCATAATTTATGTTTTGATGATTTAATCAACCTAATCTTAATTATGATCATGTAGAGTAGCACACATATTGCATTGCATATATATTGCTTTGTTCTAACCTCTACAGGTGATCAAGACTCAAGGAAGAAAGGAAAATCAAGTCAAGACATGTAATCAAGCTCTTTTGAAGACATGTATTTTGTATTTTCTTTGAGTCTTAGGAACTTGTGTAAATTGAGCATACTTGAGCTAAAATCAACTCAAACACACACTAGGTTCCTTATAGAAGTCACACATGAAATTTCACATAATTTGGACTTCAATAGATCACCCAAACTTAGACCGGAAAACACTAAACCTGAACCCAAACTGCCTGCCCACTTTCGGTCGACCGAAGGATCAATTATCTTGTTTGTGTTTTCACTGCCCGGTTTTGGTCGACCGTGCATACACTTTCGGTCAATCGTGTGAACTTATTTTTCCGACCGTTAGTTTTGTCGTATATACCCAACGGTCGTATTCGTTTTAAAACAAAGATACCCCATATACTCTTTCACGTATCGGTCGACCGAGGACCTTGTTCGGTCGACCGAATGCCCATCTCTTAACAAACCCGAATCTCCTGGACAAAATTGGTCGACTGCTAGACCTTAGCTCGGTCTACCGAATAGATCATTGTTTGTCAACCCCAAAGTGCCTGGTGCAAATCGGTCGACCGAACCCTATTCGTTGTTCGACCGATCACTTAAGTATACCTGAGTCTTAGCGTTGGGCGCTCGACCGTTACCTAACCGGTCGACCGAACTGAGTTCAAAACAGTCAAACGATCGACCGTTCATCCCGATCTGGTCGACTGAACTAACTCAGAATTGGGTCCTGCACCAACACTTACCCAATCAACCCCAACGGATCTATTCTCTCTAATGCCTATATAAAGAGTTGTAAAACACATTTTAACACAACTCTCCCACACTTTTTTTCATCCTACATTAGAGAGATCATTCCAAACATTCCAAGCCTCAAATTTCCACACTAAAGATCAATTCTAATCCTTCTCAAGTGTGCTCAAGTTTAGAGAGTGATTGTCCCACTCAAGTTTGTTGTTGTCAAAGAAGAGTAAAGGTTTCGGTGAAAGCCCGAAGCATCCATCTCGGATTGTGAGAGGAGGAGCCAAGCTCGGCGATGGTTGTTCGCGAGTTTGAAGATTGTAAAGGCGTTCTCTCCCGGCCCGGAACGGGGATTGGTTAGTGAAGTCGTGAGCGGAGCTCGGTGATCCGAGGGGAGCTTGCAAGAGAGGACTAGGACCCGGGTGGGGTGCCAAACCTCTATAAAAACCCTCGTGTTCAATTGTGGTTTGCATTTTTCTTTCTCTAGTTTTGTTTGTTTATTCCGCTGCGCATTTGATTGCTTAATCAAGTAGAGAATTAGGATTAGCCATAATTGTGGACCCATAACCCACATGATCCAACATTTGGTATCAGAGCCTTGTGAGCTAAATCGTTTACTTAACCGTAATTTTTAGCAATGGCTTCTACATCTAATCACATAGAAAGATTATGCACCACTAGACCTCCTTTACTTAATGGGTCAAACTATGATTATTGGAAAAATAGGATGAAAATCTTCCTAATTTCAAATGACTTAAAGTATTGGATGTTTCTTCAAAATCCATACACACCCCCAAATGAAGATGAATTAGATTCACTTAGTAGGCCTAAAATGAAAGAAATTGAGATGAACTCAAAAATAATGAACATCTTGTATTGTGGCCTTAATGAGGGTGAGTATAATAGGATTAGAGGGTGTGTTAGTGCATATGAAATTTGGCATAGACTACAAATGCATCATGAGGGGGATAGCTGATGCATTGCATACATTGCATCATATGTCTTTCATTTAGATTATTTTTATATAAATAAATGCTACTAAGGTATTGTTTTGAGCAATTGTGCAGAATTCAGGAGTTACAATGCAATTTACCAATATTCGAGCTAAAACGCGTGCAATGGACTCAAATAGATCATAAAGACCAATTAGCTAGAGATTCAAGCTGAAGTTTAAATCTAATTGATTGCATAAAAAGCCAGGGACCTGATTGCAAATTAGAAGGACTAAAAAGTTGTTTTGGAGAAGTATTCAAGAAGAAATTAAATTCAGATCTCCAAAGATATGCAATAATCAATTCAGATGCGTAGAGGTCATCTAGAACATACCAAAAACACACCCGCAAAAGCACAACACAATCTGAGCCATCCAGGCGGCGTTTTCGCCGCATCGGACGGTCAATGTGCGGCGGAAACGCCATGTGGTGTGCGATCCGTGCCCCCGAATTTCGTCCAGTCGTGTCATAGCACGTGTCCTTCCTTATTCATACTTAGGGTTCCTTGTATCGGCTATAATTTAGTTGTTCTTTATTCTTCTCTTAGAATAATTTGTTGCATGCTTAGAATAATTGCAGTTGTTTTCGTAGATCGTAGTTTAGTATAATATTTCTTTTTTTTTCGTAGTCTCTCGATGATCTTCATGACCCCTTCTCCTCATCTTCTCCCCATGGGTTTCTAAAACCCTCCAAAGGGTGGGGGTGACGGATTTAGGGTTAGACAAGAGAGATCGTTTTTATTTTAATTTCTTGTTAGTGTTTTGATCATATGAGTTTTTGTTAAATCAATTATCATATGATGCTTAATATCTCACTTGATTTATAATAATTTTCGTGATCTCAAATCTAACTCGAAGATTCATAACTTCCACCCGCTGGACTCTCATCCATATTTGTTTTCTTTTTAGTTTTTGTTGATTTTGAAAATTGAAAATCAAAAAAATAACAAGGCTCCAATCAACCTTATTTCTTTCTCTTTCTTTCCTTAATCGAAAATCACAAAAATAACAAAGTTTTCTCCCTCCTTGTGTTCGACCCGTACTTGACGCGTCTTCATCGACGCCGTGCACTTGCGGTATAAATAAAAATCTCATCAAGTTTGTTGCGCCGTTACCGGGGAGGCGACGAGAATTTCAAGTTTTTGTGATTTCTTTTTTTTTGTTTGGATTTTGGTTTTTCGCGATCTAACATTTGCTCTGTGTTTTTCAGGAAGTAGTAGAGACGACGCAAAAATCCAGAGGCGATCCAAGGTTAACAAGCGGAGAAAACGTCGCTCCAGCAGTATAGTTTGCGGCGGAAACGCCACACGGGTTGGAAGTCTGGGCGTGAAATTTCTCTGGGACGCGACTAATTTCTGGATGGACTCGTAGACCAACTGGAAAGTTTCGAGAGCGGGCGGCGAACCCGACTAAGCATGCGTAGGTAACATTTGTTGCGTTTTCCTAGTAATTTCTATTTTCGAAAAATTTATTTTTTGGTAGAATTGCCTGTGTAGGGTAAACTTCCATAATTGGCACTAATTCAACTTGTGACCTAAAATTTTGCAAAATTAGAAAGGCCTTAGTGCATGCATCATTTAGAGATTTTCTCGCATTATGCATGCTAAATTTTGCAAATCAATTCATTGTTGAAGAGTGCTGGAGACAAGGTACGTGTGCGGTTTTTATCGATTGCATTTAAACATATAATTTAGTTTGCATACAACCTTGCAATTGTCCCCCACTAAATACCAATGTTTGACTATCTTTGCTAGATTTAAGTTAAACTATCTTAAGGGCAACTCCGTAGGAAAAGATGCGGTGGGGATTTCATCACCCTTCCGTGGCCCACAAATAACAATCCCAAAGTGTCACCAAAGCCTTAAATTAAAATCAATTAGACATTGGCCCCTAAGGATTCAGACTCAATTAAGGAGAAGATTGGTTTGACTTGCTATGACTTGAAGCTGATCGAATTTAATTTGGTGTCTAGAAAGTATTTTTGTGTTGACGTAAGTCTTCCAAGCGAAGTGGTTGTCTAATTGGCACCGACTCTGTCGGAAGCGCCCCCACTAGCTATACACTGCCTGACCAATTTGGTTTGATTAGTGAGGGAGGTGAATCAAGCGAACAAATTCGACTCAACCAGTTAGGAGTCGTCTAGATCTAAGCTACATTAGGTCTAGGATTGTTTGAACCGTGCTTGTTTAGGAAACTTCTGACCAACCCTCTCATTTATCTTTTAGAGTTAAGTTTCCATTCTCATCTGAGTCTTCTTTCTCTTCTCACCTCAATTCTTTAGATTAGGATTTCCTTTCTCATCTTCCCCCTTCTATTGTTTGTTTCCTTTTTTTTGAAAAAAAATATAAAAATAAAAATCAATTGATTCTTGAATATGAATTTGGAATTTAAATTTCGAATTTGAATTCAAAAATTAATTCAAACCAGTGCACTCAGATTTGGGTTCGGGACTTGAGCAATCGACTCTCACGAGTTCATCTAGATTCCAGTCTAGAGCTCAACCTCAATCCACCTGTTGCACCACCTCACCTGGATCCAATGGGTGAGATTGTAGTGGACTCACTTGTTGCACCACCTAGGACTCTGAGGGATCGGTGCTAAAAAACGATGGCTGCTCAGTCATCGTGCATCGTTATGCCCACCATACCGGGTCGCGACTTCGAACTAAAGGCACAATACCTGAGTATGTTGCCCAAGTTCACCTCTAAGGAAGACCCATATCTCTTCCTTAGAGAATTTTCGGAAATCTGCTCCCTTATGCAATACCAGCATATCTCTGAGGAGGCAGTGCATCTTAAATTCGTGCCTCTAGCACTGAAGGACGATGCTAAGAAATGGCTATATAGTCTAGCCGAAAGATCTATTAGGAGTTGGGCCGAGTTTGTTCAAGTGTTCTTAAAGAAATATTTCCCTAAGCATAAGACTATTAGGATTAGGAATGAAATTGTTGCATTTGTTCAATCAGAGAGTGAGCCATTCTATTCCTATTTGGAAAGATTTAAAAACCTGTTGACCCAATGCCCTCATCATGGAATTCCAAGATGGCAATTGTGTCAAATTATTTATGAGGGATTGACACCTACATCTAGGGTTATGTTAGAATCTGTAAGCCAAGGAAACTTTTTGTCCAAAAATGAGAATGATGCTTGGACTTTTCTTGAGGACTTAGCTGATAATAGTATGCAATGGGACACGGCTAGGGCACCGACCAACCCGAGTATTGAATCTAGAATAGCCAATCAATCCAGATCAGGTGTCTTAGCTGTAGATGCTTCTGTAGCTGCTGAAGTGAAATTAGCCACCCTTATGCGTAGGATGGAAACTCTAGAGCTTCAAACCCGACTGATGAGAATTAAATTTATACCGCAAGTGCACGGCGTCAATGAAGACGTGGAAAATACGGGTCGAACACAAGGAGGGAGAGATCTTGTTATTTGTGTGATTTTCGATTAAGGGGAAGAAGGAGAGAAGAAATAAATTGGGTTTTGAGATTTTTGATTTTTAATTTCCTAAAGCATGAAACATGAACAAATAAAACTAAAGCAAGAACAAAGATGATGAATTCCATTGGGTGGAAGTTTAGATTTAAGGTTTAGATTAGAGAATTCAGAAACTTATAATAAATCATGTTAGTTACGAAGCATTACATGATAAATGATTTAACACAAACTCAAGTAATCAAAATATATTAATCACGAACTTAAAATAATAACATTTATTCTCTTCTCTTGACCCTAAATCCGTCATCTCTACCCTTTGGAAAGAGTTAGAAACTCATGGAGGGAGGAAAAGGGGTCCTAGAGGCATTACAAAAGAAAAGTAAAAAAAAAGAAATAAAAGACAGAATTTTATTAATAAAATAAAGACAAATAAAAACAACAAATAAAACTAGGTCTAAGGCCAAGGACCCTTCTAACATCGTTCTCGGGGCTATTTATAGTTGTTACAAGAGACCTAAGTATAGAATTAGAGAGTACACGTGTCCAGACACGATTGGACAAAATTGGAGCACACGGATCGCCAAGGGGGCGGCGTTTCCGCCACACAATGCATGTAATATGCGGCGATTTCGCCGCATAATCTCCTCTGATTTAATCCAGATTTTTGCTGTGTGTTTATGGTATGATTTGATCCTCCTTTGCGCGTCTGGATTGATTCTTTCCATTCTTTTGAGCTCCGGATTAATTCCTTCATATATTTGGAGATCCATATTGATTTTTCTTTAGATTTTCTCCAAGATAATAAAATCTACTCGTGATTTGCAATTAGGTCCTTGTCTTTTTGCAATTAAGTCCCCGGCTACTTTTGTGCTTAAGTCCTTGTTCTTTTTGTAATTAGGACTTGAATGCTTTTATGCTTGGATACATTTCCATTTGAAACCCGATAATCTTGAGCTTGGTCTTTATGATAGAAATGAGTCTTTTGCACGCGTTTATGCTCGGGATGTGGGTAATTTGCATTCAGGTCCTTGTATTCTGTAAGTAAGACTAAACACATACCTTAGTAGCATTTATTGATATAAAAGTAATTTAAATGAAAAACATATGATGCAATGCATCAAATACCCCCACACCTAGATTTTGCTAGTCCCTAGCAAAACAGAACATAAGAAAAATAAAAAAAAGGAAATCCTAACTCACTTTCGTAGGAATCACGGTTGCACTTAGCATGTGCAACAAGCCGTTAAACCTCTTTGGTGCCAAGGATGAGTGTTGTCTCCTGTGGGTTTTCAGCGGATATACCCACAAAATCCTAAATCAACATTTTATTAATAGTTCTCACTATTCTTACCTCAACCTTATACATCTCACTAAGAATTCTTGCATGCTCATTATATAAATCTAACTCATTAAAAATATGACTTGGTCTTTGTTCCTCCAACATTCACACCACTAACCCTTCTACACATGATATCACTTAAATTATTTTGCACGCCTCCTCTGGTGGTGAAGTATCATTTGGATCAACCATGGAATGGATCATTCTTTTAGCTTTGGGCCTTGAGTTTTTTTTTCCTTTTCTTCCGCGATTCAACACATTTGCTTTTTGACACTTTTACCCTTTTTGCATTCGTGTAGCGAGTTTGGTTGATAATCCCGAGCTGGTATACTCAAGTTACCGGGTTTCAAGATACCCCTACGGACCAGTGACTCAAAGGCTTGGGCTTTTGTAATCATTTTGCAAAATGTGTTTTCCTCACTTTATTCCTTTATTTTTACTTTTATTTTCCTCACGGCTTAATTGCTATTAGACGTCCATACTTCCCGGTATATTTTCCTCAACCTCTGCTTTTTATCAACTACTTCAAAGATTTGATTCATCCAATTTAAGTGCCTACATGTCTTAAAGGGTAATGAGTTATTTCTTTGGAACTTCGATTTATGTCATAATTTCTACAAGCAGAACTATATAATAAGCAACAAAAAATTCAATGCAATTTGTACTCGGGTTTTGGTTGTTCAATCTTAAGCTATGTCATGAAACATTGAATTTTTTTATTTTTATTTTGTAAGAGATAAAAGAACAGATATATAGATAAATATATACATAACCCCCCCCCCCCCCCCAACACTTAAATCATGCATTGTCCTCAATGTATACAAATATAAAGCAAATGCACTTATTACCTTTGTGAACTGCGGTGGAAGGAAGGAATTTGCTCAAAGTCAACCATAGTCAGAACTGGATTGAATGACACCATATTGGTGCATGTATCCAGTTGAATTGTTCCCTATGTTGCAATGAGAATCCTGAGTCACAGGTTCCACACCCCTCACATAAATAGGTTCTCTTATTTGCTCGAGTGATGGTGGGTGTGTCGCAGAATTACTCCTCCTTTTCTCACTTCCTTTTTGATTTTGTGATGATTTATTTGATTCAGAAATATGATAGATACGTGCTCTCATCACAACATCACTTTGATTGCATATTATTTCTGGCTCACTATCAACATGAAAGATATTAAATTCAGCTTTTAAATTCCCGAAATATACTTGCATGAGCCCATTTCGACAGTTTATTAATGCTTCAGAAGTGGCTAAAAAGGGTCTGCCTAGTGATGCATTGCATACATTGCATCATATGTCTTTTATTTAGATTACTTTTACATCAATAAATGCTACTAAGGTATGTGTTTAGTCTTATTTACATAATATAGGGACCTGAATGCAATTTACCCACATCCCGAGCATAAACGCGTGCAAAAGACTCATTTCTATCATAAAGACTAAGCTCAAGATTATCGGGTTTCAAATGGAAATGTATCCAAGCATAAAAGCATTCAAGTCTTAATTACAAAAAGAACAACGACTTAAGCACAAAAGTAGACGGGGACTTAATTGCAAAAAGACAAGGACCTAATTGCAAATCACGAGTAGCTTTTATTATCTTGGAGAAAATCTAAAGAAAAATCAATGTGGATCTCCAAATATATGAAGGAATTAATCCAGAGCTCAAAAGAATGGAAAGAATCAATCCAGACGCGCAAAGGAGGATCAAATCATACCATAAACACACAGCAAAAATCCGGATAAAATCAGAGGAGATTATGCGGCGAAATCGCCGCATATTACATGCATTGTGCGGCTGAAACGCCGCCCCCTTGGCGATCTGTGTGCTCCAATTTTGTCCAGTCGTGTCTGGACACGTGTACTCTCCAATTCTATACTTAGGTCTCTTGTAACAACTATAAATAGCCCCGAGAACGATGTTAGAAGGGTCCTTGGCCTTAGACCTAGTTTTAGTTGTTGTTTTTATTCCTTAGTTTAATAAAATTCTGTCTTTTATTTCTTGTATTTTTATGTTTTCTTTTGTAATTCCTCTAGGACCCCTTCTTCCTCCATCTATGAGTTTCTAACTCTTTCCAAAGAGTGGAGGTGACGGATTTAGGGTGAAGAGAAGATGAATGAATGTTATTATTTTAAGTTCGTGATTTGTATATTTTGATTACTTGAGTTTATGTTAAATCATTTATCATGTAATGCTTCATAACTAACATGATTTATTATAAGTTTCTGAATTCTCTAATCTAAACCCTAAATCTAAACCTCCACCCAACGGAATTCACTTCTTTGTTCTTGTTTTAATTTTAATTGTTCTTGTTTCTTGCTTTAGATAATTAAAACCCAAAAATCTCAAAACCCAATATATTCTTCACTTCCTTCTTTTTCCCAATCGAAATCACACTAATAACAAATCTCTCCCTCCTTGTGTTCGACCCGTATTTGCCACGTCTTCATTGACGCCGTGCACTTGCGGTATAAATTTAATTCTCATCAAGTTTTTGGCGCCGTTGCCGGGGAGGCGACGCAGATTTTGTTTATTTTTGTGTTTTCCATTTTATTCTGTTTATCTTGTGCGCGATCTAAGTATTTGGATTTGTGTTTCAAGAAACAACAGAGTGCGCGGAGAAATCCGGGCACATTTGGAGCTAAACGAGCGGCGAACTCGCCGCACCTAAAGAAGAACTTGCGGCGAATCCGCCGCACACTAGGAGCTTCTGGGCTTCAAATTTTTCTGGGACGCGAATCATCTCTAGGTGAACGCGTGGAGCTACTGAAATTTCGAGAGCGGGCGGTGAACCCGACTGAGCATTGCATAGGTAACCATTGTTGCCTCTTTTCCTCGTAATTTCTATTTTCAAAAAAAAACCTTTTTATTAGAATTGCACATGTTAGGGCAAAATTCCATAATTGGTAATAATTCAACTCTGACCTAAAATTGGCAAAATTAGAAAGGCCTTAGTGCATGCATCATCTAGTGTTTTGTATGCATTATTCTTGCTAAATTCTTGCAAATTAATTTTTGTTGAAGAGTGCTGGAGTCAAGGTACGTATCGTGTTTTTCATCGCTTGCATTTAAGCATATAATCTAATTTGCATACAACCTTGCAATTGCCCCCCTCTAAAGACCATTGTTTGACTATCTTTGCTAGATCTAAGTTAAACTATCTTAAGGGCAACTCCGTAGGCAAAGATACGGTGGGGATTTCACCACCCTTCCGTGGCCCACAAATCACAATCCTAAAGTGTCACCCAAGCCTTAAATTAAAATTAACTAGACATTGACCCCTAAGGACTCGGACTCAATTAAGGAGAAGAATTGGTTTGACTTTCTATGACCTGAAGCCGATTGAATTTAAGTTGGTGTCTAGAAAGTGTTTTTGTGTTGACGTAGGTCTTCCAAGCGAAGTGGTTGTCTAATTGGCACCGACTCTGTCGGAAGCGCCCCCACTAGCTATACACTGCCTGACCAATTTGGTTTGATTAGTGAGGGAGGTGAATCAAGCGAACAAATTCGACTCAACCAGTTAGGAGTCGTCTAGATCTAAGCTACATTAGGTCTAGGATTGTTTGAACCGTGCTTGTTTAGGAAACTTCTGACCGACCTTCTTTTCTATCTTTAGAGTTAGGTTTCCCTTCTCTTCTGAGTCATCTTTTTCTCACTTACTTATACGTTCTAGTCCCCCCCCCTTTACATTATCTATTAGCATTTTAGGGTCGAGTCGAGAACTTGTGCTTGCTTAGCCTGATAAGGGTAAGAGTGCTTGACTCAAGAGTGTTTTGATGGATGGTTACATGAGCAACCATCCATATCATTGTTGGGACCAGGACAATGCTTCCTGGTATTCTAAAACCATGCAACCTGGGGTGGCTCAGACTAATACCCCATATGGTTGGGACAATCCTAATTGTATGACTGAGCAATCGTCATATTGGGGTAACATGAGAGAGGCACCGACTGCTAGACCACAATCTAGTTATGTTGGATCATATGCTGGTCAACGAACTGACACATTACAACAAACTTTTGCCTCCTTCATGCGTTGGGCTGACAACATGAGTGCACCGGTGGCTCCAGTAGCCGTACCGTGCGACTGTTGCGGGTTGAGTGGTCATGTTATCAGGGAATGTCCTTATGTTCCTCCAGAGCCTGAGTATAAGCATACCTTTTCCCAAAATGCTCGATATGACCGTTACACATCCGCATATAACCCAAGAGTGATGGATTCATGGGGAAACAATTCATATCCAAATTCTTATATGTCATTTTTGCCCCAATATCCTTCTCCCGAATACCCAGAACCCTACCAACACCCCACTTCAAATCATTGGACTTATTCTCAGCCCACCAACACCCAACCTCAAAATTTCCCGAGTTCTAACTCGAACCTCATAGTTGACCACATACCTGATACCTTGGAACAAGCTTTCCATACGTTCATGACAACTACTCAACAGCCCGTTGACAATATGGTACTGCAATTGAGTCAAATGTCGCAGCAATTAAGTGAGGAAAGTAACTTTTCGTGTCAACATGAGGATTCATCTTTTAGTATCGAACCACCACCACATACGCAAATTCAAAGCACAATCTTTCAAAGTCAACTTCCTAGTCGGTCTGAGGGACTTGGAATTTCAATTCACGATCACTTAGTGGAGGATTCGATTTATATGGACCAATTTCATTATGAGTCGGCACAGGATTGTGCCCTATCTTCTTGTCCCGTGGCCCTTGAGCCACATGATCTTCATGTTGCATCTCTTAAGGACTCACCTCTGGTGGAGCAAGATCTCCCTAGTACCCTCAATTTCAAACAACCTGATGAGAGTGTGCCTCTCACCATTGTTCCTGATCATCTTGGAAATGATGGAACATCAAACAACTACATAGCTAATGAGGGTATTAGAAGTTCCTTAGAAGATACTTTGGGTATGAGACCCACTTTTTGTTCGCCTGGTGTGTCGGACATGCCTAACAAGGTTCTTGACCTCGTTCCGGCACACCAGCCAGTTGGTTGGAGAGTTTGGATTGATGATCATAACTACAACACCACAACGGGAGAAACTCCTCTTCCGTTGCCCCTTAATTCCCAAACTCTCGAGAGGTTCAAGCTCTTTCAGTTTGATCCTTTGAATGAGACGCCTTTGCGTCCAATTCATGAACCTCTCAATTCATCTAGCGCTTTTTGTGAAGGCGGCCCACACATGCATTTTCTGGCCCCACGTGGTGTCATGTTTCCTTTTTAGGTGCACTGACCCACTCTTGAAGTTTCCATTTGATGTCTCTTGACAAAAGAAGATGAGAACTTATGTTTGTACATAGTTATATATATATATATATATAAAATCATATGTTGTATTTATCCCTTCTTTAGCATCTCACAGGTTTTTGAGGGAATTCAGGTTTTTGTCCATCAACAGAGCCATGAACTTTCCTTTGTACTTCACGTTGGTGAGATCTTTCCTTTTTCATGCATAAATCCATGTAGTATCTTCCTCACATTCATTGAGGACAATGCATGATTTAGGTGTGGGGGTGTTTATGTATCTATCTATATATATTTTGACAATAATAATAATAATAATAAATCAATGTTCCATGACATAGCTTAAGATTGAACCACCAAAACCCGAGTACAAATTACATTGAGTTTTTGTTCCTTATTATATAGTTCTACTTGTAGAAATTATGACATAAATCTAAGTTCTAAAGAAATAACTCATTGCCCTTTAAGACATGTATGCACTTAAATTGGATGAATCAAATCTTTGAAGTGGTTGATAAAAAGCAGAGGTTGGGAAAATATACTGGGAAGTGTGGACTTATAATAGCAATTAAGCCTTGAGGAAAATAAAATAAAAATAAAGGAATAAAGTGAGGAAACACATTTTGCAAAATGACTACAAAAGCCCAAGCCTTTGAGTCACTGGTCCGTAGGGGTATCTTGAAACCCGGTAACTTGAGTCTACCAGCTCGGGATTATCGACCAAACTCGCTACACGAATGCAAAAAGGGTAAAAGTGTCAAAAAGCAAATGTGTTGAATCACGGAAGAAGAAAAAAATACTCAAGGCCCAAAGCTAAAAGAATGATCAATGTCATTGTTGATCCGAATGATACTTCACCACCAGAGGAGGCGTGCAAAATAATTCAAGTGATAAACATGTGTAGCAGGGTTAGTGGTGTGAATGTTGGAGGAACAAAGACCAAGTCATATTTTTAATGAGTTAGATTTATATAATGAGCATGCAATAATTCTTAGTGAGATGTATAAGGTTGAGGTAGGGATATTGAAAGCTGTTAATGGAATGTTGAATTAAGACTTTGTGGGTGCGTCAACTGAAAACCCTCACGAGACAAAACTCGTCCTCCTTGGCAACGAGGAGGTTTAAAGGCTTGTTGCACATGCTAAGTGCAACCGTGATTCCTACGAAAGTGAGTTAGGATTTCCCTGTTTTTATTTTTCGTATCTTCTGTTTTGCTAGGGACTAGCAAAATCTAGGTGTGGGGGTATTTGATGCATTGCATACATTGCATGATATGTCTTTTATTTAGATTACTTTTACATCAATAAATGCTACTAAGGTATGTGTTTAGTCTTCTTTACAGAATACAGGGACCTGAATGCAATTTACCCACATCCCGAGCATAAATGCGTGCAAAAGACTCATTTCTATCATAAAGACCAAGCTCAAGATTATCGGGTTTCAAATGGAAATGTATCCAAGCATAAAAGCATTCAAGTCCTAATTACAAAAAAAACAAGGACTTAAGCACAAAAGTAGCCGGGGACTTAATTGCAAAAAGACAAGGACCTAATTGCAAATCACGAGTAGCTTTTATTATCTTGGAGAAAATCTAAAGAGAAATCAATGTGGATCTCCAAATATATGAAGGAATTAATCCGGAGCTCAAAAGAATGGAAAGAATCAATCCAGACGCGCAAAGGAGGATCAAATCATACCATAAACACATAGCAAAAATCCGGATTAAATCAGAGGAGATTATGCGGCGAAATCGCCGTATATTACATGCATTGTGCGGCGGAAACGCCGCCCCCTTGGCGATCTGTGTGCTCCAATTTTGTCCAGTCGTGTCTGGACACGTGTACTCTCCAATTATATACTTAGGTCTCTTGTAACAACTATAAATAGCCTCGAGAACGATGTTAGAAGGGTCTTTGGCCTTAGACCTAGTTTTTAGTTGTTGTTTTTATTCCTTAGTTTAATAAAATTCTATCTTTTATTTCTTGTGTTTTTATGTTTTCTTTTGTAATTCCTCTAGGACCCCTTCTTCCTCCCTCTATGAGTTTCTAACTCTTTCCAAAGGGTGGAGGTGACGGATTTAGGGTGAAGAGAAGATGAATGAATGTTATTATTTTAAGTTCGTGATTAGTATATTTTGATTACTTGAGTTTATGTTAAATCATTTATCATGTAATGCTTCATAACTAACATGATTTATTATAAGTTTCTGAATTATCTAATCTAAACCCTAAATCTAAACCTCCACCCAACGGAATTCACTTCTTTGTTCTTGTTTTAATTTTAATTGTTCTTGTTTCTTACTTTAGATAATTAAAACCCAAAAATCTCAAAACCCAATATATTCTTCTCTCCTTCTTTTCCCCAATCGAAATCACACTAATAACAAATCTCTCCCTCCTTGTGTTCGACACGTATTTGCCACGTCTTCATTGACGCCGTGCACTTGCGATATAAATTTAATTCTCAGCACCTAGTATTACAGGGATTTGCCTCTTAGGATCGACAACAGGTTCAGTGTCTAGAACGACAAAATCCACTAGGTAAATCAAAACGTCCTCGACTACACCTTTTGGTTTTTTAATAGAGCAGTCAGCAAATTGAAGAGTTGTCTTAGAGGGTTTTAGTGGACCAAGGTTGAGTTGCTCGTAGACAGAGAATGGGAGTAGGTTATCACTAGCACCAAGGTCTAGAAGGGCTTTGTTGATAAAAGTATCTCTTATTGCACATAAAATTGTGGGACATCCAGGATCCTTATATTTTATAGGAGACGAGTTTGACAGGATAGAGCTTATGTTTGCAGTTAAGAATGCCTTCTTTGGTACGTTCGTTTTTCGCTTTTTAGTGCACATATCTTTTAAGAATTTAGCATAAGCAGGTATTTGTTGAATCATGTCTAAGATTGGAATGTTCACCTTAACTTGCTTAAATATTTCCAAGATTTTCTCTATTTGTGCACTTGAGTTCTTTTTGAGTCTATTGGGGAATGGGGCTTTAGGAACATAGACTCGCTCAGGTTCAGGTTGAGCTATGGGTTCAGGTTGAGTAGGTGGGTTGGGCGTTTCAGATTGGACGTCGGGTTCAATGGTTAGGTCATATGTGGTTGCTTGATGGCTAGATTGATTAGACGTTCTAGGATTTACCACATTGTTATCAACTTGTCTTCCGGACCGTAATGATACTACAACATTTATTTGTTGGAACAGTCCTTCCTCATTAACCATTTGAACCGGTCTAGGGTTGTTATTTCCTGAAGGTGGTTGATAGGGTTGATATGAATTATTAGATCTAGGGTTCACCTCAGGTTGACTTCGAAACCGACCCTTTTCTCTTTCACCTACTATTTGTGCTAGTTGGCTGACTTGTGTCTCTAGCCTTTGGAAGGTCTGGTTGGTTGTTTGTATAAAGGTTTTCATCAAATTTTCCAAGCTTGTCAACCTAACCTCATGATCGCTATTGTTACTAAACCCAGATGATGTATTATTTTGGTTATACGGGTTTGGTTGTTGTCTAGGAGGTTGACCTTGTTGGCTTGATGAGAAATTGGAATTATTACGCCAACCCAAGTTATAGGTTGATGCGTATGGGTCATTTCTAGCATGGTTATACATGACATTAACTTGTTCCCAGTCCGCACAATCCTCCATTACATGACCAGTCTGACCACATCTAAAGCAAGGGATAGACGAGGCTTGATTCACTCGAGTTTGGGTTTGTAGCTCTAAACTTTCCATTCTGCGCATAAGGGTAGCTCGTTTTGCTTCAGCCGCTATGTTGGCATCTACAGCTAAGACACTTGGTTTGGGTTGACTTGCTATTTTAGATCCGATACTCGGGTTAAGCGGTGTTCTAGCGTTGTCCCATTGCATACTGTTTTCAGGTAAATCCTCCAGAAAAGTCCAGGCATCATTTTCATTTTTCGACATGAAGTTCCCTTGGCTTACGGATTCTACCATAACCCTATATGTGGGTGTCAATCCCTCATAAATAATTTGGCATAATTGTCATCTTGGAATTCCATGATGAAGGCATTGGGTCAGAACACTTTTGAATCTTTCTAGATAGGAATAGAACGGCTCGCTCTCAAACTGAACGAATGCAACAATTTCATTAATAATCCTCATAGTCATATGGTTGGGGAAATATTTTTTCAGAAATACTTGAACAAACTCAGCCCAACTCTTAATAGATCTTTCGGCTAGACTATATAGTAATTTCTTAGCGTCGTCCTTCAGTGCTAGAGGCACGAATTTCAGACGCACTGCCTCCTCAGGGATATGCTGGTATTGCATAAGAGAGCAGATTTCCTCAAATTCTCTAAGGAAGAGATATGGGTCTTCCCTAGAGGTGAACTTAGGCAACATACTCATGTATTGTGCCTTAAGTTCGAAGTCGCGACCCGGTATGGTGGGCATAACGATGCACGATAGCTGAGCAGCCATCGCTGGATAGCATCGATCCCTCAGAGTTATAGGTTGTGCAACAGGCGGGTCCACTACGTTCTCACCCATTGGATCCGGGTGAGGTGGTGCAGCAGATGGATTGGGGCTAAGTTCCAGACTGGAATCTAGATGAACTCGTGAGAGTCGATTACTCAAGTCCCGAATCCAGATCTGAGTGGACTGGGTTGAATCAATTTTTGAATTCAAATTCGAAATTTAAATTCCAAATTTAATTTCAAGAATTAATTACAATTTTTTATATATATATTTTCGTTTTTTTTAATATATTTTTTTATGTTTTTTTTCAAAAAGGAAACAAACAATAGAATGGGGAAAGATGAGAAAGGAATCCTAATCTAGAGAATCTAGGTGAGAAGAGAAAGAAGACTCAGATGAGAAGGGAAACCTAACTCTAAAGATAGAAAGAGGGTTGGTCAGAAAATTCCTAAGAAAGCACGGTTCAAACAATCCTAGACCTAGTGTCGCTTAGATCTAGACGACTCCTAACTGGTTGAGTCGAATTGATTCGCTTGATTCACCTCCCTCACTAATCAAACCAACTTGGCCAGGTGATCTATAGCTAGTGGGGGCGCTTCCGACAGAGTCGGTGCCAATTAGACAACCACTTCGCTTGGAAGACTTGCGTCAACACAAAAACACTTCCTAGGCACCAAATTAAATTCGATCAGCATCAAGTCATAGCAAGTCAAACCAATCTTCTCCTTAATTGAGTCCGAGTCCTTAGGGGTCAATGTATAATTGATTTTAATTTAAGGCTTGGGTGACACTTTAGGATTGTGATTTGTGGGCCACGAAAGGGTGATGAAATCCCCACCGTATCTTTGCCTACGGAGTTGCCCTTAACATAGTTTAACTTAGATCTAGCAAAGATAGTCAAACAATGGTCTTTAGAGGGGGGCAATTGCAAGGTTACATGCAACTAAATTATATGCTTAAATGCAATCGATGAAAACCACGATACGTACCTTGACTCCAGCACTCTTCAACAGAAATTGATTTGCAAGAATTTAGCAAGAATAATGCATACAAAACACTAGATGATGCATGCACTAAGGCCTTTCTAATTTTGCCAATTTTAGGTCAGAGTTGAATTATTGCCAATTATGGAATTTTTGCCCTAACACGTGCAATTCTAATAAAAGGAAATTTTCTGAAAATAGAAATTACGAGGAAAAGAGGCAACAAAGGTTACCTATGCAATGCTCAGTCGGGTTCACCGCCCGCTCTCGAAATTTCAGATGCTCTATGCGTCCACCCAGAGATGGTGCGCATCCCAGAAAAGTTTGAAGCCCAGAAGCTCCAAGTGTGCGGTGATTCCGCCGCAGGTTGTTCTTGGTATGCGGCGATTCCGCCGCTCGTTAAGCTCAGAATGTGCCTGGATTTTTCCACGCACTCTGTTGTCTCCTGAAACACAAATCCAAATACTTAGATCGCGCACAAGATAAATAGAATAAAATCGAAATCAACAAAAAAACAAAATCTACGTCGCCTCCCCGGCAACGGTGCCAAAAACTTGATGAAAATTAAATTTATACCGCAAGTGCATGACGTCAATGAAGACGTGGTAAATACGGGTCGAACACAAGAAGGGAGAGATCTTGTTATTTTTGTGATTTTCGATTAAGGAGAAGAAGGAGAGAATAAATAAATTGGGTTTTGAGATTTTTTATTTTTAATTTCCTAAAGCATGAAACATGAACAAATAAAACTAAAGCAAGAACAAAGATGGTGAATTCCGTTGGGTGGAAGTTTAGATTTAAGGTTTAGATTAGAGAATTCAGAAACTTATAATAAATCATGTTAGTTACGAAGCATTACATGATAAATGATTTAACACAAACTCAAGTAATCAAAATATACTAATCACGAACTTAAAATAATAACATTTATTCTCTTCTCTTCACCCTAAATCCGTCACCTCCACCATTTGGAAAGAGTTAGAAACTCATGGAGGGAGGAAGAGGGGGTCCTAGAGGCATTACAAAAGAAAAGTAAAATCAAGAAATAAAAGACAGAATTTTATTACTAAAATAAAGACAAATAAAAACAACAACTAAAAACTAGGTCTAAGGCCAAGGACCCTTCTAACATCGTTCTCGGGGCTATTTATAGTTGTTACAAAAGACCTAAGTATAGAATTGGAGAGTACACGTGTCCAGACACGACTGGACAAAATTGGAGCACACGGATCGCTAAGGGGGCGGCAAAATCGCCGCAGATGGAAGGTATGGTGCGGCGGAAACGCCGCATATAATGTTCTAATTTTGTCCGGATTTTTGTTGAATGTTTATGGTATGATTTGATCCTCCTTTGCGCGTCTGGATTGATTCTTTCCATTCTTTTGAGCTTCGGATTAATTCCTTTATATGTTTGGAGATCTACATTGATTTTTCTTTAGATTTTCTCCATAATAACTCTTGAATTGCAATTAGGTCCTTGGCTTCTTGCAATTATGTCCCCGGCTACTTTTGTGCTTAAGTCCTTGTTCTTTTTGTAATTAGATCTTGAATGCTTTTATGCTTGGATACATTTCCATTCGTAACCCGATAATCTTGAGCTTGGTCTTTATGATAGAAATGAGTCTTTTGCACGCGTTTATGCTCGGGATGTGGGTAATTTGCATTCTGGTCCCTGTATTCTGTAGATAAGACTAAACACATACCTTAGTAGCATTTATTGATATAAAAGTAATCTAAATGAAAGACATATGATGCAATGTATGCAATGCATCAAATAGGTGTGGTCAAATCTCTTATGTTTCTTACTCTAGGTGTGGTCAAACTGGTCATGTTTTGGAGAAGTGTGCACACATTTCTTCGGACATGGAACAAGTTAATGCTGCGTTTAATCGTCCTAGGAACGACCCTTATTCGTCAACCTATAATCCAGGTTGGCGCAACCATCCTAATTTTTCATGGAGCCAAGAGAATTCAAATCCTGCACCCATGCCCCAGCAAGGCCAACCACCTAGACAACAAATGTACTCAAACAACAACAACAACAATAATAGTGATGTCTGATTAACTGGATTGGAAAACTTAATGAAAACATTTGTTCAAACAACTACTCAATCTTTTCAAAAGCTAGAAACTCAAGTAAGTCAATTAGCACAAGTTGTAGGTGAAAGAGAAAAAAGAAGATTCCCAAGCCAACCCGAGGTGAACCCAAGAATTAGCAATCAACATATGCCATATCAACCACCTCAACCATTTAATCCTCAATCATTCAATCCTCAACAAATTAGGCCTCCACCTAATGTACCACATAATGCACCACCTCCTAATGTGAACAATAATAAAAGACCAGTTCATATGGTTCAAGAAGAAGAGCAAAATCAACACATTAATGCTATACTTACATTAAGATCTGAAAAATTTGTTAATAACAAAGTCACTCACCCTTTGGTTAATGAGCCTAATAATTCTGTCACACCTGAGCCATCTAATGAGCCACAAATTCAATCTGAGGAACCAATTCAAATTGAACCAACTGAACCTGAAAGAGTATACATTCCTAAAGCACCATTCCCTAATAGACTTAATAAGAATCATACAAATCAAATGGAGAAAATGTTGGAAGTTTTTAAGCAAGTAAAAGTAAACATCCCTCTATTAGAAGCTATTCAACAAATTCCACCTTATGCAAGATTCTTAAAAGACTTATGCACCAAGAAAAGGAAAACAAAGTACTAAAAAGAGCATTCTTAACTGCAAATATAAGTTCTGTGTTAACCCAACCCACACAAATCAAATATAAAGACCCTGGTTGTCCAACTATTTCATGTGTAATTGGTAACACCTTAATCAATAGGGCCTTGCTGGATTTGGGTGCTAGTGTTAATTTGCTTCCTTACTCTGTATATAAAGAATTGGATATAGGAGACCTTAAACAGACTAGGACCACACTCCAATTAGCTGATAGATCTGTTAAGATTCCTAGAGGTGTGGTTGATGATGTTCTGATCAAAGTGGGTGAATTCATATTTCATGTGGACTTTGTTGTCTTAGACACGGAGCCTATTGCTAACCCTAACAATCAAATTCCTGTGATCTTAGGAAGACCTTTTTAGCCACTTCCAATGCCCTAATCAATTGTAGGAATGGATTGATGAAATTGTCATTTGGAAATTTTACTACTGAGCTAAATGTTTTTAACTTAGGGAAGCAACTTGGAATTTTCTCTAATGAATCGAGTGAATTGAATTATATTCAGGATTGTAGTGAGGATGATTTGATTTCGGATTACTTAAATTTCACCAAATTGGATGAAGCTGATTTTCAAAAGACCCTGAGTGGTGAGGCCACAATTTGTGACCAAATCAATCATATAGGTTCGAATCGATCTTCACCCAATTGGTCAGCCTTAAGTGGACTTTTAGCCGAACCAAGACCTCAAGCCAAACCCTCACTACAAGAACCACCATCACTAGAGTTGAAGTCTCTCCCTACTACACTTAAGTATGCCTTTTTAGGACCCTCATCCCCCCTCCCTGTTATCATAGCATCGGATTTGACCCCCAATCAAGAGAAGGAATTGTTGAGAGTCCTCAGTAGGAATAAAGAAGCTATTGGATGGACAATGGCCGATATCAAGGAGATTAGCCCATCTATAGTCCAACATAGGATCCATTTGGAGGATAATACTCAACCCCGTAGGGATCCGCAAAGGCGACTTAACCTGGTCCTAACTGAGGCGGTCAAAAAGGAAATACTTAAGTGGTTGGACAATGGAATTATATACCCTATATCTGATAGTGCTTGGGTTAGTCCTGTTCAGGTTGTCCCTAAAAAATCTGGAGTCACTGTAGTTGAGAATGAGCTTAATGAGTAGTCCCGACCCATATCCAAACTGGTTGGAGGATTTGCATTGACTATAGGAAACTGAATTCTGCAACCCGTAAGGACCACTTCCCTCTTCCTTTCATAGATCAATTGTTAGAACGGTTGGCCGGATATGAGTATTATTGTTTTCTTGATGGATATTCCGGCTATAACCAAATTCCTATCGCTCCTGAGGATTAGGAGAAAACTACCTTCACGTGTCCATTCAGCACGTTTGCTTTCCGTCGCATGCCCTTTGGCTTGTGCAATGCTCCTGCCATATTTCAAAGATGTATGGTGAGCATCTTCTCTGAAATGGTGGATAATTTCATGGAAATTTTCATGGATGATTTCTCTGTCTTTGGTCCAACTTTTGCCAATTGTTTGAACCATTTGGAATTAGTACTAGTAAGGTGTAAGGATAAGAACTTGACCTTAAATTGGGAAAAATGTCATTTCATGGTTAAGCATGGAATAGTACTTGGTCACATTGTGTCTAAGGATGGCATTTAAGTGGATAAAGCCAAGGTGGATTTAATTAAGCATTTCCCTCCACCAACAAATGTCAAAGAGATTCGTTCATTTTTAGGGCATGCCGGATTCTATCGAAGGTTTATCAAGGACTTTAGTAAGGTGGCTAGACCATTGACTGAATTATTAGCGAAAGACTCTAAGTTTGAATTTTCTGATAAATGTTTGGAGTCCTTTAACCACCTTACGAGGGAATTGACGTCGGCACCCATTATTCATTCACCCGATTGGACCCAACCCTTTGAGATAATGTGTGATGCATCGGATTACGCCATAGGAGCGGTGTTGGGTTAGAAAATTGAAAAGAAACCTCACGTGATATATTATGCTAGTAAAACATTGAATGATGCCCAATTGAACTATACGGTAACCGAGAAAGAATTTCTAGCAGTCATTTTTGCCTTGGAAAAATTTTGACAATATTTGATAGGCACACATGTGATTATTTACACAGATCATGCGGCAATAAGACATTTAGTGAACAAAAAGGATGCCAAGCCGCGTTTATTGCGTTGGATCTTACTACTGCAAGAATTTGATGTCAAAATCCGTGATAAAAAGGGTTGTGAAAATGTAGTCGCCGATCACTTGTCTAGAATTCCTCTTATCCCAGTGAATAACACACCAGTGAATGAGAACTTTCCGGATGAACAGATTATGGTTGTGTCTGGCGAACCATGGTTCGTCGATAAGTCAATTTCTTAGTAACTGGTGTGACCCCGACTGAATGGTCTAAGAACGATCAAGCCAAATTTTGGTCCCTAGTGAAGAATTTTTATTGGGATGACCCATATCTTTTCAAGTATTGTTCAGATCAAATCATTAGGAGATGTGTTCCCGAGGAGGAATTTGCAAGTGTTCTATCTTTTTGTCATGACCAAGCATGTGGAGGATATTTTGGTACTAAGAAAACTGCGACCAAAGTTTTACAGTGTGGATTTTATTGGCCCACCCTATTTAAGGATGCATTTGCATTTTGTAACTCTTGCTCTAGATGTCAAATGCTAGGAAAACTCTCTCGTAGAGACATGATGCCTCTGACCCTATTCTCATAGTTGATATCTTCGATGTTTGGGGCATCGATTTTATGGGCCCGTTTCCAATGTCTTTTGGGAAGGAGTATATCTTGCTAGTTGTGGACTATGTGTCCAAGTGGGTTGAGGCAATCCCCACAAAATCCAATGACAACAAAGTTGTTGTAAAATTTCTGAAGGAGAATATTTTCTCCCGATTCGGTACTCCACGTACCATTATCAGTGACCGGGGTACTCATTTTTGTAATAGATCATTTGAAGCTTTGATGAGAAAATATTTCATAACTCATAAGTTAGCTACCGCGTATCACCCTCAAACAAGTGGACAAGTTGAGGTTTCCAATAGACAAATCAAGCAAATTCTGGAAAAGACGGTTAATGCCTCGCGTAAGGATTGGTCTGTAAGAATTAATGATGCGTTGTGGGCCTATCGGACCACTTTCAAGACCAATTTAGGAATGTCCCATTACCGGTTAGTCTATGGAAAAGCGTTCCACTTACCGGTCGAATTGGAGCATAGAGCCCTTTGGGCTATTAAGCAACTGAATATGGATTTAGAGGCAGCCGGTAATGCTTGAAAATTGGATTTAGTTGAGCTTGAGGAAATAAGAAATGAGACTTATGAGAATGCTAAAATTTATAAGGAAAAGACCAAGGTTTTCATGATAAATCCATCGTTAGGAAATCTTTTTCTCCTGGACAGTTGGTCCTTCTCTATAACTCTCGCCTTCATCTCTTTTCTGGCAAACTCAAGAGTCGTTTGACCGGCCCTTTCATGATCAAAACTGTTTTCCCTCACGGAGCGGTCGAGATCAGTAATCCGGAGAACGGTGAAAACTTTAAAGTTAACGGGCATCAATTGAAGCCCTACTTAAATCGTCCCTCCAATGTTGCAGAGGAAGTCGTGTTTTTACACGCAATTCCTCATTTTGATTAAGTTTTAGTTTATTTCTCCCAAAAAAAAAGAAAAAAAAAGAAGAAAAGTGGGTACATGACTTATTTTGGAGAACGGTGGAAGTACATGACTTATTTTTCTAAATCTAATGTATACCACTTTAGCAACATTCTATCACCATGGTGTTTCCCGAGAAGAACTTCCACCCGTTGCTTGTTAGTGATCAATATGGCACCCACTTTTACGAAGAAATCATAGCACGGAGTTGAAGCTACTTGGTCCATAATAACAATGATGTTTACTGCCTTAGCTTAGTGGAGGAGTTCTATAGTAGTATCACTGACATGGACCTGGACAGTGGGTACATTTTACTGAATTGGAGAAACAAAGTCCGGGCGATTGACCTCCACATCATCTCTAACTTGACTGACATACCACAAGGGGCCTCCACTTTGCCATCCGAGGAACTCAGTTTCTATCGGTCACTCATGGGACCAGATTGTGTGCTTAGCCGTGATCGGGGTATCAAGGGCACATCCATGTACCGGAATGTCTTTACAGCATGTAGGTGGGCATGCCAAAACGTCACGAGTAATACCCACAACACTTCTTTTCGCACCGTTGATGACCCGTGATCGCACTTACTGTATGTGCCGACGGCTTCTGACCACCATTGGAGAAGGCCACCAACGCATCTCCCAACCTCTGCCATGCCTTGTCACCACTATCTGCAAGCACTTCATGGCCTATGAGTCTTTCTGGGTGTACGAAGCCGACCTGCTCCCTTGTACAGTGGAAAGAGAGACATCCTCATATCGTGGCACTATAGCGGACTTGTGGACACCTCCAGAAATGGAGGATGCTAAGCAATCAAGTGAGTCGTCTGAAGACTCCACAACATTCTGGGCTCAGTCAACCCCAGAAAACTCTGACGGGCATAGGTCCCAAATGTGGGGCGGGATGAAGCACCTCAATAGCAAACTGGACAGAGCACTCTCCGACCGCGGAGAGTCATCATCCTGAAAGCGGTAACTTTATTTTTTTTTTGCATTTCCTATATTGTTTAATTTTGCATACATTGGGGACAATGCATGAAATAGGTGTAGGGGGTGACTAGTTATCTACCTATCTGTTTTATTTTTGTTTCAAAAAAAACCAATGTTTCATGACATAGCTTAAGATTGAACTACCAAAACCCGAGTACAAATTGCATTGAGTTTTTGTTCCTTATTATATAGTTATGCTTGTAGAAATTATGACATAAATCTAAGTTCCAAAGAAATAACTCATTACCCTTTAAGACATGTATGCACTTAAATTGGATGAATCAAATCTTTGAAGTGGTTGATAAAAAGCAGAGGTTGAGGAAAATATACCGGGAAGTGTGGACTTCTGATAGCAATTAAGCCTTGAGGAAAATAAAAGGGGAATAAAAGTGAGGAAAGCACATCTTGCAAAATGATTACAAAAGCCCAAGCCTTCGAGTCACTGGTCCGTAGGGGTATCTTGAAACCCGGTAACTTGAGTCTGCCAGCTCGGGATTATCGACCAAACTCGCTACGCGAATGCAAAAGGGTAAAAGTGTCAAATAAGCAAATATGTTGAATCACGGGGAATTATTACTCAAGGCCCAAAGTTAGAAGAATGATCCATGTCATGGTTGATCCCAATGATACTTCACCACCAGAGGAGGCGTGCAAAATAATTTAAGTGATAACATGTGTAGAAGGGTTAGTGGTGTGAATGTTGGAGGAAAAAAGACCAAGTCAGAATTTTTATGAGTTAGAATTATATAATAAGCATGCAATAATTCTAAGTGAGATGTATAAGGTTGAGGTGGAGATATTGAGAGTTATTAATGAAATATTGAATGAAGACTTTGTGGGTGTGTCAACTGAAAACTCTCACGAGACAAAACTCGTCCTCTAAGGAAACTTAGGGGTTTAAAGGCTTGTTGCACATGCTAAGTGCAACCGTGATTTCTACGAAAGTGAGTTAGGATTTCCTTGCTTTCATACTATATTTTTCAAGTTTTGTTTTGCTCGAGACTAGCAAAATCTAGGTGTAGGGGTATTTGATGCATTGCATACATTGCATCATATGTCTTTCATTTAGATTATTTTTATATAAATAAATGCTACTAAGGTATTGTTTTGAGCAATTGTGCAGAATTCAGGAGTTACAATGCAATTTACCAATATTCGAGCTAAAACGCGTGCAATGGACTCAAATAGATCACAAAGACCAATTAGCTAGATATTCAAGCTCAAGTTGAAATCTAATTGATTGCATAAAAAGCCAGGGACCTGATTGCAAATTAGAAGGACTAAAATGTTGTTTTGGAGAAGTATTCAAGAAGAAATTAAATTCGGATCTCCAAAGATATGCAATAATCAATTCAGACGCGTGGAGGTCATCTAGAACATACCAAAAACACACCCGCAAAAGCACAACACAATCTGAGCCATCCAGACGGCGTTTTCGCCGCATCGGACGGTCAATGTGCGGCGGAAACGCCGCGTGGTGTGCGATCCGTGCCCCCGAATTTCGTCCAGTCGTGTCATAGCACGTGTCCTTCCTTATTCATACTTAGGGTTCCTTGTATCGGTTATAATTTAGTTGTTCTTTATTCTTCTCTTAGAATAATTTGTTGCATGCTTAGAATAATTGCAGTTGTTTTCGTAGATCGTAGTTTAGTATAATATTTCTTTTTTTGTAGTCTCTCGATGATCTCCATGACCCCTTCTCCTCATCTTCTCCCCATGGGTTTCTAAAACCCACCAAAGGGTGGGGGTGACGGATTTAGGGTTAGACAAGAGAGATAGTTTTTATTTTAATTTTTGTTAGTGTTTTGATCATATGAGTTTTTGTTAAATCAATTATCATATGATGCTTAATATCTCACTTGATTTATAATAATTTTCGTGATCTCTAATCTAACTCGAAGATTCATAACTCCCACCCGCTGGACTCTCATCCATATTTGTTTTCTTTTTAGTTTTTGTTGATTTTGAAAATTGAAAATCAAAAAATAACTAGGCTCCAATCAACCTTATTTCTTTCTCTTTCTTTCCTTAATCGAAAATCACAAAAATAACAAAGTTTTCTCCCTCCTTGTGTTCGACCCGTACTTACCGCGTATTCATCGACGTCGTGCACTTGCGGTATAAATAAAAATCTCATCAATAGCAAAACTAAGGAAACCCGTATTAGTCTCCTCATGCATAAATATGAAATATTTTCTATGCAAATCGGTGAAAACATAGGCGAAATGAACACTCGCTTCACCGATATCACTAACTCTCTTTTGGTTCTTGGAAGAAGATTAAATGAAGGAGACATGACAAGGAAATTCCTCCGGTCGCTAAGTCACGATTGGGAAGATAAGGTGGTTGCAATTGAAGAAGCACACGACCTTTCCCAACTCAAGATGGAGGAGTTAATTGGAAATCTCATGGTTTATGAGCTCCAAATTAACCATCGAAAGGAGAAGGAAGCCTCCAAGAACAAACTAACCTTGGGATTACATGCAAGTATTGACCAACCAAGGAGGTGTGTAGAAGATGAGGACATTGAAGTCCTAGCCAAAGACTTCTTCAAATACCTCAAGAAGGATAAAGAAGAAAAGAATGAAAGAAGAGGTAGAAGAAGTGAAAAGAGAGAAAAGAAGAAGGAGAAGGAAGAGAGTGAAAATGAGAGAAAAGAGAAGGAGAAGAAAAATGAGAGAAGGAGAGAAAATGAGAGGAGTAAGAGAAAGGAGAAGAGGTTGGAAGCTCACAATGCTACATGGGACGATTCATCGTCTTCGTCGTCATCCAAATCAACCACACCTTCATCAACAAAGTAATATCCACATATGTGCTACATGGCAATTCAAGATGAAGGAAGTGAGGTGTCCTTCAACTCTTACTCTAGTAGATCACATTCTTGCTCATCTAAGTCATATGCTAGTGATACTTCATGTTCCAAAGAAGAAATATATTCTCATGAGGAACTTCAAAATGCATTTCATGATTTAGTTAAACAATATGAGATTATTTGCGAAAAGAACAAAAATGCTAGAAAGCAAATAAATGATCTCAAATGCCAAATTGAAATAATCATGAATGAGAAGAATAAGGTGCTTTCTAAACTTGAAACTAATGCATCAACTCTTGACAAGTTAAAAGCAACACCTATAGATGTTGAATAATTAGATCTTCATGCTTGCAATGCGCAATTAAGAAAAGATGAAGAAAAGTTCACAAATTGAACTAAGATGCTTAACATGCTATTAGGGAGTCAAAGACAAACTTTGCAAAAACATGGTTTATGATTTAATGCTAAATTGAAAAACCATGCATCTTATACAACTTTAAATGGAAGGCACTTAGTTGTAAAGAATAGTTCCTCAAATGTGTGGGCTCCTAAAACCAAAATGGTTTGGGTTCCCAAAGCTAACATTCAAGGACCCAAAGTTGTTTGGGTACCTAAATCTGCACTTGTAGGTGCTTGAGGAAGAAATCGGTGGTGACCGGGCGAGCTTAAGAGTCGAATTGAAAGCCGGTTGCATCACCGAATGAAGGGTAGAACCAATTCAAGCTTCAAGTTGGTATAATTCTCTTAGCATCTAAATTTACAATCAAATTGGTTCTAGTCTAGGATACATGCTTAATTGACATATCATTTACCCATTCATTGCAAATCCTAAATGTTTGAATAACATCCATAGTTTTAGAGTCAATTTTTTAAAAAATGGATGTAAATAGGG
The DNA here is from genome assembly GCA_963682175.1 of Triglochin maritima. Taxonomy (NCBI): domain Eukaryota; kingdom Viridiplantae; phylum Streptophyta; class Magnoliopsida; order Alismatales; family Juncaginaceae; genus Triglochin; species Triglochin maritima. Next base: position 9,043,967 of record OY821788.1, on the reverse strand, counting down.
GAGAAATAGAAATGAACTTAATTGACAAATCATATTCATATCGATATGGGGAGCTTATTAAATATCATTTTTTGATGGATGTCAAAAGGGGAGAGATAATTAAAGGGGGTAAAACTTGGAATTTGAGTTAAAATTCAACAAAAACTATGCACATACATAGGGGGAGCATTTATATGCATGGTTTACTTATAAAAATTCCATGTATTAAGATATAGTTAAGATATAGGTTGTCAACATCAAAAAGGGGGAGATTGTTGGCTTTTTGGCCTTAATCTATGTTTTGATGATTTAATCAACCTAATCTTAATTATGATCATGTAGAGTAGCACACATATTGCATTGCATATATATTACTTTGTTCTAACCTCTACAGGTGATCAAGACTCAAGGAAGAAAGGAAAATCAAGTCAAGACATGTAATCAAGCTCTTTTGAAGACATGTATTTTGTATTTTCTTTGAGTCTTAGGAACTTGTGTAAATTGAGCATACTTGAGCTAAAATCAACTCAAACACACACTAGGTTCCTTATAGAAGTCACACACGAAATTTCACATAATTTGGACTTCAATAGTTCACCCAAACTTAGACCGGAAAACACTAAACCTGAACCCAAACTGCCTGCCCACTTTCGGTCGACCGATACAGACCATTCGGTCGACCGAAGGATCAATTATCTTGTTTGTGTTTTCACTGCCCGGTTTCGGTCGACCGTGCATACACTTTCGGTCAATCGTGTGAACTTATTTTTCCGACCGCTAGTTGTGCCATATATACCCAACGGTCGTATTCGTTTTAAAACAAAGATACCCCATATACTCTTTCATGTATTGGTCGACCGAGGACCTTGTTCGGTCGACCGAATGCCCATCTCTTGACAAACCTGAAGCTCCTGGATGAAATCGGTCGACCGCTAGACCTTAGCTCGGTCGACCGAATAGATCATTGTTTGTCAACCTCAAAGTGCCTGGTGCAAATCGGTTGACCGAACCCTATTCGTTGTTCGACCGATCACTTAAGTGTACCTGAGTCTTAGCGTTGGGCGCTCGACCGTTACCTAACCGGTCGACCGAACTGAGTTCAAAACTGCCAAACGGTCGACCGTTCATCCCGATCTGGTCGACCGAATTAACTCAGAATTGGGTCCTGCGAGTTTCTGTTTTGTGTATCCTACACCAACACTCACCCAATCAACCCCAACGGATCTATTCTCTTTAATGCCTATATAAAGAGTTGTAAAACACATTTTAACACAACTCTCCCACACATATTTGCCTCCTACATTAGAGAGATCATTCCAAACACTCCAAGCCTCAAATTTCCACACTAAAGATCAATTCTAATCTTTCTCAAGTGTGCTCAAGTTTAGAGAGTGATTGTCCCACTCAAGTTTGTTGTTGTCAAAGAAGAGTAAAGGTTTAGGTGAAAGCCCGAAGCATCTATCTCGGATTGTGAGAGGAGGAGCCAAGCTCGGCGATGGTTGTTCGCGAGTTTGAAGATTGTAAAGGCGTTCTCTCCCGGCCCGGAACGAGAAGTGGTTAGTGAAGTCGTGAACGGAGCTCGGTGATCCGAGCGGAGCTTGCAAGAGAGGACTAGGACCCGGGTGGGGTGCTGAACCTCTATAAAAACCCTTGTGTTCCATTGTGGTTTGCATTTTTATTTCTCTACTTTTATTTGTTTATTCCGCTGCGCATTTGATTGATTAATCAAGTAGAGAATTAAGATTAGCCATAATTGTGGACACATAACCCACATGATCCAACATTTGGTATCAAGAAAAACAACAAAGTAAAAACAACTCATCAACATGTAAAAAATGTAAATCAAATCATGACAATGAAATATAAATGACATCAAATTAAAGATAATAATGTAACGAACATGATATTAAACTTATTTAATGGATAAAAGATTCCAAATCTTCCTCTCCACTCCCTTATCTACACTAATAAAATAAGAACTAAAACATACTATAATGGGGGAGAGTAGAGGAAGAAAGAGAAAGAAGTAGAAGGATTACATGTGTATTTATAGAAGATTGAAAGGTCTAGATTAATTTGGGCATAATCAGATGACTGTAAATCAGACCTGGATGCTCTGTAGTACTCCAAACCTAATACCTGACTCACTAGAGAAATTCAGGCGTCAAACGCCTAATCGGATCTGCTAGTGGCGGATCGTTTAGGTTGGACCAGCTTCCAATTTCACCAGCAGCTATAGTTAACCAATTTAGCACGTGAGGTTCACTCGGAGTCGTTGGTTCGAGCATGTTTGGTCTTAATTGTTGAATTACTCCTCAGGTTCATGAGATGATGGACTTTTGCGACAAACATATTTGTTATACGATCAGATCCCTCCGGGTTTTCACTTAGGTCCTCCTGACTTGCAATCCGGTCCTTGAGCATTACAAACATTTCCAGAAGACTTCTAAATCAGTCTTTTTTCTTCTTGCATTTAGGTCATTTTTCTTTATTCTCTTTTTTATTATTTAAACCCTGAAATGTAAGAAACAAATACCTGAGTAGTACAAATATTGGGTAAAATAAATGACATAACTTGAATACATTTTATGACATGCTACTAATCAAACACCCAAAATGTTTGTTTGAATTCTTGCATTTGCGTTTGGACCTCTTTGCACAAAAAATCAAATCTCAAGACGTCAAAACGTAGTTTCCCAAATGGGCCGTTGTCAACGAAAACGATTTTGGATGTCCTAAACGTGTTGTCTAAATAATTTAGGCACTACTGCATCTGAAATCAAATTATAAATTTCCATAACCACCGGAAGCAAATAATAAGATACGTAGGAACTAGAGATGCAAACAAATATTTTCGAATCTTAAGTATGTATCTGAATTCCTATCTGATTTTTTTTGTAATTTTACCAATTTCATATACAAGTTTAAAAAAAAATCGGAATAAAATTCAGGTTCAAATTCTTATAACATCTTTTTTATATAACTTTTATTTTATCATCTTAAATAGTTCGAAAAGATGTCTTAAGCAAATTGTTTTCAAATTTGTTTTTTCATTGTATTTTTTTTATATTTACAAAGGAATAACTTAGTTTTTATAAACTCATCATGTAAATATCAATTACCACGTAATATTGGATGCAAAAATTAATATTTTTGGATATTTGATATTGTTTGAGGTATATCCAAATTTGTATCTGAATTTGAAATATGTAAAATTTTATAACCTAAATTCAATTTCAAATTGTATTCATTAAGAACATCATTAAAAAATACCAACTAAATTTAATTTTTCGAATTGAATACTAGAAAAACGGTTACATTTGCATACTTAAATGACGAGGTTAGCATTTCCACCTGGTCGTCTGTCCCACCTACAAAAATTTTGAAAAAAAAAATTAAAAAAATATGATCGTTCGGACTTGGGACGACCTACCATAACATGAAATGACGAGGTTACGTTATTTTGGAAGGAAATGTGAAAGGTTACGTTACGTGGTTGAGATCCAAATCCTCCGGATCGATCACCACACAGGTGGAGTTCCAATCTCTTTCTTATCTTTCGCTACGGACAAGGCCACTCACGCAAGAGCTCTTCTTCTGCACGTCACATGCCCATATGGACACCCACTTCAACAGTTGCAGTCCAATAAAATAGATTAGATTATGATTTCAATCCATCGTGTACTTCATGGTTTTAACAATACCATCTCATATATCCATCATTTCCTTTCCCATAATCGAATTTAAAACTCTTTTGCTATTATTCCAATAATCGGCTTCTAAGGATCACAATGATCCATTTTTTTATTCCAGTATAATTGTGGTTTCATAGTCTCAAAACAATATTTACTTTAATGAAATTTACCTATTATATCAAAAACCAAAAACAATACCCTCTAATATTTGAATGGATCGTTCTTCTATCTTGAGGTAGGAGGTAAACATGTCGGTTTGGTTCAAGTTTTGGGGTTTTACGAAGCCTCAGTAACTTCATTTTGTCCCATATAAGGTTGCTAACATTATGTCGCTAGATAAACTTTATACGCAAGTAGAGAAAACAGCTTCTACGGGAGAAGAAGTACGTGCGACCAAAATCATTGTAAAAAGTTTGTGATTCTTGAGAAACCATTTTGTCTTGGTGACAATGTTTGATTTCTTTTTCTTTTTTTTTGGCAAATTTTTGAAATTACATCCAAGAATATGAATCCAAACCGCAAATTGATCAAACTATATATTGATTCCTTTTTCTAGCGGACCAACCGCCGGACCTACCTCCACTGGTGATTATGGTTTGTAATGGCATTTTCAAGGAAGGGAAGTAAATTTTCGTTCAGAAGATAGATTTGAATCGGGATACCTATAATTACTTTGCTCATTCCACTCTAACCAGTTGCTCCTTGGCTGTGAGTGTCACAATAGTCTAATTAACCAAATTAAGGTTAGTCAAGTTTAGATTTATGACGAGAATGCTGAAAAAATAGTCTCACGTACTTGTGTTTAGTAAACATATTACTATACATCAATATCTCACGTGGAACGATTATAATATATAGGTGTCTAATTCTAATTGTTACTTGTTTAGCGATATGTTGTAACATCCACGAAGAAACGGTGGAAATAAAAAAAATTAACATACAATCAACACAAGGATATTACAGAAAGAAACAAGGAACACCAGGTGCACCACAATATATACATAATATATCCGAGTTTTCAAGAGTGTGATTACATCAAAAGATAACAACTAAGAATGTACATGTAATCACTACGACCTCCAAAATAGGGAAAACAATGATCTAGCCCAGATGTACTCCTTTGCAGTCATCACCTCCTAACGCCGCTCATGGCCTGAAATGCAAACATAAACTATATCTGAGTTTCCCATAAGGAAACATTGTATGTCAACCCCTATCACATAAATGAACTAGACAACTATAAGCATGGTATGATACAAAATGCAACAATATAAATATTGTCGTCAAAACTGGTCTCCAAGGATCTCTCTCCCCGCCACAACAGACACGTACCACAACGGGTCTCAAGGGTCCTCTCACCCATCACCCACACGTGCACCAGGGCACCACAACTGGAAACATCATCGGCCAACAACAACACGTGCACACAGGTATCACAGCCGGAAACATCCTCGGCCAACAACAACACGTGCACACATGCACCACAGATCACTATCAGGCCGGAGTATCCGTACCGTTGCCCAAAAAATGCCAGGGACATGTTTCCCTCAAAGCTGATCCTACAAGACAAACAAAATCCAGACTAAGTAAAAACAGTCGACCAAACAAGCATGTCGATCGGTCGACCGGTTCCCTCTAGGGACACACAATAGCTCGTCTGGTCGAACCAACCAACGAACAAAATGACGAACCGGTTGAACAAAATGTCACGGGCGGTCGACCGTTTGGATGGTCTACGCCACAACAATAAAAAAAATCTCCCAACGGTCGAACGACAAAGGGGACATGGTCGACCGAACAAAGCTGGGACTCACGACTCACTCTCAGTTTCTACCGGTCGACCATTTGGATCAGAACAACAGTCGATCCAACACATAACGGTGGCACCAACAATTAGTTAACTTAAGTGATCGGTCGAACAAAAGGTCAAGAGTGGTCGATCGTTTGGGTTGTCCACGCTCTGTCCAGACCAGTCAAGCAGTCATCGGTCGAACAAAATTAGAAGGCGGTCGGCCGTTTAGAATGTCTAGGCCCCAACCAACTTAGCTACATGTACAATCGGTCGAACAGATCAAAAAGGCGGTCGACCGTTTAGAAAGTCTACACCCCAACCAACTTACCACAGTGTAATCGGTCGAACGACAAAGGGGACCCGATCAACCGAAATACACAAGGGCTTGCACACAACAGGTCGACCGCCCAAAGGCATTGTTCAACCGGTGCAATGTTAAAATCCACACATTCACTAGCATTGGTCGACCAAGGCAAGCGTCGGTTGACCATTATTCAGCAGAAACTTGCTGTCAGCAACATCCGACGAGCCTAAGGGCCACCGTCGACTAAATCCACCACTCACAACCTCGGGTGAGTATTAACTAGAAGCTTGACATACCTTGAAGGCTTGAAGAAACATTTGAAGATCCCACACGAGCTCTCCACGCGAAGAGCTTCTCCAACGAACCTCTCGCATGAGCGACGCACGACCTCCCTGACTTCACTGAAAACCTCGTGTCCTCGCCGCCGACCACGCCACCATCAACCCAGGGAGTTGAGAGGGAGAGAGAGATATATGGGTTGAGAATGAGTTTAGAGAGTGAATGAGAAGAAAGGAAGGGTTGCCCCCACAAATACCCTTACCTTATCCTCCACCAGCCACGACCCAACACCTCACTCAATCAAACCAATCCTTCTCTAATCCCCCGTTAGCCACCTAAACGCAATTAAAAATTAGTTAAGGGTTAGGATCTCACATATGTCATGGTGAGATTTGTGATCAGTATCTTAAATTGTTATCCAACTGTAAATAGGGATGAAGTTGGGTTTGTTTGTTTGGGCTAGGGTTTTACCAAACCCAAACAAAACTAATCTATGTAAAATAAAAATCAAACCGAACTCAAGAAACACAATTCGAATCGGTTTACACTTTGGTTTGCATTTAATACTATTATTTGTTGGCACTTAAAAAAAGTAAAAGTTAAAGACAACGAAAAAACTATCTTGAAACTAAACTATTTTACACAATGATATAAGTAAACTTATAATGCTAAATAAAAAGGTCCGAAATCAACCCAATATTTCACCCATCCCCTGACTATGGGTGAAAGTGACGTGGATAATATCCGGTTCGAATGATGTATTCGAATATGTTTAGTAGGATATCACTAATATAAAATTTGTTTAAATGTGGTTCCAAATACAGTAACGATAGATATAAGAGTACATGAGATAATATTATGTCCATATTGGTAATCGAGTTCTTAATTTTAAGATCTTTAATAAATTTATAAGTTACAAACATAACATCTGTTTCACATCTGTATCCAGTTGTTGTTCGTTTAACCCTGAACATAATTATATATTATAAAAATTATAATATCGGTTATCCGTATTTTTTATATGGCAAAAGCGTATCCGACTCAAAGTAAATGAATTAGACCCAATTTTCCATCCCATCCGCCCGAACTGTAAAATTAGATTTACAACAAAAAAGAGAGGAACTTACAACTACCAACTGCCGTGATACTGCTTCGCTCTGTCTCCTCTCTCGACACCGACAACTACACACGACATAACTAACGTCCATGTTTCCGCCTCAGATAAGAACCAAACTCAGAAACTGACGCAAACCCACATTAATTTCCCTCTTCCACCAACCAACCCTACCTTCTCTTCTCTTTTCTTATTCCCCAACAATGGCTGCGTCGGTATTAACCAGATCAAGGGCGGCCGCCAATCACTTCGCCAGGTGGATCCGGACCCACTCCACCGGTTCGGTCGCGCGTCGGTCGCCGGTGTTCTTGTTTTCGCGGTTCGAGTCGACCGATGCGCCTGCCCCCGTCGAGACTTTCGATGGGGACGAGGTGTGTTTTTTTTCTAATTCTGAATTATTATTCTTCTTTTTTTTTCATTTTGATATGAAATGCATGGAGGTGGAGTGCCTAAAATGGACAACTTCAGGCCATCAATGTGAATTCTTGCATTGATTAGTGAACATATTGTTTTTGTTTTTTTTTTATATTTTTAACTTTAAATCGGCTTGTAAATAGTCCTGTTGGTACTTATTTTAACCTGAAATGGTTAGATTGTATTTTTTGAATCTTACATCTACCACTTGGGGTTACTAGGTATTTGGAATAAGGATAGGATAATATATATCAAAGAATTTTTTTTTTACTACTTAGGTTTGTTTTTTGATGAATCCAAGGTTAGAATATTATCGATTGATGTCCCCACTTGGTTACCAATTAATATAAGATTAAGGGTCTAGAGGTGGAAACAAACATAGTTGAATTCATTATCAAGAAGTTCATCATTTTTATCTCTTATTGTGCATGTTAGAGGTTCAGCATCTAATTTAGCTTTTGTGGCGATTTGGTGGAAATAAGACGTAGTTATAATATATAGTGATGTGGTTTTTAGGATTAAAAAAGTGCCCACTTCATTAAATTATGGGTTAAGTACCAACTTAGGTTTTCATTAACGTTAATGTCTGCTATGTTGCTAGAATATTTTACTGAAGATCCTCTTACTATCAATAATGTTGTTTAATCTATGTTTTGTGCAGATTTTGCATCAGATTTGATGTTAACGCGGACACTCACATGTGCATTCAAGCATTACTCAATCTAATAAATAAGGACAGCACAAAATAATCCACATCTTAACGACTTAACCTATTGTCATGACTTTATTCCGTCCTCATTCTAAAATTTTCATAAAGTCAATGGGTTGTTATTAATTACACCTCCTTTATCGTATTTACACGATAATTCTTGTTTCAGCTCTTATGTTCGGACATTAGAGTTCATTTTGTAGCATAACGCGCTATCTTTGACGAACGAAGGGTATTGAGGTTTCTATTGATGTACAACAGTACAACACCTAATCATAATCCTTTTCCAAAATCTCTTCTGCATTTAAAACCTATGAAGGAGGGTCAGTGTCCAGTGGTGGATTTCTCGAATCGAAATTTGCTTGGAATGGGGTTAAATCCAAGGGGAAGATTTAAGGTGGTAAAAAGCTTCAATTGAATATTGTTAAACATTATGTAATTTGAAATTCCTAAAATTATCTAGATAATTCTGGAAATATCTAGATACTTGTAGATGTTTCTACAATATTTGTTAAGCCCTCATTTACTTAAGTCTTGTAAGTTCTTTTTTTTTATAATCAAAGTCATTTTCTCTTAAAAAATCTAGTATTATCTTCCAATTGCTTCAAATATTATCTTCAATTCAAAAGATTTACCTCGCTCATCTTTCCTCTCTCAAGTCTCACTACTCTTATCCAGCTAAACGAGGTGTGGTTCAATTATCCAATGAAAGTTCAATTTCCAAATTCATACGTAACAATTAAGTTCATCTGTACTATTTTGATTGATTCAGTATTTGTATTGTAATCTTCATTCATATTTGTTAAGTGATGCAAGTGAGTCATGGCAGGTCTTGGATTTTCCTGGTGGAAAAGTTGCATTTGTTCCCGAGAGGCGATTTATATCAGAAACACCGGAGGAAAGAATCAACTGCTACCGTGTTTTGGATGACAAGGGGCAGACAGTGTCAGGCTGCAGCTTTCAAGAGGTACCTTTCCTTTCTCAATTAAAGATGCAGATTAGATTCCTATATGTCATCAACTAAATAATTCAACAAATGCTGTGTCACTCAAGGCACCTCTCATTGAACAACTCCATAACAACAAACTCGATGATTAAAAAAAGTGCAAATTTGGTTTCAACAGGTAAACAAGGAAGTTGCTGTAAAAATGTACAGCAACATGGTCACGTTACAAGTCATGGACACCATATTTTACGAAGCGCAGAGGCAGGGAAGGATTTCTTTTTACCTTACGTCTATAGGTGAAGAAGCCATCAACATTGCATCAGCAGCTGCGCTTACCCTAGATGATGTTATTTTTCCCCAGGTATATTGTAATACCTCAAAGTTTAGTCTCACATCGGCTAACGAGAAATTAGTAGTGTGGGATGTAAAGATGGGGACGGGCAGTTACATATATGCCAATCAATCATTTATAACTATGTCACTATTCCTATTTTAGTATAGGGAACCTGGTGTTCTTCTATGGCGCGGCTTCACACTTGAAGAGTTCGCAAACCAGTGCTTCGGCAACCGATTTGATTACGGAAAAGGGCGGCAGATGCCAATCCATTATGGTTCCAGTAAGCTCAACTACTTCACGGTGTCATCCCCCATAGCGTGAGTACTCAGCTTAATAACAAATTATTGGGCTTCAGCACATAGTGTTGTTTACCCTTTTTAAGAATAAGATTGTTAGTACTCAGCTGCCTCATGCTGTTGGAGCTGCTTATTCGCTGAAGATGGACAAGAAGAAAGCCTGCGCGGTCACATATTTCGGGGATGGTGGGACAAGCGAGGTACGTATAAATTGGACCCTTTTCAATCTAAATTGTTGAAACCATATTAGTTATTTGGAATATTTTGTACATTGATATTTTACTATGCAAAACACAATCAAAATGTATATCAGACGTTCAAGTATTTTATCTTGTGAAGCAGACAGAGTGACTATACTAATTGGCTTAATTTTTATTGTTACTTCATTTCATTATAATAAGCCAAGCTCTTACCTCAGGGAGATTTCCATGCTGCCATGAATTTTGCCGCTGTACTGGAGGCTCCGGTAGTATTCTTCTGTAGAAACAACGGGTGGGCAATCAGCACTCCAACATCAGAACAGTTCAGAAGTACGTACTAGCCTATAAATTCTGCTTCACATTGATATATATGATTGTGTTATACTTTTCATCTTTTTGATTAACTTAATTTGATCTCGCTGTGTTGCTGTAATTAGGTGATGGTGCAGCTGTTAGAGGCCAGGCTTATGGAATTCGCAGCATCAGAGTTGATGGAAACGATGCTCTGGCGGTTTATAGTGCAGTTCATGCTGCCCGTGAAATGGCAATAAACGAATGCAGACCTATTCTTGTTGAGGTCTTATGCTTAGGTTCATGCTGTTGGGAGTATATATATATATATATACATATATATTTCCATAAATATGAATAAACATATTCATGAAAATGCTGACTCGAGTAAACTACACTTGCTGAATAAATTGCATCATCAAAAATACACACTAGTCCTCCCTAATTTCTTGATCAAAAGGTCAATTGCACTTTTTGAATAATTAGCATAAATTAAGTTTAATGAGATAGCTTGTCGAATGGACAAGAAATGTAAATCTGTGTTTCTTGACTGAAAGGAATTTCTAAAATTGAATAATCACACTATAAACAGTGGAAAATACCACAGTAGTATTTAATTCCTGAAGATACCTAAATGTGTGCTTCTTTCCAAAATCAGTACAATATTGCATCTTATTCATTTCAACGCTGTTGTCTGTTGAATTTACACATGCTTCTCAAAAAGCTAGAACTGCAATAGCCAACATATAGTTCACTTTATTTCTTCCTACCTAAGTGCTCAGAACTTATATGGAGTCTATTGGTTCAATTGAACGTTATTTTTCTGAAACCTCGTCTCGCTCTCAATTCTCCAGGCATTAACATATAGAGTTGGTCATCACTCTACATCTGATGACTCAACCAAGTATCGTTCTGTAGACGAGATCGAGCACTGGAGAACAGCTCGCGACCCAGTATCCAGGTACAGAAAATGGGTAGAGAGTAACGGTTGGTGGAGCGATGCAACTGAATCCGAGTTGAGGAGCAGTGTTAGGAAGGAGGTAACCACCATAACAACATTTCACTTCTCATTCGCCGTCCCTTAATTATGTGATATCGGTCACCTTTGCTACGCTTCTCTGCAGCTCCTACAGGCCATTCAGGTAGCAGAAAAAATGGAGAAGCCACCACTAAGTGAAATGTTCACCGATGTTTATGATGTTCTTCCTGCAAATCTCCGGGAACAAGAGGAGACGTTGCGCAGGACAATCGCAAAACATCCGGAGGAATACCCATCTGACATACCGGTTTAGATGTCAGAGGATTTCTCAAGAGTATGTATATTCTGATTCTGATTTATGTGTAGTTTGTCTCTGTTGGTTATCTTTGTAGTGACGAACAAAATGTGTGGGAATAAGAAGTTGTTTGGGTAGAAGGTAACACCTTGTCAAACATGTTAATGTTTGACTATGTTCTCTGTAATTTCTAGTTGCAGAATGTAAACAGTGACTGTAGTATGTGGTAAAGTTCATCAAATTTAAATTGCTCTAATTGCTTCACTAGATACGTACAATACCTTGTTGCATTTTTTTTTGAAAAGGCTAGTGTTTTTATTTTATTTTATCCACTCTACTTCCTTACCCTTGTTTTAACCCCATCCTCTCTCAAACATTATAACAGGTATTGAGATTTGACGTCGTGACTATGTCAAGACAAAAGACCAACGAAGATATCGTTGGTTGGGGATGCAATATTATTACTGCACGATATCGTTGGTTGGGGATGCAAAAGATCTCCCAACGAAGATATCGAAAGTTGTAACGATATTATTACTACACTGTTTAGCACACTAACTCTTAATGTGCAATTGGGGATGCAATATTAAGAAGAAAAAATAAATTGGAAAAAAAATATACTTTTACAATGCAAAATTTTACACCATTAATCGTTCATCATTATGCACGTATAAATTTCATACAACTCAGTTACCAATTACCAATGAACTTGCTCCTGTTTGGAAAGTTTAAAACACCACAACTTATTTACCCAAGAGGGAACAGCAGCTCTGAATGATGAGCTTGAATAGATACTTGAACCTAAAATCAATAGCGAACTCAAACAATGTTTAGATATAAAAAAAAACATACACCGTCGCGGTAGTGTTAGGTATTCCCTTAAAATTTGTCCTGATCACAAAAAATGACATTGCAGAACCGTCACATTGGTAATTAGAATCCTCATCTAAGAAAAACAATGTAACATACATTAGCAACTTCAGTTTCAATTCTTATAGAATCATTACAGAAAACATAAGAACTCCAAAATGTACTCGGGTCAAAATGAATCGTTGACATTTTATTTGGAGGGAGAAATACCACAACACCAACGTGAAAGGAGGAACTTTAACATCTAGCCAAGAGCTCACTAAATCCTTGATGAGAAAGGGCACTTTGGTGGCAACACATCGGTACATGCATACCATGATTGAGCACAAGGCAGACAATGGCATTTGCTAAAGTTTTTGGGACCTTTCTCTAATTGCTTCTTGAACTGCATTTAGCAGGAGCGGCATCAGCTTCTGGTTTGTTGCGATGATGCCTGTGTCGACGTCGAGGTGTCTACCCTTGGAGAAATCCAGGGGATTCCCTGCAGCATCGCTGACCACTCCTCCAGCTTCTGCACCACCAATAAACCCAGCAAGTTAACATCACATTCCCAAATCCAAATTCATCACAAATTTGTATGCAAGTTCAGGAAACGTGGTTCGCTCCAAAATGAATGTGTTGTCTTATAATAGCACAACAAATAAGTGTTCTACATGCCTAAGTGAATGATTTTCGGAATTAGCCTGGATGTCGAGCCAGTTAACGCACCACTGATTGGATCAAGCAATTCAAGCTGTTAGATAACCAATAGATACCTCAGATCAAGAATAAATGTGTTTATTTTTTTTTAAATTTGACATCCTAAAATAGAAAGATAAATAAACTGTGCAGAAAAAAGGTTTGCAGTGGTCGGTGGATGACATAATGCCATCATCATGTGTTGAAGGGGATGCTGAAAATGATTCCAAGATCAAGAGAGTTATGATTTTTCTGCTTGTTGGTTAATAAATGTATATTTAATGGGACATCCTTTTGTGGTTGACCCGACAATTCAACCACAGAACTGGCAGTTCAATCAGTTAAACCAGTCACTTAACGGCCAACACAACAACTAGGTATACAAGTTCCACCCTTATCACCTGGCCATCTGGGTCCTGGTTCAATATGTTCAAATGGCCACAGGCCCACAGCGGAATGAATTTTAAAAACAGTTCCTAAAAGGGAACCAATTGTTATACCTGTAATAACAATTGCACCGGCCGCATGGTCCCAGATCTTCTCGCGATACCCTTTGTGCGGAAAACGCAGATATATAGCACCATCTCCTTTGGCCAACGCAGCGTATTTGGCTTGACTGTCAATTCTAACTGGTGGTGCTTGAACACCAAGTTTCTAGTTGAAAGAGAAACAAGTCATGTTAGTTGATCTTAAATGACAAGAAGACAGCAATAATATCATTTCAAGTACCTCAGCTATAGAGCTGGACAAATCACGCCGTGTGTGTGCCGCTTCAACTGACTCGAAAAATGATGCATCAACTGGATTCTCAATGCTGGTAACACTTACCTGAAATTAAGCAATTCATGGAGATTATTACAATAAATTTTTGGAATTAAAAACTAATATATTTTAAATCAACCTTTTCAGATGAAGAACCACACAGCGATTCCATGTAAGTTCCATCACCAGCCTTAGCTGACAAAATACAACCAACTTCGGTTGATGGCATTTGTTTATCCAAATCAGCAAGGGGTGCTAAAGGAAGGTTAGGGCAGGCTAAAACACCCAGTGAAAGTTCTCCCTCATCTAGCAAAGCAAGTGCAATTGCGTACTGTTCTCCTCTAAGAAATCTGGAAAAGACAATGTATAAGCGTTAAAGAGTATGCTAAGCCAAACAACAATGATATCATGTAGGTAAGGATGTATTGCTCTTAATTAGAAATAATAATGATTTATGGTTGAGACTTCAGTAACATTCTCAAACTAACTTGCAAGAAGCAATAAAGATATGTTTGAAGGTGGTCATTTAACTTGATATTGTAATTAAATTACGGATCTGGAAATATGCCACTTTTAGTACATGAGCAAGCAAAATTCTTGATATCAGATAAGTGTTCCCAGAAATGTCATGTGTCTTATCAAGAATTGGTAAATTCTGAAAGCAATCAAGTTAAAATACCATATATGTGTAATTTTATACGATTGCTTTCAGAATTCAGCAACCCTTCATAGGATTTTAAAATACCATTTCCATACAAAATTTCTGAAACCAAAAAATTACATATGAACAGGTGAAATTTGACATTCTACATCTACTTCCACATATGTTTTACTGTTACCGTAGCTCACAAATGATTTCAGAATTCATGAGTCATATATGGGTTACTATATCATATAAACGTGAAACTTCATAATTGCCGTGAATTGGAAATTATAGGTTTTAAGCTAACAAAGAGAAACATATATCACATTTTTTAACCTGATTACTTAAAATTCCTTTATTCAAAAAAAAATTAAATTTACAAATGACATCAGATACATCATAAGAGGAGTAACCATTACAGAAAACGAAAAGATCTTCAGGCACAACGTTTTCACTTTTCAGTACCCTTTTGTGCCATCTATAGGATCCAGCACCCAATGGCGGCCGTGAGGACCTCCTTCAGATTTGCCCTTATCAATAGCAGCTAGAACATCTTCTTTAGACAGAGAAATATTATATGTGCCTTCCTCTGCCAGAGTAGCATTTACAAGTTCAGTTATACGTTTCAAATTTTCTTGGCCAGTTTCCATTCGTAGATCTCCTGAATCCTAAAGAAACAGTATGAGTAAGAATATTACATGTAGATGTAGTCTTTAAGAGCTAAAATTAATTTCATGTGACACAGGGCACACCTCTTCAGCTACCATAGAGAAGGATTCTGTAGTAAGTTCCTTTCCCAGAACAAAGCTGACAAGTGCTTGTGAACCTGGTATATCGAAAGGTAAGTTTCAGGAAGTAAGATAGCCTATAGAATGAATTGTCCCAGGACATTTCAGGATGTCAAACATCCAAAGATCATGTGGGTCAATTTTTGTGCAAATGTTTCTTGTTATATTCGGATTTGTTTATTATAACTGCAGCTGGATACATGACAATGAATTAAGCCACTACCCTGAGGTTTGATACAACGGTTGTACACATTCTTTCTCATCAAACATCACTGGAACAACGACAAGAGCTATATCTGATATCTCGCTCATTTGGAAGAGATCAAAGGTGTCATTCTTGGGTTGAATTATACATATAAAAAATAGGGTATGCAATTTAATCTTGTTGGTATGACTGTGAACGGGTTCTTCTCTAGGAAACATGATCACTAGGAGATTTTTTGGATCAATTATGATGTATTAAGAGATATTCTAGATCGACAAAAGTAAATGGATGCTATTTAGTTTTTTAGTTTTTTGATAAGATAAACTTAACATTCCATTGACAATTCAAAGGTAGTGATGTACCATCCATGTACGGATAAACCAAACAACTTTTATTCTCAATGGTATAATTAACACAAAAGAAGTGAATATGTTCATGATACCCTTGTTTCATTATTACATGATAAAAAACTAATTCTTTTCAACAAACACCAGAACACAACTGAAAAGAAATATAATATTCCCATAGATATATAAAATGGAGTAGTTAGCATACCATAATCAGCTACTGTAACAGGGGTTTTGTCCGATTTTGACTGGACATCTGATTGTAAGATAGCCTTTTGGACTTTCTGAGAAACAATAAAAAACATAACAATGCATTTAGGAAAAGGCAGCATATCAACTTGTGAAAGAAAGAATTGTAAAATGCAGCTAGATTCAATAGACAACAACCATTTTTGAGAACAAGCTCTGGATAGTATCAAATTCAATCTAATATAAGGGTGGCCACTGCCATGGCATAATGCACTAAATCACTTGAACCCACGAGAAAATTTGTTGTAGCATTATAACTAGGCTTTATTTCATAGCTTCACCAATCAATGAGAACAACTTAGTAAAACTCGTAGGGCTAAATGTTAAAATTTGCATAAATCATCATGTTAAGTTTAATATTGTGTTGAAAACTAAAATAAAAACCCTTCAAACATAATAAAATCACAGGTCTTTCTCCTCAATGACAATTGGTTTCACAGCAGCTTCTGAAGAGATTGTGTTCTAAAAGTATTCTTTTATATGTCAATTATTATGAATTGAATGTTCAAATATTTTGTTCTTTAATTAATGTATTCGTCTTTTAGAAGTGTTAAGGAATAAACTTTTAGTCCTTAACCGTAGAGATCTAAAAGATAATAGTTCACATGAATCAAAAGTTATTTACAATCATGATAATTGACATGAAACATTAATTACCAAGATACGATTGTCGTGTTGTTAAAGAGTATTGTAGCTCTACAAATATTTAACGACACGAATATGTAAAGAGGTAAATAGTAACTTTTATATATTGATTATACCTAGCAAGTGAAACATTATGACATTGTGTTATATGTCATTAATATTTCAATGTGTCTGAAATACTAAGATATGAGACTTATGACTTTTCACATGAGAAATTTTTAATTTGATTATTGTCAAAAGTTGTCATTGAACATAGTACTAAATACAATAGTTGGTTAAACGTAATTTATGCTGGAAAAAATAGTTCGTGAAAATATTATCATTGCCCATCTTTACCTGAGTAATGATATTAGTAGGTCCCTTGATAAAGCAAAATGATAATGTTCATAATGTGATTTGTGTTAAGTTAAATATTTATGATTAGCTTAAAAGATCAAGAAACGAATATATAATACAAAAATAACACATTTCTACTTTGTATAATATTCTTAATATCATGAGGCAAGAGATAGACACAAGTGATGTTATTATATCACTGAATGGATCGTGTTTATTTCGAGGAATAAGACATCTTTGTTAATTGAGTAACTATAATGTGTAACTAGATACCGCTTATAGTTTGTGATATTTAAGTGTTTAATATCATTGTCAATATAACTTAGACTCTCTTATATGTCATACCACAAAACTGAGAAACAAGAAGTTTGATTTTATGTTCATATGATGTATCAATTTTCGTGTGAAATAATATACATGTGGTGAATCGATAAAATTAATATGTTACGAAAACGACATAGTTAGAATCATAAATGAATTCATATTAGATGTATGTATTATGGAATGTAATGCTTTGATATTACATATGATAATGTATTACATGATATGTGAATTTCCTAAAAACCCAAAGATCGAATTTTATTGGATATAAATCCAAATTTTGATAAAGACAAAAATCAGACAAAACGGTTGAACTTTTTCAGAGTTTGATCGACCAGAAATTCACAGTAGTTGTTGCGTATATGAACGGCCGACCGGAAGGACACATGGGTCGACCAAAAAATTCCAGGAACTATTTTTGGGATTGATCGGTCGACTGGTAGAAGTCGTGGGTCGACCGAAAACATTAAGGAGCTTCCGCAAATTCTTCTTGGTAGTAATCGGTCGACCGACCGATAGCTCAGTCTGACCGAAAACTTACAGTAAGCGTTTCTCACGTTGAATCGGTTGACCGTTTATGCGTTCTGTTCGACCGAAAAATCACAGTAGCTTTAGTAGTGTGTGATGGGTCGACCTTCCAGTTTTATGATCCAACCGAAATCGTGATTACTTGTCAATCGGTCGATCGGTTGGTTAATTTCGGTCGACCGGTGTGGACGATTTTGTCAGAATTAATTAAGGAATTGGTGTTGATCATGGATTAGATTTATTCCAATTGTGGTTAAACGTTAATGATGATGATTATGTGTCAATTTGTGATTGGTTTAAGGGAGATAAAAACAAGAGATCATGAGTTAATAGACAACTCATGGTGTAGGTGTTGAGAGAATCTATAAATAGGTTTCTTCTCCCTACTTATTTTATGTGAATGCAAAATTCTCTCTCTCCCTAACCTTCTCACTAATCCATCTGAATTTCTCTTAATAATTCGAGATTTTGGATATTAAATTCTCAGGAAACTTTAGAGAGGTTATTAGTTAGG
The DNA here is from genome assembly GCA_963682175.1 of Triglochin maritima. Taxonomy (NCBI): domain Eukaryota; kingdom Viridiplantae; phylum Streptophyta; class Magnoliopsida; order Alismatales; family Juncaginaceae; genus Triglochin; species Triglochin maritima. The sequence continues at coordinate 9,025,451 of OY821788.1, read as the reverse complement.
TTCTAACCTTGATTTATAGATTGATTGGCCAACTCTTTTCTCTGTAATTTTTTTTAGATTTTAGTGAAAACATAGATGTGAATCGGCGGACGATTCAATGGGCAACGTAACTTTAAATCTTCATAAAGATTTTAGAGAACCTTTAGGTATGATCTTATTCTATTTAATTTAATATATATGTGAATTACATGATATTAGAATAAATATAAAATAATATACAAGAAATCGTCGAAAATATAAAAATCGATTTTGTATACATACATAAGGACACGAAATCCTACAACTCCAATGTGATATCATAATCGAAAGACTCATCGCACATGCCAACGTTAAAACTAAAGATATTGGATCCAAAAGAGTCCGGATGTAATTGGAAGTTTTAGGAATGGCCTGACTTAATAATATTATGTGAAATTGTTAACAATAAGACCTTGAATCTCTTTAGCCAATGTCAATTAACATTGAGATAAAAAGTGAATTTTAATACAGCTTTTTCTATTTCTGTAAATTTTAATATATCATTTGCAGAAAAAAAAACTTTTCCACAAAATCTTTCAAAGAGCTAACTTGCTCAGGAACTAATTCTTATTCTTTAGGCTTCAAAAAATGCTCCCTCTCAAAAAACACATGAACTGCACAACCGCACACAAAAAGTGAGCTTCTTCAACCAAAACAACTACATGTGGCCCTCAGAAGAAAAAAAATCTCAGACCCAATTGTATCTATCAACTCCTAAGAATACATCAACATAACCTCAATGCCTCAAAACAGGCTTCCACATGAGCGAGGTAAGGGGATCAAACACACGTAGCCACAACCTTGGTAATCAGAGAAATTGTTTCCAAATGACTCATTCCTACCTAGACCAAAAAAAGTGAGAGAAAGCAAACTTGTATTCAACAATTTTTTGGGATTTCTTTTGAGGGAGTATAGGAATTCAAAATTCTAGTTGGCAACTAGTTTAGTCGGAAGAAATTACCCCGACTTAAAAGTTGAAAAAACCTTGGACTACAAGTACTACAAGTCCGTGAGACTTGCAGCCAGAGAGTTAGTCGGCGTCCCAAAGATGCTTGGACTTGTAGTCTACGAGTTTGACTCCAAGTTGGCACCCCAAATGCAGCCCAAGCTACACGAAGCCCTCCAACCCCTTAACATGAATGATCTCCCCAAGCCCAAACCAGTACATCCACAATCATAGGGTCCAATTGAAACCACATTTTGACAACCAAATTCCCAACAATCAAAAATCAAATTTTATTTACGATTGCCGTCTAAAAATTCAGAATCTTCACCCTATAGGCTATAACTACGGTACATTTGTTTAACTGATTCTAAGATTTGATACTAAAGATGATCAAAATGTGATTTCAAACTGACTGACCCATAGTATATTCATCGTATCAACAAAAACCATGTTCTCCACAAACACATACAAAACCCTCAACCCACTCAAACAAAAGAATTCCTCCAAACCCAAAAAGTCACAACCTTTCCAACCAAAAACACCAAATGGGTACCCACCAAATCCCTCAAAACGACGAAGAAACCCAAAATCCGGTAATTAGGATGGTTTGGGGACCTGACAGAGGCGAGAGGCGAGCGAAGCGGCCTTCTTGGCAGCGGCGAGCTCCTTCTCGTAGGCCATGGAGGCGGATCGGAAGCTCGAACGCGGACGGAAGTGGAGGTTAGTGGGTTTGGGCTTGGGGATTCGAGTGGAGAAGCGGAGGATTTGGATTTGGGTTTGGGTTTGGGATTTGGGAATCACAGAACAACACCGGAATGTGTAAGCTGAAGATGCCATTATACAATGCTAACATGACACGTGGGGTCTTCCTCATTTTGAATGCATTTTAGATTTATTTTTATTTTTTGAGAATTGCGTAAATGTCAAAAAAAAACATTTATTACATTAGGGCCGTAGATCAGTTGAAATCAAGCAAGCAAGGTCAGCTCCAGCTCAGCTTTGTTTGGTTTTTCTTCTCGCTCGTGACTCGAGTCAAGCAGAAAAATATGCATGTGCTCGGCTCGTCACATGCTCGTGAGCCGCTCTCGGCTCGCTTGTTTGTTCATTATGATGTGGTTTTAATGCTTAAATAGACAACATTACTTACTATTTTTTATTTTCCAATTGGTAGAATAACATACTATCTTTTTCATTTATAAGTGATCGAACGACCATTGGTGAACTCAATGGATGAGCTTTATCCATATTAAAGCGTTTTAACATCTTCGTTATATAATTTGCTTGGTGAATAAAAATTCCACTCGGAAAGTGCTCGATCTGCAGGCCGAGGCAAAATTTAGTTATACCAAGGTCTTTCATCTTAAATTCAGTTTTCCAGTATTGAGCTGTAATCTCAATATCCTTTGGTGTCCCAATAATATTTAAATCATCAACATATACAACTATAATCGTAAAACCAGATGAAGACCTTTTAATGAAAACACATGGACATATAGGGTCATTTTTGAATCCTTTGCTCAGAAGACTTTTGCTTAGACGATTGTACCACATTCGTCCAGATTGTTTTAATCCATATAAGGATCTTTTTAGTTGTATGGAGTACAACCCTCGCGGTTTGGAAGTACAAGTCTCTGGTAGTTTTAGTCCTTCAGGGACTTTCATATAGATGTTTGTATCTAATGACCCATATAGATAAGCAGTAACCACATCCATGAGTTGCATTTGAAGTCTATTTATGACTGTGAGACTGATAATAAATCTTAGTGTTGTCGCATCCACTACAGGTGAATACGTTTCTTCATAATCAACACCTGGTATTTGGGTAAAACCTTGAGCCACAAGTCGGGCTTTATATCTTACAGTCTCATTTTTCTCATTTCTCTTTATCGAGAACACCCATTTGAACACCACAGGTTTTACGTCATTGGGTGTAAGCACCACAGGTCCAAAAACATTATGTTTTTCAAGCGAATGTAATTCTGCTTGTATTGCATTTTTCCATTGTGGCCAATCATTTCTTTATCGACATTCTTCAATAGATTTTGGCTCACAATATTCAACATTCATTACTTCATTTGCTATAGCATATGAAATTTTTTCATCAACGATGGTTTCGTCTCGATTCCATCTTTTCTGATTGTGCACATAATTTATTGAGATCTCATCTGCATTTTCATTTTTAGACACTTCGGTCTCTCGTTGGTCTATGTTGTCATTTTGTTCTTTCACTACCTCTTCAGGGGTATGGATAATATTAGCAGTAACATCTTCAGGTGCTACGCTTTCCTCTTTCCTTTTTCTTGGTTTTATATCTTTTGACCCAATTGGTCGTCCACGTTTTCGGTGGATATTTAACTCATTTGACAACTTAGGAATATCAACTTTTGCTGGTGCATTTTCAGCATGTATATGTGATTTTGTAACTTTCTTTGCATCTGTAAATGCATCTGGTAATTCGTTTGCAATTCTTTACAAATGAATAATCTTTTGAACTTCTTGTTCACATTGGTTTGTACGGGGATCAAGATGGGACAATGAAGATGCATTCCAAGTAATTTCAGATTTTTCCATCTTCTGTTTTTCTCCCCCTAAGATTGGGAATACTTTTTCATCAAAATTACAATCAGCAAAGTGTGCTGTAAAAATATCACCAGTTAATGGCTCCAAATATTTAATAATTGATGGAGACTCAAAACCGATGTAAATTCCCAATCTTCTTTGAGGTCCCATCTTTGTACGTTGTGGTGGGGTTATTGGGACATAAACCGCACAACCAAATATTTTTAAATGGGATAAATTTGGTTCTCTACCAGAGACCAGCTGTAAAGGGGAATATTTATGATAAGTTGTCGGTCTTATTCTGATAAGTGCCGCAGCATGTAAAATGGCATGACCCCAAAGAGATTGTGGTAATTTTGAATTCATAAGTAATGGTCTTGCAATTAGTTGCAATCTCTTAATTAGAGATTCAGCTAGACCATTTTGTGTATGGACATGAGCAACCGGATGCTCAATTGTAATACCAATTGACATGCAGTAGTCATTAAATGTTTGAGACGTAAATTCTCCTGCATTGTCCAATCGGATTTTCTTAATTGGATAATCAGGAAAATGCGCCCTCAATTTTATCAATTCTGCTAGAAGTCTAGCAAATGCAACATTTCTGGTTGACAAGAGACTAACATGTGACCATCGGGTGGATGCATCTATCAACACCATAAAATATCGAAATGGTCCACATGGAGGGGCAATGGGTCCACAAATATCACCTTGAATTCTCTCTAAAAATAAAGGAGATTCATCTTTAATTTTGCTTGTGGACGGTCGGATTATCAGTTTTCCAAGAGAGCATGCTGCACATGAAAACTCTTTCGATGATATAATTTTCATATCCTTCAGGGAATGACCATTTGAATTTTCAATAATTTTTCGCATCATTATATCACCAGGGTGTCCCAATCTATCATGCCAAAGTTTATAATGCACTTGATCAACTAACTTCCGGTTAGTGACCATATTTGATTCCAAAGGGGTGATATAAGTGCAATATAATCCCGATGAAAAGACTTTCATCCTTTCTAAAATGATTTTTTACCATTCACGATGGAGATAATGTGAAGGTATTCATCATTATTTTGATTCATAGTTTCAAGATGATAGTCATTACGACGTATATCCTTGAAACTTAGTAGATTTCTTCTGGATCTACTAGAATATAAAGCATCACTTATTTGTAATTTCATGTCATTGGGCAACAAAATACAAGCTCTTCCGGAGCCTTCAATCAAATTACTAGTGCCAGAAATTGTGTTAACACTTGTCTTCGAGAAATGTAATTTTGAAAAGAAGGTTGTATTTTTAAAAATCATATTTGTTGTTCCACTATCTACTAGACATTGATCTTCATCACTCATGATAGTATCAACCATGTCTTTGTCCTAAAAAAAGGGAATAGAGCAAAAATTATCTTTTTGTATATATAGTATCATAATACTATAGTATAAAATTTTAAGGAAAAACAAAAGCAAATATTATATTATAAAGACACAAGTCTTACATTTTTTTTTGAAAAACATCAAAAATAGGATGTAGGAAAACCAAACTAAGCATTTTGATGGACATTTCCATCATTGACAAAAACATCGATATTGCCATCATTTAAAAGAAAATCCGAAATATCTAAATGAGTGTCCATGATCATTCCATCTTGGTTGTTTTCTACCAAGTTCATTTCGGCACCTTCTTTTTTCTTGAGTGATGCTTGATAAAGATCAACAAGGTGCTTGGGCGTACGACATATACGCGACCAATGATTTGTCATGCCGCATTTGTAGCAAGCATTCTCATATTTCTTTGGAGGATTTTGCACTTGATTTCCTCTAGCATTTCTTCCATCATTATTTGCATTGACATCATGACCACCACGATGGCTACGGCCACGTCCATGACCACGTTCTTGATGTTGCCCGCGTCCGTATGCGCGACCACGTCCACGTTTACGATTGTAAGATGCCGCATTCGCTTTAGGGAATGGGTCGCGTTTGCGTTTGTGATTAGCCTCATTCACTTCAGGGAATGGAGTGAAACCAGTGGGTCGAGCTTGATGATTTTTCATCAAAAGTTCATTATTTTGCTCGGCAACAAGAAGACATGATATTAGTTCCGAATATTTCTTAAAACCACGTTCTCGATATTGCTGTTGCAGGAGCATATTCGAGGCATGGAATGTGGAGAATGTTTTCTCTAACATATCATTATCAGTAATTATTTCTCCACATAATTTAAGTTCAGATGAGATTCGGAACATAGCAGAATTATACTCGCTTACAGATTTAAAATCTTGTAATCGCAAATGAATCCACTCGTAGCGAGCTTTTGGGAGAATCACTTGTTTTTTGTGGTCATACCTTTCTTTCAAGTTTTTCCATAACTCTAACGGATCTTTCACCGTTAGATATTCGGCTTTTAATCCCTCATGGAGATGATGCCGGAGAAAAATCATTGCTTTGGCACGCTCCTGCGGGGAGGCCTTATTTTCATCTTTAATTGTTTCTCCAAGATTATTTGCCGTAAGATGGATCTCTGCATCGAGAGTCCAAAGGAGATAATTTTTCCCCGAGATATCAAGGGCGGCAAATTCGAGCTTTGTGAGGTTTGCCATCTAAACACTATAATAAAAAAATTATAATATACGATGAATAAGTCCTTTTGTAGCAAATGCAATATATATACACAAATTTAATTACGTATAAATATAATTAGCATAGTAAATAATGACATAGTAGAAAAAACAGTGGAGGTAATGAAACCATGCATAACGAATAAATTAATAAAAAATGATAGATAAATATACAACGTATATACAATTAATGCTAACATTAACAAATAATATTTGCATTTTATGTTGCATGAAATGATGGTAAGCATAGTAAAAATGAAAAACTAGAACAAAATTTAAATATATATATTATCTAAAACATGATATGCTTTTGTAGTAACATCCATCGTTACCACATAATAATTTCTACCATTTAAATCTTTCCTTTAGTTCATTATAAACAACAATAATTTAAAGAAGTTTTAGCTCCTACTTGGATGCTAAGCATGAACGAAAAGGAAATTAAAAACAAAAAGAAAAGAAACCATATGCTATATTAATTTGACAAACATATGTCTTAAATCATTAATTTCTAAATTGATGTGATCCAAACGTCCATCTCAATGGGAAGAAAGATGTGTTTTCATACAACCACAAAAAAAGGATCTCTGCAGCAGTTTTGCCTTTAACGGTAAAAGCTAGTCAGGATCATGCTTACAAAAACTGTGAAGTATGTGCACGTATGCAAGTCTACGGATGAACTGAGGAAACCCCAAGGAGAATAGCTAACTGCTAGAATACACTCTCAACAGTACAACAAATATAAGAGAGAAACAAAACTCAGAAAATGTAACTCGCATCGAAACCAACCTTACTTACCAAAAGTTTCAACCGAAAGTAGTAGAACAATCGTGTTGATAACGTGTTGTGAAACAAAGCAAACCAAAGATAAAAGATCGAGGGAGGGAGAGAGGTATGTATTTCTTCTCTTGTCTTGTGACCAAACATGTACAATAATCCCCTATATATAGGGTGATGATGTAGTAGGAGTTACAACCAAAATAAATGGAATTACACCACATAAATAAGAGTAAAACCTACATAAACTATTGGGGGTTAAGGAAGGTGAATCATCCAAGAAACCTTTGGAATTCTCAACAAGCCCAACTTTTAATGGATTTTTCGGCTAGACTATATAGTCATTTATTAGCGTCGTCCTTCAGTGCTAGAGGCACGAATTTCAGACGCACTGCCTCCTCAGAGATATGCTGGTATTGCATAAGAGAGCAGATTTCTTCAAATTCTCTAATGAAGAGATATGAGTCTTCCCTAGAGGTGAACTTAGGCAACATACTCATGTATTGTGCCTTAAGTTCGAAGTCGCGACCCTGTATGGTGGGCATAACGATGCACGATGGCTGAGCAGTCATCACTGGGTAGCATCGATCCCTCAAAGTTATGGGCGGGTTCACAACATTCTCACCCATTGGATCCGGGTGAGGTGGTGCAACAGGTGGATTGGGGCTAAGCTCCAGACTGGAATCTAGATGAACTCGTGAGAGTCGATTACTCAAGTCCCGAACCCAAATCTGAGTGCACCGGTTTGAATCAATTTTTGAATTCAATTCGAAATTTAAATTCCCAATTCAAAATCAAGAATCAATTGATAATTTTTTTTTATTTTCAAAAAAAAGGAAACAAACAATAGAATGGGGAAAGATGAGAAAGGAATCGTAATCTAGAGAATTGAGGTGAGAAGAGAAAGAAGACTCAAATGAGAAGGGAAAACTTAACTCTAAAGATAGAAAAGAGGGTTGGTCAGAAGTTTCCTAAACAAGCACGGTTCAAACAATCCTAGACCTAGTGTCGCTTAAATCTAGACGACTCCTAACTGGTTGAGTCGAATTGATTTGCTTGATTCACCTCCCTCACTAATCAAACCAACTTGGCCAGACAGTGTATAGCTAGTGGGGGCGCTTCTGACAGAGTCGGAGCCAATTAGACAACCACTTCGCTTGGAAGACTTACGTCAACACAAAAACACTTTCTAGACACCAAATTAAATTCGATCAGCTTCAAGTCATAGCAAGTCAAACCAATCTCCTCCTTAATTGAGTCCGAGTCCTTAGGGGCCAATGTCTAATTGATTTTTAATTTTAAAGTTTGGGTGACACTTTCGGATTGTGATTTGTGGGCCACGGAAAGGTGATGAAATCTCCACCGTATCTTTTCCTACGGAGTTGCCCTTAAGATAGTTTAACTTAAATCTAGCAAAGATAGTCAAACAATGGTCTTTAGTGGGGGTCATTGCAAGGTTGTATGCAAATTAGATTATATGCTTAAATGCAATCGATAAAAACCACGATACGTACCTTGCCTCCAGCACTCTTCAACAAGAATTAATTTACAAGAATTTAGCAAGAATAATGCAAACAAAACATTATATGATGCACGCTCTAAGTTCTTCCAGTTTTGCCAATTTTTAGGTCAGAGTTGAATTATTGCCAATTATGGAATTTAAGCTTAACACGTGCAGTTCTACAAAAGGAAATTTTCCGAAACTAGAAATTACGAGGAAAGAGGCAACAAAGGTTACATATGCACTGCTCAGTCGGGTTCACCGCCCGCTCTCGAAATTTCAGTAGTTCCACGCATCCACCCAGAGATGGCGCTAACCCTGGAAAAATTTGAAGCCCAGATGCTTCAGATGTGCGGCGGATCCGCCGCAGGTTGTACTTGAGATGCGGCGATTTCGCCGCCCTTTTAGCTCCTAATGTGCCTGGATTTTGTCGCGCACTCTGTTGTCTCCTGAAATGCAAATCCAAATAGTTAGATCGCGCACACGATAAACAGAAAAAATCGAAATCACTAAAATAAACAAAAATCTTCGTCGCATCCCAGGCAACGGCGCCAAAAGATTGATGAGAATTAAATTTATACCGCAAGTGCACGGCCGTGATGAAGCGGTGGCAAGTACGGGTCGAACACAAGGAGGGAGAGATATTGTTATTTTTGTGGTTTTCGATTAAGGAGAGAAAGAGAGAACAATAATGAGGTTGGTTTGAGATTTTTGGTCTTTTTAATTATGTAAAGCAAGAACAACAAAACAAACTAAGAAGAAAACAACTATGAATGGGAGTCCAGCGGGTGGAGGTTTAGATGTCGGGTTTCGATTAGAGAATTCTGAAACTTATAATAAATCACATTAGTTATATAAAGCATTACATGATAAATGACTCAACATAAACTCAAGTAATCAACATATACTAATACGAAGTTAAAATAACAACTTGATTCTTCTTCTCATCACCCTAAATTCGTCACCCCCACCCTTTGGAGAGAGTTAGAAACTCATGGATGAAAATGAGGAGAAGGGGTCCTAGAGAAACTAAGAAAGAAAAGTAAAAAAACACAAAATAAACCAACAGAATTTTATTGCTAAATAATGGGTCAAAACAAGAACTCCCCACAACATCGTTCTCGGGGCTATTTATAGCTGATACAAGGGACCTAAGTATAAAATTGGAACGTACACGCGTCACACCTCGGCTGGACAAAATTCGGAGGCACGGATCGACAGGGGTGCGGCGGAATCGCCGCACAATATATGTAACTTGCGGCTAAATCGCCGCACAATATATTCTGATTGGATCCGGATTTTTGATGTGTGTTTGTGGTATGATTTAATCCTGCTTTGCGCGTCTGGATGATTTCTTTCCTTTCTTTTGAGCTCCGAATTAATTCTTTGTATATTTGGAGATCCAAATTGATTTTTTTAGAACTTCTCCAAAATAATATTTTGGTCCTTGCAGTCGGGTGCTTGGCTTTTTGCAATTAAGTCCCTGGCTATTTTTGTGCTTAAGTCCTTGGCCTTTTTGTAATTAGGTATTTGAATGCTTTTATGCTTGGATGAACTTCCATTTGAATCCCGATAATCTTGACTTGGTCTTTATGATAGAAATGAGTCTCTTGCACGCATTTATGCTCGGGATATGAGTAATTTGCATTCAGGTCCCTGTGTTATGTAAATAAGACTAAACACATACCTTAGTAGCATTTATTGATATAAAATTAATCTAAATGAAAGACATATGATGCAATGTATGCAATGCATCAATGGCTTTTGTAGATAAGAAAATAGGTGGTGTAATTGAGTTTGGATACTAGATATATGAATTGGATCCGAGCAAGAGAGCAAACAACGAGTGTCAAGCAAGCAGGGGTATGTTCGTCTCAACTCGTTTAGTTAGTTGAGCTAGTTTATTTGCTCGTGTTTGACTTGTTACCAACCAATTCAAGCCACGATTCGAGCCAACACTGAGCTCAAGCGGAACTTGACATACGTATATTACATTATATATCAAAGGGGGAATTTCATGAATACCCTTGAAATGAGCTTCAATATTATGAATACCCTTCAAATAAAGAGGTTATCACTTATACCCTTCAATTTCAAATCTTCTTACACTAATACTCTTCCATCAAATTTTCAACATAAACTTGCATTAACTTTTAAGAGTTGGGTTCCAAGTTTGTCCTTATTATTTCTTATAAATATTTAAAAATATTTAAAGAATAAAAAAGAAAAGTAAGAAGAAGAAGAAAAGAAATAAATTGTTCGGGTTCTTCATGTTTGAGTGCTTGTAAAAATATAAAATTTGGTCTATTGTTATTTTTATTTCTCATATTCATTTTTCATATTTTATTTGAATTTATATTCATATTTAATATTTAAAAGAAGAGGTAAACATGTAATTTTAAGCATTAAGAGTGAACTTAATTGAAGTTTATCTTGGGAGAGGTGAGCAAATGGTATGGCTGAACGAGCATTTGAGATTGGAGGGTATTGGTGAAATAAGATTTGAAATTTGAGGGTATAAATGATAGGCTTTTTAATTGAAGGGTATTGATGATATTGAAGCTCATTTGAAGGGTATTCATGAAATTCCCCTTGTATCAAATATGATTATCTGTGGAGGTTCATAATATGGAAGAGATTAACGTTCTTAACTTCAAAGGCTTTATGAGATTAAACTTACAATGTCCATGTGTTATAATTTTTCGATTAAAGTTTAAACCACAAGTGAACGACCGCGATGAAGCGTTGGCAAGTACGGGTCGAGTCCACAAGGAGGTGTGTCAACTTTGATTCTTCAAATTAAGTGGCAAATAAGGAGAGAAACGTTTCGATTACACTAAACTAGTAACTAACAAATAAGAAAGATAATAACTCAAGATTTACTAAAACTAAACTAAGCAACTAACAAAGCTAGTTGAAATTCAGTAAGGAAAAATCCCTAAGGGGTGGAGTGTGTACACATGTAATAAGGTGGTGAAGAATGCATTCAATATGACACAAGTATAGGTTGTGTTTTCATGCATAGGAAATGTTTAATGATTATGGCAAAACCTATCAATCCAATCACTAACCTAGTTGATTAATATAAGCATAAACAAGTTGGTTATTAAGAACATAAACAAACATGGGAAGTATCTAAAAGTTGTGGCAAAACTCATCAAGCTAAATATTCTCATTTAAACAAACAAGCATACAATCGCATTCATCACATATTAAGATATCATTCATTCTCATTCTTCATACATGTATAAACATCATCTCCACCCCCAAAGGGGGATGAAACTACTCACTACACATTAAGCTAACAATTATACTAAGAAAGGAAGACACTCAAACTAATTATACTACGATTAAGAAAAGAAAACTAAGCTAAACATGCAAGCATTAAAAGAGAACATGAAACTAACAAAAATTTATTTTATTCATGACTCACATTATAAGTAGCACTCTTTCCACTCGAGTTTTGCTCCAAATGTTTACTCCAAGTATAGAGAATGACCACCAAGCAATATGTAATTACAAATGAAGAAGAAGAGTTCTATTTATAGACATGAAAATGCAACTGGGAATAATTTCCCAGTTTGGGACTAATGAAACTTCTACAAATAGACATCAACAACATAAACCACACTTCACGAAACTAGGTCGGATTTGGACTAAAATGGACCACCAATTGGCGACCATTATTGGTCTGATGCAAATCGTTTTTGGGTGTCTTCTCAAACGCTTCAATTCTTCTCGTGGGGTGCACCCGAGTCGGTTATTTAAGTCTGGCCCAAATCTAATTGACAAAATACTCCTCATGATGATGTGGAGTTTCTGAGTTTGCTATTTTGTCCTTCTGGCTTATGTCTAGGTCCTTCCCTTTTGCAGTAGATCCATAAGTCTCACATATAAGTTTTTTTCTCGCGTTTTAGTCATTTTTGTGTCTTCTTCTTCTTAAACATGTTTATTCCTGAAACTTAAACATAAAACTTGTTACATAGCATTGCTTAGGCTTAAAATGGAGGATATGTGACCTGGATATATGCATGATTTGATATTAATCATATAACAATAAGATTTAAAAGTAGTGATTATCATACTTGAGGTTTGGACACCACATTGGGCTATAACATTGTTCACGCACACTATAGTAAAAGCTCAGGACGTGTTTTGAATTCCCAAAATGTAGGGGTAGATATGCAAAATGTCCTAGTAGTGGACACTATTGTTGACTTGGGTGTCGGGTCGGGCCCTAAGCGGTTCCCAACCCGTAGGCTCGTTGTGGGTCGTGCTGGGTATTTGTGTAGGATTTCGTGTCCCTGTGTATGTGTATATTTAAAAAAAAATTAATACAAGCATACATTATCGATTTTATATTTTAATTGATTTTATCTACATGTCTAAGTTTATTCTAATATCATGCCTACACATATTAAAATAAACAAAAGAGAGAGGATCATACCCAAAAGTTTTCTAAAACCTTTGAGAAAATCCGGTGTTCCGTTGCCCGTCGAATCGCCCACTGATTCGCCTCTAAGTGTTCACCAAACTTTAAACAAGATTAGAGATAAAGGAGCTAGCCAATAAATCTTTAATTAAGCTTAGAATCTAGCTAATAACTCCTCTAAAAGCTCTTGAGATTTTAATCTCCAAAACTTAAAACTATTAAGAGAATTTTCGTGGTAATTAAGGGAGAGAGAATTTTGCATTAATTCTTATGAAACAAGTAGGATGAGATGACCTATTTATAGTCTCCCAAATCACCCACATCAAGAACTATTCTCTAGCCATGATCTCTTACTTTTTCTCTCCTTAAAGTAATCTCAATTTGCCACGTAAGCATCCTAAAAACATTTGATCAAATCTTGAATTAATCCAACTCATGATCTAATTATTCTCTTAATAATTCAGGTAGAAATCGTGTTGTTCGGTTAACCGAGATTTTCATTCAGTCAACCGAACCATTCAGTTTTATGCAAGTTTGGATGACCATGAACTAGACGGTCGACTGAATATTCATAAGAAAAATTCCCTGGAAAATTTTGAACGAACCACGTCTTGCTCCGGTCGATCGTTGACTTTCCAAAATCTCTCCTGGTAAATCTCTTCGGGCAACGGTGTCTCTATCGGTCGACCGTCATATCCGAAGATAGCTCCTGGATATTTTTCTTCGGTTGACCGTTTACGTCCGGTTGACCGATTCCAATTGTCCAGGCAGTCCAGACTATTTCGATCAACCAATCGCGTTTATCTGATCTTCGTCCGGTTGATCGTTTCCAACAAACCCGGTCGACCGAACCCAAAACGGATGATCGTTTCGACCCTGATTTTGCCTTTCTCAAATTGTGGATTTATATCCAACAAATTTTGATCTTTTTGGGGCTTTAGCAAATTCATATCTTATGTAATATATTATCCTATGTAATATTAAATTATTACACCTCATAATATATACACTTTATATGAATTTATTCATGATTCTAATTATGTCAATTTTCGTGACATGTCGATTTTATTGATTCACCACATGTGTCACTTTTCTCATGAAACCCGGCACATCATATGAACTCAAAATCAAGTTTCTTGTTTCCCAGTTTTGTGGTGTGACCTATAGGAGGATCTAAGTTAAATTGACAACCATATTAAACACTTAATATCTCAAACTATAAGCGGTATCTAGCTACACATTGTAGTTACCCAATTAGCATAGATGTCTTGTTCCACTCGAACTAAACATGATCCATTTAGTGTTGTTAGTGCACCACTTGTGTCCGTCCATTGCCTCATGATATTAAGAATATATACAAAGTAGAAATGTGTCACATTTGTATTATATTCATTTCTTGATCTCTTTAAGCTAATTATAACTATATAACTTAACTCAATCTACATTGTGCACATTATAATTTTGGTTTATCAAGGGGCCCACTAATATCATAACTCAATTAAGAGTGACAATGATAATCATTTGACTACCTATATTTTCCAGCACAAGTCATGTTCAACCAACTATTGTTTTTATCACTATACTCGTTGATAGTTTTTGAGAATAATCAAATCAAACACTTCTTGAGTGAAAAGATATGTCTCATATCAAAGGATCCAAGACACAGTAAAACATTAATGACACGAAACACAATTCCATAATATTTTACTTGTTAGGTCTATTCAATATATAAAAGTAATCTTTTCCTCTTTTATATACTCATGTCGTCAATTATTTGTAGAGCTACAACAATCGATGACTAACACGACAATCTTATCTTGGTGATTAATGTTCCATGTTAATTACCATGATTGTGAATAACTTTGGATTTATGTAAACCATTATCTTTTAGAGCTCTACGGTTAAAGATCAAGCGACTCTTCCTTACCACTTCTAAAAGACGAATACAATAATCAAAGTACAGAATGTTTGCACATCCAATTCATAATAATTGACATATAAAAGTAAAACTTTTTGAACACATTCCTTTCAATTTGAAGGTATTTGTTTAGATTTTTGGAGGTATTTTAGGTATTTTAAAGTTTTTGGAGGTATTTTAGGTTTTGTTTTAGATTTTTGGAGGTATTTTAGGTTTTTGAAGTTATTTTTTAAAATAAATAAATAAAAAGTAAATATTTGGACATGCCCAGGTCTACACTATTGTTTCTCAAGGTGACATCTTGACAAGATGACATTACGAATGGAGACATATCTGGGACGAAAAATTCCTTCCATTTCAAAATTTTCAAAACCACACCTCCAAAGTTCCACATCTAGTTCCCCCTTCCTGAAGCTCCTCCCCTCCGAAGATCCTCCTCCTTTGACTGTAGATTTGAAGGTGATATAAGTGGTCATCATTGGCCACGATATTACATTTCATTGACCTTAAAAAATGTTGTATAGATTCTTTTAGTGGTATAAGCGGTATCAGTTGCTAATTAGTAGTACTAGGTATGACGAAGTACTTATACGAAATGAAGGTTATGAGTGAATATATATTATTTAGATCGAAACCTGAAATATGAGTAATGCAGGACAACTGATCAAGATATATAATGCAACCGATAATGGAGGGTTGAAAGTGGAACCTCTTGATGATAGATTTGATCAAATTGGAGATAACTATATTCAATAGCATGGCATGATATATCTATTGGATTTCGTGCCCATATGTATGTATATATTTTAGAATGTTTTCACATGCATACATGATCGATTTCCATATTTTTGTCGATTTCATGTAAATTATTTTATATTTATTCTAATATCATGTAATCTACATATATATTAAAATATATAGAAGGAAATCATACTCAAAGGTTCTCTAAAACTATTATGAAAATCTAGAGTTGTGTTGCCCGTTGAATCGTCTGCCAATTCGCCTCGAAGTGTTTGCCAAACTCTAAACAAGATTACAGAAAAATGAGCTAGTTAATCAATATCTAAATCAAGGTTATCTAGCTAATAACCCCTCTAAAGCTCCCTGAGAATTTAATCTCCAAAAGCTTAATTAACTAATAGATTTTCGGATAGCTTAGTGGAGTAGTTAGGGAGAGAGAATATTTTTGTATTAATTAAAACAATGAGGTGGAGGAGACTTATTTATAGACTCTTCCAACACCCACATCATGAGTTATCCACTAACTCATGATCTCTTACTTTTCTCTCCCTAAAACCAATCACTAATTGACACATAATCACCATTATCGACGTTTAACCATAATTGGAATAAATCCAACCCATGATCAGCATCTATCCCTTAATGAATTCGGGCAAAATTGTGCTCACCGGTCGACCAAAACTTGCCTACTGGTCGACTGATTGGCAATTAATTGTGGTTTCGGTTGGACCATGAAACCGGGCGGTCGACCCATCACACGCTAGCAAAGCTACTATGATTTTTTGGTCGAACAAACATGCACAAACGGTCGACCGTTTCTACACTAGAAAGACACCGGAAGAGCCATTGGAAGTTTTTGATCGGACTGCACTTTAAGTCGGTCGATCGATTATTACCAGGAGAAGTTCACATAAATTATCGGTTGAAACACAACTTTACCCAGTCGACCGATGACTACCAAGAAAAGTTTGCGGAAGCTCCTGAAAGTTTTCGGTTGACCAAACACATCCATTCGGTCGACCGTTCACATACGCAATAGCTACTATGAATTTCCGGTCGACCAGTCTCCGAAAAGGTTTGACCGTTTTGGCCTGTTTTTTGCCTTTATCAAAATTTGGATTTATATCCAACAAAATTCGATCCTTGGGGTCTTAGAAAATTCATATGTCATAATGTTAAACACATTATTGTTGGATCATTATGGGTCGCTAATTCTATTCACTTTTAAGCTTGAATCTCTACCTCAACATTCAAAGATGCGGCGGAAACAATTTAAACAAAGGTAGAGAGAAATAAGCAAACCACAATGGACACGGGTGTTTTTATTGAAGTTCGGCCTCCTGCCTACTTCCTCTTTTGCAAGCTCCACTCGACTACACGAGCTCCGCTCACGACTTTACTATCCGCTCCCCGTTCCAAGCTCCGTGAACAACCTCACGAACTTGATTTCCTCGTCTCACAATCCGAGAGGGATGCTTTGGACCGAAACCTCTACTTCCTTTGACAACAAGATTGAGTGGAACAACACTCTCTAACTTGAGCACACTTTGAGTGAATTAGGAATTGATGACTAAAGTGTGAAGTTTAGGCTTGGAGAGTATAGGTTTTGGGAATTGAAAGGTTGGGAGTTTCTCTTAGATGTATACTGACAATATGGAGTGTAAGAGTTCTTGAATTGTGCCTTTGTAACACCTATTTATAATATCTAAGAGATTTATAGATGTTGTGATATAATTAGAAGTTTTCTGTGTAAGATACACAAAATAGAATTGAGCAGGTCACAGTTCGGGTAAAGTTCGGTCAACCGAAACGGGTCGATCGGACGACGTCCAGAAATGAAGTCTAGAAAAGTCCACAGACGTCCAGGAACAAAACGGTCAACCGAGCTGGGACGGTCGAATGAAAACTGGCTATCACTTAAGTTCACTAAAGTTAACGGTTGAACAACATCATTGGGTCGGTCGACCGTTCAGGGAGTTTTGGCTGTCCAGAAATAATGTCCAGAAAAGTCCAGGAACATACAGTCAAACAAGAGGGTTGGGTCGGTCAACCGAAAACAACTGGCACTATGGGGTTGTTAAAATGCTTATGTTTGGTCGACCGAAACAAGGTCCACGATCGACTGGTGGTCTCTTATATTTTCGTAGTATGGATAAAATTTTGAATACGACCGTTGGTATAATGACACGTGTAGACGGTCGAACAAAATGTTCAAAACGGTCAACCAGTTTAACATTATTGGCTAACAGATTAACTTATTCAATCGGTCGAACAGAGAACTCTTTCGGTCGACCGATTTTGCTTAGACAGTTCAGGTTCAGGTTTTAGTGTTTTTCGGTCTAAGATTGTGTGACGTATTGAAGTCCAAAAGATCTGAGATTTTGTCTGTGACTTCTATAAGGAACTTAGTGTCTATGTGAATGGATTTTAAGTCCTGTATGTTCAAGATTACATAGATTCCTAAGACTCAAAAAAGTATACATGTCTTCAAAAGCTTGATTAGATGTCTTGACTTGAATTCATTTCTTCCTTGAGTCTTGATCACCTGTAGATGTTAGCACAAAGCAATATATATTTATGAATATGAGTACTGCACTACATTTGATTGTGATTAAGATTGAGTTGATTAAATCATCAAAACATAGATTAAGGCCAAAAAGTCAACAATCTCCCCCTTTTTGTTGATGACAACCTATATCTTAATACTTGAAATGTCTAAATGTAAACTATGCATTTAAATGCTCCCCCTAGGAGTATGCATAGTTTTCTATCAAGTTTTAAGCAAATTTCAAGTTACCCCCTAATATTCTCTCCTCTTTTGACATCTATTAAAAATATGATTTTCCAATGAATTTATTCTCTCCCCCAAAGTTCTATAGGATTTCGTGTCCCTATATATGTGTATATTTTAAAAAAATTAAAAGAAGCATACATTATCCATTTCATATTTTCAGTAATTTTATGTACATTGTTATGTGTTTATTCTAATATCATGTAAACCTACATATTAAAATAAACAAACAAGAGATGATCATACCCCAAGGTTCTATAAAACCTTTTTGAATATCCGGAGTTCCGTTGCCCGTCGAATCGCCCGCCGATTTGCCTCCAAATGTTCACCAATCTCTAAACAAGATTAGAGAGAAATGAGCTAGCCAATTCAATCTATAAATCAAGCTTAGAATCAAGCTAATAACCCATTTATGCTCCCTGAGAATTTATCTCCAAAACCTTGAAATAATTATGGAATTTTTGGATGGATTAATATGGTGGTTAGGGAGAGGAATTTTTACATTCATTAAAACAATGAGGGAGAGAAAACCTATATATAAGGTCTCCCAACACCCACATCATGGGCTAACCACTAACCCATGATCTCTTATTTTTCTCTCCCTAAAATCAATCACAATTTGACACATAATCATCCACATCCACATTTAACCATAATTGGAATAATTCTAATACATGATTAATACTAATTCGTTATTAATTCGGGGGAAACCGTATTAACCGTTTTTTGTCTTTTACCAAATTTTGGATTTATATCCAACAAAATTTGATCTTTGGGTTTTTTAGCAAAGTCATATATCAGGTAATATATTATCTTATGTAATGTTAAATTATTACACCCCATAATATACACATCTGATATCAATTTATTCATGATTCTAATTATGTCAATTTTCGTGACATATTGATTTTATTGATTCACCACATGTATCTCTTTTCACATGAAACCCGAGACATCATATGAACTCAAAAATCGAGCTTCTTGTTTTCTAGTTTTGTGGTGTGGCCTATTGGAGGATCTAATCTAAATTGACAGTGATATTTAAACACTCAATATCTCAAACTATAAGTGGTATCTAGCTACACGTTATAGTTACCCAATTAGCATATAGGTATTGTTCCACTCTAACTAAACACGATCTATTTAGTGATGTAAGTGCACCACTTGGGTCTATCCCTTGCCTCATGATATTAAGAATATATACAAAGTAGAAATGTGTCACATTTGTATTATATTCATTTTTTGATCTCTTTAAGGTAATTATAATTATGTAACTTAACTCAAGTTACATTGTGCACAATATAATTTTGTTTAATCAAGGGACCCACTAATATCATCACCCAATTAAGAGGGGTAATGATAATCTTTTGACTAACTATCTTTTCCAGCATAAGTCACTCAATTAAGAGGGTCTATTAATTATATAAAAGTAATATTTTCCTCTTTTATATACTTGTGTCGTCAAATATTTGTAGAGCTACAATAATCAATGACCAACACGACAATCTTATCTCGGTAATTAATGTTCCATGTTAATTATCATTATTGTGAATAACTTTTGATTTATATAAACCATTATCTTTTAGAGCTCTACGGTTAAGGACCAAGAGTCTCTTCCTTAACACTTCCAAAAGACGAATACAATGATCAAGGAACAAAATGTTTGCACATCCAATTCATAATAATTGACATATAAAAGTAAAACTTTTAGAACACATTCCTTTCAAGTTCTTGTAATGACATTGCTTCCCCTCAATTTTGAACTTCATTACTCTATTTAAAGATATTCATTAAGCTTCCTCTATCAATATGAATATGATATGACAATTAAGTATGATTTGTTCTAGATTAGAACCAATCTTATATGAATGTAGAGGATAGATAAATTTGACCCAATTTGGTCATCAAATTGGTTCCAATCTATTTTCGATAGTGCAACCAACTTCGAATTTGACTCTTCAAGCTTACTCGGTCACTACCGATCTCCCATCATTCTTCAAGTACCTACAAGTGTAGATCTAGATACCCAAGCAACTTTGGGTCCTTGAAGTCATCTTTCGCATGTAGACATACCTGAATTTCAATCCATTCCCGATCTTGCGAGTGAAGTCGTAACAAGGTAGTCGTACTGGAAGGTACGGCTGGATCACCTCCTTTTCCGGGACCCTTCGGCGGCGCCTGCCTATACGGACTCGTTTCGGCTCATTCTCGCAATAAGTCTACATGGAGCAAAGGTGAATGAGCCAGAGCCAGCAAGAGGAGGCTATCACCGTATCGAGTTAACCGAGGTTGAAAGAGCACAGGGAAAGGGTAGGGTCTAGAACCTGAATCGGAGGAGAATAGAGAAAGTAGCTACCTCCCCTCAAACGCGGTAGGTAGTAACAGTAGTTGTTCTCCTCTCTGTTTCAAATGTACAATGTGGATTCTGGCAATGCAATGTAGTTGGACACACAACTTTCACTTTCAAGTATAAATAAAAAATGGATTGGAGAAATTTTAGATCTTTATGGAACAAATCATAAACTGTAGCTTTAACTATATATATATATATATTCATGAATAAGAAATGGACAGCTGAGGGAAGGCATCACATTCCACTTCGATCGAGGAGAAGCTTCCTCTCTCTCCCGGTTGGTCAGAACTGATGAGGGACAGAGCTAGTCATACGAGCCAGTGAGCTTGGCAGCTTGCTGTAGTTGCTACGGTAAACAGGCGATTCCGGTATCATTCCATTCCAGTGGCTCAACCAGTAACCAATGGCGAAAACTCAAAAATCCACGGTTTCCCGGTAGAACCCCATTTCGACTAGCCGGAAAAAAGAAGCGGTTTTTCGCCCGGAGCCTCCTGCTCTGCCATCTTTGCCTCCATAGCCCTCATCCTCTCCTCGAGGCCGAGAATCACGCACCTTGTAGGGGAAAATCAGAGTGCGTTCGTGGAGGGGAGACGTATTGCTGATAATATATTGCTTGAGGAACTTTTAGAAACCCAAACCAATTTGATTTTGGGAGCCCACACACTTGAGGAACTTTGATTAACAAACAGATGTTTGTCATTTAAAGTAGTATGAGATACATGATTTTCCAATTAGCATTATATCTTATACCGTGTTTATCTAGTGATTGTCTTTGACTACCTAGAAGCATGTCACTTATTTTTGTTTGATTAGTGAACTTTTCTAAATCTTTTCTTAATTGAGCATTGCAAGCTTTAAGATCTATTTGTTCAACATCAATAAGTGTTGCATTTGGATTAACATGTTCTAATGTATATTTTTCATGTCTAGCAATCACCTCATTTTTCTCATTCATGATTATTTCAATTTGACATTTGAGATCATTTATCAACTTTCTAGCATTTTTTTTCTTTTCACAAATGATCTCATATTGTTTAACTAAATCATGAAATACATTTTGAAGCTCATTATTGTATATGTTTCTTCTTTAGAGCATGAACTATCACTTGAATATGATTTAGTTGAGCATAAATTTGATCTAGTAGAGCAAGAGTTAGAATCTACCTCACTTTGTTCATCATCAATAGCCATGAAGTATGAGTGAGCAACTTTTGTTCTACTTTGCAAGGAGGAGGAGGATGATGATAGCGATGAAGAGTCATACCGAGTGGCTTTGTGAGCTTCCTCCTTCCTTTCTATTCTCTTGCTCTTCTCCTTTTCTCTTCTCCTCTCCCTTCTCTCATTTTTCTCCTCCCTTTCTCTCTCTCTCATTTTCACCCTCCTCATTCTCCTTTTCTTTTTCTCTCTTCTCACTTATTCCTCTTCTTTCTCTCATTTCTTCCTTATCCTTCTTGAAGAATTTGAAGAAGTCTTGAGCAAGGACTTCAATGTCCTCATTCTCCTCTCTTCTCCTTGGCTCAATGGATTTTGCATGTAATGCCAAGGTTGGATTCTTCTTGGAAGCTTCCTTCTCCTTCCGATGACTTAAGTGGAGCTCATAAGCCATGAGGATTTCAATTATCTCCTCCATTTTTTGTTGGGAGAGGTCATGTGCTTCTTCAATTGCAATCACATTGGCTTCCCTATTGTTGCTTAGCGACCGGGGAAACTTCATTGTCATCTCTCATTCACTAATTTTTCTTCCAAGAACCAAAAAAGAATTAGTGATATTGGTGAAGCGAATGTTCATATCGCTTATGTTCTCATCGATTTGCAGAGTAAAAAATTCATATTTATGCATGAGGAGACTAATGCGAGTTTCTTTAGTTTTATTATCTCCCTTATGATGCATTTGTAGTCTATTCAAATCTGATGAGCACTTTCACAACCTCTAATCCTATTATATTCTCCATCATTTAAGTCACAAAAGAGGATGTTCATTATACTAGAGTTCATCTCATATTCTTTCATTTTAGCTCTAGTTAAAGTGACATGTTCTTCTTCATTTGGGGGTTTGTAAGGATTTTGTAAGAAGATCCAATACTTAAGGTCATTTGAAATCAAAAAAATCTACATTCTAT
Organism: Triglochin maritima; assembly: GCA_963682175.1. NCBI lineage: Eukaryota > Viridiplantae > Streptophyta > Magnoliopsida > Alismatales > Juncaginaceae > Triglochin > Triglochin maritima. The sequence goes on along the minus strand of OY821788.1, from coordinate 9,002,675 downwards.
TCTTCAAATAGTCATAGTTTGACTCATTAAGCAAAGGATGTCAAGTTGTGCATAAACCATCTACATGATTAGATGTGCTAGTCATGCTAAACTACGATTAAGTAGATAAAATTTAGCACATATGCTCTGATACCAATTGTTGGATAGTTATGGGTCGCTAATTCTAATCACTTTTAAGAATCTCTACCTAAACAATCAAAGATGCTGCGGAAACAATTTAAACAAAGCTAGAGAGAAACAAGCAAACCACAATGGACACGAGTATTTTAATAGAGGTTTCGGCCTCCCGCCTACTTCCTCTCTTGCAAGCTCTGCTCGACTCCATGAGCTCCGCTCACGACTTCACTATCCGCTCCATGTTCCGGGCCAGGAGACAACGTCTTTACAAAGCAAGCTCCACGAACAACCTCGCGAACTTGGTTTTGTTGGATTTTTGGCCTTAATCTATATTAATTTTGATGATTAATCAAACTAATCTTAATCAATCAAAGTTAGCAAAACACGATTACATGCATTGCATACATATGTGTATACTTGTAATCATCTTAATAGGTTGATTAACGATCAACCGTATGCTTAGTTCAAACCAATCGAACCCTCTTATTTCGGACTACCGTTTCATTAACGGTCGACCGAACCTGCATAGAATTCTGCCCGAGCTTTAAGATGGCTATATCTCACCAACTCCCAAACGGCTAGTAGAACTTGAAGACTTATAAATAGGACCTCATTTGTTGGTTTTAGAACTCTAGAACACTTCCTATCGATCCAATACTCAAAGCCAAATCCTCTTCAACTTCAAACTCTTATTCTTCTACACTCAAGCCAAAACCTCACCACTTGCCTATCCATTCCAATTCAATATCCAAGTGTGCTCAAGTATAGAGAGTTAGATTGTGGTTCAACTTCCATATCCAAGAATCACCAAAGAGTTGTAAAGCTTCAAGGAAGCTCCATCTCAGGTTGTGAGATGAGACACGAGCGATTCGAGGATTGTTCGCGGGGCTCGGTGTTGTAAACAAAGTTGATCTCGGCCCGGAACGGAGATCGGTTAGTGGAACCATAAGCGAGGCTTGTAAGGACGACTAGGACCAGGGTGCGGTGCCGAATCACTCTAAACTCAGGTGTTGACGATTTTGTGGTTTGCAATTATCTTATCTCTTAATCCTTCAATTATTGTTTCAATTCCGCATTTATCTAGTGATTACAGGGCCATAGATCCTAACAGGTTTCCTCCTATCACAACCCGAGAGGGATGCTTCAGGCTTTCACCAGTCGACCGAAACAAAATGTTTATGTTCGGTCGACCAAAATAAGGTCCACGGTCGACCGGTGGTCACTTGTATTTTTGGGGTATGGATAAAAATGTGAATACGACCATTGGTATAATACGACAAGTCTAACGGTCAAATGACACGTGTAGACGGTCGAAAAAAATATTCAAAATGGTCGACTAGTTTAACATTATTGGCTAATAGATTAACTGATCTAATCGGTCGAACAAAGAACTCGTTCGGTTGACCGATTTTGCTCAGACAGTTCAGGTTTAGATTTAAGTTTTTTCCGGTCTAAGTTTGGGTGATCTATTGAAGTCCAAAAGATCTGAGATTTTGTGTGTGACTTCTACAATGAACCTAATGTGTGTGTGATTAGTTATATACTCTAGTATTCTCAAGTATACACAAGTTCATAAGACTCAAAAGAAATACATAATTACATGTCTTCAAAAAGCTTGATTACATGTCTTGACTTGAATTCCTATCTTGTTTGAGTCTTGATCACCTATAGATGTTAGCATAAAATAATATATATGCTATGTAATATGTGTGCTACACTACATTTGATTGTGATTAAGACTAGGTTGATTAAATCATCAAAACATAGATTAAGGCCAAAAAGCCAACAATTATATCATGTAGTATATTATCATATGCAAAAATACATTACACCCCGTAATACAGACATATCATTTGAATTCATTTATGACTCTAACTATGTCGTTTTCACGACATATTGATTTTATCGATTCATCACATGTATACTATTTCACATGAAACTCGATACATCATATGAACATAAAATCAAACTTCTTGGTTCCCAGTTTTGTGGTGTGACTTATAGGAGGATCTAAGTTATATTGACAATGATGTTAAACACTTAATATCACAACCTATAAGTGGTATCTAGCAACACATTATAGTTACACAGTTAACAAAGATGTCTTGTTCACTCGAACTAAACACGATCCATTTAATGATGTAAGAACATGATTTGTGTCTATCCCTTGCCTCATTATTAAGAATATTATACAAAGTAGAAATGTGTCACATTTGTATTATATATTCATTTCTTGATCTATTAAGCTAATTATAAATATGTAATTTAACACAAGTCACATTATGCACATTATAATTTTGCTTTATCAAGTGACCCACTAATATCATTACTCAGGTAAAGAGGGGCAATGATAATCTTTTGACGAACTATCTTTTCCAACATAAGCCACGTTTAACCAACTATTATCTTTATCATTGTGTTCAATGACAAATTTTGACAATAATCAAATTAAACATTTCATATGTGAAAAGACATAAGTCTCATATATTAGGATTCAAGACACAGTGAAAACATTAATGACACATAACACAATTCCATAATGTTTCACTTGCTAGGTCTATTCAATATATAAAAGTAACCATTTTTATCTTTTATATACTCGCGTCGTTAAATATTTGTAGAGCAACAATACTCTTTAACCACCATGACAATTTCATCTCGGTAATTAATGTTCAATGTCAATTACCATGATTGTGAATAACTTCTGATTTATGTAAACAATTATATTTTAGAGTTCTACAGTTAAGGACCAAGAGTCTCTTCCTCAATCAACACTTCCCAAAGACGAATACATTAATCAAGGAACAAAATGTTTGCACATTCAATTCATAATAATTGACATATAAAAGAATACTTTTAGAATACATTCCCTTCAATATCTACCGAGAAAATTACAAAAAGCCCAAAGGTACTATGGATTTGATCTTATTGAGATCAAAAGGTTTTGGTTGAAATTCATGAAAGAGAAAATGGACTACGACGAGGACTATAATATTACTTGGAAATTGGAGGGAGTTTGTCAGGGCTAGGGGTGCAAATGGTTACCAAGTATTCGAGTATCCGATTCGAAAATTTCTATTTAGTTGGTATTTGGTAAGTTCAATGTTACCAATTTAATTTCGGATACGAATATGGTTTAAAAAAAATTACCAATTAGAATTCGGATACGAATTCGGATACAAGCTATTTAACATTCGAATTATCCGAATTATCCGAATTATTCGAATACATGGTCAAATACACATATTAGTATTCCAAAATTTAGTATTCCAAAATTTTAATACGAAAATTTAGTATTCGGATTCGGATAGTTCTACTGAATTCGGATTCGAATTCGGATTCGGATAGTTCTACTGAATTCGGATTCGGATTCGGATTCGGATTCGGATAGTTCTACTGAATTCGGATTTGGTAATGGAATATGGTATTCGGATTCGAATTCGGATACAGCAGGTATCCGAGTTATATTATCCGAGTTGCAGCCCTAGTCAGGGCCACCATGCAAATAGTAATAATAGTGGTGTGTTGGTGATGCATTGTATAAAGTCTTATGCAATAGATTTGAACCCTTGGGAGAAGAGAGATCTCAAAACATTACATGCAACACGTGCTCGGGTTTTGATTGCACTTGCTAGAGATCATTGTGCACATAGTAACATCTTCACGTGAACATGAACTTGAGTTTAGCTTTGGTGGATGTATCTACTTTCTGGGGACCTTAATTTTAGAGGGGAAACGAAAACCTTAAATTGTAAACCCTAACCGTAAATCAAAATTCCTAAACCCCATTTCTAGGGGGATATATCCAAGTAATCCCCGTATCTAAAACTAAACATCGAAAGAAGACAACAATGTGATATATCGTTATTATGGAATCATATCAAACGAATCCAAACCGTAAACCATAAACTCTAGCCGTAAACTAAAATTCCTAAACTCCTAAAGGGTTATTCTGAGTTTGTTAATCCCCGAATCTAAAACCATACATGGAATACAGTAGGGTGATATATCATTATTATGGAATCATATTGAAGAAATCCAAACCTTAAACCCTAAACCCTAACCGTAAACCAAAATTACTAAACCCCATTTCGAAGGGGATATATCCGAGTATGTAATCTTAGATATAAAACCATACATCAATAGAGTACAACAGTGTGTTATATTGTTATTATGGAATCATATCGAATGAATCCAAATCCTGAACCCTAACCCTAAACCGTAAACCCTAGTCGTAAACAGAAATTCCTAAACACCATTTCTAAGGGATATAACCAATCAGTTAATTCCTCTGACATCATGACCCCCATTATCATCATTTCGCAACATTAAATACGGATAATGTCCAAGTCTTCTGTAGCATCCCTTTTGACTAAGCAAAAGAATATTATATAGGCAAGAAAAAAACAAATCTCATCCGCTATACTTGCCTGCAGATATTTTGACAAGGACCTCTCGGAATCAAGTTTCTCAAAATTTCATACCAGAATTGCAATTTAATCACGATTTTGGTGAGGGGATGATGCTTTGAGCGCCTGAATGATTTTTAGCCCAGTCTTAGAGCCCGATTCTCGTTTTCCCTTTTATTATCCGACATTTGTAAGACCTGTTTTTTTATTAATTATTATTATTTCAATGTACAGACGTCGGATGTATAACATGACCGACGTCTATAAGTCGTGTTGTATGTATAGACGTCGGTCATCCTATCTATCCGACGTCTATAGGACGTAATAGTTTAGTCTCACATCGGAGAATTTATTTTGTTGGTGTGGTTGATGTGATCCACCACTCCTTTACTGCTGAACGCAAACGACTTGGGGCATCTGGGCATGTTGGACTTGATATTCTTGGTTATTTGTCAAAAGATTGACACTTGGGGCACTTGGGCAACTTGGACTTGATTAATATGAGTGCAGAATGCCCGATATAGGTTGCAATGTATATTTTGGTTAATTAACATATAATAGACGTCGGTCGTATATAGCCGACGTCTATACAACAAGGAATAAGCATCGGGGAAATATATGTCGGGTACTTGTACTGCCGAAATCCGACGTCTATACCTCTCTATATCTGACGTAAATAAGTTTTTCTGTACTAGTGTTTATTTATGCTCATGTAATTATATGTTGTAACTTATTAAAAATTGGAGGCCTACATATAGAGGTCATGTATAGAGCTTGACATATACACAACACAACATGCAATACAATGAAAACTTCTCATGATTATCTAGTTCATTTTTTTCCATTAGTCATTTGATTTACAACACGTTATCAACACGAATTGGTTCAAAACGTTATTTGTTGCTTGTTTTGTGTAAAGGTAATCTACAATTTGAAGTAGTATTCATCTTTACTTCTTGAGGTAGTCTTTAACCAGTTGTTATATTTGCTAATAATCTAATTATATTGTTAAAGCTAGTGTTACTATATTCTTGTAAATTGCAATATAGGTTTACAAATTATTATTTCGAAATCTTGGTTTAGAAAATTTTCTTTTAGATTTTACGTGTTCTTAAGCGATGAAATGTTTGCTTCTGCTTTATTATAAATGTAAATTTCTACATCATGCACATCATAATTATATATGCCTAAGAGTATGTTATTTGAAAAATATGCATTAACACATGTTTATAAGAAATTTGTCTTGCATGCGTAAAAGTTTATCATGTACTTGAAAGGAAAAAATCATTAGAGAACTTGACATTCCATTAACAGTGTTGTAGTTTATTTGTGCAACTAATATATGTTGTTTTGTTAGAAACTTTAAGTGGTTTCTGTTATCCGTTTTAATTATTTTGTATGATCTTTCATATAAGATTGATCATGGTTATTGTTGATGAAACTTGAATACGTGATCTCTCATATGATGAACAAGAATTACTTCTCATGGATTTGGATATTGAAATCCAACTTCTCACTCTTCAGAATATAAATAAAAGAGAAACAAGATTCAAACCAAGATTAAGCGATATTGTTAATGTCCTTCACAATCATTTTTGAGAAAATGATTTCAGAAATATCATGATCTTATCTCAGGTCCCTTCTACCTGTGCAAAATATCAAGTTATAGATAATAAAAATCACGAAATCTGTCTAATTAACTTGCTTCATTCTCTAAAGTGAAATGTACGAGTGTATGGAAGAATAGTATAACTATGGTCCATTTACAATCCTACTCAGGCTCATCATGATTTATTTTCTTGTGGTGACTAACCTCGACAAGGTTCCTCATTAAAGGTATGGTGTTAGTAAAGAAAGAGATTTTTTTTTTGTAGAATCGGAATGGAAGAGATGGTAGAGTAAGCAAGGAGCCTGAGAACTGGAGAAGGGTAAATGCAAATATTTAAATCCAAGATTTTAAAAATAACATGGTTTAAACTTTACTGGATACTATAATTTAAAATACAAATTCTCAAAACTATAATTTTAAAAATACACTTTGGTGTGAAAAGCATGTTAATGAATGTATCCATGTCCCAAACGAGCACATCTTAATGCATTTGATGTTTTATATACCTATCGCAAGCAATATCAAGTTATATCGACCTTATAATCTATATTTTCACAATAGTAATTCCACTGCTCAAGGATAAGAGCACATAAAACCCAGCAATGATTTTTTGATGAGTTATATAATGATTTAAAAATTGAACTAAAACCCAGAGATGCTGCATATGAATCACTGGATTATAGGTACCCGCGGGATTAATTTGGAAACCCCATAGACATAAGAGTCCAAATTCACAATCTTGCCATGAAAAATATCAAATTTAATGGAATTTTATTACATAAATAAAACAGACGAAAATGTCTTCTTTATACCACCGATGACTGAAACATTCAGGATTTCTTCTTGCGGTATAGGTAAATAATGTTGGCTTATGCCCATTTAAATTATAGTCTATAATTTACAGTAAAAATAAGAATAGGTGAGGTTAAGAATTACACAGCCCATTTACTTCTAATCTGTGCTTGATTATTAGGAGAGGGTAATGAAAGTCCGCAAGTTGCTAACAAGGCTAGGAGGCCAATGCTTCGTGTCTCTTACATATGATAGGTCTGTGTAGTGAGGATCCAACAGGGTGGCAATGGTGAACTGATTCTCAGCCAGAAGCAGCGCATGTTTGTCGACATACAAAGCCGCTGCCAGGGCTGCATGCACCTCTGAAGAAAAATAACCACAGCTGTATTAGCAAACTTATATTTCTTAATGTGTATCCACGATAAATCAGAAGATTGACCTTAATTATCTGTCAGAAGATCCAACCAGGAAACCAGAATTCTGTTGTGCATAATGTTTTGCAGAGAACAGGGATAGAAAAGTTGTTTACTTTTACTGTTAGTTTTTAGTTTATCATCAGCCGGTTAGAGTTTGGCAATTTTTCTAGCTTTTAAATCAGTGTATAAATTCCAAGCATGATTACTTTTTACGGTTATTCCTTAAAAGAAATTATGAGGTCAACTCACCTGGATAACCCTTCAAGGATAGAGAAACATCCTCCATCTCAGCAATTGCTTCATCTCTATCACCAATCTCATACAATGCCAATGCCCTGCCGACCCTGGCATAGTCTGTAAAGGCAAATTCTTTATAGTCCTTTACAACCTGTGGAGAGCATACTACATATAAGAATGGAAAGTTGCTTTGTTTAAAGTAACAGATAAATGTTGCAAAGAACTCAAAGGAGATATGTTTTGTTATATATGAGTTAAAACTGCTCTTACGAGCTATACAAAAAGCTTATAATAGTCATGCACAGAACACTATAATAATGCACTACCAATTATCCATATACGCTCTACACCATGCAGACCTTTAGCTGATGGATGGCTCATGTTGATGACATCTCAGATTTGGTAAAATTATTCTGCTCATAAGGTATATAATCATTGTTCGTTTCCAACATCTATTGTCTGTGATACTTCCTTTGCAGTATACTTAGCAACTAGCTATTTAAGGATTTTGTGAGTTCAGTTGGATGAAGTTGGGAAATAGAACAACAAACACAAGCTGATACATTCTAATCAGTGGTATAGGTCTGGTACGTCGACTCTAATTTTCTACCAGCAAAATCAAAACTTAAACACATTTACTTCCACTAATCTTACCCAAATAATGCAGTCTGTTCAAAGTACAAAGACCATCACTAACCCATCAAACTAATCAAAACAAAACATCACTAACCCATCAAGGATAAAAAAACATGAACCCCATCTCAGCAATTGCTTCATCTCTACAACCAATCTCACACAATGCCAATGCCCTAACAACTCCCGCTAGAATAGGATGTTGGTGTATCGTCGAAAATGTTTGCATTCAACACAATGGAAAAGGCAAAGTTGAAACTAATCGACTAGCCACTGAGGCAGTGTGCACAAATCTCATTTCCTTTGTACTTTGTTGTCCTTCCCTAACCAGGTGGTGCGTATATGATGAGTTTACTAGATGCTTCAAAATGATTCGTTGTGAAAAAAGATGAATAAGATTATGTCCTACATGATTGGAGAAGTACATTACATGACATGCCTATGTTTAATATTCTGCTACATTGTAGATAATAGACGGCATTCTTTCGGAAAGATTTGAGTTGAGTAATGTCACTAAATAAATAGCCACACAAGTTCTGCACAGAACGTGTTAGCATCAAAATGAGAGTGGAATTTGAAAACCTACATACAATTACACCCAAAAAATTTAATGGTTTAGACATGGAAAGGAGGGAGAAGTAATTCTGGACTTCGAAAGCGAGCACCCTACCCCTCAATATCATTAATTTTTATCAAGTTCGACTCACAAGGAAAATACACAAGAGGCAGTGCTTCTAAAGTCATCATGTGTGGATGAGTTGAGGAGTTCAAACAAGGTGATATACATAAACCAAGAAAAGAAGTGCATACGAAGGGCCCAAAATTATTTGGATGGCATCAATGAAGACAAAGACAATTATATTATAACAACTTAGGACAAGGCTATGATGTTGTGTCTTAACATAAACTTAATGAATGTGGGTCATATTCAGATAATTAGCAAGTGTATGCGTGGTTTTCTTACAAGTTTTCGAATGCTTACCGATCATTTTAAGATTTGTTTTATTTTAATTACAGAACGCCACAATATGTAATATACATTATAGTGTTTTATTTGCAAGCAGATAGTCTTGAAACATTGTAGATAATAGACGGCATTCTTTAAGCATAATATACATTATAGTGTACTTGATCACAAGAAGCACATATGCTCCACAAAACCAGAGTTCTCCAAAAAACCAACTTTAAGCATCGCCAGCAAACTAAAAAGCACTACGCGTGGCACAACCTATATGACCAAATGATCATATTCTATTGTGTGTGCGTTACTAAACTGAGATAGGATTCACTCAAACTTCTCTTTGGCCAAGTAAGCATGGTTCACCTTGTCTAACATGCCTTCTTCCGAAAGCCTAGCATTGTTTGTGGTATTAATCGAACATTCATAGTACTTGCATTGTGCCATCAACCCTTTGATAGAAAAGACATAAACACAAGACTCAAGCACCAAAACCGCTCACATTTTAGGACCGCATCCTAACAGTTGGAACCACTTTTTACAAGTCAGTGAAACCTCTAGTGCAAAGCCCAGATTCCATAATCAATTATTGGGGCTTCCAAACAGATGGAAATTGCTATCTTAACTCTTCTTGGGGGATTCCATCAACACACAGTGCAAGGCTAACCAATATTATTGCATAATCATTTAACTATTGCACAGTACAACGTTTAGTAATGTCAGACTATCTTATACGATTATTTTCTTATCTGCTAATGGACCATACAATATTCAATCAAGCCATAGAATATTCTCTACAATATAATAGTTGATTTATTTCTTAATTGCTTTTTAACTCAAATTGATACGTTGGCATCTATATATAAAGATGTCCATTAGATAGTTTTCTTATTCCGTTATTTCGTTTTCTTAGTTTTTTTATTTTAAAGTTAATCCATTCATATATAAACGATGTAATATTTTATTTCAAACAAGCAAAAGTAAATCAAGTTTACCAAAGTCTAATTTCCATATTTCTCGTCTCGTCAATGTCACGTTAAGAAGAACTATCCTAACACTTTCTTTTCCAACAGGTATAGAACTAATTTCGGACGTCCAGTCAAGCTTCTTCTCCACCGAATCCAAATCCGACAAAACTAAATCATTATCCACTACTTCGACTTACTTACTATCCCTCTTACCCTAGTGAAGTAGGCGAGGGCGGAGGGGAAGTCTCCCTGGGCCTGGGAGTCCCTTCCGAGGTCTAGCAACCGGACGGCGTCGTTGACGCGGCGGGAGAGCGCACGGCTGGCCTCCCTCTCGGCGGCGGAGACGGGGTCAAAGGACGGAGGAGGAGGAGGAGCGGCGAGGGCGGCAGGGGAGGATATGGGGAGGGAGAGGAGGAGAAGGCGGCGGGTTAGAAGTAAGGGTTTGGAGAGGGAGGGTTTGGAAGGAGGTGTGGTTTGGAAGAGGTGGAGGAGAAGAGAGGTCGACATTTGGAGTGGAGAGAGAGAGGCTGGAGATTGTTGCTTTTTTATTTATTTATTGTGATAATTATTAGATTAATGAAGCTGTTAATTACATTTATTCATTTATTTATTTAGCACTTAGCAATTGTAAATTGTAATTATAAATCTAAACTATAAATTGATTGGACTTCAGAAAATTGAATTACAATGACCACGGGTACCACGCAAAACTTCACCATATTTCTCACGCTGATGTGACGTGACAGACACGTGTAGGGTGAGTTGGCATTTAATATTTTAATAGTTTTTAGTGTTAGAAAAAACTCAAAGTTAGTTGGAGTCTAAGATTAAAGCTACGGGCGTAGGAGTCAATCAGTTATGAAAACATACAAACGGGTAATAGAGTAATCCATTCCTAACATCTATTTACCCCAAAAGAACACTTTCCTCTTCTTTCCCCCGCTTTCTCCCCCACATTCCTTCAACCTTTGTCGTTTGCTATCCCCATCTGCCGTTTCTTTAAGTTCCGACAATCTCTTCTTCGAGCTCCTTCTAATTTTAGACTCCGTCGTTTACCCAATCTGTTTTCCACCCGACCCGACGAACATTTTTGGTTGTTCAACCTAACAGACTTTTTTTCTTCCATCATCTTCATTGCAACCTTAGGAACCTAAGAGTCACATTATCTTTGGTTTGAAGTTCCAAGTGTTTTTGTATTTATTTTTTTCTAAATTTCTTTCTTTGTATAATTTATTTGTAAAATGTGGTTATAACTAAGGTCAGTTTTGCGGATAGTGTATTTTTCCACAACCAATTCGGGAGCAAATTGCGGATATAGTGTTTTTTGCGAATATAGAGTCTGGGTTTTTTAATTTTTTTGGGAGCAAATTATTTTTTTTTGTTTTTTAAAGTTGTGTTGAGGTATTTTAAAGGTGTTATCTTTAAATGTTTTAATGTTAATAATGCACAATATGAAATTTCTAACCTTACATAATGATTTTTTTCATTTTTTTGCACTGCTAGTAGCAGGTATTACTTGTATTCATTTTGGTATTACTTTTACTTATATTACTTGTGCACTGTGATTAGAATGTTAACATTTTTGGATGTTGCGTAATGGTAGGGTTTGCAGATCTAAAAATAATTTTGGGGGGGTTTACAGAGATTAGTCGGGGTATATTTATTAATAATCAATGGTATTTTAATTGTTAATAATCAGATGTTTTATTTTATTTTTTCAGCTATATCTAGAAGAAGTTTTTTGGGTGTATAGTAGATAAGTTTTATTATTATCCATTTTAACATATTAGAAAGTGGTGGAATATCTTTGGGTGTAGATTTTAGTAACAAGTAGGGGTTTGGGGTGGGGTTTTTAGAAAGAAATTGGTGTGGGTGTTATGTTTTGGGGTAGACTTGATAACATATTGTTTAGATTAGGAAATTTTTTTCTGCTAATCGGAATAGGTAGATGGAGGAAATTCAGATATCGTATAGGGTATCTTCTATAATAGTACGGGGTATTTTAAGAATCATAATTAAGAAATTGGTGTGGATGCTTGGTAGTTTGGTACATGTGTTTTGGGTTAGACTTGATAACTTATTTGTTATATTTGAAATAGGTAGTTGGGGAAAACTCAGAAACCATATGAGGTATCTTCAATGATAATATGGAGTATTTTAGCTAATGGAAATAGGTAGTCGGGGGGAACTCAAATACCATATCGGGTATATCTTCAATTATAATATGTGGTATTTTAGCTATTTTTAGTAAGAAGTTGAAGTGGGCATTTTGTAGTTGTGATACATATGTTTTGGGGTAGACTTGATAACATATTGGTTATATTTGTAAGTTTTTTTTGCTAATGGAAATAGGTAGTTGATGGGATTTCATAGATCATTTGGGGGTATATTATACAATGATATGAGGGTATTTTAGTGGCAATTAGATCCAGGTCTAAACTCCAACAACAACCTCGGGTGCACTACACATGAAGAAATCCATCCACCAAAGTCTCATCCAAACCAGGACTCGATCAAAGCAATCCACACTGCCAATTGGTTTTTGGATATGCTTCATATCCGATTAGACTTAGCTGGGTTTTGTATTAGTGTGTTTTATGTCCATTTATAGTATGTCATTAGTCCCACGTCGGGGGATTGTCCCTGGTTATATTTTTTCATGCCTATAAATAGAACTTTTCTTCCTCCTTTGTAATCACTTCTCTCTTGGTAGTCATTCTCTCTATTTGGAGTAAAGCCTTGGAGCAAAACTATAGTGGAGAGATGCTACTTGTAATGTGAGTCCGTAAATAAAGAAGGTTTTGTTAGTTTTATATTGTCTCTCTTTTAATTCTTGCATGCTTAGTTAATTTTGTTTGTCTTAATCTTAGTAGAATTAATTAACATGTTTCATTTTCCTAGCTTAATTTCATTTTGTCTCATTTTCTTAATGAGTAGTTACATCCCCCTTTGGGGGTGAAGTTAATGTTTCTACATGTCATGAAGAATGTAATGAATGCTATATTTTGCTTTATCTAATGAATGTGAGTATGCTTGTTTGAATAAAAGAGAACACTTAAGTTGATGGTTTCTGCCATACTCATTATGTACATCCCATGCTTGTTAAGGTCCTTAATATCAAACTTGTTTATGCTCATATTAACCAACTAGCTTAGTGATTTGGATAATAGGTCTTGCCACAACTATTAGGTATTTTCTATGCATAAAAACACAACTTTTCTGTTAGTGATTTATGTTTAAATCTTTTCTCCAACACTGAATAATATATTTCTGAGGGATTTCCTTGTTTCCATACAACAATTATGCGACTGCACAGAATCCTATGTTAAAAAAGTTAACAATTTCAGGTATTGTCGCCACGGAAGTCATCCATGAACACTGTGTGCAAGCTAAATTGGATCAAAAGGTTTACTGGGTGGAAATAAAATGTATTAAATGATCGTTTGTGGGAGTAATCCTAAATGATAGATGGGGTAAGTTGGATTCAATAACAATGTAACTTGGATTAAATAGGATTTTAAGTATGCCTTGTGGGGGTAATCCTAATTGATGGACATGGTAAGTTGAATTCAGTAGCAGGGTAAATGGGATTAAATAGAGGGAATTAAATTATTAATTGTGGGGGTAAGTTTTCCAGTGTACATCCAATGAGAAAATTTTGTGTCCAATTGGTTGAATTCAATAGCAGAAGGTCTGGTTGAGGTAAAGCTAATTGATCAACGGGGTAGGTTATATGTCTTAGCAGGGTAAATCTTGTTGGATCTAGCAGGGTAACCTACAAATTGATAGACGGGGTAAGTTGAATTTAATAGTTGGGTAACCCTAAATGAACGACGTGGTAAGTTGAATTTTATAGCATGGTAAGTTGATATTAATAGTCGGGTTACCTAGAAAATGGGTACATCACCATCCCATTACTAGGAAGATAACATGAATGGTTCAAAATCGCAGTCACTAAACATCAGTAAATGAGATTAAATAGAAGGAATTAAATTATAGTTTGTGGGGGTAAGTTTTTCGGTGTACATAAAATGAGAAAATTTTGTGTCCAATTGGTCGAATTCAATAGCAGGGGTCCGGTTAGGGTAAACCTAATTGATAGACAGGGTAAGTTATATTCAATAGCATGGTAAATCTTGTTGGATCTAGCAGGGTAACCCCCGATTCATAGGTGGGGTAGGTTGAATTCAATAGTCGGGTAACCTAGGTGAACGATATGGTAAGTTGAAACTAATAGCCAAGTTACCTAAAACATAAGTAACATCACCAACCAATTACTAGGAAGACAACGACTGTAATTGAATAGGTTATTAATATATTTACCCCACGACACCACACAATTTACCCCCGTGATAGTTTTTAATGTAGACCTTTTTTAGGTTTTACAATCTAAGTATGCAAGCAACAAAATTGATTCAACGTAACAACCACATCTAGTCACAGTTCTGAAAGTTGTATAATGACAGGTAGATGTCCAAAAAGTTTTCAATAATCGACAGCAATTCATATGACTCATTTGTATCTTTTTGAATTTGAAGTTGAGAGATCTTATAGTGTTTTTTCTCATCTTAGTAAGTGATCGACAATTTTCACTTCAAAGTGTCTAGTTAGGTATTCCCACGCGTTATACACTTCAAGGCATTGAAATAAATGTATTCTAAAAGTTTTACTTTTATATGTCAATTGTTATGAATTGAATGTGCAAGCATTTTGTTCCTTGATTATTGTATTCGTCTTTTGGAAGTGTTAAGAAATAGGCTCTTGGTCATTAACCGTAGAGCTCTAAAAGATAATTATTTACATAAATCAAAAGTTATTCACAATCATGGTAATTAACATAGAACATTAATTACCGAGATAAGATTGTCGCGTTGGTCATCGATTATTGTAACTCTACGAATATTTGACGACACGAGTATATAAAAGAGGAAAAATGTTACTTTAATATATTGAATAGACTTAACAACTAAAACATTATTGAATTGTGTTATGTGTCATTAATGCTATATTGTGTCTTGGATCCTAAGATATGAGACTTATATCTTTTCACATAAGGAGTGTTTAATTTGATTATTGTCAAAAGCTATCAATGAGTATAGTGATAAAGACAATAGTTGGTTAAACGTGACTTATGTTGGAAAAGATAGCTAGTCAAAAGATTAGCATTGTCTCTCTTAATTGAGTGATGATATTAGTGGGTCTCTTGATAAAACAAAATTATAATGTGCACACTGTGACTTGAGTTAAGTTACATAGTTATAATTAGCTTAAAGAGATCAAGAAATGAATATAATACAAAAGTGACACATTTCTACTTTGTATATATTCTTAATATCATGAGGCAAGGGATAGACACAAGTGGTGCACTTACATCACTAAATTGATCGTGTTTAGTTCGAGTGGAACAATACATCTATGCTAATTGTGTAACTATAATATGTAGTGATGTGAATTAAATTTATACCGCAAGTGCATGGCGTCAATGAAGACGTGGAAAATACGGGTCGAACACAAGGAGGGAGAGATCTGTTATTAGTGTGATTTCGATTGGGGGAAAGAAGGAGAGAAGAATAAGTTTGGTTTTGAGATATTTTTTTTAATTTCCTAAAGCATGAAACATGAACAAATAAAACTAAAGCAAGAACAAAGATGGTGAATTCCGTTGGGTGGAGGTTTAGATTTAAGGTTTAGATTAGAGAATTCAGAAACTTATAATAAATCATGTTAGTTACGAAGCATTACATGATAATGTTGGCTTTTTGGCCTTAATCTGTATTTCTACTCGTAATTAAACCTAATCTTAATAAGGACATGTAGATTAACACATGTAGTATAATAGTATACATGTTGTATTGTGCTAACATCTACAGGTGATCAAGACTCAAGAAAGAAGAAAAATCAAGTCAAGACATGTAATCAAGCTAGGATTGAAGACATGTAATTTTACCTTTCTTTGAGAATTAGGAACTTATGTAAATTGAGCATAACTTAAGCTAATATGCATGCATTCACACACTAGGTTCCTTTTAGGAGTCACACACAAAATATCATATAATTTGGACTCCATTAGATCACCTAAACACCTAAAACATTGGTCACCAGTCTGCCTGAGTTCGGTCGACCGTTCACCTTTCGGTCGACCGGTTATACACAATTTTTGTTATACCAGACCAATCCGTTCAACCGATCACACATCTATTTAACCGATTACCCAGACCTGTTCGATCGACCGGTAGACCTTCGGTCGACCTTTCGTTTGCTGTTTTTGGTAAAAATACGACCGTTTTATTTGTCGTATTATACAACGGTCATATACACATTTTTCTCAATATACACCCCCATATACATTAGAACCGGTCGAACCATTTGCCTAGTTTGGTCGACCGTTCAAATAGGTAAAATCTACCTGCTATCGGTCGACACAAGTTTGTCCAATCGATCAAGATTTCTCTTTACCGAACCCAGTAGTTCGGTCGACCGGTACCTGTTCGGTCGACCGTTGACCTATAGAACTTAAGTGATTCGGTCGACCAGTACCTATGTTCGGTCAACCGATCCATCAACAGACTTAAGGGTTCGGTCGACCGATACACCTTTCGGTCGACCGTTTCTGGACAGATTTCTGAACCCGATTTTCTGTTTTGTGTATCTTGCACAAAACCCAATCAAATCTTGTCCAAACGGCTAGAAATATTTAGGAGCTTATAAATAGAGGTTCACACTTAGTTTTCAACAAGATTTCACAACTCCAAAGTGTCAAACCTATAGTGAGATTTTCCACAACCTCCAAGCTCCAAATTAGTCATCCAAAGCCTAATTTCCACATCCTTCATCAATCATCATACTAGCAATTGTTGTGCTAAATTAGAGAGTGAATCTCACTCAGTTACAAGTGTTGTCAAAGGAAGCAAGGACTTCGGTGAAAGCCCGAAGTGTCCCTCTCGGATTGTGAGAGGAAGATTCCAAGCTCGGCGAGGGTTGTTCGCGAGTTTGACGGTTGTAAGGCGTTGTCTCCCGGCCCGGAACGGGGAGCGGATAGTGAAGTCGTAGGCGGAGCTCGGTGATCCGAGCGGAGCTTGCAAGAGAGGATTAGGACCCGGGTGGGGTGCCGAACCTCTATAAAAATCGACCCGACTTCTTGTGGTTTGCATTTTCTATTCCTTACTTGCTTGTTTGTTTTAATTCCGCTGCATTTACTCGATTGCTTAAACAAGTAGGTGATTAGATTAAAAAGTGATTAGTGGACCCATAACCCACACGATCTTACATTTGGTATCAGAGCCTTGTTAGCTAAATTCTATACTTAATCGTATTTTTAGCATGGCTAGCACATCTAATCACTTAGAGGGTTTATGCACCACAAGGCCTCCTTTGCTTAATGGGTCAAATTATGATTATTGGAAAAATAGAATGAAAATCTTTTTAATATCAAATGACCTTAAGTATTGGAAGTTTATTCAAAATCCATACATACCCCCAAATGAAGATGATTTAGATTCTCTATCTAGGGCTCAAATGAAAGAAATTGAAATGAACTCTAAAATCATGAACATTCTTTATTGTGACCTTAATGAGGGAGAATACAATAGAATTAGGGGATGTGAAAGTGCAAATGAAATATGGCATAGGTTACAAATGCATCATGAGGGTGATAGCAAAACCAAAGAAACTAGGATAAGTCTCCTCATGCATAAATATGAAATATTTTCTATGCAAATCGGTGAGAACATAAGCGACATGAACACTCGCTTCACCGATATTACTAACTCTCTTTTGATTCTTGGAAGAAGGATAAATGAAGGAGAGATGACTCGAAAATTCCTCCGGTCATTGAGCAACGATTGGGAAGACAAGGTCGTGGCAATCGAAGAATCGCACGATCTTTCAAAATTGAAGATGGAGGAACTCATTGGAAATCTCATGGCCTATGAGCTCCAATTGAGTCATCGAAGAGAGAAGGAAGCATCAAAGAAAAACTCCGTGGTGGCATTACATGCAAATTTTGATGAGCCAAGGAGGGTGGAAGAAGAGGACATTGAGGTCCTTGCCCAAGACTTCTTCAAATACCTCAAGAGGGATAAAGGAGAAAAGAATGAAAGAAGAGGTAGAAGAAGTGAGAAAAGAGAAAAAGAAAAAGAGAGGGAGGAGAGTGAAAATGAGAGAAGAGAAGGGGAGAAGAAAAAGGAGAGAAGGGAGAGGAGAAAAGAAAAGGAGAAGAGCAAGAGAAGAGAAAGGAAGGAGGAAGCACACAAGGCTACATGGGATGATTCTTCATCACCATCAACATCGTCTTCTTCCTTGCAAAGTAGAAGAGAAGTGGCTCACTCATGCTTCATGGCTATTGAAGATCAAAGTGAGGTAGATTCTAACTCTTGTTCTAGTAATTCATGCTCAACTAAGTCTTATTATAGTGATAGCTCAAACTCTAGTGCAAATAATGAAAATTATACACATGATGAGCTTCAAAATGCATTCCATGACTTAGTTAAACAATATGAGATCATTTGTGATAAAAACAAGAATGCTAGAAAGTTAATCAAAGATCTCCAAAGCCAAATTGAAACATGCATGAATGAGAAGAATGAGGTGGTTGCTAAACTAGAAAATTATGCATCAAATTTTGATAAATTAAAAGCAACACCTATAGATTGTGAACAATTAGATCTTCAAGCTTGCAATGTGGAATTAAGAAAAGATCTAGAAAAATTCACACATGGAACTAAGATGTTTAACATGCTATTAGGTAGTCAAAGACAATCTTTGCAAAAACATGGGTTAGGATACAATGCAAAATTGAAAAACCATGTATCTCACACTACTCTAAATGGAAAGCACTTAGTTGTAAACCATAGTTCCTCAAGTGTGTGGGCTCCCAAAATCAAAATGGTTTGGGTTCCCAAAGCTAACATTCAAGGACCCAAAGTTGTTTGGGTACCTAAATCTACTCTTGTAGGAGCTTGAGGAGGAGATTGGTGGTGACCGGGTGAGCTCAAGAGTCAAATTCAAATCCGGTTGCATCACCAAATGAGATTGGAGCTAAATTTGAATTCAACATTGGTATAAATTCCTATCTATACAATTCATGTTAAATTAGCTCTAATCTAGCTTCATATGCTTAATTGACATATCATATAGTTTAATTCATTGCAAATCATATACCAAATTCATTGCAAATCATATACCACATCCATTGATTTTAAATGTCAAATTTTAAATGGATGTTAGAATAAGGCTTAAATAGAAACTTAATTGAACTTAACTTTAATCATACTCATAGTTTCCATCTAGCCTTATTGATAGGGGGAGCTTAATAGTTATATCTTTTATTAGAGTAATGAAGTGCAAAATTTAGGGGGAGCATCTTCATTACAAATGACATCCTACATTGAACTCAAATAGTTATATATAATTGTCAATGGGGGAGAAATTTAAATTCATATATTACATTGATTATTGTATTTTTTTATGGATGTCAAAGGGGGAGAAGTAATAGATTAGGGTTACTTGAAATATACATGAAATTATCAAGAAAAACTATGCACATCCATAGGGGGAGCATTTATATGCATAGTTAACTTATACATGTTTCAAGTATTAGGTTGGTTTAAGATATAGGTTGCCATCATCAAAAAGGGGGAGATTGTTGGCTTTTTGGCCTTAATCCGTATAAAGCTACTCGTAATTAAACCTAATCTTAATAAGGACATGTAGATTAGCACATGTAGTATAATAGTATACATGTTGTATTGTGCTAACATCTACAGGTGATCAAGACTCAAGAAAGAAGAAATATCAAGTCAAGACATGTAATCAAGCTAGGATTGAAGACATGTAATTTTACCTTTCTTTGAGAATTAGGAACTTATGTAAATTGAGCATAACTTAAGCTAATATGCATGCATTCACACACTAGGTTCCTTTTAGGAGTCACACACAAAAAATCATATAATTTGGACTCCATTAGATCACCTAAACACCTAAAACATTGGTCACCAGTCTGCCTGAGTTCGGTCGACCGTTCACCTTTCGGTCGACCGGTTATACACAATTTTTGTTATACCAGACCAATCCGTTCAACCGATCACACATCTATTTAACCGATTACCCAGACCTGTTCGATCGACCGGTAGACCTTTGGTCGACCGTTTCGTTTGCTGTTTTTGGTAAAAATACGACTGTTTTATTTGTCGTATTATACAACGGTCGTATACACATTTTTCTCAATATACACCCCCATATACATTAGAACCGGTCGAACCATTTGCCTAGTTCGGTCGACCGTTCAAATAGGTAAAATCTACCGGCTATCGGTCGATACAAGTTTGTCCAACCGATCAAGATTTCTCTTTACCGAACCCAGTAGTTCGGTCGACCGGTACCTGTTCGGTCGACCGTTGACCTATAGAACTTAAGTGATTCGGTCGACCAGTACCTATGTTCGGTCAACCGATCCATCAACAGACTTAAGGGTTCGGTCGACCGATACACCTTTCGGTCGACCGTTTCTGGACAGATTTCTGAACCCGATTTTCTATTTTGTGTATCTTGCACAAAACCCAATCAAATCTTGTCCAAACGGCTAGAAATCTTTAGGAGCTTATAAATAGAGGTTCACACTTAGTTTTCAACAAGATTTCACAACTCCAAAGTGTCAAACCTATAGTGAGATTTTCCACAACCTCCAAGCTCCAAATTAGTCATCCAAAGCCTAATTTCCACATCCTTCATCAATCATCATACTAGCAATTGTTGTGCTAAATTAGAGAGTGAATCCCACTCAGTTACAAGTGTTGTCAAAGGAAGCAAGGACTTCGGTGAAAGCCCGAAGTGTCCCTCTCGGATTGTGAGAGGAAGATTCCAAGCTCGGCGAGGGTTGTTCGCGAGTTTGACGGTTGTAAGGCGTTGTCTCCCGGCCTGGAACGGGGAGCGGATAGTGAAGTCGTAGGCGGAGCTCGGTGATCCGAGCGGAGCTTGCAAGAGAGGATTAGGACCCGGGTGGGGTGCCGAACCTCTATAAAAATCGACCCGACTTCTTGTGGTTTGCATTTTCTATTCCTTACTTGCTTGTTTGTTTTAATTCCGCTGCATTTACTCGATTGCTTAAACAAGTAGGTGATTAGATTAAAAAGTGATTAGTGGACCCATAACCCACACGATCTTACAGATAAATGATTTAACACAAACTCAAGTAATCAAAATATATTAATCACGAACTTAAAATAATAACATTTATTCTCCTCTCTTCACCCTAAATTTGTCACCTCCACCCTTTGGAAAGAGTTAGAAACTCATGGAGGGAGGAAGAAGGGGTCCTAGAGGCATTACAAAAGAAAACTAAAAACAAGAAATAAAACAATAGAAATTTATTAAACTAACGAATAAAAACTAGAACATAAGCTAAGGACTCTCACAACATCGTTTCAGGGCTATTTATAGCCGATACAAGGGACTTAGGTATAAAATAGGAAAGTACACGTGTCAACACGCAACCGGTAAAAATTTTAGAGCATGAATCTAATTTGGTGCGGCGAATCCGCCGCATTTTTAGCTCCGATTTAATCCGGATTTTTCCTGTGTGTTTATGGTATGATTTCAATATCCTTTGCGCATCTAGATTGATTCTTTCCTTTCTTTTGAGCTCCGACTTTATTTCTTTATATATTTGGAGATCCAAATTGATTTTCTTTAGATTTTCTCCATAATAATAAAAGCTACTCATAATTTGCAATTAGGTCCTTGGCTTTTTGCAATTAAGTCCTTGTCTACTTTTGTGCTTAAGTCCTTGTCCTTTTTGTAATTAGGTCTTGAATGCTTTTATGCTTGGATGCATTTCCATTTGATACCCGATAATCTTGAGCTTGGTCTTTATGACAGAAATGAGTCTTTTGCACGCGTTTATGCTCGGGATGTGGGTAATTTGCATTCGGGTCCCTGTATTCTGTAAATAAGACTAAACACATACCTTAGTAGCATTTATTGATATAAAAGTAATCTAATTGAAAGACATATGATGCAATGTATGCAATGCATCAAATACCCCCACACCTAGATTTTGCTAGTCCCTAGCAAAAACGAAAAATAAAAACAGGGAAATCCTAACTCACTTTCGTAGGAATCACGGTTGCACTTAGCATGTGCAACAAGCCTTTAAACCTCCTTGTTGCCAAGGAGGACGAGTTTTGTCTCGTGAGGGTTTTCAGTTGACACACCCACAAAGTCTTAATTCAACATTCCATTAACAACTTTCAATATCCCTACATCAACCTTATACATCTCACTAAGGATTCTTGCATGCTCATTGTATAAATCTAACTCATTAAAAATATGACTTGGTCTTTGTTCCTCCAACATTCACACCACTAACCCTTCTACACATGATATCACTTAAATTATTTTGCACGCCTCCTCTGGTGGTGAAGTATCATTCGGATCAACCATGACATGGATCATTCGTTTAGCTTTGGGCCTTGAGTATCTTAAAGTATTTTTTTTCTTTTTCCGTGATTCAACACATTTGCTTTTTCTGACACTTTTACCTTTTTTGCATTCATGTAGCGAGTTTGGTCGATAATCCCGAGCTGATAGACTCAAGTTACCGGGTTTCAAAATACCCTTACGGACCAGTGACTCAAAGGCTTGGGCTTTTGTACTCATTTTGTAATCATTTTGCAAAATGTGTTTTCCTCACTTTTATTCCGCTTTTATTTTCCTCAAGGCTTAATTGCTATTAGAAGTCCACACTTCCCGGTATATTTTCCTCAACCTCTGCTTTTTATCAACCACTTCAAAGATTTGATTCATCCAATTTAAGTGCATACATGTCTTAAAGGGTAATGGGTTGTTTCTTTGGAACTTAGATTTATGTCACAGATTCTATAAGCAGAACTATATAATAAGGAACAAAAACTCAATGCAATTTGTACACGGGTTTTGGCAGTTCAATCTTAAGCTATGTCATGAAACATTGATTTTTTTTATTTTTTTTTATTATTTTTTTTAGAAATGAAAGACAGAACTATAGATAAATATATACATAAACATCCCCCCACACCTAAATCATGCATTGTCCTCAATGTATGCAAATATAAAGCAAATGCACTTATTACCTTGGTGAACTGCGGTGGAAGGATGGGATTTGTTCAAAGTCAACCATAGTCAGAACTGGATTGAATGACACCATATTGGTGCATGTATCCAGTTGAATTGTTCCCCATGTTGCAATGAGAGTCCTGAGTCACAGGTTCCACACCCCTCACATAAATTGGTTCTCTTATTTGCTCGAGTGACGGTGGGTGTGTAGATGAATTCCTCCCCTTTTTCTTACTTCCTTTTTGATTTTGTGATGATTCAGAAATCTTATAGATACGCGATTTCATCACAACATCACTTTGATTGCATATTATTTCTGGCTCACTATCAATATGAAAGATATTAAATTCAGCTTTTAAGTTCCCAAAAGATAATTGCATGAGCCCATTTCGACAGTTTATCAATGCTTCAGAAGTGGCTAAAAAGGGTCTGCCTAGAATTACAGGGATTTGTTGTTTAGGATTTACAACAGGTGCGGTATCTAGTACGACAAAATCCACTGGGTAAATGAAGTCACTAACCTTGATCAAAACATCCTCTACTATACCTCTTGGTTTCTTAATAGAGCAATCAGCAAATTGAAGGGTTGTCTTAGAGGGTTTTAGTGGACCAAGGTTCATTTGCTCATAGACAGAGTACGGGAGTAGGTTAACACTAGCACCAAGGTCTAGAAGAGCTTTGTTGATAAAAGTATCTCCTATTGCACATGAAATTGTGGGACATCAAGGATCCTTATATTTTATAGGAGACGAGTTTCACAGGATAGAGCTTATGTTTGCAGTTAAGAATGCCTTCTTTGGTACGTTCGTTTTTCGCTTTTTAGTGCACAAATCTTTTAAGAATTTAGCATAAGCAGGTATTTGTTGAATCATGTCTAAGAGTGGAATGTTCACCTTAACTTGCTTAAATACTTCCAAGATTTTCTCTATTTGTGCACTTGAGTTCTTTTTGAGTCAATTGGGGAATGAGGCTTTAGGAACATAGACTCGCTCAGGTTCAGGTTGAGCTATAGGTTCAGGTTGAGTAGGTGGGTTGGGCGTTTCAGATTGGACGTCGGGTTCAATGGTTAAGTCATATGTGGTTGCTTGATGACTAGATTGATTAGACGTTCTAGGATTTACCACATTGTTATCAACATGTCTTCCGGACCGTAATGATACTACAACATTTATTTGTTGGAATGGTCCTTCCTCATTAACCATTTGAACCGGTCTAGGGTTGTTATTTCCTGAAGGTGCTTGATAGGATTGATATGAATTATTAGATCTAGGGTTCACCTCAGGTTGACTTGGAAATCGACCCTTTTCTCTTTCACCTACTATTTGTGCTAGTTGGTTGACTTGTGTCTCAAGCCTTTGGAAGGTCTGGTTGGTTGTTTGTATAAAGATTTTCATCAAATTTTCCAAGCTTGTCAACCTAACCTCATGATCGTCATTGTTACTAAACCCAGATGATGTATTATTTTGGTTATACGGGTTTGGTTGTTGTCTAGGAGGTTGACCTTGTTGGCTTGATGAGAAATTGGAATTATTACGCCAACCCGAGTTATAGGTTGATGCGTATGGGTCATTTCTAGCATGGTTATACATGGCATTAACTTGTTCCCAGTCCGCACAATCCTTCATTACATGACCAGTCTGACCACATCTAGAACAAGGGATAGACGAGGCTTGATTCACTCGGTTTTGGGTTTGTAGCTCTAAACTTTCCATTATGCGCATAAGGGTAGCTAGTTTTGCTTCAGCCGCTATGTTGGCATCTACAGCTAAGACACCTGGTTTGGGTTGACTTGCTATTCTAGATCCAATACTCGGGTTAAGCGGTGTTCTAGCATTGTCCCATTGCATACTGTTTTCAGCTAAATCCTCAAGAAAAGTCCAGGCATCATTTTCATTTTTCGACATAAAGTTCCATTGGCTTACGTATTCTACCATAACCCTAGATGTGGGTGTCAATCCCTCATAAAAAATTTGGCATAATTGCCATCTTGGAATTCCATGATGAGGGCATTGGATCAGAACACTTTTGAATCTTTCTAGATAGGAATAGAACGGCTCGCTCTCAGACTGAACGAATGCAACAATTTCGTTCCTAATCCTCATAGTCTTATGGTTGGGGAAATATTTTTTTAGGAATACTTGAACAAACTCAGCCCAACTTCTAATGGATCTTTCGGCTAGACTATATAGCCACTTCTTAGCGTCGTCCTTCAGTGCTAGAGGCACGAATTTCAGACGCACTGCCTCCTCAGGGATATGCTGGTATTGCATAAGAGAACAGATTTCCTCAAATTCTCTAAGGAAGAGATATGGGTCTTCCCTAGAGGTGAACTTAGGCAACATACTCATGTATTGTGCCTTAAGTTCGAAGTCACGACCCTGTATGGTGGGCATAACGATGCACGATGGCTGAGCAACCATCGCTGGATAGCATCGATCCCTCAGAGTTATAGGTTGTGCAACAGGTGGGTCCACTACGTTCTCACCCATTGGATCCGGGTGAGGTGGTGCAGCAGATGGATTGGGGCTAAGCTCTAGACTGGAATCTAGATGAACTCGTGAGAGTCGATTACTCAAGTCCCGAATCCAAATCTGAGTGCACCGGGTTGAATCAATTTTTGAATTCAAATTCGAAATTTAAATTCCAAATTTAATTTCAAGAATTAATTAGAAATTTGTTTTTATATTTTCGTTTTTTTATGTTTTTTTTTTCAAAAGGGAAACAAACAATAGAATTGGGAAAGATGAGAAAGGAATCCTAATCTAGAGAATTGAGGTGAGAGGAGAAAGAAGACTCAGATGAGAAGGGAAACCTAACTCTAAAGATAGAAAGAGGGTTGGTCAGAAAATTCCTAAGAAAGCACGGTTCAAACAATCCTAGACCTAGTGTCGCTTAGATCTAGACGACTCCTAACTGGTTGAGTCGAATTGATTCGCTTGATTCACCTCCCTCACTAATCAAACCAACTTGGCCAGGTAATGTATAGCTAGTGGGGGCGCTTCCGACAGAGTCAGTGCCAATTAGACAACCACTTCGCTTGGAAGACTTGCGTCAACACAAAAACATTTCCTAGGTACCAAATTAAATTCGATCAGCTTCAAGTCATAGCAAGTCAAACCAATTCTTCTCCTTAAATGAGTCCGAGTCCTTAGGGGTCAATGTCTAATTGATTTTAATTTAAGGCTTGGGTGACACTTTTAGGACTGTGATTTGTGGGCCACGGAAGGGTGATGAAATCCCCACCGTATCTTTGCCTACGGAGTTGCCCTTAAGATAGTTTAACTTAGATCTAGCAAAGATAGTCAAACAATGGTCTTTAGAGGGGGGCAATTGCAAGGTTGTATGCAAATTAGATTATATGCTTAAATGCATTCGATAAAAACCGCGGTACGTACCTTGCCTCCAGCACTCTTCAACAAGAATTAATTTACAAGAATTTAGCAAGAATAATGCAAACAAAACATTATATGATGCATGCACTAAGTTCTTCTAGTTTTGCCAATTTTTAGGTCAGAGTTGAATTATTGCCAATTATGGAATTTAAGCTTAACACATGCAGTTCTACAAAAGGAACTTTTTTTGAAAATAGAAATTACGAGGAAAAGAGGCAACAAAGGTTACCTAAGCAATGCTCAGTCGGGTTCACCGCCCGCTCTCGAAATTTCAGTAGCTTCACGCGTCCACCCAGAGATGAGTCGCGTCCCAGAAAAATTTGAAGCCCAGATTCTTCAAATATGCGGCGATTCCGCCGCTCGTTAAGCTCAGAATGTGCCCGGATTTCGCCGTGCACTCTGTTGTCTCCTGAAACACAAATCCAAATATTTAGATCGCGCACAAGATAAAATCGAAATCAACAAAAAAAAACAAAATCTGCGTCGCCTCCCCGGCAACGACGCTAAAAACTTGATGTGAATTAAATTTATACCGCAAGTGCACGGCGTCAATGAAGACGTGGCAAATACGGGTCGAACACAAGGAGGGAGAGATCTGTTATTAGTGTGATTTCGATTGGGGAAAAGAAGGAGAGAAGAATAAGTTTGGTTTTGAGATATTTTTTTTAATTTCCTAAAGCATGAAACATGAACAAATAAAACTAAAGCAAGAACAAAGATGGTGAATTCCGTTGGGTGGAGGTTTAGATTTAAGGTTTAGATTAGAGAATTCAGAAACTTATAATAAATCATGTTAGTTACGAAGCATTACATGATAAATGATTTAACACAAACTCAAGTAATCAAAATATACTAATCAAGAACTTAAAATAATAACATTTATTCTCTTCTCTTCACCCTAAATCCGTCACCTCCACCCTTTGGAAAGAGTTAGAAACTCATGGAGGGAGGAAGAAGGGGTCCTAGAGGCATTACAAAAGAAAACTAAAAACAAGAAATAAAACAATAGAAATTTATTAAACTAAGGAATAAAAACTAGAACATAAGCTAAGGACTCTCACAACATCGTTTCAGGGCTATTTATAGTCGATACAAGGGACTTAGGTATAAAATAGGAAAGTACACGCGTCATTTCTTGTTTGTTTATTTTAATATATGTAAGTTTGTATGATATTAGAATAAACACAAAACAATGTATATAAAATTGCAGAAAATATGAAATCGATCATGTATGTTTGTATTAGATTTTTTAAAATATACACATACATTGGGACACGAAATCCTACATTCCTTGCCTCCAAGCAAGATATAGGTGTATTGTTACATTTGGTAATTTCTTTTATCAAATGTCAAGATGACTTATATTTTCTCTACAATTTCTTCAAAACTAATACTTACGAGACTAGGCAAACAATTCTTAACAACCTTGAAGATATTTGTTTGACCATGATCCTTACCATGAGGAAACCCCAAGGTATATGTGTCAATATCTCGTAAAGAATGACATAGAATACTGAGATACTGCAAAAAAATGTCCCAAGCAATTAGATAAACAACGAACATAGCTTGTTAGAAAGCATGAATGAAACTTCAAGTCCCTGTGGTCGAATGCTTATAAATATAACAAGAAAAACAATTTATTAGCAAACTATATTCACAATAAACAATCACTTTCTTAGAAACTATTTTGTTACAAGATGCTGTTCAAAATTAAACTAATGATTTTGATTTTCTCTTAGAAACTGTTGATCTTCCAACAACCATTCTCATCTAGATTTGCATATTTTTAATTTGTTGAGCATGTGTTACACTAAACATCAGATTTCATGTATCCACGCATGCTTTAAGGGCTGAAAATGTACTGGCCGAAAAATAGTGATTCCTAAAACTTTCAAACTAAATGAAACATCTCCTAAAGCATAGGTTTTCTCTTGATAAAAACTATAGTGAATAGCATAGTTGTCTTTTCTTTCTCCATGTCTTTGATTCTAAAAATAAAAAGTACAACCTCGATATTCAGTAAACAAAAATGTGAAGTACAAAAGCAAAAATCAACCAATCAACAGAAGAAGCAGATGAACACAACAACATTATCTACGAAGTCGTTCAATCGATGAATGACTATTCACAACACAAACAATAGCATACCTAAACAATTGTAACACCAAAATAATCAAACTAACAAAAAGTAGTATTCCAGACTTGAAAAGGCATTAACTAAAATTGTTTGTTCGTTTTAAATTAAGACTGCAAGTGCACAGCCGTCAGTGAAGACAGGGCAAGTACGGGTCGTCCGCAGGGAGGTGAGCAGCCTCTGGTATGACCAAAATCAGATGGCGAAAAAAGAGAAAAGAGTTGTAGATTACGCTAAAGCTAAAGTACACTAAACTAATAAGTACGAAATGCGAAAGAAAGCACGAAAGATTGGAAATTTGAAAGAGAAACCCCTAATGGGTGGAGTGTGTACACATATGAAGTGAAATACGTGATGAATGATGCATGTAAGCATGTATGTGTGTGTGTTGTGTGTGTGTCTTCATGCATAGGAAGTGTCTAAAGACGTGGCAAAACCTATCAATCCATTCACACAACGTATCGACAATTACTACTTGATTAACATAAGATTAGGCTCAACATGAGAAGTGTCTAAAGATATGACAATACTCATCAAAAACTATAAACTCATGTGAAGAACAAAGGTAAGCATGAGAGGTGTCTAAATGTTATGACACTCCAGCGACCTGGTCATGGGGTAGGTCGGTCAGTGGTTTTTTTTAAATGTTTTGTTTTTTGTATTAAAAAAATTAATTTTTTTTGATTTTTTTTAAAATACGTTTTATAATTGTTTATATTTTCTAATTATTTTTTAAAATTATTTGCAAAATCAACCTCTAAATGATGTGTAAGATGCGATGCGTATTGAAAAGTTGAGGTTGATTAAAAAAATAGAAAATAAAGAAAATAAAATAAATAGAAAACATATTTTACGAAAATAAGATCTAAAAACATATTAAAAATAAAAAAATATAACAATACAAGATTTATTGGTATTTGTTATAATAGTTAGGGATTTATACAAGATAAATACTTATGATTTAAGTACGAAATTTATACTGAAACACACCAACTTTTCTGAAATAGGAAACATTGTACTAAATTTAAAGTAGAAAACAACAATTACACTAAATTGACAACTCAAACTAATCATGAAAAGAGGGAAGATAAGTCTTAAACTCAAATAAAAACCACTACAAATTATGGAAGATAAGTTATAAAGTGGAAAAATTAAAACCACAGACTTCTACTTAAATATTTGGTCACTTCTCCAAATTAATTTCATCGTGTGGGGTCAGGATGCATTTTTCTTTGGCTTTCAGAAGTGAAATATAAATGTCGTACTTCATAGAAGCTTGACGGGTTTCTTCTTTCTCCCTTCCAACACTATCTTCTCTCGTTGCAACGTAATTTCATCTTGTTTTGCGAGGTCGCAACCTGAAGAGCCTGTAAGCGTGCGTCGTTGTCCGGATCCTCCATGACCGCTTTTACTTTCCTTTTAATTTTCTTTACGCCTCAGGATGGGGTGGTGTAGTTGGGGCAACAAATTTTGGGGTCGTTGATTGAGGAGGAGAGCCAAATAAATAATCTTTCGAAGAGTCTATACGACCCTTTTTCCCGGACGAATCGGTAGATGATCGGGTAGTACTACTTTGCTTGAGACAACAGACCGCCACTTGGGGTACTCTTTTAGCATCAACCACGTATGGTAGTACGTGAAAGTCGTCACTTCAGTGCGCTCACAAAACACATGAGATTGTCCGATGAGGTCTTGAGCGTTGTCCCCACTTCTACTACACCGAGTGGCCTCATCCATGCAGTCAGTCCACTACATAGTAGCCCTATTTATCCTCCCCAGCGCCCTTTGAGGGACTTGACGTTTCGTGGCTTCAGTCACCAATTTATGAGCATCGCTTCGTCGTACAAAGTCTTCACTCTTGCCCAAAGGACTGACAAGATAAGACATCAGGAGTGTATTGTAGTTTGTCAGTCCGACAAGATAAGGCATCACAAGCGTATTGTAGCTTGTCAGTCTCACATATCTCGTCATATCTTGTTTCGGGTAATGTAAGCTTATGTTTGTATAATTTAATGTAATATTTGCTTTAGTAATATTAATGATATTTACTATTTTCTAATCATTGGTGGTTAAATAAAAAAATTATATGTAATTTGGAAATACGAGATTTATTGGTATTTTGGTTTTTCCAAATAGATTATTAATATTTTTGGTAAATATAAATGATTTTGCAATAGAATAAAAGTTGATAAGGAAATTAATAATGTGGTGGAAAGAGAGTGTGATGACTTAGGTCATGGTAAATTGGTGAATAGTGAAGAAAAAAATAGAAGGTTGGTCATGATGACGTGGTAATGAGAGAAATGACCTAGGTCATGATAGTTGATGCTCTAAGGGTGCATTGTGCACATGGGTCGGGTTGAAAATTATCAAGTCAACCCAAACACAACCCATACAAGATCAATTATGTCAACCCAGTTACGTCTCAAATCCGTTTATACTAAAACCAACTTGCATCAAATTATCTAGTACACAAATATTTCGTTTTATCATTGTGTTGGTGAAGAACAAAATGTGTAAAAATTAGTAGCATCTTAATGGAAATTGTGGACCTTTTTGTTATAAATCTATAGCAATTGTATAAATGTGAATTACGGAATTTTTAAAGGAAAATGATAAGAATGAAAGGTAAACAAAAATTTCAGCTCATTCAAAATCTTGTAGTTTAGGACTAACGATAATGGTTGAACAACACTAGCATTATTTAAAAGAGCACATAACGTAATCCTCGCATGATTGTTATGTGCACATACTTCTTAAGGCACCATTAAAGGTGGCCAAATGGCCGGGCGCTTGGCTAGGCCTAGATCGGGCTTCCCCGTCGTAGTCGAACCCCAATCAGAGAATCCATCCTCTATTGAAGCCGATGACGAATGTTAGTTTTAGGGCATGTTTTTTTTGTAGTTTTTGAAATAGATGTGATGATTTTTAAGATTAGGTTATTGTTTCTATAAAAATGCAGTTGATTACCTCTATTTATTAGTATTGATCCAAGTTTCGTCGAGTGAGTTGAATCGATGGAAGTCGGACTGATTTTCTGTGTTTCCGACGAAGCTCGATAGACTCGAAATGAATTGAATAGGAACTCAATTGTTGTGCTCGATAGACTCGATTCCTTTTTTTACATGTGTGCTCGATAGGATTAGATTGAGTGTTTTGTGGAGTGGGTTGAATCAATGGAAGTCAGACTGATTTTCTGTGTTTCCAACGAAGTTCGATAGACTCGATATGAATTGGATAGGAACTCGATTGTTGTGCTCGATATGCTCGATTCCTTTTACATGTGTGCTTGATATGAATAGATTGAGTGTTCTGTACAATTGGCTAAATCGATGGAAATCAGACTGATTTTCTGTGTTTTCGACGAAGCTCGATATGAGTTCGATAGGAACTTGATTATTGTGCTTGATAGACTCGATTCCTTTACATGTGTGCTTGACAAGATTAGATTGAATGTTTTGTGGAGTGGGTTGAATCAATGGAAGTCAAACCGATTCATCGATATGCTTCAACCATAAGAAATGGTCATTCATCAAGCTCTATCGAAAACTTATCGAACCCATCAAATACCATCGAGAATGGAAAATGGTTTATGCAAGGGAAACATAACCATATTTCTGCAATGATGTCAAAGCGTAGATTTTTTCCAATTATTAAGTCACTTCAACCATACATACTCAAATTTCCCTTAGTATATGTGTTGGCTCTCTCTCACCCCTTTTCTAACCAAATCCCTAACCCTAACCCTAACCCTAACCCCAACCCATTTCCCTCATTCTTCTCCCCCTTCCTTTCTCCGTAGCTTCGGCGACGTCGAAGACACGACGAGCTCGGCGAGGTCCACATGTAGGCGCAGAGGGGAAGGCGTCCCCTTCTCCAGCGATCTCATTTGTTCCTTATCGTGCCCCTTTATTGGTTCCTTATCGTCGTGTGTGTGTGCATGTGGTGGGGGATGACCAGAGTGAATCCAGAGTTAGATTGGAAATGGTGTTGGGCGCGATCGGGGCTCCGACCACTGGAATCGTCAAAGGATGCTTGAGTGGGCCGAGGAGGAGGGCCAGAAAAGTGGGGTCGTGGCGAGCCATGACCAGCCACGTGGGGCTATTGTGGCCACACCAGCGAGCCGTCAGTGGTGGTGGTGGTGTTATAGGGAGAGGAGGGAGTTGAGAGAGGAGAGGTTAGAGGGGAGAAGAATGAAGGAGAAAGAGATTAAAAAAAAGGAAAGAGAAAGGAGAAGAATAAAAATAGGCGAAAAGTTTATTTAAATATAATATTTTAATGGGTTGTGTTAGTGGGGATTTTGTGTAGAGACCCCTGGATTTATGTGTGGTTAAAGATGGTACTTGGATTTGAATATGGATTAATTGCATTGTTTCCTCTGATTGTTGGTATTTGAATAAAGAATTAGTAACTGGACTAATTACTAGAAAAACCTTGGAATTATTGAGTAGTTGGTTGAATAACTTAATCTAGGTTGATTACATAATAAATCATGTAATTTTATTTTATTTGGTTAAATAGTTAATAATTGGATAAATTGCATTGGAAACCCTTAAATTAATTGTAGTTATTTAATGGTTTAATAATTGGAATAATTAATGGAAAAACCTTAGATTTATTTGTATTTGAATAAATAATGAGTAATTGGGTTAGTTGCTTAATAAACCTTGGACTTTCTATAATTTTGAAAAATGATTTAAATTAGGGAAAGTTGCTCCATTTTCCCTGGATTTCCTATATATTTGTAGAAAACTTTATTAATTGGGAAATTTATTGTTTCCCCAGAACTTATGAGAATTTTGGTAAAAAGTACACTTATACCCCTGTACTTTGATTGTAGGTTTAGAGTTATAATATCATTACGCTGCTTATATGATTTTATAGTCTTGTTTATGTTTATTGCTCTATATCTTGTTGGGGTCGTTGACCCGTGCGTTTGGGAGTAAATTGCATTTACCCCTTGCCTCGTGAGACTGGGAGATTGTGAGAGGTCCGGGGAACCGATCGTTCACCCAAGTTGTTACGAGTAGCCGTTGGAGCGTTGCTCACGGACTCGAGCGTGTGGGGATGGCGTGTGAGGCACGTATGCCTAGATGTTATGGTGTTTCCCTTGTTGGGGCGGTCTAGGATGATTTACCATCATTGTTACGAGTGATCACTGGAAATGGGCTCGCAGGCTTGGTTGTTGTGGCTAGATTCCCAGAGCCGGATCCAGGACTGGTCAACTCACCAGCGTTGTGACGAGTGGGCGTTAGGGAACGTTGTTCACGGGCTCGGGCACGTGGTTGGAGTTGGGTGTTGCCTTGTGGGCCGGATGTGTAGTCTTGTCGAGAGTGCACGCTCAACATGGCTGGGCGCGTGTCGCCTTGGGACATGTGACAATTCTGCCCTGAGAGCGGGTTGAGTGTTGCCTTGTGAATCGGATGCGTCGTGGGGTCGAGATGAACGCTCTGCTTTGCTAGACGCGTGGTCGCCTTAGGACACGAGACCAGTACTGAGTACAGATGGGGTGGTGTACTGAGTCTTGATTTGAGGCTCAGGCGTGACTTGTACGTATGCAGTTGGGACACGGTTGGAGGTTGTGGGTGACTCGGGCTTGGGACGCGTGGACTAGATTAGTTGAACTTAGTTGTCATGGATTTTCCTACTTCTTTTGGTAGTCATGTAGTAGGAGTTGTCATGGAGTTTGTTATCTTTTTATCTAGGCGTCAACTTGACTATTTTGTAGTTAATGTTCCTTTTTCACTTGGTTTTAATTTTTATTGATTGTTGTGTCCCGAGTGCGGATTAGGGGTGTTACGATGTGTTTCTTTACCCTTGGTATATGTGTTTCTGGTTCATGTTTTACAATTGTAGCCCATTGGTATGTGTCAATTAGGTTTGTGCACTTGGCTCACAGTCAAATTGGCTGCATGCACCCGTATTTCCTGTAATTAGTCTTGTGCACCTTTGACGCGCAAAACATTATCTCATTGCACCTAGATCATTGGGTTTCCGTTACAAATCCATTTTAGGCTCGTTAGTCAAACGCAGTCCGTTCCATTAGCATAAGATAAGCGATTACGTTTTTTTAAGTGTTACACTAAAGTTCTAGACACGATTCTGGACTAACTCTGGACACGATTGTGCAAATCTGTCCACACTCAGTACATACTCGCTAGAATGGACACAATTCTGGATACGTTTGTCCAAACTCAGTCCAAACTCGTCCAAAATGGACACAGTTCTGGACATGTTTGTCCAAACTCTGTCCAGAGTCAGTCCACACTCGTCCAGAATGGACACAATTCTGGACATGATTGTCTAAATTCTATCCAGACTCATCCATAATGGAGACAATTCTGGACACGATTGTGCAAATATGTCCACACTCAGTCCAGACTCTGCCAGAATGGACACAGTTCTGAACACACTTGTCCAGACTCAGTCCAAACTCGTCCAGAATGAACATAGTTCTAACATAAGTCAAACATGTATTGTATTGTAAGTCTAATCTCTTACATGTCTTATCCACATAATACTTTAACACCTAACATTCATAATCCAAACCAGGCACTGCAGAAATCCACACGATCAAAGATGGTGTTTAGGACACACTCAACAAGACATAAATCGTGCATAAGGTAAAAGTAGTTGTGCATAACATAAGGTATAAGGAAGTTGTAGTAGCAACATTACATTTATTGTGCAAACCAAGACACCTAGCTGAAATATGGGTTGTGCAAATCTTGCAAGTTGATCGGACCTGCAACTGACTCCAGCAAACGAAGCATAGGTCCATAAGGTTGGCTGTTGTGAATGCTTTGGCTTGTTGGCTTTTAGGCCTTAATCAATATTTTGATGATTTAATCAACCTAATCTTAATAATAATCAATGTACAGTAGCACACATATTGCATAACATATATATTGTTTTGTGCTAACATCTAGAGGTGATCAAGACTCAAGAAAGAACTCAAGTTAAGATAGGTAATCAAGCTATTGAAGACATGTAATTTTATTTTTCATTTGAGTCTTAGGAATCTATGTAATCTTGAGTATACAAGAGTTAAAATCCATTCACACTTACACTAAGTTCCTTATAGAAGTCACACACAAAATCTCAAATCATTTGGACTTCAATAGGTCACCCAAACTTAGACCGAAAATCATTAAACCAAACTTGAACTGCCTATGCCAATTCAGTCGACCGAACCACCTTCGTTCGATCGATTGATCTTTTAACCAATAGTGATTTTAACTGCTTGGTCGGTCGACCATGACCTTTCGGTCGACCATCTACATGTCATTTGACCGTTAAACTTGTCGTATTATACCAACCCTAGAAATACATTTGACCACCAGTCGACCGTAAACCTAGTTTTGGTTGACCACATAGAGACAACTTTTGAACCCTGGAGTGCCAGTTTTTATCGTCGACCGAATACACCATTTTGTTCGACCATTTGTCCCAAGACTTTCCTGGACAATTATTTTGGACTTCCTAATCGGTCGACCGTTCCACCTTTGGTTCGACCTTTCACTTAAGTTAAAGATTTGTTCGTTCGACCGCCCCTTGTTCGGTTGACCGTTTGTTTCCGGAATTGTCTGGACGCCTTTTCTGGACAGAATCCGGTCGACCGTTTTCCCCATTTCGGTCGACCAAACTTAACCAGAACAGTGACCTGTGTTTTTCTGTTTTGTGTTTCTCACACATTCATCTACTACTTATGTCACAACAGCTATAACATCTTAGGAGCTTATAATTAGAGGATTGAACACATTGTTTAGACAACTCTCCCACACATAATTGTCCAATACATTTTAAAGAAGTCTCCAAATCCCAAAAGCTTATACACTACACACTAAGCCTAAATTCTACACATTTGATCATATTCAAATCCTCCTCAAAGTGTGTTCAAGTTAGAGAGTGTTGTTCCACTCAATTGCCTGTCAAAGAAGAAAGAGTCTTGGTGAAATCCCAAGACAAAGAGTATAGACTTCGGTGAGAGCTCGAAGTGTTCCTTCTCGGGTTGTGAGAAGAGGAGTCCAAGCTAGGCGATGATTGTTCGCTAGCTTGCTGTGTAAAGGCTTAATCTCGGTCCGAAACGAGATTGATAATGAAGTCGTGAGCGGAGATCGTGGAGTCGAGAGCAGCTTGCAAGAGAGGAAGTAGGCGGGAGACCGAACCTCTATAAAAATCTTCCGGTGTCATTGTGGTTTGCATATTTCTAGTCTCTACTTGTCCTTATTGTTTCCGCTGCATCTTTGATTGTTTAGGTAGATATTAAAGCTTAAAATTGATTAGGTTTAGCGACCCACATCGATCCCGACATGGCTGACATGTGATGATGTGGCAGGGGCCTATATCTGCCACCTCAGTTTGGTCAGGGGATTAACCTCATCTTTTCCTTTTAGCTTGTTTACTCCTGTGAAATGCACTAATGCATTGCATATCATTGTGCTATGTAATTAAATAGGAAAAGAAAAAAATTAGACTAACCTGGCAGACCCTAGATCTTGAGATGTGATGTGCTCATTGCACCTCCTTGCTTGGTGACCTAGAAGTCCACATCTGCCACATTTCTTCTTCCTTTGACTGCTAGAGGGGGATCCCTTGTACCGGTTTTTTTGGGTCTACCAGAGGTTCTCTTTACTTTAGTTGGTACTAAGACTATAAAACCTTGCAATGTCTCTCACTCTCCATTGTCTGTCATTGGTTCAATAAAAACTTCATAAGTTCTAATGTAACTCTCCCTTGAAAACTATTCACTTACATAGTCATCTAAGATTGCCCCCCTCATTGAACCTATAACTGCTGCTGCATGTGGACAAGGAATTCCAGTTAACTGCCAATGTCTGCAAGTGCAATTTCTAGACTCCAATTCAACCACATATTTCTTGTTTCCTTGCACAACTTCAACCCTAGTGTTAGTTGACATCATCACTGTATAATTCCCCAATTTCTACACATTTGTAGTCAAGGTCTTTGCTATTGGTACTAATTGGTCTGTCAAATACTTATTTTCCTCTTGTCTTTTGAACATGGTTTGTATAAGCTTCTGCCTTAAAATGTCAACCATAGTCGGAATTGGCAAATGTCTAATAGATCTGATGTAGTTGTTGAATGATTCACTGAAATTATTAGTTATGTAAGCTGACTTAGCCACATTGGAAAACTAACTCCAGCTTCACACCTTGTCACTGCATTCTACTTTCATTAACCAATTATAAGCAATTTCATTAACCTCCTTCAGTTGGTCAATCTTCATGTTGAATTTTGATGTATATGCATTCGTAGCATCCCAGATGAGAGAAAAAAAGCAACGAATTCTTGAATTTCTTCTGAAAATTCTGGTATAAGTGTCTGGCACAAGTTCTATGCTCAGAATGCCCAAAAAATTAATGAACCCCTTATTCAAGTCCTTTTCACCTATCACTAAGAATGCCCAGCCCTTCTCTTTGTCCAACAACCCTCTAAGGTTCATTAGAAACCACATCCAATTATCAGATGTCTCTGAGTCTACTACACCAAATGCCAATGGAAATAGTTTGTGATTACCATCAACTGATGTGGCTGAAAGCAAAGTCTCTCTGTACTTGCCCTTCAAGTAGCAATCATCAAGTCCAATGAGAGGCTTATAACCTCGGAGGAACCCTTCGTTACAATCTCTTGGGCAAACAAACAATCTAACAAAACTTCCATTCTTAGGGTTCTAAGTGGAATAACACTACCAGGGTTTGTTTTGTTAAGTTGGAAAACCATAGAGGACAACATTGCATATTACTCGTCCCAACTCCCACGTAGCCTCTCTAGTGCAGTTTCCCTACCTTTCCACACTATGGTGTGGAAGTTCTAAGTGGAATAACATCTTCAACTGATTACTGATACACTTGACACTTAGCTTATCATCCTGACTGAGTCACTCAATGCAATGGTGAGCAATCTAATGCTTGTTGGTCATCTTGGAGGCACACTTATTTACTGAGGAGAAAGTATGTGGGGTCTTAAGAATCTTTATTTGAAAGATGTCTTCATCATTCAACCTAGACGCATGTATCCTCCACTTACAAGTTGGATCTTTACACTTAGTTGTCACTTTCTCTGATTGACTCTTAATGTAAATAATTTCACATTCAGATAAGATGCAATGAGTAAGCAAAGTCATTCTAAAACTATGCACATCTGGGAACTTCTTCACATCTATGTTAGGGTTCCTCGTATTAAATGCAATAAGCTCACTATCACCACCCACAAACATGAAATCATCAATACGATCTCTCTGATGTCCAGTGTGCACCATTGTCTTCAACACCTTCGGGAGATCGAATAGTCTAGGGCTAAGGAGGAAGAACTTGGAGAAGGAAGAAGAAAGAGGAAGAAGAAGGATGTTCTAAGGAACTTATATATCGAGAACAAGGTGAAGGCGCGAAAGTTGTAGCCGAATGCGAGAGGGATTAACTGTCCAATCTAAACTAGTACAGACTGAGTCTAGACAGAATTTGGACAATCACATCCAGAACTGTGTCCATTCTAGACAAGTATAGACTGAGTTTAGACAAAATTTGGACAAACGTATCCAGAACTGTAGTCATTCTGGACGAGTATGGATTGAGTCTAGGCTGAACATAGTTGTCTATTTTGGACGTCTTGACTAAGTCTGGACAAACGTGTCAAGAACTGTCCATTCTGGACGAATTTATTGTAACATTTAAAAAACGTAATCGTTTATCTTCTACTAATGGAACGATCTGCGTACGGCTAACATGCCTAAAAAGGATTTCGTAACGGACACCTAACGATATGGGGCCCACTAACGATCCGGGTGCAAGAAGATAAAATTTTGCACGTCAAATGTGTGCGACAGGAAATGCGGGTGCACGCAGCTAATTTGAGTCTGAACCAGGTGCACAAACCCAATTGACCTTTTTTCTTTTAATCTTGTTCGATCCTTTTGCCCCTTCTCTGGGAAAAAACCTGGCCACTTAGGTCGTCACCCTTGTAGGGAAACTGTACCCATACACATTTGGGATTAAAGATTACTATTTGCCACTCAGACTCCTGCACATAAAAAACTTCATACTGTCCACGAAAATAAAAAAGAAAATAGATTTTCAAGCGAAACAATACAGATACAGGGCAGCTAAAGGATGTATCAAAGCAGAGGGCAGAAATAACTGTTAATTTCATATACATAATGTATATAAACAAAGAGGAAAGTAATAATGCAACTACTACTGCTCTGAATAACATCGGCCGACACACCTTCGGCCCACATAAATTGCAGTAGCAATGAAAACAGTTAAAAGATAGAAAACCTGATTTACTTTTCAACACGATCACAATCAACAGCAAGAACTGGTTGAAGCGTCAGCTTCAGGTGGCTTCTGTTTAAAGATGTTTTTCCTCACACTGGAGCCATCAGCTAGGAGGCTTGGTGTCTCCAAGATCTGCATGAAAATTGTTTGGCGGTCAAATATAAATAGTATTATCAAACATACTATGCATGTGCAATGAAATCATAGTTAAGGTAACAAAGAAAAGGCAATCCACTGGCTACAAGTTAAATTATAAATAGATTCTAAAATTTTCATCTTCCCAATAATGATATTATAGAACACTGATCATGGTATTACAACATCTAAACTTCAAGTTTTGCAAGTCAACTACGACAAATATATGCTTCCACGGTAATAATTACATCATATGACCTTACCTAAACTAGTTTTGCTAACATGGACCGGCAAGACCTTTTTTTATGGAGCTGGACCTTTAATCTTATAAAATATGGGTTATGACAATGAGGCAAAGCAGGCAAACCAATCACTTAGGGTGCAACTCAAAACTTTATTGATCCTACCTGTTTTGACCATAGGGCAAAGCAAGCCAACTAGGGCTGAAAATTTAAACTGAAATCCTACACATTTGAGAAAAGCACATGATGTTTTTTTTATCGGTAAAAATATAAAAGTTGATCCTACATGTTTTGACGCTCATATTTAACTTATTACTTATTTGGTCTGCAAATCATGCTAGGGATCACTGAATCACATATACTTCTAGACCCATGACAATCCATATTGGACATCGATACTCAACTTCATATTTCTCTATACATGAACATGGTTGATACTTCATTCGACGTATTCTAATTATACAATTCTAATTTTTCAGCTTGAACACTTAGGATGCGTAAGGATACTTGTGTATAACATTATAAGTATGATATAAGAAGCATATAATAAGTATATTTGCTCATTTTCATAGAGTATACAACCACCAAAGGCTTATGGATTGATATGTGTATTGGATTGTGGAAATTTGTTCTATCACAATCTATTGTCCCATTTCAGCTCACTTTGTAAATGATTTCATATGCACCTAAATCACTAATTGTTCCCAGCCCCTGGTTGACATAGCTGTAAACATATTAACCTAGTTGGTAATAACTGCAATTTTAATACACATCATGAAGCAGAAGGAAGCATAATCTGAAGCTCAAAGAAGAAGAAGAAAACCCTTGAAACCGTTGAGAATTTTTAACTGTTCACCAACCAGCACCAGAGTTTTATTATTACCTCTTTTTCTTAAAATAAGCACTTTAGATTTGCTTTATTCCATATTACCAAGCATATGGGGAACAC
This sequence comes from Triglochin maritima, assembly GCA_963682175.1. Taxonomy (NCBI): domain Eukaryota; kingdom Viridiplantae; phylum Streptophyta; class Magnoliopsida; order Alismatales; family Juncaginaceae; genus Triglochin; species Triglochin maritima. Next base: position 8,961,298 of record OY821788.1, on the reverse strand, counting down.
ATTCTCAATGTAGTTTTAGGAAAATATAAAAAAATCATTGAATTTCTACCTTCAAAACAAGCTCTTCGAAGCACTTTTCCACGTTTACTCGGGTCTTTGCACTACATTCTAAGAAAAGACATCCATACTCTCTGGCAAGCTCAATGCCTTCTTTCTTGGTGACAACTCTTTCACTTTCCTGATAAGCACACAGTAAAAACAAAAAACACACTAGTAAGGATAATTCCTAATACTACACTCTGCAGGACATACAACATATGTTTAGCAGAACAAATAAAGGACTCCAAAGATGGTCCCCAAAGATTGTGTTACACAAGTTGAAATCATCATCAACCAACACTAGTCACACCTCATTAGAATGACTCCTAATACGAGTATCTAAAGGAGATAAAACTTATATTTGTCAAATAACATATAATCCCCAAAGATTGTGTCATACAAGTTGAAGTCATCATCAACGAACACTACAGTCACCTAGTTTTCTTAGGTCTTCTCCATTACTCCATTAGTAAGCTTCTTAGCTTTTGAATTTTTTTCTACCTGGTGTTTTAATAATGATTTTAACAAAATATTTATTTACCACAATATTCAATGATGGTGTATATGAGGTTGCAGAAGATACCAATGGCGTTGATAGCTTCCTGTTGTTTCATATGCTATTAAGCAAGCTTTCATCATTTTATGTTGTTTTTTCATAAATAAAAGTTAAGACACAAAGAAACAATTACCAATTGCCTTTATGCACTGCGATCTTATAAAGTAATTACTGTAAAGCATGTTCATTTTCTGTGATACCATCTCAAAATGCACAAAGTAGAAGGAAAAAAAATTGCAATTAAGTTTTTCAGGGATTTCGTTTTACTTTTCATTACCTTATCAACTTTGTTGCCTACAAGCATCTTGATGCAGTCCTGATTTGTGGAGTACAAGTCTACTTCCTTGGCCCAAATGTCAGAAAGATTTGTGAATGTATCTCGCCGAGTGACATCATATACTATAGGCATAAATAAATAAAAATTAGCTTGTGAAACAAATAACAAGAAGATAGAGGTTTTGGGTTCACATCTACCAAAAATTCATTGACAACACCAATGACACAGTTAATAATTTATATTCAAACACTCAAAATAAAAAATCAATATCACAACAAATTGACATGTGGAATGATTTTCTCGAAACAATTTGTTCATATTTCTTAAATTTTTATTTGATACACATTTGTTCATTTAGCTTGTTGACATATCTGCTCCTACTTATTTGAATTAGGCGGCATTAAACACTGCAGCATGAATTGATGTCAACATAAACCTCGAGACTTCTATGTTCTATGGTATGCATTATTGTATTATCAAATCATATTATCAGGAAATTTTAATAAACATCAACATCACATACAAACCAAAAGGGACAGAATTCATAATTTTTTTATCGGAATTCATAATCATAATATAGAGATACTAAATATGTCATTATCATTAAGTAGGAAACACAGTGCAATAAGTTCCAAACAAAGACATACAAAGGAAGAGAGAGGACAGTTGATCTTACCCATTATGACCCCTTGAGCACCTCTGTAGTAAGAGCTGGTCAATGTACGGAATCTCTCCTGCCCAGCTGCAACATGATGTCATCACTAATAATTAAACAACTAAAATATGCAAGAACTCAACATGGGATATCTAAGGAATTAAGGGTGCTTAACATCCCAGAGGAATATAAAAAATATGCTGAAAATTTCTCCCACTAGACTAGAAGCTAGATACATTGTTTATGCAGAATGATAAGCACCTGTGTCCCAAATTGCAAGTTTCAATTTCTTCCCTCCAATAATTACCATCTTCACCTTGAAATCCACACCTAAGCAACGGAGTAACAACAGCAAGAAAGTAGAATGATCATTAAATTGTTGACCCATAACAGGTAGGGGTGAGCTTCAGTCCAGGACCGGACCGGACTGGACCGAACCGGAACCCGAATTTTCGGGAAGTCCGGACCGAAGACCGGACCAAATAGGTTCGGTCCGGTCCGGTCCAGTCCGGTTCGGGTCGGTTCAAAACCCGGATTTTCCCCTTAAATTTTCGGTCCGGTCCGGACCGAATACCGAATTTCCAAAATTTTGTGGACCGAAGACCGGACCGAAAAAATTCGGTTCGGTCCGGGTGCCCTGACCGGACCGAATTTTGCTCACCCCTAATAACAGGTAATCGTATCAAACAACTTTTTTATTAAGTACATCAGCCATTCCAGTAGAAAACTAGAGCATTCTAATATGGTAACTAGTAACCCTATCAAACAACTTTCTCATTCAAGTACATCAGCAACTGTGGAGTTGAGAATGTCGAATGATAGAAACTCTATATAGAATAAAAGGAACCCTCACAGAGAGATGGTCTGTCCTTCAATAAATGAATTCTCCCTTTCATTTTGGTTTGGTGAATATCAGTCAGAGCTGAATGGTACAATTTTCAATCTTTCCACAGGATAGAAGGAGCAGGCCAAACACACAAAAATAATGAGAAAGTAGGTGACCATCTAAAAGCAAAGGTTGGTAGATCTGAACAGCTTATTATATAGAATTCTGAATTTAATATTTTGATCAAGTTGACAAGCTAGTCAGTGCAATTTATGTAGTTTAATGAATCATAACTATCAACCAATACAAATTATGCTCTGACGAGAAAATGAAAGCATCTGAACATAAAAAATTCAATTCTTTGTTTCACACACAGAACTTCCTTCTAGCATCAATGAACCATCACCCAGGTAATGGAAAGACAACATTGGATTCAGAGTACAGAGCAACACCAACTGTACCCTCTCCTCAACAAGGACATCGAAGGGCAAGAAATATCACAGGATGAACTTCAGAATTCGAAACACAACCCAACATTAAGTACACAACATAGTAGGTAGATCAATCATCACTGCTAAATAACTCAAAGGACAAATCCAACACTATAGGCAGGTCTACCTTGTAAGACAACCAATTTTAAATGATAAGTGATAAACAAAACAAAGTAATTTTCCTCAGAAACAGAAGAATATCGAAAAGCAAAAGTGCCTAATAGAGAAGATCGTGACTCAGAAACCAACATCAAAGCAACACTATCCTTCTCCAAAGTTCAACATTTCCACCGATTAATCTGAAGCTAAAATATTTAAAATTTCCTCCCAAAAACGTTGAATTACTAACAGAAATCATACTCAACAGAAGCCAATCTCAACTACTCCGAACCAACTTCAGCACCAACATAACCCCAATAGAAAACAGTCAAGTAGCAAAACTAACAAACCTATGGTTGGGGAGAGATCTTCAAATGTGTCGGAGGTGAAGCTGAGAAGAAGGCTACTCTTTCCAACGCCGGAATCACCAATAAGCAACAACTTGAACAAGTAATCGAACTCCACCTGGCTCGAACTCGAACTCGACGAATTCATCGCGAAGTACCAAAACCCTAACTACAACTCAAACACAAAACAGACATCAAACAAAGTTTCTACCGCCAAATACGTCGCGCTCCAACGAAACCACACAATCAAAGTTAAAATGCTACAATCCAATAAAAGAAATGATAAGTGAAGTTCGCAGAATACACCGCAAACAAATAAAAACTACAAAAAAATAAAATAAATAAATTCAAGTAGTAGAGTCCACCGTAAATTACCAAATCCGTATTAAAAACCAAACCCAAAAACTCCAAATGGGATAAAGAAAACAACACCCGAATCCAACGCCAAAACATAAATCAAAAGAAACGAACTCAAAATCTCAGTTTTCCTTCGAAAAGCACCCAAAAAATAAGTTGAAATTCCAAAATCATCCATCGAACAGCACCGAATCCCTAACACGAAACGACGTTAAGATCTCCAAATCCACCACACGAACCAAACCCAACCGACCAGAAAACTTCACCGAAACAAAGTCAAATCCGAAAATGCTCACGAAATCGAAACGGAACTCACCGGGATCGGGAGGTTCTCGAAACCCTAGAGATCGCCGAGATTTGACGGGAAAGGAGGGTTCGTGATCTCCGATGGGTATTTAATATTTATAGGGTCGGGGAAAGGTGAGGGAAGACGAGAAGACGTGCTGCGAAGCAAGCACAGAGTTTTTTGCTTTTTTGTATTTTTTCTTTACTGATTTATGGAAGTGGAGAAAAGAAAGGAAGGACACGTGTGTTCCACGTCGGAGTTGGGGGTGCAGGTTTTGGACAACTGCTGTGAGTGGGATTTGGTCCGTTGGATTTGGATCCGGCAGTTTGATTTGATCCACGAGTTGATCCGGCATTTGTTTTGCTTGAAAAAATTTATTTGGTGATAATTGGTTTGGATTTAGGCCACGAGAGTTTCGCCTAAAGGGTGTAAGTTGGGAAAATTAAAGGTAATTGGATTTTTTTATTTAAGGTAATTGAATTATCATATTAGAGGTATTCCAATTACATTACAATGATATCAATATTGTGAATTTATTGCATGCTTCAATGACATCTTAAGGAGAGAAAAGAAAATTAGAAAAATAAAGTTGAGTTTCTCTACCTTAAATAACAACTTAATAACGGTAAAATAGAGATAAAGCAAGAGAAAATGGAGAGAAAGATGTATGTACACAACTTTTTCTTCAAAATCGGAAAGAATTTGAGAGAAAATGAATTTTTGTAGTTTTACAACTAAATTATTCTTATCACTTTCCAAACAAACAATAACCCAATGATAAAAAAGAAGATAATTTAGTCAATTCACAATGATTTTTTAATTTCTCTCGTGTCTATTCAAACAAGTGAAAAGAAAAGAAAATAATATTTTCTCTCCCTATTTCTCTCTTTCCCTATTTCTCTTATTTTCTATCCCATATTCCTATCCAACCACACCATAAGTCAAAAGTTTGTCGTATGAGATCGGCGATACAACCTTAATCTATTTAAAGAGTAGACATTAGTTTTGAGAAAATATGTTGTTGAACAACTTTAACCTTTGGATAATTCACCAATAATAAATGTCTTCCGTGGAATAAGCCACACATTCAACTCTTACGAGTGATGATTTCTCTGAGATTTTCTTGGAAGCTATAATTACACACTGTTGGGAGCTGCTAAAGGGATATTTTGGCATCCAAACACTCGAATCGCCTTCAGCTTTCGTGGAGCTCCTCCAGTAGTTAATACTTCCGCAGGCGGAAGCTCAGGAGTCAGGACCCAAAGCTTCCGCGGTTTGGGAGCACAAAAAGGCAACTGAAAAGTCTGTTTTGACCCCCCAGTATTTTTACATATTGACCCCAATCTTTAAATTTATGGTTTATTACGTACGTGTATTTACAGTTTCACCACCGAAGGGTCCTCATGTGGTTCACAGTGGCAAAGAGGTTGTTGCCAAACCTTTACTCATCCAAAACACCCACTTAACATCTCTTGCGCTTGCCGACCTAATCCCTACCTCCATATAGTCGTCATCTGGAGAGCCGGAACCGGCCAGAGATCCGGGTTTATAGTAGATCCGGTTGTGGGCAGGTTCAATGTGTATATATGTAAATATGTAAATGAAATATTTTTGCCGGAGAAAATGATCAAAAAAATTTGCCAGAGAAATAACGACAACCTCCACACCAGCTTGTGGCACCAAAACGAGAAAGATATTTGAAGTTCCAAAAGAAACTACATCACAATATTTAACCACATACCTAACAAAAAGTTTGGCTGATATCAGATATGTCTACTAAGAAAGTCCGATATCGATCTGTAGTCACCCAAAGTTTATTTCCTAGCTCATATCTCCATAACTTCTTGGAACAACTCGAGACTAGACTCACTCCCATTTGACGCCATCGTCACCCCATTTCTTATCACTCGGCTTCCAGTTTGAATCTGTGCCCCACTGATTGCTATCATCCCCCCATTTCACATCACTCGAGTTGCAACCTGAATCTGCACTCCACTGAATGTTATTGTTCCCCCATTTCACATCACTCGAGTTGCAACCTGAATCTGTGCTCCACTGGTTATCATCACCCCATTTCACATCACTCGAGTTCCAGCCAGAATTTGTGCTCCACTGGTTGCTACCGTTCCCCCGTTCTGCTTCATTTGAGTAATTGTTGGTCTCTTCCCATCTTGCCTTGTTGAAGTCCGATGGAACTCCATCATAATGCTGGTTATATTCCATGGTATCAGAAGCAGGTTTTCCTGTATCATCATGTACCTCGGGATCAGGCAAAGCACAGCCTTGATAAGAACCATTTTCTGCACAATATCTAAGAAGTTTGTCCCAATTTACGTCCTACACAAAGGGGAACAACATGGTGAAAGTGGTTAAAATAACATTATATTTTACAGAAAACACAGTTATATAACAAATGGAGTATCAAAACATAAATTCAAGTTTGCAGGTTTAGTTTCATAATTTGCCTTGTAGAAGTATATATTAAATTTCAAAATATCTGTAGAGAGGTCCCACATAATCTGCTCACTTCTACATTTCTACTTGATGACTTAACATGGTTAAGTTCAGATTCTTCGTATTCAAGTTCTATTATAAAATCTCCTACCCTTGAACAAGAAATAACGAAAAAAAGGTTTTAGCCAGTGAGAAGTTATCTGCACTTCAACTTCTGATGTCATTTTTCAAATGATTTTCTTTTCACGTAATCGTTTAAGTCTCTGAGATGTTCAGAGAAAAAACACATTTTCCATAATTTCCTTCTTAAGAGGAATAAAGATGATGACTGTCTTCCCCAAGTAAGAAATTCTAATGTATGTGGTTGGGAACAATTGATGTTCCATAGGTATTATAGTGTGAATCTACATCATAACCATTCCTAGAAAATCCATATATTTTTGTGATTATCAAAATCAAATAATGTCATGTTAAGGAACAATCTTTTTCCAAAATTAAGTTTCTACGTAAGCTCCTGGAATGAGGTTTCAGTGATCTTGATACAAGCAATCAACCATAAATGTTGTAGGTTGGCAGCAAATTTCAACAATACCCATTGTCATCTAGTTATACTATATGTTTAACTTCTTTCAGTTGCCTTTGTGATGTAAGGTCTGGTAATTAACACAAAATCAGACAATTGCTAGCACCATACGACATTTTTAGTTTTTAATCTGCTTTTCAGGGATCATATTGGCTCCTAGACTTTCCTTTTTAACATGTTTGGGATCAAAAGCTGTTTTGTTGTTGTGGTTTCCAAAAGGGCGAGAGGACCTAAAGGTCTCCTTCTGAAAATCTAAATCAGTAATTTTGATGCAATATTCAGATTTACATTCATGGTAGTTAGACTGTAATTATACAATGTTTTGAGTCATAAAGGAGTCTACTTGTTACTGTGTAATTGTACAATGACCACCTATGCCCTTGAATTTGTACACAAAATAGATCACATACGGTGGGTGACAAGGTGTTAAAGGGTCGATTTGTGACATCATCTTGATGTCATAAGTAGCATAAATAAGAGTTTGACATATATACAGACCAATAGAAGACAACTATGTTCAAAAAAAATTGATAAGATAGGAATACAAACAAGTAAGCGTCACAAGAGAGTACAACTGCATCTAAAGGCAAAACAACATCAAGTTCAATGGTATTTGATTAAGTAAATCAAATATAAATAGCAAGAATGGACACTAAATTTCAGAATAATTGCATCTACGAATTTGTTGCTCCACGTGTACATTTTGAAGTTGAAAACAAGTAAAGAACTAATGTCTTCTTTTTTTTTCAGTAAGAAAAAACATCTCATTATAATCCCTAGATGAATCACCTCTGTGCAGCATTCCTAATATACGTCATTCTCATGAGCATTCACTACTCGAAAATACTCTTAACGCAATCCATTTGTTGCCTTAAAGACTTGTTATTAAGCAAATCGATCAATAGTTCTGTACTAGAAAAGAAAAGGTGTACGTACAAGAAATATTATCTTCTCGTTACAGAGAAGTGAGGCTGAAAATTCAAAAGGTAATAAAGCCTCGACTACCAAAATATCATTTTATTTATGACAACTTGACAGTCAAAACATCATTTAAGAATGAAAAAGGAATGCTCATTGCTACAGAAATAGTATCTTCTCGTTACAGACAGAATTACAACTATTAGAAGTAAATATCTTAAAATTATTGGGCAGGAGTACTTGTACAGTAAACAGAACCACGTCCTAAATGTGATGCTAAACCCACGAAAATAAGAAGTTAATGGCAACACATAAAGTCATAAATGAAAAACAGAGGAAAACGAAGCACAATAAATACAACCAAATTACATAGTAACAGAAGTTGTGAATAAAAAAGGGACAACAAGAAGAAAAAAGACAACATAATAAGCACCTTAGCAATGATGTGAGGATTTCCAACGATGATTAGCGAAGTCTTAGCACGGGTGATAGCAACGTTAAACCTTCTAGGGTTACTAAGAAATCCAAGATTGAATACTCGATCAAACTCGTTGTGCTTGATAGTTGACCGAACTGTTGATATAATTATAATTTCTCTTTCTTGACCCTGAAATTGCTCAACACTTCCAACCTTTACATCAGGCATCTCCAGAGTTTCAAGGGCCTTTTGAATTTTAAGCACCTGCTGACGGTAAGGGGTAATCACTCCAATGTCAGAGTCCAATAAATCTGTCTTTGCTCGAATATTTCTTATAAGTTCGACTACTTTGCTGGCCTCGGTACGATTGAACCACGATGGGTTGTTGCCTTCTCTCTCGTCGCACCCTTGGATGCCAACAAAGAGAACAGGGAATCCTCTGTTAGGAAGGTCCATCATGTCATATATGGTAGAATCGCCTTCTTTCTTGCTAGCAATCAACTCAGCATTATAAAAAAGCTTCGATGGGAGATCCAAGATTGCAGGGTGACAACGATAATTCCGAACCAACTTCGTTACAAAGTTTTCATCCTCATTCCCATAAAGTTCACTCTCGAATAACCTTTCCAGGTATGACTTTCCAAGGCCATAAGTCTGGGCACCTTTTGAGTATACAATTGGACCCAACTGCATAGGGTCTCCAGCAAGAACAACAACCGTATTTCTGCTGCAAAGGTTAGCTAAAGAAATCATAATCTCTGGTTCTGAGGCCTGCCCTGCCTCATCCATGAAGATATGTGTAAAATGGCCTCTGCGTATGCCTACAGCATGAAGAAGAGACACACTCATATATGTGGATACAATAATCTTATATTGGGATACGGCCTTTGGCTGTGGGCACATGAAAATCATGTTATCAAAGAAGCAAAAACGGATAAAATCTGTCTTGACATCCTCATATGGGCGACTTGGTGCATTTAACCGAAATATTTTACTTTCTTGAACCACACCATCCCAACCAATGAGCTTTTCTAACACGTGATCTGCTGCACTATTTGAGGAAGCACAAACAAGGATTCGAGCATCCCTTTTCGTCTTGTATATCTGCAAAATGGCTTCCACCAATGTCATTGTTTTGCCAGTCCCTGGAGGCCCATGAATAACATATGGTGGAACACTACGGCAACCAAGTATCTTTTCAACAGCCAAAGCTTGTTCTCTGTTAAGGCCTGGACTCAGTGGTACAAAAGGAATATTTTTCACCTTTCTATGGTGCAGATTAGGAAAGAGAATCTGGTGTCCCAATTTTTCGGCTTCATTAATTGCATGATACAATCTCCGCATGTTCAACCTGTTATATCTAAAGCTGACATTGTACAAATTATTGTTCTGGTGCTGGGAATGCACCTCTTGTGCAAACTTAAGATAAATTACTTCAGCCTCCACCCTATATATGTAACCCTGAGATTTTAAAAGGATATAACTAATATACATAAGAACGTGTTATTCGAATCCAAGGAAGTCAGACGGTGTAGAGATAAACCTGATACGGATCCTCATTATCTGCACTATTTGAGCTCTTCACAAATATATAATCCCCAGACATCAGTGACGGACGTTTTTCTGCGAGCCCAGGTACCTCAAGAGCCAAAAAATGATTACCTCTTCTCTGCATGGTGACACATTCCATGTCATACCCTCTCATCTCCTCCTGAAAAATCGGCAAAAAAGTTAAATGATAAGAGATTACTAGTGTCAGCATTAACATTACATATACTAAATTATAAACCAGTATACCCTTCTAACTTTACCTCAAGATGAATTTCTTCCATGACTAGTAGAGTGCTGAAATATTTTGTGTAGTTCCCTGGGGTCAGCCCTTCAAAGATGATCTCTGGCACTTGTTTGCTCTCAATTAAACAGCGAATGTCTTCGGGTATTTTGTATAAAGCGAGTTTGTTTCTGAATATCTGAGTGGTTGCGCGCTGCGGACGAGTACCAGGCACATATTGGTCCACACTAAAGTTATTCCTCCGGCCGCTTCTTCTAGTATAAGGCTTATTAGAGGCTAATGACCGTGAAACTGTGTCCTCGGCCAATAAAAATGCTACTCTTTCAAACATATCATCCCCCACAGAAAAATCCACAACCGAAGAATGCATCCCTATCTCTTTAGGCTTGCAAGAGAGCCAAATTGTAAGTGTTTGCCCCGGTTGAAGCACTCTATCTTCTATCGAAGTCAAGCCCACAAAATCACGAATAGCCTCCTCATCAGAATCATCATGAGGCGGTTTCATCAAAGAAAGCACAAAACTCTCTTTGGGGTTAGAAGCGAAAATCCTAACACTCCACAGTTCGACGGGTTCACTCGTATTGTTCCTGAGAATAAATGAATCAGAGAGAGTCTGCCCAACTAGGCCCGATTGGGGTTTACCGTGACACAAAGAGAACGCAGTTGAGATGTGGATCGGAGCGTCATCTAGATCGAATCCGTCTACCGACTGCTGATCCTCAAAGTCCAAAAAACGAACTTCGTCCTCATCGGCAAGGTTCGAAAACACCTCGTCCCAGTCCTTCCCGCCGCGAGCACTCATTCTCAGAAAAGAGAGAGACCTACAACCGAACAGCGCACTGAGAGCAATCAATTGCGGGTTCTTTGCGCAATCATGCAATCAAACCAGACCCATTAGGCCATTATTTTAACAACAAAGACCGAAATTCATCCACATTTTAGAAAATTCACACAAACTAATGTTCAGAAAATCATAAAAATCTAGAGGCAAAAAAAGGTAAAAAACAACAAATTTTACTTCCAAACATTATCGAACAGAACCTGTTGTGTTCACAAAAGACACACCCGCATTATAGAAAATCCACACAAACTACAGTTCCGGAAAAAATAAATCTGCAGAGAACAAAATCCGGGAAACGCCATCCATAACATGTGAACAGATTCGTGAAGTGGTGGTGCGATAGGGAGAGAACCTTCGACGGCGACAGAGGGCTAACCAGAGTTAAGGGTTTTAGGCGAGGCGTCGAAACCGTTTCCCGGTGAAGTTGAAGATGGCCTTTGGAAGGTGAAGGGAAATGCCACTTTTAAGGTTCGCAGTGATAGGTAGGGTTGTAAGGGTTGGGTAAAAACCGTTTAACTGAACCGGGTAGGATTACGGTTTGTAAAAATCATAACCGTTTAATAAATGGACAGATAAGGTTACATGATTTAACCCGACCGTTTAACCGCGAAACATAATGAATATATAAAATATTTTGTTATATATATTGTTTGTATTGTGTGGATGTTTGATGTTGTTTTATATGAATTGGTTGATGTTTAGATTATGAATTTTTGGAGGTTTTGAATGAAATTATGGATGTTATGTTGTTTTTAACAAGTTTGACAAGTTTTCATCCATTTAACTATTTACTCACTTCTTATATCACTTTTAGTATCCATTAAGTTTTAACCATATAACCATTTAACAGTCCAAAAACCGTTTAATTAAATTAAACGGATAGGTTCATGGGTAGAGGTAAAAATAAACGGGTTTCAAACCGAACCGCGAACCGTTTAGTTAGGCGGGTAGGGTCATGGGTAAGCCGTATAACTGCCCACGAACCACCCATTTACAGCCCTAGTGATAGGTGTGCTTTTTAAGTGGGTTTTTTTTTCTGGACTATTAGGTAAAATCTTAGATATACATGGGGATATAATGATATTTGACATTTCACGACCCTCAGATATATTCAGCAACTCCGGATCAACTTTGTTGGTGTTAAAATTGGTAATTTGGTCATTGTCATTGGGAACTTAATTTACATTAGAATTTTTATGTTTGATGATAATATTTGAGTAGCAGTGCCACAGGGTTTCATTTTGGGCATATTCAATAGGTATTTGATGATAATTTACATGTCCCATCAAACTCCACCGTCTGATACTATTGTAGTCTCATTCTTTTTCATTTTCTTATTCAGTGACACCCAAGTGTAGTTTATCCGATAAGTTTTTCGTAAACGAGATTTTTTCTCTCCAATTTTGCGCACTCACATCGCAACAGTACCAAGGAAGTCGTTATGCATCCGCTTCCTCAATTTTTTCCTCCAATCATCGAGTCTTACCCTTGCATTTCCTAAAAATTACCTAACACCCACCTTCACTCCACACAACAACCCCCACTCGTGACTCTCCTCTCCATCACCTCTCACACCCACCCGATAATATATCTTTCTTGCCGGAACCTCCTCGCGCCACCTATCGCCGTCATCGAACGATTCTTGTTGGGAGGCATAGCATCGCCTCTTCATGGTGTACGGTCGGTCGTGTCTTTGCATTTAAGCCTCCACCGGCGTAAAATCCAGTGGCAACCCGACTCTACCGCATCCGTTTGACGATAATCACCGCCAACACTGTCGACTGCATCTAATCATCTACCCGCGTCAGCCGAAGCGTCTTTCTCCCTCCCCCAACCACCCGGCGGTAGAGGTAACCCACATCCAACATAGATCTACTTAACTTCCAAATCTGGAAAAAATGCCTAACTTGTACAATCATTTGCTCTGATCGTAGTTGCATGTTTAACCATTTATAAGATTATTTGGTACTGGGTGATTAGATATGTGGTCCACTTGTTGTTGAAATGATTTTGGTGTTTCAAACTAGCAATGCTTTACTCTTTCTAATAATACCTCGTTAAGGCTCGATGATTTGTGTTTGAAACATAAAAATATGGTACCAATCTTAATATGGTTTCAAGTTCGTTCCCGATCCTTTGAAAATTTGTTGTAGATGTATATTAAAATCTTGGAGTTTTCGATCAAATGTCAACAATATAGTAATCTAAATTGTAGTTTTACGACGAAAGAGTGTCATTGCCCATTATTCACCCATGTATATATATTATATGAAGGGTTACACCGAAAATTCAAGTGAGAACTGAAGTTGTTAAAATAAGATACTACAAACTGTTACTTACTTCAAAACTTACATATTACTTTAAATTAGGACATTTGTAATACGATTGGTGTGTTTCATTTCCAGTAAGTTAAGAAATTCGATTTTTCCACTTTAAATTAGAGAATTCAAACTTATTATTAGAACATTTGCCTTACTTATAGGTCCAATTTATTAAAAAGATTGATGTTAGTTAGGTTTGCATGCAATAAATACATTACAAATTTTTCCCAGAAAATTAAGCCCCTATTCAACTTTATTTAACCATTGATAACATTGGGGCTTGCATATGTTTTAATTTTGGTAAGGTACAGAATGACTTCTAATTCGTTGGTAGCAGTAGATTATGACGAAGAGTTGTTTCTAATGTCCTCATTTCTACTTATTTGTGAGCATCAATCTGGATTAGACAAAGTCCCTCGGAATTTTGTGCACACTGCCCCATTATTCACCGGTGTTCATATTATAACTGACATGATGTCTGGGCATTATAGAATTTGTTTTGACGCCCATAGATTAATGCCTCAAAATTTCGATAATCTTTGTCAATTATTTAGAGGTTCAGGTAAGCTAAAGGATTCCAATAATAACATAAGGGTAGATGAGAAAATATACATTTTCTTAAGAACATTAGGTCACGAGGACAGTTCTAGGTCGTTACAATCAATATTGCAACAATCAAGGAAAACAATAAGTCGGTATTTGGATGAGGTAACTGACGTTGTGTTTGAGTGGGCATGTAATGTGATCAAACCATATATGAGTCTAGCCACAACTCCCCAGCATATAGTAGAAGGTTGTGGTGGAAAATATTTTCCGTACTTTAAAGATTGTATTGGGGATTTTGATTGGACACATGTATATGTATTTGTTCCTATCAACATGCAAATTCCTTATCGATCTAGTAGGAACCCGAAGAGGTGTACTCAAAATGTTTTGGTAGTTTGTGACTTCCATATGAGGTTCACTTTTGTTTCCGCGGAATGGGAGGGGTGTCTCATAATTGGAAAGTCCTTAACCATGCCTTAGCCGACAAAGCAAATAACTTCCTTAGTTTTCTCGGTCAATATCAAAGCCAATAATTATTTCAGATCTCATTTTATTATTAAATTTTTTTACCCCATTAACCCAAACATGGTACTTATTACAAGCAAGTACTACATTGTGGGTGTCAGGTACCTGAATCGAGAAGGTTTTTTGGATCCTTGTAGAAACACAAGGTACCATGATTGAATCGGTTAAAATACTGTAAGTGCACATCCACGTTGAAGCGGTGGCAAATACGGATCGGTCCACAGGGAGCGCGTGTGAGTCGAGTTCACGATACTCGAGTGGAGGAAAAGAAGAGAGAGATGTGATCAAAATTAAACTACAATGCGTGGGAAATCGAAAAACCGATCAATGAAAACTAAACCCCTCAGGGGGTACAGAAAGAACATGGAAATGAAAATGTGTAGTGTAGTGTGTGTTCAAATGTGCTCATCGAAACATGTCATACATGAAATCCATACAACTCAAATTCAACTTTGCCTCCACATGAAATAAGATAAAACATTATCATTAAAATATACAAGACAATAATTGAAATGAATCAAATATGTTCACATGCATAATGACTCAAATTCAACTATGTCTCCACATGAAATAAGATTGATCACAATCATTAAAATATACAAGTCATTAATTTGGATAAAGCCAACATACGCACATGCATGCACATGTCTTGTTCCCTTCTTCCACTTCATCCTTATTCTCACATCATCATTCCCCATAAAATAGACTCACTTAATCTAAGCATGTGCTAAGCTTCACTCAAGAGCATTAGCACATCAAAGATAAGAGTGAAATCTCATTAGATGGTTATGAAAATCATGTAAGGCTCAAATGATTAAGATTAACACACACTAATCCATCACATGATCAAATTACCTTCCTCTCCACCCCCCAATGGGGATGGACTACTCTCTACTCTATACACTAAAGAAAACATGAAAAGAACATAAACCCATGAAAGAAATGTAGAAGACTAAATTAAACAAACAACAACATAAAAGAAATTGCATCAAATGAAACAATCAACATAATGAACAAGAACTAAACTAGATTAAGAAAATAAAAGACAAAGTTTGCTCCTCTCCAACCCCCTTATTACACTACTAAAACAGGAAATTAAAACCTGCTCTAATGGGAGAAGCAGGAAGAAGAAGAAAGAAGACATTACAAGTGTATTTATAGAAGTTGAGAGTTTGGATGGATTTGCGCATAATCGGACGGTTGTAAATCAGATCTGGAGGTCCTGGAATGTTCTGACCCGACAACTCGACCTGTGGCCAACATTTGAGTGCCAAACTCTTAACCGAATCCGCCCCTGGCGGATCAATTTTGTTGGTTTTTTAGCCTTAATCTTTATTTAGTTTTGATGATTAAGTAATCTAATCTTAATCTATATTTAATCAATCAACCTAGACAATCAAAGTAAGCAAACATGAATACATGCATTGCATATATATTCGTGTACTTGCGATATTCTTAATAGGTTGATGAAGAATCAAGCTAAGGAGCTTGGGGACAAGAAGATAAAGACTCAAGACATGTAATCAAGCTTTGGACCAATATGTAATGTAGTATAATTTGAGTCCTAAGGATTAATGTAAACTTGAGCACATTAGGATTTTGTCCCGTATCCCCACGGTTAACCGAACCCTTCTCGGTAAACCGAATCTTGTAGAGTTCGGTCCACCGAACACCTTGCGGTCAACCGTGTAGAATCCTTTAGGTGTTCCCTGGAATAACCACCTCGGTATACCGAACCGCCTTCGGTAGACCGAATTAGCCTGGACCGGTTTTGGACTTTGCTCCAACGGTCGTATTTAAATCTTGACCTAAAGCCAAATTGACTTATCCATATTCGGTACACCGAACTGCATTCGGTCAACCGAATCATATTGCTTTAGGAGACCAACGGCTATTTAACTTGACCGTTTTTGGTAAACCAATCTCCCACGCTTTGTCAGCTAAATTCCCGCGCTACTTCGGTATACCGAATTATACACGGTCAACCGAACTTGAGTAGATCAGAGCCCAATCAATTCTACTGTCCACCTTGGAACGGTGAACCGAATGGACTTCGGTGAACCGAATTTAATTAGGGCTAAATAGATAAAAGCTACTGGAGGTTGGTGAACGGTGATCCGATACATAATCGGTCAACCGAGTTCTTTGTTCAGACCAATGTTTCGGACTACCGTGTGGATAACGGTCGACCGAATCTGTCTCGATTTCTGGCCGAGCTTAAGTCACATCTTGCTTTCTCATTGGTCCATTCCCCACCAACTCCCAAACGGCTAGATGAGCTTGAAGGCTTATAAATAGGACCTCATTTGGTTGCTTTGAAGATCTTGAACACTTCCTATCTATCCAATACTCAAAGCCAAATCCTCTCCATCTTCAAGCTCTCAATCCACAACACTCAAGCCTAAACTTCACCACTTGCATATCCAATTCCATATCATATCCAAGTGTGCTCAAGTATAGAGTGTTAGTTAGATTGTGATTCCAATTCCTTATTCAAGAATCACCAAGTTGTAAAGCTTCGAGGAAGCTCCCTCTCGGGTTGTGAGAGGAGACACGAGCGAGGCGAGGTTGTTCGCGAGGCTCGGTGTTGTAAACGGCGTTGGTCTCGGCCCGGAACGGAGATCGGTTAGTGGAACCGTAAGCGAGGCTCGGGGGATCGAGCGAGGCTTGCGAGGAGGACTAGGACCTGGGTGTGGGTGCCGAACCTCTCTAAACTCCGGTGTCGACGAATTTGTGGTTTGCAATTGTCTCTTCCTTAATCCTTCGATTAGTATTTTTTAATTCCGCATTTTTCTATCGATTAGAGGGCCATAGATCCTAACAAATTTGTCTGATCGCCTCCAAATTTTAACCACGACTTTGTTCACATAATAAACACGTGGGGTGCACCTGGAGTAGTTGGTTCGAGCTCATTTGGTTTTAATTGTCGATTTACACCTCAGGTTCAAGAGATTCTGAACTTTTGCAACCAACATATTTTTCTTTACACTTATGTCCATCTGGGTTTTCGCTAGGTCCTTCCTGAGTTACAATTCAGTCCTTGTGCATTACAAATAGGTCCAAATAGGTCCAGAACCTTCCAAATCAGTCTATTCTTCTTGCGTTTAGGTCATTTTCTCTTCCTTTCTTTTCTTTATTGCGTAAACCCTGAAACACATCAAACAAACACTCGAGTAGCACAAATATGGGTAAAATAAATGATATATAACATGAATGCAATGTATGATATGATACTAATCATACCATGTCACCCAGTTCTGGGCACGAGGGCCTAGAGGGAAGGAGTTGTTTAACCTCTTACATTGATCGTTGAGGAATATAATCGAACGACATTCAGTGTGGTAAAGAGAAGGTGGGCAGTTTTTTAAAAAAAATGCCCATTTTCCTTATGCGCAAACAAGTGAAGTTAGCCATATGTGCAATGGGTCTGCACAATTACATTATTGAACAAGGATTGGCGGATGAAATTATCTTGGAATTTCAAACGCAACAAGTAGTTGGGGACTCCGCAAATGAGGAACTTTGTTTGGGAACAGAGGGTTAAGTTGATGAAACTGTAGGATCGTTGTGGGTCCTAAATTCTAATCAATTTTAAGCTTGAATCGCTACTTAAACAAATAAGATGTGCAACGGAAACAATTTAAACAAAGTAGGGAAGAAATAAGCAAACCACAAATAACTCGGGGATTTACAGAGGTTTGGTCACCCGCTTACGTCCTCTCTTGCAAGCTCTGCTCGACGCTTCGAGCTCCGCTCATGTCTTCACTATCCGATCTGGGCCGGGAGACAACGCCTTTATAAAGCAAGCTCCACGAACAACCTCGCGAGCTTGGTTTCCTCATCTCACAATCCAAGAGGGATGCTTCGGGCTTTCACTGAAACCTCTACTTATTTGACAGTAAGATGGAGTGGAACAACATTCTCTAACTTGAGCACACTTTGAGTGAATTTGGATATGATCAAAGGTGTGGAATTTAGGCTTAGAGTGTATGATTTGGAGCTTTGAGGATTGTGAGACTTCTCTCTAATGTAGGAGACAATTGGAAGTGTGAGAATTGTCTAAACAATGTGTTAAATCCTCTATTTATAAGCTCCTAAGGTGTTATAGTCGTTGTGACAAAAGCGGTAGATGAATGTGTGAAAAACACAAAACAGAAAAGCACATGTCACTGTTCGGGTTAAGTTCGGTCGACCGAAACGGGTCAAACGGTCGACCGGATGCTGTCCAGAAATGGCATCCAGATAGTTCCAAAAACAAGCGGTCGACCGACCAATGGGCGGTCGAACGAATAGGGTTATAACTTAAGTGAACGGTTAAACTAAAATATGGGACGGTTGACCGTTTCGGGAGATTTGGCAGTCCAGAAATAATATCCAGGAAAATCCAGGGACAAACGGTCGAACAAAAAGGTTGGTTCGGTCGACCGATAAAAACTGGCACTACAGGGTTCAAGAGATTACTATGTTCGGTTAACCAAAACCAGGTCCACGGTCGACCGGTGGTCACTTGTATTTCTGGGGTATGGATAAAAATGTGAATACGATCGTTGGTAAAAAGAAGTCTAACGGTCAAATGACACGTGTAGACGGTCTAACAAAATGTTCAAAACGGTCGACCAGTTTAACATTATTGGCTAACTGATTAATTGATCCAATCGGTCGAACAGAGAACTAGTTCGGTTGACCAATTTTGTTGAGACAGTTCAGGTTTAGGTTTAAGTGTTTGTTCCGATCTAAGTTTGGCTGACATATTGAGGTTCAAAAGGTCTGAGATTTTGCGTGTGACTTCTACAAGGAACCTAGTATGTATGTGATTAGTTATATACTCTAGTATGCTCAAGTATACACAAGTTCCTAAGACTCAAAAGAAATACATAATTACATGTCTTCAAAAAGCTTGATTACATGATTTGACTTGAATTCCTTTATTCCTTGAGTCTTATATCTACATGTTTTGACTTGAAGTCCTACATAATCACCTGTAGATGTTAGCACAAAGCAATATATATGCTATGCAACAATCTCCCTTTTTTTATGATGACAACTTATATCTTAATTACTTGAAATTTCGAGATGTGCATATAAATGCTCCCACTATGAGTGTGCATAGTTTTTGTTAAATTTTCAAGCCAATTTCAAGTGACTCCCTAATATTCTCTCCCCCTTTGACATCTATCAAAAAATAAGATTTTCAATGAATTTATTCTCTCCCCCAAAGTTCTTGTAATGAAGTTGCTCTCCCTTAATTTTGCACTTCATTACATTTTCCAGTTAAAGATTTTCATTAAGCTCCCCCTATCAATAGAAAGGATTCTAATTGTGATTTGATAGATGAAAGTAGAGGACTGGAATGACATTTGTGGGTGTCTTTTTTGTGGTATTATGTAGTGATTTTTTTTAAGAAATTAATGTTTTTCTTACTACATTAACTGTTTATTTTTACAGTGCATTTTTTAGTTCTTTATTGTTCTGTTCAATCATCATCGGATGGATGCTCCTTCTAATGCTAATGTCGAAGAGTCATTTGATTTAGATGACCCAATATTCCTTAACACGACTTTCCCCAACAATCCACAAACTTTAGTGCCCATTATTAGCCAAAACAACCTGTTGAACCACTCCCAATTTAGACCCCCATGGTTTTCAGACTGTAGACCGGTGAGATCCCCCCACACCACCCAAATGCAATCTCAATTTAGTTGTACATTCTAATTTCCAACCCAACAATTTGATTTTGCTCCGATGGGTTACAATTCTTTCCAAAATCACCGTCCACAAGATTTCTTGTAAACCCTACACAAACATCCACTCCCCCATGTAGCAGCATAGTTACCACACTTGTGGTGGAAATCGCCATTTCATCCAAAAAAGGAAAATCTAGTAATGGATCAACTCCTGCAATGTGGACCAACAAACTTCATCATGAGATTTTCCTTAGTATTTGTGCGGAACAAGTATGGTTGGGTAACCGACCGAGTGGATCTTTAGATAAGACGGGGTACGAGAACTTAATTGCAGAGTACACCAAACAAACCGACATGGCACACACCAAAGAACAGTTTAAGAATCATCAGAACAAAATAAGAATGGAATGGCAAGGTTGGAGCACTCTCCGCTCATTGACTGGTATTGGTTGGGATGACAAATAAGCCACATACACCTTAGATGATGAGCGTTGGACAAATTTCGTCAAGGTATTAAAAGAATTTTCATATTGCACAAATGCCTTTGTTATTCTTTCATCTAATTTCATTATGTTCTTTCAAGTGCATCCTCAATGAGAAGGATTGAGGTGTAAAGGCCTACAATTTCCTTATTTGTGCGATGAGTTGTTTGACAAAGCTACACCCACAATAATGTTTAATTGCATCGCTACGAACAAAGCGATGTCCTCTTCTTTTCTAGGGGACAACTACTCGAACGATTGAGGACCGGAGTTTGATGATGTCACAGGTCCCCAACAAATGGCTACTGCAAAATCCCAACCTTACATGGTGGAGGACAATGACGCTCCTATTCAAAGGAAGCGAAGAAGAAGGTCAATTCGCAAAGAGCCAAGTAATGATGATTTTAGCTCTGCTGCTAGTAGCATATGACAATTGGCTGAACACCTATACAATTCAGAAGTGGACGTGGAGTATAGGTCACACCTGCTAAGCACTAGACGTCAAGAAGATGGACCTACTTTTGAGAATTGCACAACATTGTTGATAGACACAGGGACAACATCAAAAAGCAGACTTTTCTTGCACACCATGAATCTTTTCAAGAAGAAAATGAATAAGAAGGTGTTTGCAAACATACCGGACACGACAGGCAGACTTGCTTGGATGGAAATAGAGTACAAAGAGCGGTATCCTAATGAGATCATGTAGCAATCGTTTGGATATTAGATTCCATTTCTTATATTTGTCGGAACTGATGTTGTGACAGACTCGTAATAACTATCTTACATTTTTGTGTCTGTGATTTGGATGAAAATCAGTGAAAATTGTGTAAGAGAACTAAGGTGGATACATTGGTGTAGATTATGATTTGTTTCATTGCTACTTTTACTGTTCTTCAATCTCCAGTTCGAAGATGGATGAATTGGTTTTATAGATTATTAGGTTCTCCACATCATTTCCATTTGGAAACAAATCCATCTCAGGTTCTCTAATTTCTTCTTCCTCTTCTCATTCCTAAACGAATCCGTAACCAAGCAGTAAAAAAATCTAAATTCCATAACCAATTCAACATCGACCATTCCAACCACCAATTTCAAATTTAAGGAATGCATGTTCTAAACAACACAAGCTAAAACTAAATTTTGTAAGGTACGAAGAGAAAACCAAGATTGATATTTATAACTGAATCATAACCTCATATCCAAACGAGCCATAATAGGCAATGTCAACCCATGTAAACAATGTAGTTCGAATTTAAATTTGTTTGAACATACAATTATTCCCTTCATGTCCACAGTCCATACATGGAGGTGCTTACTAGAGATATGCGATGAATTACTAATAATATTTTTGAAGAAATGAAATCAGCTTCATCTATCACATCTTCAACATGATTGTCATTGTCAACCACATGTGCATCCCCAATATCTTTTCTTGAGCGTCGTAACTCATGTAGATTGTGTTTAGAGGTTCATGGGATATGACAGAATTGAATTCAGAAATGAATTTTGAAATTTCAATTCACAAAGGAAGAAGATGCAAACCGTAAGTGCTACAAACCTTTTCCAACCATCTACTCAAACTATCTCCCAGCAACTGCTCTGTTTTAAATAATTGTATGTGTTCCACATTCTTAAAATTTAGTTTTTCTTTTGTGCAAATTTTACACCATTCAAAACTACCATTACATTTATTACTACCAAATTAGATCTGTTATGGATTGTGTTTGACTTCTGAAGGCCATTATCAATCATGAAAATCAAGATGTGTAGTGTGAATGATGCTTGACTGGTGTGTAAAAATAAGCATAGTTTTTGGTCAATTTAATTATGAAGGAAAAAATGGCATCATGTTTATTTCAAACTTGTCGAAACAGAAAGAAGCAATGTAGGCTAATGGAGCTCACATTTGCCTTAAGGAAAAATATAAAGCTTGGTTGATCTCTATAATCTCTTACAGTGGCTCCACATTGAAAGTTTGCCTCTTCTAGTGCATAATATTAACACTCAATTTGATGTTTTGTCTGTTAACTGAAAATTTGATTTTCACATGATTATATGATAGAGAGCATAAGCACAATGACACAAGACAATAAAAAAAGATTGCTCACTTGCATGTTCTCACTTCCATGTTTAGCAACACAAACAACTACATCTCAAGGAAATATAATTGATATTAAGCTACCAAGATTTATTAAATATGTAAGTTAGCTCTCTAGTTCAAACTTCAAATTGAAGAACAAAGTATGCAATGCAATTATAAAACTTCCATGCACCGGAAGATCCAAGAACAGATACCAGAAGGCACATACATAAACAAAAAAAACAATAAATTAGATCTCTTCATTAACTTACAGAAATTGACAGTAAGCAAGCAAACTCAATACAAAAGTAAAATATGCCAAATGGAAAATTATGTAATCGCCGAGGGAGCCATTTGTTATATTATAGAAGTCATAGTTTTTAACAAGGTAGCCAAACACAACCTAACACAATTGATCATAATACCTAAACAAACACCAACACTTCATCAAGAGCGACATGCCGACAACCGCAACGTACGACCGCCCCTACAATCCAACAAGCAACAAAAAGAGTGGGATGAAGCTACCCCCGACATAACCCCCTACACACCTCAGACGAGGAGTACCGCAATGACGACCAATATGAAGAGGATGACGGGGAGCATCGCCACGCGTGCAGGAGCATGAAGGTGGCGGAGCATAGATATCTCGTCCTCCATAGCTTCCAGTCGTCGGGACACTTCCAGGATTGGGTTCGGGAGCTGAACGGGACGGCCATCGACCACCGCACGACGAGGTTGCTGGTTCACCTGCACTCCATCATTGTGGAATGACATCTGGTTAACCCAGCGAAAGTAGATGTATCTCAGTGCCACCTGATGGTGAAATGACAAGTTAGGAATCCATCCAAAAATCACAAACCCAAAAATCTTACAAACACATAGGAGTATTCACGTTGTCGGAGTCACAATTGTAAAGATCCTACTGGGGTTCTTCATCGTACGGGAAATGCCACGATGAGCGGGAACTCCACATATGCAAGTCGGTCGTCGGAACACGATCGATTCAGCCGTGCTCGAAGTGGACGACATGCAATGTGGACGACAGAAGAAGAAGGCAAGCGATCGGTGGTGTGGTGATTTGAGGAAGGGAGATCTATGGAGGTGGGGGTGGTTGCTTCGCTCGCTAAGAGGGGGCTCCATCGGGATTTTATGCTGAGAAAACAGATGAATAACGTCAGCCACGCCAAACGCCCAAATTTCTGCCCGATCGACGACTAGTGACGTGATAGAAAATGAGTGACAGTTTTGTACCCAAAACAAATCTACAGTACCGATACCAAATAGGGCCTAAGACCACCCCATATGGGTGGAAAAAATTAGGCGCTCACTTTATGCTCCCTCTATCCCCCACAAGTGTTCCCAACCCCATTAGGGGTTTTCAAATTTTTAACTTTTTTTTCATTTTTTTTAACCCGAACATACACAAAAAAATTAATTAATTTCAGAATCCAAATCAAGCTATCAACTAATATACCATAAGATTTCATTTAACCCAGGAACTTCAGCAAGAGGAAGTCTCATTCAAAGGGTTTGGCTTGTAAATATAAGTTGCAAATCCTTTTATAGCCATGACATAGGAGGTGTTTGTTGCATTAATCGATATGGGAAAAAACCATAAAACAAGCATTAATTCTTGTTTGCCTTAGTGGTTTGCTTCACTATTTTTCCCCAAAGGTTGGGGTTCGAACCCCACTAAGGACCTTATTTTATTGGCTAAAAAGAATTATTTTATAATTTTTTAACATACGTGGGATTGAACTTGGTATCTCAGATATCACAAGGTACCTCCTCTCACCGCTCAGATACTACAAATAATCCATTTATGTTTCTACTCACATAATATTGTCATATCGGGTATCTTCGTGTTTGTACAAGTAAACATGAAAACGACACGAAATCAATTATTAATTATCAATAATTTTTTTGTGATTTTAATCGTAATACTTGTTATTTAATTAGATTAAGTAATTACAAAAATAATTTATTATGTAGTTTGTGGATTATTGTGAAAGAATAAAAAAGAAGATAAAAAGAAATAATGTGGAGGAAAGAGAGTACTGAAAAGTTGGAGAGGATAGTGGAGTGTTTTTTGTGTTGGGTGGATAAATGTACGCGATGACGTTGGAGAGAGAGAAATGATGATTTTTTTGGAGGTGGGGGAGGGGGGTTGTTCAGGCTTGATAGTGGATGTCTTATTTCTCTCTTCGTTGCATGCAAACTCTCTACTCCTCAATTTATATCATGTACATATAGAAACAAATATATCGATCAGATGTATCACAGTGAAACTCACCCCCAAAATAAGATTAGATATATCACATTGGGTCTAGGTGTGATATATTTGACTCATGTCTCCACCCAAATGATGTATATATCAAACACCAACACACATCTCCTCATTCAGATGTATCACAAGATATATCTAACCCATTTGCATATGCTCTATTTGGGTGGAGATATAGGTCAAATACATCACGCCAAGTGTGATATATTTGACCCCATTTTGGGTGGGTTTCATCTTGTGAGAGGAAATGAAAAATATGGGTCAATATATCTCACTAGATGTGATACATCACTGTTTGGATGAATATTTACACGATCTCTTAGGAGGAAAGAAATATATGGTCAGAGATATCACACTGAACATGATATATCACTGTTTAATTAGAGATATTAATTATTCAGATATATCACACCCGGTGTCATATATCTGACCATACTTTAGGCGAGTTTCATTTTGGGATATATATGATCGTATCTTTGTTTCTATATGGACATGATATATCAATGTTTGTGTGTGCTGGAGGAGAGAGAATAAGTGAAAAAAATTGCATGCAGTGGAGGGGAAAGAATGAGCGAAGAGGGTGAAGTTAGAGAATGAAAAAGGGGAGCTACTATTCGTCGCCTGAAAACTACTTAAATCGCCCCAAAATGACATTTTTACCATTAACAAATCAATTAATACCCATTTCGTCCCGTGTCTTTAAACAAGGTGTTTGACTCAGTTTTACTCACATTTCTAGTACCAACACCACGAAAATGTCTGGCGAAGCACCTGAATCCGGCGAGATAATGGGGGCGGAATTTTTTTTCCCGACTCGGGCGTCTGGCTAAGCCGCCGCCACCCAGGTGGAGGCGTTTGGATAAGCCGCCTCCACATAGGTGGAGGCAGTTTAGCCAGCCGCCACCACCTATGTGCAGACGTCTTAGATGGACGCCTCCACTAAGGTAAAGGCGTCTCGCTAACACGCCTTCACGTATGTGGAGGCGTGTTATGCAGACACCTCCACCTTGGTGGAGGTAGCTTAGCCGATGCCCGTTTGTTTTTTAATTTTTTTTAATTTTCTGTTAAATTCAATTTTTTCAGGTTCCGTTGCAAGATTTCGGTGGTGATAGAGTAGATTACAGTGAGTTTTTTGATAGTAAAGAAATATTTACAACAATCGAGGAAGCTTGTAAATGGGCGAAACAAGTTGCACTAGGAGCCGAATTTTTTTGGTTATATCATCATACAAACCAAAAGCAGATAACCGGATGGATTGTTACCTGAGATGTGATCGCAGACGTAAGATGAGTTCTCGTGATACGAGTATTGCACTGCGAAAGAATACGAAAAGAAAATGTTGCGGTTGTCGGTTTTTGGTAAAAATGGTGGAGCGACGGGATCGTGATGGATGTGTCATTGTTTCTAGTAGCATCTATGAGCAGCACAACCACCCACTTGCAGTTTATTCAGAGGGTCACCGAGAGGTTAGCGGACTTAGTGTTGGGGCAAAGCAAATTGTTCGTGATATGACAGAGGCACAAGCAAGACCCCGTAACATTTTGTTGGCGGTAAAGAAGAAATTCCATGGGGGAGGCGGTTCCGGCGGCCGTCCTCTCGTTGGGTCGGGTGTCTCCTGCGGACGCCGACCCAAAAATATTTTTAAAAAAAATTAATTAAAATAAATAGGGCAATTTACCAGATGTGAGTAGTCTGGGGTGTCCACTGGTTCTTTTCCTGGCCTTCGAGACATTGTATTTGGTGAATAGAAAAGTGATATGAAGAGAAAGTTGTGTTAAAAGAGTGAAATGAAGAGTTATATAAGTAGAAAGGGTAGATGGACAAATGGTAATCTGTTAGGACGATTTAAGTAGTTTTACGACGACGACAGTTCAGTAAAAAAATGGATCACATAGTTTTTTGTGCTTTTGTCAGTCAAGAATGAAAGAGAGAGTTAGTGGAAATATTCTGTCATGGTGGAGCTCGTTTTTGGAGTCTAGTTTTGAGCCCCACTAGCATTTTCCTTTTAGGCTGCCTTTTGCATAAAGTTATTTTTGTAAGTGAAGTGGTTGCACAACTTTCAGTTATTTTAAGTCGTCAATTAATCAATTTTACATGAATCACAATTATACAGCATAAATAAGACATAAAGCTAGTGAATATGAGTTAGAAAATTTTAGCACAATTAATAAATGAGTATAAAATTATGGCACGATCTATAAATGACTCGGGATACGAATTTAGAGATCAAACACCATTAACACAATAGACACAATAATACACACTAACTATATATTTGGGTTCTTCGGCATCCGAGTAGTACATGACTGTAGTGGCAATTACAGTGTCTACAATGATAGAAATGAGTAATATTTAAGATAATAGGCATTTACGTACTATAAAATACAATACTTTATTTTAGTGTTAGGAATTGTTATATGTTTATTAAATCTTTGTATTTAGCTAAATAAATACAGAAAATTATAATGTAGTAAAGCTTTTGTAAAAATCGATCTTACTATCACAACTCCATTATAGAAATTTGAAAAAAAAATGAAAAGGGCGTCTCAACCTTGTTTCTTTCAAATATAAAACAACACTATTATTATCAAAAAGGCTTGAAATTCATCTCCCATGAAAAGTAGAGCTCAGTCAAGTTGTTCCACCGTAACCTTTGTCTCAAACGGAGCTTCAAATTGTTAATGAACAAATAAATGGTGATGTTTAAATATAATTCTTTGGTTTTTTTTTTGAAATAATCACAAAAAAAGAATTAGAAGAATATAAAATTAGGAAACTTATTTGACAATATGAGGCTAAAAACGACACATGTGATGCCGTTTTCATTAAAATAAAATGATATCATGGGTGTAGTTTTTAGCCTTAATGTAAACGACATTGCAGATGCCTTTTTAACTTAGGCAAAAAAGACATTCGAGATGTTATTTTTCAGTAGGGCAAAAGAGACCGCCAACCACCCCCTCATCCTCCTCCTCCCACCTCCCAATCAGTTCCTATTGCTCCCTCTCCCAGGCGAAAATCAAATTTCAGGTTGGTTTTCATTTTATTTTTTGGTTTTTTGATTTTGATACAAAATGTAATACATGTATAGTTAATAGATTATTATAATGCATTTATGAATTTAACAATTTCATTGAAAAAAACTACAAGCAATCCGGTACTACAACTCATTACTTCGAGTGTATAAAAACCAAAATATGAAGGTGGTTACAAACGGATGGTGAATGTTAATAGTGAAATGTAATATTACGATCTTTGTGAAACAATTTGTCGAGTTTGTGGTTTTCGAGTAGAAGAGTTTGATATGACGTTAACATGCAAGTGATCACCGTACGAAAATTATAACTATGCTGGTGTGTTTGATGATCAGAGCACGAAAGCGATGTTATCTTTATTTCATATTACAAAGAACGTAATACTTGTTTAGAGACAATCCATACATTATACTATTATGCACCCAAGTCAGTTGATTGAGGATTATCAAGCAATGCCACAGAGTGTAGCCAATATGAAGCATGTCCACCGTCCGTAGTTTCTAAGTTTGTGTTTGAGTCATCTAATCACACATCAATGAATATTAGTAATTACGAAGCAGCCATTATTCAGTTACATTCTCAAGAAAGATGGGTTGAAGATGCAGACAATGATGAGACAGATGGTAGTGAAACAGAATGTCAGATGGATGATCAGGAGATTAGTGTGGTTGATGTAGATCCAACGTCATTTCTAGAGTTGCAGAACATGTTCTGTTGTATGGCAAGCAATCAATCGTGAAACTAAGATGAGCATATATGAAGCCGCCATTAGTAATGAATTATTGTCATTGTCAGTTCTCCTAGATTTGAGGCACTTGCTGGACGTAGATCCTAACGAGAAGTGGATTGAAGATTGAAGATTCAGTTATAGGAAATTCAGATCGCTGAATTTGTCCATACAATGAACATGAGAACTTTGAAGATTGACGGAGTTATTGGTTGCATAGAACTTTTGCCAAAAATGAAGATATGTTGCATCAGTTGAAGGAATGACATTTGCGAAAAAGCATCCAATTCAAAGTGTTAGTGTATGGGAAGAAGTTATTTACATCTTGTTGTTTGAAGAAAGAGTGCGATTAGAGGATACATGCCTCCTATAGTGAAAGCGAAGAATATTTTCAAGTGAAGAGGTACAGGGCTAATCACAGCTATAGTAATGAGGACCTTTTGCATGACCATGTGCAATGTGATGTTGGTTTAATTTCCAACATGATTATTATCACCATTCGAACAAATATCACTGTCACTCCTGCAGAGATTCAAGCGTTAGTGAAGACTCATTACTTCATAGACATCAAGTAACCCCATGTAGGGGAAACAATATTTTGTGGTGATCATGGCTTGAAGAACAACCTTTAATTTTTGCAATTGCATAGTTTTAAAGAAAACAAAAATATGCCAAACATGAAGAGCAAAACTTTTACTTGAAAACAAAAAAGAGCCAAACATGAAGAGGTTGCTGCAGCTGGAAGTCTAGAAATGCAAAAACGGCACCTGTAGTGTCATTTTCCATTGAATAAAAATGACATTGTGGATGCCATTTTAATTAAATGAAAATGTCATCAGCACTGTAGTTTTTGTTCAATGTAAAACGGGATTGCTGGTGTCGTTTTACCAGAAGATAGATCCAATTGAATTTGTTCTTCCCATTCTCTTGGATTTTAACCCAACTCTTCTACACCTGTGGAAAAACCCTCATACAATCTCATACAACAACAATCATGCATCAACACACATTATAATTGGTTCGAAAACTTGTATTTAACATTAAATTAGTCCACATTTAATATGAAAAGCAAATTGTAAGTTGATCGACCACTAATCTAGAGGGGGTGAATAGATTATGTCCTAATTTTCTTAAACAATTGTACAATTGAAATAGTAAGAGAAAGATTGCAAACCACAAGATCAATCCAGAGATTTATAGAGGTTCGATCACACCACTCTAATCTAGTCCTCTCCTCAAGTTTCGATCGCTCCTCCGATCCCTACTTGAGAATTCACTATTATCTTCGTTTCGGGTCGAAGATAAACCCTCTTACAATCGGAGCCTTGCGAACACCCTCTCCTCGCTTGGATCTACTCTCACAACCCGAGAGGGTGCTTCCTCAAAGCTTTACAACACAATGGAAATTGAAAGAAGTCGTTGAACTCTAACTTGAATGCACTCAAGGATTGGAATTGAGCTTGGAGTGAATTTAATGGAAGTTTGAGAGTTGGTGGAGCTTTGAAGGCTTGGAGATTTAGAGCACAAGAGTATGAAAGATTTTTGGCTTGTAGAGGAGTGAATGTGTCTCTTAAATGAAGCTTATATAACCTTCAAAACAAATAGAGCCGTTATGGTGAGTTGGTGAAGTTTGGACCAACAAAAAACAAGAAGTGACTTAAGCTCGGGCAAAATTCAGAGCATATTCGGTCGACCGGTAAACCAACGGTCGTCCGACAAGATGTGGTGTATTGGTCAGATGAAGTACTCGGTTGACCGACTATGTGTCAGATAACCGTTCACCAGCTTCCAGTAACTTTTTCCTAATATCGACAAATTAAATTCGGTTGACCGAGAGAACTTCGGTTCACCGTTCCAATTGGACAGTAAAGAATTGTCGTGCTTTGGTGATCTTGTTCGGTAGACCGTGGCATGGTCGGTTGACCGATACAAGTGCGGGTTTTCTATTGACATTGCCTGAGAAATTAGTTTTCCAATAACGGTCGAAATCTTACGTGGAAGAGAGTTGTTACGTTTTGATTAACAACAAGTGTTTGGTAAACTGAAGGGTACTCAGTAGACCGATAAAGGACATTTCAAAGTTGTTGCTAAACGACAAAAGATAAGTCCGTTGGGGATAGTTTGTGCCACGTTGGCAAATAGGATGAAGTTGTTAGGCTAAAAGATACATGAAAAATTTGGGTGATCGCTACCTATTCGGTAGACCGAATTAAGATATCCAGAGAAGGTCCGAAGATACTGAGTAGAATGGAACGGTTGACCGGTAGAGTTCGGTAATCCAAAACAAGGATTCCAGGAAAGATCAAGTGGTTACTGACTCTAAGGACACGGTTCACCGAGGGTAACTCGGTCATCTGTTTGGAACGAGTTCGGTGGATCGAGAGGCAAACGGTCGACCGACAGAGACGGATTTATCCTTTTGTGCATCAAGTGTTCATTTGATCTTATAACTCAAATAAATAGAAAATTACATATGAAGTCCTTGAGCTTTAATTACAAGTCTTGAGCCTTGATCTTGAAGTTGATTAGTCTCATAGTTTGGGCACATAGAATGTTAGGAATACACAATATCTATGCAATTTGACAATGTGATGTGTGTGGTGTGCTGATTGGAGTTGTGCATAATATTAGTTTATTAATCATCAAAATTAAGATTAAAGGGGCCAAAAAGTCAACACAAATTGTTTTTAACATTAAAATTTCATTACAACTAAGGTGGAGAAAATACTTTAGTCAGTTTTTCCGTCCGCCCGCCTCGTCGTAGGACCTTCAAAGGCCAACGGTGGTACACCTGAGTAATCCTATCGTCTTCGTCTTCATCAAGCTCACTGTCATCACCTCTTTCGAATTCACCAACTTGAATGTTGAACCTTCACCTTGAAAGAACATTTTCTTGCGTGACTCTTGAGTTAGAATTCCACATTCTTGTAACACGCCATCATATCCTTAATTTCTTCTTTTTTAAGTTATTGACAGTGTGAGATTATGTGCAGAATGTATCCCTTTAAAGTGGTGAATATTTTTCATGTAATCTGTGTAAACCGTGAAACTGTAAAAAAAGACAATTACGATTGGAATGAGTAAATAAATTTTTTAAGTGAAAACATAAAAACTAAATTTCTTATCAAGTAACGAACCCTAACAGCAAGAGACCTATAATTTGGTAGTTCTGCATCTTCAACTCTTCTCATCAACAATCACGCGGTAATCTGCCATTACCACTCCATGTAAATACATCTACAAGTACTTGGGTCTTCCGACAGTGAATGTGTCTCGATCTACACAAACTCTCACCATGTGACCATGCTTGAATGTATGACTCCTGTTCTTGTAACCAGTTCATTCTAGGCTTCCCCTAAGCTTTCTTCATCGTGCAAATCTCCATTAAATCTGGTATATGTTGCCGCATGTTGATGCATTGCATACATTGCATCATATGTCTTTCATTTAGATTAATTTTATATCAATAAATGCTACTAAGGTATGTGTTTAGTCTTATTTACAGAATACATGGACCTGAATGCAAATTACCCATATCCCGAGCATAAATGCGTGCAAGAGACTCATTCCTGTCATAAAGACCAAGTTCAAGATTATCGGGTTTCAAATAGAAATGCATCCAAGCATAAAAGCATTCAAGACCTAATTACAAAAATGACAAGGACTTAAGCACAAAAGTAGACAAGGACTTAATTGCAAAAGGCCAAGGATCTAATTGCAAATTACGAGTAGCTTTTATTATTATGGAGAAAATCTAAAGAAAAATCAATGTGGATATCAAAATATATAAAGAAATAAAGTCGGAGCTCAAAAGAAAGGAAAGAATCAATCCAGACGCGCAAAGGATATTGAAATCATACCATAAACACACAGGAAAAATCCGGATTAAATCGGAGCTAAAAAGGTGGCGAATCCGCCGCACCTTATGTACAAAATGCGGCGAATCCTCCGCACAAAATTAGATCCATGCTCTAAACATTTTACCGGTTGCGTGTTGACGTGTGTACTTTCCTATTTTATACCTAAGTCCCTTGTATCGGCTATAAATAGCCTCGAAACGATGTTGTGATGGTCCTTGTCTTTAGTTCTTAATTTTAGTCCTTAGTTTTAGTAATAAAATTCTGTCTTTTATTTCTTGTTTTTAGTTTTCTTTTGTAATTCCTCTAGGACTCCTCCTTCCCTCCATCTATGAGTTTCTAACTCTTTCCAAAGGGTGGAGGTGACGGATTTAGGGTGATGAGAAGAGAATAAAGTTATTATTTTAATTTCGTGATTAGTATATTTTGATTACTTGAGTTTGTGTTAAATCATTTATCATGTAATGCTTTATAACTAATATGATTTATTATAAGTTTCTGAATTCTCTAATCTAAACCATATATCTAAACCTCCACCCAACGGAATTCACCATCTTTGTTCTTATTTTAATTTTAATTGTTCATGTTTCTTGCTTTAGATAATTAAAACCCAAAAATCTCAAAACCAACTTATTTCTCCATCTTCCTTTCCCTTAATCGAAAATCACAAAATAACAAGATCTCTCACTCCTTGTGTTCGACCCGTACTTGCCACATCTTCATTGACGTCGTGCACTTGCGGTATAAATTTAATTCTCATCACATGCCAAACCGACGCATGACCTTGTCTGGCACGTGCGTAACGGCTACTCCAAAACAAACCATCCATGTTCTTGTCATCCAGATATCATGTCATTTTCTACAAGCAGCATGTGACACCATCATATCTTCGTCTTGATTTTCTTCTTGAACGTCCAACTCATTTCTGTAAAAATCAACCTAAGATATCTTCACATTGTTCAATCACAATCTAAGAGTCTGCCAACATGAACCGAAAGGACACAAACGATGTTCTGGAACTAGTAGACCTGGAACCTTCTAAGGGTGCCCGACGCGAATGTTGGATGTAACTACTCGTAGAGTAAGTCTAAAAGGCGGTGAATAGACTAAATGCACTCTTAAACGATTACATAAGTGACACAATAAAATAGTAACATTAATATAATGAAAGAGGGCGAGAAATGCAAACCACAAAACCGATGTATAGAGGTTTGGATCCACCAGCCATCTCCTAGTTCTCTCTTACAAATTGCTCTTCCTTGAGCAACTTCGCGTAATCCACTATTTTGTCTCCCCGTTCCGGGCTAGGAGATCTTGCCTTTACACTTCAAGCTTGAGAACACCCTCACTGACCACCTTCTCACAATCCGAGAAGAGCTTCACTCCGGAAACTATTACAACACTTTTCATAAGATTTTCAATATCCACTTCTAATCTCAAACACTTGAATGATTGATGAAAGCAATCAATTTTCAAGTTGAAAGATTTAGCACAATGAGTAGTTTGAGAGCACAAGGAAGTAATATGAGTATGAGAGCTTTTGAGAAAGAATTGGTGACTTGTAAAGTTTGTTCTAAGCTCTATATATAGGCTCTAATCTTAATCAACCTTTGATATTGATTTGGTAAAGATTTGTGTAAGATACACAAAACAAAATTGTAAGAACTCAAATCTGGTTACCAACGGTTGACTGGTATGGGCAAAGTGGTCGACCATTTTCTTATAAATAAGAAAACGTTCGAATTGAAGTACAAGCCAGTCGAACACTAAGGCTATAACTTAAGTAAAAGATCGAACCAACTGGGAACTTAAGAACCAAAGACGTTGGTCCCCAACTGTAGTTTCGACATTCAGCTAGATCCTCCAGTAAAAGTTAATATATGAGGTGGACTTTGTTTCCACTCTTATATTCTACTATCCTAGAACCTAACTGAAACAAAATGAAGGCTCTGGTGTGTTGTGTAACATCCTCAAAAGCGGAAGAAATTAAAATTTTCAATATAACACAAACACGAGGATATTACCGAAGAAAACAGGCAACTGGTAAACCAACATATATACAATATATATATCTGAGAGCTTAAAGAGTGTGAGTACAACAAAAGCTAAAGGAAATGTACATGTAATCACTAGGACCTCAAAAATAGGAAAAGCAGGATCTGACTCCGAACACGCTCCTCCTCGGTCACCACCTCCTAGTGTCACTCACGGCCTGAAATAAAACATGACTATGCCTGAGTTTCCCATAAGGAAACCCCGTATGCCAAACTCCTATCACAATAAATGGACTAAATAACTATAAGCATGTATGTTATGAAATTCAGTAAACAAACATCGTCTCACTGGGCCTC
Source organism: Triglochin maritima (assembly GCA_963682175.1). Classification (NCBI taxonomy): domain Eukaryota; kingdom Viridiplantae; phylum Streptophyta; class Magnoliopsida; order Alismatales; family Juncaginaceae; genus Triglochin; species Triglochin maritima. Next base: position 8,926,461 of record OY821788.1, on the reverse strand, counting down.
CGGGAACTCTCTCCCTACCACAGTAGACACAAAGCAGTAACGGGTCTCGTGGGTCCTCTAACCCAATCCTCACACGTGCCACAGGCACCCCAGTCGGAACATCCTCGGTTACAACACAACGCTGGATCACTATCAGACCGGCAATGTCCGTACTGTTGCCCCTCCAGGGACGGTGACCCATTGCCTTCACAGCTGATCCGGTGAACCACTCTCAGGCCGGCAATGCCCGTACCGTTGCCCCTCCAGGGCCGGAGACCCGTTGCCTTCGAGCTGGCTCCACAACACCAACAAACAACTCTCAGTCCGGCAATGTTTGTACCGTTGCCCCAAAAAGGCCGGAGACCGGTTGCCCTTGAGCTGGCTCCACAACACCAAAATAACACAAAACTGCACCAAAACGGTCGAACAAAACCACCAAACCGGTCGACCGAATCCTTTCCAAAGGACTGGCCCAACCCAAAAAACCGCCAACCGGTCGAACGGCAAAGGGGACCTGTTCGACCCAATTGCACCAGTAAAAACCTCTTGCCGCATAAAAAACACAAATGGTCGAACAACACGAGATCGACGGTCGACCGAAAACGGGCAGTAAAATCCAATTCATACCAAAATACACCGGTCGACCGAAACAACAAAAACGGTTGAACGAACATTAAGTTATTTTGAGTCGTCGGTTGGACGAGGTCTTAAGGCGATCAACTGTTTTGTGGTCTACACCCCCAACCGACTTAAAACAGTGTTTCAGTCGAATGGCAAAGGGGTCCTGTTCGACCAAAAGCCACCAGTAGTGTCCTCTCTTCGCTTAATATGTACCACCGGTCGACCATCCAAGGGTATCGTTTGACCGGTGCGAGAGATAATGCCAAAATTACACTACAACCGGTCGACCGAACCAAGCTACCGGCCGACCGTTACAGTGCAGAAAACTGTTGCACAGGTCCGACGAGCCATCCGGCCTACCGTCGACCACTCCAACACTCACGAAAGCATAAGTGAGTATCAAAGTAAAGCTTGACATACATTGAAGGCTTGAAGAAGCCTTTGAAGACCCAATGATGAGTTTTTCCCTCACGAACCCAAACTCCGACGACAAACCAATCGAGTCACGATCTACTCAACTCCGGAGAACGTTTGGGCTTCACCTCGCCTCACCGAAACCACCCTCTCTGGCACCTCCGAAAGCCTCAGAGTAGGGAGAGAGAGAGAGAGAGAGAGAGAGAGAGAAGCGAGAGAGAAAAGCGAGAGAGAGAAAAAAACCCACCAACCTATACTCTTCTCCTCTATTCTCCACCATCCACCTCATCTCCACCAACTCAATCCCAACCCTCCATCATAATCCACCAATTAGCAACCTAAAAGGCAATTAACCCAATCAATAAGGGTTTAGGATATTACATGTTGCAACACTTGCTCATTTGTTGCATATGGCACCATGACACGGAATTTTGCTGCAACCACTGAGCAACATGTATCCCCCTTTCACTGCACATGTCGCCTCCTCCTCGCTAGCACCCAACATGTTCATGCAAACCTCATTCCAATCATGATCTAAGGTTGCACACACATGCAGACCGTCAATATGAGGACCACTAAGAATAGCTACATCTTGTAGCGCGATTGTCATCTCCCCATGTCTAAAATGGATGGTGTGAGTCTCCGACATCCACCTCTCAACCACAACACGGATCAAGTTCCAATTTAGTTGCAGTCGAGGCAAACGAGACACAGTAGCAAATCCAGCAATATCTAGCAAATCTCATATTCTATCATCTTCCACAGTCCACATGTTGAACTGAATACCGTGCTCGATACACCTAATATCTGGCAATTACTCCTGGAAAAATAATAATTACTTAAGGTCTAATAAAAATAATACATGTAATTTTTAATTTGATAATCAAAACACTTATATTTTTGAGAATCAAATATGGCCTATGATTCTTTTGTAATACTAGTACTGAAGGATCCATAGGACTATGAGAAACGTGTGAAGTAGACATTTTGCAACTGTTTAAAAAGAACAAACCAAAAAACATGAGTTAGTATTGAACAAGCTAGAAACAAATTGCAAACACATGAAAACCATCATTTCTTTTAAAAAATATCAACACAAGTGTAAATTCACATCAAACATGTAGAATATTTAACAATATTATCAAAATCTAAAGAGCATGTGAATTTAAACAGTATATAAATCTCAAGCTTATTCGTAATCTTCTAATCTATGTTAAAAAAAGTATAGCAATAACCTTCTAATCTTACATCCTACATCTACGTATATATCACAATAAACTATGCCCTACATCCCAAACAATAATATGTTGCAACGATGAGTTCATCCTACTTTCCTCCTCACTTCCTCCTTTAAATTGTTCTCTCTTTGTATAATGTAATGCACACATGTAAACCTCGGACTAACCAAACCCTAAACACAACTAATCAAATCAGAAAGATTCATTGAAAGATGGAGCACAAGGAACACATCTATCTATTCACAATACAAGTTGGGCAACTTCAAACCTCACACATGCATTTATTCATTGAACACTACCCAACAACAACTAATTCTACTTGACATGTATATTTCTATTTGTAGTCTTCTATGCAACGCGAGACCCAAATCAATTTCTAAACACAAACAAGTAATTCAAATCAATTCACACCAATCAAGTCAAATGTTAACAAAAAAATAAGCTAAATGTACCTACAAACGAATCAAACACGTGAAACCAGCATCAAGAGGTCTAAAATCGCCGGAGAGAGGGAGGAGGAGAGGGAAATCGACGGTTATGGGAAGAAGTAGGGAAAGATGACTGGCTGGCGGTCTCTTCTACCCTACTGAAAAACGACATATTAGATGTCTTTTTTGCCTGTAGTGAAAATGACATCTGTCATTAAGGATAAAAACGACATCCGTGATGTCATTTTCTGTTAATGAAAACTTCATCACATGTCATGTTTTTTAGGCTCATATTGTGCCAAATAAGTTTTTCAGCTTTATATTCTTCTAATTTTATTTTTATTTTTCATGATTATTTATATTGTAATAAATTTAAATTCTACCAATACTTCTGATGTCCACCCAAGTGTAATGAAGAAATAAGAACAACCTTTGGGAAAAGCTAGTGGTATATCTTGTGTAATTGACATTAATAATCTCAAATCTGTATAACTAATGTTATTGTTAATCTTGTAATAAAGAACAATATGAGTTCGATAAACATATCCAAAGAGATTTTTTTATATTCCAAAGGAAACAAAATTGGAAATTTGGTTACGAAAACTATTGACCAAAAATAAAAATTATAAATTTATAGTATTAAAATAAAGAAAACAAAAGAAAATATACTTCTTTGATTACTACGAAGATTATTAGCCAAAAAGTATTCTAAAAGACATTCTTGAAAAAAAAGACTATGCCTTGGTCTTAAAAGTAGTTTAAAACAACTTGAAGCTTTCCTTTAAAGATGAAGAATATAATATGTTCATCCACCCTTCGATCATATAAAAGTTAAAGTTGGAAAAGGAGAAATAAAAGCTACACCTTTAAAGCAAATTCAATAAACAACAAAGGTAGCCAATCAAACACAAATATCCCAAATGTTTGAACTAATTACCTACACCAATCTTATTCTAAGTATAATTTATAAACAAACCTAAAGAATTGAAGAAATGTTGGCTAAATTTTTCGAAAAACTCTTCCCTAGTAAGACCATTCTAATAATATGTCCTAATCATAGAATAGAAAAATTACATCAATCTAAAGATTAGAATAGAAAATTATAGCTAGCTAAAGAATAGAAATTACTTTCAAAATAATCATCGAATAGAAAAAAATAAAACTTGGTGGAGAAGAACGTTTGTAATATGAAGAATATATTGGTGAACCTAAAGAATTAGCTAAAAGAATGTCTTGATTAAAATTGGTTAATAAATCCTCGTATCAAGATAGTTCATAATCTTCCAATTCAGAAGATGATACTAATAGAATAAACAAAATAATATATACACCAAAAACTTTTAAAACCAAAAATTATTATATAAGAGCTACACTTGTTGATCTTCAATCTGAAGAAAGTTTTGACTTTCGTTTGTTGGGCAATCTTCGATCAAGTGAAATATTAATTGATGGTCTGACTAAATCTTCGATCAAGTGAAAACATTAGGTAAATCCATCACCAAAAATCTTAGTGATGTAAATCTTCTCCCCGCGCTCTTAAAGCGCCTCGTTTGGACACTTTGAGCCATTAATCATATTAATCCCCCTTAAGAAAGGTTTGAGAAGACTAGATGGTCCTAGTAGTTTCCAAAGATCTGGGAACATAGAAGAATTAAGAAAAGAGCGTACAACATGAAATGAAAAATTAAAATTGTTGAGTTAAAAAAAGGGAAAAAATAACAAAAAATTAAAAAATTGGAAGAATATGCACATGGAAAACTTATTTGGCAAAGTAATGAAAATGACATCACTGATGTCGTTTTTACCTAAGTCATGTTGAACTTACGACAGGTCGGTCGGGGGTCTCGTTTCATTGAGAAACGTGTAAATCATCAGTCGATGTATTAACTTGAATTGAATGCAACGTGATTATTTGAAGGCAACTAAGATACACATATTATGTAACTTACGTCGAGTGTTTTAATCAAAATTGTATGAATCAACTCAAATTATTATATCTAAGCGTTAATTCTTGTAGGGTAAAACATATAGTGAGAGATTTGTTGAGTCTATGAGTTTGATTAGGAGTGCGGGGGTGGCAGCCCCTGCGGGGGACGTGATGTTGATCCGTTTATCCATTTATAATTCTCAACGTAGATAAATAGATTAACATATGGAATACAATAATAGAGTGTAAAAACAAACTCACGTCCCCCGCAGGGGCTGCCACCCCCGTATTTTTTATTTAGAAAAAAATAGCATCTCGATTTTCAGATAAAAACACAACATCTCAGATTTCTTTTTAACTTAGGTAAAAACAGCATCACTGATGCCGTTTTCATATAGGATAAAAACAACATCAGTGATGTCATTTTTAGTTAATGAAAACGGCATCACTGGTGTCGTTTTTAAGGTGTATATTTTGCCAAATAAGTTTTCAATGTGCATATTCTTCCAATATTATTATTTTTATGATTATTTTGAAAAAAATCCTTACAAAACGTGTTCAATTTCTACAAGAAAATAAAACTAAAGAAGAAGATATAATTGAGAAAGAAGAGGAAGGAGAAGTATATATTTATTAATTCAAAGACATACGTAAAACAAAATTGGAAATGTAATATACTTTTACTAAGAAAACATTTCTCTATTTCACCAACACCCTTATTGATATTGAAACGAGTGTGATTTATACCAGAGAATATTTCATCCAACCAAACGATTTCTAGAAGACAACCCACGTACTCTATAATACAAATGGAAACATCCTTCAAGTAAATAGAGAGTTCTGAGGGCTAGTATTTGTAATAAAGGAGGGAAAATTTGACTTTCTATGTCTAAGTGTCCTAACCTCTGGAAAAAAAACCCCCACTTTGACATCCTCTGAAAAAATATACATATCTTTCCACTTCATCCCAAAATAACTCTGCCTAAATCGTGGGACCACTAACGTCCTCTGGATCCCTCTCTCTCTCTCTCTCTGTATGTCTCGATATTTTAAATTGTTTTAGAAATCGATCGGGTTCAATGGTACTCGACGATACACGATAAATAGTGAGAGTCGATGTGTATGCTCGATAGTTATACTTGGCTATGGTTCGGTTGAACTCGATATGTGTTACATAGAAACTCGATGATGCTCGATTGCGCTCGATGGTCATCATGATAAATGTTCCCATGTCGAAGTGAAACAACACATCCGTGATGGGACATTTCACTTCGGTAAGGGACAAGTCATTAATGTGAAGAGACACAACCGTTCGACATTCCTTCCTTTTGAGGACACAACCTTTCATTATTGGCGAAGATGCGCAACCATTCATTACAAGGTCTATAAAATCCGAGGTTAGGGTGTCTTCCATTTGGTTGTCTATTCGATTCGTCGCCCCCACCAAAAAAATGGTCTTCGAACGCAATGCCAACAACGACTAATCTGACGAAGCTGAGCACATCCTTAGTTTACCAATATGGGGAGGTTGTCTCCCCGTTGAAATACCAGGAGTTTTACCTCTACCCTACTGCACGTGTAGGTGTGGTTTGAAGGCAACGAAGCTGTGGTTCAACACTTCGAACAAGATTAGCAAAATGCTCTATGTGTGTGGCTCCTCGAAGCCAACCCTTCGTTGTCAGTACTTTGTCTAGGAAAATGGAACACCAGTACCACCGGTGGATAAACCCGACCATAGCGTAAAAGACCCAGGGATGCGGAAGCTTGTCTGGAAGGCTGCTAAGTTGAGTCAGAGCCAAGAGATAAACAAAACTATTTTTTGGGCTTGCAAACGACATCTAAGCATATCATTCTCTTCCAATTAACTTGGAAGATATTTATAATTTTTGTGTGTTTGTGTTTGTATTTGTGTTTGTGTTCTTTCCTTCTTTCCTTCTTTCCTTGTACCTCGGTAATAGTTCAATAATAACTCATTCTTAGCTAAATGTTTGTGTCTGTGTTTTTTTGGTTTAGCTTCATATTTATGTTTGTGATCTCTCATTGTTCCCTCTAAGTACCTTGATAGTAGTTCGATAATTACTCGATAATAACTCGATGGTCTACGATTGGAACGAACCATCATTTATCGGAAATTTTTCAAACACACAGTCTGGATAAAGTTTCTCTCCTTGTTCCCTCTTAGTACCTCGATAGTGGTTTGATAATTACTCTATAATAACTTGATGGTCTATGATTGGAACGAACCATCATTTATCTGAAACTTTTCAAACGAACAGTCTGAATGAAGTTTCTCTCCTTGTTCCCTCTTAGTACCTCGATAGTGGTTCGATAATAACTTGATGGTCTACGACTTAAACAAACCATCATTTATCAGAAACTTTTCGAACGAACAGTCTGAATGACGTTTCTCTTATTGTTCCCTCCTTTTACCTCGATAGTAGTTGGATAATAATCCGATCGTTTACGACTTAAACGAACCATCATTTATCGGAAACTTTTCAAACGAACAGTCGGAATGAAGTTTCTCTCATTGTTCTCTCTTTTTACCTCGATAGTAGTTCGATAATAACCCGATAATAACTCGATGGTCTACGACTTAAACGAACCATCATTTATTTGAATTGTAGGGTTTATGATTTTAAAAAAATAGTTTGATAATAGCTCGATGGTCATTGTACAGTTTCGAAATAACAATTTCGCCCGTTCAATTCAGTCTTGTCATTCTACCACGATAGAGCTCGACGGTTGCTTGACGTTGGTCGATGGTTGTTCTATTATCTCTTCGACTACGCCGTTTGCATGAGGAAGATTGAAACAGTCACACTATTCATAACATTCAAATATTAACAAAAAACAATGTAAACAACATAACTGCTTGTGTATTGACTACACATTTACAAAAAAACAGGGTTATCGAAGTTTGAAATTAATACCTACACAACAAAAACCAAAAAGTATCATAGAATAAAACATTAATTAGAATAACTAGAATAACTAAAATAACATCGCCATCTTCCTAGTCCAGCCGGTGTGTTCTTCGAAGTCAGGAGGGACTTCAGCCAGGGGGAGGGCATTGGGTCAGGTATGGGTGTCTTGGTGAGGCAGGTCGCCCCGTAATTGGGGCAAGTGTGTTCCAGGAAGAGGGGTGTTGGGGTTGGTGTCCTCGGGGTGGAAACTACGCAAACCAAATAATGGTACATCAGTGGACATTAACTTATAAACACAAGTAACTAAAAAATAAAAAAATAGACGATTAAAACCTACCACTATCGATGAGGATGTCTACCACCGTGTCTTGTACGATGGCCAAACGGTGCTCCACGTCGGTGATTATGTGACGGAGTTCTGCCAGGGTTTGCTTGACCTCCAGTGGTTACGAAGGCAGATGTACCGGAGACATAGCGTCATGCACGTAGGAGGTGCATCTCTGGCGTCGTGGGGCCCTACAATGCCAGGTCACTTGCACCGGCCCAGTTGAGGACCAAACACACACATGTCATATGGTGTAACCGCACAAGCAGATGATGTCTTCGATAGGTGAGACCTCAACGATGTCGTCGTTGCGCATCATTCTGGGACTGGAATGTGGTTGAGGGAAGAGGGCGTTGGCAAGAGAAATGTAATGGTGTAAGGCAGAAAGAAGATAATTTTGTTTTATACTATCCTGATGACAAATGCGACGTCTGGAGAGAAGGTAACCGAACCGTTGGAAACACCCTGGATTATCACTCATTTCAGTCGTGCTCTTATGGTTGAGAGAATATCGAGCTCATGTTGAGTACATATCGAGTTCATCGATCCCAACATAGAAAACTCTCTTTTTCCATCATATCGTGCGCATATCGAGCCTCCCATTGGTATGGTTTTTCACACTTTGCTCATAACTAACGAGACGTTTCGACAGAAGGAAACTCGATCGTCGAAAACACCCTAAAAATGTACCATTGATAATCGCGTAATCTATCGAGCTTAGATCGAGTACGTATCAAGCTCATTGATCCCAACATAGCGTCACCTCGAACCACACATCGATACACTTTCACGCTCCCCTCTTAATTTCCGAGTTGACGCTTGGTGATAAGGTAAGTGAAACGGAAAAAACATCATCAATGATTGTGTTGTTGTTGGTCGAGTAAACTATCGAGCCACTATCGAGTGCATATCGAGTTCATCGATCCAAACAAAGACGACTCTCTTCCTTTATCATATCGAGGTCACATTGTACTGCCATTGTGCAGTATTCACACTTCGCTCTTAATTACTGACGTGACGTCTGAAAGGAAGGAAACCAAACCGTCAAAAGTTTTCTCAGTAATAGTGTTGTTGTAGGTCGACTAAATTATCGAGCTACTATCGAGTGCATATCGAGCTCATCGTGTGGATGGTGTATCAACGTCATCAATATTGCCAACAAAGAAGACTCTCTTATGAACTCTATAACAAATTTCGAGAAGTGGAAATATAGGTAGAGGTATTTTGAAAAAATGGAAAGATAGATATATTTTTCAGAGAATGCCAAAATGATGGTTTTTTCCCAGATGTTGGGTCACTTAAGGCATAGAAAATCAAATTTGAAGTGCCTACGAAAACTCGTTTCTTTTAAGAGAACTACTATTCATTGCCGGAAAAGTACTTAAATCGCCCCCAACAATTACCATTTTACCCTTCACAATTCATTTAATACCTATTTCGTCCCGTTTCTTAAAATAAGATTTCTGCCTACATTTTTCTCATTTTCTCAGTAAAAACACCACGAAAATGTCTGGCGAAGCGCTTGGATTCGGTGAAGTAAGCCCAACAAAAAAAATCGGGTCGAAGGTCTGGGTAAAACGCCCCCCATAGGGGAGGCGTCTTAGCCAGACGCCACCCCGAAGGGAGGGGCGCTTTACCCAGACACCTCACCTTAGCTAAGACGCCCGTCCGAAATAAAATTAAAAAAATCTTAAAATTATACGGTGTGTTATCTCAAATTATTTGAGGTTCCGTTGCAAGTTTTTCGGTGGTAACATGTCGAATTACAATGAGTTTTTTGCAAGTGATGAAGATTCAAAAATTTCCAAATCAAACAATTTCAAGATCCAAATTTTCCGGGTGGTAAAATTTCCCGACTAACATTTTTTTAATAAAAAAATTCAATTTTTTTTGGATTTTGAAATTGTTGGATCTGGAAATTTTTGAATCTTCATCACTTGCAAAAACTCGTTGTAATCCAACCCGTATAATTACCAATTAATACCAAAAAATTGGAATGGAACCTGAAATAATTTGAGATAACACACCGTATAATTTTAAAAAAAATTTATTAAAAAAATAGGGGGGGGCGTCCGCTGGAGCCGCCTTCCACATGGGGGTGGCGTCTTAGCCATATGCCTGCCCCATGGGGGAGGTGGTTCCACCAGGCGACCTTTTTTCTTTTTTTATTAAAAAGAAGTTGGACATTTTATCAGATTCGAGTACACCTGGGTATCCGTTAGCTCATTTCCTGACTTCCGAAACATTGTTTTTTTATGATTATGAGAGAGAAAAATGAAAAGAGAGGTGCGATTGGAGAGTTAAATGTCGAGATATATGAGTAGAAATGAGAGAATTGCGAAATGGTAATTCGTACGGACGATTTAAGTAGTTTTCCGACGACGAATAACAATTCAGTTCTTTTAATCAAGGATTTAAATGAATAGATAAATTTTTTTTGGGGGACACCATTTATTAACTATTTGGCGGCATTATATGTTGATAAAGAAGGAATCGGCTCCGACAATATTAAAGAGAAAAAAAACTTACCATCTAGTTCAGAGAACAGCGTAAGATCTTATTACTGCAACAATTAAGGGTGATATAAGGAGAAATTTTTAGTGACATATCAGAAGGGATAAATAATGTTATGATTGGACAAAAACTTGAAAGAGTTTCCATGTCACTTTTAAAGAAGTGATTTGGAAGGTTTCAGTGACGATTTTTGAGAAGTGACTTGGTTTCCAAGTCACTTACTCACTTTAATGCAAAGTGATATCTTATGTCTACATTTTCTTTAAAAGCACGTATACTTTTAAGTGATAAATGATAAATGTTTTTAAGTAACGATTTTTTAAGTAGCATTTAAATATCTTATGTCACTTTTTTAAATAGCATGTTACAAATTTTGTGACACTTAAATTTTTAATCATTAAAACCTATTTTTGTAGTACGGCAGGAATGTTAAACATTGTTTATGAATGTCAAACCTGTTTTAGATATTATACTTAATTGTGCAATCACTTTAAAGAATATCTATATAATTGTTACAGAGGATTACTATTCGTCGTCCCAAAACTACTTAAATCGTCCGCTTAATTACCATTTTGCTTTTCACAATTCATTTAATACACATTTCGTCCCGTCTCTTAAACTAAGGATTCTGCCTACGTTTTCTTCACTTTACCAGTATCAACACCATGAAAATGTCTGGCAAAGCGTCTGGATCCGGTGAAGTAAGCACAGGAAAAAAATTCGTGTCGGGCGACTGGGTAAGCCGCCGCCCCTATGGTGGGGACATCTGGCTTGGACGCCCACCCCAAATATATTTTTTAAAATTTAATTTAAATGGGACATTTTACTATATTCGAGTACACTGGGGCGTCCGCTGACTCCTTTCCTAGCCTCCGAGACATTCTTCTTAATAATTGGCGTCGGCTTGGAAGAAGAAAATGAAATACGAACCACCGCGCATTTATTGGAAAAAGTTAAGTACCATCCAGACGAGGTACTGAGAAAGTCAAGAAGAAAAGAGTAGGGACTAAATATATGCCGACAAGAAAGAGGCGTCACCCTTCTATATGGATCGTCGTGGATGCGGAAATCACACGTGTTGTCTTAACTTAAGATGTTCAGGACCGCGGATGAGGCCACTTCATTAAGGTTGGGATGAGAGATAGCTATTTCAATCGGCGAGCCGGGTGGGAATCAGACATGCTCGTTCGTTCGGCAGTGGTGGATCAACCTCTCAAGCCAATAAGCATCCAACCGTCCGGAAGGTCATGGAAATAAGGGATTTTAGGGGATCGGAGTAGCTCTCATAACATGATTCTGGATTTTAGGGGATCGGAGTAGCTCTCATAACATGATTCTGGATTTTAGGGGATCGGAGTAGCTCTCATAACATGATTCTATTAACTCAAGAGAGAATCTATGTATTTCCACATTGGTGAGGGGTCTTCGGTGGGCCAGGACCCGCGACTCGAGAGACCGCTTCTGTGTGAGGCGTTTGGAGCTAGGCTGAGGTACGATCTAGGCATTCCTGAAAGAACTAGGGTTGACTATTTTATGGAGCATGGGCAATGGCGTCTACCGCCACCCACATCTGCGGACATGCGAGTGGTCTGGACCAAGATTTTGGGAACACCTATTGTTGGGGGAAGAGACACACTTGTTTGGTGAGGAGCGGGGAACGCACATTTCTCAATGAGACTGGCGTGGGATAGAGTGCGCGCAAGGCGAGAGGAGGTTCCTTGGGCTCCCTTTGTCTGGCATACACAAAGGGTCCCTAAGCATGCCATTTTGGTCCGGCGTGCACTTAGAGGGAGAATAACTACACATGATCAACTGAGGCACGCCACATAGACACAATACAATTTCTCATTTTCTTTTGCCGTTGCATTCTCAGATGCCCCGAGAGACATCCTTTCCTTTGGAGAGTCATTCCCCACCCAACAAGACCCCCGAGTTGGTTCATGCGCGCGCAAACGAGCACCGACCGCGTGTGGAACTATGACCAATAGAGTCAGACATATAGTGTCTTTATTCCAAATCTTCGTGATGAAGGGTTTCTTTCTCTGAGGGCGCGGGACGCTCGCTCCGTCTGTGCCTGCCTTCCATACCACCACAGACAGGTCGTTCTTGGGTGGATCCCGCTCCCGACCGGGGGGAACCCGGCTCCACCTCCAGTTTCTTCAAGCTTCCTAAGTCATCGATCGCTTCACCCCTTGTTCCCTCCATTCCATTGCCCTAGGAGCCCTAAAAGGGTGAGTTCACGTACACCCAATGCCTACTGAGATAACGCTAACTTATTCCAATCCTCAGTCAGTTAGGAAGATTGGCCACGATCTGAGCAATACCACCCATCCTACCCTACCATCTATAGGCGATCGTCTGTCCTACAACCGCCCGAAGAGGAACTGCAGTGATCTTTGCTTATAGTATGTATGCCTACGTGCGTCAAGGATCAAATCAGTCATTTCTAACTGTCTAGTTGGCAGGCCAGCGGGGGACAATGTACGATGTGCGAGCAAGAGAAAAAGGTGATGTGTCCGAGCAAGAGTGCCCTCTTTCTAGAGACAACTGGCTTACATTGATTATGGTGCTAACCTAGGCAAAACAACGTTCGACTTGCCTGTGAAAAGCATATTGCTATTCATTCTAATATGGGACAACAACTGTGAAGGACTCGGATGATTGCTTATATCGAGTCTCTATGTTGGCTCGAACCCGCAGCTTCCGCCTTGACAGGGCGGTGCTCTAACCAATTGAGCTACAATTCCTGTGAAGTGTTAACCAAATTAGAGGAAGATGAAGAGAGAGTGGTGGTAGAAAAATGAAATGAAGAGATATATAAGTAGAAATGAGAGAATGACAAAATAGTAATTCACACAGACGATTTAAGTAGTTTTCCGGCGACGTATAACCGTTGTTGTACTTGTCTCATACCCACGTAGGAAACAAGTATTTAGCGAGCATAGATATGGATTATAGTAAACAAAGATATGTACTGTTTTGGCAAGTTGGTACAGGTATGACCTTACCTTCTCATTTGCTGTATTTACAAACCTAATTTCATCTCCAGTGCCATCTCGTATGTTGAGCTTGCCAATACCATGTTCTATTTACGAATGCTAGGTTCTTCTTTGACATCCATGGTGGTACTTCTAAAAGAATTCTAATTAACGTAAACAATGAAAAGAACAAAAGTGACTTCATCATGGACATCGAAGCAAAACGAGTAAAAAATATTAAAAAGATTTGGCGACGAACGAAATCCTCCTTTCTATGTCTTAGATATGTTTTTTCGAAAAGTAAGTGATATATTAAATAAAAGGTTTTGAGCTATGAATAACAAACAAAATCGAAGTTAAGTAACAAGTAAACAATATCTGCCTTCAAGGAAAGCAAACAAAGTTTCGGTTTATACCTTACAAAAAGCAAATAAAGAGGTCTTCGTAGTGTCCAAAAATGTTTGCTAAGCTTCCATTAGCGTCTCCTAACATGCTAACCTTGCTATATATGTCTTTAGATATATTATTAGAAAAGTTTCTCGTGTAATGTTTCACAGCAAGGGCAAAAGTGTCTTTCGCAAATTCCACTAACGATGTTTAGGAAAGAATGAGGTAATAGTTTGGGGATATTTAGTGTGACGGTTTGAACTTCAGAGAATCCAGTAATACGCGTCTCTTACGAAGGAGGCTAAATTTAATTTACCGTAGATAGTATCTTAGACTTTCTTTCATGTTACATATCAAAAAACATTAGACCAAACTTCCAAGACCAGTACATGGAAGTAAGCCTGGGACTCGTGCCTTGCCTTACGGTGCCGTGCCGTGCCGGGCACGGTGGCCGGACCCTGGCCCCGACACGGTAGCCTAGGCTGAGTCGGATACAACACCTTGTTTGTTCATATTCTTCGAAACAGGCCATGCCGGCCTAGCACGAATCCTAGGTCTACATGGAACTTCTAGATGACATTTGTAAGTAATAACTATCTTATTTCTCACCTACTTTCTTTTTTAGTTCCATTAAATCTCACCCAAAAATTACATACTGGAATAAGAATTGTCTTTTTGCATTGTATTGATTGAAAATCCCATGAAACAAGACTCATCCCATATGCAAATTAAACATATACTCATACAAATTCCAAACTACTCTCTCCACTCCAACGTATATATAAAACCATGCATGCGCAAACACCACTCTCCAGACAACAAACACTTGAAACATAGAATCAATTGCACTAGTACGCAGTGTCCCTCTAGTTATCACAAAAGATGAGGAAGGAGGTGGCTGTGGTGATCGTGGGGGCCGGTCCGTCAGGGCTGGCGACGTCGGCCTGCCTTAACTTGGAGGAGGAGGATTGCCATAGCTCTCTTTGGAAGATGAGAACTTATGATAGACTCAAACTTCACTTGGCCAAAGAGTTTTGCCACCTTCCTCACATGCCCCATCCGCCCAATGCGCCTACTTTCATCCCCCGTGCAGACTTTGTCAAGTATCTCGAAGACTACGTTAAGTATTTTGACATCCGGCCATCTTTGTGCAGGTTCATATTTAGTTACTTCAACTTCTTTTTGATAGTGGTTACTATCAATCTATCATACTAATGTTGTTTGGTTGTGCGCTACTATAAATAGTAGTGGAATTTAGATTAATATAGTGGTACGGAAAATCAAGTAATGGTATTGCATTTGAAGTTTAAGTTGACTCCACATGCATGTAAACTAGGAAACATGCATTTAATCTAACCGGTACCGTGTAATGTTTACAAATAAACATCTCAAGGCGGTCTAAGAACTTTTGGTATCGCAATTGGTAGTCTTTAATCCTGGAATAACAATAAGTTGGAATAAAATATAAAAATTATTAATATATAAAATATATAATTTTCAAATTAATTTATAATTAGTCAACATGTTAATGATAAGATAGGATATTGTATCATTGGTCTAAACCAAACATCTTAATTACCTGTTAGACCAAATGCATGTACGCTGGTTTTCATGTTCAATCAACGTGTTAATTATGAAATAGTTATTCTTTAAATAACTAGATAAAGTGAAAAAAAAATATGATGTGACTCGCTGAAGGTGTAGAAATAACCAAAAATGGTTTGTACACTAGAATTGTATGTTCACATCCAAAAGCTATCGATTGTATGTTATATTATAAATGATTATATAATATATATTGAATATATATTATGAGAAGGGATCCACTGTAATTTTTGTTATCATCAATTTACCTTTGTTAATAACTTAAATTTTAATTTTCAAATAGAAAATCCAACCAATTATTCTTGATCTATGACTCATATATTATACGTATACATAGGTTAGTGGAATCAACCTTCTTTGATGACATAACTGGAATGTGGATGGTGCGGGCAAAGAATAAGAAGAGAGGAGAGATAGAGGAGTATGGTGCCACCTATTTGGTGGTGGCCACCGGAGAGAACAGCAAGCCCTACTTGCCCAAGTTTGCCAGAATGGAAAGCTTCACAGGAGTAGTGGTGCACTCAAGCGAGTACAAGTCTGGATCCATGTACATGGGAAAGGAGGTGTTGGTGGTTGGCTGTGGCAACTCCGGAATGGAGATCACTTATGATCTCAGGGGCAATGGCGCCATAGCGCCATAGCAACAGTTGTCGCTTATGATCTATAAGTTATAGAGCAAGGATAGAATGAGCTCTGGGCTCACTTAAGCTAAATGAGCTCCCAATGATCTAACCGTTGATCTCAATTTGAAGGGTTGTGAGTCATTTACTTTAAGTGAGGGTACTTCAATAATTTTGTAAGACTTTTTCACTCATCCCCAATTAAATCCAGTAAATATTGGGATTTGTTACAAATCTTCTCCCTTCCAATTTCGTTGTCTTCCTCATCTCCCTCCCAATCTTCTACATTTATCTCCCCTCCCCCTACGACTCCTCCTACGTCCCCTCCCCCTTACGACTTCTCTAACACCCTCCACAATGCCCCTTCCAATTTCGTCTTTGTCTCCCTCCTCTCCATCCCAATCCTCCACGTCTATCCTCCACTACGCCGGAATCATTGGGAACTCCAATGATTGTTGCAACTGAAGATATTGGGTTGATTTGTTGCTATTTGGTTTGAGATTGGATTTACTAATTTGGTTTGGTTTGATTTGGTTTTGGAATCAATGTTGCCCCTTTTGGATAAATATCATCAGTAAGATAATATCCCATATTATATCGAGAACTGTTTACCTCAAAAGTCACAGGTGGAGCTCGTCCTTCCATTACGTCATCAAAAACCGAAGATCGTTGCAGGATGATGCATTACATACATTGCATCATATGTCTTTCAATTAGATTACTTTTATATCAATAAATGCTACTAAGGTATGTGTTTAGTCTTATTTACAGAATACAGGGACCTGAATGCAAATTACCCACATCCCGAGCATAAACGCGTGCAAAAGACTCATTTCTATCATAAAGACCAAGCTCAAGATTATCGGGTTTCAAATGGAAATGCATCCAAGCATAAAAGCATTCAAGACCTAATTACAAAAAGGACAAGGACTTAAGCACAAAAGTAGACAAGGACTTAATTGCAAAAAGCCAAGAACCTAATTGCAAATTACGAGTAACTTTTATTATTATGGAGAAAATCTAAAGAAAATCAATGTGGATCTCCAAATATATAAAGAAATAAAGTCGGAGATCAAAAGAAAGAAAAGAATCAATCCAGATGCGCAAAGGATATTGAGATCATACCATAAACACACAGGAAAAATCCGGATTAAATCGGAGCTAAAAAGGTGGCGAATCCGCCGCACCTTATGTACAAAATCCGGCGAATCTGCCGCAGTAAATTAGATTCATGCTCTAAAATTTTTACCGGTTGCGTGTTGACGTGTGTATTTTCCTATTTTATACCTAAGTCCCTTGTATCGGCTATAAATAGCCCTGAAACGATGTTGTGAGAGTCCTTAGCTTATGTTCTAGTTTTTATTCCTTAGTTTAATAAATTTCTGTTGTTTTATCTCTTGTTTTTAGTTTTCTTTTGTAATTCCTTTAGGACCCCTTCTCCTCCTTTCCATCCATGAGTTTCTAACTCTTTCCAAAGGGTGGGGTGTAGGATTTCATGTTTAATTATACATATATATTTTCGATTTTTTTTTATGTATAATAAGGATCAATTTTCAATTTTCTATAATTTATTTCATGCATGCATCAGTTTGTTTTAACATCTAGTTTCAAAACTCTATTAAAACAAACAAGGGCTCCGAAATGCATACCTAGAAGTTCTCAAAAACTTCTTGAAGATTCGGAGACGTTGGGGATGCTTCTCGCCGCGCCGGATGCCTCCGAGTATTCACCAAACTCTAAACAAGATCGGAGAGAGGGAAGCTAGTCTCTCAATCTCCGATAGGGTTTAGAATCCAATTACTAACCCCTCTTTAATTCCCTTGAGAAGATGATCTCTTAAGAACTAAAACTAAACTTAAGAATTAAGGGATTTTCGTGGAGAATTATGGAGAGAGAATTTTGCTCAAGAAAATAATGAATAAAATTTTGGAGGTAATGAGATAACCTTGTATTTATAGGTTCTCTCCAAATTACCTATTCATGTGCAACCTCTTTCCCATGATTCCATGCAAAATTCCATCTAACCATCCATTATTTATTAATAAATAATCTTAGCCACGAATTAAATCAATTATGGACCAATTCCATGCATGATCTAATTAATTCTTAAATTAATTCTGCATAAAACCGTCTGACCGGTCGACCGTCTGCGAGGTCCGGTCGACCGTTTAGACCTGGTTTCGGTCGACCGTTTAGGCACTCGGTCGACCGTTCGCAACATTAAAAGATTTCATCACAATGTTCGGTCGACCGACCGATAAATTCGGTCGACCGACCGATAAATTCGGTCGACCGAAAACGAACAGACGAAATCCCTGTTACGATGTGCACACATCCGGTCGACCGTGTAATATTGCGGTCGACCGTCCCACATCCGGTCGACCGTTTACTGTTTAGGGGTCGACCGTTTGTGCACTGTGTTGCAGACTTGTCAAATTTCGGTTTAACCCCTACAAAATTTGACATTTCGGGATTAGTAATAAATTCACAACTTTTGTAACATATTATCCTATGTAATGATAATACATTACACCCCATAATATTTACATCACATATGAATTCAATTTAGATTCTAATTATGTTATTAATCACAACATAATTTTGATTTTGCCTGTTCACCCCATGTGTCATATTTTCACATGAAACCCGACACATCCTATGAACTCAAAATCCCCATTTCTTGTTTCCCAGTTTTGTGGTGTGACCTATGGGAGGATCTAAACTAAGTTGGCAGTGATACTAAGAGCTTAATATCACAAGCTATAAGCGGTATCTAGCTACACATTATAGCTCCCAATTAGTTAGATGTCTTAATTCCACTCGAACCAAAACCCGATCCACTTAGTGATGGAGTGCACCACTTGTGTCCGTCCCTTGCCTCATGATATTAAGAATACACACAAAGTAGTATTGTGTCATCTTTGTATTAGTATTCATTTCTTGATCTGTTTAAGCTAGTTATAAATATGTGACTTAACTCAAATCACATTGTGCACATTATAACTTTGCTTTATCAAGGGGCCCACTAATATCATCACTCAATTAAGAGGGGCAATGATAATCTTTTGACTAACTATCTTCTCCAACAAAAGTTGTACTTAACCAACCAATGCCTTTACACTACACTGATTGATTGTTCAAGACACTGATCTAATTAAGTATTCCTTAAGTGATTAGATATAAGTCTCATATCAAAGGACCAAAGACACAGTAAAATATTAATGACACAGAAACACATTTCTATAATATTTTACTTATTAGGTCTATTCAGTATACAAAAGTAATATTTTCCTCTTTTGCATACCCGTGTTGTCACTCACTTGTAGAGCTACAATGATCTATGACCAACACAACAATCTTAACTCGGTAATTAATGTTCCATGTTAATTACCATGATTGCGAATATCTTTTGTTTTATGTAAACCAATATCTTTTAGAGCTCTACGGTTAAGGACCAAGAGCCTCTTCCTTAACACTTCTAAAAGACGAATAACATAAACAAGGAACAAAATGATTTCTCATTCAATTCATAATAATTGACATTTAAAAGTACAACTTTTAGAACACATTCCCTTCATGGGGGTGACGGATTTAGGGTGATGAGAAGAGAATAAGGTTATTATTTTAATTTCGTGTTAGGATATTTTGATTACTTGAGCTTGTGTTAAATCATTTATCATGTAATGCTTTATAACTAATATGATTTATTATAAGTTTCTGATTTCTCTAATCAAAACCCGAAATCTAAACCTCCACCCGCTGGACTCTCACCCTTCTTTGCTTTACTCTTAATTTGTTTTGTTGTTCTTGCTTAAGAAATTAAAAACCAAAAATCTCAAACCAAACGCATGTTTTCTCTCTCTTCCTTCCCTTAATTCGAAAATCACAGAAATAACAATATCTCTCCCTCCTTGTGTTCGACCCGTACTTGCCACGTCTTCATTGACGCCGTGCACTTGCGGTACAAATTTAATTCTCATCAAGTTTTTGGCGCCGTTGCCGGGGAGGCAACGCAGATTTTGTTTTTTGTTGTTGATTTCGATTTTATCCTGTTTATCTTGTGCGTGATCTAAATATTTGGATTTGTGTTTCAGGAGACAACAGAGTGCACGGCGAAATCCGGGCACATTCTGAGCTTAACGAGCGGCGGAATCGCCGCATACCAAGAACAACGTGCGGCGGAATCGCCGCATATTTGAAGCATCTGGGCTTCAAATTTTTCTGGGACGCGACTAATCTCTGGGTGGACACGGGAAGCTACTGAAATTTCGAGAGCGGGCGGTGAACCCGACTGAGCATTTCTTAGGTAACCTTTGTTGCCTTCTTTCCTCGTAATTTCTATTTTCAAAAAAATTCCTTTTATTAGAATTGCACGTGTTAGGGCAAAATTCCATAATTGGCAATAATTCAACTCTGACCTAAAATTGGAAAAATTAGAAAGGCCTTAGTGCATGCATCATTTAGTGTTTTGTATGCATTATTCTTGCTAAATTCTTGCAAATTAATTTTTGTTGAAGAGTGCTGGAGTCAAGGTACGTATCGTGTTTTTCATCGCTTGCATTTATTTAAGCATATAATCTAATTTGCATACAACCTTGCAATTGCCCCCAACTAAAGACCAACGTTTGACTATCTTTGCTAGATCTAAGTTAAACTATCTTAAGGGCAACTCCATAGGCAAAGATACGGTGGGGATTTCACCACCCTTCCGTGGCCCACAAATCACAATCCTAAAGTGTCACCCAAGCCTTAAATTAAAATCAATTAGACATTGACCCTTAAGGACTCGGACTCAATTAAGGAGAAGAATTGGTTTGACTTGCTATGACCTGAAGCCGATCGAATTTAATTTGGTGTCTAGAAAGTGTTTTTGTGTTGACGAAAGTCTTCCAAGCGAAGTGGTTGTCTAACTGGCACTGACTCTGTCGGAAGCGCCCCCACTAGCTATACACGGCCTGGCCAAGTTGGTTTGATTAGTGAGGGAGGTGAATCAAGCAAATCAATTCGACTCAACCAGTTAGGAGTCGTCTAGATCTAAGTGACACTAGGTCTAGGATTGTTTGAACCGTGCTTGTTTGGGAAACCTCTGACCGACCTTCTTTTCTATCTTTAGAGTTAAGTTTCCCTTCTCTTCTGAGTCATCTTCTTCTCACCTACTTATACGTTCTAGTCTCCTCCCCTTTACATTCTCTATTAGCATTTTAGGGTCAAGTCGAGAACTTGTGCTTGCTTAGCCTCATAAGGGTAAGAGTACTTGACTCAAGAGTGTTTTGATGGATGGTTACATGAGCAACCATCCATATCATTGTTGGGACCAGGACAATGCTTCCTGGTATTCTAAAGCCATGCAGGCTGGGGTGGCTCAGACTAACACCCCATATGGTTGGGACAATCCTAATTATATGACTGAGCAATCTTCATATTGGGGTAACATGAGAAAGGCACCGACTGCTAGACCACAATCTAGTTATGTTGGATCATATGCTGGTCAACGAACTGACACATTACAACAAACTTTTTCCTCCTTCATGCGTTGGGCTGACAACATTAGTGCACCGGTGGCTCCAGTAGCCGTACCATGCGACTGTTGCGGGTTGAGTGGTCATGTTATCAGGGAATGTCCTTATGTTCCCCCAGAGCCTGAGTATAAGCATACCTTTTCCCAAAATGCTCGATATGACCATTACACATCCGCGTATAACCCAAGAGTGATGGATTCGTGGGGAGACAATTCATATCCAAATTTTTATACTTCATTTTCGCCCAAATATCCTTCTCCCGAATACCCAGAACTCTACCAACACCCCACTTCAAATCATTGGACTTATTCTCAGCCCACCAACACCCAACCTCAAAATTTCCCGAGTTCTGACTCGAACCTCATAGTTGACCACATACCTGATACCTTGGAACAAGCTTTCCATACGTTCATGACAACTACTCAACAGTCCGTAGACAATATGGTACTGCAATTGAGTCAAATGTCGCAGCAATTAAGTGAGGAAAGTAACTTTTCGTGTCAACATGAGGATTCATCTTTTAGTATCGAACCACCACCACATACACAAATTCAAAGCACAATCTTTCAAAGTCAACTTCCTAGTCGGTCTGAGGGACTTGGAATTTCAATTCACGATCACTTAGTGGAGGATTCGATTTATATGGACCAATTTCATTATGAGTCGGCACATGATTGTGCCCTATCTTCTTGTCCCGTGGCCCTTGAGCCACATGATCTTCATGTTGCATCTCTTAAGGACTCACCTCTGGTGGAGCAAGATCTCCCTAGTACCCTCAATTTCAAACAACCTGATGAGAGTGTGCCTCTCACCATTGTTCCTGATCATCTTGGAAATGATGGAACATCAAGCAACTACATAGCTAATGAGGGTATTAGAAGTTCCTTAGAAGATACTTTGGGTATGAGACCCACTTTTTGTTCGCCTGGTGTGTCGGACATGCCTAACAAGGTTCTTGACCTCGTTCCGACACACCAGCCAGTTGGTTGGAGAGTTTGGATTGATGATCATAACTTCAACACCGCAACGGGAGAAACTCCTCTTCCGTTGCCCCTTAATTCCCAAACTCTCGAGAGGTTCAAGCTCTTTCAGTTTGATCCTTTGAATGAGACGCCTTTGCGTCCAATTCATGAACCTCTCAATTCATCTAGCGTTTTTTGTGAAGGCGGCCCACACATGCATTTTCTGGCCCCACGTGGTGTCATGTTTCCTTTTCAGGTGCACTGACCCACTCTTGAAGTTTCCATTTGATGTCTCTTGACAAATGAAGATGGGAACTTATGTTTGTACATAGTTATATATATATATATAAAATCATCTGTTGTATTTATCCCTTCTTTAGTATCTCACAGGTTTTTGAGGGAATTCGGGTTTTTGTCCATCAACAGAGCCATGAACTTTCCTTTGTACTTCACGTTGGTGAGATTTTTCCTTTTTCATGCATAAATCCATGTAGTATCTTGCTCACATTCATTGAGCACAATGCATGATTTAGGTGTGTGGGGGGGGGGGGGTGTTTATATATATATTTATCTATATAGCTGTCTTTTATTTCTAAAAAAAATCAATGTTTCATGACATAGCTTAAGATTGAACTGCCAAAACCCGTGTACAAATTGCATTGATTTTTTGTTCCTTATTATATAGTTCTGCTTGTAGAAACTATGACATAAACCTAAGTTCCAAAGAAATAACCCATTACCCTTAAGACATGTATGCACTTAAATTGGATGAATCAAATCTTTGAAGTGGTTGATAAAAAGCAGAGGTTGAGGAAAATATACCGGGAAGTGTGGACTTCTAATAGCAATTAAGCCTTGAGGAAAATAAAAGTAAAAATAAAGGAATGAGTGAGGAAACCAGATTCTGCAAAATGATTACAAAAGCCCAAGCCTTTGAGTCACTGGTCCATAGGGGTATCTTGAAACCCGGTAACTTGAGTCTACCAGCTCGGGATTATCGACCAAACTCGCTACACGAATGCAAACAGGGTAAAAGTGTCAAAAAGCAAATGTGTTGAATCGCGGAAGAAAAGAAGAAAAAAATATACTCAAGGCCCAAAGCTAAAAGAATGATCCATGTCATGGTTGATCCAAATGATACTTCACCACCAGAGGAGGCGTGCAAAATAATTTAAGTGATATCATGTGTAGAAGGGTTAGTGGTGTGAATGTTGGAGGAACAAAGACCAAGTCATATTTTTAATGAGTTAGATTTATATAATGAGCATGCAAGAATTCTTAGTGAGATGTATAAGGTTGAGGTAGGGATATTGAAAGTTGTTAATGGAATGTTGAATTAAGACTTTGTGGGTGTGTCAACTGAAAACCCTCACGAGACAAAACTCGTCCTCCTTGGCAACAAGGAGGTTTAAAGGCTTGTTGCACATGCTAAGTGCAACCGTGATTCCTACGAAAGTGAGTTAGGATTTCCCTGTTTTTATTTTTCGTTTTTGCTAGGGACTAGCAAAATCTAGGTGTGGGGGTATTTGATGCATTGCATACATTGCATCATATGTCTTTCAATTAGATTACTTTTATATCAATAAATGCTACTAAGGTATGTGTTTAGTCTTATTTACAGAATACAGGGACCTGAATGCAAATTACCCACATACCGAGCATAAACGCGTGCAAAAGACTCATTTCTATCATAAAGACCAAGCTCAAGATTATCGGGTTTCAAATGGAAATGCATCCAAGCATAAAAGCATTCAAGACCTAATTACAGAAAGGACAAGGACTTAAGCACAAAAGTAGACAAGGACTTAATTGCAAAAAGCCAAGAACCTAATTGCAAATTACGAGTACCTTTTATTATTATGGAGAAAATCTAAAGAAAATCAATGTGGATCTCCAAATATATAAAGAAATAAAGTCGGAGCTCAAAAGAAAGAAAAGAATCAATCCAGATGCGCAAAGGATATTGAGATCATACCATAAACACACAGGAAAAATCCGGATTAAATCGGAGCTAAAAAGGTGGCGAATCCGCCGCACCTTATGTACAAAATGCGGCGAATCCGCTGCACTAAATTAGATTCATGGTCTAAAATTTTTACCGGTTGCGTGTTGACGCGTGTACCTTCCTATTTTATACCTAAGTCCCTTGTATCGGCTATAAATAGCCCTGAAACGATGTTGTGAGAGTCCTTAGCTTATGTTCTAGTTTTTATGCCTTAGTTTAATAAATTTCTGTTGTTTTATTTCTTGTTTTTAGTTTTCTTTTGTAATTCCTCTAGGACCCCTTCTCCTCCTTTCCATCCATGAGTTTCTAACTCTTTCCAAAGGGTGGGGGTGACGGATTTAGGGTGATGAGAAGAGAATAAGGTTATTATTTTAATTTCGTGTTAGGATATTTTGATTACTTGAGTTTGTGTTAAATCATTTATCATGTAATGCTTTATAACTAATATGATTTATTATAAGTTTCTGATTTCTCTAATCAAAACCCAAAATCTAAACCTCCACCCGCTGGACTCTCACCCTTCTTTGCTTTACTCTTAATTTGTTTTGTTGTTCTTGCTTAAGAAATTAAAAACCAAAAATCTCAAACCAAACACATGTTTTCTCTCTCTTCCTTCCCTTAATTCGAAAATCACAGAAATAACAATATCTCTCCCTCCTTGTGTTCGACCCGTACTTGCCACATCTTCATTGACGCCGTGCACTTGCGGTACAAATTTAATTCTCATCACAGGACATTTAAGTCATTGTATGAACTTGGTGTGCCAAAAAACGAGTGTCATATCCACAAGTCAACCGACGCCACTGCCTCGAGGACAAGAGTGTTATTACCACTACACCCTTGATATTGGCCCCTCCAAGCAACCAGACAATATTTCCACACCCAGTGCATGCAATCGATACTTCCCATCATGCCTGGGAACCCACGCTGCTAACCAAAGTGAAGTAGTCGTGCTAAATCACTTGCATTAGGTCTTCAGAGGTACTCACCGCCGAAGTTGTTAATTACACCGTCGCAGAATTTTTCAAGTGTGTTTCATGTCGTGGATTCGCTTAGCCTAAGTATTCGTCCACCTCATCAACCGCAACACCGTACGCTAGCATACGGATCACCGCGGTACATTTTTGCAGACCAGAGATGCTCACCCTACCGGTGGCGTCTGATGTACGTTGGAAGAAGACATCACACGCCTCAATGGCACTCACAATGCGAAGAAAGACATGCTTTCGCATCCTAAATCGTTTCCTGAAAATGTTGTCAGGATAAACAGGGTCGGTAGAAAAATAATCGGAAATCAAACAGTTGTAACCAAGCTCCCAATCTCTATCTGGGTTCGAAGTTCGCCTTCTACGCCTCTAAGGACGTCGGTCCACCACTTCGGTCCACCTACAGTGTGTGTGTGACTACACAAAAGACAAGACGATTGCATCGAGAACCTACATTGTGTACGTGACTACAGAAAAGACAAGACGATTGCATCGAGGACCTACAGTGTGCGCGTTGAAAGGAATGTGTTCTAAAAGTTTTACTTTTATATGTCAATTATTATGAATTGAATGTACAAACATTTTGTTCCTTGATTATCGTATTCGTCTTTTGGAAGTGTTAAGGAAGATGCGTTTGGTCCTTAACCGTAGAGCTCTAAAAGATAATGGTTTACATAAATCAAAAGCTATTCACAATCATGGTAATTAACATGGAATATTAATTACCGAGATAAGATTGTCGTGCTGGTCATCGATTGTAGTAGCTCTACAAATAATTGACGACACGAGTATATAAAAGAGGAAAAGATTACTTTTATATATTGAATAGACCTAACAAGTAAAACATTATGGAATAGTATTTTGTGTCATTAATGTTTTTACTGTGTCTTGGATCCTAAGATATGAGACTTATATCTTTTCACTCAAGAAGTGCTTAATTTGATTATTGTCAAAAACTATCAATGAGTATAGTGATAAAGGCAATAGTTGGTTGAGCATGACTTGTGCTAGAAAAGATTGTTAGTCAAACGATTATCATTGCCCCTCTTAATTTTGTGATGATATTAGTGAGCTCCTTGATAAAGCAAAATTATAATGTGCACAATGTAACTTGAGTTAAGTTACATAGTTATAATTAGCTTAGAGAGATCAAGAAATAAATATAATACAAAAATGACACATTTCTACTCTGTATATATTCTTAATATCACGAGGCAAGGGACGGACACAAGTGGTGCACTTACATCACTTAATGGATCGTGTTTTGGTTCGGGTGGAACAAAGACATCTATGCTAATTGAGTAACTATAATGTGTAGCTAGATACCGCTTATAGTTTGAGATATTAAGTGTTTAATATCGCTGCCAATTTGGCTTAGATCCTCCTATAGGTCACACCACAAAACTGGGAAACAAGAAGTTTGATTTTAAGTTCATATGATGTGTCGGGTTTCATGTGAAAATAGGACACATGTGGTGAATTAATTAAAATCAATATGTCATGAGAATTGACATAATTAGAATCATAATAAATTCATATGAGGTATATATATTATGGGGTGTATTAATTTAATATTACATATGATAATATATTATATAAGATGTGAATTTGCTAAAAAACCCAAAAGATCAAATTTTGATGGAAATAAATCCAAAATTTGACAAAGGCAAAATCGGGGTCAAACACGGTGAACCGTTCATGGTTCTGTCGACCGGGGAATCTTCGGATCGGTTAACCGAATAGGGAACGGGTAAGCGCAATCGGTTGACCGAGATTGTCTAGAGTGCGTGGACAATCGGGTTCGGTTAACCGATTGGAAACGGTCAACCGAGAAGTAGTATTTTCGGTAGACCGAAGGTGACACGGTCATCCGATGACTATGTCCCAGGAGAGATTTTGGTGGGTCAACGGTAGACCGACTAAAAGACATGGTTCGTCCGAATTCTTTCAGTGAATTTTTCTCATACGGATTCGGTCGACCGTCTAGCTCACGGTGCACCGAACACGTGTTATAACCGAATGGTTCGGTCTACCGAACAAGAACGATTTTGCCTGAATTATTAAGAGATTAATTAGATCATGGGTGAATTAATTCCAGATTTAATTGAAACGTTTTTTGTGGGTAATTATGTGGAAATTAGAGATTAATTTTAGGAGAGAATAAGCAAGAGATCATGGCTAAATAATAACTCTTGATAAGGATGTTTTGGGAGACTATAAAAGGACCCCTACTCCTACTTGTTTAACAATCAATGCAAAAAAAAATCTCTCATTAATCTCTCCCTAATCACCACGAAAATCTTTTAGTAAATTTAAGTTTTAGAGATAAGAATCTCAGGAGCTTAAAGATGGGTTATTAGCTAGATTCTAAACCTTGTTAGAGATTGATTGGCTAGCTCATTTCTCTCTAATCTTGTTTAGAGTTTGGTGAACACTCGGAGGCAAATCCGTGGACGATTTAACGGGCAACGCGACTCCGAATCTTCAACAAGGTTTTAGAGAACCTTTAGGTATGATTCTACTTTTGTGATTTATTTTAATAAATGTAGGATTGCATGTTATTAGAATAATCACAAAACTATGTACATAGAAATTGTTGAAAATATGAAAATTGATCTTGTATGTTGTATTAAAATTTAAAATATATACATACATAGGGACACGAAATCCTACACGCGTGACTACACAAAAGACAAGACGATTGCATTGAGGACTTACAGTGTGCGCGTAACTACACAAAAGACAAGACGATTGCATCGATGACCTACAGTGCGTGCGTGACTACTTGAATATATATACCCCAACAACCTTACTTCTCTACTCACCTCAATTCCGATCTTACTTCTTCCACCTTTGTCTCACAATGTCCTCTTCAGAAGGCAATGGTTCACCAGAGTACCGACGATCTCCACGTCGTCCACCCCCAACCCAACACTTTTTCCCATACCAAAATGTTCCACAACCAGGATTCCACCCGTCATACCAAAGCCAATTTACCCCACAACTAGGATTCCACCCGTCATACCCAAACCAAATTTTCCCACAACCAGGGTTCTACCCAGACCATCAATACCAACAATTCCTGCACAATCCATACCAACCACCAACTCAGGAAGAAGGCCAAACCCAATTCCCAATGGGTATGTATACTCGCCTCCTAAGTGGCGAAAGTAGTGCGAATGTAAGCCGCATGACACATGATGTGAATGATGAAATTGTTGTTCAACCTACAAGTCGTCAAGGAACACGCAAACCCGCGACGTCAAGGACGCAAAAATCGTGGTCCACACATGAGGATCAGCGACTCGTCTCAGCTTACATGACTGTAAGTGGCGATGCTATGGTTGGGACAAACCAAAAAATGAGGTCCTTCTGGAGACATGTAGAGCGCATCTTCAATGAATCAGGCGAGCCAGGTTCAGTAGAGTGTAACGATGAGTCATTGAAGGGATGATGGCGGCGTACATTGTCGGTTGTGAACCAATGGGTCGATTTCTTCGACCAGGCGGTGCAGAGTAAGAGAAGTGGTTACAACGAGGACGATGTCGTCCATGATGCGCACACCATCTACGAACGAACACACAACACCAAATTTCAGTACATTCATGTGTGGCTTATGTTACGCAGGTACCCTAAATGGGAGTCAGTTGCGCTTGGACTTCCCACCGGAGACGTCGTTGTAGAAAGTCCGGAGAGTTTCGGCAGCGGGAAAAGAAAAAGCACTGACGACGATGGGAGTCACGCAACACCGTCAACAGATGAAATGGTGTTCGAACCATGTCCTCGTCCTGAAGGTGTTAAAAAAGCCAAAAAAAGAAGGGAAAACAACTACTTCAAGCGCAACTTGATCTCAATGTGTTAGAGCTGGGGAAACAGATTGAATATAGCGCTAAAGTGAGAGAGGAAAGTTACTTGCATTACGAAGAACGGGTGGAGAGGAAACACATTGAAGCTGAGGTGAAGTTCCAAAAGGAACTCAACAACAAGAAACTCGACGCCCTATTCTCTCTGCTGAAGAAGGAAAACAAGGGCGAGATCGATAAAGAAACACTTGCTGAACTCAAGGCGTATGCCAAATCAGAAGGATTTCTGTAGGTGGTTATGTTTTCATTTGGACTTAACTAAATGTATGTTTCGTAGTTTATCAGTATTGTGGTAGTTTAAATTTCACAGTTTATCAGTATTCGGGTAGTTTATCGGTAGTTTAAAATTCGTAGTTTATGTATTGTATTTCGTTTCCGTATTTGCATTGTATTTTCGTTTCCAAAGTTTATGAGTATTGTACTACTATTTCGTATTTTGTATATGATTTTTTAATTTTTAAATTTACTTTTATCTAAATAAATCAAAAACAATTTAATTAATCATAAAATAATTTTTCAATTAATTTTCAAAACCTAATTAATTTAATTACAATTTAACTAATCAATACATTAAACTAATTATATATAACTAATCTTTTTCTTTATAACAAAAAAACTAAACAAAAAAAATTAAAAACAATTCAACCGATGGGAATTTTAACTTTAAGTTATATTTTTGGGAATTTTTTGAAACAATATTGTCAAATAAAAATCAACAAAATATGTTATCTCTCAAAATATTTACGAAATCATGTCTGCCTCGAGCTCTCCCATATTACTACTCATTTCTTAGGAATTGGGTTTCAACTTGTATTTTGATGTTTTTTATACATGTGAACTCCTCCAAGGTGGTCCATTTGCACCAGGATGTGGTTTTTAATTAAACGTAGCTGGAATTCGATCATACGTCATTTGTCTCAACACAATCCCCCTTTTATCCACCACCCCACGTCCTGGGGGACTTGTATTTTTGACGTTGACATCAACAATTTAGGGAAAATACTTTGGTCTTATGAAGCCAACTGACTGTTTGCTATAGGCATACAAGGAAATAATTCCTTTTGTTGGTCGTTTATCTTTTATGGTCACTCTGCTAGGTTTCTAATCATAACAGTTGGAATTTGGTCATCTATTATCTTATTATCAGACATTTTTGTATTCTGAACTTCTTTTAAAAAAGGCATGTTTGGCAACCCTTTTTTTGCTCCAACGAAAAGTAACAACAGTGAAAAACAAAACAATTATGGAAAAACAGACACAAATATGAAATACCCACTTAGACTGCGACCTAGGTTGGCCACGTGGCAAACCGGGGTTGGATAAGTTTTTATTTGTTTTTATTTTGTAATAAATGATTAAAAATCAGTTTTTATATGTTTAATAATATGTTATTGATATTTTTTTATATAATTAGAATTATTTTTTGAAAATTAAAATAAATAGTCAAATACCCTATATTCTCTCCATTTTACGTCATTAGGAGATCAATCTTAGGTAAAAAATTTAAAAAATAAAAACATATTTCCAGAAAAAAGATTAGATTTTTTTAAAATGACTTTAAAATAAATATATTAACATTATTAACTATTATCATTATTAAAAAATTAGGTAAATTATTTAATTGATATGTATATTATTGTATATAATTAGAATTAATTTTTGAAAATCAAAATAAATGTAAATAATTAATAAAAATTAGTAAGATAAAGTAGTTGTAAAAATAATTTATTTAATAGTTTGTGTATTTTTGTGGTGGAATAGAAAATGAGGTAAAAAATGATTTGAAGGTGAAAAATGAGTTAGGTTGCATAGTGAAAAATGAGTTAGGTTTCATTTTGGTTGGGTCGTTGATGGTATGGTTTGTGTTTAGATTACAAATAATATAATATACAGTTTGACCACTGGAAGTAAAGACAAACGTAGAGCACTCTCCTTCCCTCTATCCTCCGGCGGTGGCGACCACAACCAAACACACCTCCCAACCCAAACAATCAAACAAGGATTTGGAAGAAGTTACGAGATGCAGCAAGCCGTGGCGTGGAACCGAACCCTAACCCTAGAATCCCCCTCCTCCTCCTCTCCCCTCCGCTGCGACTTCCCCCGTCCACCTCTCGCCTTCCGTCGCAATCACCGATTCCCTCGCTTTACCCCTCCTCTCCCCGCCTCCCTCGCACCTCGCGGAATCCGACAAGGTACGGTCTTTTTTGTTTTATGAAGATCTGGAAACCCTAATTAGGAGGTTTGGAATCTTAGATTGAGAGGATTTTGGATGGACACCATCTTGTGGTACTTTTCTAACGGGAATTATGTTCCTAACCAAGGTTGGATTTTTATGGGATTTCGTTATTTTTTAGGATGTGGAAGGATTGGAGTCTTCGGGTGCGTTTGTAATCGCACTTTGATCATCAGATTATTGCAAGGATTTCGATTGAATCTATCAGTTTTTTTAAGTTTTTAGATTTGATCACATTTGATTCTAATCAAAATCTGATTATAGAAACGTGGTCCCAAACGGAGGCTTTTGATTAAGGGTTTTGTGGTGAAAATTTGAACATCTTTGTTCAGAGAGGTGGTGTGCTTGTTGTCCTCCTCCTTCTTCTTCTTCTTAGGAAGAAAACTCATGGTTGTGGGATACCCTTCACGAAGGAGAATTCCTGGTAACTAGATTACTTGATTGCATTCCTTGGGTAGACAGCTCTGGCTTGAATTGGGTATCTTGCAATGAGGCCTTGGTTACAATGTAGGTTCCTGATAAAAAAGAGGTAGAACGTAGCCGTCTCCCTAATGTTTGCACGAATAATGTCATAAGAAAATAGTTGGTGGCAGCTTATTCATTAAAGTATTCTTGGCATTCTTGCATAAGAAAATAATCAAGCACCACAATTCCACAAGAGTAAGTGGAATGGTTTTTATTCTACTGGTTTATTAAGAGTGGCAGTTATTGTTATTGAAGTGTTGATCTCGTATTTTGCTAATCTACAATGACTAAATTAGCTACCCATGTTTCTTGGTTATGCTTTCTACCTTGTGTGATGATCATAATCATAATTCTTAATTATCATGGTCAGTCAGATTTCAGAAACAAGCATTCAACGACGGCCTTCTTGCTGGATATCCTGTTTTAGATGTTATTTTAAGTAGATATATTTGAAGAAAGGTTATTTAGGCCCATCATTGTTTTGGTTGTTGGTAAGTGTATTTAGGAACTTAAAATAATGGTCTTGGGACTCTTACATTCTGGATAGAAGGTTGTTTTAGTATTGAGATGGTGGATTCAAGGGAAGTGGACAAGGCCATTAGTTCTAGGCAGTACTAAGTTTCCAATGGATCAAGCATCAGCATATGGAATGAATTGTGCTTATCAACCACCGTTTAGAGATTAAAGTGCAACTCATAAATCAACATTTCTCCAACACCCAACAATATGCTCTGACCTGGCCCTGTGTGAATCGAATTTACGCAGCCATACCTTGCTAATCAGAGAGGTCATTTCCGGCCCCAAATCCATATATCGAATTTTAGGATACTGAAATGAACTGATCCCAAATCAATGTCCCTACCACATCTCTTCCCTATGTTATTTTTGAATTTGGTAAATTATGAAAGAGATGATACTCCATTCTCTTCTTTGATGACCCTAGTTTGTCTTACATCCTTGATTCCCTTATCTAACACATTGATTATAATAATTTAATCTTAAAATTTGGAGCCACCAAAAGTTGAAGCTGCCATGAAATAGGTTGGTGATTTACTAATTTGACTTAATTTGTGAAGTTGGTCATGGCCAGTTGGCCATATCTTAGATCCACCTTTGCTTATGAAGATCACAAGTCCAGAGCAGGAACTAATGCTGCACCTTGACTAAATCTGGGAGTGTAAAACTTGATTCTTCTTCAATCATTGAAAATATAGAATTCACAGATCACAGATGGTTCGTTTTTCAAAAGATTATGAAAAAACATCAATGGTAACTCAAATGTTGTGACTTGTGAATTGTGATAGATGACAATTGAAAATGTCAACCAAATTTTCCTACTTTTGTATTTACTGTGGAAGTCATAATTGGTAGATGGCGACACTTTGTGACTGATAATTATTTGTTTTTCCCTCTAGTGATCTTAAATCTAATAAGGTTGGTTCCTTTTTTTAATTTTTTGTAGCTGTAAAAGCTATTGCAACTCCAGGTCCAGTAGTTGAATTACCATTAACAGCAGAAAATGTTGAGAATGTATTGGATGAAGTGAGGCCATACCTCATGGCTGATGGAGGCAATGTAATTCTACATGAGATTGATGGTAATGTCGTAAGGCTGAAGTTACAAGGGGCATGTGGTTCATGCCCAAGCTCTGTAATGACCATGAAGATGGGCATCGAGCGTCGGTTGATGGAGAAAATTCCTGAAATTGTGGCAGTTGAACCAATTACAGACGAGGAAACTGGTCTCGAGTTAAATGAAGAGAATATAGAGAAGGTATTTTTTTGATTTCTACTACTTTAGATTTCTTAACAGTGCATGTTTTAGTTGGCTTGCTAACATTACACCATCCCATCTGGATTGTATTGGTTGGTTTTGGTCTCTAGGACAAACCAACACATCTGGCCTGAACTTCTCATGAGATGTCAGGGTTGTCGTGTGGACTTCCAGTCTACTATTTAATATAAATGCAGCTATGCTGTGCTTGAGAAATATGATCTTTTTGTGTCTATAGAGTCCATCCACTGTTATGTCTATGTACAGTTGTAGACAAAGCACAGAATCTCGAAAGCAGCTTGGCTTCTGATCTTCTAATTTGTGTTCGATGAATTTAGTTACATTCTAAATTGCCATAAGGGCGCGGAAATTATTTTGGAACATCAGTCTTGTCTACGGATATTATTTCTAACATAATGCTGCTAGGTGGTCCAGTGAATTCTGTCTGAAAGAGTTACCTAGATTTTTACTGATGCAAGTGTCAAATGAGAGTCTGTTAGACTAAGAAAGGCAAATGTTTATATTGCTAAAATGCAGTGGATTTACTATTTCCAAAGGTAGACAGACTTCGTGATTACGAGATGGAAGAAAATGAAGTCTGGGTAGTCACCAATGACCAATCAAAAGGGTAGCTTGGCTTCTGGGAATAAAATCAGAATTGCTTCTGCTATAGAAGATCTTTCACATTGACCATTTTTGTTTACTTAAATTACCACAAAATGTGTTGTAGTATTGATCTGAAAAAATATAAACGAATTAGAGATTTAGAGGAACATGGGAGCTCCTTCAGGTTCATTTTCATTTCAATTCAATGGAACATTTGAAATTACAGTTTTAATTCGTATTAGGCCCATTGGTAAAAACAAAACGAATTAGAGATTTCTGTTGATTTACATGTCTACTGCCTTCACCTTCAATATCTGTTTCTAGTTGTTTTTACATGCCATTGCTCTCACCAGTACATGTCCATAGGGCATATTCTTTTTTCTACAGTAGTGGAAACTGAATTCATAAATTACTTTTTTATTAGGTTCTAGACGAGATAAGGCCATACCTTGTTGGAACTGGAGGTGGGGATCTCAATCTTGTATCTATCGAAGAACCTATCGTCAAAGTTCGACTTACAGGCCCAGCCGCTGGTGTCATGACTGTTAGAGTGGCGCTTACACAGAAACTCCGAGAAAAAATTCCAAAGATTGCTGCAGTACAGCTTCTCAACTAGTATGTACAATGTATGACAAGGATGTAGTCCTCAGTGTCTATAACTCCGCCTAGCTAATTACTTATTTACGGGTTATTATATTGATTTTGTTTGTGTTTCCGCATTAAGTTGCTGTGGACTGAATACTCACTTGTATGTATAAAGCAGAAATCGTGATGTTTGATAAAAAAAATTGTAAGCTGTGATATGCCATATTATCTGATATGGGCTTCTTTTCATCTCTCCGTAATCGCATTTTCACACTGCTGGTGTTAGTGTCAGACATGTCTAATCATGTTTATGTCAATGTAGGTAATTACTGGAATTTATTCATCAATGTGAATCCATACCATCACTAGGCGTAGAATTACTCGATGATTTGTATGGGTACGACCTTGCATCATCAGAAAATCTGAACCTGAAGCTTGTCGAGATGTAGGATTGTTCACCGGTCCAAAATCGACCCGAACCAATCAGCTAAACAAATAGGCCCAATCTGGGAATCAGAAACCAGCTCAGTAAAATCTTTTTCTAATTGGAACGGACCGGTCGGTTGTTGTAAACTGGATTGGACTGAAACTAAGGATTTTTAATATAATTGTTTTTCGTTAATAAAAAGTATT
The DNA here is from genome assembly GCA_963682175.1 of Triglochin maritima. NCBI lineage: Eukaryota > Viridiplantae > Streptophyta > Magnoliopsida > Alismatales > Juncaginaceae > Triglochin > Triglochin maritima. The sequence continues at coordinate 8,890,868 of OY821788.1, read as the reverse complement.
TAAAACTAATTTGTCAAAAAAAATTAATTATTTTTATTAGATTGCGACTAAATTAGTGTTGAAAACAAAAGAATTAAACTTAAAAAGAACATTAAAAATAAAATAAAATATCATGTTAGAAAAATCATTTATTCTACTAGAAATACTGTTTCTCTTCGCCATTTATCAACAAAAGCATTCAACTTAAAAATAATTTTGTCAGAACTTTATGTTATTAAACAACTCTTTGTAGTATAAAAATGTTAAGTAGAAGCACAATTTAATTGTAGACATAGTATTTATTTGTAAATTTGGGAACCAAAGATATCAGGATTGATGTTATTCGCGATTACATGGTTAGGATAAACACAAGAGAGCTCATGTAGTATCTACTAGAGTACTAGTAGTCTTTATTTTAATTTACATGGAATTATTCCGTTTGCTTTTATATTAACTTAATTTAGAAAGGCTAAAGTAAGGTTCGTTGGATTTTCAAATCTCATCTCTCAACGAGTCAATTTTGTCACATTGTGTATAGAAGTGGTACTTTAAAGCAGTGCTCTGAAATGCAGTTGCATTTGCGGATGCGGGGGAGATGTGCATTGCTCTCCCCGATGCGGCCCGCATATGTGGACCGATGCGACCGTATTTCAAAACACTCAGTGTTTGTTTTTTGATTTTTATTCTGATCTGTTTAATATTAAATTAATTATCTTAGAAATTATTCAAAAAATTACCTAAATTTTTAGTTACATGTATATATTTTATAATTAATATATCTATATTATATTATTTAATTATTAAATCGTAGATCGCATATGCACCGGCATCGCATCCGCATCCCGCATTTCTGAACATTGTTTTTAAGTGCCAAAAGAAATATGGAAATTCATGGTCATCCAAATGAGTCAATTATAAAACCACCATTACAAATAAGTAAATCACTTTCCTTTTAAATAAGTAAATCATCATCTCTCTCTCTCTCTCTCACTTTCCTTTTAAATAAGTAAATCACCATCTTTGTCTCTTTCTTTCGAACATTTGCAAATTGTTCTCGCACATTCATTTTGTCTTCTCTTTCTCTCTCGTTCGTACATCCCTTCTCTCTTGCAGTCACCCTGTCATTCGAGCTCAGTGGCGTACCCTTCCGAACAAGGAACTCCTACTTTGAAGGTCGGTTTTAGGGTACGATTTGTATATGTTTGCTTTTACTTCTTGATATAGTTTTACGAGGTTATGTTATTGTTTCTATCGAAAATGTAGTTGATTTCATCCATTTATTGGTATTCATCTGAGTCACCTGGGTTGGTCGTGTTGGCTTTTTGGCCTTAATCCGTATTTTGATGATGTAATTAAACCTAATCTTAATAAGGACATGTAGATTAACACATGTAGTATAATAGTATACATGTTGTATTGTGCTAACATCTACAGGTGATCAAAACTCAAGAAAGAAGAAAAATCAAGTCAAGACATGTAATCAAGCTAGGATTGAAGACATGTAATTTTACCTTTCTTTGAGAATTAGGAACTTATGTGAATTGAGCATAACTTAAGCTAATATGCATGCATTCACACACTAGGTTCCTTTTAGGAGTCACACACAAAATATCATATAATTTGGACTCCATTAGATCACCTAAACACCTAAAACATTGGTCGCCAATCTGCCTGAGTTTGGTCGACCGTTCACCTTTCGGTCGACCGGTTATACACAATTTTTGTTATACCAGACCAATCCGTTCAACCGATCATACATTTGGTATCAGAGCCTTGTTCGTTAATTTTGTTCTTAATCGATAAATTAACATGGCTCTTAATGCATCCACACCTAGTGAATCATGTAAACCACCGTATTCTGATGGAAATAATTTTAGCTCATGGAAATTTAAAATGTCTTCATTTATTAAATCCATGAATGCAAACTTGTGGTTTATGATTCAAACTCCATATGAAACACCTAGATGTCATATTAGTAAATGGAGTTTAGAAGATGAGAAAAATGCAACCCTAAATGCATTTTTCTCATCTGGGGCAAACTACATGTCAAAACATGCAAAATTGAGCCCCAAAACACTATATTAAGTATAGAAACTGACCAAAGAAAGGAGGGAAACATAGCTTACCAGACCACCATTTAACTCCAAAGTTCTCCTGGGGACTTCGTTTGATCTTCAGAGCCTCCTGAAACAAAGAAAAACTACAAACAAAAGATTAAATCCACTGGAATCGTCTAAACCAGAGTCTGGACCTGAGCACCTCCCCGGCAACGGCGTCAAAAACTTGTTAAACATTTTATTAATTAATCACAAGTGCACGGCCTCCGGTGATGACGTGGCAAGTACGAGTCGATCCACATGGAGGTGAGTAGTCTCTGGTTTGTCAGAAATCAAGTGGCGAAATAGGAGAGAAGAGATGTGATTACACTAAACTAGACTACACTAAACTAGTAGTTAACAAATGCAAAAGAAAGCAATTAAAGATTGACTAAAACTAAACTAAAAAGCTAACAAATAGATTGGAATTCAGGAAGAAAACCCCCTAAGGAGTGGAGTGTGTGCACATATGAAGTAAAATAAGTGATGAATGACGCATGTAGGCATGTATGTGTGTATGTCGTGTGTATGTTTTCATGCATAGGAAGTGTCTAAAGTTGTGGCAAAACCTATCAATCCATTCACACAATGTATCAGCAATTATTACTTGATTATCATAAGATTAGGCTCAGCATGAGAAGTGTCTAAAGATATGGCAAGACTCATCAAAACCATAAACTCATGTGAAGAACAAAGCTAAGTATAGGAGGTGTCTAAATCTTCTGGTAAAACTCATCAAAACAATGTTTCTTCAATGAATCAAGCAACCACAAATACAAACACTTAACTAACATGTAGCATATTCAACAGGAAATTTCAGTCAATAAACATGAGGAAACTAAGCATATGAAGTGTCTAAATCTTATGACAAAACTCATCAAAATCCCTCAACATGTAGATGATTAAAATACCCTCAATGAACATACAAACATGCAAGTTTACACAATCCAAAATTCATCAAACATCCAAACATCACAACATATATGTACATCATCTCCACCCCCAAAAAGGGATGAAACTACTCACTAATCATTAACCTAATTATTATGTTAAGAGATGAAAACATATTAACTAAATCTACAAAGATTAATGAAACGAAATTAAGCTAAGCATGCAAGAAGATAAACGAGACAACATTAAACTAACAAAAATTTCTTTTATTAAATGACTCACATTACAAGCAGCATCTCCCTACTTGAGTTTTTGCTTCAAGGCTTGACTCTAAGTAGAGGGATTTGCCACTAAGCAATGGGTAGATTACAAGGGAGGATGAAGAGTTCTTTTTATAAGCATGAAAAAAGGAAACTAGGGACAATCCCCCGATGTGGGACTAATGAAACATTCCCAGAATAGACATAAACACATAACCCATATCATTGCAAAATCGGGTCGGATTCTGAGAAAAAATGGACCGCTAATTGGCGGTCAATTTTTGCTGATCCGACCCATTTTTGGATATCTTCTTTAGTGCTTCAATTCTTCACGTGGGGTGCACTCAGATCGAATATTTGAGTTTAGGTCCGGATCTAATTGCCAAAATACTCCTAATGATGGTGTGGAGTTTCTCGATTTGCTTGTTGGTCCTTTTGGTTTACATTTGGGTCCTTCCCTCTTGCATATCAATCCATAAATCCCACAATTCAGTCTCTTTCTTGCTTTCAGGTCCTTTTTGTGTCTCTTCTTCTCAAACATGTTTATTCCCAAAACTTAAACATAAAACTCGTTACGTAGCATTGCTTAGGTTAAAAATATAGGATATAAAACACAAATATATGCATGATATGATGTCGATCACCCGTTTCGGTAAAGACGATGCATTTAGGGCTCGCGTGGTTTTTGGGCATTAAGTGTCCCAGATTTTGGATTGGTGCCAACGTAAGTATTTCAAATAATTCAAATTCTCAGATTTTGAAGCTACTATTTTTGACTTTCTACGTGCTGATGTTTTCTTAGCATGTTGACGCAGTGCAACATCTGTTGAGGAGGCGTATCAGGAGCTTCCCATGTCAGTACCGCCAAAAGGCTACGATTATGAACATTTTTTCACAAACTGGGTTCCAGCCCAGGACACAGAATACGTTGCCAATCCAACTAAGTTCACTTGGGGTTCCACCTGTCTGATGTTTTTGAATGGGATTGAGGCTCAGCTCATGCCTTCTTGGAAGGGAATGGAGTATGTGTATTGGTGCCAGAGCTACAACCAGCAACATTGGTTTGCGATCGAGCTGTCAATTGCCGACTAGAAGATGACAATTATGCGGTCATTCAGCAGAAAGAGTTGGAAAGTGTAATGAAACCCTGGTGTTGTAGCCTTCCCGCACTAATGAAGGCTTCCTCGATCTTCAAGGATCACCTGAAGCTGAAGTCCTTAAAAGGACGCAGAGCACCAGACTTTGATTGGCACCATCTGGGAAAGGATTGCATTCCCCAAACCTAGACCAAGTCAGTTTCCTTTCCTGATTACTTCAGTTTTTTCAACTCTGTTGTATGCCATATGTTTACGGCTAATGGGGTTAAATTTGCAGCGGAGATTGTGGCATGTACACCATCAAGTATGTACAACATCGTCTGGAGAATCTTCCCCTCACCATCATAATAGACGAAAACATGCAGACTTTCAGGAATAAATGGACTATCAACCTGTTCTACCAGAATGTCAGTCGTTGACATCGAATAATTGTGTGTTTTGTATTTTATTTAATTTTATAAAACAATTAGAGAAACTGAACAATTACGAGTGGACTATGAAGACTGTAACCTCGATGGGTTTGATACGTTCTCACTAAGGGCTCGATATGATGCGAACTGTAACCTCCAACGCACACCAACCTCAGGGGAAACAACCGTTGGTCCATGTCGAGCTCCTATCGGGCAGGTTGAGCACATAATTAAAATAAGAAAACCTTAAGATCCAATGAACACCAACCTCAAAGGAAAACAACCATCGAGCTCTTGGATCACATAATTTAAAATTTTCAAATCTTACAGGAAGACAACCGTCGATCCACGCCGAGCTCATATCGAGCCCGTCGAGCACATAATTTAATAAAAGGAAAATTTTATAGTCTAACTTTACATCCCCTCTTATTGTGTCCACTTCCGCCGCATTTACTGTAGTTACGCAATTTCACCACAACTTCACCTAGAGATGGTAGACGTTTTCTCTTTATCCTTCCTATGTTTTTCTTCTTCGGACGACCAACTGGATTTCTTTCAACATGCACTTTCACTTGCATATTCCTTATGTCATCCAGAGCAGTCCATTCATCCTCGTTACCGCAAGGGTAAATTACTTCTTTATTTGTCTCCCTCCACGACTCAGTGGTGTAAAATGGGGAACACAATGAGTACATGTTGACCCCATGATCAAGAGCTGCAGCAACCGCATGAACACAAGGTATTCCAAGAATATGAAACATGTCACAAGAAGACTCGTTTATCATCAAATTAACCTCACCGTCACCATCCTGGCCTAACACATGAAATTCAAACTGATTAAGGTTGCGGACTGTTAAGAACCTTGCTTTGTCTGCTATTCCAGTCAGACCACGCTCCATGACAGGTGTCAATTTGGTTGGGTTTGCCTCAACAACAACTCGTCGTTCGCAAAATCATGTTTGAAGTGTGAACCGAATGTGCAATTATGCACGTTGTGGAAGGTAGTAAGCTCAAACATGGGTTAGCACAATTATTTTTTGCCCCTCAATCTCCAATCACAATTAGGATCCTTGCAGGTGATGTACCACACCTATTTACCAGACTTCTTCTCTACAAACTCAAAATTATTCTTCATTGCAAAGGGAGCAGCTTTGGTTTTCAATTCACTCTTGCTTCCGAAGGTCTTTCGAAGGTTGAATTCTCCATATGATTTGTAGGCAGAGGACGTAAGAGTGTGGCTAGAATCCAATATATCTTCTCTTGTTAACATTGGAGCATTCCGACTTCTGTGATCTTCTTGACGACTGCTACTTGTTCCAGGTGTTTGGTTTCCTGGACTTCCGAGTTGTAGGTGTCTTTCCGTTGGGGGATGTGAGTGTGTGAGTGCCCAGTTTTCATCACCTAAGTTCACAGCAGGATCGTCATTCAAACTGGGCATGTACTCATTCAATTGGTGGGGACATCAACTTCAGGAAGAATTATCTCACCTCTGGTAGCCATGAGATATATTTGGGGAACAAAAGTCCCAACCTGACTCTTAACTTCTTCGATAAAGTTAGGATCCGGCGATGGTTCTACAAGTGCGTTTTTTTAACCGGAGTGACACATAAAGGGATCACGTCCTGTAATATTTCAGAGATGAAGAAATGGACGTCAGAATCATCTGTAATTTCAATAGGTCTCAATGGCTGCCTCAGTGTTCTGTACGGGGCCTTCACTGTCAGCTCATACTTCAACTTATCAACATCAAATGCCTTATGCAAAATATCAAGTAGTTGCAAGTATGTTTCATCTTTTACTCGATTCTCAGTCCTTTTGAAAGTGATTGGGGAGGGGAATTTGGTACTATTTCACAATTTTTACAAACTCATGGTATTCGTCATCGTATATATTATCCTCATACACATGAACAAAATGGTACTATGAACGCAAACATCATCATATTGTTGATATTGGACTTTCATTACTTAAACATGCCTTTGTTCCTAATATATATTGGGACGACGTATTTATTGTTGGCTTTTTGGCCTTAATCTATGTTTTGATGATTTAATTAACCTAATCTTAATTATGATCATGTAGAGTATCACACATATTGCATTGCATATATATTGTTTTGTGCTAACCTCTACAGGTGATCAAGACTCAAGGAAGAAAGGAAAACAAGTCAAGACATGTAATCAAGCTCATTTGAAGACATGTATTTTGTATTTCTTTGAGTCTTTAGGAACTTGTGTATTTTGAGCATACTTGAGCTAAAATCAACTCAAACACACACTAGGTTCCTTGTAGAAGTCACACACGAAATTTCACATAATTTGGACTTCAATAGATCACCCAAACTTAGACCGGAAAACACCAAACCTGAACCCTAACTGTCTGCCCACATTCGGTTGACCGCAACATGCCGTTCGGTCGACCGAATGATCAAGTATCATGTTTGTGTTTCACTGTCTAGTTTCGATCGACCGTGTTTTGCCGTTCGGTCGACCGTCTGAACTTATTTTCCCGACCGTTACCTTTGTCGTATATACCCAACAGTCGTATTCGTATTAAACCAAAAATACCCCAAATACATTTCTTGTATCGGTCGACCGAGGACCATGATCGGTCGACCGTTTGTTCATCTCTTGACAAACCCAAATCTCCTGGACAAAATCGGTCGATCGCTAGACCTGTTTCGGTCGACCGAATACATCACTGTTTGTCAACCCCAAAGTGTCTGGTACAAATCGGTCGACCGTTTCCCTTTAGGTGTTCGACCGATCACTTAAGTGTACCTAAGTCGTAGCGTTGGGCGGTCGATCGTTGCTTAACCGGTCGACCAAACTTTGTTCAAAACTACCTAACGGTTGACCGTTAAGACCGATCTGGTCGACCGAATTCATCCAGAATTGGGTCCTGCAGTTTCTGTTTTGTGTAATCACACATCAACTCACACCCAATCAATCCCAACGGCTCTATTCTCTCTAAGACTTATAAATAGAGTTGTAAAACACATTTTAACACAACTCTCCCACTACAAACTTGTCCCAAACATTAGAGAGAATCCCAAACACTCAAAACCTTAAAATTCCACACTTAGAAGCAATTTCAATCTCATTCAAGTGTGCTCAAGTTAGAGAGTGTATTCCACTCAAGTTCTCAGTTGTAATAGAAGCAAGGACTTTGGTGAAAGCCCGAAGTGTTCCTCTCGGATTGTGAGAGAAGAAAGTCAAGCTCGCGAGGTTGTTCGCGGAGCTTGTTTCGTAAAAGGTGTTCTCTCCCGGCCCGGAACGGGGAGTGGATAGTGAAGACGCGAGCGGAGCTCGAAGTGTCGAGTGGAGCTTGCAAGAGAGGATGTAGGTGGTGGCCGAACCTCTGTAAAAACCCCCGGCGTCCATTGTGGTTTGCTTATTTCCTACTTGCTCGTTTAGTTGTTTAAATTCCGCTGCATATAACTCGATCGATAAAACGAGTAGGTAATTAGTTTAATAGTGATTAGCATAACCGACCCTCACGATCCTACATTTATCTCTGTTGTTTTCCTTATTAACATACTTCTTGTTCCGATTCTCAATCCTTTTGAAAAATTATTTCAAAAACAAGGAGACTACTCGATTCTTAAAGTATTTGGTTGTACATCTCAGATCCTACAATTCCAACAACTTACAACCTCGTTCTACTGCATGTGTATTTTTGGGTTACAGTCTGAATCACAAAGGCTTAAAACTTTCAAAGAATTAATTAGAATCAAAATTGACAAAACAATCCTATTTACTCGATTTTATTTGTTTCTCCTTAAATATCAGAATTAATCATTTCATATTAATGGCTAATATATTTTCTAACATTATAAACTAACGTAGAAAAATAAGAAACAAAAAAATCTTGGATTCCATCTTGATGCATCCATAAAAATGCAAAAATGGTTCAAAAGGGCAAATCAACGAATTATTTGACCATGAGATGATAAACTAAATATATTTATAGATCCTAATTATTGAAAATATGAACAAAAACTCTGATACCATTGTTGGATTTCGTCCAATGCTTATGTGTATATTATTTAAAAATTTATACATGCAAGCAAGATCGTTTCCATATTTTTCAACAATTTTAGGTACCAGCCTAATTGTATTTCAATATATATTGTGTTCTATATAAAACTATATGTATATATATATATATCAAACCTAAAGGATTGTCAAATCCTTTTAACCAATCGAAAGTTGGTTTGCGCCTCCAATTGACTCGGAATTTTCTCTAAGTGTTCATCAAACTCTAAACAAGATTAGGGAGATCGAAGCTAGCCAATCAATCTCTAATGCTAGGTTAAAATTTAGATAATAACCCATTCAATACTCCAAATAACTTAATCTCCAACACCTTAATTAATCTAGTGAATTTTCGGATGGAAGAGATGGAGAAAATATGGAGGAGAGAATTTTGCATCCAATTAACAAAGGTAAGGGAGGAGAGACGTATTTATAGGGCATCCTCAAACTCACATCACGTGTAAACCACTTACCCATGATCTCTTCTTAATTTATCCTCTAAACAAATCATATTTTGACACATCATCATCTCATAACCTCCTTTGACTAAGGTGGATTAAATCCAACCATTAATCGGCAAAATCTCTTATTAATATGTGGAAAAACGTGAGCAAAACTGTCGACCGAAAGCTTAGTTGGTCGACCGATTAGTTACCTCAACTGAACGCCAAACGGTCTACCGATTCTCTATTAGGAAACGTTCCTGATAATTTCGGTCAAACCGCACATCCATCCGACCTCCATCCGGTCGATTGTTCCAAATATTTTGGTCGACCGGTCACAAAACGGTCTACCGTTTTGACCTAGTTTTGTCTTCACAAATTTTGGATTAATATCCAACAAAATTTGAGCCTTGGGGTTTTAGAACAAGTCACAAATTTTGAGCCTTGGGGTTTTTAGCACAAGTCATATATAACCAACTAATATTTTATCACTATACGCAATGATAACTTTTGATAATAATCAAATTATATACTTCTCATGTGAAAAGATATGAATATGATATCTTAAGATTCAAAGACACAATGAAAACATTAACGACACATACACGATTCCACAATGTTTTCATTTAATAGGTCTATTCAATATATGAAAGAAAACATTTTCTATTTCATATACTCATGTTGTTAAATACTTGTAGAGCTACAATATTCTTTAACCAACATGACAATCTTAGTTCGGTAATTGATGTTCCATGTTAATTATCATGATTCTGAATTACTTTTGATTTATGCAAACCATTATATTTTAGACCTCTACGGTTGAGGACCAAGAATTTCTTCCTTAACACTTTCAAAAGACGAATACATTAATCAATGAACAAAATGTTCATACATTTCTTTCAGTGTCATTGGTGGTGAGTGCATTAAACTCATCATCCATAGCTGACCTCCACTTAGCGTCTTTGGTGGCCTGGGAGAGACAATGAGTAGTATCAGGTAGGGAATATGTAGGAGGGGGATGTTTGGTGGTAAGATATGTGTGAAAATCAGAGAAGGTTTTGGGCCGTCGTGTAAGATCTTTGGATCAAGTTGTTATTGGATGAGAAATGTAGAGGTGATGGTATTGGTTGGCAGTGATGGTGTGGTGGTAGAGTGTGGATTGAGTGTATTGTGTGGTGGTGGGAAACAAGCTACTAAGGAGCGTCATGGTGCTGGTATGTCAGACATTCACGATCGGGATATGGCAGATGTAAAGGACTCAATACTACCAGATACCCCGGTAGTGTTACCTCTAGTAACAGTAGTAAAAGGGAAAGAATAGTCATGAAATATAACATGATGAGCAATGTAAATACGAGAGTACACTATATCTAAACACTTGTCATAGGAATTTTAGAATCAAGTTTTAGACTTGTGTCTAATTGTGTGAAATTTTTGTTTAGTTTAAATGATTAGTCTACTTGGAATTGACAAAACAAAAAGGAGCAAATAAGTTTATTTTCCTTAAAGTTTTTTCTTTTGGGATTTAGATAAACTTCGGTTCAAATATTTTTGTATTTTGAACTAAGATACTTGAATAATTTTAAAGGATTTCAAAAAAATTGAATTATATAATTGAGAGATGAATTATCAACTAAATAATATAATATAGTATATGTATAGTTGTTGCGTTTGTTCTCTTTTGCATGAATAAATGAGTTTATATGTTTCATTGAAGCCATATGTAAATGTATAATATGTATATCATTATTGTTATTAATTGATCACAATGGCTTATGTATATGTAAATGTTGTTAATTTTATATGCATGCATATGAGAGGATCTTTTACATAGGACTTGCACTAGCCAATTTAGTTTCGATAAGATTCAAATTTAGATATTCATGTTTATATTATGAAATATTTACATCGATGGTGCAAGAAGAGGTGAATGTCAAGGATGTGGGAACATATAAACTCACACAAATATGTGTGAATGAGTTTATTTTATGTTTATGCATTGACTTGTATGTGATTGAATGATTGAATGTTAGGATAGGTATGAATGAATGCATACATGACTCTCTAGATTCTAGTATCACATATAAATTGTTAATTGTCCAAATTAAAAATTAAGAAGATCTTTGTTTCTTATTTCATCCATTAGAAGTCAGTGATCGAGAAATATTCTAGTCGCCCTTCACAGGAAATAATTTCTTCAATCTTTGAAAATAATGGGAGATGGTAGGATATACATTGTTATGCCGTCTATAAATACATAAAGTGAGATCCACCCTTAGTGGACACCAAATGTATTTGTTCATGGATACAATGGACAATCGTATCTCCTATCAAATGAAATATTTTTTTAACAAAACTAAGAGCCCTCACTCGGTTTTGACAAAGAATTTTTTTCTTAGGAGAGGATTGAACAAATTCCCTCTTAATTAAAACAAGAATCATAAGAGTTTGATAAATGCAAAAGTTTGCAATATTTAAAAATGGTTATGATTAGAAAAATTTTCTTACCTTGAGTTTATGACATATTTGATAGCTCTTAGCTAGTCTATGTTATAAATGATAGGATCTTGTATTACTGCAATTATGGACAAATTTATTTATTTGCAGAAAAATAAATTTTTATAAACAGGAAAATCCTTATAAATTAGTTAGTAGAAATGTTGAACATACAACCTATTGTGCGTTCTATGATTAAAAAATATTCATTGGCAAATGATGGCTAGAACTTCAATAGTTGGTGGCTCAAGCTCAACATCGTATTGAAGTTTGAAAAATTATCTAACATTTTGGATGGTGAAATCCCAAAATTAAATGAGAATGAAACTGATGCTGAGAAAGAGGTTGTAGCAAAGTGGGAAGAACAAAAGAACCAGGTTCACGGTCTAATGCTAGCCTCCATTGGTGACTTGCTCAAGCGAAATACTTGGACTCAAAACCCAAAAAGACCATGGAATCTCTCAGGAAGATGTTTATGGATAGTGCTCGAAAGGAGCGCTATAAGACCACCATAGCACTCACAATGTGCCACGTGGTGGAGGGAACATCTATGTCCATGCATTTTCTCACGATGCAAAGATATATTGAGAAGTTAGAAAAGCTCTCTTCCCCGATGACCAACGACATTGCGGAAGATTTGATTCTTAGCTCTCTAGCCCCATCTTACAGGGATGTTATCATGCATTACAATGTGCGTGAGAAAGGGATGAGTCTTGAGGAGCTTCATAACGCTCTCAAAACGACTGAAGTTGATATCGGCAAAAGTCAGGGACAAGAATGTCCTAGCCGTCTATGGTGGAAGTAAAAAGACCACCAATGGTAAAGCAAAAGGCAAAAGGGAATTGGAGTATGAGGGGCTCATGTGAGCACCTCAATGGGGAATTCTTCGAAATCTCCGACTCCTAATACGGAATATTTTCAATGCGGTGGAAAATGATACATCCGCTCGAATTGCAAGTACAATGAGGACCTTGACAATGGAGTAATAGAACGCAAGTGCCCCAAAAATGTTAAAGGTATATTTGTTATTGAGATAAATTTAGTGACATCTATCCATGATTGGGTACTCGATACCGGATTTTGTGCTCACAGAATTTCCAATGTGAAGTTACTAAATGATATGAAGGAACTCGTTAAAGGCAAGATGATTCTGAATGTTGGAAATGGTGTGTGTGTCGCTGCGATTGCACAAATCTCTGTGGATCTTCAGTTATCTAGTGGTTTAATTTTATGTTTAAAGAATGTCTATTATGTGTCTCCGATTAGCAAGAATATTATATCTATATTATGTTTAGATGTGGATGTCTTTACAATAAATATTTCAAATTCTTCCTTATCTTTATCAAAGAATGAAATTTTCTATGCAAATGCTTTCATAAGAAATTGACTCTATTTGCTTGAATTAAATAAAAAACAAATCTTAAACATCAATAACAAAAGACTTAAGACAACTCACATGAATGATACAAATTTATGGCATTATCGTCTTGGTCACATAAATGAAAACGCATCAAGAAATTACAAGAAACTAACCTTCTTGGTCAAATTGATTTTAAATCATTGGAGACATGCGAACTTTGCCTAATGAGCAAAATGACCAAGAGGCCTTTCAAGAAGAAAGGTCCAAGAGCGAATAATATTGCTGGATTTGATGCATTCCGATGTATGTGGTCCAATGAGTACAAATGCAAGAGACGGTTTTAGGTACTTCATTACGTTCACGGATGATTATAGTCGTTACAGTTACATTTATCTAATGAGAAACAAGTGAATCCTTTGACAAGTTCAGAGAATTCAAGAATGAAGTAGAGAACTAACTCAATAAGAAAATCAAATCCTTACGAACCAATCATGGAGATGAGTACTTGATCACCGAATTCGACTCATTCCTAGAGGAGTGTGGTATTAGAGCACAACTCACTCCACCCAGAACACCTTAATGGAGTGGTGTGTCCGAACAAAGAAATAGGATATTACTTGACATGGTTCGATCAATGATGAGTCAAGTTGAATTGCCACTTTACTTTTGGAGCTATGAACTACAAGTTGCGAGTTACACACTCAATAATGTTTCATCCAAATCCATAGAGAAAACGTCATATGAGCAGTGGAGTGATAAAATATTCAAGCTCAAGTTTCTCAAGATTTGGGGTTGTGAGGCCTACGTCAAAAGATTGATGTCAACCAAACTTGAACCAAAAGGGGATAAACGCTTCTTTATAGGTTATCCTCGTGAGACAATAGGATACTACTTTTGGCATAATGGTTGTTGCTGAAGCGAGCAAGGAAGGAGTGTGGATTAATAAGTTCCTTGAAGAGTTTGACGTAGTTCCCTCGAACGATTGACTCATAGATTTGTTTTGCAACAATAACGCATCTATTTCGCAAGTCAATGATCCTAAATCACATCACAATGTGAAATACACTGACCGCAAGTATTTTGTCACCCGTGACTTCATCGACGAAGCCAAAATAAATTTATAATGGATGGACACAAACAACACAGTTGGTCCATTCACCAAACTCTTATCATAAGTCAAAAGCACAATGCATTTCGAGTTCATGGGTTTGAAAAACCATGTATAGTGGCTTGATGAGTGAGATAAGAGGGTTACCCTGGTTATTATAGTTTGATACATTGTGAATGTATGTGAAATAAGACTTTGATAACAAGTGGGAGATTGAAAGAGATGTGTATTCTAAAAGTATTCTTTTATGTCATTTATTATGAATTTAATGTATGAATATTTTGTTCCTTGATTAATGTATTTTTGAAAGTGTTAAAGAAGAGACTCTTGGTCCTTAACCGTAGACCTTTAAAAGATAATGACTTAAATAAATCAAAAGTAATTCACAATCATGGTAATTAACGTGGAACATTAATTACCGAGATAAGATTGTCATATTGGTTAAAAGATATTGTAGCTCTACAAGTATTTAACAACCGAGATAAGTCTATCTCACACTACTGCTAAGGTCATCTGGATTCAACAAGATTTACACCTTCCTAGCACAACTGTTCATGTTCTCTGGTGTGACAACATTGGAGCAACATATCTTGTTGCCAACCCGATTTTTCACGCTTGAACCAAACATGTGGAAATTGATTTCCACTTTGTTCGTGAACGAGTTGCCCACAAACAACTGCTTGTCAAATTCATCTCCAACAAGGACCAAACAATCGATGTCCTCACCAAGCCATTCTCCTCTGCTAGCTTTTATTTACTTCGGTTCAAGCTCTCAGTCTGCCCCTACCTTGTTCGCTTGCGGGGGGATGTTAAACCAGAATCCCAACCCACTTAACATTGTAATGGGCTCGTAACCCTATTCTCAAATCCATTGTATTTCCTATGTATATTTCCATACATCAATAGTGTCGTATTGATTATTCCTTAATTTGTAATTTCCAATCATAATATAAATATCACTCTCACTGTTGAGATCAAGAGTTTAAGGTTCATTCTCTTACAAATATTCTTGCAATAAATTTGTTTTAACACAAACCTAGGTCATCGTTAACCATAATCAAGCATATAATGTAATCAGAATACATAGATTACATTTTGTTGCTTGATTTAGAAAATTGAATGTTGTAATCACACCATAATCCAATTACATCCCTCAAGATAATTAGATTACCTCATTGGATACCGTAATCTAATTATATTGCAATGTAATCAACTCATTTCATATAATTCAAACATTATCACATTGTCAAACTCAACTTCGATCTTACTGGATGGAAGCATGCAAGAGCTCCGGCAACCATTTTCAACATTGACCGGATCTATTAAATTACCAGCTGAATTACAATGTTACCAAACAATATAATTTGATTACATGGAATTTAATTCCTTAAAATATAGTCTGACGAACCAAATAGGACCTTAGGTAAACTACCCCACTCATACCCACCCTAAATTTGAAAGTGAATTACGTCCACAGACCACAACTTTTGCATAGCCATATGACGGTATAACTTAAGGCATGGTGTAACATTAGTAAAATATATATCAATTACATTAAACATTTTTCTTGGCTCCTAACTTCCTACAGGTAATGTCTGAATGAAAAGGCATACGAGCACGACATACTATCTAGCATCACAATTAACATTACCCTCTGCACTGACCAGGGAAAAAAGGCTTTTCCACCATACCAGGAAAATGTCAAGCCTCCCCATCGGTAACAGATATGTTGCTAATTGCAAGACGAAAAAACATAAATAAAACGAAAAGATGCAAACAATGGACCATGCTGTCATACAAGATATCGCTTGAATAAGCCTAACTATTAATTTGCTGCCGTGAGCATTGTCTCGGATAATGGGCAACAAAAATAACTCTTCTGAATTTATGTAGGATCAGATTTTAGTCACACTTGATGTTTCTGTAGATTCTTCTCACAAACAGAGTAGATCCAAGGTAGCCAACAGCACCTGAACAATTGTTATTTATAAGAACAAAAGCATGCATTGATGAAGCAAAACAAGAAAGTAACATAGAGAAACGGAAGGTTAAATCCTTACCACAAAGGATACCCAGTCCTAAACAGAACATGAGTGTGTAACCAAAGTAGAAGCTGGTCTGGAAAAAGCCGGACATCTTGGTCTTAAAGTAGTAGTAGTATATCGAGTATAGGTAAACGTATCCAGCTGTTGAGGCAGCAGAGAAGAACGATGTCCACTGCCAATGGTAATTTTCGGCATTCAGCAGGAAATATGTACCCACGATCGTAACACAAATGGTCACAATAATGAGGATGATGAAAACGAGTAGCATGAAACCATAGACGTAGTAGACCTGGAAATAAAAGAGATAATAATAGGCATATAATTAAATTATTGAAGACAACTAAGACAAGTGTAGTAAGAAAAAGGGAGCAACTAGACATTCAATGTAAGAATTAAATAATTGCAGCATTACAAAAAACCATCAAAATGTTTCGAACTTAAATCACCTTGTAGTTCCAAAAGGATGTGAAGACAAAGTACATCTCAATGAATATGCTACCGAAGGGAAGAAGCCCTCCCATTAAGGAGACAACAGATGGTGTGAGGTACCATTTTTTCTCGGGAATTGGTCGTGGAATGGTTTTCACTCGACAAGGATTATTAGGAGCACCACTCCAGTTCCTGCCTACAACAGTACCTAGAAGTGCCAGGGGGAAAGATATGAAAGCCCAAATTACGAAGACAACTACCATTGTGCCAAATGGAATAGCAGCCAGCGATCCATAGAAAATGGCAACTGTGTTCAGTGTGAAGCCGATGGCAAAACACATAAAAGGGAAAAGAGATGCTGAAAGGACCATAGACTTTATCCAGCTTTTACCTGAAATCAAAAAAGAAAGAAATTTAAATATTAAGGCCATGCACAAATGTACAATAATATTGAATGAATCCGAAGAAAAGTATTTATTAATTAATTCAGGTAACTTGAGAGATTCCGAGAACATCGGACTGAGATTTTGCTAAGGATATTCACATCATTGGAACCATGGAGAAACATGAGAAAAGGCAAAAGAGAGCAAATAAGTTTTGATGCTCATACCACTGTTCCTAGAGTAAAGCCCACCACTAACGTAGCCTGCGATGAATGATGTAAGAGCATAACACACGATGAAAGTGGTCACTATCGCTCCTCGTCTGCCCATAGAGAAAAATAGTGAGCATAGTTTTCAGTACGTTGTAACAAAAGACGACCACTAGTAGTAATAAAAGACTAAGATTGCTCATACATCACATGCTAATAAATTGAAGGGTTTGAAGCATGATTAAAAAGAATATCAAGACAATGGGTGACAGGTAAACAATACATGAGTAGTCAAAAGATACATGACTAAATATGACAGTACTCGAATAGCCGACGGAACTTCTATGAGATGTGGAAGAATAAAGACTAACGATATAGTACTTCACCAAATCATAGTAATGAGTAGGGAGCTGATTGTAAGCTTGTATATATTACATAATGTAAAATAAGTTATCTGAAAATGCTAATCCTGACTCGAACTAGCTACATAATACGGGATCAAGCTCACAGTATGGTGCTCTTTATTGTCATTACATGCTGGAAAAAGACTAAGCAAGTCAGAACAATAGATCGAAGTCCATCATCATGTTTGGAAAAAAATTCATTTATGCAATTATACTTGGCATTTGCATAAGTCCTACGCTGAAATGGAAACGTAGAAAAAAGTAAATGATAAAGATCACAATGTTGGTTGTTTGTGGTAATACAACGAAAGTGACGCTGTTTTGGTGCAATGGGGTGTGTTGGTCCAACGAAGTAGGCAAACATAACCAAAATTTGTAGTTGCTGAGCTAACAAGATCAGCACCCTAACAAGCCTTGATCAGCCTTTTCTGGGCAGAACTATGTTTTAGTTTTTTGCGTTTCTGTGATTCTTTGTTTTTTTGTTCACTTTTGGACCCCAATCAAGCTTACCACTAGTTGTCATTTTCTGGTGATTGCGTGTAGCTTCTCAAGTTCAATAATCAATATGACTTTTATGTTACCAGTAAAAAAATTCATATGGCTAAAATTGGCCTAAGTATTGATGCCGAATTATTACTATGTAACGATACAGTATATGACGTTATCATTAGTATAAGAAAACCAATATAAACAGAGAAAAGTTGTCACATAAATTATTCACAATGATGTGATGTTACTGAGATCCCAGGACAAGGAGTGGAGCTGGAGCCAAGTTAAACTAAATAATTTCAGTTTTATGAGTTAAAGGAACTTCAAAATTTCATATTTCAAGTGGAATACAAGGGCAACGACATATATACATACCCAATGTAAAGCATCCCAACGATTGCAAGTAGGATAACAAGGAGGACAAGCATGGCCAGCTGAGCACCTGTACCAACAACTGCCGAAAGAAGCACCAAATTGCGAGGAGTTCGAAATACATCCCCGTGAACAAGCTTCCAGCCTGACTCCTCGCTCACGTCTCTTTCCTGATTAACAGGAGTAAAGAAATTATCTAAAATTTATACAAGAAATCGTATCAAAAAAGGTGAATTTTTTGTAGGGACAGATACCCACCAGACTCTCAAGATCATCATCCTCCCGAGCATATTTTGCATAATCATTTCTAAGGGTCCGCATCAAAATCATTGAGACAAGGCCAGTGAGGAAAATAACCATCATGAAGGAATTGAAAATAGAGAACCAATGGATCTGTAAATTGCCAAAAAGATCGACATTGATCAGAAATGATTCCAAAATTTGCCATAAAAGATGACCAAATAATTTTATAAAGGAAAAGAGGTTCAATCTATTGAATCTTGGCACATTAATAAACAAACAATAAATGTTGAAGGGGGATGTTTTTGGCAATCACACAAGAATAACATGATTCATTTAGTAAGCTATGATATAGCAGAAAATGCTGCTAGGTCAAAAAGGAGATTTTAATAATGCAGTTATACAGTAGAAACTGAGACCTAGTCAACAATGCAATCTCAAATCTAATACTGTTATATAACCATTCAGGAAAAAAAGGTAAACAAGTCACACCAAGAAACTAAGACCCATAACATAGTGATGTTAACTACCTGGTGTTCAAAGAAGGGGTAGTCCAAGTAGACATCAAACCGTCTCGCAAATGTTATGTTTGTCTTAATCCACCTAACAGAGTAAGTCATGTCCAATGTCCTCCCAACTTCCAAGAGCTTAGGAGACTCTTGTGTCAGGTTAACATGAATAATCTGCCAAAAATAAGGTACACATGAGACTGTTTAAAAAATTGAATAAGAACCACTTCTAATTATGAAAAAAGCAGAGACCTGATCACCATTGTATTTGATAACAATATCCTTGTGAGTGAAAAGGAAATGCTTATTCTCATTGTTTTTATTTGTCCGAACCTCTCCTACAAACCCTGAAATGTGAGAATACAGGTTAAACTGTTGGCAAGTGATAGGAGACCAATAATATAAGTTTTGGAAAAAAGAAGAGCAGAGCTAAAGTTCGGACTGGCCTTACCCCATAAAGGCAAATCATCTAGGTTGAGATCAGCAACGATCCACAAAAAAGAAAAGAAAAAACAGTTAGCATTTCATAGGAATAAAGAGACAGTAACTAATTTGTCACAAATTTTATCCATCACAATGCACCAAGAGAGGCAACTACAACAAACACCCAAATACATACCCATGAACAACTCAAACCAGTATGAGCTTTCAATGGCATTTTTGAACTGCGTCACTTTTGACTCGTCAAGCTCAACGGAACAAATTGAGCCCTTGTCAACAGGTTCTGTGATAAAAAGAATTCATATGAGAAAGATGCAGAAATCTATATTCCTCTTAATGATAGTGGATATCCTTTGTATTCGAAGAGATATCAGCAAGTAAAACAGGGTAATGTACTCTGATATTTAATGTCAATTTGGCTGTCAATAAGCTCATTTCCACCAAGAACCTCCCCAAGACCGCCCCATTTGTGTGCGGGATTTCCTCCAGTCTGGCAAAATGGAAGGCTGAAGTAGTTATATGTCTCCTGAGGATTATTGTATGGTCCAACCTTGTTGACCCAAAGGGTAACTGGTTCTCCTGATTGATGCTGCAAGGGAGAATACATCTGTTAGTACTAACCGAAGAAATATGGCTTAAATTTGTCTGAAACATCAGACCAACATCTCGCACTCCCAGCAAGGAAAAAGAATGAGACCTCTTTATCGTAAGTACTAAGATAATAGGCATGAAAACTAAGGGTTGAACTGGTACAATGATAGCTTCGAACCATAATCTGTTAAACTTCTGGTTCATTTATGGATCTCATAGTCAACCCAAAGAAAATCCGAAGTAATTTTATATGGAGCATCCATGGTGAAAATGTATATAAGAGTTTGGTTGGTTAGTCATATGCCTGAGAACATGACACTGTCACAACTACCAGCCAAAGCTTTTTTTGACCAAGTACCATACTTTTCTAGGAATCAAGCCATATAGGTGGCTGGGCCAAGGAACAACTATCTTTCACTTTCATATATATTACAAAAAAAGGTAAAAGGAGTAAATTTCCAGCAGACTCATATGCTCCGCAAAACAAAAGGTTTCTAATCAATTACTTCAGCAACATTACACTCAACTAGACTCATTTATTCAACAGCATCGAGCTGAAAGTTGTTGAAACTCATCCAACAACGCACACCGAAGTTCCAGAGGGTTGACCGCAGAGGGTCGACCACAAAGCCAGCCTCAAATCTCAACACACTAATCAATCGATCACATGACTAAGTGCCTCACTACAAGGGGTCAAACTTACATTCATTATCCCTCTGAAAAAATCCACTTCCAAGCAAACAAAAACAAAACCTTAACAGCTTTACTATCATTGCAATCTGCATAATTAGGAGGATTTAAGTGCGCAAATCTCACAAAACACTAAATTACAACCAACAAAGATCTCAGACATCAGATCCAACTCAAGATCCCTCAAACCGAACCACGTCAAAATCTCATCTTTCTCCACCAGATCCACTCCCCACCCCAAACCCCTCAAACCTATCACCCCAGCCACCACCCCGACCACGACCACCCCATCAAAATCCCACCTTTCGTACTCGGATCTGAACCCAAGGGACCAACTACCTTGTGGTCGGACTCCGAGGCGGAGGCGGAGTAGAAGATGAGGGTGAGAAGGAAAAGAACGGCGGTCGATCCGACGGTCGGGGGCATGTCGGAGGCGGATCTACGGTGGTCAGGATTTGGTCTCCCTTGTCTTCGCGAAGTCAGAAACTGGGTTTGGCCGTTTGGGGTTAAATCGGAGTCTCCGGATTCGGAGGTGCGGATGGATTAATTGCAGTAATAGTGAGGTATAACGGGTGTTTGGTGGACTTTTGACTCTTAGACTTTTACCAATAACCATTAATAATTGTTAATATATACATGGAGAGAAATGACCTACTACGTTTAAATTTCGTTGACACACGGTTATGTTTAACATTAAAATCAAATATAAACTCCAAATTGAAAAAACTAAATAATAGATCTTGATTTACAAATATGTAGATTAATGATACTGAAAATCATAAAATTTGAAATATGTTTTACGCAAGAGGATAGAACATTCGCTAAAAAATCTAATTTCTAGATCTCATATTAAACGATTAGCAAATTTTATGATTTTCGATATTTTTATTCTACATATATTGTAGATCAAAATCTATAGTTTGGATTTTCAATTCGAAATTTATATTTGAGTTTATTATCAAACGCAATCACGTGTCAATGAAATTTAAGATCAGTGGATCCCTCCTTATATATATATAAACTAATTACCTAATTAATAGGTTTTGTGAGAAAAAACGAAATTAAACCATTTGGGGTTTGCTCGACTGGGAGATATTTTGTCGTAGATAGTCAAAACCAATGATCGAACCCCGACAATCTTATTCTAATGTTTCGGAGTTTGAGATTTAAAATAAAGATGAAAAGGTAGAATAGATAACATAAAATAAAAACTCGATTGATCAGATTTTTTGTCACTATTAAGAATTGATATGGTTTCATAATATCATATCACGTGTGCTATATTAAAGGATTATAGAAACGCTTCGTATGATGAGTTTGTCTTGCAAAAAAATTTGTTGACGAAATAGCAAGTGTGGATACATAATCACATCGAGATATCCAAATAGATCACTATAGATATGTTAAAGATGTGAGAGTGTCTCGTCTCTGTGAAATATTGAGTTCTAAAAGGAACTCGCTACAAGGTTGGTAGTCAATGGCAGTTCCACATAGGGGTAGGGGTCCGCCCCCCTCGATTTTGGAATTTACCTAGTAAAATGAATACTAATTGGGTTTTTGACACCTCTGTATTTTGAATTTCACATGATTAAGTTTACACCAACTGGATTATGCCCCTCCTAGAGTTTAAATTTTAGCTAGTTAAGTACACTCATGTTTAATTTTGAACCTCTTAGACTTTTATCATGGATGCCATACAAATTGTCCCCCAACCCCTCCCACGGGTTGTGCACCGGTCCAAACCCGGACCGGACTCGGACCATCTCCAAGGTCCGGACCGAAGACCGGATAGGGTTTTTTTCTATTAAAATTTGGGAAATAGACCAAGACCGATCGGTCCGATCCAGTCCAAAAACCCGAACCAATTTGTGCACAACCCTACCTCCCACCCTCTGACTTCAAATCCTAGCACCACAACACCCGTGTTAGTAGTATTGCATATAGACATTCTTCTTTATAGTTTGTCTCGTGTTGTTGAATATTTTACAAATAAATACGTTAAGAAGTTCCTCTCCAGCATTATATCCAAATGGACGTGCGCTTGGAATATGGTTAATTTTGTTTAGGATACTAATTCACGAAAAGGGAAGAATATTCCCATCCATTTTCCAAAGAAAAAAAAATTGAACATGGGGATAGATATTTACCCATTCTGCTGGAGATGTTTGTAAACCTAGATATTTGTTGAATTTCTTCATTCTTAAGCTGTAAAGCAAACTTTTTTTTATACAATCACTATTAAAGAATTATGAAGATATGGTATGTTTCGATACCTGCCTTCCAAAATTTAGAATGTTTCGCCGAATGGTCAATGCCCAAATATTTGTAAGTAGGGATCTACACTACTCTGAAGGAGTGAATAAATTGTACAATTATAATGACAACCAATGCGGAATTAAAACAAAGTACATAAAATGCAATGACAGTGATTTTGTAGATATTTGTGTTGACATTTTGGCCAAAACTCTTAATTTTGATGATTAACAAACTAATATTATGCACAAGTCCAATTAACACAGCACACACATCATATTGTCAAATTGCATATATATTGTATATTTCTAACATTGCAGGTGCCCAAACCAAATGACCAATCAACTTCAAGATCAAGACTTAAAACTTGTATCAAAGCTCAAAGATTTAACTTGTAATTTTCTATTTATTTGAGTTATATGATCAAATGTACACTTGATCCACAAAAGGATAGTTTGTCTCTGTCGGTCGACCATACAATCTTCAGTCTACCGAACTTGTCCCCAACAAACGACCGAGTCCTTTTCGGTGCACTGTCGCCATCAACTCAGTAGCATTCAGACATTCCCTGGAATTCCTGTTTCGGACTACTAAATGTATATCGGTCAACCGTTTCCATCTACTCAGTAACATTCAGACCCTCCATTGAATTCTGCATTCGGTCTACCAAATTGAGAACGGTCATCCGACCTTAACATTTGTTTTTAATCCTAACGACCAGATCCTATTGGCCCACGTGGCAATAAATCTGTTAAGAGATTTTCAACGACTTATCTTTTGTCGGCCAATAACACATTTTAAAATGTCCCAAAACGGTCTACCGAGCGTTCTTCGGTCGATCGAATTCTTGTTACTAATCATAGCGCAACGACTCTTTTCCACGTGGCATTTGGCCATTAGCCGTTAACCAACTTTGAGCCACAATTGTAAGCGAAAAACTCGCACTTCGGTCTACCGAATACCTAATGCTCAACCGAACATGATCATCACAGCTCGACCATTTCTTATTGTCCATCTTAGAACGGTGAACCCAAACGTCATTCGGTTAACCGGACTTTAATTGGTAGAAATTAGATAAAAGTTACTGAAAATTGGTGATCGGTTATTCGAAGACCATTCGGTCGAACCAATTCTGAATTCTGTTCAAGCTTAAGTAATTACTTGCTTCTTATTGGTTCAAACTTCACCAACTCACCCTAACAACTCTATTTTATTTGAAGGCTACCAAAGCTTTATCTAAGAGGCACAATCCACACTTTACTTGCCAAAAATCGTTCATACTCTTGTGCTCTCAAACTCCAAGTCTTAAAAGCTCCACCAACTCTCAAACTTCAATCAAATTCACTCGACGCTCAATTCCAATCCTTGAGTGCATTCAAGTTAGAGTTTAACAACAACCACCACATTCTATTGTGTTGTAAAGCTTCGAGGAATCTCCTTCTCGGGTTGTGAGGGGATATTCGAGCAAGGCGAGAATGTTCACAAGGCTCTGATTGTAAGAGTTTATCTTCGACCCAGGACGAAGAGATAAGTGAATTCTCGAGTAGGGACGGAGGAGCGATCAGAACTTGAGGAGAAGACTATATCACAGTGGTGTGATCGAACCTCTATAAATTTTCGAAGTTGACTTTTGGTTTGCAATCTTTTCATTTCTATTTTACTTGTGCGTTGTTTAACCCATGAGAAATAGATATTTATGATCAGTTCTCTTCTTTTCTATGTCCCATCTATGTTTTTTGAGTTATTCACTAGAGCAATTATCCTCTTGAAGCCGATTTGGGGCAAGTGTTCGGATCTATTATGACATAGCGGTTAAGCGCTTAACGGACCCATTATTAATATTTTAAATCCTTTCGTGGCATAATGAAAAAACTATTTGATTATGCAACTTAGTCTAGTGTATTCATAAAAGTATTGTATAAGTGACTCTATAAATCGACTTCGGTGCAACATAATATCTTATTAGTCCATTAGAAATTACAAGATTGATTATTCATTAATATACATTCGGATATCCATATTTAACTATTACATTAAAAAGAAGGTACTTTTGATTAGTTTGATTAGCTATATTCAATTCATTCTATGTTGTGTGTGTCTTTATTATTTAGTCTTGAAACACCCTACAAAATGGAATGGTTTTAGAAAAAGATATAATAAAATTTCTTGATTGGATCTTCTCAAGCAAACGATCTATTTTATTTAATTGATGTATCCAACAACCAAATTAAAAAGGAGAGTGGTCTTATTCAAACTGTCTTGTGATCTTCAACCAATTATGTGCTTCAATATAATTACCTGGAGTAAGCTCTATAGCTTGTTTCCAATACTCCGCAGCTTGATCAGATTAAGCTTCTACAATTTCAGAATCCCCTTGTCGAATGGCATGTTCTCCCCGGTCAGAATAGGTAAGTAAATTCCTTTTCTTAGAACTGCACTTGAGAGTTTCCTATCTCATACGGCTAAGCAATCGATTCTTTTGGTGTTCCATATTAATCTACCTTATCTAATTGAATTACATTTTTTATAAATCTATTGCATATTTTCTTGATATTTTCTTGGGTTAACCAGAAGATGTTGATTACATAAGTTTCAAACTCGAATTTTAATCAAAAAATCGGTTTTATCTTTTCTCCCGTATTTACTTCAGAAGAATAAAATAAAGGTATCTCCCTATATCATTATTATTCGAATTTGATGAAAGGTAACTATCTCGGTTTCATATATGAAATTCATATAGAATCTTTGAAAAAGACTTTCTGACATAACAAAGAAGACTTACTATCTTTGGGATTTGATGCTACACCGCTGCTCAATGCCTTAGTGGATCAACTAAATTACATAAGTTGATTCCTATTTTCATATCATGAGATAAATAAGCAGTTCTTATTGTACGGATCCAAAACTAATTGCTCTTTATGGCGCTTTCTCTATCAATTATATTCTTTATCCATAGAATATAAGTATATAGGCCCAATTCCTCTGTTTTTATTTTCTTTTTATTTTGGTTGCTGTGAATTTTCCTTGCTACAGCTTATAAGAATCGTTATTTTGGACGATGCCTATGTAGAAAGCCCATTTTTTATCGTATTTATTAGTTTGATTTGATCTTTTTTTTTCTATAGTGGAGATAGTCGCACGTAATGACAGATCACGACCATATTATTAAACGCTTGTGGTAAGAACGGATTTCGTTCTAGTGCTCGAAAATAATATTCCAAAGCTTTCGTATGTTCCCCGTTACTTGTATGTATAAGTCCGATGTTATAGAGTATATAACTTCGATAATAGGGATCCATTTCTTGTCGCATAGCTTCATAATAATTTTGTAAAGCTTCCGCATAATTTCCTTCAGATTGAGCCGACATCCGTTACGGTCGTTCATTCTATGAATCTCTGTTCCAGAACCGTACGTGAGATTTTCACCTCATACGGCTCCTCCTCTTTGTGCATAGTACTCTAAGGCGAATAATCCACGGAAGCAAAACAGAAATATTCTCATTATGAACTGATGTGGCCTAGTATTTTTACAAGAAATTTCTAGTCAGCCTTCCTGCAAGAGCTTTTGTTTTTTCTTAACACCAATCATATTATTGCTAGATAGAAATGGTAACTCCAACAATTTCTTTGTCCTCAACGCCTTTTGTTTTCAGGAATTAGTCACTTCAACGATCTTTGATGGCTATATGGGTATCCAAAGTACGAATGAGATGGATATTGGTTTTCCTAACAATTCCTATTATTAGTCCCGATAGCCATGAGGAAAGGGGATACCCATTAGAAAATAATCTATTCACTTCGTAAATATGAATTATTTTCTACGTAACTCGATGAAAGTATAAGCGAGATGAACACTCGTTTCACTGAGATTACTAACAATTTGAAAAATCTTGGTAAGAAGGTAAATGAAGGTGACAAGGTGTGGAAATTCTTCAATCTCTCTCAAACGATTGGGAGAAAAAGACAACCGTTATTGAGGAGGCTCAAGACCTCAACACTTTGTCAATGGAGGACTTGATCGGAAGTCTATGGCTTATGAGATTCAAATGAAGGAGAAAAAAGAGATGGAGAACTCGAAAAGAAAGAAAAAATAATTGTCCTCAAAGCTAGCTTTGAATCCGAAAAGTCAGATGACGAGGAGAGTGATGAAGAGCTTGCAATGATGGTTAAGAGGTTCAAGAAGCCTTGGGTGAAGGAGAAACTCCAAAGAAAGAGGGGGTGATGGAGAAAGCTCCAAAGGTCTCATTTGCTATGACTGTGACAAAGTTGGGCATATAAAGAAAGATTGCCCCTTAATCAAATTCAAGGAAAGACAAGAGAAAAAGAGAAAAGAAAATGAAGAAAAAGAAAGGAGGTTCAAAAAAGACAAAAAGGGATAAAGAAAAGAAAAAAGGCGCTCAAGGCACTTGGGATGGATCATCTAATTCATCCCCCCAGTTCATCAAATGAGTCAGAAAATGAAGAATCTCATCTATGCCTCTACACTCAAGAAGAAGTTGATGGAGATTTGTGTAGTGTATCTTCATCAAGAGAGCAAGACGAGCCAAACATTTGTTATGTTGCCAAGGATGGAGAAAAATAGGTGTTCTCAACTCATGACTCTACCTCATATGATGAGTTGCTTGATGCCTTTCATGAATTGCTTGAAAAATGTGAACTATTAAGGCACAGAAGTAAACTATCTAGGAACCCTAAGCGTGATCTTGCATAATTAAATGAATCATTATCAAATGAAGTTGATAAGCTTGTCTTGGAAAATAATAGATTGAAAGCACTCAATGATAAATCTCATGCTAAGGAATTACATGATCTTAGAGAATACAATAAGCAATTGAGAATTCATCTTGAGAAATTTACAAGAGGAAAGAATATGCTAGACATGTTGCTTGGTAGTCAAATTCAATTATTAGAAAAACATGGTCTAAGATACATGCATGAAAAGAAATTCTAAGAGTTATTTTATGCATGCTTCAAATGGTCTTGTGAAAAAGAATTTTGCTTCTAATATTTGGGTACCTAGCTAACCCCAAAATACCAAAACAAATATGGGTTCTAAAATCATATTCTTCTTCTTTGGATGTAAGTGACAAAGAAGGGGAAATGGATCGTGGATAGTGGGTGCTCGAGGCACATGACGAGAGACCACTCAATGTTCAAAACGTTGAAATCAAAGAATGGTGGAACCGTCACATTTGGGACAATGCTAAAGGTCATATTATTGGCATCGGCGATGTTGGTAATGATTCTAATACCCAAATACAAAATGTATTTCTTGTGGATGGTTTAAAGCATAATTTGCTTAGTGTGAATCAGTTAACCGATAAGGGATTCTTAGTGCTTTTTGATCAAGTCATTGCATACATCATTCCTAGAGCAAGTTTTGAAACTACTTTTAAAGACTATAGATATGGAAATGTTTATGTTCTGCATGTTGATAACTGATTGATCGTTTTATATTTCTACCGCAAGTGCACGGCCGCGTTGAAGCGGTGGCAAATACGGGTCGTCCACTGGGAGGTGTGTCGACACTTGGTTTGTGCGAAGGCAAGGGGTAAAGAAAGGAGAAAAGGATTGGTTACACTAAACTACACTACAAAGCTGAAATGAAATTGAGAAGAAACTATAAAACTAAACCCCAAAGGGGGTAGAGAAATAATGTGCACATAAAAGAGTGTGTGTGTGTTTATTAAGCTCATCACAACATGTATTGTATGAAATCATAAAACTACATCCAACTTTGCCTCTACATGAATTAAGATAAGACTACATCATTAAAACATGCAAGGCAATAATTGGAATGAAGCTACATGAACTCAAGTATAAAGACTATACCCTACTATGCCTCCACATGAATTAAGATTTCACTACATCATTAAAACATACAAGACATTAGCCAAGGTAAAGGCAACAAGAGCACATACACTACAAATTGTGTTTCCAATATTAAGTTCATCCATATCCTAACATTATCATTCCCCATAGAATAGGTCCACTAATCAAAGCATAAGCTAAGCTTCATTCAAGAGCATTAGCATATCAAAGATAAGAGTGAAAACCCATTAGATGGTTATGGAAATCATATAAAGCTCAAGGGATAAAGATAACACACACTTAATACACTACATTATTATATCACATATTTCTCCACCCCCCAAATGTGGATGGAACTACTCACTACTCATTACACTAACTAAATTAGCAAAGGAAAGCATAATACTGAAATGAAATTTATACTACTCAAGCAAGAAACATTAAAGAAGCATAAAACTAAACAAACAAACAAGCATGCATATGAAAGGAAATTAAACTAATAGAGAAACAACATCATTAAAAGAAAACTTCTATTATTAACTCACTCAATTACAAGTAGCTCTTCCTCCACTAGAGTTTTGCTTCAAGGCTTCACTCTTAGTAGGGAAGATGGCCACCAAGAGAGAGATGGATACAAAGGGAGGTGAAGAGTTCTATTTATAAGCATGGAAAAAGCTAATCCGGGACAATCCCCCGATGTGGGACTAAACCAATACCAAAAATAGCCTAAACGAACACTAATACAAGTCCAGGAGAAGTTGGGGCGGATCTTGCATGATCCAGACCGCCAATTGGCGGTTCCAGACCGCCAATTGGCGGCCTATAAAGCCCAGATCCGTCTGGGTCTTCTGGTGGGCTTTCCTTGGTGTGTTTTTTGGTCTTGGATGCATCTAACTTGTTTAGTGGAGCTCCGACCCGAATCGAATTGACAAAATACTCCTCATGATGGTGTGGAGTTTCCTGTTTTGCTCTTAGGTCCTTCTGTCTTACTATCAGGTCCTTCCCCCTTGCATCTTGGTCCCCAGGTCTCACAATTAGGTCCTTTTTCCTGCTTTTGGGTCCTTTCATGGCTCTTCTCTTCAAACCTCTTTATTTCTGAAAACTAAACATAAAACTCGTCACGTAGCATTGCTTAGGTGTAAGATAATGGATATAAGGTACAAATATAAGCATGAAATGATGTCAATCAATAACATTGATTCATTCTCTAAGGAAACATGCTTAGTTGTTTCAAATGACGAGTTTTGGTTATGACATAATAGGTTAGGTCACATTAGCATGAGTCAAATTCATAAACTTGCTAAATATGACTTGGTATGATGATTGTGCAAATTGGATTTCAAATAGAATAAGATTTGTCATGCTTGTGAATTTGGAAAGCAATTTAAAAGTTCTTTCAAATCAATTAACATAGTCTCTACTTCAAAACATTTGGAACTCTTGCATATGAATCTCTTTGGTCCATCTAAAACTGTAAGTGTAGGTGGCAAGAAATATGCATTGGTCATCATTGACGATTTCACTCGATTTACTTGGGTTTTGTTTCTTGCTAACAAGAATGAAGCTTTCAAAGAATTTGAAAATTTTGCAAAACAAATTCAAAGAGAAAAATAATCTTTGACTTTGAAAATTCGTAGAGATCATGGTGGCGAATTTGAAAATGAAGGGTTTGAAGAATTTTGTGATTCTCATGGTATTGAACATATATTTTCTTTTCCAAGAATTCCTTAACAAAATGGGGTAGTTGCCTTCAAGAAATGTCAAGAACCATGTTTTGTGAAAATGATTTACCAATGTACTTTTGGTATGAAGCGGTCAACACCGCTAGTTACATTCTTAATCGAGTTTTGATTCGACCAAATTTAAACTAAACTCCTTTGGAACTTTGGTTTGATAAACACCAAAAAATTCTTATTTCAAGTCTTTTGGTTCTAAATGTTTTGTTCTCAATACCAAGGATAACTTAGACAAGTCTGATGCTAAATCCGATGAAGCTACATTTTTTGGGATATTCGAGTAGGAGTAAAGCATATCGAGTTTATAACTGGAGAACAAGTTGTGTAGAAGAATCCATGCATGTTCACTTTCAAGAGGAACCGTGTAATGATAATTCTAAGCTTGATGATGAAATTATTGATCATATTCGAAATGTAACATCTCAAGAACAACCTAATAAGATACCTCAAGAAAAGCAAGAGCTTCCAAAGGATTATCGATATAAAAAGGATCATCCTAAGGACCTTGTAATTGGTGAAGTATCAAAAGGAGTTGTTACTAGATCTAATGCTCTTATTGTATGTGACTCTTATGCATTTATATCTCAACTTAAACCTAAGAAAATAGAAGAAGCATGTGAGGATAAATTTTGGTTAATAGCTATGTATGAAGAGTTGAACCAATTCATTCGTAATGATGTTTGGGAACTTGTTCCAAGACCCTAAGGATCAAACGATAATTGGTACCAAGTGGGTTTTTCGAAACAAACTTGATTAATCTGGGCAAGTGGTTAGAAACACAACCCAATTAGTCGTTGAAGGTTACAACCAAGAGGAATGCATCGACTTTAATGAAACTTATGCTCCGATAACTCGAGTAGAAGCAATTAGAATGTTATTAGTCTATGCATCTTATATGGATTTAAATCTTTTCAAATGGATGTTAAAAGTGAATTTTTGAATGGTTTTATCATGAGGAAGTTTATGTTAAACAACCACCCGACTTTGTGAATGAAACCTAGCCGGATCATGTATTCAAGCTTAAGAAGGCCCTTTATGGGCTGAAGCAAGCTCGTAGAGCTTGGTATGAGAGGTTGAAGAACTTCTTGCTGGAAAATGCATTTACAATGAGGAAAGTTGACACCACTTTATTTACTAAGACCAAAGACAAAGATTTATTAGTAATACAAATTTATATTGATGACATTATATTCGTTGCTACTTGATTGACGTCATTTCATGCTTATATTTGTACCTTATATCCATTATCTTACACCTAAGCAATGCTACGTGACGAGTTTTATGTTTGAATTTCAGAAATAAAGAGGTTTGAAGAGAAGAGTCATGAAAGGACCCAAAAGCAGGAAAAATGACTTAATTGTGAGACCTGTGGACTAAGATGCAAGGGAGAAGGACCTGATCGTAAGACCGAAGGACCTAAAAGCAAAACAGGAAACTCCACACCATCATGGGGAGTATTTTGGCAATTCGATTCGGGTCGGAGCTCCAACAAACCAAGTAGATGCATCCAAGACCAAGAAATACTTCAAGCAAAGCCCACAACGAAAACCAAACGGATCTAAAGCATATAGACCGCCAATTGGCGGTCTGGAACCGCCAATTGGCGTTCCAGATAGCCCAGGATCCGTTTAGTTTTCTGTAGCACGTGTATTAGTGTATGCTTAGTCTATTTTTGGTATTGGTTTAGTCCCACATCGGGGGATTGTCGCGGATTAGCTTTTTCCATGCCTATAAATAGAACTCTTCACCTTCCATTGTAATTACCCATTGCTTGGTGGCATTCTCTCTACTAAGGAGTGAGCCTTGAAGCAAAAACTCAAGGTGGAGAAGAATGCTACCTTCAATGTGAGTCATTTGTTAATAAAATAATTCTTCTAGTTTCTTTTAATCTTGTCTTTTAATTTGTGCATGTTTGTTTAGTCTTTCCTTTCCTTTTAAGCTTCTTTAATATTTCTTGCTTTATTAGTTAACTTTCATTTCAGTATTATGTTTTCTTTTATTAATATAGTTAGTGTAATGAGTAGTGAGTAGTTTCATCCCCATTTGGGGGGTGGAGAAATATGTGATATAATCATGTAGTGTATTAAGTGTGTGTTATCTTTATCCCTTGAGCTTTATATGATTTCCATAACCATCTAATAGGTTTTCACTCTTATCTTTGATATGCTAATACTCTTGAATGAAGTTTAGCTTATGCTTTGATTAGTGGACATACTTTATGGGGAATGATAAGGTTAGGATATGGATGAAGTTAATATTGGAAACACAATTTGTAGTGTATGTGCTCTTGTTGCCTTTACCTTAGCTAATGGCTTGTATGTTTTAATGATGTAGTCTTATCTTAATTCATGTGGAGGCATAGTAGGGTCTAGTCTTTATACTTAAGTTCATTTAGCTTCATTCCAATTATTGTCTTGTATGTTTTAATGATGTAGTCTTATCTTAATTCGTGTGGAGGCAAAGTTGGATGTAGTTTTATGATTTCATGCACTACATGTTGTGAGAAGCTTAATGAACACACACACACACACTTCTTTATGTTCACATTATTTCTCTACCCCCTTTGGGGTTTAGTTTTCTTGATTTTCTTCCATTTCCATTTGCACATTAGTGTAGTGTAGTGTAATACAACTTTCTCTCCTTCTTTTACCTCCCGCCTTCGAACAAATCAAGTGTCGACACACCTCCCAGTGGACGACCCGTATTTGTCACCGCTTCAACGCGGCCGTGCACTTGCGGTTAATATAAAACGACCAATCACTACTAATGATTATTTATGCCAAAAGTTTTCTCTAAGTGCATGCAAGGTGAATTTGAAATGAGCTTGATGGGTGAACTCAAATTCTTCCTTGGACTCCAATTTAAGCAAACTTTGAAGAGAAACTTCATCAACCAAACCAAATACACAAGAGAACTTCTCAAGAGATTTGAGTACGATAATAGCAAGCCTCATAATACTCTCATGAGAACAAACTTGGAATTGGGTAAAGATGAAGAAGGCAAAAAAATTGACATTAAAATGTATCGAGGTATGATCGCTTCACTTCTTTATTTAATCTATATTAAACTCAATATCATGTTTAATGTTTGCCTTTGTTCACGTTTTCAATCTTGTCTTAAAGAATCTCATATGCATGCTTTGAAAATGATTTTTTGTTATTTGTAAGTTACTTGTGACTTTGGATTGTTTTATCCCAGCCTATAGTGATGCCGACTATGCCGCCGGATGCAAATCCAATCGGAAAAACACTAGTGGCACATGTGAATTCTTGGGTAAATCTTTGGTTTCTTGCTTTAGTAAGAAGCAAAATAGTGTTGCACTCTCAACAATTGAGGCCGAGTATGTAGCCACAGGATGTTGTTTTGCACAAATCATTTAGATGAGGCAAACCCTCAAGGATTTGAGACTTGAGTTCATACTATACCAATATTTTTGTGATAATACAAGTGCTATAAATCTTTCAAAAAATCTTATTCTTCATTCAAGAACTAAGCATATATATGTCCGCCATCATTTTCATAGAGATCATGCTCTTAAGGTTGATATTGAATTGAAATTCATCTCAACTAATGATCAATTAGCGGATATATTTACTAAACCCTTGAATGTTGATCAATTTGATGAAATTCAACAAGAACTAGGCATGTGTAGTTCTAAAGAAATATCATAATTCACATGCATTGATTTAAATAAAATTGATTGAATACTTGTCTTTTATTTTTCTTGTTGTTTGTCCAAGCCTAACAGACGACCGAATCAAATTCGGTCGACCGACCGGTGTAAGGAAATGGATTCAGATTTAGTCTGGATCCACATGAAACGGTACACTGAACGTAATCTGGTTGACTGTGCATGTTGCTTTGCTAAAATTAGCCAACTTACTTGTTTTCCTTCTGTCTGTGATCCGAGTATATATCAGTAGAACAAATTTCTTGGTTGAAGTTCTTGAATTCTTTCCCATTTCTGATTTAAAGGATCAAAACAAAAATTGTTTATCCAATTTTAAATCAAATGACCGTTGCAACTCTTTTGATGTTTCTTAACCCTTGGATATCGGACGATTGATACCAGTTCGGTCATTCGTTGTCGAGATCCAGTAATTGTTTTGAATCGTACTGTTTAGCATATTCGGTGCACCGAAGTCAGGTCGGTCGACCGAAGACAACATATTTCTAGCCGTTGGAATCGCCCCAACGGTCGTCTGACTATTTAATGGACGACCGTTGGAGGATTTCTTCCCACTTTTGCCCTTCCCATCTTCTATAAATTTGACTCTTCTCTATCACCCCAAAGAAATATCTTGCATACTCTCGTTTCTCCAAACACAAATCCTCATTTCTCCATCGATTCTTCTTCTTCTTCTTCTTCTTCTTCTTCTTCTCTTATGAGTCCAAGGAAGGTTCGTGCAACCAAGAAGGTGGTGTAACCAACAAAGCAACCATCGGCTAAGAAGGAAAAGAAACCTGTTTCTTCGGGGAAGAAGCCACGACTCAACCTCGACATACTTTCCTCTTCGGCAAATCTGACAAACAAACCTCTCGATGAATATCTTTGTCCTTTCAAAGGTGGCATCTTCTACAATCTAAAGGCGGAGGAACACTACTACATTATTAGTGGTGTCAATCCAATTCTGGAACGAAAGATCATCATCCAAGATTTAGAGTTGATTGTTCTTTATACGTATACTGTCGTTGATCATCTCGGAGATTTCTTTCACGACAAACTTCCGATCACTTTCTCCGCGAAAGCTTGTCACCAATTCTTTGCCAATCTTCGGAGACAACCACCCTTGATGGCACTCAAGCAGCTTTTACAACTCAAGTCAATTGTGTCTCCTTTACTTTCATCGCATTTATCCTTTCAGAGATCACCAGACTTCCTAGCACCAGAGATGATATTTATAACTTCACTTGGGAGGAGGTGTGTGTGGCTCGATGGATCAATTTTTGGAGGTAACACAACCAGTAATCCCTCAATGTGGCAAGCTTGCAATTCCTCGTCTACCGGTTCTCGGCCACATCCTTTGTCGTTTCATCTCTACCAACATCTATGTGCACAAAGGTCATCACTACGAGCTCAGCCACTAAATGATGAAGTGTCTCTTCAATCTCTAATTGCCCTTTATTTATCATCAACCACATGTGCTACACTGCTCGACGGAAGAGACACTTTCTCCCATTCCCGATGATCATCTCGCTGATCGGAAATACTTCAATGTCAACCTTGACCGCGACCTCTTCAAATCTTCAAGGACCGTTATTCACAAGGCTCCGATTGTAAGAGGCTTTATCTTCGACCCAGAACGAAGAGATTAGTGAATTCTTGAGTAGAGATTAGATGAGCAATCAGAACTTGAGGAGATGACTAGATCAAAGTGGTTTGCAATCTTTTCATCTTTATTTTTATGTGCATTGTTTAACCTAATTAGCAAATAATCTATTCACTCCCCTTTAGATTAGTGATCTATCTAACTTATAGTTTGATCATCCTCGAGATCTCGTCCTCACCCTAAGTTCTGATCAATCCCTCGATCCCTAGGCTATCATCCTTGTTCTAGGTCGATTAAGACGAGGGTGCTCGAATCTCCTTCCATAACCCGAAAGAGATCTTCCTAAAAGATTTACAACTATGAAATGAAAGAAGTGGTTTAAACTCTAACTTGAATCACTCAATGAAATTTAGAATTTGTCTTTGGAGTGGATTGAGTGAAGTATTAGAATTTTTGTGGAGCTTGAAGACTAGAGAATGAGAGCACAAGAGTGAGATTGATTTCAAGTGTAATAGGAGTGTCTACATATTGGGTATGGATGTGTATTTATAGGCTCTCAATAGGTAAGGTTATAGGCAAAGCATGAGTAAAAGAGATAGAGAGTAAAGTCTTGCTCAAGCCCAAATTT
Organism: Triglochin maritima; assembly: GCA_963682175.1. Taxonomy (NCBI): domain Eukaryota; kingdom Viridiplantae; phylum Streptophyta; class Magnoliopsida; order Alismatales; family Juncaginaceae; genus Triglochin; species Triglochin maritima. The sequence goes on along the minus strand of OY821788.1, from coordinate 8,854,191 downwards.
GGACGACTAAAGAGAAGCTAGTGAAAGGAATGTGTTCTAAAAGTTTACTTTTATATTTTATTTATTATGAATTAAATGTATAAATATTTTGTTCCTTGATTAATGTATTCATCTTTTAGAAGTGTTAAGGTAGATAATCTTGGTTATTAACCGTAGAGCTCTAGAAGATAATGGTTTGCATAAATTAAAAGTAATTCACAATCATGGTGATTAACATGGGAGATTGATTACCAAGATAATATTGTCATGTTGATTAAAAGATATTGTAGCTTTACAAGTATTTAACAACATGAGTATATGAAATAGAAAATGTTTCTTTCATATATTGAATTGACCTAACAAATAAAACATTATGGAATTGTGTTTGTGTCATTAATGTTTCATTGTGTCTTTGAATCCTAAGATACGAGACTTATATCTTTTCACATGAGAAGTGTATAGTTTGATTATTATCAAAAGCTATCATTGAGCATAGTGATAAATATATTAGTTGATTATACATGACTTGTGCGAGAAAAATGATATGTCAAAAGATTATCATTGCTCATCTTGACTTGAGTGATGATATTATCGGGCCCCTTGATAAAGGAAAGTTATAATATGCACAATTTAACTTATGTGTAGTTACATATTTATAATTTACTTTGGAGATCAAGAAATGAATATATAATGCAAAGATGACACATTTCTACCTTGTATAATATTCTCAATATCTTGAGGTAAGAGATAGACACAAGTGATATTACTTATAACATTAAGTGGATCGTGTTTAGTTCAAATGAGCAAAACAACTTTGTTATTTGGGTAACTGTAATATGTAGCTAGATACAACTTATAGTTTATGATATAAAGTGTTTTATATCATTGTCAACATAACTTAGATCCTCATATAGGTCACACCACAAAACTGAAAAAATAAGAAATATAATTTTGTATTTTATATAATGTATTGGAATGAAATGCACGTGGTAAAATGACAAAATTAATATGTCGTGATTGCGACATGGTTCGAATCAAATAAATTTGTATGAGATGTATATATTATGTGGTATAATATTTGACATTATATATGATAATATACTGCATAATATAATGTGATCCACAACATTATAACATATGAATTTGCTAAACCCTAAAGGTCAATTTTTGTTGGATATTAATCCAAAATTTGGCAAAGACAAAAAAGTGAAAAACAGACGACCGATTTGAACAGTAATTTCTGGGTTTTGAAAATGGTTGACCGGTTGGACGTGTGATTCGACCGAAATTATCAGGAACTTTTCTAGATAACCAACCGGTCGACCGGTTGGCCGATTCGTTCGGCCGTTTACCTACGATTTTGCCAGAATTAATAAGAGACGTTTTTTGATCATGGGCTGGATTTGTTCAAACTTGGTCAAGGGAGGTTATGAGATGATTATGTGTCCAAATATGATTGGTTTAGAGGATCAATTAACAAGAGATCATGTGTAAGTGGGTTACACATGATGTGGATTGGAGGAAACCCTATAAATTGGTTCATCTTCTCTTCCTTGTTTACATTAATGTAAAAATTCTCCTCTCCATATAATCCATCCGAAAATTCCTTTATTAATTGAGTGCTTGAGAGATTAAATTCTTTGGAGCATTGAAGAGGTTATTAGCTAAATTCTCACCTCGTATTAGAGGTTGATTGACTAGTTTCGATCTCTCTAATCTTGTTTAGAGTTTGGTGAACACTTGGAGGAATTCTGAGGCGATTCGACGTGCAACTCAACTTCCTATTGGTAAAAGGGATTTGATAACCCCTAGGTATGATCCAATCTTTGCATTTCGATATTAATTAGCATACAATATATTTTGATATACAAAGTAGGAAATTGTGTATATAAAATTATTGAAAAATATGAAAACCGATCCTAATTGCTTGTATTTTTTTTAAAATATACACAAGTATAGGGCACGAAATCCTACTCCTAGGTCATCTGAAAACCGTAGTCGACTCAAGTCAACATGTTCGGTGCATAAATCCAAATGACAAAACAAGGATTTAGTTGTCTGAAACTAGGTAACAAGAATGTTAGAAGTTACTTTACTTGAAATTCAGACGACGTTGTTGGCATTTTGGCCTTAATCTATGTTTTGATGATTTAATCAACCTAATCTTAATTATAATCAATGTAGTGTAGCACACATATTGCATAACATATACATTGTTTTGTGCTAACATCTACAGGTGATCAAGACTCAAGAAAGAAAGAATTCAAGTCAAGACATATAATCAAAGCTCATTTGAAGACATTAATTTTTTTTGTGTATTAGGAACTATGTGTACTTGAGCATACAAGAGTTAAAAACTACTTAAACACACACTAGGTTCCTTATAGAAATCACACACAAAATCTCAGATCATTTGGACTTAAATATGTCACCCAAACCAAGATCGGAATTCACTAAACTTAAACAAGATTTTCCTGTGTCATTTCGGTCAACCGAAATGTCTCCGGTCGATCGTTGATCCTTTATCAAATAGTGGGTTTTACCACCCGACTGGTTAGACCATCTCGATCGACCGTCTACACGTGTCATTTGACTGTTAGACTTGTCGTATTACACCAACGGTCGTATTCGTATAAACTTAACTACACCCCAAAATACTTTGTCCTTCGGTCGACCGTAAACTTGACCTCGGTCAACCGTTCCAAGACGTTTCTTGAAACTCAATTTTCCCGACTTTCTCGGTGGACCGTGAAAATGCCTTTGTTCGGCAGAACATAAAATCCCAGAATCCCTGCCAAATTTTGGTCAACCGTTCCACTTTTTGGTCGACCGTTAACTTAAGTGATCTTCAGTTATAACATTTTTTTCGTTTGACTGTTCCCTATTCGGTCGACCGGTCATTGTTTAGAACCGTCTATCGGTCGACCATTTGACCCGTCCGGTCGACTGAATTTGCACTGGAATGTGTGTTGCAGTTTCCTACTTTGTGTTTCTTGCACAACCCTTCACCACACTTAACCCCAACGGCTATAACACCTTAGGAGCTTATAAATAGATGTTCCCAACCTTGTTTAGAATATATCTCCCACTACTATTTGTCTCCAACTTTAGAGAGAAAACTCCAAACACTCACAAGCTTAAAACCTTCACACTTTAGTCTTAAATCTTATTCTACTCAAGTGTGCTCAAATTAGAGAGTGTTGTTCCACTCATTCATTGTCAAAGAAGCAAGGGTTTTGGTGAAAGCCCAAGAGAAGAGTATAGACTTCGGTGAGAGTCCGAAGTGATCCTCTCAGATTGTGAGAGAAGAAATCAAGCTAGCGAGGATTGTTCGCGGATCTTGTGTTGTAAAAGGCTTGATCTTGGCCCAAAACGAGATTGATAGTGAAGATGTAGGCGTAGCTCGAGGGAGATCGAGCGGAGCTTGCAAGAGAGGAAGTAAGCGGGAGGCCGAACCTCTATAAACTCTTCTGGGTCATCTTGTGGTTTGCATATTGTCTTCTTTACTTGCTTGTTTGTTTTAATTTCCGTTGCACATCTTTGATTGAGAAAGTATAGTTTAATTAACCTTAACAGTGATTAGATAATCCGACCATACACGATCCTACAGACGTAACCAAGCTTCGGTCATTCAAAATAAGTCGACAGAGAAGAAATTGGTTTGTTGGACATGTGGTTTAGACGACTGAAAAGATCTTACGTCTTCCCAATTTTGAAGTTTGGTTGTCCAAAACAAAACTTTGGTCATCCAAATTAAAGAGGTAGAGTAAGACAAATTGTGATACAACCATTAGAGTAAGGGGGTGAAGCATTGGAAAAACAACGACTATTTTGGTATAAACAACTCTAATGCAAAATGAAATTCATATGGAACACAAACTAGGCCTCCGAAAAACCAAGCAAATAACGATCACCAGATGAGACAAATTCGGATGACTAAAATCAAACCCGTCGTCCAAAACAAATAGGAAAAATTCTGGTTGAAATTGAGAAAATTGTTTGGTTGTTCCATATAAACTTTGGACAATTGGAAGAGACTATGTTGTCCGAAACTAAGGCAGAAAGTGGTTTCTGTAGATTCTAAAGAAACTTGATGGAACATTTTTACATATCCAAACATGACCAGGCACGAGTCTTGGGGCACTAGGGCTTAAAATGGTTGCAACGTTTTTTTTACTATTTACCCATGTATAAACACAGTTTTGAGGTTTTGTGTACGTAGAAACCCATAATTATTTGAAACAAACATCCAAACATGTTTAAAACATGTGAAAACAAGTTTCACATATCTTTTGGTTTCTGATTGTTTTTGGCTTTTGTACAACATTGGCAAAAATAGGTAGGGGTTGTTTGTGGGTTTTTTGGGTGGGCCTCACTATTTCTTTTGAAACGGAACATTGCTGGAAAATAAAATTACATGTGCTTCCATCAAGAACAAGGGGGATTTAGGAAGGGGAAGAGATGGAACTTTGAGGGGAGGGGTGTTTGGAAGGAGGAAATTAGGTGATTTATGAGGATGCGGTAAAATGTGGGCAAAGAAGTAATTTTCACCTGACTGGACGTTTCATGTTTTAGAAAAAAACCAGACATCCAGACGTTCGCACATTCAAGAAAGTGGTTTCTGTAGATTCTAAAGAAACTTGATGGAACGTTTTTACATATCCAAACATAGCGAGGCATGAGTCTTTTCCAACTGGTTCAAGTACCAGTTGATTGTAGGTTTAAAAGCAAACTTCATTAATCTCTAGTTTTTAAGAAATCTAGTGGAAAATAAAAAGGAGAAGAAGTTGATTAAACTACACTAAGCTACACTAAACTAGCAAGCAACAAACAAGGAAGATGAAAGCACGAGAAGAATCGAAACTAAACTAAGTAACTATCAAGCAAATGAAATTCAGGAAGAAAACCCCTCAAAAGGTGGAGTGTGTGTACACATGTAATAATGTGGTGAAAGAATGCATTCAATAAGGTACAAGTGTAGGTTGTATTTTCATGCATAGGAAGTACCTAATGGTTGTGGCAAGACCTATCATTCCAATCACTAACCTAGTTGATTAACATGAGTATAAACAAGTTGGTTATTAAGAACCTAAACAAGCATAGGAAGTACCTAATGATTATGGCAAAACTCATCAAGTTAAGTATTCTCTTTTAAACAAACAAGCATACATTCATATTCATCACATATTGCAAAAGATAGCATTCATCACATTCTCCATTAGATGTATAAACATCATCTCCACCCCCAAAGTGGATGAAACTACTCACTACTCATTAAGCTAACAATCATATTAAGAAAGGAAGACATTATAATTGTACTACGATTAAGAAAATAAATTTAAGCTAAACATGCAAACATTAAAAGAGCTAACATGAAGATAAAACTAGAAGAATTATTTTCTTTACATGACTCACATTACAAGTAGCATTCTTCTCCACTTGAGTTTTGCTCCAAAACTTACTCCAAGTATAGAGAATGACCACCAAGCAATGTGTAGGTTACAAAGGAGGAAGAAGAGTTCTACTTATAGTCATGAAAAAGACAACTCAGGACAATCCCCCAGTGTGAGACTGATGAAACTTCTACAAATGGATACAAACAACATAAGACACACCCACGAGAAGCCAGGTCGGATCCTAATCATATTGGACCGCCAATTGGCGGGCACTTTTGGTCAGATTCGACCCGATTTTGGTGGCTTCTTCACTGCTTCAATTCTCCATGTGGGGTGCACCGAGATTAGTTGTTTGAATCTACGCTCGAATCTAATTGCCAAAATACACCTCATGATGGTGTGGAGTTTCTCGGTTTGCTATTTGGTCCCTCCGAGCTTACGTTCAGGTTCTTCTCTTTTGCAGATGAATCCTTGTGCATGACAAAGAGGTCCATTATGCTTCATTTAAGTCATTTCTTTTTATGTCTCAGACTTTTTTTATCTCTCGTTCTCTTCTTTATTACCTAATACCTGAAATATAACAACAAACACTCGAGTAACACAATATTAAAGTAAAATTAAGGATATATAGCATGAATATGATGCATGATATGCTACTAATCAACAAACCAAGAGAAGTATTTCGATATGGAGTCAAATTTAAAAGAATAATAATTATAAATATTATTCTAATTCTGACGTTGGTGAATTGGAGTACCTTATACCAACTACTATTCGAATTTTATTTTCCGAAATTGCATATCGGTTCAACTAGGGCTCTGTTTGGATGGTTGGTTAGGAAACTAATTTCTTTACAAAACTGATTTGTGGATGGGATGTTTGAAAATAGGTTTTTGGGTTGAAGGTTATTGATTTGTTTGGGTGTAGTATTTGTAACTAGCAACGATAGATATCATCACATCCAAGTCAAATGACCATCCAGGGCATGAGCCTTCTTCTTCTTTAACCCCCCTTCACTCTTCCTATCTTCTCCTCACACTCCCAGGAGTCCTCACACTTCTCAGTCCTCCCATCACAGTCGTTACTGCGGTCATGATCCTCCTTACCGGTGACTCCGAAATCCCCCCGGTCCCGAAATGTTTTTGCCGGCGTTTGCGTCAGCTCGTCCGCTGGAGTGGTTCAAGTTCGATGGGAGTGCTGTACCTCCAACATGAGAGTGAGGAATCCTTTTTTCTTGTGTTTACAAATTTGACATGAACTTCATCGATTCCCCAATCGATCAACCTTTTTCCCCTAATGTAGGGTTATGCCGCTTGTCTGTACCTTTTGCACTGGAAATCACTGTGATGTATCAAGTGTTGTGATAAGGTGTCAAAAATCCCTTTCGATTAGGGTACCCAACATCAACAAGGTAATACTTATCTACCCATTCACAAACATACCTAAGGAAAGTCATTTACCATTGGAGCATTGGGAACTTCTGGTTTCGGTTATAAATTGCTTCATTAAGGATCCGGTTATCATGGGCACTCCCTTCCGATCCTGCAATTGCGAAGGTGAACCGCATGTTGAAGTCACACACACCCAACACATTCTGAGTTGTGTGACTAGGGTCGCGATCACATCGATATCACAATTGTTTTTACTTCGGAACGTACGCGTTCACATGGGTACCGTCTAATGCACTAACACAATCCTTAAAGAAAGGAAAAAATTGCCACACACCCGGGTCTTTATTTCTTCGGGGATGTCATTCCAATTGTCCTTTACCTTTATAATATTAGAAGCCCACAAAGTTAGTGTATCTAGGACGACATTGAAATGACAACTGACTATCTCTCTAGAGTGCCAGGACTCATCCTGAATTGTCCAGTTAACGTGTGTGCCCTAACAGTCTAACACCCATAAAACATATGAAGTTGTTCTTCTACTGTAACAGTTCTCGTATTTCTTAGAAGATGTCGTCTCTTTAAAGTTTCACACAAACTAAGGAAGGTAGCTAGGTGCATGCGACAATCGTCATAGCATACACGCCAATGTCCCCTTAATGTCTATGATTTTCTAATTCCCAATAAATGGTGTAGTGTTCACTACGGACTTGGTTAGGCGAGTTCCTATGTGGTCATCAATACAAGAGATGGTTGTTAAGACAAGGATTTCTACCTCGTTCTCCTCCATAATTTCGTTTAGTTCTTCTTCATCCATTACAGGGATAAAACTGATACAACGCCTGATATAGGTAAATGGTTGCCCTTTTAATTTAATCAATGTTAAAATAAAGGATTTTTCAAGGTAATCTTTAATTTTTTCCTATTCTGGTTTGAACTAAAGTCCACAACTAATCCAAGTAGGAGTTCGATTTCCGAGATCTCCCACCAATATGTCCAACTCAGAATATATATTTAATGGATTATCAAGAATATATTTTTGTAAGTTAATAAGTAATAAAATTCACATTCTTTCAATCTACAAACTACGGGCGGTCTATTCATGCAAATGAAAAAAAATTATTTTGTCAATAATGAAATGAATTAGTCTGAACGCTTACTAACATATGCTAAAGTATTTCATGTATATACATTATTTGACTAAAATAAAATGGCTAAAAATACAAAAAATTAGGCAACTATTGATCTATTTCGGTGACAATCAATATAAATAAGTCAACTTTAATGGGGTGAAAGGAATGCTTTTGGTGGGACCCACAAAAATTGGAAAAACGAGATCTCATCAATTTTCAAATATCACGAGAAAAAAAGTTAAAAACCTGGTTTTGAAAACATGAGAAACTATTGAATAAACGGGACATTTGGGTTAGGTTTGTGTGTGAATTGTAGTTTCCTGCCCTATTCATATCAAACCATTCCAAATAGGTAGCTTGTGAAGTTCTCTTATCGGGCACCACTGCTCCACTACTCTTACTACTTGCCCAAACAGTTCTCACTTCTCTAATCGGGCAGAAAAACTAATCGGATCTAATCGGAGTCCACCCGGCCCGACTCCATCCCTCCCTTCCGTCAGTTCCGTGGTTCCCTCTCCACCGCGGAGGTCTCCATTCCAATCTCTCCCCAAACCCTCCTCACACCTCCAGATGCGGATCGCGTACCTCCAGTCCCGCACCCACAGGTTCCTCTTAAACCCTTCTTACCCCTCCCCTCGTGTTCCTGACGCCGTCGTTCGATCCAAACCAGGTTCGCTTGGAGAAGGAGCGCGAGATGCGTTCCGAGGAGTGCTCGGTCTTGCAGTGGCGTCTCCGGGGAAGCGGAATCAGTGGAAAAGATCAAACCTGAAACTGGGCGGGTATTTATTTGATTGTTTGAAAGTCATCTGATTTTCGGATCATTCTCGGAATCAAATGGTGTTTATGGTGTGATCGGTATCCGGAAAAACTTCCAGTAAATGAGGAACTTGACTTCTAAAATGACTTTTGGTTTATTGGCAGTCTGAAAAACTTTAAGGTTGTGTTTGAATGTGGTATTTGCAAGTTCGGTAGAATTTGCAATTGACGGGATTTTATGATCCATACTGGCTTATGACCTATTTGCCGTGTTAAAATGGAGCAGTTCTGTGAAAGAAGACAATACCTTTCTAACTTATGTCTTGCTATATTCAAATTCACCTAATTCTGGCATGCCATGTAGGAAAGTACTAAAGCCTAGATGCTTACCTTTACTTCTTATCCTCTGCTTCACTTTAAAGCTGTAGATTTTTTTGTCATGCTATTCCTGTATTCTTGTTGTGCTGTGCTGCAATCTTTGTTATTGAGACGGTATAAATGTTGATTGCAGCATTCATGTGGTTGTTTAACTTGTTAGGATGGGCAACATGACAGTCTGAAAGCAAATGCTAATGTTTATGATGTTGCAATCATTGGTGGAGGCATGGTTGGCTTGGCTCTTGGATGTGCCCTATGTAGGTACTAGGTATTGCTGTTAATTAGTAGCTAGGTTTCTAAGCATTTTTTCCTTGTTTGTAATGTAGGTACTTTCCGGATCACGTAGCCATTGGTTATTTGGAATTTGAATGCATGTTTTGATTGTGATTAAGGTTACTCCCAATCTCTCCCTGCTGGAGAAACGTTTACAGTAAGAAACATTAAGTCTTTGGTGCTCGGTGAACATGATAGGGAATTACCTATGCTGCATGATCATATTTGTAGGTTTTAGGAAAAATATTATAATATTTTCCTATATGTTTGCAGTAAGCATGACACTAACAAAACACTTGAAGCTCGCCATTGTTGATAGCAATCCTACCTTAGGCGCGACATACTCCTTTAAAAGAAATGAAATACCAGACTCAAGGGTCAGTACCATTACACCAGCAACCATCTCGTTTTTCAAATGTATACTATTTTACATTGAAAGTTTGGGTGGATACATGCAGGACTATTAGACTATAAAATTGCTCCATCATTACTGCAGAATTGCTTTCTAGTTCTGCAGATTCAAAGTTGTTCACCCAATGCAAAGTATTTTATCTACTTTTCTCTAACTAATTATTGAATGGTCCTACCTTCAGACCTTCTATCCAAAAAAAAGAAAAAGATTGATGTGCATGCCACTTTCTGTTTTTGTTGTTCATGTGCTTGGTCATTGTGGTAATCTTACTCAAACTTATATATAGTTTGTGGTAGCAAGAACACAATGGAATTTCCCAGTATATTAAAATTTCATCTTGAAGTTAAACTATAAAACCCTGATAAAAAAGCTCATCTATAAAATGTTCAGATAATGGTTTTTACAGACTATTGTTGTCATCTATGTTTATTTATGATAACTCAGTTTTTAGGTTGAGGTAGGCCCATGATTCACATCTTTCATGGTCCCATAAGGTGAGGTAAGTGCAAGTAATTACCCTCTACAATGAGGAATTGCACCTTTCTTTGTGCCATAAGATTGGGAAAATATAAGTAATTGTCCTCTGCAATCAGGAACTTTTTCTGTTAAGGAAGTATATGTGTCATGATCCTCAATGTTGACTTTTGGTTCTACTTCTAATCAGATACCATACATTTTCTGTTCCCTTCGATTTTCTTTGAGAAGTTTCTCGGCGAGGTATTCACAACTTATATGGTTTTTTATCCATGCTGGATTTGTTAGAATTTTGTTTCATCATTAGATGGAATCATGCTTTGAACTATTAATCATTTTGAGGATTCTCTCGCACAAAACTTTCAACATTTTAATGGGTATATTGGTTATTTGTTTTCCAGAATTGGGTGCTTGGAAATATGTTGAAGAGCAAAGACATGCCTTTTTTAGTAAAATGCAGGTTGAGTTTATATTAATCTATTTCATTATATTTTCTTATGTCATATGCAGTGAATGTTCAATGTAGAACCTTATATTAGAAATGAGGGTTGTTTGGGATGATTCAAATGTCAACCAACATATCAATTCCCCTGTCCTTGCTAAATAACTTTGCTTTTATGAAACCCATTTATTATCACACCTTCATACATGTTTTAGGTGTACTGGACAGAAGAGGTTAAAGGAAAGGATCCTTGTATTTATTTGCTAGTTGCTTCTGCTCCCCACCTAGTGACAATCATGCCTAATTTGATGTTTCAAATTGCAGAGATTTTAGTCTAATAATTGAAGGTCATCTCTGTATCCACTGAATTCGAACAGAGGAATGTAGTTGTGCCCCTCAAATATTAGTCCACAACAGTTTCATCCCGAGTTGAGAGTGTTTATTCTTGTTTTCACACATAAAAAATCATCACCAGTTGAGCATTAAATGTTCTTTGGATGGTGACTGTTATTTATCGTCATGTAATTCTTTGTAGAATAAATTACCTTCAAAGTGCTACTAACAATAAACTTGGCTGATTGACAGCGTTAACTCCACTACACTTTCTTTAGTAGTTTGGGTTTAACATTTTTTAGCCGAGGTTAAATATGCCTTGAAGGGGAATAAAATACAATCATTTGAATCATTTTTGTGAAGTCTATAAGTTATATATCCCTTGGCTGAATCATAATGACTTCGATTTTGACTCTATCCGTTTGTAGTGTCTCCCCAAAATTGCATCAGATTTTTTCTGAAACACAACCTAGAACCAAACAAAGCCACATCATATACTGCAAACTGATTCCGCACTTAAACCCTCACGAGAGAGAATTTTTCTTGTGCCTGAAACTGAAACTCAACTATTATACTAACCCCTCTAGTGTCTAATTGATGTTTCACTAGTGATTATATGATTATATCATATGTTCCTTGAGTAAATAATATGAAATTCCTAATGAAACTAGGGAAAATTACTTTTCACATCGGTATGTAACGAGCAATATCCAATTTAATATAGACTGTGGTATACATGGTGGTGTATATATATTTTTCATCGTAATGAATACTTATTTGAAATTTGAGTAACTTTATTAGGACTGTAAATGCATAGAATATTCTTCCATGCTTGTTCAAACTTCGAAGCTAATCTATTGTCCTAATTACAGATGTTCTGCTTGGCAATGTCCAATCTGTTCATTTACTATAATCCAACTTGGCACAAATCCTGAATCAAAGAATAGTTATCACAAAAATTGACAATTGATAGTCGCGGATTTTAGAACCCAATGGAATGCAATGCCAATAGTAGGTATGGACTAGTATTTGCTTTTCATGTACAGTCCCAAATTGTAAATAGGTTTTGATTAGCTAGCCTTGGTAAATTAGAAAAAGTATTTTAAGCAGTATCTAATACATTCAATTTTTTGAGAAAAAACTCTGTAGTAAATCCATGCATGACCTGCCATGGTTTTTATATCTGCAAGTGCATGTATACTTTCCACTGTAAGTCAAAACCATACAATATTTGAAGCCAAAAACCAGACTATAAAAGTACGTGCTTCAGTGCTAAAACTAATACATGCGTGCTGTGCTTTGATATTTTCAGATGAATACGAGTTACTATTATAAATGTGTACTTGAAGTTTTATTTGAATGAAAAACCATATATTTTATGTTGAGATGCAATATCTGGAGATTAAGATAGAAAGAGTACTGAATTCTTTACCTTGTTATTTAAAGGTGTGGGATTATACTGGCTTTAGTTATACAAGGTACAATGCTGAGGATATTGGCAGAGAAAACCTTGGGTATGTATAAGTTCCTACTGAATTTCTGTTTCGTAATTATTACAAACAACATTCTGTAGATTCTTGGTTTGAACTCCAATGCAGATGCGTAGTGGAAAATAAAGTGCTGCAACATTGTCTTCTCTCATGCCTGCAGGTACTCCAGTAGGCCAGTACTCATCATCATTTATGAGTATTTTTCTTCTTAAATCAGGTTGTTGTGACTCATCTGTATTTCCTGACATGCTTCAGCTATACAATTGTGTTTTTTATCATTAAGATATACAACTGCTTTGGTTTCAGTAATCTGATTTAATATATATTTCTAGCCATGGTTCTCAATAACTTGAACAATTAAATTCACATATGCGATCTGGTCTTGGTATCATTTGTCTGTAGATGTCACTTGCTCTGGGTTGGTAAAGCTGAGAACCCCAGTTAATATGAAAAGGGATATTCATCTTCTTGTTTATGTGGTTTGGATTTGACGATTCGTAATTCTTAATATCTTGGACAGCTAAATTCAGACTTGCCATTTAAGTTCAAGAAATTTTATGTGTTGAAATTTCAAATTTTGTCCATATATCTCATTGAAAGCTAAAATTTGTTTGGAATTTAATTCAAGAGATCAGAAATTTAGAACGTCTCAAATTCATTGCACTGTCCATATTTTTGTTATTTCATGATATAGACCAAATTATGGTATAACTTCTGATTTTATTATATTTGTCGTTGAAAATCTTGAATGGAGATTTAACAGGATTCTCTGAAGTTAGTGTTGACAATAACAATATTAGATATCCTTGAGAACCTATATTTAGTGCATGAAGATAACTTGAAAAATGTTTCGAAGAGTGTAAAGCCAAATATCAATTCATATTGGTTCCGTGAAGTTTGAAATGAATGGTTGATATGAAATTCACTCTGTAGAAGTAATAAGAATGCACTATATATCAAAGTTTGTAGTTGTTGATGAACTCGCATGAGATAGTCTATACAGTAAACTTGATTGCACTTGACATGGTTTGAATGGCTTTTAAGTGGATAAATTTACAAATCTGGTTTTTGTCACAGTTTTTTTGTTTTGTTTTGTTGTGCATGTATAGATTGTAATTTCTGGTCCACAAACTAACCAATTCCTTTTGGTCTTATCTTTGGCATGGAAAAAAATGTCAGTTAAATACAGATTCTCCGATGAACTTTTTTCTTGCCAGACTTGATTCTTTGAGTTTCCCTTCGCCAGCTCCATGTACGACTAGGATAACTGAAAATAGTCTTAAAGATTCATCTTCTGCAGCGGAACACCATGGCGATTCACTTCACGGAGATTCAGCAAAGCTTGATCTTAGTGATGGAAGCAGCATTTATGCAAAATTAGTGGTAATGATCATCTTTTTTGTTGCTTTTGTTAGTTCTTTATACAGTACAGATAGCCTGCAGATGTAAGGAGGAAGACAGGTTGCTTGTACTCTTGCTATATCTATACCCAAACAAGAAGATACCTTAGAGGCTCCACATGAACAAAGCTCGCTTCCCTAACCTGCCAACCCGTTCAGTACCTGTCTAACCAGTTGTAGGGTGGGGCCAGTTGCAGTCAGTTAGGTGGGTGGTTAGGCTCCAATACCACCCGCCTCGTTTACAACCAGTCATTTTCTCAGACTCAAAATGGAGAAATAAACCTAAAGAATTCTAGTTCTCTCTCTTTTTTCTTCTCAAATTGAGCAGTTAGTCCTAGTGGGTAGAATGTCCTTATTGCACCTCAAAGACATTTTTTCACTAAATACACACAATACATTGTTTCAGATTATGAAGGTACATTTTTAGGATTTAATTGTTGTCCAGTAGTAATGATTGTGTCACTGAACACCACGACTAGTCAGTTACATATCTGGTGTTTTTTATTTTTTATTGGAACTACACTTTTCAGGTGGGAGCTGATGGAGGTAAGTCACGTGTTAGGGAAATAGCTGGCCTGAAAACATCAGGATGGAACTACTCACAAAATGCAATCATTTGCACAGTTGAGCATGAGATCGAAAATCATTGTGCATGGCAGAGATTTCTTCCTTCTGGACCTATTGCACTGTTACCTATCGGGGACAGATTTAGCAACATTGTCTGGACAATGACTCCTGAGGAATCTTTGGAACTCAAGTCGTTGAATCACAGTGACTTTGTAAATGCAGTGAACAAAGCATTGGATTGTGGTTATGGCTCTCATCCTCGATAACTGTTCTCAATCAATACATGGAGAGATTTCCCTTGTTTAGTGGTCTTGGGGCATCATCTGTGAGAGAAGATTTCCAGGTTCCTCCGAGAGTAACAAGTGTTGTCTCTGAAAGAATGGCCTTTCCTTTGTCCTTGAAGCATGCTCATGACTATGTAGCAAGACGTGTGGTCCTCATTGGCAATGCTGCACATACAGTTCATCCTTTAGCGGGCCAAGGAGTCAACTTAGGTTTTGGTGATGCCTCTTCCCTATCGAAAGTTATTGCTGAGGGCATCTCAGTAGGCACAGATGTTGGAGAGGTATGACTGAAACTTTGTTTTTAAGTTATTCCAGGATCAGTCCCCCGACCTGCCTTGTAACTCAGAATTGTCTAGGTCACGTGGTGGGATTGGGTTGGATTTTGCAAAGATGGGTTCTGACCCACCTCATAACCTGCCCAGCAGACGGTTGATTTGGTTAGGGTTACCCTCAAATCCAATCATCCCATTTATGGCTATATTAGCACCATGATCACATGTTACTTGTTTTATTTTTAGTTATCGGTTAAATCATGCTTGAAATCGGCTTACCTTTAACGAGAGGTGAAACTTGGTAGTGACATAGAACCATATGATCGAAGCTGAAGATTTTTGTTAATGTGACCACCTATCTATTTGGGTAGTTTCCACAAGGTTATCTCTTTTCAGTTCACCAATTTTATGAAATATAATTGATATATAAATCTGTGAAAGTATTTTTCAATGTTTTCTACAACTTTGACTTTGACTGATATCATCCTTTCTGAGTTCTTTTACTGATTGTTTCTTTTAGCTTCTGCAAGTGTTTGTAGTTTTATGTTGTCTATATTCCTATGAGGTTTTCTTCCTTTCCACTTTAGACTAATGATGAGAGTATATTATTTTGACCTTCCACATCAGGAATATAAGATCTAAGATGGAAAAAAAACCATGAAAGTAATCTAGATATTTGAAAGGTTTTCCCCAATGGCCTATAAATTCCTAATTTTTTTTTCCTGTTTTGTTCATGATTTTCGGACAATCAGACTTATTTCTTATAGATTCTGTTCTGTATGCCCCAAAGCTCAAAGGGTAACACGTATTTGATCTTGAAAATTTCCCATGTCATGCCACTGTTTAGTTAGTATTATGATGAGTGCTGGTGAGTCCGATTGACAGTCATTTCTGGTTTCAGCTTGCTATAATGAAGTACGAGAAGGAAAGGAAGGCTGCCAATGTGACAATGATGGCAATCCTTGATGGGTTTCAGAAGCTTTATTCAGTTGACCTCGGACCGCTCAATCTTCTGCGAGCTGCAGCATTTCATGGTGCTCAGTATATCAGTCCTCTTAAGAAGAATATCATCTCATATGCCACAGGCGATCAGAAATGGCCTCTCTTTACATGAAAGACACTACTGATATAATTCTTCAAAAAGTTCCTCTCATCTCGTATGCCATCACCTTGTATGCTGCGGATGATTGGAAATGGTCCATCATGGATGACACTCAAGTTAATTTTGCGGAATCGTGCCTTTCATCCCACATGCTGCTGCTGATAAGGGATGACCACTCTTTACATGAAATGTACTGATGGTGGTTAAAATTCTCCATATTTTCCCAGTTTGCTTCTCACACATACATGTTTTTGTTGAACTGTTTATTGTGTCTTGTTGTTAGAAATAAAATAATTGAAATATAAAATCACGGAAAATGCTTCTTAGTGATCTAGTAATGTTGATCAGCTATAGCTGAGTCGGCTCCATGTTTATCCTTTTGTTCAATTGTTTATCCCATTAATATATGTTTATTTTGAAAGTAAAGGAAATAACCAGGCTTACGAGAGTTATCACGATGTAGCAGGGTCTGATAGATTTCAACCAACACCCGGTGCGCTTTGCTAGTTCTTCGAGATCTCTGGGTATGGTCACGGGACCTTACATAATAATTCATTATTAAAAAAAAGATTACTTGAAACTCGTTCAACTTGCCTCCTGCACAATTTTTTTGTAAGAATTATTTACTCATTTCCACCTAATCTTTGAGGTTTAAAGAGGTTTTTCTTTTGCTCAAGTAAGTTTCCTCGTGGTTCTCAAAATCTGACAGCTGCACAAAATTTCGAACAATGTGAGTTGTACATGCAGATCAAAAATAAAGAATTTCGTGATTCGTCAATTCTTGTGAAGAGATACATCAATTTTACGAAAATTACAAAATATTCCATTGTTTTCACATCCCTTCGAAGACGTGTTATTATATTACTATGATTTAGTAATATAAAGTACACATGATTCATATTACGACTTAACATCTTAAGTTCCGTTCCGTTTGTATTACAATTGTAGTATGAAATTTAAGATTTTCACGTTCACTCAACATATTATATCTGAACATGTTATATCATATTACAGTAGCAAAATAATTACTTATGAAAGCATCGTATAACGGTTTAATAAACTTATATTACATTCCTCTACATTTCGCAGAAGGGCTTGTTTAAACAGAAAAAAAGTCTCGGACTTATTCTATCATTGCCCAAATAGAATAATGCCAACAAAATTACAAATATAGAAGGTATAAATAATAATATCTTTACTTAATTTGTAAATAATATTAACAACAATACTCATATAAAAATTAGGATATTTTTTTATTAACAACAATACTCAGAAAACTCACGAATCAAACAAGGTAACGATCCGGACAAGTGCGTTCCGGAGAGGCGATGCCGACAACGGGGAGGGATGTTGCGGTTGGAAGAATGGGAGGAGGGAGGGAGGTTGTGGCTGGATAGCTGGAAGAATGGGAGGAGGGAGGGAGGTTGTGGCTGGATAGCTGGAAGAATGGGAGGAGGGAGGGGTGTGGCAGCGGAGTTGTGTTTGGTGACTTTAGGTACGTTTTAGGCTTAGGAATTTAGGATAGTTTATATACTCGGGTAATTTATACAAAAAATACTTAACATATAAATATTTCATTAATTTAAAGAATAACTATATATAATACATATTCGAATACAGATACGAATATGGATGTTGTACTACGGATATTCGATCCCGGATCAGATATTATATGAGACTGAATGTACCAATAATCATATCCGCTCCACGACTTTACAGATCGGATACGAATACAGTCTCATGGATATTTTTTCGCTGATCGAATATCTAAATTCGAATACGGACATGAACGGAATTTCGGATATTTGAATATCCACTGACACCCTTAGATAATTTTCCATCCAAAACCTCCCACACTTCCACCACAATCCCAATGACCTCCGACGTTAGTTCTTTGAGTCGCCAATCAAAACCTAATGACTTTCCAAACACATGAAACCATTCACATAGTGTAACGTCCCGGAACAGCGGAAGAAATTTTTAAATTAAACATACGACCGTCAACGATCAAAGATGGCACGTTACTAGAAAAGTCAACTGAATATATATATAAAATATCTCCACGTGGAAGTCATAATACAGAGTGTCAAAATAGTGATTACATGACTAATACATAACTACTGTAATCACTACCTCTACAAAAACGATAAGACGACAGGACCCGATCCCGGAGGTACTCCCCTCGGTCACCACCAACCTACGACTGCCTGCTCCCTGAAAATGAAACACAAAATCCGTCTGAGTTCCCGAAAGGAACCCCGTATGCCAACATCTCCTATCATATACAGAAATACAGACGAAAATGCCAAATAATGCTCATGCAATGCAAATCCACCTCGGGCCCAATGAATGCCCAACCGCCACCACGGTCCATCTCCCAGCCGCACATGCATGAAAGGCTTCCCTCTGCCGCACAGGCTCAAGGGGCATCACTCTCCTACACAAGGAAATGACATCTCCTTCCTACACAAGGATAGAAGGCGTCTCCCACCTACACAAGCATGGAAGACATCCCCAACCTACACAAGAATAGGGGGTCCAACTGAATACGCCCTCGTCGAAGGTGAAATCCGTAGCTCCGAGGTCCGGTGATCGACCGTGGGCTCAGAGCCGGTAGTCGACCTATGCTCGACGGCTCGCGTGTGGATAAATCCACCAACCTGCGGTTAATCGGTCGACCGCAACAAATACACCGGTCGACTGGTCTACTGCTCAGTACTCGGTACTGAGGCAAATCACTATCAATCGGTCGGACAAGGTCTCTCGGATGGTCGAGCGTTTAGCAAGTCACCGCCTAGTCCTAACCAATGAAAATTCGACCAACCGGTCGAACAAAGTCAATCTAGCGGTCGACCGTTTGGAAGGTCTACGCTATACGTTTTATATACATATATATCATGTCGGTCGAACCAGGGTCCGTTCAACCGATAAGAAAGTCTGCATGAATCCTGCCCACTGTATTCGGTCGACCGAAACTCTTCCGGTCGACCGGATCAACAAGCACTTCACTACAGGAAAACTGCACGCGGTCGGTCGACCGGATCCAGAGCGGTCGACCGTTTAGATGGTCAACGCGACTTTACGCAATTTGGTCGACCGAGACACACTCGGTCGGCCGAAGGTCTGTCTAACCTATCTAAAGGGGGTTCGGTCGACCGGGCTAATGTAACCCTTAATTTCCCGCTAAAATTTGGCATAAACGGTCGACCGTCACACAGACGTCGTTCGACCGTTTTCGGGCAGTAAGTTATTATTTACAAATATCGGTTGACCGAACTATACATTTTCCCTCTGGACATGCATCATTTAGACGTGGTTCGGTCGACCGAACTCTCAATCGGTCGACCGAACAGAGCATCTTCAACCTCTGTCAAGTTGGGTTTTCACCGGAGAAACGGCACCAACGCCGCCCCCTACACTCCCACACCTCTTGGGTTGTTACTATGAAGACTTGGCATACCTCTCAAGACGACGAAGACCCGCCAGAGCCTCGCTCGCGCAACGCCGTCTCCGAAAACCTCCTCACGTGCCAACCTCCGCACCTCCGCACGCTCCTTCCTCGTGCGCGCCTCCACCACGCCGCCGGAGATCCTCTCCTCCTTTTGGCCGCCGGAACAAGGGAAGAAAGTGAGGGAGTGATGAGTGGGGAAGAAAATGGAGAGAAAAAAAGAAGAAAGAGATGAGTTGGGTGGTTTTTAAACCAAAAACCCACACCAACCCTACACCCTAACCATTCCTCCCTCCATACCCACAACACCCCACCATACCTCTAACACATCCACCCCATACCTCTCCCTCTCTCTCTCTCACGTCTTTACAATCCACCCTCCTTAAAAAAGGATTTCACCCCAAAATCAGAAAGGCAACTCACCGAAGAGCTCCAGATGTTGCCTCCGAACATCCTCTTCAATCTCCCAGGTGGCCTCGCGCTCACTGTGATGTTGCCATCTGACCTTAACCATCAGAATGGTCCTCCTCCTAAGCTCATGGTCCATCCGGTCGATGATCTCAACTGGCCTCTCCTTAAGTGACAAGTCTTGCCGGATCTCCGACATTGCAATCTCAATCACATGTGTCGGGTCTGCAACGTACTTCCTCAACATAGAAACATGGAAGACGTTGTGAAGGCCAGAGAACTGTGGTGGCAAAGCAACTCTGTAGGCGACCTCCCCGACACGGTCCAAGATCTCAAAAGGTCCGACATACCTAGGATTGAGCTTCCCCTTCTTGCCGAACCTCATCACTCCCCGAGCTGGTGAAATCTTCAGGAAGACGTGATCTCCAACCTCGAAGCTCAAAGTCCGCCTGCGCCGGTCAGCATAACTCTTCTGTCTGCTCTGTGCTGTAGCCAACGTACTCCTGATCAGGTCAACCTTCTCTGCGTACATCTGCACAAGCTCCGGGCCCACTAACTGCCTCTCACCTACGTCACTCCAGCATACCGGTGATCTGCATGGCCTCCCATACAATGCCTCATACGGTGCCATCCCAATACTAGCATGGTAGCTGTTGTTGTAGGCGAACTCGATCAAAGGTAGATGCTCATCCCAGTGTCCAGCCCAGTCCAGCGTGCAAGCCCTCAGCATATCCTCCAAGGTCTGGATAGTCCTCTCTGACTGGCCGTCTGTCTGAGGGTGAAAAGTTGTACTGAACCTTAGACGTGTCCCCAGTCTCTGCTGCAAACTCCCCCAAAATCTATATGTGAACCTCGGATCTCTGTCAGAGATGATGCTCACCGGTACTCCGTGCAATCTGACGATCTCCTCTACATACAGCTTCGCCAGACTCTACAAAGGCAATGTGGTCCTAATGGCCAGAAAGTGCGCCGACTTGGTCAGTCTATCGACTATCACCCAAATCGCGTCATGGAACCGCCTCGTCTTCGGTAGCCCCGTGACGAAGTCCATCGTCACGTGCTCCCACTTCCACTCCGGAAGTTCGATACTCTGCATAGGTCCAGCTGGCCTCTGGTGCTCAATCTTCACCTACTGACAGACCAAGCACCGACTCACGAACTCTGCAATGTCCTTCTTCATGCCTCTCCACCAGAAGTTCCGCTGCAGGTCCTTATACATCTTCGTGCTCCCTGGATGGATGGTGTACTTCGCTCGGTGTGCCTCCTCCATGATGCCATCTCTCATCCCATCAACCTTCGGCACCCAGAATCACAGACCTCCATCGACTCCAACACTGAAATCTGACCCCTCTCTGGCAGTTAACTCCAGCAGACTGGCCAACTCATCATCCTCACGCTGCGCCTCCACTACCTGTGAGACTGTCTGTGGCTCCACCCGCAACCCAACTAACACTGCTCCCTCAGAGTCTCCAGTGAACGACCTCCACTCTGCCAATGACTCAAGCAGTCTCCACTCCTGAAGGCACAAGCCTGCAACTGATACCTCCACTCTCCTACTCAAGGCGCCTGCCACTGAATTCGCCTTCCTCGGGTGGTAGGAGATGGTGAAATCGTAGTCCTTAATGTACTCCAACCAACGACGTTGTCTCATATTCAACTCCTTCTGGGAGAAGAGGTACTTCAGACTCTGGTGATCAGTGAATACCTCGAACTGCTCACCATACAGGTAGTGTCTCCATGTCTTCAATGCGTGCACCACGGCTGCCAACTCCAAGTCATGCGTCGGGTAAATCTTCTCATGAGTCTTCAGCTGCCTCGACGCGTATGCAATCACCCTCCCGTGCTGCATCAACACGCAACCCAAACCAACGCCTGACGCGTCACTGTAGACCACAAAACCTCCTGTGCCGCTCGGTAGAGTCAAAACTGGAGCTGTCGTCAGTCGTCTCTTCAGCTCCTGAAAGTTATCCTCGCACTTCTGGGACCAAACAAAAGTGACTCCCTTCTGCGTCAGGGCAGTCAGAGGTGCAGCTAACCTCGAGAAGTCTTTGATGAAGCGACAGTAGTAACCCGCCAACCCAACAAAGCTTCTGATCTCCGTCACGCTCGTAGGGGCTCTCCACTCAGTCACTGCCTCTACCTTCGCCGGATCCACCGAAATGCCCTCCGCAGAAACGATGTGACCAAGAAATGCGACTCTGTCCAACCAGAATTCGTACTTCGAGAACTTAGCATACAACCTCTGGTCTCTCAGAATGCTAAGTACAATCCGCAGGTGCTCCCGGTGCTGCTCCACGTCAGGTGAGTAGATCAGGATATCATCCACAAAGACAAGGACACATCTGTCCAAGTACTGCCTGAACGTCCGGTTCATCAGATCCATGAAAGCTGCCGGAGCGTTCGTCAAACCGAAAGGCATCACCAAGAACTCATAGTGCCCATATCTGGTCCTGAATGTTGTCTTCTAGACATCCTCCTCTCGGATCCTCAGCTGATGGTATCCTGAACGTAGGTCTATCTTAGAGAAGACCTTCGCTGACAACTGGTCGAACAAGTCCTCAATCCTAGGTAGGGGATACCTATTCTTCATGGTGACCTTGTTCAGCATGCTATAGTCAATGCACATCCGCAATGACTCGTCCTTCTTCTTGACAAACAACACTGGAGCGCCCCAAGGTGAGACACTCGGTCTGATGAAACCAGCCTCCATCAGCTCCTGTAGCTGCTTCTTCAACTCTGCCAACTCTGCGGGCGCCATCCTGTACGGGGCTTTCGACTGTGGTGAGGTGACTGCTGCCAGCTCAATACAAAACTTCATCTCTCGCGGAGGCGGCAATCCTGGGATATCATCTGGAAACACCTCTGCAAACGCCCGCACCACATCTATCTCGTCCAACCTCAGTGACTCAGTGATTGACATCATTTCATGCTTATATTTGTATCTTATATCCATTATCTTACACCTAAGCAATGCTACGTGAAGAGTTTTATGTTTAGTTTTCAGAAATAAAGAGGTTTGAAGAGAAGAGCCATGAAAGGACCCAAAAGCAGGAAAAATGACTTAATTGTGAGACCTGGGGACCAAGATGCAAGGGAGAAGGACCTGATCGTAAGACAGACGGACCTAAGAGCAAAACAGGAAACTCCACACCATCATGGGGAGTATTTTGTCAATTCGATTCGGGTCGGAGCTCCACTAAACAAGTTAGATGCATCCAAGACTAAGCAACACGCCAAGGAAAGCCCACCAGAAGATCCAATGGGATCTGAAGCTTATAGGCCGCCAATTGGCGGTCTGGTTAAGCCCAGATCCACTAAGTTTTCTCCTGGACTTGTATTAATGTGTGTTTAGGCTATTTTTGGTATTGGTTTAGTCCCACATCGGGGGATTGTCCCCGATTAACTTTTTCCATGCTTATAAATAGAACTCTTCACCTTCCATTGTAATTACCCATTGCTTGGTGGCATTCTCTCTACTAAGGAGTGAGCCCTGAAGCAAAAACTCAAGGTGGAGAAGAATGCTACCTTCAATGTGAGTCATTTGTTAATAAAATAATTCTTCTAGCTCTTTTAATCTTGTCTTTTAATTTGTGCATGTTTGTTTAGTCTTTCATTTCCTTTTAAGTTTCTTTAATACTTCTTGCTTTCTTAGTTAACTTTCATTTCAGTATTATGCTTTCTTTTGTTAATATAGTTAGTGTAATGAGTAGTGAGTAGTTCCATCCCATTTGGGGGTGGAGAAATATGTGATATAATCATGTAGTGTATTAAGTGTGTGTTATCTTTATCTCTTGAGCTTTATATGATTTCCATAACCATCTAATGGGTTTTCACTCTTATCTTTGATATGCTAATGCTCTTGAATGAAGCTTAGCTTATGTTTTGATTAGTGGACCTATTTTATGGGGAATGATAAGGTTAGGATAAAGATGAAGTTAATATTGGAAACACAATTTGTAGTGTATGTGCTCTTGTTGCCTTTACCTTAGCTAATGTCTTGTATGTTTTAATGATGTAGTGAAATCTTAATTCATGTGGAGGCATAGTAGGGTATAGTCTTTATACTTGAGTTCATGTAGCTTCATTCCAATTATTGTCTTGTATGTTTTAATGATGTAGTCTTATCTTAATTCATGTGGAGGCAAAGTTGAATGTAGTTTTATGATTTCATGCACTAAATGTTGTGAGGAGCTTAATGAACACACACACTTCTTTATGTTCACATTATTTCTCTACCCCCTTTGGGGTTTAGTTTTCTTGCTTCTTTTCCATTTCCATTTGCGTCTTAGTGTAGTTTAGTGTAACCAACCTTTCTTCCCTTTCTTTACCTCTCGTCTTCGCACAAACCAAGTGTCGACACACCTCCCAGTGGACGACCCGTATTTGCCACCGCTTCAACGCGGCCGTGCACTTGCGGTTAAATATAAAACGATCAATCAAGTTTTTGGCGCCGTTGTCGGGGAGGTGCTCTGTCCAGACATTGGTTTGGACGATTCGAGGGGTTTTTAATTTTTTGTTTTCAGTTTTTCTTAGTTTCAGGGAACCACAAGATCCAGGGGAGGCTACTGGAGAAGTTTGAGGAAGAGAAGACCTAAAGAGTCCGCCAATCAGCGGTTGAAGACCGCCAATTGGCGGCCTGGTGAGAGTTTCTTTCCTTGAAATTTTTTCTGGTAGTTAGTCTTGAAATATTTGTTATCTGGGAGCCCTATTTTGCATGCTGGGACTTCTGGTTTGCTCCCAGATCATTAATCACTCCCCCTTTAATCAACTTGGACCATAAAACTCAAAGCAAAAGATTAGACTTCTTGCCATCTAGGTCATGCACCATATGTAGACCTTGCTTGCATCTTTCTTTTCTTTGCTTTACATTTTGTTGTTGATTGCTGGAGCGAGGTACGCATTCCTTAACACTCATTCACGCATTAGGACATTCATTAGTGAGTAAGGTTTGCATCGAACAAGAGTGAGGTGAGTGCTTGTTTGGTGAGTTGCTTGCTAGCCGAAGATTTCAAAACATCTTTAAGGGGCATCACCTATAGTCTTCAAAGATAAGGTGAGGCATTTCATCACCCCTCCCTTAGCCCCAAAAAGCACACTCAAGTAAAGCCTTAATCTAAAAGCAAGTAGACATTGGCCATTAGGACTTGGGCACATTAGGAGAGTGATCCGGTCACGACCGTCATAGCCTGATCGGCGTCGCCCACTTTGTCGGTAGTAGGAGAGACGAGATCTCCGGATCTTGGCTCACTTGCTGGGCATTGTGGTCTTCGTCGTAGGGAGGTGAGGCGTATTGATGCCGTGTGAACTCGCAGTTAGGCGTCGTCTAGCTGTAAGGACCCATAGCCAGCCTAAGCTTGTTTGAGCCGTGTTTGCTAGACTAGGCTTCTATCCTCACCCTGTACCCACGCTAGCTTTAGGGATTCTTCCCTTCTCCTCTGAGTCATCTTCTTCTCACCTTCTTCTACGTTATAGTCTCTTCCCCTTTACACTCTCTGGTAGCGTTTTAGGGTCGAGTCGAGCACTTTTTGCGAGTTTAGCCTCGTGGTGGTGAGAGTGGTCGACTCTAGAGATCTTTTTGTGATGGATGGTTACATGGGCGACCATCCATATCATTGTTGGGACCAGGACGATTCTCCCTGGTACTCCCAACCCATTCATCCTGGGGTGGCTCAGACTAACACCCCGTATGGCTGAGACAATCTTAATTATGTGACTGAGCAATCTTCATATTGAGGTAGTATGAGAGAGGCACCGACTGCTAGACCACCATCTAGTTACGTCGGAACATATGTTGGTCATCAATCTGAGACATTACAAGAACCTTTAGCCTCTTTCATGCATGTGGTAGATGACATGGGTGCACCGGTGGCTCCAGTAGCCGTACCATGTGACTGTTGTGGGTTGAGTGGTCATGTTATAGGGGAATGTCCTTATGTTGCCCCTGAGCCTGAGTATGAGCACACATTTTCCCAAAATGCTCATTATGACCATTACGCATCCGCGTACAACCCGAGCGGGATGGATTCGTGGGGAGACAATTCGTATTCAAATTCTTATACATCATTTCCACCCCAGTATCCTCCTCCCGAATACCCAGAATTCTACCAACACCCCACTTCAAATCATTGAACTCATTCTCAGCCCATCAACACCCAACCCCAAAATTTCCCAAGATCTGACTTGGACCTCCTCGTTGACCGCATACAAAATCTGACACTTCAAGTGAGTCAACTGACGCAACAATTAAGTGAGGAGAGTAACTTTTCGTGTCAACATGAGGATTCATCTTTTGATATCGAACCACCACCACATACACAAATTCAAAGCACAATTTTTCAAAGTCAAACTCCTAGTCAGTCTGAGGGACTTGGGGTTTCAATTCACGATCACTTGGTGGAGGATTCGATTCCAACTGAGAATAGCTTGGACCAGTTCTATTATGAGTCGGCACAGGATTGTGCCTTACCTTTTTGTCCCGTGGCCCTTGAGCCACATGATCTTATTGTTGTACCTCCTAAGGACTCACCTTTGGTGGAGCAAGAGCTCCCTAGTACCCTTAATCTCATACGACCTGATGAGAGTTTGCCTCTCACTATTGTTCATGATCATCTTGGAAATGATGGAACATCAAACAACTACATTGCTCATGAGGGTATTAGGAGTTCCTTGGAGGATACCTTGGGTATGAGACCCACTGTTTATTCGCCCGGTGTGTCGGACATGCCTAACGAGGTTCTTGACCTCGTTCCGACACACCAGCCTGTTGGTTGGAGAGTTTGGATTGACGATCATAACTTCAGCAGCGCAACGGGAGAAACTCTTCTTCCGTTGCCCCTCATTTCCCAAACTCTTGAGAGGTTCAAGCTCTTTCAGTTTGATCCTTTGAATGAGACGCCTTTGCATCCAATTCACGAACCTCTCATTTCATCTGGTGCTCTTTGTGAAGGGGGCCCACACATGAGTATTCTGGCCCCGCGTGGTGTCATGTTCCCTTTCCAAGTGCATTGACCCACTCTTGAGGTTCCCATTTGATGTCTTTTGACAAATGAAGATGGGAACTTATGTTTGTACATAGTTATATAACAAAAAAAAGAAGAAGAAGAAAAAGAAAAAAAGTACAATAAAAGACTCCTTTAGTGAGCATTGATAGTTGTGAGCCCCAACCCTTGTGTATTTGGGCTCCATTTCTTTCACGTATTTGTATCCTTTCTTTAGCATCTCACATGTTTTGAGGGAATTCGGGTTTGTGTCCATCAACATGACCTTGAACTTCCCTTTGTACTTCATGTTGGTGAGATCTCTCCTTTTTCATGCATAAATCCATGTAGTATCTTGCTCACATTCATTGAGGACAATGCATGAAGTAGGTGTGGGGGTGTGGTTTACGTGTGTACATAGTCGAGTCTTTTCTTTTGATTTTGTTTTCTTTTGTTTGCATTTTTAGGGTCATGTTAGTGTGCTGCATTTAATATCGATATATCTGCTTGCCATGATCCTTGGGTGACTTGTCTTCTTTTGCTTGCCTAGTGCTTTAAAATTTCCACATTTCTCTCAAAATCTTCATGTGTTTGCGAAAGAAAATGTTTTGTGGGTTTTGCGTGTGTTTAGCATGTGCAAAACTATTGAGAGGCAAAGTAAAAAGAAAGCTCCCAAAAATGTCTTGAACTTGATGCATTAGGATATCTAGTACAGTGACTTTAGGATTTATCGAGTCGTTAGGATGCACACCAGTTTTCCCTTAGGGGTGAGTAATCATAGGGTTTCAGTGCTCAAACATTTAATGAAGTCCACCCGAACCTAGTGAGTCAATAATTTGTGTCTGTTAACTTAAGGAAGTTTGTTGTAGTCAAGGACCCTCTAAATCCTGTTGTGAGACAATAAGTGTAGGGGTTTTGGTTCATGTGTAGATAAGAAATAAGTGAGTAGGTGTTCTCTCTTCTCGCACGGCTCTTATCACTCGGGAAAGTAGGTCTGAAGGGACTTTGTGCCTGGTGCTTTCGAGTCATCTGACTTGGGATGTGCCGACCGAACTCTCGTTACACGGGTGGTAGAGATTACCCTATGTGGAGATTTGGGGAAAGGTGTACGTGATAGTGTAAGTCCTCATGGCAATGATGCACGAAACCTGACCTTGGGAGAATGAAGCTCCAACTAATAAAAAGAAAAAAAAAGAAAAAAATCTGAAAAGAAACAAAAAGAAAAAAAAATGGTAATGCAAATAAGAACCTTAATGGACTTTACACTTTGTAGCACTTGAGGATGTTGAGGTTGTCCATGTATTTCAGTTAATTCCTTATTTAACTTGCACGAATGGTTCATTAGGTTAGGTGTGTGGACTGATTACCTATATAGAGTCGGCCCGTAGGATTACCGCGTCCAATGATCGACAACATATGTCCAACGAGTCGAGTGTCTAGATTGAATAATGCATCTTGTTCGGATTTTGTGGGTGTATTCGCTGAAACCCTCAGGAGACAACACTCCTCCTCCTTGGCAACAAGGAGGTTTAACGGCTTGTTGCACGTGCTAAGTGCAACTGTGATTCCTACGAAAGTGAGTTAGGATTTCTTGTTTTTCGTTTGCTTTTCTCTTTCTTTGTTTTGCTCGGGACTAGCAAAAACTTAGGTGTGGGGGTATTTGATTGACATCATTTCATGCTTATATTTGTATCTTATATCCATTATCTTACACCTAAGCAATGCTACGTGACGAGTTTTATGTTTAGTTTTCAGAAATAAAGAGGTTTGAAGAGAAGAGCCATGAAAGGACCCAAAAAGCAGGAAAAATGACTTAATTGTGAGACCTGGGGACCAAGATGCAAGGGAGAAGGACCTGATCGTAAGACAGACGGACCTAAGAGCAAAACAGGAAACTCCACACCATCATGGGGAGTATTTTGTCAATTCGATTCGGGTCGGAGCTCCACTAAACAAGTTAGATGCATCCAAGACTAAGCAACACGCCAAGGAAAGCCCACCAGAAGATCCAATGGGATCTGAAGCTTATAGGCCGCCAATTGGCGGTCTGGTTAAGCCCAGATCCACTAAGTTTTCTCCTGGACTTGTATTAATGTGTGTTTAGGCTATTTTTGGTATTGGTTTAGTCCCACATCGGGGGATTGTCCCCGATTAGCTTTTTCCATGCTTATAAATAGAACTCTTCACCTTCCATTGTAATTACCCATTGCTTGGTGGCATTCTCTCTACTAAGGAGTGAGCCTTGAAGCAAAAACTCATGGTGGAGAAGAATGCTACCTTCAATGTGAGTCATTTGTTAATAAAATAATTCTTCTAGCTCTTTTAATCTTGTCTTTTAATTTGTGCATGTTTGTTTAGTCTTTCCTTTCCTTTTAAGTTTCTTTAATACTTCTTGCTTTCTTAGTTAACTTTCATTTCAGTATTATGCTTTCTTTTGTTAATATAGTTAGTGTAATGAGTAGTGAGTAGTTCCATCCCCATTTGGGGGGTGGAGAAATATGTGATATAATCATGTAGTGTATTAAGTGTGTGTTATCTTTATCTCTTGAGCTTTATATGATTTCCATAACCATCTAATGGGTTTTCACTCTTATCTTTGATATGCTAATGCTCTTGAATGAAGCTTAGCTTATGTTTTGATTAGTGGACCTATTTTATGGGGAATGATAAGGTTAGGATATAGATGAAGTTAATATTGGAAACACAATTTGTAGTGTATGTGCTCTTGTTGCCTTTACCTTAGCTAATGTCTTGTATGTTTTAATGATGTAGTGAAATCTTAATTCATGTGGAGGCATAGTAAGGTATAGTCTTTATACTTGAGTTCATGTAGCTTCATTCCAATTATTGTCTTGTATGTTTTAATGATGTAGTCTTATCTTAATTCATGTGGAGGTAAAGTTGGATGTAGTTTTATGATTTCATGCACTAAATGTTGTGAGGAGCTTAATGAACACACACACACTTCTTTATGTTCACATTATTTCTCTACCCCCTTTGGGGTTTAGTTTTCTTGCTTCTTTTCCATTTCCATTTGCGTCTTAGTGTAGTTTAGTGTAACCAACCTTTCTTCCCTTTCTTTACCTCTCGCCTTCGCACAAACCAAGTGTCGACACACCTCCCAGTGGACGACCCGTATTTGCCACCGCTTCAACACGACCGTGCACTTGCGGTTAAATATAAAACGATCAATCACTCAGCCTCTGGAACAACCAGCGTCGCTAGGAATGCTCTGCAACCCTGCTGCATCAACTTCTGAGCCCTCAAAGCTGACACCACAGTGCGGCCCCCTCTGTTCCTGATTCCTCTAATCATGATA
The DNA here is from genome assembly GCA_963682175.1 of Triglochin maritima. NCBI lineage: Eukaryota > Viridiplantae > Streptophyta > Magnoliopsida > Alismatales > Juncaginaceae > Triglochin > Triglochin maritima. The sequence goes on along the minus strand of OY821788.1, from coordinate 8,823,960 downwards.
TCAGGCAACACCTTCCTCGGAATCAAAATCTTCTTCTCACGGCAAAGGACACGCACATCATGTCAGGACAGCCAGTCCATCCCAAGAATAACGTCGAAGTCCTCCATCAGTAGCAAGACCAGATCTGCCGGAAAATCTTGGTTTCCCGAAACAATCGTGGCTCCAGGATGAAGCTCCCCACAGTGCCCACCAGACCCAGGGGTGTGCTGACTTCCAAAGTGGCAGTCAACATCGCAATGGTACAACCCAACATTCCCGCAATCGTTCCGAGATGAACGAGTGTGTCGTGCCACAATCAAAAAGCACCCTAGCTTCCAAACCTGCCACAAGGATAGAAGGCGTCTCCCACCTACACAAGGATAGAAGGCGTCTCCCACCTACACAAGGATAGAAGGTGTCTCCCACCTACACAAGCATGGAAGGCATCCCCCACCTACACAAGAATAGGGGGTCCAACTGAATACGCCCTCGTCGAAGGTGAAATCCGTAGCTCCGAGGTCCGGTGATCGACCGTGGACTCAGAGCCGGTAATCGACCTATGCTCGACGGCTCGCGTGTGGATAAATCCACCAACCTGCGGTTAATCGGTCGACCGCAACAAATACACCGGTCGACAGGTCTACCGCTCAGTACTCGCTACTGAGGCAAATCACTATCAATCGGTCGGACAAGGTCTCTCGGACGGTCGACCGTTTAGCAAGTCACCGCCGAGTCCTAACCAATGAAAATTCGACCCACCGGTCGAACAAAGTCAATCTAGCGGTCGACCGTTTGGAAGGTCTACACTATACGTTTTGTATACATATATATCATGTCGGTCGAACCAGGGTCCGTTCAACCGATAAGAAAGTCTGCATGAATCCTGCCCACTGTATTTGGTCGACCAAAACTCTTCCGGTCGACCGGATAAACAAGCACTTCACTCTAGGAAAACTGCACGCGGTCGGTCGACCGGATCCAGAGCGGTCGACCGTTTTGTGGCTCCACCCGCAACCCAGCTAACACTGCTCCCTCAGAGTCTCCAGTGATCGACCTCCACTCTGCCAATGACGCAAGCAGTCTCCACTCCTGAAGGCACAAGCCTGCAACTGATACCTCCACTCTCCTACTCAAGGCGCCTGCCACTGAATTCGCCTTCCCCGGGTGGTAGGAGATGGTGAAATCGTAGTCTTTAATGTACTCCAACCAACGGCGCTGTCTCATATTCAACTCCTTCTGGGAGAAGAGGTACTTCAGACTCTGGTGATCGGTGAATACCTCGAACTGCTCACCATACAGGTAGTGTCTTCATGTCTTCAATGCGTGCACCACGGCTGCCAACTCCAAGTCATGCGTCGGGTAAATCTTCTCATGAGTCTTCAGCTGCCTCGACGCGTATGCAATCACCCTCCCGTGCTGCATCAACACGCAACCCAAACCAACGCCTGACGCGTCACTGTAGACCACAAAACCTCCTGTGCCGCTTGGCAGAGTCAAAACTGGAGCTGTCGTCAGTCGTCTCTTCAGCTCCTGAAAGTTGTCCTCACACTTCTGGGACAAAACAAAAGTGACTCCCTTCTGCGTCAGGGCAGTCAGAGGTGCAGCTAACCTCGAGAAGTCTTTGATGAAGCGACGGTAGTAACCCGCCAACCCAACAAAGCTTCTGATCTCCGTCACGCTCGTAGGGGCTCTCCACTCAGTCACTGCCTCTACCTTCGCCGGATCCACCGAAATGCCCTCCGCAGAAACGATGTGACCAAGAAATGCGACTCTGTCCAACCAGAATTCGTACTTCGAGAACTTAGCATACAACCTCTGGTCTCTCAGAATGCTAAGTACAATCCGCAGGTGCTCCCGGTGCTGCTCCACGTCAGGTGAGTAGATCAGGATATCATCCACAAAGACAACGACACATCTGTCCAAGTACTGCCTGAACGTCCGGTTCATCAGATCCATGAAAGCTGCCGGAGCGTTCGTCAAACCGAAAGGCATCACCAAGAACTCATAGTGCCCATATCTGGTCCTGAATGTTGTCTTCTAGACATCCTCCTCTCGGATCCTCAGCTGATGGTATCCTGAACGTAGGTCTATCTTAGAGAAGACCTTCGCTGACTGCAACTGGTCGAACAAGTCCTCAATCCTAGGTAGGGGATACCTATTCTTGATGGTGACCTTGTTCAACATGCTATAGTCAATGCACATCCGCAATGACCCGTCCTTCTTCTTGACAAACAACACTGGCGCGCCCCAAGGTGAGACACTCGGTCTGATGAAACCAGCCTCCATCAGCTCCTGTAGCTGCTTCTTCAACTCTGCCAACTCTGCGGGCGCCATCCTGTACGGGGCTTTCGACTGTGGTGAGGTGACTGCTGCCAGCTCAATACAAAACTTCATCTCTCGCGGAGGCGGCAATCCTGGGATATCATCTGGAAACACCTATGCAAACTCCCGCACTACATCTATCTCGTCCAACCTCAGTGACTCAGCCTCTGGAACAACCAGCGTCGCTAGGAATGCTCTGCAACCCTGCTGCATCAACTTCTGAGCCCTCAAAGCTGACACCACAATGCGGCCCCCTCTGTTCTTGATTCCTCTAATCATGATATCAGGCAACCTCTTCCTCGGAATCAAAATCTTTTTCTCACGGCAAAGGACACGCACATCATGTCGGGACAGCCAGTCCATCCCAAGAATAACGTCGAAGTCCTCCATCAGTAGCAAGACCAGATCTGCCGGAAAATCTTGGTCTCCCGAAACAATCGTGGCTCCGAGATGAAGCTCCCCACAGTGCCCACCAGACCCAGGGGTGTGCTGACTTCCAAAGTGGCAGTCAACATCGCAAGGGTACAACCCAACACTCTCGCAAATCGCTCTGAGATGAACGAGTGTGTCGCGCCACAATCAAAAAGCACCCTAGCTTCCAAACCTGCCACAAGGATAGAAGGCGTCTCCCACCTACACAAGGATAGAAGGCGTCTCCCACCTACACAAGCATAGAAGGCATCCCCCACCTACACAAGAATAGGGGGTCCAACTGAATACGCCCTCGTCGAAGGTGAAATCCGTAACCGACTTTGCGCAGTTCGGTCGACCGAGACACACTCGGTCGGCCGAAGGTTTGTCTAATCTATCTAAAGGGGGTTCGGTCGACCGGGCTAATGTAACCCTTAATTTCCCGCTAAAATTTGGCATAAACGGTCGACCGTCACACAGACGTCGTTCGAGCGTTTTCGGGCAGTAAGTTATTATTTACAAATATCGGTCGACCGACCGAACCACCGGTCGACCGAACTATACATTTTCCCTCTGGACATGCATCATTTAGACGTGGTTCGGTCGACCGAACTCTCAATCGGTCGACCGAATAGAGCATCTTCAACCTCTGTCCAGTTGGGTTTTCACCGGAGAAACGGCACCAACGCCGCCCCCTACACTCCCACACCTCTTGGGTTGTTTCTATGAAGACTTGGCATACCTCTCAAGACGACGAAGACCCGCCAGAGCCTCACTCGCGCAACGCCGTCTCCGAAAACCTCCTCACGTGCCAACCTCCGCACCTTCGCACGCTCCTTCCTCGTGCGCACCTCCACTACGCCGCCGGAGATCCTCTCCTCCTTCAGGCCGCCGGAACAAGGAAAGAAAGTGAGGGAGTGATGAGTGGGGAAGAAAATGGAGAGAAAAAAAGAAGAAAGAGATGAGTTGGGTGGTTTTTAAACCAAAACCCCACACCAACCCTACACCCTAACCATTCCTCCCTCCATACCCACAACACCCCACCATTCCTCTAACACATCCACCCCGTACCTCTCCCTCTCTCTCTCACGTCTTTACACATAGTCAACAACAAAATGAACATGTACGTACGTACTACTTAAAAAGGAATAACAACATCATAGTAATAAATAATACACATATTAATTATACGTATACCAACAAAAATGTAACGAAAGAAGAATCAATTAACAAGTCCTCATCGATCCATGCATGCATGAACATATATATTATATCCTCCTCGGTTCACGTCTTCCTCCTCACAATGGACGCCGGATTCCCATCGAAGAGGTCGTCGATATACGTCTCCAAATCCTCCGGTGCGTACTTGATGTACTTCTCAGCCTGCCTTCCTGAGTCCAGATGTTGCCTGTACCTCCCGAGGAACGACCGGTAAGCGGGGACCACCACGGCCGACACCGACACTCTTAGCTCAGACTGAAGCTGCTCGTCGCTTACCACCCAACCACTTTGCGTCTTGTGGATGTCGTCGAACATGGCGTTGAAGGCCTTGAACCTCTCCTTGAGCGCCGGCTTAAGCACCCCACTGCCGCCACCTTTCGGGTGGAGCCCTTCCTCTTTGAAGCACCCCAGGACGCGTCCCCACGTCTCGCGTTGGTAGTTCTTGTGGTACTGCCGGAGGTCCGACGACCGCTTCCGGCACCAGGTTTCTCCCAGCAGCTCGTTGAGTTCCGACCAGCCTTTCATCTTCTGGGCGATGTAGCGTCCGTTGTTCATCAGGAAAATGTAGGTCAGGGAGGTATCCTTGTAGAGCTTGGATTTGGAGTCCAGGTTTCTGTCAAGGAGGTCCATTATGGTGTGCAGTTGGGTGGAGAATGGGGACTCCACCGTCGCGTTTTCCGATTTGGAGGCGCTCTTCTCTGCTGATCCTCTATTCTTGTCGTCGTCGTTGTCGATGTTTTTGTTGTGCTCTTGGTATATCTTTACGTATGGGGGTGGATCGATGTTAATTAGGAACTTTTGTCAGTAGAGACACACAATGCATATAAATATATATTCATGATAAATATCATAATTTTTGTTGTAACTAAAATGTAAGTTCTATTTAATGAACATGTAAAGTTTCGTACATCTTTAATTTTAGAATTATCAATATGGTCAAACCCCAGCAGTTTAATCAAATCCTAACTCTATGAGTTGAGTGCCTAATATATTCATAATGTTAACTCTTAAAATAATTCTGATCAAATTTGACGTCATATATAGTTTGAACTTGGATCCGATTGACTACCAATTTAACTTAATTTTCAACCAAATTTGATTTTTGATTTATTCCAATTTTAACATAAGTTAGAATATTAGTAGTGTGTTACACAAACAATACAACAAATTTTAAAAAATAATGATGAATACGTGTAAAAATAATAAATTTTTAAAATCAAGGATGACAAAGTGTTACAAAATCAACATATGACGTCTTAAATTTCAGAAAAATAAAGTGAAATCGAAACATAATTCAAAAGAATTAAACCTATAATTAGCCTTAATTATTTGAAGAATATTTATGGAATTACCCCCTCGATTTAAGAATTTACATGTTGATCCCCACCTTAATTAAATAGCGGATCAATGAAATTTTGCCTACTATGATTTTCATGCTTACATACCTGTTCTAAGGTGTTCTTGTACTCGCATGCATACTTGAGATAATTCATGACGTAACGAGTGAGAGGGTGGACGGCGCCGCCGGGCACCGGAGTCTTCCCGGTTTCGCTCTTGATCGAGGCCTCGAGGTCGGAGAAAATGCCAATTATGGCCTCCCCTATCCTTCCCTTCGAGACCGACATCTCGTTCTTCATCTCTGCTTGTAGCAAGGATGATGGCAGTGATCCTTCTTCCTCCTATCACAAAGTAATGTGACTAAACGTTAACGGAAAATTGCGAAAATGTCTTTGGAAGTGTGTTTGAAATTTGGACGTGTTGTTTATGTATTAGAAAGAGGTTTCAATTAAAATAATTTAATAATCTAGAACAAATTATACTTCAGGTGTTGCTGACCAAAGTCTTAAAATTGATTGTTAAAGTGAAATGTAATGTCGAGCACAGTTTTATTCAAGTGGAGAATAAGGGAAAAGAGGTAACAAAAAAAGGTAAACTACAATACCCTTTAAATTATGGTTCGATTTTAGTTTTTCCCTTGAATTATAAAACATCATACTCATACCCCTTGGTTCACTTTCCTTCAATTAATTATTAGTGTCACTATTCACCTTATTTTTATTTTATTTTTTTATGTTGTTTTGTCAAAATACGCCTAACACTAACATTATAATAAGAATTTGGTTCACATGTGTGGTAGATTTGGTTTAACCGTGAGATAAATTTGGTGCCAAGATGATAGAAATATGAACAAAATCGAACGTGAATTTGAGTCTAAGTTCACATGAACATACGATTAATGCACATTCTCACAACACAAAAGAATAAAAAAGTAACGGCAAATATGATAAAAACTAATAATTTATCGATAGAGGATAATATATTACATATATATTCAAAATTTAAGGGGTATAATTATGATATTTTACAGTTCAGAAAACAAAATGAAATCATGCAAAAAATTATGAACATGTTAGATTTACATGGTGCTACAATTGCCAAAGAGTGTTTCTGATTTCAATCCTCAATTGCATATTTTGAGTAATTTAATGATGACTTGTAGCCTTGTAGGATGTTAGGTAGCTTTTCATTTGGAAATCCACAATTTCATGCACATCAGCTACCGTTTAGAATGCAAATGTTGGACATACTTGACACATTCATCAACCTCAATTATCTTTTAGTATACACATGTTGGACATACGAAATGCCATCTTCAAAAAGTGTTTCAAATAACTTCGGGTTGCAATTGATGGTTAAACAATGAAGCAAGTATACGGATACCTGTTGGTCCTCAGAGACCGGAAATAGCCCATCCATGACCGGCATAAGATCTCTCATGGTCTCATACATGTCCAAGAACTTAAATAACTTCTCCCCAGACCTCTTGGTCATAGTAACGGCCTCAGCGAAGTTTAGTAGCTGAATTATGACACTACGGGCGAGGTTGCTGAAGAGGCCGGCTGCGACCGCAGGGTGGCCGGAGAATACTGTCTCGCAAAGCTTCCGCTGTTCCGAGAAAGAGGCTGTAATGGAGTAGCGGAAGGCGTTGATCCATGTCGATATCCGGCCCTCCAGGGACTCCCACGACATCTTTTGGAGCTCATCTGTGCTGGTTTTCTCGAATCCTAGCTTCGAAAGGGAGGCTCCTAAGGCGGCACGCCTTGCTATGCTGAATACTTGACAACACTGGTAAGCACAAGCGTGGTGATTATTCATGTTGTATCGTATTCGTGTTATGCAGAAATGTACTTGTTTCAGTAAGATTGCGTTTACTGAAATGGACTTTTCCACATTTTGAATTTTATGATAATTGAATAACATAACCTATTGGTGTTCTCTTGCCATTAATTAAACATCTTAGTCATTCTTTATCTAGTAAAAAAACAGCTGATCATTAGTCTATAGAAGATGATAAATATGTCTTTTTCATAGACTGAAACAATGGTTTGTGTGCAAACGTGTTTACTTATTTAACAGTCATCACATTAACTATTATCACATTACAATAAACCTATATATAATCACATCAACTATTATCATATCAAGTTGTATCATATTACCATTTATATTATCGTACCGTGTCTGAAAGACTAAGCCACATTTATGTGAACATTTGCATCACAGATTTAGGAAACTTAATTTACTAAAGTCAGTTGTTTGGATTTAGATATTGGATTTTAAATAAGAAAGATGAGTGTTTTTTGTTTGAAAAAGAACAAAGGCAGATTCATGAGATGTTTCATTAATTTTGGCATTGGATTTGATCCAAAATCGTCATGACGGTTTTTATTTTGAATTTTACAGTAAAAAGTCGTATTGATTTTTTTAGAAAATCAATGTCCAAACTCATTCTCAGTAGTTTCCAAGAGTTTGATGTTGATAAACTTGATGATTTAGTACTAAAGTCAATAGAACCGAAGCAAAATCCAAACATCTCTACATAATTTCTTCAAAAAAAAAAAAACTTAACATAAATAATATACAATACCTGCATAATTCAACAACTTGTTGGGAAATAGAATGGATGCTTGCTAAGCAATATAATATTCTTTAAGATTAAATGCAACTTTAAAATACCCACAAATTCAAAGGGAAGCCAAGTTTGTACCCATTAATTTACAATTACATAGACATTCTAACCATTGAGTTATGCCCAGCACGATTCATATTGTTTAGCCACAATAATCATCATGACCAACAAGAAGAAAAAAAAATCCAAATGTTTGTTGATTTAATTCATTTTGTAACAAATTAGATTTCCAATGAGCAGAGGAAACCAATACCTCAGTCTCATACCCGGCCGATATCATCGTTCCGGCGATCCTCATCAGCCTCCCCACGACCTCCTCATTAGCTTCATTGTCATTGGACTCCACACCATCCTTCTTTTCCTCATCGATTCCGCTACCTTCAAGCAACGAACGGAATTCCTCCTCGAGGAATGCCATCGCCCTTTGGAGCACCGACGCCGTCCGGGTCATGTCGTGCCCATAAGCCGGCTCCGATGGGAATGCCCCCAACGCCGTCATCAGCTTAGAGATCCTATCAATGCCATCCAACAACCCCATTTCTCCATCCACTAGCCCAGTACCGTTGAGCCTCCTCACCTCCTCCTCCACCCACGTGGCCAGATCGACCACCGCCGTCTCAGGCACCTCCGGTAGATGATCACAATCATTCTCGATCTTGTCCTTCCCCACAATTGACTTGAGGAACTCATCAATTTTCTCATAAATGGTGGCGATATCGCGGTGCGGGTCGACCTTTTTATCGTCCGTCTTCTCCTCCGTCTCAGTATCTTCTTGCTCCTCCTTGAGCTCTTCCTCGATGGTCGGTTGGCGCGTTTGTTCTTGGTTGTTGTTGGCGTTATTCTTCTTGTTTTGCATGGAGAGATTCCTCGAGGGCTCATGGCTTTTCTTCTCTTCTCTACCGGAGAAACTTGAGGTCTTGCCCGAAAGAAGAGAAGGGGTTTTCTCCATTGGGCTAACTCCTTTCAACTCTTGTTCCCCCCCCCAAGATCTAAGAGATGAAGAGAGAGATCTAGAGAGAAAGAAGGGGAGATCTAGAGAGAGAGAGAAGGAGGTGAAGAGAAGTTGGAGGAAATGAATGGGAGGAGAGAAGGAAATTAATGGTCGTTGCATGCATGGATTTAGAGGAGGACGTGTTAATTTGTTTTGTTCAGTGTATATCTATTTTTTCCCATCTCTAGCTTTTGTCTCTTCTATTGCTTTTATTTTTGGGTTATGTTAATTATATGTAGAGGTGATGAGTTGATGGCATACCACGAATCGTAACTGCGTTGACCATTTTTATGGATATAAAACATAAAGTTTTGGATATTTAATTATTAAGCAAATGAAACATGGTACGTACGTAGTTTGTGACTTGTTGTGGATAGGTCTGGTTTGTGTTGTTTTGGATTCCGGGGCATTGGCTAATGGGGCCGACACTTGGCTAATCTAAAGAATGACAGTGCGTTGCTAGATTTGCCAGCATGGAGACATTTAAAGCCAGCATAAGACCCATGGATAATTACACAAAGCCAACTGTTGATTCCAAGAGGTACATTAGCAGGCAATGGTAATCTTGGTATTGATTCCAGCATGATTCTAGTAACGATGATACATGATCAAGTTTTTTGTGTATATTTTTTTGGATAATGGAGAAAGTAACATAACAGAATACGCAAGACAGATTGGCAAATGTGGAAGAGTTGGATGCATCCACAATATGGAGTTTTAGTTATTCAAATTTGTCACGATCACTGTATATCATCATCTATTCATCACTTCATTGTTAATTAATTGGTTCGTTTTGTCGGCCCACGTGAGCACATTGAGCCGTAATTTTTTAATTTAATAAAAATTACATCAAAAATTAAAAAAATAAATTTTTTTTTCGAAATCTGATTGCGGGTGTGAATCACGATCCGTGACACCATTTTTTCCCAAATCTTCTCTCTCCTCTTCTCTCGTAGCTTCCTCTCCCATCAACTCATCATATCTATTTTTTTAACATAATTATCCTCTGTTATGACGTTGACCACTATTTCGTGGACGTAACCCACCTAATTCATCGGACTTCTTATTTTGGGATCCACATTAATTTTTTTCACACTATTTATTATGTTTTACTTAAGAATGATTAAAATTAAGATTTAATTCCTTTGTTAAATAGAAAATATTCGGAATATTTTTTTTATATTTTAAATTTAATTTTAAATATTAGTTGAATTTATGTTTCCGTTTATAATTTATAATTAAAATAGTTTTTATACGTTTCATCATTTGTATAACATGCTGAAACCTGCTATTTCCATTTTGTTTACATTGTTAAAATTAATTTTGTTTTCGTGAATAGTTTTTTTGTCAAAATAACAAATTTTAGTAGAAGTCACTCTATACAAAATGAACGTGAGTATAATGATGTAGTAGAAAAAGAGTCTATTTCTCAACTTCTCGGAATAACGAATTGCATGTTCAGAGTCAATGACATTTGCCCAAATGTAAGTACCAACAAAAATCATATTGTGTTAATTTGTCTAAATATTTAAATTACATGTGTTTTAGTTGATGTATTTTCACAAAATATATTAATATATTATAGCCAGAGGTTGTTTTGGAATGTCGTGCACATCGTCCATTCATTCATTTCCACGACAGTTTTAGTGAGGCACTCAAAAATTTGGGACTATATCAACTTGCTCAGATAAGACACACAAGGACAGACCAAAGATTAATTACTGCACTTGTAAAGCGTTGACGTCCCGAGATTCACACTTTCCACTTCCCGATTGGGGAGGTTGGACTGACATTGCGAGATGTAAGCTGCTTGTGGGGTCTACCTATCACTGGTCTTCCAATAATCGGGCACAGTGATCGAGATAGTCGGGGGCTAATTAAAATTGCTTTGGAAATGTAAGCGTCATGATGAGAAAATGTAAGCGAACGGTGGGAGCAGACGAGCCACAAATTGTCAAATAGTCGGGATTCAACATCAGTTTGCAATGGTTGCGGGTCAATTACGGGGACCTCCCGGATAATCCCACAGATGAGCAAGTGGTTCCACGTAAGGGTGAGCAAAATTCGGTTCGGTCCGGGTGTCCGGACCGAACCAGACAAAACTTTTTCGGTCCAGTGTTCGGTCCGGGAGACCACGGGAATTCGGTCTTCGGTCCGGTCAAAGACCGAAATTTTAAGGGTTAAATTCGGATTTCGGACCGAATCAGACCGGATTCGGTTCGGTCTTCGGCCCGGTCTTCCGAAAAGTTCGGTCTTCCCTCTGGTTCGGTCCCGGACCGAAGCTCACCCCTAGTTCCACGGATCGCGGTTCACACCCGCGATCCGTTAAGATTTCGATTTTTTTTTCCTATTTTTTTAATTTTTGATTTAATTTTTATTAAATTAAAAAAATTACGGCACATTGAGTCGGGCTTTAATCGGGGGGACAAAGAAGTCACGCAGAGGGCTTTGTAATTTGTTTCGCATGGATCTTGGTGCGTCCCACAAATAATTATTTTGGGCACGAATATGATCAATGGGAATCCAATTGTATAAAAATGGATCAAAAAGAGGGAGAGAGAGAGACATTTTCAAACTGAAAAATGGAAAAAAACCCATTCAAAACTTACAACATTATCAATTGTTTTGGAGGGGAAACCCCTTTTTATCTTCAAATTTCGAACAATGCAGCGTGAGATCATTACCACTAGTCCACTACAGGCAATTAGAGTATAATACCTAATTAACTAATCATCTTGGCCAAATAGTAAATATGACTAAAACGAAGTAAAAAGTAGGAAATAAAATACAAGAAAGTTTCAACACTCCTCAAACTGGAGAGTAAACGTTAACCACTCTTAATTTTGCAAGGAGAATAATGAATTGCGCCAGACCAAGCAGCTTAGTTAGCAAATCTATTGGCTGCTCACCACTGCAAACATAACCTGTCTTTTAATTCACCATTCAGAATCTTATCATGTATGAATTAAGTGGGAATCCACTTCAATATGCTTTGGTTTTTTCATGAAAATAGGATTGGCTGCTATTTGCAAAGCTGCATCATTATAAACCTACTTGTATGTGATGGATTGCTTCGCTTTAGGTCGATCATTATATCCCCATATATCCTCTTTGAAGGGAACAATATTATAACGAAACACAACATCTGCACTTGAGAACACCCTATAAGTCTTACAATCACACAATTTGTATCCCTTTCATCCAAAAGAATAGCATATGAACAATCACTTGTTAGCTCTCGTATCAAACTTTTTTTGGCAACATACCAAACTCGAGCGTGGTATCAAATTTTTCTTGCTGTAGTATGAAACTTGTGCTTAGCCGTAGGATTTATTGCATAGGCAAGACAATTAAGCAAAAGTCTTGAGTTGAGTGTAGTTAGGTTTCCTTTCAAATAGGAACATACAGTTGAAAAGTCACCACCTCTATCTTTGAAGTAGAGGAGATTTTGTGACCTTGAAATAATTTCCCCTTGTTTCTTAGGTTCTTAGTGGATACTCTATTAACTAAGTAAGTGGCAATTAACTTACTCTCAGCCCAAAAACCGATGGGTAATCGAGCTTGAAATCTAGATGCCTGACTAACTTCATGTACTCGGTGTATATGCTTCCTTTCTACATTTTCATTCTTCCGTCGGGTTGTAACACTTCTTTAATGTTCCAAACCACGATGAGCAAGAATATTGATCATTTCTTTAGACAGAAGCTTACTTTGATTATTAGTTTCAATCCTTTTTAATCATGCAATCAAACTAATTTTGTACAAAAAAGAAAGATGTGAAGGAAGTAAAAATTCTCCTTCAACAATATTTAGTAAGAAAAAAACAATGACCTGAGAAACTGTGAGTAGCAAATATCCCCCATGGATCAGAATGAACAAGCTGAAAAGAGCATTAGTATAGATAGTAAAAGTTTAAAAATTAACTAGTTTGCTTAACTAAATGACAAACTGTTAGATCCTAATCCGTGTTTAGTGGCCTATTCTTGGTTAGGTGGCTAATGGGGGTTTAGGGAAGGATTTGGGGTTGATGAGGTGGTAGCTTGTGATTGGTGGAGGGTGTTTTGTTGGGTATTTAAAGGTATCTCTCTCTCTCTCTCACTCGTCACTCTCCCTCTCACTCTCTCATCTTCTCTCTCAAGCTCTCTGAAGCTCCTTATGAGGTTGGGTGTTCGGCGAGCAAGGAGTTGCGGTTGCGATTGCCGGAGGAGTGGTGATCGTTGCTCGGGTGAAGTTCACCGGAGAAAAGCTAGCTCGTGAGGAGTCAATCGTCGTTGATCTTCAGAGGCTTCTTCAAGCCTTAAGGTGTGCCAAGCTTCACTTTAAGACTCACCCAAGGTGCGTGAGTAGTTGTGTTTGTTGACGGTGGCTGGTGGCCTCGTTGGGTTTGGTTGTGCAGCAGCTTGTTGCACTGTAACGGTTGACCGACGTGTGCCTTGGTCTACCAGTTGTAGTGTAATCTTAAGAATCTGCCTTGCATTGGTTGATCGATGCCCTTGGGTGGTCGACCAGCTAAGTATTTTAGGCAGATTTTGGTGGTTTTTTGTCGAACGGGTCCCCTTTGTCGTTCGACCGATTGGACTGTGGTAAGTTGGTTGGGGGCATAGACCATTAAAATGGTCAACCGCCTTGTGATATGTTCAACCAATTGTACATGTAGCTAAGTTAGTTGGGGCCTAGACCTTCAAAATGGTCGGCCACCTATATGATTTATTTGACCGATAGCTTAATTTATCTTATTATATGTTCGACCGCTGATTTATTCGATCGATGAGATGTTTTATTGATTGATGTTGTGGCGTAGACCTGCTAAATGATCGACCACCGGAGACCTTTTGTTCGACCGTTTGGTCATTTTGTTGGTTGGGTTGTTCGACTGGTCTTGGTGACGGTTGGACCCAGACCTGTTTCCTGAGGGAATCGGTCGATCAGCTTGCATTTGTGCGGTCGACCGTTGTTGCCCTGTTTTGCACTTATGAGTTGATGCTTGTGTTTGTGTGGTACGGTGGTTGGGTGAAAAAGCCCTGGAGTCCCGTATTTGTTTGTGGTTGCCGTGGTTGGGTGAAAGAGCCCAGAAGCCCAGATTGTGTGGTATGATGGTTGGGTGAAAGAGCCCTGGAGCCCACTTACCGACCGAGTGAGTAGGGTTGGGTGAAAAAGCCCGAGAGCCCTGATTTCTACTCGTGTCTGCTAAGGTTGGGTGAAAAAGATCCCTGGAGCCCTGTTTGTTGACCGTGTTTGTTGTGGTTGGGTGAAAGAGCCCTAAAGCACAGCTTTTTGACGATGTTCTTGTGATGTAGCTTTTGTATGGTTTACTTGTTGTCAGTTTTAGTTCATATATGTGTTAGGAGTTGGGCATACTGGGTTTCCTTCTGGAAACTCAGACATAGTTGCATGTTTACTTTTAAGGTCGTGAGCGTCATTAGAGGGTGGTGTCGGCGGAGGAGCAAACCTGGGACCCGATCCTGCTAGTCCCCTTTTGGAGGTTGTAGTGATTACTTGTACTTTTATTTTATATGATATATATATATATATATATATTGGTGCATCCTGTGTTTGTTTTCAGTAATATCCTCTTGTGTTGCTCATCTTTCGAAGTTTTAAATTTTTTCCGCTGTTTGAGGATTTTACACAAACTTCACAAAGAAAGTCTGTTATGCCAATTTTTGTGATGCTTATGGTCTACTTTAGCATTATATATGACTACTATAATCATAATGTAGAGCTCAATATAATACTTACCCTAACCAATTAATCTCCTCGAGTCTGCATCCATAAAAACTCGTCAGTTAGGAAAGAATTCTATAGAGTAGTTATTTTGGTTAGTGATTTTTCCAACTAAGATAATTAACTCTAAATGTTGGAACACATAGCACATTCCTCATCACGATGTAGGAGCCTATATTAATGTCACTAGTGTACAAAACTAACACTTCCTCTCCATAAAGTAGATTAATAGGTAAACTGCTAACATATGGTTTATGGAGATTCATAACACTTCTGTAATTACAACACGTGATGAATGATTTCCGTGTCTATAATTCACATCTTACTATCCAAATAGGTGACAACACAAGAATGAATACATACCATGTTTGTAGAATGTGGAACATTAATGGGGAATTTGCTTGGGTGCACCTGTAAATGGTCATAATTGACTCTTAATTTACACCCATGTTTCATGTATTTGCTTGGGTGCACTCTCATTTCTAGTTTGATTGCTTGGATGCACCCGATCCGTTTACGGGTCCTACATTTTGTGGACGTCATAATGAATAGGGACGACGACGTTACAGATCGGTTGGTTAGTGTTAAAAATGACCACAGAAATCAACTAATCTTACTTGGTTTTCACCTTACTAGAAATTTGGACACACTTAATAGAAAAATCGACATGAGAATAACCCCGATTCGACCCAATACCCTCATTATCCATTCTACCCTATCCAAGCCCTAACGAAATCCCGTCTAGACATCTCCTCCACCCAACCTAACGAAATCCCTAATTCAACATGCCCTTCACCCGATCCAAACCCTAACCGCATTCACCATCTTCCCCAAATCTTGCCTAACCTTAATCGCTTTCACCCTCTTCCCGTAATCCTGTCCAACCCCAATCTCAGTAGCCACCTTCCCAATTCTACTTTCGATGTTTCCCCAATCCACGAAACCCTAATCACAGTAAGCACCACGAAGGGAAAGGAAAGTGATGAGGGCAGAGGAGAGCTATTGCACCGGAAGAAGGTGTCTATCATCTGAGACCATGGTTGGCACAAGGAGAGGCTTGGTCTGTAAAAGACAATAGTGAGTAAATTTCTTCTTCTTTCTTGTGTTATTGTAATATGTTGATATGATGTGTTTGCATGTTGTTTGTTTTCGCATGTAATGTTTATGCATTTTGGTCATTACTGAGGGGAAGTCTGAATGTTAGATTGCACTGTGGTGGTAGATGGGGTAAGAGAAAGGGATGGGATAGACCTATGGGTTTTGTTGAGGTTGCCTCAATGTTAGTTGTAGAGGAATTGAGATTGGAGATGCTAAGGTCTTGGATTTTCACTGTCAAACAATGGAGTAGTTCTGAGGCAGTGGACATGAATTATATGATCACTAGTGCAGAATAGTGAATAGTTGTTGCCAAATACACGTCGGATATCAGAACATGTGACGTCTATAGGTATAGATGTTGCATATTCTGATATCCAGCGTGTATATGGCTATCTAGACGTCGTTGTTGTAATATCCATTTACAACATGTTTTGATACCTAGTAATGTTAGGAAAGATTTTAGAGTTCTGGTTACTGATGATGATTTACATGAGACCCTTAGTTTTCCAAACCCACAATATGAGCTGCACTTGTATGCTCGTTTGATCAGTAGGAAGAGTGGGACAAAAGAAAGGGTAGTTCAATTGAATAATGGCCAATGCATTGTCAATTGTTAGTGTTAATATAAGTTTTAATGTACATGAATAATGGCCAATGCATTGGAGTGTACACATTGTTTGGAAGCAGTGGAACATAGGGATGGATTGGTTATTATAAGTGATAGGTATCAAGGCTCGAAGGAGGGTGTAGCTGAAGTTTTTAGGGGTGTGGGAATAGGGCTTGTGCTAGACACCTATATCAGAACTTCCAGAAGAAGTCCAGGAGTTCTCTTTTACTGAGCCTAATGTGGGATGTTGCCAATGCTTATACAGATAGTTAGTATGATAGAAAAATGCAGTCAATTAGACAAGGGGATGAACCAACACATTAGTGGTTGGTTAGAGTAGAACAAACCTACAGAATTTGGAGCAGAGTTAGTTTGACATTGAGTCTAAAAACAAATCCAGAAGATGAATTATTTATTTGTGAGAGATGAGTTGCATTTGTAGGTTTGTTGCAACTTACAGGGTTGTCATGCCAACATGATGCAACTTTAATTGAGACAATTAGAGGGGATGTGTGGGAGGACTACGTCAGCCATTAGTTCAAAAAAGAGGTCTACATGGTTGCTTATGAAATTGACATTAATCCAATTATGGACAAGTTAGAGTGGCAGGTTGCTCAAGGCTTCAAAATTAGGGGCCTCCTACAGTGAAGAGACAATCTGGTAGGCCAAACATGAATAGGATGGACCACACAAGCACTGAGAGGAAGAAGAAGTGTAAGAGGTGTGGTCTACTGGGCCACCAAGCAAAGATATGCAAGGAGCCAATTGTCAGTCAACAAGAGGGACAATCTAGGTATGCATTTATGAGTTGTTAAGTTTGTTTTCCTTTCATAGTTTAATAAATACTAAATCAATTTGCAGGACTACAAAAACTAATTAAAAGAAAGAAAGAAAGAAAGTGCTTTCAAAGAAAGTACAAATGGCACCTCAGAAACCCAGAACAAACCTGGTGACAAAGTCACTCAAAGCATCTCTCAACCAATTGATTCGATGACGAACCTTTTGGAGTCAGTTGCTTCTGGCCAAGTCAGCTTAGAAGCTCTACAATGGCCTAATTTTTGTTAAATAAACGTTGTACTTCTAATTCCTTTAATACTTTATTTCCCAGTAGTAATTTGTAATAGAATTTGTGTTTGTGAATGTTGAAGTCTGTTCAACTGGTCGCTCATCTTATTTAATGTGGATTGTTGTCATGTGTTGGATGGTATGAGTTTGTAATAGCTTTTTTTGTAGTGAATGGGTTTTCATGTGTTGGATGGTATGAGTTTGTAATAACCTTTTTTGCGGTGAATGCTTTTTCATGTTGTTGAAATGTTTGTCTCATATGTAGGGTGATTCAAATAGTTGGTGGAGTGATTCCAGGCTTTAGATTAAACTAGCACATGATAATGGTGTTCATCACCTTAAGAGATTGCATTGCATTGCAGGGGAAAGCAATCAATTTTTCTGTGTTATTACATTTTTTCTACTTTAGATTTTGATTGACTTTTGATCCATGGCATTGAATTGATACGAGAGAGATCACATCAAATAAGATGAACACCTTGTCCAAAGTTTAATATACCAACTGCAAACTTTATTTTGATGTTTTCATCATCAACTTAACATAGAAGCAAATAGTTATCAGATGTTCATGTGTGGTGAACATTTTTTCAAGTACAAACCTAAGTAGAATTTTGCGCACCGAATGTTCAACTCAACCAACTACACCATATAGCTTCCACATGCATAGTATACATTGTCGAGTGCTATGATTTAACACATAGTTAACTAAGCATAGTATACATTGTTTGCACTATGTCAAAATTTGTCCACTGAACTTCCAAGTCTATCAAGATAAGTGTAGATTCTAATTGAAGCCATTCTAGCTAATGCAATGTAGAGAAAGTAGGTCTAATGAAGATAGCAACTGCATTATGAACAAGCTCATAGGAACAAGAAAATGAACATTTAAACTTAATTTGACATATCAACTACATAGTTTTCAAACACAACAACAACCGCAGACTTTCTTAACACAACTTAAACACAACACTACTTAACATCACTTAACACAATACAAAACAACTAAACACAACCAAACAACAAACACAATGTCTCACCTTCAAACTAAACAACCATCCCAAAAAATTGACCCACAAACAACAATTTTCTACATCATCCACTTAACAAGAGACCAAGCACAACAAATACCCCAACATTCAACACTATGTTGAATAATTTGGTCTCACCAACAAACATAGGCATACGCGTCGGAGAAATATATGACGTATCATATATACCGCCAAAATCCGTTGTATATACCCCTGTATATCCGACGTATATGGTATTTTCTGTACAAGTGACACCTACAACTCACGAATACCAACTCTCATCTTGAGCAGTAGCAAGTTATTTTCCACCATGTGCTTTTTGACTTCCTCAAACTTCCTGTCTAGATTAGCATACCTTTCCAACAACATTTCATGAAATCTCTCCACATCCACAGAGGCCCCTTCACTCGCATCAATCCATTGGAAAAAAATCACGCTTCCAGCAGTCGGGCTCCTGCACATTTCGTCAAAATCTTATTGTATATTTCAGTAAAATGATTAAACACCAAATTAAGGTAAGAAAACCTTCCAGTGGTTGGGGCATTTGAAGAACCGTCGACCAAATGACCAATCTCTCCTAAAAGTGTAGACTTTGCATGGAAACACACATCCACAAAGTTTCATGGATCTGACTGATGGTGTGTCAGTCAAATAGGGGGTGTTGGAATGGTCGGTCGTGTTGTTCGAGGGCTGGTAATTGCTGACAGTATGGGTTTGGGTTGGGTTGGATGCAGTGTATGTGTTGTTCGTGTTGGAGTTCAAAACCAATTCTTTGAAACCAGGTCCACAAAATCATTGTAGCTGCCAGACAACATGATCTCCACCACCACCCAAACAAGTCAAACCTTGAAGATGGAGGGGACAATCAGCTTGGAAGGGAAGCCTCTGCAATGGGCAGGTAGAACTAGGGATTTATAAGCTCTGGCCAAAATGAGGGGAAAATTAGTTAGCACGGGAGTGATTAGATTATTATTGTGGTCATTTTTAACACTAACTTAACGGTCTGTATAGTCATCCCTACTCATTACGACGTTCACAAAATGTGGGACCCACAAATAGTCCGGGTGCATCCAAGCAATTAAATTAGAAAGGCAAGTGCACCCAAGCAAATACCGGAAACACTGGTGTAAATAGCCAATTATGACCATTTACAGGTGCACTCAAGCAAATTCCCCAATATTAATTTCCTAACATAACACACCATGGATATGCATGAAAGAACTTAACACACCAAGGAAAGCCACCCATCTAGAAACAACTGTTAGAGGTATGTCCATTGTTTTCACAATGAGTACAGTAAAGTTTATCTGTCTTTCATCCTTTTCCTTACCTTCCTTTGTTTTAGTTTTTTTATGTTATTGTTGTCTTTCTTTCCTAGTACAGTAGCAGTTGTTTCACTAACAATAGAAGATGCACCGACGATCCTTTCACTAGTGCTGAATATTGAATAGTCGTCGGTCGCCCATATAACCAACTTCTATAGGTATAGCCGTCGGCTATCAAAACAACTGACAACTATTGGGTCCTCTAGACATTGGTTGTTTGAATAGACATTGTCATCGACGTCTATACCCCAACGTTTATCCCTCAAGCCTATAGACGCCGACCTATAGACTTTGGTCATAGACTACGACCAACGTCTATGACCCAATGCATATAGACGTCGGGGTATAGTCGTCGGTTGTAGGTGATGACCGACGTCTATGGGGCTTATAGAAACCGAACAATTACGTTTTCTTTTTCATTTATATCAACAAAACCTCCAGACAAAAACCTCGATCGATCCCTAGCCAACCGATCTCTGACCAAACTCCCCGAGCCTCCGCGACGTCCATAGAGACCTACTCTGGCACCGCACCGACGTCCTCCACCCCAACAACCACGCTGTGCGACCTTCGCCACTACAGCTGCGTCGTGCGACCTCCACCACCATAGCCACAACGACAGTTCTTCTTACGGTAACCCTTCTTCTTCTTGGATAGTTGTTTGCATGATATGGGTCAGTTCTTATTTGGGCTTCAACGGTGTGGGAGGAATTGTCTTCGAAAGTGCTGCTTGCCATGTGATTTTTTTTGGGTTTTGTATTTTATTTTTTATTTTTGGGAATTAGAGAGCCTACTAGGAATCATCTTCTATTGTTTTAAAAACTAATTCAACATACTGAAATGATAGATTTTGCTCCCTCGTTAGTATAGCAAGAAAACATAGTTATGTTGAACTTTCAAGTGCAGTTGTTTCTCATTTATAAATCTCTGCATATAACCTAAAGTCATCTTTTTCATTGTTATAACATGTTTCTCAAGTTTAATAGCACATTTTCAATTTATTTATTTAGTTAAATGTTTATTTATGTTTAGTTTCTAAATTTTAAATGTTTATTTATGCTTTGGAGATTCTTTTATATAGAAATGTTATAATGTTTAACTCATAGACTCCCTTAAGCAACTTGGCATTTAATAACCTATAACAAAAGATTAAACAATATTTGCTAAGTCATTCATCATATATGACTTTCTTGTGCAGGTTGAATGTGTTTGTTCTGCAGGAATCTATGATTGCTACATTTTGTATTTTTTAATCTGGTGAGGGTATGGAGGTTGACCAGGTACAACTGACGTCTATACCCTTCAAAAAAGGAATAGACGTCGGCTATAAGGTACACTCGATGTCTATACTTAGAGAATAAATGTTGACCATGACATACAACTGATGTCTATTCCCTAAGTATAGAAGTCAGGCGTACCTAATAACCGACATGTATTCTCTAACATAGACGTCGGATTTTACGTGACCGACGACGTCTTTGTATATACGACACATAAATAGACGTCGGGTCAGGAAAACCGTATATCTGACGTATATAAGCTGTATATCCGACGTATATTCCATTTTCTACACTAGTGTCCATCTTCAAAAAGAAGGTTAATTTGTTGTTGCTATATGTGTGTTAAACGTCCACAAGGCAAAAGAAAACAAATTCTCAAGAATAACTTTCTAGTTTATACATTCTAAAAAATACTTTACTTTTATCGAATGTAGATACCAGATGAAATAATAACGCAGAATAATATTGACAATATGAAAGTCAATAATAACAATTTGGGCTTCTTGTTGATTTTTTTGTTCGGTTAAAGCAGTTTCTTAATTTATTCCTTTTATTTTCACAAGACAAAACCAAGGTTCAGAAATGCATCGGGGAGATGCGATGCGATCCTCTTATTTTGCGGGCTTGGATGCGATTTGCATCGGGGAGATGCGATGCGCTTCTCCCCCGTATCCCGCCCGCATCCACATATGCGGCCGCATTTCAGAACACTGGACATAACCACAAAATCCTACAAAGTTTCCATTTTTTTAAAAGAAAATAACAATCATGTGTATAAGTTTAGGAGTGGTAAGTTAGATTATATATTTATATGTGTATATAATGTAATTAATATTTATTATTATTATTAGGTTTTTGCTCGACCCTAACTCGACTCACTAAGGAAGAGGGTTGGTTGGTTTTATTTGCTAAAATGATTGTAAATTACAACCCTAACCCGGATCCACCAGTACATGTTTTACGGGTTGACAAGTTTTACTCGTCCCATTTACAACCCAAATAATAAGCAAATAACATCATAATTACAAAAAAGTTAGTCATGAGACAAATATACATAAAATAAATCAAGATTAATTGAAAAAACCTAATGATCGTGAACGTTGACAAAGATTACAACAATTACTACTACAGAAAATGGAATATACATCTGATTAACATCATTTCATGCTTACATTTGTATCTTATATCCATTATCTTTCACCTAAACAATGCTACATAACGAGCTTTATGTTTGAATTTCAGAAATAAATAGGTTTGAAGAGAAGATGCATAAAAGGACCTAAAAGAAGGAAAAAAGTTTGAGTTGAGAGACTCGAGGACTAAGATGCAAGATCGAAAGACCTGAATGTAAGATCGAAGGACCAATGAGCAAACAAGAATACTCCACACCATCATGGGGAGTAGCTTGGCAATTCTATTCGGGTCGGAGCTCCAGCAAGCGAAGTAGATGCATAAACAATATAGACCGCCAATTGATCCGCTAAGATTTCGTGCGGTCTGTTTTGATCCGGATCCGCTAAGATTTCGTAAGGTCGCGTATTAGTGTGCATTTAGTCTATTTCTGGTATTTGTTTAGTCCCATACCGAGGGATTGTCCCGGATTACCTTTTTCTATGGCTATAAATAGAACTCTCCCTCCTCTCTTGTACCCCATCTCTCTCTTGGTGGCCATCCTCTCTACTAGGAGTAAAATCGTTGAAGCAAAAACCCCTGGTGGAGAGAGGCTAGTTGTAATTGAGTGAGTAATAATAGATGTTTTCCTTTAGTTATGTTGTTTCTTTCTTAGTTTAATTTCCTTTCATATGCTTGCATGCGTCTTTAGTTTTATGTCCTCTTAGATTCTTTAATATTTCTTGTTTGCTTAGGTTAATTTCATTTCAGTAGAATGTTTCATTTAATGTATGTTGTAGTGTAATGATTAGTGAGTAGTTCCATCCCCATTTGGGGGGGGGGGGGGGTGGAGAAATATGCGATATGATTATGTGATGTAGTAGGTGTGTGTTATCTTAATCCCTTGAGTCTTATATGATTTCCATAACCATCTAATGAGATTTCACTCTTGTCTTTGATATGTTAATGCTCTTGAATGAAGCTTAGCTTATGCTTAGATTAGTGGATCTATTTTATGGGGGAATGATAAGGTGAGGATATGGATGGAAGTGATGAAGGAAACATGACTTGTAGTTGCATGTGCTCTTGTTGCCTTTACCTTGGTTAATGCCTTGTATGTTTTAATGATAATGTGCTATCTTATTTCATGTGGCGGCATAGTGGGGTTTGGTATTTATACATGAGTTCATTTAGCTTCATTCCAATTATTGTCTTGTATGTTTTAATGATATTGAGTTATCTTATTTCATGTGGAGGCAAAATTGGATTTAGTTTTATGATTTTCATGCACTACATGTTGTGATGAGCAAAATTGAACACACACATATGTTTGTATTCACACTCTTTCTCTACCCCCTATGGGGTTTAGTTTTATTGCTTATCCTTTTTGCATTGTAGTGTAGTTTGACCATAACTCATTTCTGTCCTTTCTTTCCCGCTCGCCTTCGAACAAACTAAAGTCGACACACCTCCCTGTGGATCAACTCTTATTTGCCACCGCTTCAACGCGGCCGTGCACTTGCGGTTATAATTAAAATGTACAATCAACGTCGGATGTACGGGGTATATACGTCGGATAAAAGCATTCCCAGATCCAACGTCTATGTGTATGTCGTCTATACATTGACGCCAGATGCACTAAATCAGACGTCTATTCCTAAGGAATAGACGTGAGCTGTATGTATCAGCCGACGTCTATATTTAAAGAATAGACGTCAGGACCGACGTTTATTCTTTAGGTATAGACGTCGGTGAAATAACAGACGACGTTTATTCTTTAGGAATAGACGTCGTCTAATACATACAACCAACGTCTATACTTTAGGAATAGACGTTGCCAATTCGAGGATTTCATCCATGTATCTCATCACGTAGTAACCACATTCCGTATTTCCAACATGTTTCCGGTACTACAAACATAGAAATTCGCTAAATATATATTCCTAACTTAATTAACAAAAATGGGAGAGAACGTACTCTCATTCCATGCCATGTTATTCCCGCTTTTGTGGTTGTTCTCCTGCCACCTAACGCTCTGTAAACCTTAACTGCCCTGAGTAGTACATGTTATCGAAAACCTTCATTCAATAATACTGATAAAAATCCACGAATTACAAATATGATGACTAAAATGAACTTACAGATTAGAAGTTTCATTATGGAGTCCCTTGGTTTATTCGACCCCAACGGATCAAACCAATATGCCGAATTAGTCGTGGGGCATACAACGACAATCATCCAATGAGCCATGTTATATATATAATTAGAAGCTTATTACAAAATAAAATTCCACTTTGAATTACAAAATTTACCTCTCATCATAAAGGAGCAGATAATATCTTTTGTCTTCTTGTTTCATGAGTCCCAAGTTG
Organism: Triglochin maritima; assembly: GCA_963682175.1. Taxonomy (NCBI): domain Eukaryota; kingdom Viridiplantae; phylum Streptophyta; class Magnoliopsida; order Alismatales; family Juncaginaceae; genus Triglochin; species Triglochin maritima. Next base: position 8,799,457 of record OY821788.1, on the reverse strand, counting down.
ACCCAATTTATCGTCATTCCCGTATATATATGTAGATGGACTGATAAATCCAAATACTTAATCGTCGGGAAAGACTGACCTTCTTGCGTCATAAAGATGTCTACAAGAGTAAAAATTACACTTTATTACTGTTACGATAAAATTATTCAATACATTTCATTTTATACCAAAGAAAACACTTACTTCACTTCCAAGTCGATAATCATGATACACAATGAATCCATCACCAAGAACTGCATGATATCCTCTTTGGTGACATACAAAGCCGAAGGCAACCCTTTATCCCCCTCCTCTAAATCCCAACTACTTAAGAATTGTGATTCCCTACCTACCAAACATTGATACAACATTTTGCACCTACTTGGAAGCAAATTAATGTTGATCGGAGATTGGTTGTTTGACCCTTTGCTCCGGGGGCTTGACACCTTACAAATATATATACAACCGTTAAAAATACAATTGTTAACAAATTTGAAATTTAAAGTATTAAAGTATACCTCATGTTTGTCATTTAGCTCTACTAAATAACTAGGTCACCTCAAGAACCCACCGATAGCATCGCCGAGGGTAACAATCTCTTCTTCCAGAAATGGCACCAAAGCACCATCATCTAAGCAACTCCCCACTGCAACCTTCACTTCTCCCTCTTCCACCTCTGTGAAGTGGTGTCTGGAGATGTTATAAACATTCCCGTGTCCCACCAATCTTTGATTAGGGTCTTCGACAAATAAAGCACATCTAGATCTATCCTCGAACTTTCCAAACGAGGGATCGCCGACAAGGGCCAATTCTCGAGAATGAGCCACGAAATGATATTGTTGATCGGGGTTGAACACCGGCTGCACTGGAGGACTGGTCTCTGGGGAAGAACCGGTCCTACGACGGGTAGGAGAAGTAGGCAAATTACGATCCAATAACTCTAAAACAACTTGCAACGTATTCTTCAAATCTGCGATCTCTTGCTGGCATTTGGTATGACCTGTCAACAAAGTAGACCATTGAGTCTTTCCATAATATTGTCGCAGTCCAACTCTACTCTCTACCCCCCGCACACGACCGGGGTGTTCGTTGTTTCCTAAGGCCTCGCGTAGAATATCATTCTGACCATCGGAAGCAAATTCGCCTTGAGATTCTCTCAACTTCAGAGAGTCCTAAAGAACTGTATGTCTTGGAGCCTTCAGACTCTGATGGATTGAGTTTCTTTTACGGAGCGATAATACTATAAAAGGTAAACTAAAGGCATTAAAAAATAAAGTTAAAACTTTAAATGATTATTACAATGTATTACAAGAAAATTTGCACCTTTACTATTTTTTCCTTAATGGATTTTCAATCCATATACCTTCACCGTGGTCATTTCTAAACATACAAGTCTCAACATTTATTTATTCTTCTACTGAGTTAAACTCAGGTGCTTGCTTAGAGAAATGTGGTGTCTCTTTATACTCAATCAGACTATAATCTGATAATTTTTTTATTCTTCCCTTCCAGAATTACTGCCTATTTCTTATCACATGGATCAGCCACATAGAAGACTTGTTTCGCTTGGGAAGCGAGAATAAAAGGTTCTCCTTTATACATTATTTTTGAAAAAAATCAATTAAAGTGAACCCATAGTCATCAACTCGAACTCCACTTTTATTATCAGCCCATTTGCATCTAAATACAAGTACTTTGAATTTAACAAAGTCTAGCTCCCATATGTCTTCAATTACACCGTAATAGGACATGTCGACGTATACAAGATTATTGTCTTTAGAACTAGACACATGCAAAGACTCTGCTATTAAGGTGACACCACTGTTCTGAACAACACTTTTGGCATCTTCACAGACTGTGTAGAAAGAATATCCATTGATATCATAACCACTATAACTTATAACAACAGAATGCGGACCGTATGCCAACCACTGTATTGTCTCAGAAACATCACACTTGTAAGCCACATTTTTGAACCAAGAGATGAAATTTTTATTGTGACTATTTATTACTTGTTGATCACTCCACAAGGGATTTCATTCCTTTGGAAACTTCATGTGTTCATTTAGGTAAGGTTGAACTTCATTAGAATTGCACAACACATAAATATATGCTGTCATTAAGTCCTCGCCATTTGGATTTAACATTTTCATCCCACGTGTCCCTTTACCATCGACACGTTTATCATAACGATTCTTAGGAAGTCCAACAGTTTTGGTGTTTGCTAGGTATCCAGTGCAAAATTTGATAACCTCCTCACCTATGTATCCTTCAACAATATTAGCATGTGGCATTTGACGATTTTTACAATAACCTTTCAACACTTTCATATAACGCTCGAAAGGATACATCCACCTTAAAAAAACTGGTCCACCCAATTTAACTTCTTTAACCAAATGAATAACTAGATGAATCATAATGTCAAAAAAGTAGGGGGAAAGAACATCTCCAACTGACAGTATTGTTGGCTTTTTGGCCTTAATCCATATTTTGATGATGTAATTCAACCTAATCTTAATTAGGAAATGTAGATTAGCACATGTAGTATAATGGTATACATGTTGTATTTTGCTAACATCTACAGGTGATCAAGACTCAAGAAAGAAGAAAAATCAAGTCAAAACATGTAATCAAGCTGGATTGAAGAAATGTATTTTACTTTTCTTTGAGTCTTAGGAACATATGTGAATTGAGCATAACTTAAGCTAATATACATGCATTCACACACTAGGTTCGTTAGAGAAGTCACACACAAAATTTCAGATCAATCGGACTTCGATAGGTCATCCAAAACATAGTCGGAAAATCACTAAAACTAAACCTTAAATCCTGTCCGAAAACGTTCGACCGATTGGACCTTTTGTTCGACCGGTTTCAGTAGATTTAGAGTTTTTACATGACCGTTTTTGTTCAACCGATTTGCCTCATAGTTCAACCGATTTCAGTAGTGTTTTGCCCAGACTAAAACGGTCGACCGGTTTTGCCATTTTGTTCGACCGTTCCGGGTTTTCATGTGACCGTTTTATTTTGTCGTATTCATACAACGGTCATATACGCATAACACTATTCCCAACCGTTCGACCGAACCATCCATTTGTTCAACCGATCCATTAGTTTTTGTAAGGTTCTGTTCGACCGGTTCCACTTTAGGTCGACCGGTTGGAGACAGTTTTTGCTGAATTTGAATTCTGTTTTGTGTATCTCTTACACAAATCAATCAAATCTTTCCCCAACGGCTAGGAATCTCTTAGAGCTTTTAAATAGAGAATCAAACTCAGTTTTACACACATCTCTCACACTTCCAATTGTCCAATTCATTAGAGAGAAGCTCTCAATCCTCAAAGCTCCCAATCTCACTCCATAAGCCTAAATCCACACTTAGTGATCATATCCAAATCCTACTCAAGTGTGCTCAATTAGAGAGTGTTGTCCCACTCATCGTTGTCAAAGAATCAAGGGTCTTGGTGAAAGCCCAAGACAAAGAGTATAGACTTCGGTGAGAGCCCGAAGTGATCCTCTCGGATTGTGAGAGGAGGAGCCAAGCTCGGCGAGGGTTGTTTGCGAGCTTGAAGACTTGTAAAGGCGTTCTCTCCCGGCCCGGAACGGGGAGTGGATAGTGAAAACGTAGGCGGAGCTCGCGGAGTCGAGCGGAGCTTACAAGAGAGGACTAGGACCCGGGTGGGGTGCCGAACCTCTATAAAATCCCCCTTGTCGATTGTGGTTTGCATTCTATTATTCTTTCTTTACTTGTTTGTTTATTCCGCTGCGCATTTGATTGCTTAAACAAGTAGAGTATTAGGTGATTAGCCTTAATTGTGGACCCATAGACCCACACGATCGATCCTACATTTGGTATCAGAGCCTCGTTCGTTAATTTTGTTCCTAACCGATAAATTAACATGACTCTTAATGCATCCACACCTTTAGAATCATGTAAACCACCTTACTTTGATGGTAATAACTTTAGTTCATGGAAATCTAAAATGTCATCATTTATTAAATCCATGAACATTAACATGTGGTTTATGATTCAAACTCCATATGAATCACCTAGATGTCACATTAGTAAATGGAGTTTAGAAGATGAGAAAAATGCATCCCTAAATGCTAAAGCTATGAATGTCATATTTTGTGCATTAGGAGATGAACTTTTTAATCTTGTTTGCTCATGTGATAATGCTCATTCTATATGGCAAACATTAGAAAGGAATTTTGGTGAAAAAGATTCACCATCCGGGGAGAAAGGAGCAACCACTCCGAATGATGTAGCTCGAGCAAAGAAAATGGAGATTAACTCAACATCTTCATCATCATCAAGCTCATCCGATGGAGAAAGAGAAGATGAGCACGGGTCGAACACAAGGAGGGAGTGCACGGCGTCTATGAAGACGTGGCAAGTACGGGTCGAACACAAGGAGGGAGAGATTTCGTAGTTGATGTTATTTTCGATTAAGGGAAAGAAGGAGAGAAGAATAAATTGGGTTTTTGAGAATTTTGGTTTTTATTATCTAAAGCAAGAAACAAGAACAAATAAAACTAAAACAAGAACAAAGATGGTGAATTCCGTTGGGTGGAGGTTTAGATATCGGGTTTAGATTAGAGAATTCTGAAACTTATAATAAATCATATTAGTTATAAAGCATTACATGATAAATGATTTAACATAAACTCAAGTAATCAAAACATACTAATACGAAATTAAAATAATAACATCTTCTCTTCTCATCACCCTAAATCCGTCACCCCCACCCTTTGGAAAGAGTTAGAAACTCATAGATGGAGGGAGGGAGAAGGGGTCCTAGAGAAACTAAGAAAAGAAAATTAAAAACATAAAATAAAAGAAACAGAATTTTATTGCTAAATTATGGAACAAAAGGAAGAACTCCTCACAACATCGTTCTCGGGGCTATTTATAGCCGATACAAGGGACCTAAGCATGAAATAAGAAAGTACACGCGTCAACACGCAACCGGTAAAATTTTTAGAGCATGAATCTAATTTGGTGCGGCGGATTCGCCGCAATTTGCTCTTGAGGTGCGGCGGAATCGCCACCTTTTTGGCTCAGAATCGACCCGGATTTTTCCTGTGTGTTTATGGTATGATTTCAATGTCATTTGCGCGTCTGGATTGATTCTTGCATATCTTTGGAGATCCGAATTAATTTCTTCATATATTTGGAGATCCACATTGATTTTTCTTTATATTTTATCCATAATAATAAAAGTTACTCGTGATTTGCAATTAGGTCCTTCACTTTTTGCAATTAAGTCCCCAGCTACTTTTGTGCTTAAGTCCTTGTTCTTTTCGTAATTAGGTCTTGAATGCTTTTATGCTTGGATACATTTCCATTTGAAGCCCGATAAACTTGAACTTGGTCTTTATGATAGAAACAAGTCTTTTGTACGCGTTTATGCTCGGGATGTGGGTAAATTGCATTCAGGTCCCTGTATTCTGTAAATAAGACTAAACACATACCTTAGTAGCATTTATTGATGTAAAAGTAATATAAATGAAAGACATATGATGCAATGTATGCAATGCATCAAATACCCCCACACCTAGATTTTGCTAGTCCCTAGCAAAACAGAAGATACGAAAAATAAAAACAGGGAAATCCTAACTCACTTTCGTAGGAATCACGGTTGCACTTAGCATGTGCAACAAGCCTTTAAACCTCCTTGTTGCCAAGGAGGAGGAGTGTTGTCTCCTGAGGGTTTTCAGTGGATATACCCACAAAATCCTAAATCAACGTTTCATTAATAGTTCTCAATATCCCTACCTCAACCTTATACATCTCACTAAGAATTTTTGCATGCTCATTATATGAATCTAACTCATTAAAAATATGACTTGGTCTTTGTTCCTCCAACATTCACACCACTAACCCTTCTACACATGTTTATCACTTGAATTATTTTGCACGCCTCCTCTGGTGGTGAAGTATCATTCGGATCAACCATGGCATGAATCATTCTTTTAGCTTTGGGCCTTGAGTGTCTTAAAGTATTTTTTTTTTTTTTTCCGTGATTCAACACATTTGCTTTTCTTTTTAACACTTATACCCTTTTTGCATTCGTGTAGCGAGTTTGGTCGATAATCCCGAGCTGGCAGACTCAAGTTACCGGGTTTCAAGATACCCCTACGGGCCAGTGACTCGAAGGCTTGTGCTTTTGTAATCATTTTGCAAAATGTGTTTTCCTCACTTTATTTTTATTTTACTTTTATTTTCCTCAAGGCTTAATTGCTATTAGAAGTCCACACTTCCCGGTATATTTTCCTCAACCTCTGCTTTTTATCAACCACTTCAAAGATTTGATTCATCCAATTTAAGTGCATACATGTCTTACAAGGGTCATGGGTTATTTCTTTGGAACTTAGATTTATGTCATAATTTCTACAAGCAGAACTATATAATAAGGAACAAAAACTTAATGCAATTTGTACACGGGTTTTGGCAGTTCAAACTTAAGCTATGTCATAGAATATTGAATTTTTTTTATTTTTTTTTAAAATAAAGCAGAGCAGAAAATCAAATAGATAGATATGTACATATATAAACACCCCCCACACCTAAATCATGCATTGTCCTCAATGTATGCGAGCAAGATACTACATGGATTTATGCATGAAAAAGGAAAGATCTCACCAACGTGAAGTACAAAGGAAAGTTCATGGCTCTGTTGATGGAAAAAAAACCCGAATTCCCTCAAAAACCTGTGAGATGCTAAAGAAGGGATAAAAACAATTTTTTTTTAACTTATTGTTATACAAATATAACTATGTACAAACATAAGTTCCCATCTTCATTTGTCAAAAGACCTCAAAAGGGAACATGACACCACGTGGGGCCAGAATATTCATGCGTGGGCCCCCTTCACAAAGAGCACAAGAAGAAATGAGAGGTTCATGAATTGGACGCAAATGCGTCTCATACAAAGGATCAAACTGAAAGAGCTTGAACCTCTCGAGAGTTTGGGAAATAGGGGGCAACGGAAGAAGAGTTTCTCCCGTTACGGTGCTGAAGTTATGATCGTCAATCCAAACTCTCCAACCAACTGGCTGGTGCGTCGGAGCGAGGTCAGGAGCCTCGTTAGGCAAGTCCGACTCAACAGGTAAACATAAAATGGGTCTCATACCCAATGTATCCTCCAAGGAACTCCTAATACCCTCATGAGCACTGTAGTCGTTTGATGTTCCATCATTTCCAAGATGATCAGGAACGATAGTGAGAGGCAAACTCTCATCAGGTTGTTTGAAATTGAGGGTGCTAGGGAGCTCTTGCTCCACCGGAAGTGAGTCCTTAAGAGGCACAACATGAAGATCATGTGGCTCAAGGGCCACGGGGCACGAAGATAAGGCACAATCCTGGGCCGACTCATGATGAAATTGGTCAATGTGTATCGAATCCTCCACTAAGTGATCGTGAATTGAAACCCCAAGTCCTTCAGACTGACTAGGAGTTTGGCTTTGACAGATTGTGCTTTGAATTTGTGGATGTGGTGGTGGTTCGATATCAAAAGGTGGATCCTCATGTTGACACGAAAAGTTACTCTCCTTACGTTCACCTAATTGTTGTATCATTTGACTCAAATGCGATGTTATATTTTGTACGGATCGTTGAGTGGATTCCATGTACGTAAGGAAAGTTTGTTCCAAGGAATTAGGTACGTGGTCAACTATGAGGTCCAAGTTTGAGCTTGTGAAATTATGGGATTGGGTGTTGATGGGCTGAGAATAATGATTTGACGTGGGGAGTTGGTAGAATTCTGGGTATTCGGGAGGAGGATACTGAGGTGAAAATGAAGTATAAGAATTTGGATAGGAATTGTTTCTCCACGAATCCATCACTCTCGGGTTGTACGCGGATGCGTAATAGTCATTTTGAGCGTCTTGGGAAAAAGTATGCTCATACTCAGGCTCTGGGGGAACATAAGGGCATTCCCTGATAACATGACCACTCAACCCACAACAGTCGCACGGTACGGCTACTGGAGCCACCGGTGCACTCATGTTGTCTGTCCTACGCATGAAGGAGGCAAAGGTTTGTTGTAATGTCTCAGTTTGTTGACCAGCATATGATCCGACATAACTAGATTGTGGTCTAGCAGTCGGTGCCTCTCTCATGTTACCCCAATATAAGGATTGCTCAGTCATACAATTAGGATTGTCCCAACCATATGGGGTGTTAGTCTGAGCCACCCCAGGTTGCAAGGTTTTAGAATACCAGGAAGCATTGTCCTGGTCCCAACAATGATATGGATGGTTGCTCATGTAACCATCCATCAAAACACTCTTGAGTCAAGTACTCTTACCCTTATGAGGCTAAGCAAGCACAAGTTCTCGACTCGACCCTAAAATGCTAATAGATAATGTAAAGGGGAGGAGACTAGAACGTATAAGTAGGTGAGAAGAAGATGACTCAGAGGAGAAGGGAAACTTAACTCTAAAGATAGATAAGAGGGTCGGTCAGAGGTTTCCTAAGAAAGCACGGTTCAAACAATCCTAGACCTAGTGTCGCTTAGATCTAGACGACTCCTAACTGGTTGAGTCGAATTGATTTGCTTGATTCACCTCCCTCACCAATCAAACCAAGTTGGCCAGTTAGTGTATAGCTAGTGGGGGCGCTTCCGACAGAGTCGGTGCCAATTAGACAACCACGTCGCTTGGAAGACTTTCGTCAACACAAAAACACTTTCTAGACACCAAATTGAATTCAATTAGCTTCAGGTCATAGCAAGTCAAACCAATCTCCTCCTTAATTGAGTCCGAGTCCTTAGGGGTCAATGTCTAATTGATTTTAATTTTAGGCTTGGGTGACACTTGAGGATTGTGATTTGTGGGCCACGGAAGGGTGATGAAATCCCCACCGTATCTTTTCCTATGGAGTTGCCCTTAAGATAGTTTAACTTAGATCTAACAAAGATAGTCAAACAATGGTCTTTTTAATGGGGGCAATTGCAAGGTTGTATGCAAATTAAATTATATGCTTAAATGCAGTCGTTAAAAACTGCGATACGTACCTTGTCTCCAGCACTCTTCAACAAAAATAATTTGCAATAATTTAGCAAGAATAATGCAAACAAAACATTATATGATGCATGCACTAAGGTCTTTCTAATTTTGCCAATTTTTAGGTCAGAGTTGAGTTATTGCTAATTATGGAATTTTTGACCCTAACACGTGCAATTCTACGAAAGGAAACTTTTCGAAAATTCAGATTATACGAGAAAGGCAAGAAAAGTTACCTCCGCAATGCTCAGACAGGTTCGCCGCCTGCTCTCGGAATTTCCAGTAGCTCAATGCGACCAATCCACGATGTAGACGACCCCAGAGAAAAATGACACCCAGAAGCCTTACTGGTGCGGCGAATTCGCCGCAAGTTGTTCTTCAGGTGCGGCGATTTCGCCGCTCGTTTAGCTCCAAATGTGCCCGGATTTCTCCGCGCACTCTGTTGTCCCCTGAAACACAAATCCAAATACTTAGATTGCGCACAAGATAAACAGGATAAAATTGAAAACACAAAAACAACAAAAATCTGCGTCGCCTCCCCGGCAACGGCGCCAAAAACTTGATGAAGATTTAAATTTTATACCGCAAGTGCACGACGTCTATGAAGACGTGGCCAGTACGGGTCGAACACAAGGAGGGAGAGATTTCGTAGTTGATGTTATTTTCGATTAAGGGAAAGAAGGAGAGAAGAATAAATTGGGTTTTTGAGATTTTTGGTTTTTATTATCTAAAGCAAGAAACAAGAACAAATAAAACTAAAACAAGAACAAAGATGGTGAATTCCGTTGGGTGGAGGTTTAGATATCGGGTTTAGATTAGAGAATTCTGAAACTTATAATAAATCATATTAGTTATAAAGCATTACATGATAAATGATTTAACATAAACTCAAGTAATCAAAACATACTAATACGAAATTAAAATAATAACATCTTCTCTTCTCATCACCCTAAATCCGTCACCCCCACCCTTTGGAAAGAGTTAGAAACTCATAGATGGAGGGAGGGAGAAGGGGTCCTAGAGAAACTAAGAAAAGAAAATTAAAAACATAAAATAAAAGAAACAGAATTTTATTGCTAAATTATGGAACAAAAGGAAGAACTCCTCACAACATCGTTCTCGGGGCTATTTATAGCCGATACAAGGGACCTAAGCATGAAATAAGAAAGTACACGCGTCAACACGCAACCGGTAAAATTTTTAGAGCATGAATCTAATTTGGTGCGGCGGGTTCGCCACAATTTGCTCTTGAGGTGCGGCGGAATCGCCACCTTTTTGGCTCAGAATCGACCCGGATTTTTCCTGTGTGTTTATGGTATGATTTCAATGTCATTTGCGCGTCTGGATTGATTCTTGCATATCTTTGGAGATCCGAATTAATTTCTTCATATATTTGGAGATCCACATTGATTTTTCTTTATATTTTATCCATAATAATAAAAGTTACTCGTGATTTGCAATTAGGTCCTTCACTTTTTGCAATTAAGTCCCCAGCTACTTTTGTGCTTAAGTCCTTGTTCTTTTCGTAATTAGGTCTTGAATGCTTTTATGCTTGGATACATTTCCATTTGAAGCCCGATAAACTTGAACTTGGTCTTTATGATAGAAACGAGTCTTTTGTACGCGTTTATGCTCGGGATGTGGGTAAATTGCATTCAGGTCCCTGTATTCTGTAAATAAGACTAAACACATACCTTAGTAGCATTTATTGATGTAAAAGTAATATAAATGAAAGACATATGATGCAATGTATGCAATGCATCATTCCCCATAAAATAGGCACACTAATCTCAGCATATGCTAAGCTTCATTCAAGAGCATTAACATATCAAAGACAAGAGTGGAATCTCATTAGATGATTTTGGAAATCATGTAAGACTCAAATAATTGAGATAACACACACCTAATACATCACATAATCATATCACATTTTTCTTCACCCCCAAATGAGGATGAAACTACTCACTAATCATTACACTAACTATTGTATAGAAAAACATGTTAACTAAGTCTACTAAGATTAATGAAAGGAATTTAAACTAAGCAAGAAAGAAATATTAAAGAAGCTAGATGAAAGAAAATTAAACTAAAGAAGCATGCAAGAAATATTAAAGAAACTAAATGAAAGGAAAGTAGACTAAAGGAAGAAGCAACGTAAGTAAAGAAAAACTTTATTACTTTCAAACTAACAATACAAGTAGTCTCTCCCTACTTGAGATTTTGCTCCAAGGCTCACTTCAAGTAGAGAGAATGACCACCAAGCATGTGTAGAATACAAGGGAGGAGGAGAAGTTCTACTTATAGTCATAGAAAAAGGCAATCAGGGACAATCCCTTATATGAGACTAATACACTACTACAAATAGACATAAAACACTATAATACATAACCCGACTAAACCACATTGGATCCGGAGCAACCCAGACCGCCAATCAACGGTCTTGGACCGCCAATTGGTGGTCTATATAGTCCAGATCGGGTCAGGTGTTGGGGTGTGGTTGTCTGTCTCGATTTCTTCATGTTTGATGCACCATAATCGGTTGTGTAGGTTGCGACCCGAATCCAATTGTCAAAATACTCCTCATGATGATGTGGAGTTTCTTCATTTGCTCATTGGTCCTTTGGTTTTGCATTCGGGTCACTCTCTCTTGCATCTTAGTCCATAAGTCTTGCAACTTAGTCCATTTACTTATTTTTAAGTCCTTTTATAGTCTCTCCCCTCAAACTTATTTATTTCTAAAACTTAAACATAAAACTCGTTACGTAGCATTGCTTAGGCTAAGAATAGAAGATATAAGATACAAATATATGCATGATATGATGTCAATCACTTACCACCTCAAAAATTTCCAAGATAAGGTAAAAATGCACCTTGATGCTGCCTGTGGTGGTGGTTGGTGTGGGGAAATGGTGGGAAGCTAACAGTTGGGGAAAGACACGATCTTGGTGTTGTTGTTGCCGTTCTGCAACCAAAAGTAGTGATGGTGAAGGAGGCCTCGTTATGCGATCAACCGAGAATGGATTAGAGTGGGAGAAGAAAGTGCAGCAAGGGGGAGTGGATTTCCGGGTTGTGATCGGGATGGTTGAATCGAGTTCCTGGTCGGGGTCGGGTGGCCAGAGGAGTCAGGGTCAGCCTGTGGGAGGTCAAAGGTGGTCGTGGCGGTGTGGATTTGGTCTAGGTGGTGGTGGTGTGGGTTTGGGTGGAAGTTTCAAGAGTTTTGTCGATGAAAGTCAGGGAGTAAGAGATAGGGTTGTGGTAGTTTTTAAACAAAATAGAAGACAAAGCATGTCGGTTTATACAAAAACCAATGTGAGAAGATCAATATATGACGTCGGTTATTTAAAAACCAACGTGATAAACGTGATATGTCACATTGTCACGTCGATTTTTTTGTAAAACCGACATGATATGTTCTTTTTAGGTCGGTTTCTTTAAGCTGACGTGAAAAGCTTACGTAATATCCTTAGTTTCTACTAGTGTTGGTTGTGTCTTATTGTTTTTAGGTTGTTAATTAGGGAGTTTGTGAGTTCGTTTTGGGTGTGATTGGGCTTATGAAGTGTAGGTTTGGAGTTTTGAATTGGTGATGAGATTGTTTTGGAGGGCTTAGAGGTGGCTAAGGGCTTTATGGAGTGATTTTGAAAGTGATAAGAGAAATCCGAGTCCAATTGTGATCCGTCAATCTGAGGAAGGAAAACGTTTAATAGAAACTCCATCCGACGTAGGCAGGGGTGTATACAAATTGCATTTCAAATATCTTCAATTTAAGCTAATCTTTTATAAATGTGATTCTTTTATGTTTAGTAATAACATATACGCACTATTAGATAAATACCTACTCTCGTAGCTTGTTTCTGTGTTACATATCTTATATTATGTGTTCATTTATAAAGTATTTGTTCAGTATTTATACTTTTATTCAAAGAATATACAGTTCTACAACTTTTACGTGGTTTGCATTTGTATTTTATCGGCATCTGAGATGCACACACAAATAGAAAATACGTATCCTTCCGTATCTTATCATTACATCCTTAATTAAGTAAGAAGGAAATGTTGGAATATAAGAAAGATATATCGGAAAATAATCAAGTATAAAGAATGTTTAGATACCTACATTACTTTTGCAAAGGAGATATAGATAACCTTCTACGAAAATGATATTTAACATATTGTTCATGCGAATGGGTCTACTTCTTTCAATTTGAACTTGATATACAACTTTACAACATAATTGAACAGCCGAAATTGTCTCCGTGGTACAAGGAACTTCGGCCTGCATACGGAGGCAGAGACAAAGAACCCATAGGACATGGCTCATGATCCCTCTACTTCAAACCATTACCTTATGAATTCCATTGAAAGGATTAATTAAGGCTTAAGCCATTGTCACATGCACCACCCTCCCGTTAATTACTCCGTGTAATCGCAACATGTGTTACGATAGCTTATCAGTTTTTCTTGGATTATTTTGACCAAACACCTCAAGCTACAGGTATCTTGACCCGACGTGGCTCACGCTACTGTTTTAACCATTGTCAACATGTAGCGATGACTTTTATGAGACATGTCTATTTGCACAGTTGCATGCCTACTATTCACTAAATGGAAACTGAAACATTGAACCGCAACTGTATCTGGAGCACTTATCTCGTTCGGTTGACCAAATAGTATGACATGAAACCATTCCACATGAACCTAGTTGGACAATCAAGGCTGCTACTAACTGGAAGAGCCAAATGACTTACTGCAATGAAAGTTACAGAAATTCATCTAGATATATTTATGTAGTATCTCATATTATTTTATAAGTATAAAAATATTAGATAGATCTTATGGAAGTGTTGATGTGATTTATTTATTGTGTTGTGTAAACTTATCCTTATTTATTTTTTGTTACAACTTATTATTAAGTGTAAATTTTGACTAAATTGAACGAAATGTTGATTTTTTTTTTTGCAACATCTACAAGTTGATTATTCTAAATAGTACTGGACGCAATCAAGCTTACCATTTTGTTGGGCTTCTTAGCCGTTGGAGGTGCAAATATATACATTGAATGCTGAAGCTAAAAGTAAACAAACGAAGCCTAACTCCAATAAATGTTTGAAAATTTTAAGGTTCTCGCCTCCAATTTGAGCCCAAAACGTTACAAAGACAACTTGTACAAGTCTAATCAAAAGAACTAGATTAGTGTTGTCTTCCGTTGGACAAATTGCACGAAACTACTAATTACTAATAAACTAATCACTAGGTATCGAGCTCTAGCCCACTCTACCACCCTTCCATGTGAATATAGGGTTTGCATGATTCCCACAAATCTGCGTGCATCATAGTTAATTAAGTTCCAAATTCCATCTATAAATACCCAAGCGAACTGGCAGTTATTTCATCATCAAACGCACAAACCAAAACAAAGAGTCTCATTCCCACGTAGAAGTCTAAACCAACCAATGGCTAAACCAACCATTATCATTTTTTCTTTGTCAATTTTTCTTATTACAGCGAGCTTCTTTCTCCAGAGAGCCCAAGCAACTAATAACAACATCCTCTCTTTCGGGGCCAAACCCGATGGCCGGACCGACTCGACAAAGGCCCTACTCAGCGCATGGTCCTCAGCATGCGGGTCTACCAGTTCGAGCACCCTTTACATTCCTACGGGTACGTATTTGATCGGCGAAATCGTGTTCAATGGACCATGCAAGAACAAAAAAATCACCATTCGCATCGACGGAACCCTTCTCGCGCCCTCGAACTACAACAGTCTCGGGAGGCAATGGATCGTGTTCAACAATGTGGATGGAGTGTCTATCCTTGGAGGAACCCTAGATGGGCAGGGAGCCTCCCTCTGGGCTTGCAAGGCATCTTCCGGCAGGAGGTGTCCATTCGGTACTACGGTACAAAATCTACGTTACAAGTTTTTATTCCTTTCATGAAACATTAATGAATATCAATTACGATCATTAATCAAGTCTCTTGTCTTTTTGCTGCTATTATTTTTGTAGTCCTTGGAGTTCGCCAAGTCCAAAAACATTGTGATTAGTGGAGTGACATCGATGAACAGCAAGTTGTACCACATTGTGATCCACCAATGTAAAGGGGTGAAGGTCCAGGGTGTGAGGATCGTGGCCCCCGGTGATAGTCCCAACACCGACGGTGTCCACGTTCAATTGTCGTCCGACGTGATCATTACTGGTACCGGCATCAAGACTGGAGATGATTGCGTGTCCATCGGCCCTGGCACCACCAACCTCTGGATCGAGCGTGTAACCTGCGGTCCTGGACATGGCATTAGGTAACACTTTGTTCTATATATAGTAGCAATAATGTCTAATGCAATTAAAAACAAGTATGCTAGGAAGGTTAAATTTTACGTTCCCTTTAGCTAGGCACGTTGATAACTCAAAATGGTAGGTAGTGATATGATCATATGATAGAAATGGAGGATAACTATGCAAAAATTCTTTTAGAATATCTAAAAAACGTAAGATTTGAGTTTATTTGAAGACGAAAGCCAAAGAGGTGACTAAAGACTACATTAATTTTTAGCAACGGACGAATAAAAAATTAGTAACTATTATTGACCACATATATTTGTTCTGACTTGTCTCACGATAATCTCACGTGTATATTCGCATGTCAACTATGTTTCATGCAGCATCGGGAGTTTAGGGAAGGACTACGATGAGCAAGGGGTGCAGAACGTAACGGTGAAGACGGCCACGTTCTCAGGAACACAAAACGGGTTGCGGATTAAGACATGGGGAAGACCAAGTGATGGCTACGTCCGAGGCATCCACTTCCAGAACGCAATTATGAACAATGTCCAGAACCCAATCATCATAAACCAGAATTACTGCCCCGACCACAAAGGCTGCCCAAATCAGGTACTAATGATTAACAACGCCCCTTCTTAGGATTCTTCTTTCCTTCGAGCAATACTTTTTTTCCTTCAAAGGATCAATTGCATTTACATTCAATTCGTTAATAGAATACCAGTCATTTAACAAAAAACAATTGTCTGAAGTTTTCATTATTTTCGTTTCATAGAGTTCTGGGATTAAGATTAGTGGAGTAACGTATAGCGACATCAGAGGGTCGTCGACGACTCCGGTGGCTGTGGATTTCGATTGCAGCCCCTCTACTCCATGCAGAGGCATTTCACTCCGGGACATAAAGCTCACGTACGGAAGTGGTCTGGCCAAGTCTTCCTGCAAACATGTTGACGGATCCACGTCCGGCTTCGTCTTCCCACCTAGCTGCCTATGAAGTTTGTCAACGTACTAATTTTATATTTATATATCATTTATAACAATGAAGTATATAGCGAGCTACTTGTATCCGTAAAGCGACCGATGTAATGATGTATGAACATAAGAACAGTGGAATGCCATTGAAGATCACAAAATGTCATTTCAATGTAACATAATTATTTTCAACACGAGATCTTTGGTAAGCAATCGGATTTCCTTGATTACATTATTAGTGTGTCCAAAACGAGCCAAAATATTGTCATATTGCCGCAATTTTTGTCTTTATATCTACATATCTTGCGTGAATAACCAACGTGGTAATCAACTGACAAAATGTTTCTTATATATCAAACTTTTTTTGTTTGATTATTTGAGAAGAAGAGAAGCTACATACTCATTAAACCACAAATAACATGAGCTAAACTGTCAAATGACAATGACTGTTATGAGAATTTAAGAGATATAAAATATTCATAAAGGCATTGATTTCAAACTTATGACCAATTTATTTTTCCAAAGTTGTCATTCACCCTTTGAACTAATTACAAAAATGATATCTTCTTATACCTAGGGTTAGGAGTTAGAAATCTCACTCATTTATCCTCCACATTCCTTTTCCCCTTCCTTCTCAAGCAAACTAAAAACCAAAAATTTATCTTTGAAGCAAGACCACTTAGATTCAACATTTTGAAAAAGATTAATAGTTAGTTTCTCTTTTTTTGTTTATTTTCTCATTTGCAAATGCCTTTGAACCGATGATAAATAACTTAAAAATGGCCAAAATGTAGTTTTTATTCCGATTAATTAAGTGTGGGATTTTACTATACCGTAAAAATCCAAAATTCCTTGTATATTTGATTGTTTTTGGGAGTTGTTGGTTGGATTTTAGTTGAAAAAATGTCACCTAGAGTTTGTTTGTCTTTGCTTTAACAACTAACTCATTACTGCTAACTAACTATGTAGATAGTGCTTACTTACTTAGTCTTGTTTAAAAAGTTCAATTTATTGCTTTTTTATTGTAATTTGTGAAGTATAAGTCATAGTTGTATGATATGTTGTTGATATTTTGATCATTTTGTGTATTCTTGCTATGTTATTGAACAGAAATGTATAGACAAGATAGTTTATGGTTCATGAAACCTATTCTACTTGTGGAATATTAGCATATGTATGAACAAGCTTCGCAAACTCTGTGATTCATGTAATTAGTCATGTAAACTAACTACATTCTACATACCAATTAAGTGACCATATTAAAATGAATAAGACTTGAAGTTAAGTGGTTCATAAGTCACAACTAGGTGACAATATGTAAACTACTAAGTCATGGGATTTACATAAATAATTGGATCAACAGTAAAACTAAGTGATTGAAGAAGAAACTAACTCATGCAAGATAAATGACTAACTTGCATAAAGAACTAACTAAACCTTCAATAACAACTAAGTAATCAAAGATCGATGAACAACTAACTCATGCAAGAACTAACTTGCATAAAGAAATACTCGGATTTTGGTAACTTAGATTTTAACTAAGTGACCATATTTAACTAACAGACATTAAGAACTAGCTATATCAACGGTAAACACTAAGGATTGAAGGTAAACCACTAAGTCATGCAAGATAACTAACTGGCACAAATAACCAACTAGATCTTCAGTTACAACTTTGTAAATGAAGGTCAACATGAAACTAACTCAGATAATAAATAATTCACAAAACCTTGTTACAAACTAAGTCCCACATAACAGCTAAGCGACAAAAGATAACTAACTTCCTTCATCCTACTTACCAACTAAGTTACCTAATTAATTTAATAAATGACTAAGATTTGAGGTTAAATGAAATTTGAGGTTAAGTGCTTCCTTGGTCACAACTAAGTGATCACACATGTGAACTAATAAGTCAA
Organism: Triglochin maritima; assembly: GCA_963682175.1. Taxonomy (NCBI): domain Eukaryota; kingdom Viridiplantae; phylum Streptophyta; class Magnoliopsida; order Alismatales; family Juncaginaceae; genus Triglochin; species Triglochin maritima. The sequence continues at coordinate 8,781,309 of OY821788.1, read as the reverse complement.
GCAAGTTAAATAAAACAGACATTATGATATATTGGATCAACAATAAACAAATGCTTGAAGACAGACAACTAAGTCATCTAAGATAAATAACCTGCCTGCATAAAGAACTAATTGGATCGTTGGTAACTACTAAGTGATCGAAGGTGAACAACTAACTAACAAGAACTAACTGACTTGCATAAAGAACTAATTGGATCATCAATAATTGGAATTTGAAATCGATCAAGTGCTCCCTAGGTCACAACTAAGTGAGCATATGTAAACTACCAAGTGGCTATATTTAACTAACAAACAAAAAGAACAAAGGGGATCAACTTTAAGACTTAGGGATCAGAGGTGAAAACCTAATTCATGAAACAAAATAACTGACAGAACAAAGAATTAATTGCATCTCGGTAACAACTAAGTGATTGAAGTTGAACAACAAAGTCATGCATATCCTAGGTAACAACTAAGTTACCAAATACAACAACCAAGTCAAGGAAGAAGAATAACTAACTAAATCAAATAACTAAGTGAGTCTTAAAAGAATAAAAAACTAAGTGAGTCCTACAGAACAACTAAATAATTGAAGGCACGAAGTACCCAAAGGAAAAAACTAACTGAATCATGTAACTAATTGTACGTTTTGCAACAATTATGTGGTCAGAGTCTTCAACTAAGTCAAGAAATATAGCTAACTAAGCCATGTTCATAAGAAACCGTCGGAATTCTAATCGAATTTGTCGTAGATAATTGGAATTTAAAACCTTCCCGTGAGAGGGCATATGAGATCGGATTGGGCAATTCGAGTTTGTAGCGAGTCTAAAACACAAAAACACATGATTTGAGAGCTTAATTCATGCCCTTTTGTTTTCTATTCGCTCATTTATATAGGGTTATAATGAAGAGGAAAGGAACATTTCAAGGGAACCTTACAACTTTATAAAGGAAACTACGGAAAATATGCCAAATAACTGTAACACTAACTCAATGATGAATCTCTCTAAATACAACCTTAACTAATTTCTACTAAACTACCATAGTCCAAACACCTGCATCCCATCTAAGTTCCTAACTTAGCTTATCATGCAAAACAATTAAGTTATGAAACTATAGATCCTATGGAACAACTAAGTGATCGAAGTCAGCAACCAAGTTAGGAAAGAAAAATAACAAACTGACTTGTACAAGTAACTTGAACAAGCTATGAACTAAGTGACCGAAAGTCAACATGTTAAAACCCAAACCTAGATTAGGGACTAAGTGTAGTTAGTGTTTAATAGCATATCATACATCGCATTCATGCCATATATCATTATTTTACTCCAATTGTGTGCTACTCGAGTATTTGTTTGTGGTGTTTCAGGTATTAGGTAATAAAAAAGAGAGCGGAAGAGAAAATGACCGAAATGTAAGAAGAAATGACTCAAATGAAGAAAAATGAACATGTTTGTCATGCACAATGACTCATCTGCAAATCAGGAAAGACCCATATGAAATCCAGAGAGACCTGAACGTACAGAAAATATTTCGGAAGCAAAAATCCCTCAATACCATGATCATGAAGAATATTTGGGCAATTAAGACCAAACGGGCTCAAACCAGCAGACCAGGAGTGCACCCCATATGTCAATTACATCAATTAAGATATTGAGCAAGTTTGGGGCGGATCAGACCAATCAGATCCGCCAGTGGCTAATTTGATGCGCCATTGGCTAATCAATTTGGTCCAAATCCTCTCAAATTTCATACGTTTCTCGGACTTGATTAATTGGGTGCATTAGAATATAGTGAAAGTTATTAGAGCTGTCGGATTGCTTCTAGATCCATCCAAACCCTTATTTTTCTTTAAATAGACTTGTAATGTCTCCTTTCTTCTCCTTCTTTCCTCTCCTCCTTAAGTTAGTTTTCTTTCTTGATTAGTGGAGTAAGTTTTATGTCTTATTTATTGGAGTAGGTTTTAGTTTCTTAATTAGTAGTGTAGAGGAGGAAAAGATGAGCAACCTTGTATTCTTTCATTTCAATCTAGTTTAATTCTTGTTCTTTACATTGATGTCTTCCATTTTGATGCAATTTCCTTTATGTTTGTTCTTTGTTTAATCTAGTTTACTACATTTCCTTCATGGTTTTGTGTTGTTTTTATGTTTTCTTGGGTTTAGAGATGAGTGAGGAGTAGTCCATTGGTTGACATCATATCATGCATATATTTGTGTCTTATATTCTCTATTTTGAATCTAAGTAATGCTACGTAACGTGTTTTATATTTAAGTTTCAGGAATAAACAAGATTGAGAAGAAGAGACACAAAATGGACCTGAACGTAAGAAAAATGACTGAATTGTGAGACTTATGGACTAAGATGCAAGAGAGAAGAACCCGGATGTAAACCAAAAGGGACCAGTGAGCAAATCAAGAAACTCCACACCATCATGAGGAGTATTTTGGCAATTAGATCCGTGCCTAAACTCAAACAACCAACTCGGGTACATTACACATGAAAAAATCAACTCACCAAAGCCTCAACCAAAGCAGTACCAGATCCAATCAATCCGGACCGCCAATTGGCGATTCTAGATCACTAATTGGCGGTTGGATCTGATCTAGACCCGATTAGATTTAGTCGGGTGTTGTATTGGTGTGTTTTATGTCCATTTATAGTATCTCAGTCCTGCATCGGGGATTGTCCGCGATTATCTTTTTCTGTGACTATAAATAGAACTCTTCCTCCACCCTTGTTATCCTGTCTCGGTGGTCATTCTCTCTACTGGGAGTAAAGTCTTGGAGCAAAACTCTAGTGGAGACTTGTCATGTGAGTGAGCAATAAAAGAACGTTTTGTTAGTTCTTGTTGTTTCTTTTAATTCTTGCATGCTTACTTAATTTTGTTTGTCATAAACTTAGTAGAACTAATTAGCATGTTTTCTTTTCCTAGGTTAATTAGATTAATTTTGTTTTGTCTCCTTTTCCTAATGAGTAGTTCCATCCCCCTTTGGGGGTGGAGTTGATGTTTATACATGTCATGAAGAATGTGATGAATGCTATCTTTTGCTTGATGTGATGAATTTGGGTATGCTTGTTTGAATAAAAGAGAATACTTAACTTGATGGTTTCTGCCATAATCCTTAGGTACATTACGTGCTTGTTTAGGTTCTTAATAACAAACTTGTTTATGCTCATGTTAATCAACTAGGTTAGTGATTTAGATGATAAGTCTTGCCACAATTTGTAGGTACTTCCTATGCATAAAAACTTGATTGAATTAGTTTAAAATAACCGCAAGTGCACAGCCGCGTTGAAGCGGTGGCAAGCACGGGTCGATCCACATGGAGCATGTGCGAGTCGGATTCATGATACTCGAGTGGGAAAAGAAAAGGAGAGTTGCGACTGGAATCAAAACTACAACACCTAAGAAATCGAAAAATCAATAAAACTAAACCCCTCGGGGGTAGAGAAAGAACATGAATATGAAAATGTGTGGTGTAGTGTGTGTTCAAATGTGCTCATTAAAACATGTCATGCATCAAATCCACAAAAACTCATTTCCAACTTTGCCTCCATATGAAATAACATAAAATCATATCATTAAAACATACAAGACAATAATTAAAATGAAGCTAATATGTTCACATGCAAAATGACTCAAATCCAACTATGTCTCCACATGAAATAAGATTCACAATCATTAAAACATACAAAACATTAATTTGGATAAAACCAATATGAGCACATGCATGCACATGCCTTGTTTCCTTCTTCCACTCCATCCTTATCCTAACCTCATCATTCCCCATAAAATAGGCTCACTAATCTAAGCATGTGCTAAGGTTCATTCAAAAGCATTAGCACATCAAAGATAAGAGTAAAACTCATTAGATGGTTATGAAAATCATGTAAGGCTCAAAGGATTAAGATTAACACACACTAATCATCACATAATCAATCACCTTCTTCTCCACCCCCAATAGGGATGGACTACTCTCTACTCATCTCTACACTAAAGAAAGCATAAAAACAAGAAGAACCCATAATGAGAATTACTGAAAACAAGATTAACTAAACAACTTCAAAGAAATTGCATCAAAGTAAAAGGCATGTATTTAAAGCACACAACTCACTATTGATTGAAATGAAAGGATTACAAAATGTGTTTCTTCTCCTCCAACTACACTAAGCAGCCGCAAAATAACACCTAAAACTAATGGAGAAGCAAGAAGAATAGGGATAGGAGGGAATACAATGTAATCTGGGAATAATCGGACGATTCTAAATCACATCTGATAGTTCAGGAGTGCTCTAACCCGACAACCCGAACGATGACCGAAATTTCAACCCAATTGGAGCATTTTGATCCGCCAGTGGCGGATCAAATGCGCCCGATTGGGTTGAAATTTTGCGACCCACTTTATTTCTTCATTTGGCATGTGGGGGTGAAGTCCTAGTCTTCTGGCTCGAATCACTTTGAGTTGAATTGGTGAAATACTTATTTCATTCAAGTCATGTGTCACCATATTTTGCACTTCACAATCAGGTCCCTCCGGGTTTGCACTTGGGTCCTTCCTGATTTGCGATCCAGTCGTTGTGCATTACAAATAGGTCCAGAACCTTCCAAATTAGTCCATACTTGCTACATTTACGTCATTTTTGCTCCTTTGCTCATCTTTATTACCTAACTCCTGAAACACTACAAATAACAACTCGAGTAGCATAATATTGGGTAAAATAAAAGATATATAGCATGAATATGATGCATGATATGCTACTAATCAAATACTCCCACACTTACCTTTTTCTAGTCCCGAGCAAAACAAACAAAGAGAAAAATGAAGGAAAGGAAAACATACGAAAAACTAGGAAATCCTAACTCATTTTCGTAGGAATCATGGTTGCACTTAGCACGTGCAACAAGCCGTTAAACCTTAATGTTGCCAAGGAGGAGGAGTGTTGTCTCCTGAGGGTTTTCAACGAATATACCCACAAAATCCGAACATAGATGCATTATTCAATCTAGAAACTTGACTCGATGGACTCATTTTTATCGATCATTGGACACGGTAATCCTATGGGCCGACTCTATATAGGTATTCAGTCCACACACCTAGCCTAATGAACCATTCGTGCAAGTTAATTAATGACTTAAGTGAAAGACATGGACAACCTCAGCATCCTCAAGTGATACAAAGTGTAAAGTCCATTAAGGTTCTTATTTGCATTACCATTTTTTTTCTTTTTGTTTCTTTTCTTCTACTTTTTTACTTTCTTTTTCTTACTAGTTGGAGTTTCATTCATTCTCCAGGGGTCAGGTTTCGTGCATCATTGCCTATGAGGACTTACACTATCACGTACACCTTTCCCCACATCTCCACATAGGGCAATCCCTACCACCCGTGTAAGGGGAGTTCGGTCGGTGCATCCCAAGTCAGATGACTCGAAAGCACTAGGCATAAAGTCCCCTCAGACCTATTTTCCTGAGTGATAGGATTCGTGCGAGAAGAGAGAACACCTACCCACTTATTTCTTATCTACACACGAACCAAAACCCCTACACTTAATGTCTCACAATAAGAGTTAAAGGGTCCTTGACTACAACAAACTTCCTTATATTAGCAGACATGAATTATTGACTCACTAGGTTCAGGGTGGACTTCTTTAAATGTTTGAGTACTGAAACCCTATGATTACTCTCCCCCCGAGGGAAAACCGGGGTGCATCCTAACAACTAGATAGGGCCTAAAGGTGGTATACCAGATATCCTAATGCATCATGTTCAAGACAATTTGAGAGCTTTCTTTTTACTTTGTCTCTCAATGGTTTTGCACATGCCAAACACATGCAAAACCCACAAAACATTTTGTTTCGCAAACACATGAAGTTTTTTCAAAGAAATGAAAATTTTAAAGCACTAGACAAGCAAAATAAAACAAGTCACCCAAGGATCATGACAAGCAAATATATCGATATTAAATGCAGCACACTAACATGACCCTAACAATACAAACAAGAGAAAACAAACAAAAGGAGAAAGACTCGATTATGTACACACGTAAAACACCCCCCACACTTACTTCATGCATTATCCTCAATGAATGTGAGCATGATACTACATGGATTTATGCATGAAAAAGAAAAGATCTCACCAACGTGAATCACAAAGGGAAGTTCATAGTTATGTTGATGGACACAAACCCGAATTCCTCTCAAAACCTGTGAAATACGCAAAAGGGGAGACAACTACGTAAAAGAAATGGGGCCCAAATAGTCAAGGGTTGGAGCCCACAACAATCAATGCTCACTCGTGTAGTCTTTCTCTTTTTTTTCTTTTTTTTCTTTTGATTTTTTTTTGAAATATGACTATGTACAACAATGGGCTCCCATCTTCATATGTCAAGGGACATCAATTGTGAACCCTCTATCTCTCGAGCCAAAAACACAACTACATAGGCTCGCAACATAAGACACGAGGATTGTTAAGAGGTTTATGAATGAAGGATAATGGTTCATGCCTCTCAAAACTAGGGTCAGTGAATGGAAATGGAAACAAAAGTGTTTCCAGTCCACGACAGAGTTGAGGGTTATCAATGTAGACCCTCCAACCAATATTTGGGTGTACCGGGATCTTTTAATCCACACAAGGTGACACCCTGGACTTATTACCCAGCTGGCAAAGTCCAAAAACAGAATTGCTTGACAACCTGACACCCTTATAAGAATTGTGGTCGTTTGATGCCTCTTGAGAGTGAGCAAGATAGGAGGCATGAATGAGAGGTGAACCTCTGTCTGGTTGATTGAAATGCAGGGTATCAGGTCGTTGATTCTTAACCCACATGGGGTTCTCAGCAGATACAGAGTGAAGAGCATGTGGCCTAGAGGCCACAAACAATGGTATCTTGTGGCTCAAGAGCCACATGATCGAAAGGATGTTGCTCAAAGGCCACGTGATCACAAGATAAGGCACCTTTTTGTGCCAGCCCAGGTGAAACATCTTCACCACCATCAGGATATTCAGGGAACAATTGCCTGAAGTCCTTGAAGGTGCCTTCAACTTCAATCTCATCCATGCCCTGGATTAGGTTAACCCCAACAGGGTCATCGAAGGCACCTGACTTCTTACCGATGGTGAAGATGTTGAAATCAACGCACTAACTACCATATGTCAAGCGCATCAGACCATTGCAATAATTGATCAAGGCATTGGAAGTCGCTAGAAATGGTCACCCTAGAATAACAGGAATTTCTCCAAGTGGGTTTGGCACAAGTTCAGTATCCAAAACAAAGAAATCGACTAGATAAATGAACTCTCCCACCTTGATCAGAACGTCTTCCACCACGCCCCTCAGTTTCTTCATAGACCTATCAGCCAATTGAAGAGTGGTTTTTGTTTGTTTGAGGTCTCCATGACCAAGGTGGACATAGACCGAATATAGTAGTAGATTAACAGATGCACCAATGTCCAATAAAGCTCAATGTATGGACACCTCACCAATCACACAAGAGATAGTAGGACAACCAGAATCCTTGTATTTGACTTGCATGGGTTGTGCCAACAAAGAACTCACGTTAGCCTCAAGAAAAGCTTTCTTTGGAACATGAGCTTTTCTCTTCTTGGCACATAAGTCCTTGAGAACCTTGGCATAAGGTGGCATTTGCTGAATCACCTCCAACAGAGGGATGTTCACCTTAACTTGCCAAAAGATCTCAAATATCTTGTCATGCTGATCCAAAGTTTTCTTTTTAAGGCGCTCAGGGAATGACACCTTCGGGGCATAAGGGTCTTTCGAAGAAACCTCAGAATTCAGGTCCAAAACAAATGAGTAGGGACCTCAGAATCTGATTCTTTCGACACAAGATAAGACAAGGGAACATTAGGGTTCGGCCCCATTGTCGAAATAAATGTAGAATGAACCTCAAGATCAAGCTCCACCTGGAAGTATTTGTTGAGGGAACCTCAAGATCCGGCTCCCTCATAGATGCACGTATCACCGCAGGTCTGTTGACACCAAGAGATGGTGATTGCAAGGAAGGCACCCCAATGTGGTTGTCCACCTCCTTACTTGACCTCAAAGTATGAATCACATTAATATGATGGGTCAATTCAGAGGGATCATGAGGCACTCGTGGCCTTCCTTGAGAATGGGTACCCCGGGGATTCCCCTCGGGTTGACTTGGCAGCTGACCATTCTCACATTCATGAAACTGATGAGCCAACTGGCTAACTTGCACTTGCAAAGCTTTGAAAGAACTTTGCATGCTCTGCATGAACGTTTGAAGGGTTTATTAGTAGTGGGGTCCTTAGCGTCAACCCGTTGGGGCAGTGGAGTTTGGTTAGAATAACCCAACGATGAGGCCTGAGGAGTTTTGTAATTATGGTGCTGAGACCTTTGATGTGGAGGTTGGTAGGTCGCCAATGGGCGTGCAGGTTGATAAAGTGGAGGTTGAGGTTGAGCGTGCGAGCTCTGACCGTGACCCCCACTAGGCCACCAAGAGAAGCTAGGATGGTTGCGTAATCCTGGGTTGTAGGAGTGACAACACGGGTCGTTACGGGGCCTCTGTTGATACATCGCATTTGCATGTTCAGTATCCTTTGGAACGTAAGCACATTCCAAGTCATCATGGCCCGTAAGTCCACACCTACTACACCCGGGAGTAGCGACCTGCGCTACAGGAGGTCGGTCAAACTCTGAACTCTCAATCCTACGCATGATAGCAGTCATTTTTGCCTCAGACGCGATAGTTTACTCAACCTGATATGATCCAGCTCGACCAGAAGACCTGGCGGCTGGTGGCTCTCTCATGGTGTCCCACTCAAAGGTACGTTCAACCATTAATACAAAAGTGTCCCATGCTTCATTGATGGGTTTCATTTGGAAATCATCTTGACACATTGACTCCAACAATGTGCGCGTGTTGTAGTTGAAGCCCTCATAAACAATTTGGCATAACTTCCGCAACTCAATTCCATGATGAGGGTACTGCAAGAGAATGTCCTTGAACCTCTCAAAGAAAGCATAAAATGATTCGGTCTCAGTCTGATACATTTGGTGTATCTGGTGCCGTATCTGTTGAGTCTTCCATTGAGGGAAATAGCTCTTCAGAAAGGCAGTCAAAAAGTCATCCCAAGACCGAATAGAGCTCGCCGGGAGACCGTACATCCATTTCTTTGCGTTATCCTTCAGTGCGAAAGAAATAATCCTCAATCGGACTGAATCCTCATCAACTTGTTGAAGCTTGAATATGGAGCATACCTCCTTGAATTCACATATAAAAATATATGAATCATCCTTATTGGCAGTGAAGGTAGGAAGCATGCTCACATATTGAGTTTTCAGTTCATAGTTGTTCCCGCGAGCTAGGGGAATAACTATGTAAAAAGGCTACGCAGCCCGAACAGGATGGGTCCGCGTCCACAAAGTCATCGACCTATCCTGTCGAACTAAAGGTGGTGGTGCACCAAGAACTCGATCTTGACCGAATTCCTCTTCCTCTCGAGTCAGAGGAGGAGGAGAAGGAGGTCTACATGGTGGTGGGAGCGGGCCGAGGTAATCCATGTGTGGAACCTGATCTCCCCCATCGCCGCGAGACGACTCAGCCTCACGCTCCAATGGAGCACGTGGCGGAGATGGTCGATCACCTAGACCGTCTATCTCAGAAAAATATACATAACGATTTTTATGTTTGAGTTTTATGAATAAACAGGATTGAGGAGAAGAGGCATAAAAGGACCTAGAAGCAAGGAAAAGGACTAAGTTGAAAGACTTGGGGACTGAGATGCAAGAGGGAAGGACCAGGATGTAAGCCCACAAGACCAAGGAGCAAATCAAGAAACTCCACACCATCATGGGGAGTATTATGGCAATTCGATTCGGTCCTGAGCTCCAACAACCTACTCGGATGCATCAAACATGAAGACAGGCAAACACAAACCAAAACCAGGCTGGATCCAGACAATATAGACCGCCGATTGGCGGTCGGTTTTGGTCCGGATCCGCTAAGACTTTGGCAGGTCATGTATTAGGTTGTGTTTAGTCTATTTTTTGTATACCTTTATTCCCATACCGAGCATTGTCCCGGATTACCTATTTCTATGGCTATAAATAGAAGTCTTCCTCCTTATTTATAATCACGCTCTTGGTGGCCATCCTCTCTAATAGGAGTAAAAGTCTTGAAGCAAAAACCTTGGTGGAGAGAGTATACTTGTATTGTAAGTTTGAAATTAATAAAGTTTTTCTTTAGTTATGTTGCTTCTTTCTTAGTTAAATTTCCTTTCATTTGTCTTGCATCCTTCTATAGTTTTATGTTCTTTTAGCTTCTTTAATATTTCTTGCTTGCCTAGTTTAGTTTCCTTTCAGTAGCATGTTTCATTTTGTTAATGTAGTTTGTAGTGTAATGATTAGTGAGTAGTTCTATCCCCAATTGCGAGTGGAGAAATATGTGATATGATTATGTGATGTATTAGGTGTGTGTTATTTTAATCCTTTGAGCCTTATATGATTTCCATAACCATTTAATGAAATTTCACTCTTGTCTTTGATATGCTAATGCTCTTGAATGAAGCTTAGCATAGGCTTAGATTAGTGGACCTATTTTATGGGGAATGATGAGGTAAGGATAATGATGGAATTAATATTGGAAACATGGCTTGTAGTTGCATGTACTCTTGTTGTCTTTACCTTGGTTAATGACTTGTATGTTTTAATGATAATGTGCTATCTTATTTCATGTGGAGGCATAGTAGGGTCTAGTCTTTATACATGAGTTCATTTAGCTTCATTCCAATTATTGTCTTGTATGTTTTAATGATATTGTGTTATCTTATTTCATGTGGAGGCAAAGTTGGATTTAGTTTTACGATTTTCATGCACTACATGCTGTGATGAGCATAATTGAACACACACACATACACATACACATATATTTGTGTTCACACTCTTTTCTCTACCCCTTATGGGGTTTAGTTTTATTGCGCATTTCCAATTCCTTTCACATTGTAGTGTAGTTTAGATCATAACTCATTTCCTCTTTTCTTTCCCACTCGTCTTCGAACAAACTAAAAGTCGACACACCTCCCTGTTGATCAACCCGTATTTGTCACCGCTTCAACGCGGCCATGCACTTGTGGTTAATTAAAACGTTCAATCACCTACCCTTTGAATGTCACTTATGTCCTTTAAAGCACTAGTCTGTTCTTTAAAACTCGAAAGGGACCTTAAACCACGGGCCTATCCTATAAGAGGACACGAGTATGTTCTCTAAAGAAAGGATTTGAGTCCTTTTAAATCAAGTTGGTACTTTGAAGGGCACTTATGTCATTTAACGGACATGTGTGTCTTGTAAAGGACAAGTGTGTCCTTTAAAGGACACGAGTCTAATCTATAAAGCACGAATCCGTCCTTGAATGTTTTAAACTCAAAAATTCCCTTTAAAACTTGGAAGGACCCTTCATCCACAAGTCTGCCCTTTGAAGGACACAAGTTTGTCCTTTAAACCACGAATATGTCATTTGAAACTCAAATATGTCCTTTGAAACCAAATATGTCCTTTTAGCCGTCTCTTTTGTACATTGTTCTCAAGTGTCGGTGATTTCATTTTCCCATCGTAAATTTAGATGCTTAATGATAGTTTTCACGCATTTCAAATTTGTCCAAAAACTCAGTTTACTTAATCTTATTTCTTACACATGTCAACTTTTATTTGAAGATTGATACGTGCTTCAAAATCCACTGACCACCAACTTGGGAGCCTTGAGCTCCGACCAACTCCATCTCCAAGGTAACTTCCAATTGGTGCATTGGAGTTCTCACTGATTCCTTCTCCATGATGACTTATAGTTGGGAAATTGGTGTTGTCGGGGACTACCTCTTCAAGATGACCACTAACTTAGGAGGCTGCACTGGTGCACTTGACTCTGGTGACTGGATTGTAGCCAGGTGTGGAGACGCCTCCACTTGGTCTCTCGTGCATGCAAATAGTTACAGCAGTGGACCTCTAGAAAATAACCGATTGGAGGGGGTGTTGAGAGCCTGAAAGTCGGGCGACCTTCTCTTCTAGTGATGCTAACCTCTTTTGAAATCGGTCCATGTCGTCCATGTAGTGTTACACGTTGTTCGAACATTGAAAAAGTAAGTGGGGGCACAGTCACTGGGTCTTCATAAACATAAAAGACACAATCGGGGATCCCCTACAAAAAAATAAACCAAAACAAATGTTAGGACCAACAAAAATATAAAAAACTTATGATCAAGAAAGCAAAAAATGCCATCTTCTTTGGTGGAGTTGCTCAGGCAAAAAACCAGGGACCGGCCCCCTCCGATGTCCCTACGCCGACAAACCACAAAAGTAAGTGGGCATGCGGTGGGAGAGAGTGGGGTCTTCCTACATGTTGATGGAGGCCATTTCAAGAAGTGGGCTTTTAGGGCGAGGAAGGACCTATTACACCAAGGGTTTAGGATGTATGAATGCAATACATGCACTACAAGTCTCTTGGCATACCATGAAGTAAAAGGTGTATCCCCTTTGTAACGACTCCTAATGTAATAATCCACCAAAACATGTATCTTCATATTAGGAGCTACGTGTTTTATCGTGAGATTGTCCTTATTATTAGAATTTAATGCGACGTTGTGTTTGTCAATAATCATAAATTGAATCTTCTTTTTAAAATATTTACTATGACGTATTAGGAACGTAATAATTCATCATAAAACGTATCAATAAATTGAGTGTTGGTGACGAAAATAATTCATTTGTCTTAACTTATCACTTAGGAATACTAAATAAAATTAAAAAATCGAACTTCGAAAGTGGAACTAAGATAAGATTGTTATCTCCTCACTTCATATTACTTAAATAACAAATTCAATTATGTGAGTTAAAAATTAAAACTTAAGAAAAAAAACAAGACTGGAATAGATACGATTCTTATTATTCAAATCATTTTATCATGACTCATCCCTTTATAGAGCCTGTAATGAAAATTTCTATCTTTTCATTGTGGTTTGCAATGAATTGCCTCAAATTGGGTCTTAAAAATTGGCCATTACACATCAGCATATTTGGTAATGGCCGACGTGAGATGTCTTTTCTAGGGTATAACTATTAGATCTACGAATTCACACTAATTGAGAATGAAATAGATAAGATTTGCTATCATTTTGTGATCCTTTTCCATTCTCAATAATTGTGGTCGGAAACGGAAATCAACATAAACCTTTCATGTTGCGATCGACCAAACACACCAAATTCCCTAAATAGAATCACCATGTCGGACAACAAAAATGCATTTGATCACTAAAGTCTATGCTTGGAAACTCAAGCTTGTCCTTCAACTTCGAAGAAATGTGTCATTTAAACTCAAAAGAATCCTCAAATAACAAGCCCGTTCTTTTATGGTATAATTGTGTTGTGTCCTGTCATTAGGAAATCCAATAAGAATATGTTATATTTTTTGAGACTAAGTATCCCACAATCTCTTCTTTTTCGCAGCGCAAAAAGGGAGGCTTAGCCTCGAGGTATTAAGTAAAAGTTTTGTACAACCTACAAAACTGAAAGTAAAAGTATACGAACCATACTAAGTGTATGAGCCAACTCCCAACATGGAATACAAACACATATAAACTATGCTAACTTCGTATTACAAACAAGTATACTTCTATGTCCCTAAGACGCGTCTTTAGATCAGCTCCATTCTCTCTTGATATCTCGTAGTCTCCCAACGTCCCTTGCAAGCTCTCCAATGCCCTCACCCATGCCCCGGATCGAGTCTTTAGCTAGCCCAAATACTTCCTTCGGTCTTCTTGTCTCACCCTCAAAGATTTGCCGGTTTCTTTCTTTCCAACACTCATAGATCGTGGCATTGAAAGCACACTTGCACGCCACCCTACTGATTTGGACTCCATTGGTACTTTGGACCCTACAAGCTTCACACTCAAGGCTCCTTGCAATCCCGGTGTTCAGCCCGAGCCTCCACAGGGCTGAACCCCACACACGCCTCGTGACGCACAAGCCTAAAAAAGATGGGAGAGGTCTTCTTGCTCCTTAAATCAAAGGACACATAACGGGTCATGATGGGCACCTCTTGTCGCATAAGTGTCTTCGTAACCAGCCGGCCCCTCATAGCCTTCCAAGTTGTGATTGCATGTTTTGGGACGTGGTGTTTATGCCAAGCAACTCTTGCCCAAGCCACACTCGCACCATGGGGTTTGACCCAGCCCTACGCCTCCTTGATCATGAACTTCTCACCACTTATCGTCGCCCTTTGGCTCATCTTCTCCTCCATTAATTTGTATCTCCAAAATCATAGCCTACAATGCCTCGAAATCGCGCGACCTCGGTGGTGGGAGGTTCCATTCCCCATTTCTGATAAAATAGGATACCTTAGTGTCCCAAGGGACCCCCAAATCATAGTGAAGCCTATCATCCATGTCGAGTCTTTGGAAAGGTTCCCCCCACCACGGGTGTTGGAAGAAATGGATGGGCTCACCATCACCCACTCTATATTGAATAAACTTTCTTGCAATATCCCGCACCCGCAAGATTCCTCTCCAAGCCCATGAGCACCCCGAAGGGGGACGTGCAAGCCAAATCGAGCGGTTCCTCAAGTATTCCCTCCTCATACTTCTGACCCATAACCACATCATTCCACTCCGTGAGCCTTTTCAGCCACAAGCCCCCTTCACTCTTTGGTGTACAAACGTCTTTCCATGCCACCACGACCCACTTCTTTGGTCCCCCAAATGAACTAGCACATAATGTTGTCCACTTCCTTCAGCACTTGCATTGGAACGAGGAAGGTTGAAGTCGAATAGATGCTCAAGGACACCAACACACTCCTTACAAGCTCTACGCAACTGGCCATAGAAAGGTGTGATTGTTTCAAGTGCTTAGCCTCGCCTTAATCTTTTCCAGAAGATTCGTGCAATGCGTTCGACCCATCCTTCCTGAGTATAAAGGCAGCCCAAGGTATATGACCAGGAACTCGACCCTTGGCATCCCAAGGTACTCACAAATCCACGCCCCATGCTCCACATTTCCTCCCAAGAAAATTTGACTCTTCGAGTTGTTGAAATGGAGGCCCGAGCACGCCATGAACCTGTCCAACACGTGCTTGATTACTCGAGCATTTCTCTTTGTGGCTTTGGCAAACAACAAGGCATCATCCGCAAAAAACAAGTGGGAGACCATCTCATCCCCACAAGACAACGATTGCAGCCTACCCCCTACAACCTCCTCCTTTATCATCAAACTCAACACTTCCATGCAAAGGACAAATAAATATGGGGCCAAGGGATCACCTTGTCTCAGTCCATTTGTTGCTCGAAAAGGGCTCGAGTTTCCTCCATTGACGGTCACAACAAATGAAGCTTGCATACATGCCATGATAAGCTTTCGCCAATGCAAGGGGAAGCCAAACCTCTCCATGACAAGAGCTAGGAACTCCCAAGACACCGAATCGTAAGCCTTCCTTAGATCAAGCTTGATACTCATACGTCCATGGCCCTTCTCCAAGTGTATATTGTGACACACTTCATGTGCGAGGAGGATATTGTCGCTGATCCTTCGTCCTTTGACAAATGCACTTTGCGTTTCTCCCACAAGCCTCAGCAAGGGTACCTTCAACCGGTTTGCTAGGATCTTCGCGAGGAATCTATACGTCATATTGCAAAGCAATATCGGCCTATAGTCATCCACCGTAGTAGGAGTCTTCTTCTTCGGTATCAAGGTAATAGATGTATAGTTAACTTTCTTCAAAAGCTTCCCACTCTTAAGAAAATCATCGAAAGCCTTGAACATATCCCTCTTCACAATGCCCCAAGATATCTTAAAGAAACACACATTCATCCCATCCGGGCACGGTGCTCGATCCCCATTTGCCCCCAATACCACAACTTCCACCTCCTTCTTCTCTAGCTTTCTTGTAAGCATCTCCCCATCACGATGTCCCACTTGCGGAAGGGCTATGTGAGATGTGTCGGAGCTGACCTGAAAAGAAGTAGCAAACAAATTAGAGTAATGACGCCTAAACGCCTCCCTAATCTCCCCCTCCTCCTCGATTTGGTGTCCTTCCTCACAAACTCTCCTCACATTGTTGGTGGCTCCCCTCACACGTAGGGTAGCATGGAAGAACTGGGTATTCCGGTCTCCCTCTCTCAACCATTTAACTCTTGATTTTTGCCTCACAAGGGATTCCTCCCATACCAAGACACGATCAAGTTCGTCTTTGGCGACACCTTCCTCAGCAAGCAAGATAGTATTACTTGGGCTATCTCTCCTATCCAACCTGATCCCCGCCAGTTTTGTACGGGCAGCAACCACTCACTTCTCAACGTTCCCAAACTCCGCGTCACTCCACAATTTAAGCGCTTGCTTGACTATGTGTATCTTTGCTGTCAACCGATACATTGGTTTCCCCTCAACGTAACCCCCTCCCATGCATCCTCAACAACCCTCAAGAAGCCCTCTTGCTTCACCTAAAAATTGGAGAAATGGAACATACGCTTCTTCTTGTGCTCCACAACATCCGTAGAGAGGTTTAACATCGCATGATCACTAAGGTCACGAGCCCCCACCACATAGTAGGATGCCGAGAACACCTCAAGCCAAGCATGCGACATAAAAATGCCGTCAATCCAAGTTTAAATGCAAGCTTCACCTTCCGAGGAATTCATCCAAGTAAACTCCCCTCCGGTTGAAGGGACCTCTAACAAATGTAATGAGTACACACACTCATTAAACTCCTCCATTGCTGCCACGTTTAGCCCGCGCCTCCTCGCTTCTCCCCGCCATGCCTTATAAAATTGAAATCACCTCCCACCAGCCATGGGACGTTTAAGGCCAGGGATGCACACCCTAGGTCCTTCCACTGTTTGCTAAGCTCCAAGTGCCCATTTTCCTCATAAATTGTCGTGATAGCAATGGACCTCCCATCTCACTTCACACACCCCTCCCAATGGAGAAGTTGTGTATTCTCAAAAGTGACCTTGAGATCCACTACATCTTCATTCCATAGTACAAGGATTCTCCCCGAATCTCTAACCATTCCATTTGAAGCCCACGTATGTGGCCAAATTGCTTACTCAAACCGCTCAAACCCCACGAGTTTTTTGTTGCATCAATCCTTTCTCATGAGACACTTTGATCACTCCAGGCGGAGGCAATGAAAGCTCATTGTCCACGAACCGCTTAGACCTCTTCAGGTTAAGAACGAAAGGATTCACCCCTCCCTTCCCACTTGCAGCTCGTTCCCAACCTCAGCATTAAGTAGACACCCATCCACACTCTCCCCCAAACATCCCTCCTCCTCTCCAACAGCTTCAAACCTACCACCCTCACCCATCCTCCTTATTTCCGCCCACCCTATTTCCATCTCCCTTGCCACCTTCTTGGGAGACACCCAACCAAAATCAAGACCAAGCACTGAAGCCACACCCATAGAACACGACCCCTCTCCGGCTCCCTCACCCACACCTCCAATCACACCCGGACCACATTCCTCCTGGCTTCCACATCTTTCCCTCCCAATCAAGCCTTCCAAATCGCGAGACACACAAATCTCATTCCCTTTAGCACGCAAAATCCCATGCTCCAAGCCTTCCTCACGTGAGAGTCCAGCAATTTGCTGGTCCCCACTCATCAAAGGAGACTTCCTTCCTCCTCTAACCACCTTTCCACTTGGAATTTCCCCATTTGCTCCACCACTAGCATGCTTCTCACAAAAGTTGATCTTGTCTCCTCTCTTATCCTTTGTTCTTATCCCATCTTCTATTTGCAAACCAAGAATCTCTCCTCCCTTATCGTCTCCTAATCACTCCCCCTCCTTTCCACATGGCACTCCCTCACTAGCCACTTCAAGACAGGGAACACACACCATTCCGACTCCCTCATCCCTTGCTTCCTTGCCCTTGCCACATTGACCCTCCTCGCCACATGGCACCTCAGCAATGGTCTCACCCTCCACATCACCCCCAACCTGCAATGCCACATCACCATCTTCCTCACCACCTACGCCTCCACCCTCAGCCATGTCACCCCCGACGACCTTCTCCCCCTCCATCACCACCTGAAACACCTCCACCTCCCTAGCTTCTACCCCCACCCCAACTTCCTCCCTCAGCCCCCCCGAACCCCTATCCTCTCCACTCTCTCAACTCGTCTCCAACACCCCACTCCCACCCTCTCCTCCTTTCCCCACCCCATCACGACGCCCAACCACCACCAATTCCAATGTCTTCTTCACATTCCCGGTGGTAGGTGGTGGTCCTCTCCTCGTACACTTCACCAAATGATGCCCCAACTCATTGCGCTCACTACAATAGGCCGACCTCTATTCATATTCCATAAACACTCTCTCCACTTCTCCCCCCTCAATTCGAACATCCACCCAACTTGGTAGGAGAAATCAAGGCTTACCTTCACGCAAACTCTTATGAAAGCAAGCCTCCTCCCCGTGGCGGTATTTGCATCCATGTAGAGAGGCTTTCCAAGTATGCTCACTATTTTGCTCCACATCTTCGCCGATCAAAAGTTGAGGTCCAACTCTGGCAAATGAATCCAAATATGCATAGTAACTACCTTAGCACGTTTCATCACTACCTCGGGGGACCATGCTTGCACGACCAAGGGGGTTCCACGAATGAACCAAGGCCCTCCTTCAAGCACCCTTTGTCGGTCCTCCCTTAGAGTAAATTGAAATAACAAGAAGTCTTGTCTCTGACTAAGCACTTCCAAACCACCCACTAAACCCCATAGTTTATGGAGGTGTTTCTCGAACGTGGGAAGATGAGGCTTGAAATCAATGAATAGCCAAGTAAAACTTTGTCCCACCTCTTGAGAGCATCACACACATCCTCTCTAGAGCAAACCGTGACCTTCTCTCCTCCTATCACCTCTGGTTCAACAAATGAGTGTAGTTTCTGCCCTAGCTCTAGATTTAAATAGGTCCGACCACCTCTTAGGAGAGGCCACTCCCCCCTAAGATGGTGAAGAAACCGGCCCTCCACTGTCCAAACCCAAAAGTGGAAGGGGCTTTGGTGCTTTATGGGTGTGCTCAATGTTGCTACAACTCCCAATCGACTCACCCACATGCAAATAACTAGTTGTAGGATCCATTTTGATGAAGAAATCAAGAGTTTTGGTGGAAGAAAAGAGGTTTAGACCCTAGGAAAACCTAGGAACCCCCATGCTTTTCCTAGAGCTTCTCTCTCCTACTTTTTCTCCCCCCCCACTATGTCTTTCTCTTTCGTCTTCTCAATCATGATCTTTATAAAAAGATCCTACAGTCAAATCAATTGTTATCTTTCCTCCAACTCATTTCTACATTTTACCAATCACTAAATAAATTTATATATCATCATTTATATAATTGTATGTATGAATTATTACTAAAAATTGATACCAATTTTTTCATTTTCAAATTTTCAAAAATAATTGTTAGAAATGATTAAAATTATATTTTAGAATCTTTATGGTTAATCTTTATTATATAGTTTATGATATAATTTTGTAACATATTGTCATAGTTTTTAAGAGATTAATATAGATTAAATTTTAAGTTATGATTTAGTGTTTTTCCTTTTCTTGTAATTATGGATGCTAGAGGGAAATTGAGGGGAAATATTTCCCTTTTCAATGGATGACACAGACAAAGAAAATTCTGACGTAAGATGACCTTTCGTTTTGATTTTTGGCGACAATTTTTACTTGATTCATAGAAATTTCACTAGATATTCTTGTGTGTATGGTTAATTCTATTTATTCCATTTCACTTCATTCATGAAATTAAGATGCGAACAAGTTAGTACGACCAAAATGAAAGTTGTGTTGATAAGCATCTCAGAATAGAAGACAACTAACATTCCAAAAGTACAACTTCAATTAATTAAAATCTTCATGTTACATACCCCCCACCCCGACAACAAAAAAATAGAAAGATGACAACAACAACTTGTGCAAAAAATAGAATGATGACAACAACAACTTGTGCAAAAGAACAACACTGAATTCCAAGTGCAAGAGCCCATGTGTTGATTGTCTTCATCAGAAGGGGCTTGGTAGATTTGTTTGCAGGCGAAAGTTCTCGAAGATGGTTTTGAACAAACTATTCAAGCAAACAAAGCTAATTAACGCAAATTGGTTTTCTAGAATAACTAATCTAATGTCAAAAGGGTTTTCTAGCAAACCAATCTACTGTCAAAATGGTTTTCTAGAAAACCAAAACGAACGCCAAATCTATTGGAAGTGAGTGCTCTAATGAATTGTCACCTGCAAGTGCCCTAGAGAATAGAATTAAGCTCCATGTGGGAGCTATGGGTCATGATGAGATGATTGCACAACACTTCACATTATTATAACACATTTATGGGTTTAGAATTCATTCATGCATGAATCTAAGTATATTTAGGAGATATATGAGAATATGCATAATAATAGCTCCCACGATGCAATCATGATAAAACAAGTGATAGGCATGCATGCATGAATGGATGGCGAATCACTTCTGATTTCAACATTTTAGAGCATAACAACATGCACATAGTTGAATTAAAAGTGTTCAGTTAGCCTTTTCATGTAGTGCAATTTCCTTGCTTCCAACAACTATGTGATGCGTACCAGTATAATTTCTAACAATAGTCTAAACATGAAATGAGTAATAGAATGTGTACAACAGTGAAAAGTATCGTAGTAAAATACTACAAGCATTCAATAACATGTGTTTTAATCTTGCAACTCAAGACATGATCAGAGATTTAAATGGACATGGAACCATATACGTATTAGTAATACAACATGGTGAAACATTCATATGAATGATGCCTCATCGAAATCATGAAATAACACGTCATTATGAGATCTAATATCAGTAAGCATATCTCACGAGAAAAATTGAGAATTGATCATTATATCATGCATAAACATAACATCCCAAAAGATTACAAGATTCCACAACACAAGGTGATTAACACATCACTCAACATGCAAGCAAAACCCCTCCCCAACTAGCTCTCCATGTTCCAGTCCATCTCCTCTGGTTTCTCCAGCCAACCATCAAGGAAAACATGAGGCCCAAGTCATGGTAGAGAGGGAGGTGCTCCCAGTGGTCAAGCAAAACCTCTGAAATTTGGATGGTGCACCACAGTCCACACAATCGGTGGATCTCCACTAGTGCATACCAAACCTCAGATCGGCAAACACAATGGTGCTGGACTAAACTTTGTCCAACACCCACTCTACATCCTCTTATGCTAAAGGGGTAGGAGCATACCTGAAACTAATGGAGAAGGGCCCCGGAGTTTGCTGGAATCCAGCTGCAGCCGCCTCCCATGCTTGCTAGCTAGTCACCTCTTGCACTTGCACTTCTTGCTTGTTTGACCGGTTGGACTTGTTGGAGATCTCAGCACCAAACCGTGGGAGAAGGTGAGGGAACTGATAAAGCCAGATAGGGTTTGGGTGATTCAGTCTCCAAGTACACAAGGGAATCCACAAGAAAGCAATTTAATCAATGCAAATATGATTTATCACTATCACAAAGTAATTCTAAAAGATAAGAAATTACCGACAGGGTTTGGGCAAGATGCCCCACTGGAGAGTCTTCAGATTCTGTACACTTTAAGGACCGACCTGTTCGCAAGGAACAAGAACACCAGCCACACTGGTCAGAAGTGGTCACTCGACAGTGACCCACCGCTCGACACAAAGCGGTGCGACGGATAAATTTCCCAATTCGCAGGAATAAACCTACATGGTGTCATCGTAAACTTGGGAACATCTACCCTGAGACAGAATGACAGCGTGTTTGCCCAGGACTTATCTTACGCCTGGCCTCCCAACGTGAAGGTCTTATGTGAATGACCTCTGAAGCTAGAGGACCCACTCATGGCCCGTCGGCCCAGTAAACAGAACGTGCCCAAAATTATTAATCAGATTAAATGCAATGCAATGCTACTCAGTAATCCAACATGGAAAGCA
The DNA here is from genome assembly GCA_963682175.1 of Triglochin maritima. Lineage (NCBI taxonomy): Eukaryota > Viridiplantae > Streptophyta > Magnoliopsida > Alismatales > Juncaginaceae > Triglochin > Triglochin maritima. The sequence continues at coordinate 8,759,376 of OY821788.1, read as the reverse complement.
TGTCTCTGAAATTAGGAGTCTAAATATATTCAGATTTGATATATATATATATATATAAATATATATATATATATAAACATGCATAAAGATTTGCGTAATTCTAGACGTCATAGGATGAATTGCATACATCATAGTTAAATTCTGATTTCGTCTAATGTGAGGGCATAACAAGATATATCAGAGAAGGCATAGGAAAATCAGATCATATACATGAACTAAACATTGTTGGTACAAAATCAGATTGATAAACTCATAGCAACATTCATGTTTCGATACATGCATCTATATCGATCATATTAACATCTAGATGGAAATATGCAACTTATTCTCAGATGGAATGTCATGAATATATCTTAGGGAATTATCAAATGATAGCATATACGTGTATCAATTATTACCGAACTAAAATCAGAATGAGTCATGCTGTATTATTTAGACATATTAGCTAGATCACACGTAGATATATATTAGATCCGAAATCAGTGATGACTTCCGAACTTTATCCACGTAACAAGTCATGAAATCATGTAAGATTAGGTGATCTAAACCAGTAAAAACTCATGTAACTAATGTCTGAACGAAATCATGAAACCATACATGAATATAGCACCTAAATCAGCAATCACTTCATGCAAGGAAATCTGGACAGAATCGATAAAACTCACGGAACACATAATCTGAAATCAGAGATGATCTACGAACTACCAGCATAACAAAACCTGAAATCATACTAGAAAGAGGACTCACAAATCAGTAACACATCCAGGAGAAGAGAATGCTACAGCAAGTTAAAAACACGCTCGCGAAACCACCAAACGATCTCAAGATCAAATCACCCGTGTAGGGTTGCAAAATCACGCAATATGCATGCAACAGACCTACCTGAGACCCCCCAAGGATCTACAACAGACCTTCTCCATCAAACCACCAATAAAAACAAGGATCTGGTGACGTGCTACTGGGAGGGATACCCGGCCAGCAACTGAAGTCCCGATCTTGCACCACAGTCCACCCCATCGGGTAGAACTCAAGATGTGCAACCCTAGACATCAGAAACGACTAGCCCCTGGTGTTGTGCAGATCTCCGCCCAACACTACTTCCTATACTTACGGCTAGAGGCGTACCTGAGAGGGAGGTTGTTTCTGCCAGAAGATCGCCGGAGATCTGCCCACCAAGATCCTCTTCTAGCCGCTGCAAAAGATGCACTCTAGCTTGCTCCACTTGACTTGCCAGAGCTCCAGCCACTACCACGCCGGAGAGGGAGATGGATAAGGTCTGAAATTTCGTGGGTGAGGGAGAGAGAAGGTAGGGACGGCTGGGAGGGGGTGTAGGGTTGTGTGCTTTTGTTTCAAGGAAACAAAGAAAAGGCAACAAGTGAATGGAATTAAATCTCCATTACACTTGCCTAAAATATGCATATTCAAAATTTGTATGAAAAATCAGATCTCCTCTTGCTGACTAGGATGCCACATTATCCTACCTGGTTATTCAGCCCCCCAGCCCCTAACGACAAGGCAAGTCGAATTTCATAAGCAACTCGTCCCTGATTGACCCGATTGAGTGAATCGATTACCAAATTGCCCAATAAGTCGCACCCGCTTGCGAGTCGATTTTACTCGACCAAAAAGGAAACTTTTCCCTTAAAGGAAACTTTCCCGAAACAAAAATAAGCATACAAAACCTGAAACATACAATAAACTAATGCACAAAAAGCATGAAGATGAAAAATGACCTTATTCATATAATAGGAGAGAGCATGTGTTACAGTTATAAACTTTTGTTTATCAACATCTCCATAAAAGAGTGTATTTAGACAATTGCAGATGGATGCTTTGTTGGTTGCGGTATGTATATATTCTTGAACAAATAACAATAAGTATTCGTATTTTTTATTGTAAAGAAGGTTGAATATGAAGGGAATGTGTTCTGAAAGTTTTACTTTTAAATGTCAATTATTATGAATTGAATGAGAAATCATTTTGTTCCTTGTTTATGTTATTCGTCTTTTAGAAGTGTTAAGGAAGAGGCTCTTGGTCCTTAACCGTAGAGCTCTAAAAGATATTGGTTTGCATAAAACAAAAGATATTCGCAATCATGGTAATTAACATGGAACATTAATTACCGAGTTAAGATTGTCGTGTTGGTCATAGATCATTGTAGCTCTACAAGTGAGTGACAACATGGGTATGCAAAAGAGGAAAATATTACTTTTGTACACTGAATAGACCTAATAAGTAAAATATTATAGAAATGTGTTTCTGTGTCATTAATATTTTACTGTGTCTTTGGGTCCTTTGATATGAGACTTATATCTAATCACTTAAGGAATACTTAATTAGATCAGTATCTTGAACTATCGATCAGTGTAGTGTAAAGGCATCGGTTGGTTAAGTATAACTTTCGTTGGAGAAGATAGTTAGTCAAAAGATTATCATTGCCCCTCTTAATTGAGTGATGATATTAGTGGGCCCCTTGACAAAGCAAAGTTATAATGTGCACAATGTGATTTGAGTTAAGTCACATATTTATAACTAGCTTAAAGAGATCAAGAAATAAATACTAATACAAAGATGACACAATACTACTTTGTGTGTATTCTTAATATCATGAGGCAAGAGACGAACACAAGTGGTGCACTCCATCACTAAATGGATCGCGTTTTGGTTCGAGTGGAATTAAGACATCTAACTAATTGGGAGCTATAATGTGTAGCTAGATACCGCTTATAGCTTGTGATATTAAACTCTTAATATCACTGCCAACTTAGTTTAGATCCTCCCATAGGTCACACCGCAAAAACCGTGAAACAAGAAGCTTGATTTTTGGTTCATATGATGTGTCGGGTTTCTCATAGAAAATATGACACATATGGTGAACAAGTAAAATCAATTATGTTGTATATAAACATAATTAGAATCATGATAAATTCATATGAGATGCATATATTATGGGGTGCAATAATTTATTGTTGCATAGGATAATACATTGCATAAGTTGTGAATTTGCTAAAACCCCCTTAAGTTCAAATTTTGTTGGAAATAAATCCAAAATTTGAAATAGGCAAAATCGGGTAGAAGTTCGGTAATCCGTTGAGGTTCGGTCGACTGAAGGATCTATGGATCGGTCAACCGAACGTGGAACGGATAATCGTAATTGATTGACCGAACTTGACCAAAGTGCCTGGAGCTTTGGTACGGTGTACCGAACCAGAAACGGTCGACCGAACAATGTCAATTTCCGATATTTTTGGTTAACCGAATAGCACTCGGTCTTGGACGAGAATTGGTCCGATCGGTTAAGGAGAATTTTTCTCCTTAAGATTCAGTCATCCGTCACGTACTCGGTTAAACGATCGTGACAAATTTGGTTAACCGAGTGGGACTCGGTAAACCGAACAGCGGTCGATTTTCTGCCTTTGATTATTAAGAGATTAATTTGATCGATGGTTGGATTAGCTCCAAATTTGGTCAAACGTTTTGTGGGTGCATATAATGCATTATAGAATTAATTTGTGAAAGAATTTGTCATAAAACCGTGGCTTAAGAATAACTATGATTAAGAGTAAGATTGGAACCTATAAATAGGTCCTTATTCTCCCTAATTGTAACATACAATTCAATAATTAATTTCTCTCTTAATTCACCACAAAAACCCACGAAAATTCTCTTAGTTTTCTAAGTCTTTGGAAGGAGAAATCTCAGAGGCTAAGGAAGGGGTTTGTCGCTAGATTCTAAGCTTGTTTGGAGATTGATTGGCTAGCTCCTTTCTCTCCAACCTTGTTTAGGGTTTCGGTGAACACTCGGAGGCATCCGGCGCGGCGAGAAGCATCCCCAACGTCTCCGAATCTTCAAGAAGTTTTTGAGAACTTCTAGGTATGAATTTCGGAGCCCTTGTTTGTTTTAATAGAGTTTTGAAACTAGATGTTAAAACAAACCAATGCATGCATGAAATAAATCAAAGAAAATTGTAATTGATCCTTATTATACATAAAAATTTCGAAAATATATATGTATAATTAAACATGAAATCCTACAGTGGTATCAGAGCATAGGGTTCAATTTTCTCATGATTTATGGCTGTAAACAAATCTAGTTTACCATCTAGGATTTAAACAATTCGTTTTACCGGTTTTTCGGTCTTTAAATGTTTGTTGAAATAATTCTTTATAATAATTCGTTTTAAATGTTTTGAATGTTTAAAACATGGCATATAATTATTAGAATTATGATTTAGACATAAGTCTAACTTGCAATAATTTCGTTTTAAGTATAAACGATTATTTTGTAAGAGAATCAACAAAACCAAAAAACTGCGATTCATCTTTCCATTGGAAATTGGATGAACAGCGGTTCATAATTAATTTGTGAACTATGGATGTATGAAAAATGTTTTTAATGGATTTCAAAATATTTTTCAAAGAATTGTTGAGAATTCTAGATGATTGATAAATTAGATTCTGTAGTTTATAGCAATTGCGTGCATGGATGCTTGAGTTGCTTTGCAGGATTGTGAGTTTATATGTTCCAAATCAGACACTACAAATGTATGTTATTATTATTATACAGGGGCTTATGTATGTAAAAGCCAAAATTCTCTCTATTTCCGTCTTTTAGATAGTTGCATTTGCATATGAGAGGTTTTTACATAGGACTTGCACTAGTCGGTTTTATCGAATGTGAGGAGCATGTTTATTTTCTGTAAAATCTACATCTCCGGTGCAAGAGGAAGTCGCCGCTGTAGCGCATCGATCGAGGATCGAAGATCAGGGATCGAGGATCGAGGATCGAAGGGAACATATAAACTCACACGATGTGGATTGTGTGAATGTTTAATTTCTGTTTTTAATTTCTGCTATGCATGTGATGAATGTGGTGAATGTTAGGATGTGTATGAATATTAATATGCATGATAACCTAAAATTCTAAATCACATGTTAAATTGTCCAACAAAAATTAAGAATAAAATTCCTTCTTATTTCATCCACTAGCAGCCATTGATCGAGGGATATTCTGCTCGCCCTTAGCGAGAGATAGCTCCCTCTATCTTTGAATATATGAGGTGTGTTTCACCCTAGTGAACCCCAAGTATGTTTAGTTGTGAATACAATAGATAAACGTATCTCGTATCAAATGAAAATAAGTTTTCTTAACATTACCTAGAGCCCTCGCTCGGTTTTGGGAAAAAGTTTTTCTTATGAGGATAGGTCATATTCCCTCATAATTAAAACGACAAGAGTCACAAGAGTTTGAAGATGCTAAATATTGCTAAAATTTAAAAAAGGTTGTGATTAGAAAATGTTTTCTTACCTTGATATTGTAATGTATTCGATAGCCCTTAGCTAGTCTATATTACAATTAATAGGATCTTGGATTGTTGCATGAATGGGCAAGATTTTAATTTGCAACATTTACATTTATATATTCAATATATGTATGCATGTGTATTAAAACATAAAATTGGCATTAAAACCTGTATGATTTATTTTGTAGAAAAATGTCGAACATCCAACCTATCGTACGATCCATGATAGAAAAACACCCTTTAGCAAATGATGGCTCAAACTTCATTAGTTGGCAACTCAAACTCAACATCGTGTTAAAGTTTGAGAAACTATCTCACATTTTGGAAGGTCCAATCCCAAAGTGGAATGAGAGATTAACCGATGAAGAGAAAGAGGCTAAGGCCAAGTGGGAAGACCAAGAGAACCAGGTTCACGGTCTTATGCTAGCATCCATGGGTGACTCGCTCCAAGCGAAATACTTGGATTCAAAACCCAAGAAGACCATGGAAGCTTTATCTAAGATGTTCATGGATAGTGCCCGAAAGGAGCGCTATAAGACCACCATCGCACTCACAAGGTGCCATATGGCGGAGGGAACATCGGTATCTATGCATTTTCTCACGATGCAAGGATACCTTGAGAAGTTGGCAAAGCTCTCTTCACCAATGCCCGAGGACATTGCTGAAGATATGATTCTTGGCTCTCTACCCCGTCCTTTAAGGACTTTGTGATGCACTACCACGTGCGTGAAAAAGGGGTGAGTCTTGAGGAGCTGCACAACGCTCTCAAAACTGCTGAAGTTGACATGGGCAAGGGTAGGGACAAGCAAGTCCTTGCCGTCCATGGGAGGGGCCATAAGATTGGTAAAGGAAAGGGCAAATCTACCAAAAGTGGTTCAATCAAGAGCAAGGGAGTAGGAGGTGCTCGTGCGAGTGCCTCGAGGGGGAAATCTCAGAAATCTCCAACTCCCAATACAGAGTGCTTTCACTGCGGTGAAAAAGGACACATCCGGCCAAATTGCCCCAAGTACAAGGAAGACCTTGACAACGGAGTGATTGAACGTCGGCGCCCCAAAAAGGCCAAAGGTATATTTGTTATTGAAATAAATTTAGCCACCTCTGTCCAGGATTGGGTAATTGATACCGGATCTTGTGCTCACATAGTTTCTAATGTGCAGCTACTCATGGATAGGAAGGAACTCGTACGGAACGAGGTAGAATTGAAGGTCGGAAATGGTGCGAACGTGTCTGCGGTTGCACAAGGTTCTGTGGTGCTTCAATTATGTAGTGGTTTAAATTTGTGTCTAAAGAATGTTTATTATGTACCTTCGATTAGCAAGAATATTATTTCTGTATCATGTCTGGATATGGATAATTTTAATATAAATATTTCAAATTCTTGTTTGCCTATATCGAAGAATGGTGTGTTCTATGCAAATGCGTTCATAAGGAATGGTCTCTATTTGCTTGAATTGGATAATAAACAAATCTTTAATATCAATAACAAAAGACTTAAGACCACTCACGAGAATGATACTCTCTTGTGGCACTATCGTCTTGGTCACATAAATGAAAAGCGCATCAAGAAATTGCAAGAAGCTAACCTTCTTGGTCTACTTGATTTTAAATCATTGGAGACGTGCCAACCATGTCTAATGGGAAAAATGACCAAAAAACCTTTCAAGAAGAAAGGCCCAAGGGCGAGTGGCTTGTTGGATTTGATACATTCCGATGTATGTGGTCCAATGAGTACTAGTGCACGAGATGGTTTCAGGTACTTCATTACGTTCACGGATGATTATAGTCGTTTATCTAATGAGAAACAAAAGTGAATCTTTTGATAAGTTCAAAGAATTCAAGAATGAAGTAGAGAACCAACTCGACAAGAAAATCAAGTCTCTACGAACGGATCGTGGAGGTGAGTACTTAAGTGCCGAATTTGACTCATACCTAAAGGAATTTGGTATTGTACCTCAACTCACCCCTCCCGGTACACCTCAGTGGAATGGGGTATCCCAAAGGAGGAATAGGACATTGCTCGACATGGTTCGGTCAATGATGAGTCATGCGGAATTACCTCTTTACTTTTGGAGTTATGCACTACAAACTGCGGCTTACACACTAAATAATGTTCCATCCAAATCCGTGGAGAAAACTCCTTATGAGCTATGGAGTGGTAAAGCACTTAAGCTCAGTTTTCTCAAGATTTGGGGTTGTGAGGCTTACGTCAAGAGATTGATGTCGACCAAACTTCAACCAAAAGCGGATAAGTGCTTCTTTATTGGTTATCCTCGTGAGACAAGAGGATACTACTTTTGGCATATCACCTCCAATCGAGTGATTGTAGAGAGGGATGCCACATTTCTGGAAAAGGAATTTCTAGAAAGAGTAAAAAGTAGTGGGAGTAGGGTTGTGCTTGAGGAAACTCAAGATACTCTACAAGATCATGAAATAAATGATGACATTCAAGATCATGAAGGCCCAACCGAGATTCCTTTGGTTAGTGGGAGCGTGAGTGAGAGACCCTCGCAAGAAATTGTGAGAGAATCTCAATCATCCCCACCAAGTGTACGTTCAAGAGTTGAACGTGAACCCACTCCTCAAGAAATTGTGGAAGAAGTTCGAGAGACACGAGAAGAACCAAAAGAACTTAGAAGGTCAACAAGGGAAAGGAAGAAACCCGATTTATATCTGGGACTTTATGAAATCATGGTACTAGATACCAATGATCCCTTAACCTTCCAAGAAGCAATGGAAAGGGAAGACTCCAAACTATGGCTTAAGGCCATGGAATCCGAAATAGAATCCATGTATGATAATCAAGTATGGGACTTGGTTGACCTTCCTCAAGGGAAAAAGGCCATTCATAATAAATGGGTTTTTAAGAGGAAGATGGACATGGATGGGAACTTGACAACCTACAAAGCGAGGCTTGTAGCGAAGGGTTTCACTCAAGTTCAAGGAATTGACTATGATGAAACTTTTTCACCGGTTGCCATGTTCAAGTCTATTCGGATCATGCTCGCTATTGCCGCATTTCACGATTATGAAATATGGCAAATGGATGTCAAAACGGCGTTCCTGAATGGGAACTTGGAGGAGGATATGTACATGGTACAACCTCAAGGTTTTGAAGATCCAAAGAATAGCGAGAAGGTATGCAAGCTTCAAAGATCCATCTATGGATTGAAGCAAGCATCAAGGAGTTGGAACAAACGCTTTGACGAGGAAGTGAAGAAGCTTCACTTCATTCAAAGTAAGGAAGAACCTTGTGTATACAAGAAGGTTAGTGGGAGCCATGTAGTATTCCTAATCCTATATGTCGATGACATATTGCTTATGAGCAATCATATTCCTTTGCTTGAGCAAACGAGAAGTTCATTGAAATCTGCATTTTCGATGAAAGACATGGGTGAGGATCAATACATCTTGGGAATCAAGATATATTGAGATAGATCTCGCAGACTCATTGGCCTCAGTCAACGTGCATACATTGACAAGGTCTTGGAAAGGTTCAAGATGAACAACTCCAAAAAGGGCAGTGTGCCAATGAGTATGCGTGTGCAACTCAAGAAGTCTCAACGTGCGCAATCACGTAAGGACTTAGAGTACATGAAAGATGTCCCTTATGCTTCGGCAATTGGGTCGATCATGTACGCGATGACTTGCACAAGACCCGATGTCTCGTATGCTCTAAGTGTGACAAGTCATCACCAATCCAACGTAGGTCCTGAGCATTGGACTGCGGTCAAGAATATCCTGAAGTACCTTAACCGGACTAAGGATAAGATTCTTGTTTATGGAGGACAAAGGGAATTGATAGCTGAAGGTTACTCGGATGCGAGTTTCATGAGTGATCCAGACGATAGAAGGTCGCAGTCAGGATACGTCTTCCTTCTGAATGGTGGAGCTGTGAGTTGGCGTAGTTGGAAGCAAAGCACTACTGCCGACTCAACCACTGCTTCCGAAGTGATGGCTGTCGCTGAAGCGAGCAAGGAAGGAGTGTGGATTAAGAAGTTCCTTGAAGAGCTTGGAGTAGTTCCCTCGAGCGAGGGACCAATAGAGCTATTTTGCGACAATAGTGTATCTATCTCG